>CM060987.1:106231332-107481332 GCA_030765065.1 Deroplatys truncata | reverse complement strand
ACAGCAACAGAACCGCATTGAATGGTAGTGAAACAAGTGGACGTGTTTTGTCTGAGGGTTGTTACATTAATAGTATTTCTGGATCTCTGTTACTGTACAGATTACGCTACAAGTAAAAGGGGTATTAGTACATTATTCTAACTTATAATAATATAATGACGAGAGAACATGTTCTGTGTGTCTATGTGTGCATGTATGTAGGGAAATTTTAAAAACCACTTAACCGATTTTCACCATTGAGAAACCCTATTCTTTCTGACGGACATGGCCATTAAATCACTTAAGTTCAATTCATAATTACTAAAAGACTATAAAGGATTGGAAAGGTAGAATCAGACGACTGAAAAATTCAATGCCATAGCCGGGATTTGAACCACGGATCTCCCGGTCTCCGTCCGGTTGCTCTAACCACTGAGCTAGCTACCATGCCAACATGCCGGCACCCATTAAATTCTCCAGCTGACTCCCGGCTATGGCATTGAATTTTTCAGTCATCTGACTCTACCTTTTCAACCCTGTCCAACACACGGCTTGTGTGAAAGAACAATTATTTCCATTAATTGACCTAATAGTGGTTGAAACTATAAAGCCCGGGACTTTAAGTACTTACAAAGAATGTAAGTCGCCATTGAGGTATGACATCTCAATACAATTTGAGATCTCCTTGTGGTTTACCGGGAAAAATGCGAATCAGCTGGAGAATTTAATGGCGTGGCGGCATGTTGCCGGTATGTTGTCAGTGGTTAGAGCAACCGGACGGAGACCGGGAGATCCGTGGTTCAAATCCCGGCTATGGCATTGAATTTTTCAGTCGTCTGATTCTACCTTTCCAACCCTGTCCAACACACGGCTTGTGTGAAAGAACAGTTTTTGCGACTATAAAGGATTTAGAAATCCGTTATTGAGAATGCCACGGAGTTAAATAGCTACTGTACTCCATAAAGAATCCGTGTAATTAAAAACGCCGGTTATGGTTTATTTCAAGCTTGATGTAACACTTAATAATGTTAAAAAGTGACAGTCGATCCTATTTATAACGATGAGAACCGCATTTTATATTTATTCCGTTAATTGCCATTTACCAAATATTGCAGATAAGTGTGTAATGAAACAATGTCAAAACTTCTGAATAAACTTTATTCTAATTCTTTAGATGTATGCACTTAAAGATAAAGGTACATAGCATGGAGGGGCCTCCAAAACCGGGGCAGAGCAACGCAGGTAGGCCAATCGGCCCACTGTGCTACCAACATGACCCCTGGGAAGGAAGAATGAGGGGAGAGACCCACAGTTGACCAGATCCGGATGACAACGGGCGCAAGCATGGACGGGGTCCCTAACGTTTCCGGATATAACGCATCCGACGTCACACGGTCCCATAAGCCACCGTACTTCAGGGCCCCAGGAGCGGAGCCCCATTCTCAGGAGAGATCTGAGTGGTACAGCAGTGACGTCAGGAAATAAATATTTACAGAGCACAAACCTCCGCCCAGCAGCAACCCGCCAAGCACCTTCCCCTAGTCCTACAGATGACAAGGAAGAAGATGGGTACAGGAAATGAGGAAGGCGAGATGTAGTAGAAGATGGACCACCCCAGCATTCGCCTGGTGACCCGGAAAACCACGAAAAACCCATGGTCCAGAGGAGTGGTCGCCGGCGATCGGTCCCGGGACCTCCCGAATGCGGGCCACAGACGTAATCACCTGAGTCATCCCTTTTGGTATGTACGCACTTAAGTTTCTGAATATCAGTAGCTTGTAATAACATTCACGTGGGAAAGTTTACATTAATTTCTTTACACTTATGTTGTATTAAATTTAGTTAGCATGGAATACTAAATAAATGTTTAAAGAGAGAAAACTGCTAACATTAGAAATCAGTAAACTATGTAGGCGGTTTCACCAGCCGATGTTAAAAATACTGTAATATCTTGCCGGGTAACAATGTGATCAAAGTTTAACATAATGTTAAACTTTTACAGCAAATTGTTAGCTAACATTTTGTTAACGTCAAAGACAACTGCGAACGCTAGCTTTCGAGAAGGGTGTGGCCAAACTACACTGCTTCTGAACATGCTGCGCTGTACTTTTGTCTACGTATAGCAGCGCTCTGTGTCAGTAGCAGATAACTATATCATGGCCATTGCCATGTTATGTTCCCAATGGTTTGAGGTTAGAATCGCGATGTCAACTGAAACAAATCTTCCACGTTCGAAACCGTTAATTAACATCAGTTTAATATGTATAGAATGTTATCAAGTGCAATAAAGTTGACGGTCTTACATTAAACCAAGATTGCAGCCTGGGACAAAATCAAACAGTAATTTAATTGGAATGAACGCATTTCTCCTAAGTCCAGTAAGCAACTGCAGCACTAAAGTGCTCGAAAATGTGTTATCGCTGATTAATGAAGCCAACCCGAAAAAAAATGATGTTTGCTTCTTGAAGAAATCGCTTTGGAAACCTTCCGAATAGACCCACAAACGGAAGCTTTGGAAATACCAACCCATGAAGTAAATGGAAAATGTTAGTAGCATAAAATATAAGTACCTAATTAACATTTTTAGTATCGGAGAGAGAGAGAGACATGCTTCAGTTGGTAGTATTCTAAGCTCTCGTATTTCCCATAAAACCATACCCATGACCCCTTGGACAGTCCATATCGCTTTAAAAATTCCTCTTTGTGCAGGCTTTCAAATTTATAATGACGTGCGATTTCTCTTCTATTGGCATTCCGAAATGCCAATTGTAGCAAACTCGCATCAACACCTTGGTTTGCAGCAGCCATTTTCCAACTTTTAACATTTGTTAAACACCTTAACACAGGGCAAAGTTGAGGCAGTATTCTTAACACTTAAGTATTTCGGTCAAATTATATAATATGTAAATTCAATAACAGCCCGCCTTGAAGCAATATGTGTATGTAATAATTTATAAAATGTATGTAACAGTCATTGCATATGCTTATATTATTGTAAACATGTTCAATAATGTTATATGAATATATTATGTAATTTAATAATGTAGGAGCTGTGAGAATAATAAGTTAAAGGTTGCTAACAATGATGTAACCTTGAGGCAATAATGAGTTTGAGAGTTTAAATGTTACTTGTAATTCTTGGAGCAACAATAATGTAATTTTAGTGACAGTTTAAAAATAGCCAATCAACAACCAGAGAAAGGTTTAGTTAAATGCAGGTATTCTATTGGAGTAGCATTAGCCAATCAGAGACTTAAAATACAGAAATTTACAAGTTTAGATGGTTAAAATCTAGTCAGTTGCCTGCAGACAGTGATAGTAACCGGATGCGAGATGTTTCCTCGAGAAATTAATTACGTATTCGTGTGAGACGAAAATACTATACGTGTTAAAAAGTGCAAGTATTAATAAAAAGAATCTCACAGCTCTCTATATCAGTGAAGTGCTTTTTAATTTGTGTCAAGGATTAATAAAAAGGAGTGAATTAAAGCTTAAAATCTGCGTAAGCCTACATTTTTGTCGCATCACGCCCTGCCAAGTTATTATTGTCTCTAAAATAATACTGACACAGCCGAGGCAAACATAAATATAATATTTAAAGAAACAGTTTAATTACAAAGTTAATATGCTTTTAAACTTGGGGCAAAGGCCACCTGAAAATACATTTGGGGCCAAGGATACCGGAAACTGATTACTATACGTGCGATTGCAATGAATTTCAAGTTCGGCTCCCCAACAGTTGAAGTATAATACAACTACTTCAAATCGGCTTTTCATACGAAGCAGCAAACAACGTAAAGAACAATTCTACTTCAAATTGGCGTCCATACGTGGAGCTAAATAAAAAAAAACAACTCCATCAAAACTACTCCAAAGTTAACTTAACACAGACTTTAACACAATGTTAGTTAACATTGTTTGGTGAAATAGAATGCTTGTTAACTTCAGTGTTAAAGCAGTTTAACATTGTGTTAAAATTTAGCATCTGTTGTTGAATCTTTTACAAAGACAGGAGACCTGGGAGTTGGAAATTTTCATATTCATCAGCTTCGTTTCTATTTCGTTGTATATATTAAGGATTTCTGCAATTTGAGAAAAGGTAGTAGTTTTTCAGTCATTAAATAACTACAGGCTTAAAGAGTTTATAGAAAGGTTTATAATTTCACCTACTGTAATTATCAAACACCTATTCGACCATTCCGATCAATGATTATTACACAGTCAAAGGATACACAGCATTTCCAGAACTAGAAGGACTATCGGGAAGAGGTTAAGGAAGTCAGACGTTCCGCCGATGTCTCTCATCCTTTGGAATTTCTCATCCGTTAATAGGAAAAGTCGGGACTATACGAAATTATGATTATCAGGGGTTATGGGGAGGATCAAGCATTAAAAATCCTGTATATTATTGTAGAATGTCATCGAGAACGGGAGGAGATAAATTAAATTAATTAATTCGTCATTGAAGTTAAACATTCAATACCATGTCGGTTAAGTCAGCTAGTGATAAATGATCACTGTGTGAAGACGCTAGAATAGGATAAGTTCATATGAGTATGGTTGGTGGGCCGGAATTTTGTCCCGCAGTAATTATTTTACAGCACTACGCCCTTGATGTCCTTTATGGACGGAGGCAGGCGATGCACCGGTCTTGGACCGATGCGCTATTGACCACGGAGTTGGTTAACATTTATTCTCTTTAAGCAATATAAGGGGCGGGGTGGCGAGGTAGCATGCTGACCACATGCCATTCCCATTATTGCACTCGATCAATGACGTCCTCTATGAGGCAAAGCATGCAGCAGTCCTGCGGTATGTCTTAGCACTTAAGTCATTATCCTGGTTACCTTGGGCTTTGAAAGCCAGAACTTCAAGAACTTTTCCAAGCACGCTTAAGCATTATCTTTGTGATAAGGGGTTTTTAAAGTACAGGTAAAAAGTATAGTGTAAATTTCTTCTCTAGATTTTAATTTAGAGCTGGCCGGCTAAAGCCCGACTTATCTAGTTGTGATGTTGATCTGCATCTCCGGTTGTATTCAACAGCAAAGTCGTTGCGGTAGACAGAATGCCATCATTCAGGCAGTGAAGTGGAACCTTTTCATGGATTCAGTGTTTGAACCCAATATATGTGTAATTTTTTTGTCACAGAAGACGAAAAATATAGATACAACGATATAAAGGACTTCTTTCACAATTTTTTATTTTAAGGTTTAAGAGTCCCCCCCCCCAAATGCATACCACATCCTATTTATAAGAACGCGTTTTATTACAGAGTTAATATAGTTCCTTAAAAAAAATTGTACTTAACAAACGTTCTTAAATTATGTGCATGATAATGAAAAACTCAATGACACAACAAATATATTTACCGGGTGGACCATTTAAGTTGGACTGTACAATAGCTCCTAAACTAAGCGTTGTAGAAAGAAATGTCTTTCATAAAAGTTTCTTGATGTTATAGGAGAAAGTATATGCCATTAGTCGTGTTTAATTTGTAGGATGTTGTGATGCTCATTTTAGGGCCAGTTTAATGTTTTTAATGAGAACCTACCTTTATGTTGTTTTCTCAGTGCTAATAAAAAACTAAACAACATTTGTATAAATCACTTTGCAGTTGTTCATACACCAACATAAATAACAACGAATATTTTGAATGGCTGTGTACGAAGAGCGCAATGAATGATTGGACCTCCATGGATGGTCATGAGGGTCAAGTTCTAATTGGGAACAACGTTTTTAATATTTCCTAGTACGAATAGTAAGTAGGGGAATTATTGTATTTCACCCAAAAATTCAATACCAAGATTTCACCGGAAATACATGCTTTGAGGCCCCATGAATCCAAAAAAAGCATTTTTGGAAACATGTCCGTATGTGTGTCTGTGTATGTGACTGAACAGCATAACTCAGAAACGAACAGTCGGATAAACACTAAACTTGGTATTTAGGTTCAGTATCTTCCAGAGATGCGACACGAAGGTTTTCAAGAAAATCCCCCACCCCAGACTACCCTTTACATGGAACATTTTTCGAACATTTTAATTTTCTTAAAAATGGCTAACGATTTTGATTAAAATATCATATGTTTAAGATATTTTCATGACAAATAAAATGTATATCTTGAATTTTCTGGGAATGTCTCCAAAAGTATTCTTCATTGTGAACGACTTTTGCATAACTGGTAAACCATAAGAGATAGACAAAATATTAATACACAAAAATGTATATCGCGTTAAAATACACAATTTATGTCATATACATTGTTTTGTTGAGTGAACCACTTTCGAGATATTGCTTGTTATTCCCTTAAATTTACCAATACTTATAGTTTTTCTCAAATTCGTTATTCATTTTTTGTCCTGGTAATGCAAAGGAGAATGGAATACTTCAGATAGCAACCACCTCTTAAAATAATTGACTATCGCTTAAAGTCTAGCAATTCCCCTTGCATCTACAAGAAAATTAGCAATAAGATAAACATCTCGATATCTCGGTTAACATGAAGCATACGGAGAATAAACATTTGTAAAAATAGTTTGTACAATAGTAGAGAAAGTCATGTGAGTGTAACACATCAGATTTTTTATTTTGTTTCCTTGTTCCTCATAAAAAATACAATTTTTATAAACCATTTTATAATGAGAAATCATATAAACTGTAGGTTCCCATTAAAAAGATTAAATTGTTCCTTAATGACCATCACAACTCCTCCAAACAAAACATGACTAATAATATCGAGCAACTTTTACTAAAGAATTTCTTTCTACAACGCTTAGTTTTGGAGATATTGTACAGTCTCAACTTAAATGGTCCACCCTGTATTATATTTATATATTTCGCTTTAAATTTAATTTAACTCAGCATTATCCCTATGGAGAAAGTATTAGACTATATTAAACTGAAAGACAAACCAAATTTACTCTTGGGTTAGGTTTCATCATACGTAAAATGCTACTTTCCTCCCCCCCCAAGATGTTTGATTACACATGATTACATTGCCATTGATCCAAAATCGAAAGACATCACAAAAATTTCGTAACTTTATTAGTACGGGTTTCATTTGTGCCAAAATGGTAGTCAAGAGTTATTTTTTGTTGATAGGTTTAGGCTTAGGCTGTTTTTTAAATGCCCCAGAAATGCTTTAAAACCTCAAAACAAGCTGACATATTTAACGTCTGAGAACTTCTTTGAGCACTTCTTTGCTATTTCTGGGCTGGTAGAATTTTAACCTAGAAGTCGTTGCTGTTTTTTTCCTTTTCTCGTCATAAATGCAGTTTCCATGGTAACACAGTGCGAAGCGAGCTCCATTATCGTTTATGGCCCATCGTATACAAACAAATGACAATAGCAATCATTATGAATAACAGAACGGCAGGCACTGGATGATAAAGTAGCACCGGGAAATGTGTTTACCTGGGAGACGTGAGGAAACCAATTCCATCAAGTTGTCCTAATCCCCAAAATGGAAACATCTCCTGGCTTCTTTAAACCAATAAACTTGTGATTGTGTTTCACAGAGGAAAGAGGGAGGAGAGGAATGTTTGTTTTAAAGCTTCAGAACTCTGCGTCTCCATGGAGAAAACAGCAACGAATCGTTTTCCAAGAAACGTCTTTGAAATTGAAGCTGTATTGCATCAGTACCCAGTCAAGTTATAAAGTGATTTGAGTACCTGTTCCAAAATGTCTCTTACAATAAGTTCTAATTCAATTATTTCTGCAATCAGATGCAATATATGTTGGTTTGTAATCAGGAAACTAGCATTTCCATTATTTTACGAAGTTAGAGCTGGCAAGAAAGAAGGGAAAGTATACAGTCTTTCCGCCGTCTCAGGTTCTAATCTTGGGAATCATTGCGCGCAAGTACGTACACTGCTTTCAAATAGACGAACATCTGTATGAGCGCTGCCAGGGATGAAGACAGAAAGCACGTTGCCTACCAGTATAGTTAGTTATTTCATGTATTTAATTTAAATGCAAATACATATTTCTCATTCAGATTACAGTAGCATTAAATATGTACCTTCATAATAGAAGATATTGGAAGTAGAGGCGCCGGAACAAAGAAAAAATGGGAGGATGAATAACGGAGAATGGAAATTGCAAAATAATAATTATTATTATTATCTGTCAAAGCACATGTTTAATATATTGTATAGGATAATTCAAATTAATAGATATTTTCAAAAATAATTAAGCATTTCCAAGTATAGAAATTAGAATTAATGTTATTATTTGGGATCTGAAATGTTTTGACAGCTAACATTTAACATTGATATGTAACGTGTAGGGTTAGGTGTTTAATGTGTACTTTAAATGTACAACAATTATTTTCAATGTTTTTCTAAATACTGAGGCAGTATTTTTAACACTTGAGTTATATAATATGTAAATTCAATAACAGCCCGCCTTGAAGCAATATGTG
The DNA here is from genome assembly GCA_030765065.1 of Deroplatys truncata. Taxonomy (NCBI): domain Eukaryota; kingdom Metazoa; phylum Arthropoda; class Insecta; order Mantodea; family Mantidae; genus Deroplatys; species Deroplatys truncata. Next base: position 107,472,931 of record CM060987.1, on the reverse strand, counting down.
TATGTAATAATTTGTAAAATGTATGTAACAGTCATTGCATATGCTTATATTATTGTAAACATGTTTAAAAATCTGATGTGTTACACTCATATGACTTTCTCTACCCTTGTACAAACTATTTTTACAAACGCTTATTCTCCATATGCTTCATGTTAATCGAGATAAACATTTGCAGACTATCTTATTGCTAAGTTTCTTGTAGATGTAAGGGGAATATATATTTGCAAGGACAATATAGAAATACAGTAGCCTTTAAGCATAGACATATCTCTTAATATCTGGTTGCTAGGTGCAGCACAACTCCCTTTGCCACAGATTAATACTCTTTGCCACAGATTAATACTCTTTGCATATACAAGACAAAAAAATCTGATGTGTTATACTAACATGACTATCTACTCTTGTACAAACTATTTTTACAAACGCTTATTCTCCATCTACTTTGTTAATCGAGATAAACATTTGCAGACACTATATTATTGCTAATTTTCTTGTATATGTAAGGGGAATATATATTTTTAAAGGGCAATATAGAAATACAGTAGCTTTTAAGCACGTACATATCACTTAATAGCTGGTTGCTAGGTGCAGCACCATTCCCTTTGCCACAGATTAATACTCTTTGCATATCCAAGGCAAAAAAATGAATAACGAATTCCCATTTGAGAAAATAAGTATTGAAAAATTTAAGGGCATAACAAGCAATATTTCGAAAATGGTTCATTCAAAAAACATGTATATGACATAAATTGTGTATTCTAACGCGATCTACATTTTTTGTGTAGTAAAATTTTGTCTATCTCTTTTGGTTTACCAATTTACCAAAAATCATTCACAATGAAGAACACTTTTGGAGACATTCTCAGATAATTCAAGATATACATTTTGTTTGTCATGAAAATATCTTAAACATATGATATTTTAATCAAAATCGTTAGAGCCATTTTTGAGAAAATTAAAATTTTCGAAAAATGTTCCATGTAAAGGGTAATTTGGAGTGGGGGAATTTTCTTGAAAACCATCGTGTCGCATCTCTGGAAGATACTGAACCTAAATACCAAGTTTGGTGTTTATCCGACTGTTCGTTTTTGAGTTATGCTGTTCACACACACATACACACACACACAGAGATACAGACACACAGACACACACAAACACACACACACACACACTCGGACATGTTTCCAAAAATGCTTTTTTTGGATTCAGGTGGTCTCAAAACATATTTTCGGTGAAATCTCGGTATCGAATTTTTGGGTGGAATACAATACTTCCCCTACTTATTATACGTAGTAGAGAAAGTAAAAATGTTATGTGAAAACATTACGTAATTTAATAATGTAAGAGCTGTGAGAATAATAAGTTTAAAGTTGCTAACAATGAGTTAACAATGAGGTAACCTTGAGGCAATAATGAGTTCGAGAGTTTGAATACTACTATTCATGATTAGAGCAGCAATAACGTAAATCTTGTGGCAGTTTAAAATAGCCAATCAACAGCCAGAAAAAGCTTTAATAAAATGCAGGTATTCTATTGGACTAGGATTAGCCAAATCAGAGACTTGAAATACAAAAAGTTAAAAGTTTATACGATTGAAATATGTTCAGTTGCAGGCAGACCTTGGTAGTGAGCGGATGGAAGATGTGTTCTCTAAAGAAGTATTACGTATTCGTGTGTAACGAAAATTAAGTATACGTGAAAACAAAGTGCAAGTTTTAAATTATAGAATCTCACAGCTCTTAATATCAGTGTAGTGCCATATAATTTGTGCCAAGGATTAATTAAAAGAAGTGAATTTAAACTTAAAATCTGTGTAAGCCTACATTCTTGTCGTACCACGCCCTGATTAAGAGAAACATGTCTCTAAAATAAGACTGACGCAGCCGAGGCAAACAAGCATAAATACTATCTTTAGAAGCAGTTTAATAACAAAGTTAATTTTTTTTTAAAGTTGGAGCGTAACAACAAAAATACATCTTCAAAAATCGGCTTTTCATATCGTAGCAGCATATTACGTAACAAACAATCCACTTAAAAAATTGGCGTTCATACATGGAGCTGATTAAATAAATAAACTTTAAGACAACTACTTCGAGTTGGCTTCCCAAGCGTGAGGCTAATAAATTACGTAAACAAAACACCTTCAATACACAACTATTAGCAAGAATAAAATAGTAATTAAAACACGAATTAGAGTACGGTGAACCCATTCCCTGGAAATATTAGGCAAATAATAATTATTATTTCAACTTGATATTTTTCTTACGGAGTTTGCAGATCATAATCATCAAATTTTTATTTCGTTTAATTAATTTGTAATATTGCAAATTATGCAAAAATGTGGAAAATTGTGAAATAGAGGAAGAATGGTAGCATTTGGTTCCGTTTAGAACAACTCAGTAATAATCGGTTTAATCTAGAATTAATGTACACAAAATAATCATGTACAAAGTTAATTAGGAAAAAAAATGTAGGTTAAATTACACATAAATAAATTTCGGATATCGCATATTTTGACTTTATGTTCTGAATGGGCTCTTGTACTGCTGGATAGGGAAATATTAATTATCAATTAACGTCTTAAGCACCTTCTAATCTATTTCCTTCTCTCCAAACAATTCTGAACTAGAAGCTCGTATATGAGATAAAATACACACAGTACAAACGTTAGCGTTAGAATGTAGATTACAACTACAGACACGTTGTCAACACCAAAGTGTTGATATTGCGGCAAAATAACAGAGGACTCATCAATTTAAATATATTTTATAAGTGAATACCAAATTTCTGAGTTTTTCGACTAGACTCTTCTACGAACTTAAGGCACTTCCAAATACAGACAGATTATTTCTACCGTTCTGAACAGCTGATTCTTAAATTCGTTGTACTCGAAGGTGTCCTTGAAATACAACATCCCAATTATGTACCTAATTGCAGTAAGAACTCCAGAAAATTGTTTGTTTACCAATCCCTGATACTTAGCCTTGAAGGTGCACTCGTCTATTTCATGTAGTAATCGTCGTTGAAGAACAGAATAAGAATTTACTAACGAGTTAATTTTTACGTTGCCAGATATGTCCAAGTTGGTAAACGATTTTGCATAACGGAAAACCTACCAACACATTATGAAACTAAACTCTAATAGCTGGAAACGCTAATAATTGTTTTTTAAAAGTTTAATAAAATGGAAAGTAGAGCTATTTGTATCAACAATTTTATTCTTTTTACTTTCTCTACTACGTACAGTAAGTAGGGGAAGTATTGCATTCCATCCAAAAATTCGATACCGAGATTTCACCGGAAATATATGTTTTGAGGCCCCCTGAATCCAAAAAAAGCATTTTTGGAAACATACCCGTGTGTGTCTGTGTGTCTGTGAGCAGAATAACTCAGAAACGAACAGTCGGATAAACACCAAACTTTGTATTTACGTTCAGTATCTTCCAGAGATGCGACAAAAAGGTTTTCAAGAAAATCCCCCACCCCACCCTCTAACGGTTTTGATTAAAATATCATATATTTAAGATACTTTCATGACAAATAAAATGTATATCTTTAATTTTCCGGGAATGTCTCCAAAAGTATTCTTCATTGTGAACGACTTTTGCATAACTGGTAAACCATAAGAGATAGACAAAAGTTTACTACACAAAAAATGTAGATCGCGTTAAAATACACATGTCGTAATAAATTTTTTTGTTGACAACCATTTTCGAGATATTGCTCGTTATTCTCTTAAATTTTCCAAATGGGAATTCGGTATTCTTTTTTTTTGTCCTGGTAATGCAAAGAGAATGGAATGCTCCACATAGCAACCAGCTCTTAAAACATTTGACTATCGCTTAAAGCCTACCAATTCCCCTTGCATCTACAAGAAAATTAGCAATAAGATTAACATCTCGATTAGCATGAAGCATATGGAGAACAAGCGTTTGTAAAAATAGTTTGTACAAGAGTAGAGAAAGTCATGTGAGTGTAACACATCAGATTTGGGGGGGGGTTTCCTTCAAACCAACAAGATTTTCCGTTCAATACTCAAAGTAAGGAACTCGATCATGTATATTTTGGCATCTGCAATCAAGGCTGATTTTCCATTCGAGATAGTTTCGAGAAAGCTTAACTAATATCTAGTTAACTGCAGTTCGTCATAAGTTTCCTCTTGTAGATGGTATATCCAGAAGCACTGGCCATGAAATATATACAGTAGTTCGTCCGTTACGAGAAATATGCGAGCGTCTTTGAGCTCGCATAAAATGGTTCAATATCTATGATGTTGGAGGCGAAACAGATGCAATCTCGACTGGAAGACCATGAAAGAGTCTCTATACTCGATATATCGCCGTGATGCAGCTCGATGACATCGCTAACGTATAGGGATACCTGACGGCGCCTCTTTCGTTGGAATGCATCAAACCCAAAATGTCCGTTTCGTGAATCAACACAGAAAACAATCTAGTCTCCTTATGGAAAGCATGAGGGACTGTCCCGCCTGTTCCATCAAATTTACCCGTGCAGTATCCATGTTTGTTTTGGTATTTAGTACTTAAACGCTTATTGGAGGCGAGTATATCGAGCTTTATGATGCTATGCTTGAATATTAATCAGCTGTGCTTTTCCCAGATTTTAAAAGTAGCATCGGCAATACTTGTCAGCGTTGCGTTTGCACCTGTGTGGTCCATCTAAAATGCGAAGTTGCGTAACTGGAAGGATTGTCTACGTTACCGCATCTTCTCGAACCTGTCAAATCCGATATCTCACCACTGATCAATCCATCAATCGTCAAGTTGTAGCATTCTTCGAACAAATGTATGGCTTCAGTCGGTGTTTTGAGATCTATTTCACCAAGTTCATTTTTCCCTGCCGAGAGAATCGTATTCTTGCAGATAATTAATAACTTCTAAAGTATTATTTGCAAAAGAGGGATTACATAACAAAACTAAGGGCATCATTTTTAGTATCTACACTTTTTCAGCGAGCTCATTTTGAACGCCAATGTACCTGAGGTTCTTTTGTTCAACCAATACAATGTAGCACACCGTATTTTCTGTAACGTTTTTGTTGAACTCAACTGTGCCGCAACTTTCTTCTAGTATTTATAACCATGGCTTGTCTATAGGTAAAATCAAACACGTACATTGGTCTCTTGGTCACGAAATCATTTGGAACGTATGCCATCTCAGTGTCTTAATAAAAGGTTCTCATGTATGCAAAAGACCTGTAGTATTTGTGATCCATGATGTCTTGGTTCATCGACTCCTTTGGAAAACATCCGTCTAGAGCCTTAAAAATGATGTTCCAAACGTCGTAGTGGCATGTCGAACTCTAGAGGTGAAAATTTATTGGTGATCTGTAACTGAGCAGTTTTTCTGCTGTCACGTTTTTTCGATGCACTGCCACGACTGAAAGCTCATTTTCAACTGAGTTTTCAGAAGCTTGCCCCCAATTAGATTGAGGCAGTATTTTTAACACTAAAATGATTTCAGTCTAATTGTATAATATATATATATATATATATATAATTCAATAACATCCCACATTAAAGTAATGTTTATGTAACTATATATAAAAAGTGTATATTACAGTCATTGTAAATGTTTATATTATTGTATCCATGTTCAATAATGTTATGTGAATATATTACGTAATTTAATAATATTGGAGCTGCAAGAATAATAAGTTAAAAGTTGCTAACAATGAGGTAACCTTGAGGCAATAATGAGTTTGAAAGTTTAAATGCTACTAGTCATTATTGGAGCAACAATAACGTAAATTTAGTGATAGTTTGTAAATTAGCCAATCAACAACCAGTAAAAGCTTTAGTAAAATGAAGGTATCCTATTGGAAAAGGTTTAGCCAATCAAAAACTGTAAAGGAAAAACATTTACAAATTTAGAAGTCAGTTGCCTGCAGACAGCGTTACTAACCAGACGCAAAAAAGTGTCCTCGAAAGAAGTATAATACGTATTCGTGTGAGACGAAAGATCGTTTACGTGTTAAAAAGTGCAAGTATTTAATAAAAAAATCTCACAGCTCTCTATCAGTGAAGTGTTATTTACATCGTATCAAGCATTAATAAAAGGAGCGAAGTAAAATTATAATCTGTGTAAGCCTACATTCTTGTCGCATCACAACCCTGCTAAGAGAAACGTGTCTCTAACAATAATACTTACGCAGCCGAGGCAAACATAAATATATAATATTTAAAGAAACAGTCAAATTACAAAGTTAACATTTTTTTAAACTTGGGGCAAGGTCACCTGAAAGTACATTTGGGGCGAAGGCTACCGGAAACTGTTTACCCTACGTGCGGTTGCAACTGCTACAAGTTCGGCTCCCCAACAGTTGAAATATAATACAACTCCTTCAATACAAACAACTTCAAATCGGCTTTCCATACATAGCACAAACTTCTACAACGTAATAACAAGACTTCAAGATCGGTATAGTTGGATTCGTATTTTACTACAGGCATGACAATTTTCGTATCTGTCATGACCATCTTACCACGGTGAGGTAATGTAGCGTCGTTTCCGTTTTTTCACCTGTGCAACGCATGCTCATCTATAAAGTTTCTGGTAAACTTGATGGACATACAAGGAGATTATTTGGCAACCGGGTAACTGTCGAAAAATCCGCTGATCAATATAATAGGATACAAAAAGTTATTACTTTTCAGCTTCAGTTTCTCATCGCTGATGACACCCGCTGTCTTGAGTGGAATCAGATTGGCTTGCGAATGCGTGAGCGTTATTTTTGTGGTTGACACTTGACCGGGAAACTATTCGCTCTACCGGTTGTGGAAGAAGGTGGTTTGTTACGTTATTTTTACCACGCTTTGAGTGTCAATTTAAAGTAGTTTGTATTTTGTTGTATTGAAAGAATTGTATTGTAGCTCAACTGTTGGGGAACCGAACTTGCAGTAGTTGCAACCACACGTATAGTAAACAGCTTCCGGTAGCCTTCGCCCCAAATGTACTTTCAGGTGGCCTTTGCCCCAAGCTTAAAAAAATATTAACTTTGTAATTTAACTGCTTCTTTAAATATTATATTTATATTTGCCTCGGCTGCTGCAGTATTATTGTTAGAGACATGTTTCTCTTAACAGGGCGTGATGCGACAAGAATGTAGGCTTACCCAGATTATAATTTTACTTCACTCCTTTTATTAATTTTTGATACGATTTTAATAACACTTCACTGATATAGAGAGTGGTGAGATTCTTTTTATTAATTAATTACACTTTTTAACACGTAAACTATTTTCATCTCACACGAATACGTATTAAAATCTCTCGAGGACGCATCTCGCATCCGGTTACAAACACTGCCTGCAGGCAACTGAACTCTAAATTTGTAAAATTTTCCCCTTTTCAGTTTCTGATTGGCTAATCCTACTCCAATAGAATACCTTCATTTTACTAAAGCTTTTTATGGTTGTTGATTGGCTATTTTATAAACTGTCACTAAAATTATATTATTGTTACACCAAGAATCATAAGCAGTACTGTTAAATCTTTTTACTCATTATTGACTCAAGGTTTCTTCATTGTTACCTCATTGTTAGCAACTTAATGTATTATTCTTACAGCTCCTACATTATTAAATTAGTAATACATTCATATAACATTATTACACATGGATACAATAATATAAGCATATGCAATGACTGTTACATACATTTTACAAATTATTACATACACATATTGCTTCAGGACGGGCTGTTATTGAATTTAAATATTCTATAATTGGACTGAAATCATTTTAGTGTTAAAAACACTGCCTCACGGTTTACCGTGAAAGCACGTTTGATACACGTACCATAGATGGGGAAAGCAATTGTCTATTACTGCTGTTGGCTATATCGGCAAAAGTTCCGCCAACATTTCTTCTTATTGCATCGAATTTACCGCACGAATACCCAGGAAGATCGTGGTATCGTTAGCGGGAAAGCTTCGAAACTCTTAGCTCTCGATCTTACTCATTTATACTAAAGCACTTCTTAAGAGTACGGTAACAGGTGCACCGAAATCATTAACTTTTCATTTTCGTTTCTTATGCTCGCCGCGATTTCACGAATGTAACCAGATTGAACGTTTGGGTAGTACCGCTGTTTAGGCTTGGAACACCACATCCGTCTTGAATGCTGCCAGTATGTCAATCTCTTTATGGTTAGATCACTGTTTTATATATACTTCCATCGGCTAAACTGGAGTGAATATTGATCGTATCGAACGGAATGAATTTTGGAGTATATGCTGCAGTCCCATTTGTCTTTTTAAGATCAGCTGAATCGAAAACGACAACTCTTCCAAAATGCAGTGTTATATCTTTAGATGACACTATTTCACAACGAGAAATCGGACGTTTACCTTTGAGGCAGTATTTTGTGTCGTAACAAGCTGTGAATGCCAGAGTGATTGTAGTGTAAATTAATATTATTGTATGTACAGGATTTTAGAAGTTTGTTAGCCAAAAGTATTGTTAGGAAATAAGTTTACACGACCTCACTGAAACTGACAATAGAAATGGGTAACAATAAACCGAGGGGGTGAGTTGCTTATCACTAAGAAGAGTGAAACAAATGACATCAGGGTGGGGTGCCTTTTTTTAGAAATGGAGGGAAAATCTTCCCTAGAGTATATATGTAGTAGTAGTGATTGGCTGACCAAAACAGACGCTAAAGTGGGCGCGATTTGTTTACCAATAGCAGCTCTATTATAATGCTTAGGCAATTCGAGGTGAAGGAGTATATATTCTCGAACCATAAGCAAGTATCGCGCAGTTCGGAAGAATCTCTCACGAGGTACACCAAGTAATTAATGCGCGACAACTAAAATGACTGTAGTTACATTCGGAAATATCACAGTTTCAGTTAGGTGTGTATAAAAATTAAATATGTAAATTATTAATTAGGTGTGACGGCAATAAAAGTGTAGAAACAAATTATTTTATCAGTGTTACATTTCGCAAAAACTCCTTTCCGTTTACACGCCTTGCGCAGAGATACTTGCTCGACTGAGTTGTAATAGCTAGCCGGAGGACAAAGAACACAAATTTAAAATTATAAAACAAATGGCGCTCAACAAATAAGATAACACGAGCCAGAGAACTGCAACACCTTTAACTCAATATCTTGACTTTTGAGAACTTATTGCAGAGATTTGTAGTTCTACTGACCTTTAGGAATTTGAATACCATTTACTTCCATATTCGTAATGTTTGAGGCCAAATATATCGTACAGAATCCGATCATTGGCACCCTGTAACCATCCAATCGTATAGGATTGTGTAACCTCAAAAGAAAACTTGATGATGTATCACTAATCTTTACTATCATTTACAGTATATTAAATGAACCAGAGCAGAAGACCAAAGCTCGTCAAGAAAATAAATGTAGAAAAAAAATGAATCAGAGCATCGACTGGGACATTACTTACGAACGCGTCGAAAAGAAAAAGAAAAAACGGAGAGCTACAGATGCTTAGTCGTGGTATACTCAGGATATGGGAAAACCGTTCTCACAAACGATAACTTTCTAAAGAAAAGGGGATGTATATACTTCAAACTCATACACTATATGTTCAAAAGTATCCGGACACCCCCCACAAACATACGTTTTCCATCTTAGGTGCTTTGTGCTGCCACCTACTGCCTGGTACTCATTATCCGCGACCTCATTAGTCATTAGACATCTTGAAACAGTAGAATGGGACGCTCCATGGAACTCACGAACTTCGAACGTGGTCAGGTGATTGGGTGTCACTTGTGTCAGAAGTCTGTACGCGAGATTTCCACACTCCTAAACATCCCAAGGTCCACTGTTTCTGATGTGATAGTGAATCGAAACGTGAAGGGACGTGTACAGCACAAAAGCGTACTGACCGACCTCGTCTGTTGACTGACAGAGGCCGCCGACTTTTTAAGAGGGTCGTAAAGAATAATAGGCAGAATTCTATCCAGACCATCACACAGGAATTCCAAACTGCATCAGGATCCACTCTAAGTACTATGACAGTTAGGCGTGAGGTGAGAAACCTTGGGTTCCATGGTCGAGCGGCTGCTTATAAGCCACACATCACGCAGGAAAATGCCAAACGACGCCTCGCTTGGTGTAAGGAGCGTCAAAATTACACGATTGAACACTGGCAAAACGTTGTGTGGAGTGACGAATCACGGTACACAATGTGCAGATCCAATGACAGGGTGTGGCTATGGCGAATGTCCGGTGAACGTCATCTGCCAGCGTGTGTAGTGCCAACAGTGAAATTCGGAGGTGGTGGTGTGGTCGTGTTTTTCATGGAGGGGGCTTTCACCTCTTGTTTTGCGTGGCACGATAGTAGGTAAATATAGAGAGAGCTGGCGCAGTTTTTTGCGTTTATATGGGAAAGGATAGGGAAAACGAGGGTAGATGCGACGGTTCAAGGAGGAAAATGCGTTTATCTGGACGAAATAGGGAATACGAGGGTTGATGCTAGGCTAGACAGAGGTAGAAGGAGGGGGAATGCGGTTTATATGAGACAGATAGGGAATACGTGGAGAGGTGCTAGGCTAGACGGAGGCTGAGGAGTAGAGTATGGTTTATATGAAAGGTATAGGAAAACGAGGAGGGTGTTAGGCTAGACAGAGTTGAAGGGTAGAGCATGTCTTGTATATGAGAGGGGTAGGGAAAAGGAGCAGGGGTGTTAGGCTAGACAGATGTCAAGAAGTAGAGTAGGGTTTATATGAAAGGTATAGGAAAACGAGGAGGGGTGTTAGGCTAGACAGAGTTGAAGGGCAGAGCATGTCTTGTATATGAGAGAGGTAGGGAACAGGAGCAGGGGTGTTAGGCTACACAGAGGTCAAGAAGTAGAGTAGGGTTTATATGAAAGGTTTAGGAAAACGAGGAGGGGTGTTAGGCTAGACAGAGTTGAAGGGCAGAGCATGTCTTATATATGAGAGAGGTAGGGAACAGGAGCAGGGGTGTTAGGCTAGGCAGAGGTCAAGAAGTAGAGTATGGTTTATATGAAAGGTATAGGAAAACGAGGAGGGGTGTTAGGCTAGACAGAGTTGAAGGGTAGAGCATGTCTTGTATATGAGAGAGGTAGGGAACAGGAGCAGGGGTGTTAGGCTAGATAGAGGTCAATAAGTAGAGTATGGTTTATATGAATGGTATAGGAAAACGAGGTGGACTGTTAGGCTAGACAGAGTTGAAGGGTTAGAGTATGTCCTTTATATGAGAGAGGTTGGGAACAGGAGGAGGGGTGTTAGGTTAGGAGAATTGAGTATGTGTTTATAAGGAGAGACGAGAAAACGGAGAGAGATCCTATGCTAGGATAGACAGGTGTTAAAGTTAGGTTATATAGGAAACCAAGGAGTGATACTCAGCTAGATTGGTGGCAGGAGGAATGCGCTTTATGAGAGGTAGGGGATACGGGGAGTGGTGTTAGGCTAGACAGAGGTTGAGAGTAGAGTAGGCGTTTAAATGTATGAGAAGTATAGAACAGGAGGAGGGGTGTTAGGCTAGACACAGGCTGAGAGTAGAGTATGCGTTTATATGTATGAGAGGTATAGGAGCAGGAGGAGAGGTGCTAGGCTAGACAGAGGTTGAGTAGAGTATGGGTTATATGAGAGGTAGGGAACAGGAGGAGAGGTGTTAGGCTAGACAGAGGGTTAGGAGTAGAGTATGGTTTATATGAGAAATATAGGAAAAACGAGGCGAGGTTTTAGGCTAGACAGAGGTCGAGGAGTAGAGTATGGCTTATATGAGAGGTATAGGAAAACGCGGAGAGCTATTAGCTTAGGAGAATTGAGTATGTGTTTATAAGGAGAGATGAGAAAACGGAAAGAGATCCTATGGTAGGATAGACAGGTGTTAAAGTTAGGTTAGATAGCAAACCAAGGAGTGATACTCAGCAAGAGAAGGGCAGGAGGGAATGCGCTTTATGAGAGGTGGAGGATACGGGGAGCGGTGTTAGGCTAGACAGAGGTAGAGGAGTAGAGTATGGTTTATATGAGAGGTATAGGGAAACGAGGAGAGTCGGTAGGCTAGACAGATAGTGAAGCAGTAGGAATATGGACTTATATACAGGAGAGATAGGGGCGAGACTTTGAAAGCGACTTTAGACGTGAACTTAGTGGCAAAATGTTTCATGTCAATGTTCTAGACATCCCCATCACGTAACCCATTCAGGGAAAAGGTGGCTGCAAAGGGAAAAAGGTGACCAGTAAAGGGAAAAAGGTGACCAGCAAAGGGAAAAATGTGACCAGCAAAGGGAAAAACGTGACCAGCAAAGGGAATAAGGTGACCAGCAAAGGGAAAAAGGTGACCAGCAAAGGGAAAAAGATGACCAGCAAAGGGAAAAAGGTGACCAGCAAAGGGAAAAGGGTGACCAACAAAGGGAAAAAGGTGACCAGCAAAGGGAAAAAGGTGACCAGCAAAGGGAAAAAGGTGACCAGCAAAGGGAAAAAGGTGACCAGCAAAGGGAAAAAGGTGACCAACAAAGGGAAAAACGTGACCAGCAAAGGGAAAAACGTGACCAGCAAAGGGAAAAACGTGACCAGCAAAGCGAAAAACGTGACCAGCAAAGCGAAAAACGTGACCAGCAAAGGGAAAAACGTGACCAGCAAAGGGAAAAAAAGTGACCAGTAAAGGGAAAAAGGTGACCAGCAAAGGGAAAAAGGTGACCAGCAAAGGGAAAAATGTGACCAGCAAAGGGAAAAATGTGACCAGGAAAGGGAAAAATGTGACCAGCAAAGGGAAAAAGGTGACCAGCAAAGGGAAAAAGGTGACCAGTAAAGGGAAAGATGGTGACCAGTAAAGGGAAAAAAGGTGACCAGCAGCGGGAAAAAGGTGAGCAGTAAAGGGAAAAATGGTGACCAGTAAAGGGAAAAAAGGTGACCAGCAAATGGAAAAAGGCGAGCAGCAAAGGGAAAAAGGTGACCAGCAAAGGGAAAAAGGTGACCAGCAAAGGGATATATGTGACCAGCAAAGGGATAAATGTGACCAGCAAAGGGAAAAACGTTACCAGCAAAGGGAAAAAGGTGACCAGCAAAGGGAAAATACTGACCAGCAAAGGGAAAAGCTGACCCACTCACACTAGCAGGTAAGTAATTCAGTTAGTATCATAGGGTAGGACAGATCCTGGGAAGCGGATATAGCATAGTTCCGTATGATGTTACAGGTAATTCAGAGAGTATCGTAGGTATTTAAGATAATGCAAGTAACATAGGTGTTTAGAGTCACTCAGCTAGTATCACAAGAGGCTAGTTTCCAGGGGCGGAACGTATCATAGATGCATATTTTTCACAGGCAATTCAGCTAGTATCGGAGGGTATTTAAGCTAATTCAGCTGGTATTACAAGAGGCGGACTGCATCATAGCAGTGTATGATTTCACAGGTAATTCAGTTAGTATCGTAGGTATTTAGGCTAATTCATCTAGTATCAAAGGAGGATAGATTCCAGGGGTTGGGTATAGCATAGTAACTCAGCTAGTATCGTAGGTATTTAGCATAATTCAAGTGTCATAGGTGTTTACAGTAGTTAAGCTAGCATTACAGGAGGATGGGTTCCAGGGTCGGTTATAACGTAGTTTCGTATTTTACAGATAGTTCAGGTAATATCGTAAGTATTTGGGTAATCAGCATAGTTTCACAGATACTCGTGATAATTTCGATCAGAGATTTGTATCACAGCTATTTAAGGTAAATGCAGGTGATTCAGGTTGTATCAATGGTATTTGAGTCATTTTAACAGGTAATTCATCTAGTATCATTGATATTTGGGGCAAACCAGATAGTATCACAGGTGATCGTGCTAAATTAGAACAGGAATTCGTATCAGAGCTAGTTAAGGTAATTTCACATGATTCGGCTAGTATGACAGGTATTTAAGTCATTTTAACGGGTAATTCAACTAGTATCACAGGTACTCATGGTAATATAGAGAGTAATTAGATCATAAACATTTCTCATCCAACGTTACAACAATTTATATACTTTTTTCTAAATCTTACAAACTTATTATATGTTAAACAGTTATAAATTGCAGAGATAAACTGCATATGGTTCACAAATTAAAAAGCTTTGCGTCAACATACCTTTATTTAAGTTCGTTGTAGGTGCCTCTCCCCTTTATCTAGGCTTCAGACTAACACTAGTATTTGCTCCTAATGGTAGGGGTACCGCCTCCCCCTTCCATCTTCCCCTTTCTTCACCATTTGTCTGCTATGTGCATACACAGCACATGAGTAAACTTTAATTATTTAAATTGTAGACTCGCTGAGAAAATCTTCATCTTCGGGTTACATTCTCTTAAGTACTGTTTGTAATACTGTAATGTCCATACGCATAGGTAGTTATTCCATCCTCAGCAATAATTCTTTTATCATCAAAGGGATTCAATGTAATTTTATTCACTTGCACTGTGGTAACAGCATGCTTTCGTGATAGGATTAGATTCATGGGCGTTCTGATGATTTCACAGGTTTTAAGACAGTCTGTATAGCTGTCAAACGAAATGTACTGCTTAATAGCGCTACGTTTTATACCTTTAATCTTTTTATCATTGATCCTTGAATATCTAAGGCATACATCTTAGGACGTAGTCCAACAAAGCGCAGGATGATTTTGCTATTAGCCTCATCTTTAAACTTTCCCAATACCTTCTTGTTCTGAGTAGAGTAACATATATGGTTGGCAGGGTAATCAGCTGTATCGAGATGCTCAAGAAAACGTAGCTTGTCCTGGTACACATCTTCAGTTGTTACACGATGAATGAATGAATCAGTGTCCATATACATAAGCTTCAGGTTTTCAGCTCCATAATAAGGCAACAACACGTCGTAATGATAGTGATACATTAATGTCTTGGAGATGTCCAACACACTCATACCAATGAATATAGACTTGTTGAATACAATCTGACGAGAGGCCATATGTACAGCAGCTACAATGATAGCAGCAATAGATCCTGCAGCCACAGAAACATCACCCGCAGCCTGGACAATAGCTGTAACAGAAGCAAATACAATAGCTACCGTAGCAGATACAGCAGCTGTACGACAATATATGTAACAGATTTTACAGCTGTAGCAACATCTGCTACAATAACAGCAGCGACAAACACCAGTTACATAACAGCTGTAGGAGCAGCAGCAGGAAAGATTTAGCACTCTTAGCAATAGCAAGCATCACAGCAAAGATATTCCAGCTGTAGCTTCACCCACCACAGCAACAGCAGTCATCACTCCAGCTGTAACATCAAATACGGAGCTAAAGTAGTAGATACAACACTGTAACATCAGCTACAGCAATAACAGTATCAGATCAGGTAGCTGTAACAGCATTAGACATAGTCAGCACAATACCTATAGCAGAAGCAAATACAGCAGCTATCGTAGCAGATACAGAGACTGTACAACAATACCTGTAACAGACTTCACAGCTGTAGCAGCATCTGCTATAACAATAGCAGTAGCCGTCGCATTACATAACAACTGCAGCAGCAGCTAGAGATTTAGAAGTGTTTAGCAATAGCAAGCATCACAGCAATGATATTCCAGCTGTAGATTCCCCTACCACAGCAACAGCAGTTATTACAACAACATCAACAGTAAATACGACAGATGTAGTAGCAGATACAGCATCTATAGCAACAGCAGCTACAACGATAGCAGCAATAGATCCTGCAGCTGTAGCAGCATTAGGCACAATCAGCACAATAGCTGTAGCAAAAGCAAATACAATTACTATCGTAGCAGATACAGCAGCTGTACAACAATAGATGTAACAGATCCTACAGCTGTAGCAACATCTGATACAATAATAGCAGCGACAACAACCGGTTACATTACAGCGTAGCAGCAGCAGCTAATCCATTTTTGTTCAAAAGTAGCAGCTTTATCAGTTAAATCAATGCTTCATTAAACAAGGATTGTAAGGGTAGACGTCTCTTCCCTTTATATAGGCCTGAGACTAACACTAGTATTTGCTCCTAATGACAATGGTTACCGCCTCCCCTTCCATCTCCTTTCTTCACCATTTGTCTGCTATGTGAATACACAGCACATGAGTAAACTTTAATTTTTTAACATTGTAGACTCGCGGAGATCATCAAAGGGATTCAATGTAATTTTATTCACTTGCACAGTAGTAGCAGCGTGCTTTCATGATAAGATTAGATTCATAGGCGTTCTGATGATTTCACAGGTTTTAAGACAATCAGTATAACTCTCAAATGTAAAGTACTGCTTAATAGCACTACGTTTATACCCTTAATCTTTTTTATCATTGAACCGTGGATATCTAAGGCATACATCTTAGCTCGTAGTCCGACAAAGCGCTGGATGATTTTACCATTAGCCTCATCTTTAGATTTCCCAAGCACTTTGTTTAAAGCTGAATAGCATATATAGTTGACAGGGTAATCAGCTGTATCCAGATGCTCAAGTAAACGTAACTTGTCCTGGTACACATCTTCAGTCATCACACGATGAATGAACAAATCAGTGTCAATATACATGAGCTTCAGGTTTTCAGATCCATAATATGACAGCAACACATAATGATAGTGGTACATTAATGTCTTGGAGATATCCAACACACTCATACCGATGTATATAGGCTTGTTGAACACGATCTGACGAGAGGCCATATGCACAGCAGCTAGATTGACGGCATATATTGTTCGATCGATAAACGTAGGCTTGACGATCAGCTTCTCTAGAGTCTTCTAATTTATCACCAGTCGTATATCCATACGATCAGACAGATTCTCCATAGTTTATCCAAACATGACTTTGTTAAAGAGCTGTAGACGTCCTTCTCGAAATCATTTGCAGCTTATTGTAGTAGCCTGTTGTTAACTTCCACATAAGGTTTTAACCACGGTGACTGTTGGAATTGCAGCACACGATGGATTTTTTTAGTCGTAACCCATGATTAAGAGCTTGCTTCAAAGCCATGTAATGTACTACATACTTCTTTCGAGGTCCAAGACGAGGTATCAGTTTCTTTGTATATGATTTCAATGGTTTCGTACACTCAGGCAGGAAAGGTAGATCGTTAAGTTCTATAGGATGCTCGATGTCTATGACGTCACACCCAGAGACAGGATGTCTGGCAGTATCAAACACGTTTAAACTCGTCTCGTAACTACCTGTATATGCTGTCACACCAACAAGAGAAGTATTCCCACACGCTCATTCAGTCAGATGTTCCATTCAAAGCCTACCAACACCCATTACACCAAAGCTAGCACAATCTCAAAGGCTTAAAAGGTAGCGTAGAAGATTTTCCTCCTTATTTACTTAAATGTATGTATACACTACATTATTTCATGTTTTCATTCCCTTTTCAATTCTTCCTTTCCATCTTCTTTCAGAAAGACCATTACATTTCACTACAATCACAAGCAAAGCAATCTTTCCAGAGTTACAGAGATTCTAAGCTTCTAGAATGGAACTCGGTAATACTTTTAATAAATGTGTTTTAGTAATTTAGCTTCCCCGCATCAGCATCTACCATTTAATCTTTACTCGAACCTGATAGGATTCATAGGCTTGAAGATATATGAAATCACCCCTTCGGGATTCGATCTGAGTACTTTAAAGTAGTTATTGTCATGAAAACGATATTTAGGGACTAGGTACTCTGTTTACTTTAGACATGACGCATCTATCTAGCTGTGATACAAATCTCTGATCGAAATTATCACGAGTATCTGTGAAACTATGCTGATTACCCAAATACTTACGATATTACCTGAACTATCTGTAAAATACGAAACTACGTTATAACCGACCCTGGAACCCACCCTCCTGTAATGCTAGCTTAACTACTGTAAACACCTATGACACTTGAATTATGCTAAATACCTACGATACTAGCTGAGTTACTATGCTATACCCAACCCCTGGAATCTATCCTCCTTTGATACTAGATGAATTAGCCTAAATACCTACGATACTCTCTGAATTACCTGTAACATCATCCGGAACTATGCTATATCCGCTTCCCAGGATCTGTCCTACCCTATGATACTAACTGAATTACTTACCTGCTAGTGTGAGTGGGTTAGCTTTTCCCTTTGCTGGTCAGTATTTTCCCTTTTCTGGTCACCTTTTCCCCTTTGCTGGTCGCCTTTTTCCCTTTGCTGGTCACCTTTTTTCCCTTTACTAGTCACCATTTTTCCCTTTGCTGGTCACCTTATTCCCTTTACTGGTCACATTTTTCCCTTTGCTGGTCACCTTTTTCCCTTTGCTGGTCACCTTTTTTCCCTTTGCTGGTCACCTTTTTTCCCCTTGCTGGTCACGTTTTTCCCTTTGCTGGTCACATTTTTCCCTTTGCTGGTCACATTTTGCCCTTTGCTGGTCACATTTTTCCCTGTGCTGGTCACGTTTTTCCCTTTGCTGGTCACGTTTTTCCCTTTGCTGGTCACCTTTTTTCCTTTGCTGGTCACCTTTTTACTTTCTCTACTACGTATAGTAAGTAGGGGAAGTATTGCATTCCACCCAAAAATTCGATACCGAGATTTCACCGGAAATACATGTTTTGAGACCTCCTGAATCCAAAAAAAGCATTTTTGGAAACATGTCCGTGTGTGTGTCTGTGTGTGTGTGTGTCTGTGTGTGTGTGTCTGTGTGTCTGTGAACAGCATAACTCAAAAACGAACAGTCGGATAAGCACCAAACTTGGTATTTCGGTTCAGTATCTTCCAGAGATGCGACACGAAGGTTTTCAAGAAAATCCCCCCACCCCAGACTACCCTTTACATGGAAGATTTTTCGAAAATTTTAATTTTCTCAAAAATGGCTCTAACGATTTTGATGAAAATATCATATGTTTAAGATAATGTCATGAGAAATGAAATGTATATCTCGAATTTTCTGGGAATGTCTCCAAAAGTATTCTTCACTGTGAACGACTTTTGCATAACTGGTAAACCATAAGAGATAGACAAAATGTTACTACACAACAAATGTAGATCGCGTTAAATTACACAACTTATGTCATATACATTTCTTTTGTAGAGTGAACCGTTTTCGAGTTATTGCTTGTTATTTCCTTAAATTTTCCAATACTTATACTTTTTCTCAAATTCGTTATTCATTTTTTTTATGTCCTGGACATGCAAAGAGAATGGAATGCGCCACATAGCAACCAGCGTTAAAATATTTGACTATCGCTTAAAAGCTACCATATTCCCCTTGCATCTACATGAATATTAGCCATAAGATTGACATCTCGATATCTCGATTAACATGAAGCATATGGAGAATAAGCGTTTGTAAAATCAGATTGTACAAGAGTAGAGAAAGTCATGTGAGTGTAACACATCAGATTTTTTTTGTCTTGGATATGCAAAGAGTTATAATCTGTGGGAAAGGGAATGGTGCTGCACCTAGCAACCAGCTATTAAGAGATATGTATGTGCTTAAAGGCTATTGTTTTTCTATATTGCCCTTGTAAATATATTTTCCCCTACATCTACAAGAAAATTAGCAATAAGATAGAGTTTGCAAATGTTTATCTCGATTAACATGAACTAGATGGAGAATAAGCGTTTGTAAAAATACTTTGTACAAGAGTAGAGAAAGTCATATGAGTGTAACACATCAGATTTTTTCCTTTGCTGGTCACCTTTTTCCATTTTCTGGTCACGTTTTCCCTCTGCTGGTCACCTTTTTCCCTTTGTTTGTCACCTTTTTCCCTTTGTTGGTCACGTTTTTCCCTTTGCTGGTCACATTTTTACCTTTGCTGGTCACCTTTTTCCCTTTACTGGTCACCTTTTTCCCTTTGCAGCCACCTTTTCCCTGAATGGGTTACGTGATGGGCATGTCTAGAACATTGACATGAAACAGTTTGCCACTAAGTTCACGTCTATAGTCGCTTTCAAAGTCTAGCCCCTATCTCTCCTGTATATAAGTCCATATTCCTACTGCTTCACTATCTGTCTAGCCTACCGACTCTCCTCGTTTCCCTATACCTCTCATATAAACCATACTCTACTCCTCTACCTCTGTCTAGCCTAACACCGCTCCCCGTATCCCCTACCTCTCATAAAGCGCATTCCCTCCTGCCCTTCTCTTGCTGAGTATCACTCCTTGGTTTGCTATCTAACCTAACTTTAACACCTGTCTATCCTAGCATAGGATCTCTTTCCGTTTTCTCATCTCTCCTTATAAACACATACTCTATTCTCCTAAGCTAATAGCTCTCTGCGTTTTCCTATACCTCTCATATAAGTCATACTCTACTCCTCGACCTCTGTCTAGCCTAAAACCTCGCCTCGTTTTTCCTATATTTCTCATATAAACCATGCTCTACTCCTAACCCTCTGTCTAGCCTAACACCTCTCCTCCTGTTCCCTACCTCTCATATAACCCATACTCTACTCAACCTCTGTCTAGCCTAGCACCTCTCCTCCTGCTCCTATACCTCTCATACATATAAACGCATACTCTACTCTCAGCCTGTGTCTAGCCTAACACCCCTCCTCCTGTTCTATACTTCTCATACATATAAACGCCTACTCTACTCTCAACCTCTGTCTAGCCTAACACCACTCCCCGTATCCCCTACCTCTCATAAAGCGCATTCCTCCTGCCACCAATCTAGCTGAGTATCACTCCTTGGTTTCCTATATAACCTAACTTTAACACCTGTCTATCCTAGCATAGGATCTCTCTCCGTTTTCTCGTCTCTCCTTATAAACACATACTCAATTTTCCTAACCTAACACCCCTCCTCCTGTTCCCAACCTCTCTCATATAAAGGACATACTCTAACCCTTCAACTCTGTCTAGCCTAACAGTCCACCTCGTTTTCCTATACCATTCATATAAACCATACTCTACTTATTGACCTCTATCTAGCCTAACACCCCTGCTCCTGTTCCCTACCTCTCTCATATACAAGACATGCTCTACCCTTCAACTCTGTCTAGCCTAACACCCCTCCTCGTTTTCCTATACCTTTCATATAAACCATACTCTACTTCTTGACCTCTGCCTAGCCTAACACCCCTGCTCCTGTTCCCTACCTCTCTCATATACAAGACATGCTCTGCCCTTCAACTCTGTCTAGCCTAACACCCCTCCTCGTTTTCCTAAACCTTTCATATAAACCCTACTCTACTTCTTGACCTCTGTGTAGCCTAACACCCCTGCTCCTGTTCCCTACCTCTCTCATATACAAGACATGCTCTGCCCTTCACCTCTGTCTAGCCTAACACCCCTCCTCGTTTTCCTATACCTTTCATATAAACCCTACTCTACTTCTTGACCTCTGTCTAGCCTAACACCCGTGCTCCTTTTCCCTACCCCTCTCATATACAAGACATGCTCTACCCTTCAACTCTGTCTAGCCTAACACCCTCCTCGTTTTCCTATACCTTTCATATAAACCATACTCTACTCCTCAGCCTCCGTCTAGCCTAGCACCTCTCCACATATTCCCTATCTGTCTCATATAAACCGCATTCCCCCTCCTACCACTGTCTAGCCTAGCATCAACCCTCGTATTCCCTATTTCGTCCATATAAACGCATTTTCCTCCTTGAACCGTCGCATCTACCCTCGTTTTCCCTATCCTTTCCCATATAAACGCAAAAAGCTGCGCCAGCTCTCTCTATATTTACCTACTCACGATCACAGCGCGGACCTACATTGACATTTTAAGCACCCTCTTGCTTCCCACTGTTGAACAATTCGGGGATGGCGATTACATCTTTCAACACCATCGAGCACTTGTTCATGCTGCACGGGCTGTGGCGGAGTGGTTACACGACAATAACATCCCTGTAATGGACTGGCCAGCACAGAGTCCTGACTTGAATCCTATAGAACACCTTTGGGATGTTTTGGAACGCCGGGCCTCACCGACGTACACCGATACCTCTCTTCAGTTCCGCATTCCCCAAGAAACCTTCCAGCACCTGATTGAAAGTATGCCTGCGAGAGTGAACGCTGTCATCAAGGTTCAGGTTGGGCCAACACCATATTGACTTCCAGCATTACCGATGGAGGGTGTCACGAACTTGTACGTCATTTTCAGCCAGGTGTCCGGATAATTTGGATCACGTAGTGTATAAGTCTATAGCAAAACCATGGAACCAACCGAAGAACACGGAATTGAAAGATCACTGTAATTACGTTGAACAGAAGGCCGCTGTGAAGATAGGCTATTTTATCGATAATCAAGATGTCGTTCTTTTGGAAGAAAGCAGGCGGAATTCAAACGTCATCTTCGACGATTACATCATGGAGAATCAAGACATCAAGAGAGATTATTTTACAAACGGTAACACAAAGGTTTAAATATATTTTATTTAGCACAGACGTACACTAAGATACCAAAACAACCGGTCAGAGACAACGCCAATTATATTTGTCTATTTCAACAAGACGACAAAAATTTAAAGCACATTTACGAAGAAATTATTCGTGGGGATACTTCACTTGACGACATTCGAACAACTGCAGAATGTGCTGGGACAGGAGTTCCGTTTTATTTCTATCGACTCAACAAGCAAACATCCATATGTAAGTACAGAAATAAAATTAAGGTCTTTATATCGTCAAACGCTCTTTAAATGTATGACGAAAGCAATGCCAAGCAGGCCATTTGACTTAGGAAGCAACAAATCGAGTTGGCTAGACATTAAGATACAAGAGAGAAACGTTTACGATAAGCACAAGAAGCAAGCACAGCCTATCATCGATTCCTTCAAAATTTTGTGGATAAGATCAAGAAGGTGGTAAAAGAAAACAAGAATCTAATAACCGAATAGGTTCCACAAACACCGGCACTAGATTCATCGTTTGAAAGGTAAGTGGTCGATTTTATTAAACCGATTACCAAGCGCGCCAACACGTACTTTGGTCCCAGGTTTTTTTGAATTTATGAACGAGGATACATCAAAATCAACGATCGAGATACGTTGTTCTGTGAACAGTATAACTAAAAAAAATCTGATGTGTTACACTCACATGAATTTCTCTACTCTTGTACAATCTATTTTTGCTTCATGTTAATCGAGATATCGAGATGTCAATCTTATTGATAATTTTCTTGTAGATGCAAGGGGAATATGATAGGTTTTAAGCGATAGCCAGATATTTTAATGCTGGTTTCTATGCGGTGCATTCCATTCTCTTTGCATGTCCAGGACATAAAAAAAATGAATAACAAATTTGAGAAAAAGTATTAGTATTGGAAAATTTAAGGAAATAACAAGCAATATCAGGAAAACGGTTCACTCAACAAAAGAAATACATATGACATAAGTCTTGTATTTTAACGCGATCTACATTTTTTGTGTAGATAGTAAAAGTTTGTCTATCTCTTATGGTTTAACAGTTATGCAAAAGTCGTTCACAATGAAGAATACTTTTGGAGACATTCCCAGAAAATTCGAGATATACATTTCATTTCTCATGACATTACCCTAAACATATGATATTTTCACCAAAATCGTTAGAGCCATTTTTGAGAAAATTAAAATTTTCGAAAAATCTTCCATGTAAAGGGTAGTCTGGGGTGGGGGGATTTTCTTGAAAACCTTCGTGTCGCATCTCTGGAAGATACTGAACCTAAATAATAAGTTTGGTGCTTATCCGATTGTTCGTTTTTGAGTTATGCTGTTCACAGACACACACACACACACACACACAGACACACACACGGACATGCTTCCAAAAATGCTTTTTTTGGATTCAGGAGGTCTCAAAACGTGTATTTCCGGTGAAATCTCGGTATCGAATTTTTGGGTGGAATGCAATACTTCCCCTACTTACTATACGTAGTAGAGAAAGTAAAAAAAAAATCTGATGTGTTACACTCACATGACTTTCTCTACTCTTGTACAATCTAATTTTACAAACGCCTATTCTCCATATGCTTCATGTTAATCGAGATATCGAGATGTCAATCTTATTGGTAATTTTCTTGTAGATGCAAGGGAAATATGGTAGCTTTTAAGCGATAGTCAAATATTTTAACGCTGGTTGCTATGTGGCGCATTCCATTCTCTTTACATGTTCAGGACATAAAAAAAATGAATAACGAATTTGAGAAAAAGTATAAGTATTGGAAAATTTAAGGAAATAACAAGCAATATCTCGAAAACGGTTCACTCAACAACAAAAATGTATATGACATAAGTTGTGTATTTTAACGCGATCTACATTTTTCGTGTAGTAAAATTTTGTCTATCTCTTATGGTTAACCAGTTATGCAAAAGTCGTTCACAATGAAGAATACTTTTGGAGACATTCCCAGAAAATTCGAGATATACATTTCATTTCTCATGACATTGTCTTAAACATATGATATTTTCATCAAAATCGTTAGAGCCATTTTTGAGAAAATTAAAATTTTCGAAAAATGTTCCATGTAAAGGGTAGTCTGGGGTGGGGGCATTTTCTTGAAAACCTTCGTGTCGCATTTCTGGAAGATACTGAACCTAAATACCAAGTTTGGTGTTTATCCCACTGTTCGTTTTTGAGTTATGCTGTTCACAGACACACACACACACACACACACACAGACACACACACGGACATGTTTCCAAAAATGCTTTTTTTGGATTCAGGAGGTCTCAAAACATGTATTTCCGGTGAAATCTCGGTATCGAATTTTTGGGTGGAATGCAATACTTCCCCTACTTACTATACGTAGTAGAGAAAGTAAAAAATGTAGATCACGTTAAAACGCACAATATATGTCATAAACATTGTTTTTGTAAAGTGAACCATTTTCGAGATATTCCTTGTTATTTCTTTGAATTTTCCAATACTTACATTGTCGTTGTTCATTTTTTTATGTTCTTGACATGCAATGAGAATTACATTTTACACATAGCGACCAGTTCTAAAAGTATCTGACTATCGTTTAAGACCTACTATGTTCCCCTTGTTTTGTATTTGCAAGCGCAATATAGAAAAAAAATCTGATGTGTTACACTCACATGACTTTCTCTACTCTTGTACAATCTATTTTTACAAACGCCTATTCTCCATATGCTTCATGTTAATCGAGATATCGAGATGTCAATCTTATTGGTAATTTTCTTGTAGATGCAAGGGGAATATGGTAGCTTTTAAACGATAGTCAAATATTTTAACGCTGGTTGCTATGTGGCGCATTCCATTCTCTTTGCATGTCCAGGACATAAAAAAAATGAGAAACGAATTTGAGAAAAAGTATAAGTATTGGAAAATTTAAGGGAATAACAAGCAATATCTCGAAAACGGTTCACTCAACAACAAAAATGTATATGACAAATTGTGTATTGTAGCGCGATCTACATTTTTTGTGCAGTAAAATTTTATCTATCTCTTATGGTTTACCAGTTATGCAAAAGTCGTTCAGAATGAAGAACACTTTTGGAGACATTCCCAGAAAATTCGAGATATACATTTCATTTGTCATGAAAATACCTTAAACATATGATATTTTAATCAAAATCGTTAGAGCCATTTTTGAGAAAATTAAAATTTCGAAAAATGTTCCATGTAAAGGGTAGTCTGGGGTGGGGGGATTTTCTTGACAACCTTCGTGTCGCATCTCTGGAAGATACTGAACGTAAATACCAAGTTTGGTGTTTATCCGACTGTTCGTTTCTGAGCTATGCTGTTCACAGACATACACACAGACACACACACAGACACACACACACACACACACACACACACACACAGACACACAAACGGACATGTTTCCAAAAATGCTTTTTTTGGATTCAGGGAGTCTCAAAACATGTATTTCCGGTGAAATCTCGGTATCGAATTTTTGGGTCGAATGCAATACTTCCCCTACATACTGTACGTAGTAGAGAAAGTAAAAATGAATAACAAATTTGAGAAAAAGTGTAAGTATTGGAAAATTTAAGGGAATAACAGGTAATATCTCGAAAACGGTTCACTCAACAAAAAATATGCATATAACATAAACTGTGTATTTTAACGCGATCTACATTTTTTGTGTAGTAAAATTTTGTCTATCTCTTATGGTTTACCAGTTATGCAAACGTCGTTCAGAATGAAGAACACTTTTGGAGACATTCCCAGAAAATTCGAGATATACATTTCATTTGTCATGAAAACATCTTAAACATTTTAATCAAAATCGTTAGCCATTTTTGAGAAAATTAAAATTTTCGAAAAATGTTCCATGTAAAGGGTATCCTGGGGTGGGGGGATTTTCTTGAAAACCTTCGTGTCGCATCCCTGAAAGATACTGAACCTAAATATCAAGTTTGGTGTTTATCCGACTGTTCGTTTCTGAGTTATGCTGTTCACACACACACACACACACACACACACACACACACACACACACACACACACACACAGACACACACACAGACACACACACGGAAATGTTTCCAAAAATGCTTTTTTTGGATTCAGGGAGTCTCAAAACATGTATTTCCGGTGAAATCTCGGTATCGAATTTTTGGGTGGAATACAATACTTCCCCTACTTACTATACGTAGTAGAGAAAGTAAAAATACAGTAGCCTTTAAGAATTGACATATCTCTTAATAGCTGGTTGCTATGTAGAGCACAATTCTCTTTGCCACAGATTAATACTCTTTGCATATCCAAGACAAAAAAAATGAATAACGAATTCCCATTTGAGAAAAAGTATATTGGTAAATTTAAGGAAATAACAAGCAATATCTCGAAAATGGTTCACCCGGCGAAAAAACTGTATATGGCATAAATTGTGTATTTTAATGCGAGCTACATTTTTTGTGTTGTAAACTTTTGTCTATCTCTTATGGTTTACCAGTTATGCAAAAGTCGTTCACAATGAAGAATACTTTTGGAGACATTTCCAGAAAATTCAAGATATACATTTTATTTGTCATGAAAGTATCTTAAATATATGATATTTTAATTAAAATCGTTAGAGCCATTATTGAGAAAATTAATATTTTCGAAAAATGTTCCATGTAAAGGGTAGTCTGGGGTGGGGGGATTTTCTTGAAAACCTTCGTATCGCATCTCTGGAAGATACTGAACCTAAATACCAAGTTTGGTGCTTATCCAATTGTTCGTTTTTGAGTTATGCTGTTCACAGACACACACACACACACACAGACACACACACGGACATGTTTCCAAAAATGCTTTTTTGGATTCAGAATGTCTCAAAACGTGTATTTCCGGTGAAATCTTGGTATCGAATTTTTGGGTGGAATGCAATACTTCCCCTACTTACTATAAGTAGTAGAGAAAGTAAAAATTAAAAGACTAATAAATATCAATTTCATACTCAAATCAGACCACTTTAAAGATACCAGGCGAATATTTTCAAGAAAATTCCCTATCTATAACCATCCTTCACATGGAAGGTATTTCGTTAAGTTTTATCTTCTCGGAACGATACGCAAGTATGTATTTGGAATTAATAAATCATCCAAGAATTATAAATCTTAATCATAAAGGTAAAGCAAAAGATATTACTTTTTCTAGTAAAAATATATGGGAATATCCCTATAAAATTGTTATAATTCTATTTATTAAAAGATATTGAAAAATTAGACTGTCAAATGAAGGGTATATATTTAGCTTTCTGGAAATGAACATAAAATTGTGTTCTTTCTGATTAAGTCTTATATAATTTTGCTTAACCAGGAAACTCGGAAAAAAAATCTAGAGCTCATTATGTTCGAGCAATATTCATTTACAAAGTACTCGTTTGAATTTTGAAGCATTTTAAACGATACACTCTTCAGTGCCGTTGTTTTGTTTCTCCTTAACTTATATAAAAACCAACGTTCAAGATAGGCGAGGAAAGTACCAGAAACTACATAGGTACGTGAGATCACATTTCATAATGAAGATCTCATCAACAACGGAAAGAAATATAAAGCAACACAGTTACTTTGCTTTTCACGAGAAAAGATCTCCCTCCTGAAGATCTTGTTGCAACGGATAAAGATGAAGAATAATGTGAAGAAATGTTGGTTAAATCCAGCACTTTGTTCTTGATAGAGATCAAAATATGAATCACACGAAACAGTCTCCAGGTACATAAAAATGGGAAAACTCATGAATCAGTATCAAATAGCACAAGGATTGTCCAAAGGGGTAATATGGATGGATGATGTGAAGCACCTGATCGATTGAAGACATTATTGCGAGTACAATGAAAAAGTGTCCATAGAATACATGTTAATTAAATTATTTCTTAGTCGATCATCCGAATCCAAAGATATGCATCTTGCTCAGAAAACTTAACACACATCCTAGTACTGAATTGATTTTCAAAGTTCGCCAATTGCTTCCGAATTCTTTTTGGATAACGAACACTACAGCAAATGTTTGTTAAACAAACTCTTTAAATTCTGGTGTTATGCCGGAGATGCATTTGAGAAATATGTAGACCGGGGAAAAGTATGATTACCGCGGTCAACATTTGCGCCGATGTTGTGCTTCAAAAGGACACGGCAATACACACGTTGTTGCGGGAAACCCCTTTGAGCCTATCCTACCATCTCTGTTTGGAAAATTACAGAGGGAACCCGGATAATAACCGGCTTCAATAGTAATAACTAAAGATGAGGGGTTTGTGCTGTTTGTCGTCAGGTTGCGTGTGCATAGACGATATACAGCTGTATGCCCAGTGCCTGTGTCGATTTCCGACGTACACAAACCACGTGAAGCGTACAGTTCGAAAATGAGAAGGCAACACTCCGTTAAGATCTAACAGATGACATATACAAATATGGGGGATATATTGAAATGGTAAAGTTAAAAGAGGAAGTTTGCCTTTTTGATTCATCCATAGCTTCAGAGCCATTACAAGATAAATTACACTGCATTAATATAGATAATCTTAAATTATCTAATGTTAAACGTCGCCGTTGATTACCTAAACAGCTTTAGAACACTGCGAGAAGCAGCTTTAAACGTCACAGGACGTAAACGGTGCATATGTAAAGTACAGGGTGATTTATGAAGAACTGACACATTTATTTCTTTAATTGTTTCAAAACGAGTTATGCTAGCGACAACTTATTACACCTGAAATGCAGAGAAATTTTGGGATATTATTTACCTACATAGCAAATGTTGAAAATGTCTATCCTGCATAAGGCACAACTCAACACGTCGTTCTATGTTACTGGCTACTCGATGGAGGACTCTGTTGTCATGTTGTCAATAGCTTGAATCTCCTGTATAATGTTGTGCTTCAGATAGATCAATGTATGGGGACGTGTGACATAAACCCTGTCTTTTAAGTAACCCCATAGAAAGAAGTTCGGCGATGTCAAATCCGGAGATCTCGGTGGCCATAGGTTCTTGGAAATTACCCGGACGTCATAGAAACTTGCAATTAGTGCCATGGATTCATTTGATGTATGGCATGTAGCGCCGTCCTACTGAAAAAATCCTTGACTCAGCTCTACATCGCCTAGTTGCTCAGCAAACTCCATGAAAATCTGTCGATACTCTGCAGTGTTCACATTGTTTAAAAAACATTGTCGCACTATTCTCTGTGAGGATATTGCGCACCAAACTCCGATTTTAACCGGATGCATAGGTTCTTCATGAATAACGTGGATTTTCGCTGACCCAATAGCGTGGGTTAGTTGAGTTCACATAGCCGAATAAATGGAAACATGCTTCATCTGTAAACCATGTGAGGGACAATATGGCAGGATTGTGCACAATGAACGCCTGAAACCAACGACAATAATTCAGTCGTCTATCCCTATCTAGTTCCTGTAACTGATGTACAACCGTAATCCTGTACAGCTTTAAGCCTGCACTTTTTACAGCTCTTTGACACATTGAATAGCTGTACCCTGTCTCTTGTGACAAACGTCTTAATGATTTTGTGGGCGACGGATGCAGTCGTGCTCTTAAGTCGACAACCACCTTGGGAAGTCTAGACGAACGAGTTTTGCCTTTTTTCACTCACCAGAGATCTAGTTGTTTCCAATCTGTTTACCAGTCCCAGTATTGTGTTTCTTTAGGGAGGATTCTGAACACCAAATTCTCTTAGTGTACCCTTTGAGTAGCTGTAATTGAATTAGTAATCCAGTATTGCGCATCTAGTGACAGGCAATCGAAACTCCAGAGTATACTGCTTAATTTGGTGCTAAAATTGAGGCATTGAGTGAGTTTCGACAGGAATAATTAAAGAAAGAAGTCAGTTTTTTTATAAATCCCCTGCATTATATGCTATCGTTTGATGATTTTTGCATTCTTCATCATGTTACATATTGTTAAGACCTTATGTTTATGTTGAACGTTTTGTAATTTACTCTTTATTCTCTGTGTGCGAGGTCCTGAAGATCCTTTCTTGAATTTTTGACATCTTTTATTATTGTTATGCTCTTGCATATTTGCAACTTCTTGTTGCGCTTCTTTCGGGCGACTGCCTTTAGTTGACTACTTGTACGTCCACCTATACTCGCTGCCGAGTCAACGTGTATTTCGTGCGGAGCACAAATCCCTCATTTTTAATAATAACGGTTAGGATTGGGCAATCCGCAATCGAACTCTTAGGTTAGCAAATTCCTGTTAAAAAGGTTTACTATTTAAATGAATGTAGCAGGTGGTACAATCTAAAGCTAACAAACATGGTTGACATCATGCTTTACATTGGAAGTAGAACACTACCATTGTACTTAAGAATGACTGTACATAGACATGACGCAAGAAAGGGCAACACAAAGCCTTTGTCTGAGCATAAGGGAAACATGGGAGTAGAACACTTCAGGATTGAAGCATACATTCCGTGATGGTATCGTCCAGGATGGAAGAACAAAAAGATCTTGTAGCGGGAAATTGTCGTTCCTGGGTTGTTGTGGTCTTCTGCAGTGTTCTTCCTCAGCTATTGATGCTTGTCGGTTGTTGCATATTCCATTCTTAACTATATCTAATTATTAATTCTCAGGTTATAGTGGGTGAGGCAGGTTTAGGAAACACAATGCAATTTTCTTTTAATAAATGAAATTTATTCACAATTGAAATAATTATGGGCGGTTAGCTTTTTTCATTATTATAATCTCACCACTTTAAATTAGTCAGGAGCCTAGCTATCATACACATTCCCACCCTTGTGCATCTCTAGCACCTCATGTCGACGTGAATTCTTGAAGATCAGTGATAGAGAGAGAGAGTGGGCTCCGATGCCTTGCCTGTCCTTATATACGGGAGCCTAGTGACGCTCACTTCTGCGTTTAAAAATGTAACGACGTTCCCTATTGGTCCTCAGACCGCGTTACCTTAACAGATATGAGAATGTGTGGCTTCAGATCCGTGCGCTTAAGCGTCAGTTCCATATCTCCGTCTCCTTCTTTTCTCTATCTGTCTTTTTCTATTTCTCCGTAACGTTACCGGTTCCTGCCTGTTGGTTTGGTGAAAGGTAAGCTCTACTTAGGTTATGCTTTCTTGGAATTCTGCTAACTCGCCCGTTTCTTACAATCAGCTCTGTACAAATGTTAGATGTTGAATATTTTAACATGTTAGTGAATTAAAGTATTACTGTACAATTCCTATATATGTATAATGTATCCCCTTTCAATCTCGATAAATACGATAAATCAATACTGCTTAATGTTCTCCTAACCTATTTGTACAACCGTAAAAAGATCAAGAGACAAGGTGAAAAGGGGAAACAAAAGCTCCGCCATAAATAATATATGCGTGAACGACGTAAACAGCTAAAACAAAATGATTAGTCTAATAAGGAGTCGACTCAGAGATTCAACGGGTGTAGTAGTGAGGATCTGATCAACCCCAATGATCCATTACAATACCTACGGCCTTCAGGGGAACTTGAACCCTCCAGGGTCTAAGAAGAACGATTTGTGAGTGGCGATTAACCCATCAATTCAATATATGCAGAAAGTGAGAGGCACGATATATGTTCTACAGAGATCAAGAATCAAGACACGTTGCGGATAAATAATTACAACTATCTAACAAAGGAATTCAACACGATGCGAACATGCCTTTGTACAACAAACAAGACGCTGCATTAGTTAGAGGCGCGATGTAGGTACGACGCTAAGGTGCTAAGGTTATTTATTATAAAAAGTTACCTGGTGCCGGTACAATAGGCCCGGCTTACAGGCTTATATTTACATAAGTGTTACAATTTTCTTGTTTGCATTAGACTATGTTTATTTTGTAAGGAAAAACCCATGCGGTGACCAGCTTTAGGCCACCGAGAACAGTTTTTGTATGTAGGTACGATGCATGGGCATGGATGCACCTTTTAAATCCGAGTGGTTTGCACAAATGACAAGCTACAACCAGCGCAAAATCTTTCTACGCCCGGAAACAAAAGATAGCATCAGCGGTGGAGAATAAAACTAACTCTGTGATTCAACTCAAGTACGAGAATCTATCAGGTACCGATGTTATCGGATTGACAAAGAGTCAAATTGGCCGAATCGAGAAAGCCAAGAAAAAGAAGGCAGATTTCAATCACCTGAAAGCAAACCGTAAAGGTGGATTTTCTATACTTATTGCTGGAATACTGCGGTCGTTTCGACAGAAACAGCCATATACAGCTGTCAATAATGCAAAGAAAAGCAAGAACGAACTGGAAGAGATAAAGCGACATAACGAGATTACAGAAGCCTATCTCGGAAAAGAAGTTATTCCATTGTTAGTCGAGATGGTCTACAATATTATATATATAAGAATTAAAAGCAAATCCTTTGTTAAACTTCGTGATAATGGGTCACGTAAAGAGAAATGGAATAAAGAATTTTAGACCTGTATTCATGATTGACGAATTAGCAGATAAACGAAATAGAGATGAATGCGGAATAGTCAACCTTGATACATGAATAATCTGGGTACCCATTGGATACACTACTTTAAGAATAACGTGATTTTTATTCTTATGGTGGCATACCCCAAAGGCGCTACTCAATTACTTGGAAAAGCCTATTCGATGCCACATCCAAAGAATTAAAAATGTTAATAAAATTATCTGCGGCCACCTGTGTCTTATGGTATTGAAGTTACTTTTCACTGCAGAAGGTTTGAAATAATTTTGGATAAACTAAATAGAGATGGACATATTTGGAAACGTTACCTCTTGTTGTTTAATCTATTTATTTTACATCGCTTTAATACATGGTCATATCGCGACGGATCTGTTAGTAGATAACTTGTGGATCGATGTGTGGTGGACAGTTAGCCTTCTAGGTCTCATCCCTGTAACCATACCAGCTTGCTTCGTCACGTGTACACAGAGATCTCAGTGCATAGCAACTGGATCTTATTCTTAGTTCCGTGCAGATGGCATTATTGAAAGATTTAAGTATGATATTCTGTCACGGTTGAAAGACGTTGAGATAAAATTAGCCGAAGCCAAAGCGAAAGCGGACATCTTAATTATACTGCAACAAATACCAAAACAAGCGGAAAACACTGTGATCAATAAGTTGGTAGAGAAATTAAATCAGTACTTAAGAAACAGCAGTAAAGAAACGAGATAAGCTAGAGAGATGTAAAGTATTAAAACCCATTCAGAGAAAATCAAATACTTACAAGACAAACTCGTCGAAATGAAAGCTGATTATATATATATATATATATATATATATATATATATATATAAAAAATGGAGAACAAAACCAAAGAGGAATTTCTTTGAATAGCTGAATCAACTAGAAACTAAAGACACTACAATAGGTAGTAAACGAAATAGATGCTAAAAGGAACAATAGTGATGCAGAATTTAAATGAGTTGAAAGAGACATGTGAAGTTAAATTGATATAAAAGCAAGCAAGAAATTAATTCATAGAGCTAAACAATGCTTGATACATTTATAATATTGTATTAAAACTTTTGAGTTAAGAATTATTAGAAAATATGTTGAAATGTTTAAATTACTTGCAAACAAAGTGTATTATAAATTATTTGTTTTGTATAAAAAGGAAGAAGACAATTGAATAACGCTAAAAAGAAAAATATCGTTATTCTAAATAGCGAAAACAGAACTGCAAATGTGCATTTAAAAGAGAAAATTAAATTATAGTTATGTAAAATAAGGAATCAGATTAATTCATTTGCCTTACCATATAAATTTTAATGCAATTAACTTTTATATATATTACAATTTATTTCGCTAAAAGCAAACAACATTCAGTTTTTTTTAGATATTACTGATAAAAATTTTCAAGTAGGCGACATTTTGAGCATAGCATAAGATTAAATTTCAAGTATATGTCATAATATACTGCTAAATATATTGAAAACAATATTATCAGTATTGACGATATTAAGTGAAATATTGAGTTAAACAAATGAAGTGAGTATGTAAAATAGGAACCAGAAGAAAGTAATTATTGTATTGAGTAAGACTTCACATTTCTTCAAAAGAAATAAAACAGTTTTATGTGAAAATAATCATTACTGAGATTCTAATAAATCATAAAACCTTATAAAATTTCTTGAGATTAAAGAATCTGAGATTAAAGAGCTGATATGCTTTTTAAAATCATATCAATAGCTGGACTAATTAAAGTAAAAATAACACTGAATTCTTATAACTTAACGACAGTTAGACCGCCAAATCTACAAGTTTACCACAGCAGGTCGCTACCACATAACCAACACACTTACTGAAGCGGGAATTTCAAATAAGGTAACCACGAGTTGCAGTGTTCGAGGGGACTGGAGCTGAGCCGAACCCAGGACGAGGAACAAAGGCATCCCACCACAATTCCCTCTTCCATGACGAATTTGCAAAGATGTTCAATGCCACCATATCGTTCAAAAACAGAGTCGTGAAAATAAAGGTTGGCGTAGATCACTACGACGCTGCGACCAATAAGACGGTTTTTTTTCGAGTGGAGGAGAAAATGATTTAATCACTTACCCCAGCCCCGATGGGAGTCGGGACTGAGAGTGTGGGACTCACCGAGGCGTCGGCATACCCACTAAAAACTCCTCCACCGGATTGAAAGGAAAGGTTTGCTGCGGTACCGCCTAAAGCACCCGCGCAGTCCAAGGTGATGGTTAAGCTGGGCCGCAGTGCGGTCGCCAGTGGAGTAAGGAGTTATTGCCGGGAGACAGACTTGACCGAGGCCCAGTCTGCCCCCGCGGCGAATTCAAGGTGAGGATGAGAGAGGATTCCTGGTGGCAATGGTAAGGTTAGTGATGGTGACGTTGATGCCTTCTGGTCGGCTGCTGGAAGTTGTCGAGTCTATCCTCCACGGCGTAGAGTCGGTCATACTTTCTCCAGCCGGGCCGCAAACTCGTTGATGGCTTGATGGCTGACTTCAGCCAGTGTTTGGTAAACTGGAAGTCCTTCGAGTTGCTCTGTAATGACTGCTATGGCCTCTTCCAGAGCGGCTAAGCGGGCACCGACGTTCAGGAACTCAGCATGAAGATCCTGAATGGCTTCCCGCGTCACCGCGTCCGTTGAGTGTGTCGGTGAGGATTCTCTGGCGTCTGTTGATGTAGTGGATGGTGGCTGTGGTTGAAGTGGTGTCGTCTGTGCTGGCGTTGATTCTGCGATGACTGGTGATGTTCCCGATGATAGCTGTGGTTGTTGTGGTGTCATCTGCGGTGGTGTGGAGGTGACAGTCGGTTTCGGCGCTGCCTTCCTGCGAGGATACAGGGGGCAGAGCGCCTGGCCGGTGAAGTGGGTCGTTCCTCCACAAGTTGTGCAGTAGCGGCGTCGATGGCGCAGGTCGTGCTGCTGGCACGAAGCAGTGGTGCTGGAGGCGCCACAGTAGTGAAGAAATAAAAGATTTATCGAGGCCAAAAAGAAATCTTGATGAAGAGAATTTCTATTTCGAAGGCAAACAACTAATCAACGTTCACTCGCCTGTTGATAGACGCGATGCCGTGAATCTTAATTATCATGAAAGAAATCTAATAAGTATTATACCTATATTTGGTGTGTTGGAGGGTAATTATTTAAAATAAACGGTGTTGTCACTAACCCATATTCAGCCATTTCAAATTTATTAGAGTTGAATTAAAACTTGGGTAATTATATATAGATTTCAGATCATCACTATAGATCTACTTATAAATCGCTATACCTAACCTTCACAGTTAGGCCAAATGATCGCATATGTTTTCTAGTTATGGCACAATGTAATGTCCAACAAGAACACAAAATATTTGTAAACCTGTACATTACGTTCAGGTTGGACTAATTCTTAAATAAATGGATAACGTGTAGCGTATTAAGTGCAGAGAGGAAACGACAAACATGCCAAACTCTCAAGTGGAGAAGAAAACCAAAAACGGTATACCTTACATCCAGGTGAAGTGTACGAGGTGCGGTGAATCTAAGAACATGTTGTAAAAAGACGAACAGTGAAGAGATCATTGACGAACAAACGAGAAAAAATTACAAGAGATGCAGAACAATCGACACGATATCTCTGATCTCAATCAAATAGACAGCCGGATTGTGGTTATCTTAAAAGTGTTTCAAAAATCATCATGGGATACACATATTTATTGACTAGTAACAATGTCTATCAAAGTACGGCGCAGCAGAACCCGTCAAGGAAATCAGGACGTAATGTTGCTAAGGCTTACGAGAAAACATTGAAAATACAGCCGGATCACGGCAAAGAATTTTACAATAAATATTTCAAGGCGCTGATGAAGAAATACATTATTCACTAATTGACGCACAGCGAAAAAATCTGCTTTATTACACTCGCATGACTTTCTCTACTCTTGTAGAAACTATTTTTACAAACGCTTATTCTCCATATGCTTCATGTTAATCGAGATACCGAGATGTCAATCATATTGCTAATTTTTTGTAGATGCAAGGGGAATTGGTAGGCTTTAAGCGATAGTCAAATATTTTAAGAGCTGGTTGCTATGTGGAGTATTCCATTTTCTTTGCATTACCAGGACAACAACAAAAACAAAAAAACAAGCAATATCTCGAAAATGGTTCACACAACAAAAAAATGCATATGACATAAATTGTGTATTTTAACGTGATCTACAGTTTTTGTGTATTTTGTCTATCTCTTATGGTTTACCAGTTATGCAAAAGTCGTTCACAATGAAGAATACTTTTGGAGACATTCCCGGAAAATTGAAGATATACATTTTATTTGCCATAAAAATAGCTTAAAATATATTTTAATCAAAATCGTTAGCCATTTTTGAGAAAATTAAAATTTTCGAAAAACGTTCCATGTAAAGGGTAATCTGGGGTGGGGGATTTTCTTAAAAATCTTCGTGTCGCATCACTGGAAGATGCTGAACCTAAATACCAAGTTTGGTGTTTATCCGACTGTTCGTTTCTGAGTTATGCTGTTCACAGACACACACACACACATGGACATGCTTCCAAAAATGCTTTTTTTGGATTCAGGGGGTCTCAAAACATATATTTCCGGTGAAATCTCGGTATCGAATTTTTGGGTGGAATACATTACTTCCGCTACTTACTATACGTAGTAGAGAAAGTAAAAAAAAAAGGTTGCATTGGTGGAGAGATTCAATGGAACTATAAAAAATTGAAAGGAATTTACAAAGCAAGGTAATTTTAAATGGCTTCATCTCGTATCAAAATTGATAGCCAAGTACAACAACCACAAGCATCGCAGTATAGGAATGATACCTGTCGATATGACAGTTTTGAAACAACTCGTGCTCGTATTTACAACTCCAAAGTTAAAGGTATGCGATTAAGTAAGGATAACTAAAGCAAAAGGTATATTCGAGAAAGGATACATTTGAAATTTTTCGTCAGAATTATTTACAACCGAGAATGCCATTGCTGGTGATCCACCACACTATTGTCTCAAAGACATTAAAGTTAACTTTTAGGAATAGATTTGGTAGAAACGAAACCACTAGAGGCGTACTTGTTCGAAAGGGTACTTCAAAGGAAGTAATGAAGTTTACGCCGAATGGAAAGGTTTCGATAACAGTCACAAAATATGGGTAAGTAAGCATATTATAAACGCTTTTAAAAGTTTGTTAATAAAATGGAAATATTTAGTGGTTCGCATCGTTGACAGGATTAGACTTAGAGAATAATAAATTAGTCGCACAAGAGAATAAGATCGAAATTACTTTTGACTATCCTTTGAAAATTTCAGCTATGTTTACGTTTTTCAACGATGGTTTTATAAGGGAAGAATTGATTCATGCAGTTAGAGACAGATGTATGGAAATTTACACAAAGGAAGAAGATGCAGTGTTACGTGGAATTTGGGGTCTTTATCTAAAGGATTTGTTCATGAAGCTATATATTAGGATGAAAATAAATTTACGTTGTCTATAGGTTCATAAAAACATACTCTAAATGGAAGCAAAATTGATTAAATATGTAGAGGTAAACAAACTTATTAAATGTTATGAAGATCTAGAGCTTCGATTGCTTGCTGTGGCGGAGTTAAATATGCGAAAAGATAATTGGAAATATATTTAAAAAGACAAAACATTATGAGAAAATTTTATACGGTCAAAATAAGCTTCATTGGCCTACCGTTTTAATGTATCAAAATCTATCATAAAAATTTATACGGGAATTCAAACATAACGGTTATTGGAAAAATGCCCAGTAATCAAATTCACATCTCACCTTCAGGAAAAAAAAGTTATCAGTAGAATTTATAATAGGGTTTAGAAATAAAATAAATCAGGAACATGTTTTACGTACCCAAAATTATCGGGATATGTTATCAGAGAATTTCATTGAAGGTTGATCGATTCTGGATTACAGCAAAGCAGAAATTATCAGTAGATTTTATCAGAGTATTTAAAAATAAGGGTAACTGGTAACATATTTCGATATATCAGAAATTATCGGAAAATGATATCATAGAGTTCAAAGATAAAGTTAACTGGTTC
Source organism: Deroplatys truncata (assembly GCA_030765065.1). Classification (NCBI taxonomy): domain Eukaryota; kingdom Metazoa; phylum Arthropoda; class Insecta; order Mantodea; family Mantidae; genus Deroplatys; species Deroplatys truncata. The sequence goes on along the minus strand of CM060987.1, from coordinate 107,434,116 downwards.
TACATTAAAACATATCAAAATCAGAGTACCTTTCTGCTTATCGAACATTGGAAACAAATGACGATACATGCCCTACATGCTGGCTTTTATTTTCCCTGTATTTTTTAAACCTAGACGTAACCATTTTTTTTTTGTAAAGAACCTACCGATAAATGTTTGGCAGACTTTTCTGATGCGATAAGCGAGATTATTTAGAAGTTAAAGTTGGGTGGTTTTACACTAAGAGGTTTCAGAGTTTCAGTTGTCATCTGAGGTCACTTGCGATTGCAATTTCCATCACAATGAGTTATACTATCGCTCTCAGTGTCAACGAATGTGTTCTTACTTTATGTCTGAATCCTCCTCTTTAGTTAGATCCAAAGGGTGATTATTAGGTTGCTCTATTGAATTTTGAAACCTTTTATTCCATTAGCAATACTGATCAGAGTAATGCTCAATTCTATTACATACACAATGATGAAATTAAGAGCATTGGTTGTGAAATTTCGAGATAATGTTAATTGGGAAGTTATTTCAACTCGTCAAACTATCCGAAAGTTTCATTAGAAAATTTAAAGATTAGGTGGACCGGAATGACACTTCTTGGTATCAAAGCTTAACAGAAAATTTTACCAGAGAGTACCAAGATAAAGTTAATTGGGATGGTGTTTCTCAATGCCAAAACTTATCCGAGAATTTCATTAGAGAATTTCAAAATAAGGTTAGCTGGTACCGCATATCGGGGTATAAAATATTCTCGGAGAATATCTTTAGAGAGTATATAGATAAAGTTTGTTGGAGTGCAATTTCGATCTATAAGGAGTTATCCGAAGATGTCATAGGAGAATTTCGCGATGAAGTTGATGGAGACATTTCACATCAAACGTAACCAGAGAATTTAATAAGAGAACTTTTACACAGGGTTGATTGGAATAGCATTGTAAGACTTTAAAATGTATTAGAAGAATTTATAAGAGAGATGACAGCTCCATATGTTGTATATAAAGGTAAAGAATACTCTATATGTTAACTCGAAGATCAACAGGGATTTGAAAACACGAGATGCAAACTGTAAGGAGTGTATCGATGCATGGTTGAGAGAGAATGATACTTGTCCTATGTATTAACACAAGCCGGAATGTTATCTTTCAATAACTTCAAGAAAGCTACCATTATAGTCGATGAAATGAAAGACGAAATCGTTTACGATAAAGATTGCAAGGATTTCGAAGCTTATACCGACCACTCTTGAGAATATCCCGTATTTGTGCAAACACTGAAAATGTCACGATAGATCTGGATGATAAAACAAAGTTCTCTGTACATAAATGTTTATGAGATCACGTTAACAAACTCAGTTCTTTAAACTGAAAACTTTATTACCCCGTTATATTGCACTACATTAATTGGCTCTCGATAACATCGTCATTACGAAACTCTGCTGTTAACTTTGTTTGGCATCTACAAATTAGGTATTGATTATACTTTTGCCGCATTGAATCGCATTACGTCAAAAAATGCAAATTTTAATACCAGAGATAGAGCATTAGTCAGGAGTTGGGTTTATCTTCTTAAACTAAGCAATTTTGCAAAATTGTCCGGAACTGTTCTTCGCGTGTTTCTGATGTATTACAGGGCCAGAGACCATTCTCTATACAATGCGATAGATAATTTTGTTTATATAGCGCTGGAGCTTATGGGCATTTAAGTAGAGTGTCTTAAAAACGTGTAGTCGCCATAAAAAAAGCGCAACGTGTACTGAGCAAACTGCAACGTCAGTGGGGGTTGGCCAAACCCCAGTGAAGCCTTATTCTCATAAATATTATGTCTTGAATTAGTCTTTTATCATTGTAATCATCCGCAACTCTAAACTAATTTCTGTGAAACCCAGTATTGTATTGCGTTTACTTAATAAATTTGTTAATATATTAATAGCGTTTGGCTCATACCAGATATGGTTGTAATACCTGTTCTTTGATTCAGTACATTTCTGTTCGAATAACTGTGCATTGGGTTCTAATAACATAATAGTCGTATTCGCAACTATCGCCAAATAATTTCAAAAGTACAAACTTCCTGATTTCGAACAAGTAGTACTGTATGTGCTCTCATGTTGTATCGTTACCTTTTACTTTCTCTACTACGTATAGTAAGTACGGGAAGTATTGTATTCCACCCAAAAATTTGATACCGAGATTTCACCGGAAATATGTTTTGAGATCCCCTGAATCCAAAAAATATCATTTTTGGAAACATGTCCGTGTGTGTGTCTGTGAACAGTATAACTCAGAAACGAACAGTCGGATAAACGCCAAACTTGGTATTTAGGTTCAGTATCTTCCAAGAATGCGACACGAAGGTTTTCAAGAAAATATCCCTACCCTAGATTACCCTTTACATGGATCATTTTTCGAAAATTTTAATTTTCTCAAAAATGGCTCTAACGATGTTGATTAAAATATCATATATTTAAGGTACTTTTATGACAAATAAAATGTATATCTTGATTTTTCTGGGAATGTCTCCAAAAGTATTCTTCATTGTGAACGACTTTTGCATAACTAGTAAACCATAAGAGATAGACAAAATGTTACTACACAAAAAATGTAGATCGCGTTAAAATACATAAATTATGTCATATACATTTTGTTTGTTGAGTGACCCATTTTGGAGCTATTGCTTGTTATTCCCTTAAGTTGTTCAATACTTTTACTTTTTCTCAAATTCGTTATTCATTTTTTTTGTCCTGGTAATGCAAAGAGAATGGAATACTCCACATAGCAACCAGCTCTTAAAAGATTTGACTATCGCTTAAAGCCCACCAATTCCCCTTGCATCTACAAGAAAATTAGCAATAAGATTAACATCTCGATATCTCGATTAACATGAAGCATATGGAGAATAAGCGTTTGTAAAAATAGTTTGTACAAGAGATGAGAAAGCCATGTGAGTGTAACGCATCAGATATTTTAGTTTTAATTTGATTTTGCAGTTGCTGCATTTCATAAGTAAGCTGATTCACTTGATTTGTGAACTTGTACTCAGCTTGTCTTCTAATTGATAGTAAAACTTCTTTTGTTAACCAATCTGTAAAGGTTTCAGCCTCCAGCATCTTTGTTCTGAGTATCAACTTGTAGAGAGCATATGCGGTATTGAATTCGGTGCATATTGGAAGATGTCGGTCACGGGCCGACGTCTGGAAGATTACCATATTGTTTAATAGCACATTTTTTTCACATTGTCATAAATAGCATCTCTTGGTCTATTGTACTCTAAAGCCCTAATCACATTAGTTCCTACGATAACGAAAACATGCTTGGTTTAATCAGCATAAACACTATTCTACCATTGTAGGTAAGCATATCCATAATTGTCGCTATTTAAGTTATAACTTTTTTAAAGTAACATTTTATTCCTTGTATGTTAGAACAAAATTTAATGATTAAAGGGGGCAGGAAAGATAGTCATCCCGTCCTGGCGGGTCAGGAATGATCGCCACCCCCTTTGTGGAACATGCTGTTAGATACCACATCTTGGAGCGTGGAAGAACTGGTATTTACCCATCCCTTGATCAATCAGTGTTGGTGACCATATAAAACTAGGTGGACTGGGAATACTTGTAAAGAATGAAGATTTAAAATAACAACCATGAATGTGGCTCAAATCTGTTTTAAAATGCGTGTCTTTGCATACGAATCACAATGTATGTATCTGAGCCGTTCTTTTCAATCAAAACCAATTAATGTCTCTTGTTTACATCTGAAGATACATGTGCAACCTGTGGTCTCATTGTTCTATAGTTTCTTCCTTAGCTTGAATTTGATTTTGCAGTTGTTATATTTAATGGGCGAGTTTGTGTACTTTATTTTTTGAGTTTACACTCGCCTTCTCTTCTAATCGATGGCAGAACTTCTTTATAACCCGGTTTATAAATTTTTCAGCCTCTGGAAACGTTAATATAAACATTAACTTGTAGAGAGCAGATTCATTGATATATATTGAGGCAATATTTTTAACAATTAAATGATATCAGTCTAATTATATACCTAATATAAAAAATAACACCCCGCCTTAAAGCAATATGTATGTTATAATATATGAAGTGTATATTACAGTCATTATATTATGTTTATTTTATTATGTAAATGTTATGCGAATGTATTATTAGTTTAACAATGTAGGAGCTGTGAGAATAGAAGCAAGCTGCTTTTCGTAGCAAACAGAATTACAAAGTAAAAGCCGACTGTTGCTAACAATAAGGTAACCTTGAGACAACAATAAATTAGAAAGTTTAAAAAGGCTACTAATAGATTCTTGGAACAATAATAATGCAACATATAAAACAGTTCAAAAATAGCCAATCAAAAACTAGAAAAGCCAAAAGTTAAATAAAAGTATTCTATTGGAGTAGGCTTAGCCAATCAGAGACTAGAAATAGGGAAAACGTGCAAACTCACATACGGTAGACGCTACAAGAAAGCGTACCCAAGCAGTTTGGTTCATTACGGGTTCAGTGTGACACAAGAAAGTTCATTTCGGTGAGAATAATATAAAGTTTACCTGTTAAAAGTGCAATTAACAATAATCTCAAGCTCTATAGTAGGATATATCAGTGAAGTGTTATTTAATTGTGTGAAGGATTAATAAAAAGTACAATACAATTATAATTTGTGTAAGCCTTCATTCTTTAGTAGTACCAGCCCTGTTAAGAGATACGTGCTCTACGAAATACTAATGACGAAGCCGAGGCATATACGCATATATAATATTTAAATAAATAAACATTAAAATAAAAAGTTGGTTCTTAAACGTGGGGTGAAGGCCACCGGAAAGTTTGTACCATACGTGGGGCAAAAACTCCTGGAAACAATCTCTCGCAAATTGGCATTCATTATGTGCGTGGTCTAAAACAACTTCAAATTGGTGCCCAAAGCGTGGTGCAACCACAACAATAAATTAATCTCCTTCAATATATAGTTTGGTTTCATGTTTGAAGGTCTCCTCGATTACTAGACACCTTGAAAATCACAATATTGTTCAGTATCACATTTGTTGGATTTCCAAGCACCACTTGGATGTTTACTTTCTCTACTACGTATAGTAAGTAGGGGAAGTATTGCATTCCGCGCAAAAATTCAATATCGAGATTTCACCGGAAATATATGTTTTGAGGTACACTGCATGCATATAAAGCATTTTTGGAAACATGTCCGTGTGAGTGTGTCTCTATAAACAGCATAACTCAGAAACGAACAGTCAGATAAACACCAAACTTGGTATTTAGGTTCAGTATCTTCCAGAGATGCGACACGAAGGTTTTCAAGAAAATTCTCCATCCCAAATTACCCTTTATATGGAACATTTTTCGAAAATTTTAATTTGCTAAAAATGGCTCTAAAGATTTTGATTAAAATATTATATATTCAAGATACTTTCATGACAAATAAAATGTATATCTTCAATTTTCTGGGAATGTCTCCAAAAGCATTCTTCATTGTGAACGACTTTTGCATAACTGGTAAACCATAAGAGATAGACGAAATTTTCCTACACAAAAAATGTAGATCCTGTTAAAATAAACAATTTATGTCGTATGCATTTTTTTATTGAGTAAACCATTTTCGAGATATTGCTTGTTATTCCCTTAAATTTTCCAATACGTATACTTTTTCTCAAATGGAAATTCGTTATTCATTTTTTTATGTCCCTAGACATACAAAGAGAATGAAATGCGCCACATAGCAACCAGCTCTTAAAAGATTTGACTATCGCTTAAAGCCTACCATATTCCCCTTGCACATACAAGAAAATTAGCAATAAGATTAACATGAAGCATATGGAGAATAAGCGTTTGTAAAAATAGTTTGTAGAAGAGTAGAGAAACTCATGTGAGTGTATCATATCAGATTTTTTGTCCTGGTAATGCAAAGAGAATGGAATACTCCACATAGCAACCAGCTCTTAAAGTATTTGAATATCGCTTAAAACCTACCGATTCCCCTTGCATCTACAAAAAAAATAGCAATAAGATTAACATCTCGATATCTCGATTAACATGAAGCATATGGAGAATAGTTTGTAGAAGAGTAGAGAAAGTCATGTGAGTGTAACATCAGATTTTTATATTCCAATACTGTAGTCACATCAGTACCTGGATTGTATTCTTCATCAATCAACACAAACACTAGTTTATCATTGTAGGTAAGCATATACATAATTGGCTCCATTTATAGAATAACCATTTAAAGTGATTCTTTATATGTTAGCTCTCTTAAAAAATTTAGTTATAAATGATGCATCTACTAGATACATTGTAGAAGCTCTTAAAGACTACGGCATCACCTACGAGGTTCACGAGACGATTAGCGTTGGCGAAAATTCATTGGGTACCGTCCTTGACAGCTATGCCATGCACCACGATCTACAAAGCGCTTTGAATTATATGTTAGAGAATTGAACGCAAGTCCCCCTTTCAAGTATGATCAAAATACTCTCGTGAATTACTGAAAATACAATCAATATCTATTTTATATGTTTAGATTCATTCAATCGTTTCTTCAAAGTTAAGAAGATTAGTTGGGTATGGCTATGCCTCATTGAAGGGGAGTGAAAGGAAAGGTTCGTTTACGAAGATTGGTGTTAAATGGCCATCCCCCACGGGTATTTACATAACTGTTCTGCAATAAATGGAAACTGTTTGTGCAAACATTGTCAGCAAGAGAAGCGCGTTGGCGAAGAGATCGCTTTGACCGAGAAAAGCAACAATGTATCTAAATGGTGCATTCAATGCAAGAAGGATAAGATAAATTAATATAGATTAAGACATTTTGATGACATCAAGGAGAACATGTCCAATTGGAAAAAAGTGAGAATCAATTGCGAGCATAGAGAAATAGCTAGAAACTCTAAATATACGCATAATGTTGTGGAAAGGAACAAACAGAATCCATTGAATAGAAAGCTATTTAATAAATGAAGCTATATAGTTAGAAAATCTGAACTAATGCAATTAATTGAACAACATATGCTGAGCATATCGAAACAAAATTTGGTACTAAACTTAGTTGTGCTTGAAGATAAATACAGCGTTGGTTTACCTGGTAGATATATGCATTTTGGAATACGAAGACTTTTCTTACACAGAGAGAATTAAAAATGCTTTATAGAGATATGCAACCGTTCAATAATAATCAATCCACCCACGTCCTGACATTTAATAAGGAACTCCTAGCATTTGAAATTTTTCAAATCGGTTGATAAACACCGGAGATGTTAAAGGTAGTTAACCGTTACGACATTCTCTCACATTCTGTATTAATCATGTTAATGAAATCGAGACAGTATGTTCTCACTGCTGGGTAGCATAATGAGAGTACATGTGTGTGAAAGAGAGAAGAATGTATGTATGACGTAAGGTAGTCGCGGTCGCATAGTTGGAGATGTGTAGATGTCACGTGTGACGTCCTGGAGCTAGATTCCTCTAAAGCCAGGCTCACATCTGTATAATCTTATCAGTGACGTACAGGAGTTCAGAATCCCTTACGTAATAGCATTTCATCTTAGCAGTGACGTACAGTATGCGCGTCATTTCTACTTCAGTACTTGTTTAAAGAGAAAGAATTAGATTCGAAGTTGTTTAAGATGTTATTTGGTTCTTAATTATTATCTTTCCATATTCTGTAGTACAAGAGCCTCTCAGAGTAGAACGTCAAGATATTCGATATGAGAAATTTAACCTACCTTTTTGTTCCTAATTAACTTCGCACGTCTATTATTTTACAAGCACTTGAAATATAATTCTGCAAAGAACATAGCCTCTGTACAATTAACAACTGTGTAGAAAATAAAGCCTTGTCAAGAACGCTTAAGCTAGGGAGAACTACAAGAAACTGACAATCTCAAATCTCCAGCTTCTCGAAAGTCACTAACGCCAACTTATCACTACAAATCTCATTTCAAATTAACACTTAAAGCGTGGAGAAACTACCTGCTCGTGTCACTACGATCTCTCACCTTAAAAGCGCACATGGTCCAAAATGGCACTCTATGGCGTAAAAACAAAATGATTTTCACTACACATTAGGTATAAAGATACACTAGGATAACTAAATAAAGTAAACACAATCAACAGACTGCTTTTCATAACACATACAGGGAGGAAAGAAGTTATTGCATTCATTTAAACTAGTTGCAGATTTCAATATTTAGAACGTATTTGGTATTCATTTCTTTCTATGATCATTTTCCGCGGAGATATTTTAGGTTTTTTCGAGAACACATAACGTACACGCTGGCAACGCGGTAGCCGACCGGTAATTGGGAGCGCGTGTGGCATTCTCCCTTTGAAAATCAGTAGGAGGTCAGCGCGTAAACAGGTTTCACTTTCGGTGTATGGCACGTGGTTCATGAGTGTAGATAAACGTTTTGTGTTTGTAACCTTCTAATAATTGCATTTGCATCTTCCAGTGGCACATTTTGTAACCTAAACTCAAATTCTACGTATAATCAGATCGTTCTGCATCAAACTTAAATATGTTTTGCAAATAATACTGCTAATTTAACTAACCAATCCATTTTTCCGATATGTAAATACAAAAAAAAAACACAAAGGCTCCTACAAAGTCTACTAAATTATACTTTTAACATGGACATCAAAAGAATAAAGAAACCAAATTATTAACACGATTCAGATATTTTCAAGATGCCAACCATTTGTGAACCTTTAAGCTTCACACTTTGGTAAAAAATTACGTCGTACATTAGCAGAGACACTTCCACTATTGCATATTTTATCTGCAGTCAGATTAATACGTTGTCTGAACGACTTCAGTAATCGATGTTTTGTAGAACCTGCTTTTCATATCCACCTAGAAGAAAAAGTCCAGAGGATTCTGTTCTGGCGATCTTGCAGGCCACAATCACTAAGGCAATGATTTCCATTCATATATTAAAGGTGTGTGTACCCCTCTTACTCTGTATACTTCCCCTGGTACCCTTTACAAAGATGAAAAAAATGATGATATTTTCTGTTTTGTTATTCGGTTTGATATGGGAAACAGGAAACAGAAATTCATTGCTGTGGTAAAAACATGCAACAAAATGTAAATAAAGGCCGCCACATTCAGTCAAATTCTTATCTGGAATGTTTTCCATCCCGTCATTTTAGAGGAGACATAAAACACGGGGCCCCTAGCGGCAGTTTTCCAAGTTAATTCCACTTTATATGTTCGCTGTGCTGCTTTAAAGAGGCACTTCATAGGAAACGCAATCGAAGAAAAATATTGATGCTGAGGTCGATAGAAAGAAATTCCTTCAATGTGGCAATCGAATGGGTTCTGGCTGAATCCTCGACGTAGCCCAGCTTTTGTTTCAAAACAATAAAATGTAACACATATTGCGTTTTTTCCCCAACATATCAAGTTTTATGTGTCGGCAAAAAATGCGGAGGAAGTCATAAGCATATATAAAAGTTGGAAGCGAAAATACAGCTAGGTATCGTTAAATATGACATATCAGCGACTCGTCTTCGGGAAAATCGTTACTTTTCCTATTCGTTTTCTAAGGTAAAGGAACTACTATATTGAACACAAACATTCCATATTAAAACTATATCTATAATACTAATATTATATGCACAAAAATTGTGTATATATGCATGTCTATGTAGGTTAATATAAACCCTCAACAGATTGTTATTTTTAAACCACTGAAGCGCCTTATTATTTCAGACGGACATGGGCTATAAAACACCTAACTTCAATTTATAAATTACTATAAGACACTAACGGAATTAAAAAGCCTATGCATTACGTTTGGATTTGATTGGCTACGGAAGGGACTCGGCACTGATCCACATAGGGGATACTGTACCCAAGCCCCAGAAGGGAGCGTCAACGGGAGAAAGGCTTAGGCGGGAGGGACACCGGGCGGCCGGAACCAGGAGTGACGGCACAGAAATGGCAAACCCGGCAATCAAACGAAAGCCTCGGAGAGAGTCACAAAGAGCATCCTTTTCCCCTGCCACACTGCATCGAAACACTATCGCCAACACTTCCAACCCTGAAAGAGACCAACGGATGAAAGATGAAGTGAAATGAGAATGAAGATGAAACGGAGGGTTAGAAAATTAGGGGGATGTGAGAATCCTTCCCAGCAATCACCTGGTGACCCGGGAAAACCCCGAAAAAACCCACGGATCAGGAGGATCGGCCACGGGAATCGAATCCATGACCTCCCGAATGCGGGCCACAGACGAAAACGCCTGAGCCATCACGTTTGGTATGCATTACGATACAAATGCATTAGAGTTATCTTGATGCCTTCGTTGAGGATACCATGGAAAAGAAAAATGTTTTTTCCACAGAAAATCCAATGAAAATAAGTTAAATACCTCATGTATATAAAAAGAGAGAGATGGTTAAAATTTAGCAGTTAAAACAAAAGACGAAGACGCAGAAAAACAAAAGAGTCGAATCTGCTTATAAGGTTACGATACGCATGCGATAACAATGCCAAAATATTTTAATAAACCTCAAGTAACAAAGCTTTTCTTTATTTCCTTTGCACTTCTCTTGTAATCAAGTTCGGTAGGAGGCAATCAAAATGATCGCATAAAGACAGAAACCTGCCAACATTATAAATCAGCAAACCAATATTTTATAATCAACAACTAAGAAAATAATTATTCTTAATGGTCGCACACTACGTGTGTTTTCCAAAGATGTTAACTTGGTGGCCTGGGAGTGCGAAATCTTCAACTTTATTTCGCTGTAACTATACGTTAAGGGCTTCTGTATTATGTGAAAACGATGTAAATCTTATGTTATTAAATAATATGCGACCAAAGAAAAGGTACAGGGGTTTAAGATTGAACCTATTGTAATTATATAATCTAAAGCATTAAATAAAAAAAAATTACTCGACCGTTCCGACGATTGTTCCGCCACCATAGGATACTTAAAACTATGCAGCATTTCCAGAACTTGGAAGACTGTCGGGGAGGGGGGAGATTAAGGAAGTTAGACGTCCGTCGAAGTTTAAATCCTTTTGCGTGCGTTTCAGGGGATTTTTTTTTATCTGTTATTAGGAATAGCCGGGCCTGTAGGAAATTACAATTATAAGGATAAATGGGAGGATTAACCATAAAAATGCTCTAGGTTCTTGCCAATAACCTCATAAAGAACGTTGGGAGGTAACTGAAATGAGTCATTCGAGTTTAGCTAGTTATTTCATGCATGAGCTAGTAGCTCTTCCCGCGTTATTGGGTTAAATGTGACGATTGTTCTGCTCGTTATGCTCTCTCAATTTTGAGGCAGTATTTTTAACACTTAAATGATTTCAATGTAATTATATAATATATAAATTCAATAACAGCCCGCCTTAAAGCAATATGTGTATGTAACAATATATAAGGAGCGTATATTACGGTGATTGTATGTTTATATTATCATATCCATGTTTAATAATGTTATGTGAATGTATTACGCATTTTAATAATGTAGGAGCTGTGAGAATAATAAGTTAAAAGTTGCTAACAATGAGGTAACCTTGAGGCAATAGAGAGTTTGAAAGTTTAATAACGTTACTTGTGATTCTTGGAGCAACAATAATGTAATTTTTGTGACAGTTTATAAAATAGCCAATCAACAACCAGAAAAAGCTTTAGTTAAATGAAGGTATTCTATTGGAGTAGGATTACTCAATCACAAAACTGAAAAGGAGAACCATTTAAAAATTCAGAAGTCAGTTGGTTGTAAACAGTGTTTCTAATTTGACGCGAGACACGTCCTAGAGAAGTATAATACGTATTCGCGTGAGACGAAAAATAGTTTACGTGTTAAAAAGTGCAAGTAATTCATGAAAGAATCTCACAGCGCTCTATCAGTGAAGTGTTCTTTAAATCGTGTCAAGCATTAATACAGGAAGTGAAGTAAAATTATAATCTGTGTAAGCCTACATTATTAATCGCACCACAACCCGACCAAGACATCTATGTCTCTAACAATAATACTGACGCAGCCGAGGCAAAGATAAATAAATAATATTTAAAGAAACAGTCAAATTACAAAGTTAATATTTTTTTAAACTTGGTGCAAAGGCCACCTGAAAGTACATTTGGGGCTAAGACTACCGGAAACTGTTTACTATACCTACGTGCGGTTGCAACTATTGCAGGTTCGGCTCCACAACAGTTGAAATAGATTATAACTCCTACAACAAAATAACTTCAATTTCTCACTCTCTTCCCCCTCTCTATGTCTATACATCCTTTATTTCGGTCTTTCTTTCCCTCCCTTCTCCTTCTCCACCATTCTTCGTTTCTCTTTCTTTCCACCTTCATTTCCAATTTCACACTCTCTCCCTCTGTGTGCATACATGTCATGGGTCGTTTTGAAAACCCGGGTTACTTTTTTTGTTGGGTGAACCATTTTCGAGATATTGCTTGTTATTCCCTTAAATTTTAAATAGTTATAGTTTTTCTCAAATTCGTTATTTTTTTTTTGTCCTGGTAATGCAAAGAGAATGGAATACGCCACATAGCAACCAGCTATTAAAAGATTTGACTATCGCTTAAAGCCTACCATATTCCCCTTGCACCTACAAGAAAATTAGTAATAAGATAGTTTCTGCAAATGTTTATCTCAATTAACATGAAGCATATGGAGAATAATAGTTTGTACAAGAGTAGAGAAAGTCATGCGAGTGTAACCCATTAGATTTATTTTATTTAAATTTAAAAACTTTAATGTTTTTTTTCGCTCTTAAAGAGCCAAGATTTCATTTAATGCTTTAAACCATTGAGAGAATAAGAAATAACCAAAAACGTTAATATATATTTGGGGTGGGAGAAATTGTATGAAAGTCTACGCCTTAAGGATGCGTAACCAAATATGAATCCGATTTTTCGTAAAGTTCTAACAGACAGGAAGGCAATATTTTTTGGACTCAAATCCGTACTATGGTTAAATCTCAACATGAATCTTTGGTTTGAATGCAGAATTGATTTTTCCGTAGATTCTCGCCATTATCAGCAGGGAAAGCTAAAAATCAGTGCATAATTAAATAAAGTAGTTTAAGGATAAACACAACTGAAATTTGATCAATATTTTAAAACAATAGTTTTAAAAAATTGATAATGTTTAAAAATTTATCGGACATTAAGCTTCAATTACCTATTATGCTTTCTGTCATCACAGACCTTTAACACCCCATCACATGAAAATGTTCCACGAGTAAAGAGCCTAAAGATCGGTAACTATTTCAGATCTCTTTTTCTCAACTTCGATGTTTCTTACGTTTTTACAGAACAAAAATCTGATGTGTTACACTCACATTACTTTCTCTACTTTTGTACAAACCATTTTTACAAACGGTTATTCTCCATCTGCTTCATGTTAATCGAGATAAACATTTGCAGGCTCTATCTTATTGCTAATTTTCTTGTGGGTGCAAGGGGAATATGGTAGGCTTTAAGCGATAGTCAAATATTTTAAGAGCTGGTTGCTGTGTGGAGTATTCCATTCTCTTTGTATGTCTAGGACATAAAAAATCTGATGTGTTACAATCATATGACTTTCTCTACTCTTGTACAAACTAATTTTACAAACGCTTATTCTCCATATGCTTCATGTTAATCGAGATATCGAGATGTCAACCTTATTGCTAATTTTATTGTAGTGCAAGGGGGATATGGTAATATTTATGCGATAGTCAAATAGTTTAAGAGCTGGTTGATATGTGGAACATTCCATTCCATTTGCATGTCCAGGACATAAAATAATGAATAACGAATTCCCATTTGAGAAAAACTATAAGTTTTGGAAAATTTAAGGGAATAACAAGCAATATCTCCAAAATGATTCACTCAACAACAAAAAATGTGTATAACATAAATTGTGTATTTTAACGCGATCTACATTTTTTGTGCAGTAAAATTTTGTCTATCTCTTATGGTTTACCAGTTATGCAAAAGTCGTTCACAATGAAGAATACTTTTGCAGACATTCCCAGAAAATTTAAGCTATACATTTTATTTGTCATGAAAGTATCTTAAATATATGATATTTTAATCAAAATCGTTAGAGCCATTTCTGAGAAAATTAAAATTTTCGAATAATATTCCATGTAAAAGGGTGGGGAGACTTTTGGAGACATTCCCAGAAAATTCAATATATACATTTTATTTGTTATGAAAATATCTTAAACATATGATATTTTAATCAAAATCGTTAGAGCCATTTTTGAGAAAATTAAAATTTTCGAAAAATCTTCCATGTAAAGGGTAATCTGGGGCGGGGGGATTTTCTTGAAAACCTTCGTGTCGCATCTCTGGAGGATACTGAACCTAAATACCAAGTTTGGTGTTATGCTGTTCACACACACACACACGGATATTATTCCAAAAATGCTTTTTTTGGATTCAGGGGGTCTCAAAACATATATTTCCGGTGAAACCTTGGTATCGAATTTTTGGATGGAATACAATACTTCCCCTACCTCGTACGTAGTAGAGAAAGTAAAAATATTCCACACGATGCATATTGTAGGTAATTTTGTTCAGATTTTCAGTAAATGAAAAGAGAAATGACCCTAAAATGAACATGAAAACGTTCTCCAAATAAAACACGACTAATGACATTTGTTTTTCTCCATAATATCAAGCAACTTCTATTCAAGACATTTCTTTCTACAACACTTAGTTTTGTAGATATTTTACAGTCTCAGCTTAAATGAGCCATTATGTATATTATTATTATTATTATTATTATTATTATTATTATTATTATTATTATTATTATTATTATTATTATTATAAAATTTTAGAATTCATAATAGAAAGTTTTATAACTCAATTTTGCAGATCAGATAGTGATAGCAACAGATGAGGGCAGCTTACAAAATGTCATTTTTCAATTAGAAAAACTCCGTTGTTACATTCATATGGCTTTCTTTACCCTCTATCATTGATTAATGAATATAAAAATATTTTAGCGAATTTTTTTTTATATCTACTTCATTTTAATCCAGACAAACCTTTGCACAAGTGACTGCATTATACATTTCGTTATAGATACAAAGGGAACAGCGATAGCCAAATGTTTAAGATTTGGACGCTATATGCTGGTCTTCTATACTGTTTCCATGACATTGCCAAAAACAGCAAATAATTGAACAAATCAAAACATTAATAACACATATCTCGGAAATGCTGGTGCCGCAAAACAAGTCATTTGAAATAAATTTTATTTTCTAAAGGGATGTACATTCTTTGTGTATTACGTTTTCGTCTATCGCTTAGCGTTTATTAGTTTTATACAAAATTCCTTCCGAATAAAAAGGACTTTACAGGCTATTCCTAGAAAATTACGGGTATACATTTTCTTTGTCATGTGAATATCTTTAATATGTGGTGTTTTAATCAAACGCGTTACATCGTTTACAAAATCAAAAATTTCGAAAAATGTTCCACGTAAAGGGTAGTTTGGGGTGGGGAATTTTCTTGAAAATCCTCGTGTCGCCTCTTTGCAAGAAGCTGAATTTAAATACAAAGTTTGGTGTTTATCCGAGTTTGAGATATGCTGTTCACAAACGCGCGCGCACACGCACACGCGCACGCACACGCACACGCACACGCACACGCACGGACCTTTTTATAAAAGTGCTTTTTCAGATTTCAGTGGGTCTCAAAACATATATTTCCAGGGAAATATTGATATCGAAGTTTTGAAAAGTAAAAATTGCTGCTGAATAAAACTGTTAAGACCGCCGAGTAAAACTAAAGTAATGACTCCCCTGGAAAGAATTCAATAAGAACCAAAATAGTACTAAACAATGTTTTAATAGAACGAATTTTTTATTTTAATTGTTTAGATCTCTAGGCAATGACAGGGCAAAAGATAATAGAAACTTAAATTTGATTCAGTAATTTAAATTGACCCTAATTGTACGTTCCCGTTTAAGAAAACTAAACTGACCCCAAGATGACCATCACAACGTCCTCCAAACAAAACACAACTAATGAAATTTACTTTGCCCCGTAAAATCAAGCAGCTTTTATTTAAGACACATCTTTCTACAAAGCTTAGTTTTGCAGATATTGTAGAGTCTCAACTTAAATGGTCCACCCTGTATATGTGATACAATAATTTAGAAAAATATTAGCACAGAAGCTGCTTAAATTTTATAAAGCTTTAGGTATACCTGTTCTGTTGCTGGACTCTTACTAAAACTGTATTAAGATTTGAAGTAGCGGAAATGAAATTTCTACGACGTGTGGCAAGATATGCTGGTTTAAATAGAAAAAAATGCGCAAAGAATTGCAAATATTCAAGGTAGAAATTAGAGTAGAAGAATATAGACAAAATGTTTGATCACGTCGGCAGAATGAATGAAGAAACATTGCCCCGCATAATTGTAAATTATAGTCCAAGGGTGGCGAAAACGCCTGCCTTCCGCGAGTCACTAAATATGCAACACGCACTACACCACTCAGCAGCACATGCAAAACAAATGAATCGACGGCTAGAAAAGGAGTTGCGCCTGCGAGTCGCTAGTCGCGCTTTCGCCACCACTGTTATAGTCTATAAGGTGAGGCAGTATTATTAACACTTAAATGATTTCAGTCAAATTATATAATAGTAAATTCAATAACAGACCGCCTTGAAGCAATATGAGTATGTAATAATTTATAAAATGTATGTAACAGTCATTGCATATGTTTATATTATTGTATCCATGTTTAATAATGTTATGTGAATGTATTACGTAATTTAATAATGTATGAGCTGTGAGAATAATAAGTTTAAAGTTGCTAACAACGAGGAATGAGGTAACCTTGAGGCAATAATAAGTTTGAGAGTTTAACAATACTACTTGTGATTCTTGGAAGCAATAATATAAATTTTGAGACAGTTTAAAAATAGCGAATCAACAACCAGAAAAATCTTTAGTTAAATGAAGGTATTCTATTGGAGTAGGGTTAGCCAATCAGAGACTTGAAATACAGAAATCTACAAGTTTAGACGGTTGAAAACAATTCAGTTGCCTCCAAACAGTGCTCATAACCAGACGCGAGATGTGTCCTCGAGAAATTAATTACGTATTCGTGCGAGATGAAAATAGTATACGTGTTAAAAAGTGCAAGTATTAAATAAAAGAATCTCACAGCTCTCGATATCAGTGACGTGCTATTTAATTTGTGTCAAGGATTAATAAAAAGGAGTGAATTAAAACTTAAAATCTGCGTAAGCCTACATTCTTGTCGCATCATGCCCTGCCAAGATATCCATGTCTCTAAAATAATACTTACGCAGCCGAGGCAAACAAATATTAAATATATAAAGAAACAGTTTAATTACAAAGTTCATATTTTTTTTAACTTGGGGCAAAGACCAACTGAAAGTACATTTGGGGCGAAGGCTACTGGAAAGTGGGTACTATACGTGTGGTTGCAACTACTACAAGTTCGGCTCCCCAACAGTTGAAATATAATATAACCATCTGGTTGAAACTGACTTTCAATACGTAGCAGCAACTACCTACTTCAAATTGACGTCCATACGTGGTGCAAACTCCTACAAGAAAACAACGTCTCAAAGGATGCGATTCCAGGAAGACAAGCCAAAAGATGGAGCCAGCAACTATAATAAAGTGTCTTAACAGATCAGAAATGGTGTAAACAATGAAAGTTGATTATGTTAACTTCCGGAACGGAGGGGACACGTCACCGATTCAGAGTGGATATTGTACCTAATAAGCAGCATCCCCGGGAGGGATATGAGGCGAGAGGAGACACTAGACGGCCAGATCCAGGAGCAATGGTACAGCAATGTGTGTCCCTAAGTTTCCAGAAGTAGACACCCCGGCAGACGTGGACCCCGCCCCACACAGAGTATGTCTGACGCCCCTAAAGGTGGTTCGAATAGCCCGGCAGCCAGCCGAAGTCCGAGGGACGGGGAGAGTTGCGGAGAGCATCCTTTTCCCCTGCCACGCTGCACCGATACAGTAATACCGACACTTCCGACCCTGAAAGAGACCAACGGGATGAAGAATGCCTGAACGACCATGGAAAACATCCGAGAAAAACCCATTTGTCAAAGTGAATTGTCGCCGAAGATTGAACCCGGGATCTTCAGATGTTGCCTCCTGAGTCATCCCACTTCCAATGTGACTCCTGGGAGGAACAGATAAAGGGGAGACCCGAAGGTCGACCACATATGGACTGCGATGTACGCTAGCAGAGATGCGGTCCCTAATGAGTCCAACATAATACCAATCCTGAAGGCGGCTAGCCCTGTCTTAGACACCTGGAAGTTTCTGGAATAGACGAGACAGCTCCTGGGAAAGAAGGGGGCCTAGCAATCCCGCTATGCACGAGGGAGAAATCTTTCCGTAATTCTACCGTCTTACCGCAGCACACCAACCGCCTCGCTTGGTCCTACAACCACGAAACAGATGAAAGGAAATAAGGGACAGGAAATATGGTAGAAGGTGAACCATCCCGACAGTTGACTTCCGACTCCAGGAAATCACGAAACCACCCATCGTCAGTGGCCGCCCTGACGAGATACGAAGCCAAGACCTATGAAGGCAAGCCTCGCATGTTACCGCGGAGCTATCTGCTGTGTATTGAAGTAGAGAAACAAGTTAAAAAAAATCTGATGTGTTACACTCACATGACTTTCTCTACTCTTGTACAATCTAATTTTACAAACTCCTATTCTCCATAAGCTTCATGTTAATCGAGATATCGAGATGTCAATCTTATTGGTAATTTTCTTGTAGATGCAAGGGAAATATGGTAGCTTTTAAGCCGTAGTCAAATATTTTAACGCTGGTTGCTATGTGGCGCATTCCATTCTCTTTGCATGTCCAGGACATAAAAAAAATGAATAACGCATTTGAGAAAAAGTATGTATTGGAAAAATTAAGGAAATAACAAGCAATATCTCGAAAACGGTTCACTCAACAAAAGAAATGTATATGACATAAGTTGTGTATTTTAACGCGATCTACATTATTTGTGTAGTAAAATTTTGTCTATCTCTTATGGTTTACCAGTTATGCAAAAGTCGTTCACATTGAAGAATACTTTTGGAGACATTCCCAGAAAATTCGAGATATACATTTCATTTCTCATGACATTATGTTAAACATATGATATTTTCATCAAAATCGTTAGAGCCATTTTTGAGAAAATTAAAATTTTCGAAAAATCTTCCATGTAAAGGGTAGTCTGGGGTGGGGGGATTTTCTTGAAAACCTTCGTGTCGCATCTCTGGAAGATACTGAACCTAAATACCAAGTTTGGTGCTTATCCAACTGTTCGTTTTTGAGTTATGCTGTTCACAGACACACACCCACACACACAGACACACACACAGACACACACACGGACATGTTTCCAAAAATGCTTTTTTTGGTTTCAGGAGGTCTCAAAACATGTATTTCCGGCGAAATCTCGGTATCGAATTTTTGGGTGGAATGCAATACTTCCCCTACTTACTATACGTAGTAGAGAAAGTAAAGATCTGATGTGATACATTCACATGACTTTCTCTACCTCCGATCGTTTGTTAGCGAGTATACAAACTGGTCTTACCTAAGCTTATTTTTCTATATACTTAAACTTTTGCAGAAATAGCTATAGTACACATTTCGTTACAGTCAAATGTTTAAGACTGAACGCTTTAAGCTGGCCTTAAAATTCCATACTGCTTCCATGCAATCGCAAGAAACAACTGAATGTTGTCAAGACTTCAAAAGAATGACTCGGTATTGAACAATTCCAAGAGTTAATAACGGATATCTCGGAAATGGCAGATCCCACAAAAATTTAAAATAAATTGTATGTTTTAAACAGATCTACATTTCTTCTGCAGTAAATTTTCGTCTATCGCTAGTTATACAAGATTATACAAAATTCCTTACAAATAAGAAGACTTCGCGGATGTTCCCAGAAAATTCATGATTTGCTTTGTCATGTAAATGCCTTTAATATGTAGTATATTAATCAAAATTTTTGGAAACAACTTTAGAAAATCAAAACTTTTGAAAAATACTCCATATAAGGGGATTTTGGGATTGGAGGATTTCTTCAAAATCTTCGTGTTGCATCTTTGGAAGACATTGAACTTAGATACCAAGTTTGGTATTTATTCGATTTTTTGTGAGTTATGCTATTCATAGTCACACTCACACTGGACATTTTTCTAAAAATGCTTTTTTACTTTCTCTAATACGTATAGTAAGTAGGGGAAGTATTGTATTCCACCGAAAAATTCGATACGGATATTTCACCGGGAATACATGTTTTAAGACACCCTGAATCCAAAAAAAGCATTTTTAGAAACATGTCCGTGTGTGTGTGTGTCTGTATGTGTGTTTAAGATATTTTAATGACAAATAAGATGTATGTCTCGAATTTTCTGGGAATGTCTCCAAAAGTATTCTTCATTGTGAGTAACTTTTGCATAACCCGCAAACCATAAGAGATAGACAAAATTTTACTACACAGAAATGTAGATCGCGTTAAAATACACAATTTATGTCATGCCTTTTGCTTGTTGGGTGAACCATTTTCGAGATATTGGTTGTTATTCCCTTAAATTTTCCAATACTTATACTTTTTCTCAAATTCGTTATTCATTTTTACTTTCTCTACTGCGTATAGTAAGTAGGGGAAGTATTGTATTCCACTCCAAAAATTCGATACCGAGATTTCACCGGAAATACATGTTTTGAAACCCCCTGAATCCAAAAAAAGCATTTTTGGAAACATGTCCGTGTGTGTGTCTGAACAGCATAACTCAGAAACGAATTGTCGGATAAACACCAAACTTGGTATTTAGGTTCAGTATCTTTCAGAGACGCGACACGAAGGTTTTCAAGAAAATCCCCTCACTCCAGACTACTTTACATGGAACATTTTTCGAAAATGTTAATTTGCTCAAAAATGGCTCTAACGATTTTGATTAAAATATCAAATTTAAGATATTGTCATGACAAATGAAACGTATATCTCGAAGTTTCTGGGAATGTCTCCAAAAGTATTCTTCATTGTGAACGACTTTTGCATAACTGGTAACCATAAGAGATAGACTAAATTTTAGTACACAAGAATTGTAGATCGCGTTAAAATACACAATTTATGTCATATACATTTTTTTTGTTGAGTGAACTATTTTCGAGATATTGCTTGTTATTCCCTTAAATTTTCCAATAATTTAAATTTTTCTCAAATTCGTTATTCAGTTTTTCTATGTCCTGGACATGTAAAGGGAATGGAATGCGCTACATAGCAACCACCGCTTAAAATATTTGACTATCTCTTAAAACCTATCATATTCCCCTTGCATCTACAAGAAAATTAGCAATAAGATCAACATTTCGGTTAACATGAAGCATATGCAGAATAAGCGTTTGTAAAAGTAGTTTGTAGAAGAGTAGAGAAAGTCATGTGAGTGTAACACATCAGATTTTTTTTAACTCAGGTTACTCAAAACATGTAGTTGCGGTGAAATCTCGGTATCAAATTTTTGGGTGGAATGCAAAACTTTCTATACCACTATGTACTTGGTAGAGAAGCTAAGAAATGCATTGTGGTAAGTTTATTTTGCAATAAGACAAGCACATATATTTTGTATTAGCAATTAAGCAATTTGTTTGAGGACTAGGCAGTGCTGTAGGTCTCGTTTTCTCCCCATGTTATACGACTGCTGCTCAGGAAATGAACTTGTATATGACTGTTCGTTTTACTGTTTTGTTTTACGACCGCAACCACAAAACGAACGTCTGTAACGTGTGGTGGTCATACCGCACCAGTCTCTCTATATACTTGCTTGTGGCAGGTCTTCGAAGCTATACGTGGTCGTGTCACATCACAATTCTTTTATAAACTTAATCCTTTCAGTCCCTAAGTCCGTAATAGTCGACATTCACGCAAAAATGCCTTTGCTGCAAAATCAACTTATTAGTTTGTTACCGAGATTTCAGCAGAAATGCAATGCTTTAGGGCCCTGAGCCCAAATAGAAGCATTTTCAGAAAAACGTCCGTTTGTGCGTCTGTGTGTGTGTGTGAACAGTATAACCCAAAAACGAGTAGTTGGATCAACACCAAACTTGGTATTTAAATTCTGTATCTCCCAAAAATGCGACTGAAGAATTTCAAGTATATCACCCATCCTAAACTACCCTTTACATGGAGCATTTTTTGAAAATGGCTCTAACGATTTTGATTAAAATACCATACATTAAAGTTATTTACATGGAAAATCTTTAGCCATAAAGTCCTTTCATTCGGAAGGTAAACATTGAGCGATAGAGAAAACGTACCGCACAAAAAATTCAGATAGCTTTAAAACACACACTTTAATTCAAATAAGTTTTTTTTGTGGGATAACCCATTTCTGAGATATCCATTATAAATGGTTCGAATTGTTCATTTCTTGGTCATTCTGTTTAGGTCCTGTCAACATTCAGTTGTTCGATATTGCAGGGAAAGAGTATGGGATTTTAAGGCAGCATATAGCGTCCAGCTCTAAAATATTTTACTTTCACTATTCCCTTTGTATCTATAACGAAACGTGTAATGTAATTATTTCTGCAAAGGTTTATTTGTATTAAAATGTAGTAGATAAAAAAATAAGCTTAGTAAGAATAGTTTGTATACCCACTAATAAACGTTAGAGGGTAGAGAAAGTGATGTGAATTATCACATCAGATTTTTAGGTACGGAGGCTACTGCGGAGTACCTTGTGGCAGGATTTGATCCACGGATCTCCCGTTTACGATTGCGTACCTTAATGACTCGACCACTCGTATCGGCAAATAGCGGTATGTTGGTATTGTTTAAATGATCAGAGTACAAGTGAAGTTGTTAAATGAAGAATATTAACAAATGCTAAGCGAATATTCATGCATGTAGTTTATTTAAAATGGATAGAAGTTTAAGAGCGGTTTATATGTGAAGTCAGCTTAAAATATATGACTTTTAGGATTGTTTCATAAAATGTCTACTAAATACCAGAGCAGGACATAAAAAAGGTTGACTCCGTATTTCAATCGGTAGAGAACGTGCCCGCTGTGCGAGGGGTCCCTGGTTCGATTCCCGGCTAGGGTGGGAATTTTCTCTAGCCAAGATTATTCCCTATCCTCCCCAGAGTCTAAAAGAAAGAGAGTGCGCGCGCGCACGATCTCATCTATAAAGCACAAAGAAAAACCAGAAATCCAATTAAACTGTGTACGATTTAACACAATTGCCGATGGGCGATATGTTTCAAAGGTAAAAGGCCGCCGATATGACAATTCCAGTTGAAAATGCCGTATAAATGGAACAAATAAAAATATCTACTGTTACATTCAAATGACTTTCCTTACCCTTACCCTTGTGGGTATACAAATTATTCTTACGAAAGTTTATTTTCCTGTGTACTTCATTTTAATCCAGATAAACCTTTCCGGAAATAGCTACATTACACGCTTCGTTATGGATACAAAGAGAACAGCGATATATCATATCACATCATGACATATAAATCTGTAGTTCCTAGTGAGTTAGGCCAGTTTAAGATTGAGCTAGTCTAATCTAGGATGTGGATTGCGCCAAACCTACATAATTATGTTGTGCACATTTGAAAAATAAATTGTAACTCGTATGTAGAGTATGTCAGAGCTAAAAATTACAAATCAATGTTATTTGCGTTAAAAATATTTACAAAAATATTTATAATGATCACTAAAAATATTTATATTTAGTTTTCACAAAACTGCATTATGTTTTGAAGTAAAATTGGTAGTGGTTCAGCTGTTGTTTGAAGCAATGAAATCCTCCTCAGTATAGAAACTGTGAGTAATAAGGTATCTTTCTAATGCTAACTTGAATTTATTATTATTAGTTTTCAGTTCCGTTATATGTGATGGAAGCGAATTAAATAATACTATGCCATTGTAGTAAGGTTGTTTTTGAAATATCTGTAGGTTGTTGCTTGGTCTGTGTAAGTTTTGTTGAATATATATCTGAATTTTTAATGCACACTTCTGGGTGGTCGACTACAAGTACAAGTAGAGCTAGAATACGAGACGTAATTCAAAACTAAGGTCCGTTTGGTCATAACAGCAACATCGCTCATGAAACAATGATTTTATTGAAAGCAGTATGTGGCTGCATATTTACTTTACTTTTCCACATAATCCCCGTTCACTTGTACACACTTGCTGTACCAGCTTCATTAAACTCTCGGTATAGAAGTCAGTCGCCTGTGACTTGAACCAGTTGGTAACACTCGTCTTGAGTTCATCGTCGGTTTGAAATCGTTGTCCACCCAGCCACGTTTCAAATTCAAGAAGAGGAAATAGTCGCTTGGTGCCAGCTCGGGACTGTACGGAGGATGGTCAAGGAGTTCCCAACGAAACTCTTGAATCTTCTCTTTGGTTTTGGCAGCGGTGTGCGGGCGTGTGTTATCGTGCAGGAGGATGATGCCAGACGACAGTTTCCCGCGGCGTCGATTTTGGTAAGCGTTGCACAGTACACGTCAGCTGTAATTGTTGATCCACGGTTCATGAAATCAAAAGAACGCCGTTTTCGTCCCGATTCGTGTACGGCGATTTCTTACATTTTTTGGTTTGGATGACCCGGAACGGCGCCACTGCATTGATTGTTTCGATTCTGCGTTTATGTACGCTATCCATTTCTCGCCCGTAACAATGTGGAAAACAAACCATCTCCATCTTGTCTACTGCGCTCCAAAAACTGTCGTGCACTACGCATTTGTTGCTCTTTGTGCTGACCGGTGAGTAGTTTTGGCACCCACCTCGCACAAAGTTTGCGATATCGAAGCTGTTCAGTGACAATCTTGTAAAGTGAGGTTCGAGCAACATTTGGGAATTCATCAGCCAGATCACTAATCTCCAAACACCGATCACTTCGTAGTTTTTTGTTCATTTGCTCAACGATGTTGTAGGTCCGAGTACTGGGCCTACCACTTCGCTGTTTATCGTGAACATTTGTGCGGCCATTTCAAAATTCTCTACACCAGTGTCGAACCTGTTTATTACTATTATGTCCGGCCCATACATGAGGCATAACTCACGATGGATGTCCGCAGCTGACGATCCATTTGCCAGCAAAAATCTGATCACACCGCGCACTTCACAACTGGCGGGATCTACGATTGTCGCGGCCATTGCGATCTGCTCTCACCGACTGACAAACGCCTACTGCGATACACCAACACTGCGGTAGGTTCCTCAGGAGTCGGTAGACAGCGCTGAAACGTCATTCAGACCTACCATCCGTTAAATATTTTTCACCAGACCTTAGTTTTGGAATACGCCTTGTGTATTCACAGGCTAATAGTAAAATTCCCGAAGTTTTCAATAGTAGTTTACAATGAGTTAATTGTATTACACCTGCCATTATTCTAATTACTTTTTTTTCAAAAGAAATATTCATTTAGCATCTACTGAATTTACCCAAAACGTTATTCCATAAGTAATAATAGAAATAACATAATCATATTGGTAATATACTACTATTATAATATTTTTATTTGTAAAATGAATTAATGGTCTGATTGCAAAACATGCAGAGCTTAGTTTCCGTAAGATGTAGTCAATATGGTCTTTCCAATTCATATTTTTTTAGATAGATAGATACTTTATTTGTACATTTTTTACACAATTCTTTTTACAATATTCCACTTATATACTAACTTAACCTATGTACAAATTTCCTTGCCAGCTACACTGCTCTTTTTGCCTGGCACCCTGGCCTTCTGGCTCCTCTAAGCATTCCTTGCTACCTTTAATCCCTATTGCCCATCTTCTCCTTCCTCCTTTTGCCTTTCTACCTTTCTTATCTCTCTTACTTTTCTAATCCATTTCTCTTTTACTTTCTATAAGAACTCCCCCATATTCTTATTTTGTTTTTCTTCTATTCTAGTTACTATTTTTCTATCCGTTTTTCCCCATTCTTCTTCCCATACTTCGTTTCCATTCTGCTAATTCTTTGCATTCTATCATATAATGCTCTGTGCTTTCACTGGCTCCGCATAATTCACAAATTACGTTTTTTTACCTCTTAGCCCTCTCAGATACATTGATCCTGTTCTCATCCATGCACAGGCTTCTTTTTCTGCTCTATTACAATAATCCACATAACCTGCTCTTCCCCATTTCCTTTTTACTAATCTATAGAACCCTGGTGACTTTTTATTCTCTAAGCTTCCCCAAATATCTTGTCTTTCTATGTCCTCCACTCTGTTCCTTACTGTTATCCAGAAACCATTGCTATTTCTTTCTCCTGTTCTCCAAATATCTCCCATTCCTATCTTCTCCATAATTTTTCTACCCCTGTCCAGCAGCTATTTATATTTTTGATACTCTTTTGTTGTTCTATGCATATCTTTAAAATTTCCTCTATCTTTTCTCAGGCATCTAATCCAATTCATATTATGATCTATAATAACACCAAGAAATTTTATGTCATAAGTTTCAGTGATTTCATTGCCTTCATGTTTAATGCTTATGTCTGTAATGCTTTTATTTTTGAGCGAAAATGAATATACTTAGTTTTTCAAAATTTGTATGTATTTTGTTACTGTCAAATCAATCACTTAGCTTAACGAAAATACTATTGGATAACTGAGAGTTGACCGATTTTGATCCCTTTAATTATAATACTTGTATCATCTGCAAAGAGGCTAGATAAGTATGTTTATTTATTACTCTGGGGAGATAATTGATATATACTAGAAACAATAATGGACCCAGAATCGAACCTTGTGGAACACCATGCATTATTTCAGACCATTCGGAGTATGTCTTACAATTATCTGCAGAATTTATAATGACCTTTTGCTGTGTGTATGATGCAGTCTGTTGATATGCTTTGATATTCATGCCATAATGATTTTAATAAAAGTATGTTATGATTTATAAAGTTAAACGCTTTTGATATATCGTGTGTTACATTTATTATCAAGGGATTTCAGAATTTCGTTAGTTAAGCTCGAAGTGGCACCATTGGTTGACATGCTTTTCCGAAATCCAAACTTTTCCTTTGCTAAAATATTATTATTTAGATGGTGACATATTCGTTTGAACATTAGCTTTTGAAATACTTTGAAGAAAGTGGTTAGTGAGGATACTGGTCTATAGTTCGACGTTTGTGACTTTTGCCCTTTCTTGTATAGTGGTTTAACAACAGAATATTTTAACCTTCCTGGAAATGTCCCTGTTAAAAAGGAGAGGTTAAACATGACAAAGGTTTGCTAATCTTGTTAGCACATATTTTTAATATTTTCATAGTTATTTCGTCATAATCCAATGAATTCTTGCTTTTGAGGGATTTTATTATTTTTATGTACTTCCGTTGTGCTCGTGGGTACTATCCTTATGCAAGTAAATCTTTATACGCGTGTTTTCTTTAAATATGAAATAGGGTCTTCTACATGTTGTTTGGACCGTAACAGTAAATTTTCTCATTAAATAATAGTATATGTTGTGACTCTTTTGTGGTGATTTGATTTACTGCAATTTATTTTATTTTATTTTTGAGTGATGTTTAGCGTTCTCCTTTTTATAATTTTCAATATTGTGTTAGGCTTGTTATGTGAGACTATCTGTTTTTCATAGCAGAGTTTTTAACTACATTTATAACCTTTTTTCAGAATTTTACAATGATTCTTATAATGTCGTCTCTATTTAGCAAGTTGCTTTCTGTACTAGCTATGTAGAGTTCTCTTTTGTGTCTGCAGGATATTTTGATACCTTGCTTTAACCAACCATTTCTAGGGGTATTATTAATTTTCTTTACAGGTGGAAAACTTGAATTGTAAATCCTTATGAAAGTGTTTATAAAGGAGTTAAACCTGTTATTCACATTGTTGTTTTTGTATATTTCTTCCCCTGATTGCTCTGTCAATGATTCGGCAGCTGGTTACATGGTTTGCTATTTTGAAATGAGGAGCCAAATGCTTTAGAACTGGACGCTATACGCTGGCCTTAAATTTCCATACCCTTTTCATGAGATCCCGAGAAACAACTGAAAATAGACAGGCATTCAAAACTATGGATAAATGTAAAACAATTCGAACAATTCATAACGGATATCTTGGAAATCTATGATGCCACAAAACGTTAATTGAAATAAACTCTGTTTCAAAGAGATCTAAATTTTTTGTGTAGTACGTTTTCGTCTATCGCTTAACGTTTACCAGTCATACAAGATTATACAAAATTCCTTCTGAATGAAGAGGATTTCATAGGCTACTCCTAGAAAATTCAAGACATACATTTTATTGCAATGTAAATATCTTTAGTGTACATTATTTTAATTAAAATCTTTTAGAGTCGTTTATTAGAAAATCAAAATTTTCGAAAAACGTTCCATGAAAACGGTAGTTTGAGGTGGGGAAATCTCTGGAAGGTACTGAACTTAAATATAAGTTTAGTATTTATCCGACTTTTCTTTTTTGAGTTGTGTTGTTCACACACACATAGACTTTTGTTTTACAAATGCTTTATTTGGATTCGAGGGGCTTCAAAACATTTATTTCCGGTGAAATTTCGGTATCGAGTTTTTGCACCGTGTGGTAGAGAAAGTAAAGAGACAGAGGTATCTAGAATGTATCTAAAATGTAATACTATGTATACATTTAGATCTTTTTAATATTAACTTGGCTTATACTAAATAAAAATAAATAAAATAATTCATTGACAGATTTCTTTATTTATTATTTATGTATTAACATTAAATGCTTTATCACAGTGGTACTGAAGCCCCGTAAATACCCACACACCCATCACGAACTTTTTATATGGACCCATCTTATTCTTTACGACCGTCTTGATAGTAGGTGACGAGCATTCACATCTATACATAATATAAAACATTGAATTTCGGAACATTGATTATTATCATTGATATTTCCAACTGAGCCACAAACCCAAGCTCAGGCACGTCTTTGCAGTTTTGGTTCAAAACAAACAAGGTCTGAAATTGTTAAAAGCAAATGTATCGGAGAAATTTGAAATGATATCTAGACAAAAAGGAATGATTATGAATAACGTAGTGCGGATGGAAGAATTACATGTTATATGCACACTATAGTTCTGAAAGACGTATAGGTGAATCTGTAATGATGGAAGCCGTGTGATTTATCACATAACATATTTGATTTATTTATTTACTTTTGTTCACCTCTATATGCCCCTTTAACGGCTATGATCATGTCGGGGGCTTTGATTGAAACATTTGATGGTGTTTTTACTCTATGAGGTGGGAGGGTCTTTTCACATGCATATGCACTTTCATATTTGGGTAGGAATTAATCCTAATTAAAGAAATATTCCCACCTTGCGGTCGGGAATCGAACCAGCGACTTCCGGGTGAGAAGTGAGCTTGCTGACCGCTTGATTCCGGAGGCAGTTAAATCTTTTATTGTAACCTATTCTGGAGATTACTTTTACCGAAGGATACGAGCTGTGATAAAAAAGTAACGGGAATATTTGTTTTTCTTAAAAAAAATTTATTTAATCAACTTCAACTTTGTCTGCTTCAATACTCTCAGATACAATACTCTTGTGCCAGCGTTTTTTCCAATCTTGGCAGCACTTCTGGAATTCACTTTTCGTTATGGTCAGCTCCTCAGCGATTCTGTTCCTATCATCTCAATGGTGGCAAAACGTCGACCTTTCATGGTTCTCTTAAGCCTCGGGAATAGAAAGAAGTCGCAGGGGGCTATGTTTTTTTTTGCCAAAAAGTCGCGAACAATCATTGAGGTGTGAGCAGATGCATTATTGTGATACAATTTCCACGAGTGGTTTTGCCACAATTCTGTCTTTTCGTACGACCATAAGGCAGAAACTCCTGTTGCACTATCCCATTGTAATCGAAGAAAACAGTGAGAAGAACCATCACATGTGATCGATCTTGTCGAACTACCCTAAAGTTACTTTACGTTCGTAATACGGGGCACCGCGGTTAACCATCAGATACAAGTTAGAAAACCTCAGCTTTTAACCGAAGATCGTAATAGATGCCTTATGAGTGACAAAGTTACTTTGCCTAACATTTTTAACCACGCATACTTGATACGTAATTTCGTAGTCAGTCCTAAGTTTGATAAAGTGGGAAGGTAAATGTTACTGTGCCGCATTTTACATATGTCGGTGGCGCAATGTACCCCGGTGGGGTAGGGAAAAGGGTAGAAGTGGCGACGATTGCCAACACCGACATACGCACCCACTAGGTGGAACCGCTTTTCTCCAGCAGTGGCTGATGTGTATACAGTCATGTTTAGATAAAATTGCTTTATGTGAACTTGCATATGTAAGGGTAAATCACCTAAAACTTGCACCGCAAATATTTCGGAAATGGTAAGTGCTATTGATGTGCAGTTTTCAGAGCTTTGATTGGTGGTCAGGGGCTCGTACATTTAGCCTATAAACAGATTTTAATAATACTGAGAAGGTGTATTTTTTGAGCAAGGCATACAATTTTTTAAATGGAATAATGCCTAGCTACATCAACAGAATAAACGTAGGTTAAATTAGAATGTCAGTGGCGTTTGTTGCAGGATTATAGTGCAAGTGGTTTACGAGAAATCTTATTTTGAAGCTTTTACGCACCGACACTTGTACAACCTGTGGTAGCACAAACTAAAGAAAAACAGAAGGAAATTACAATACTTCTGTGGATTCTTCCAAGTAAAGAGACCATAGCCCTTCAAAGGTTGTGTTCAAAATGACCACCGGCAGCTTCAATACAGCTTTCAGTATGCTATGGAGAGACTGCTGCATACGTTCTAACATTTCAGCGGAAAGTTCAGAGCAGACAGCAGTAATACCTCGTTTCATATCGTCTGGTGTAGTTGGTACATCCTATAGACAGTGTCTTTCAGCCTTCCCCACAGAAAAGTCTAAAGGGTTCAGATGCGGTAAACGGGCCGGCCGGTACAGGTCCTCTTCGTCCAATCCAACGATTTGGAAACAATCCGTTAAGACAAGCTGTAATACTTTGCGCACTATGGGCTGGACAGCCATCATGTTGGTACCACAGGTTCCTCCTAGTCTGCAAATGAACGTCTTCTAGCATCTGTGGCAGATGGCCTGTCAGGAGGTTGCGATACTTGTGCGAGTTCATTGCTCCTTCTAATAACAAAGGTCCTATGAGCTGATGGTTCACTATCCTACACCGCACGTTTAAACTCCATGGACGCTGACGTTCCACCTGACGAAGCCATCGGGGATTGTCAACAGACCAATAGTGCATGTTTCTGTGGTTTACCTGGCCATGGTTAGTAAATGTTGCCTCGTTACTAAACAAGATACATGATGAATCTGGAGTATCATGTCTTAATGCCCATGTACAAAAGTTAACACGATTCTAAAATCGTTTCCATGCAGCTCTTGATGGAGAGAGATGTGATAGGGATGGAACCCATGTCGATGGAGAATGCGCAGTACACTTGCCTGACTTATGCCACTTCCACGTGCAATTGTGGGAACTAATTTGCGGATCTGCTGCAACGGCAGCCAAAACATTAATTTCTGCCTCTTCTCCAGTCACTTGTTTGTTTCTGTTACGTTTTCTAGGTGTTACAGTACCACTTTCACGTAATTGGTTGAAGAGGTTGATAAATGAATAATTGCAGAGATGGTTGACGTCTATTGGGATACGTTTCCGTATACACCGTACAGGAACGAACTGCATTCTTCCTACACTCTCCATACACCATGAGCATGTCGGCTTTTTCTGCATTAGTAAACCCCATCTTCCACTCACGACTTACTGCTTGAACTGTCACAAACTAACTGACCAGAAAGTCACAAAGCAATCAATGAACAGAAAACGCAATGCAAAGAAACATAACATCGTACCCAGCAACAATGAGACAAACAATTGTCGGGGTGGAAACTTTTCAAAATACAATTTCTCGTAAACCACTTGCACTAGAATCCTGCAACGAAGACCATTGACATTCTAATTTACCCTACCTTTATTCTGTTGATGTAACTAGGCATTGTTCTATTTAAAAATTGTATTTTTGCTAAAAAATACACTTTCTCAGTATTATTAAACCCTGTTTATAGGCTAAATTTACGAGCCCTGGACTACAAATCAATGCTGTGAAAAACTGCACATCAATAGCAATTTCCATGTCCGAAATATTTGCGGTGCAAGTTTTAGGTGATTCACTTGTATTTTAATACTATATTAGTTTTATCATCATTTATTTGACACCAAACATGACGTTTTAGATTTTACCCAACACATTGTTTTACTAACTGCAGCATAATTACTTGTAATAAAAATTAATACAAAATTTGTTTCTAGGCAGTTCTTCCCACACAATAACACATTTTCTTTTACTCGTTCACATTTGTTATTTTCCAGAAGTTTGCCAATGTCGAGTTTGAGGAGCAGAGACATAAAACAGAAACCATGTTATGTTACAAAGTTAGTCAATAGTATGTTGCGTATAATATTTCTAATTATATCTAACGATTAACATGCGTGGTTGGGAAAGTATTTAAGAGGAATAAAAACGTTTAAATCGGTGTCATTAACCGTAATTTTTGAACTCGGAGGGATTTAAACATTTTATGGTGACATAGCCAAGCTGGTAACAGATTATAGACCATATAGCCCCAATGGGTTCTGTCACATTTTTAGTCAGTCAAATTAATGGAGCAAAACGCATGTGCTTAGTCCAAGATACGGGCATGCTTACAGTATAGGTATAGGTTATACAACGTAGGGGGAGACCTCACGCACTGTGACCTAGGTACACCCCGTCAACGAAGTATTCGTTCGCACTTTAGAAAATTCCAGCAGCCAAATTAATGAGAAAAAAACTAAAGTTCTTTTTGGACGCAAAGATCAAATGGTAACACAGTTTACGTGTTTTGGCAGTTTTTCAGATGTCTCATTTTATCAGTTTTATATAGTATTCAAAAATATGCCAAAATTGCACTTCTTTTGTACGTGATGTTTTCAAAATTATCTTGCATTCATTGAGTAAAGCAATTTTTTGTGTTTATTACTTGGTATTTCGGTGGAAATAGGATTTCTTTTGTCGAAGGAATAAAATGTCAAAGCTGGGAATTTTCAAAGCTTTTGCTTTAATTTTTAATTTTTGTTTCACCTTTTACGACTTCACGAATTTATTTTTCCACCAGTTTAAGTCACATTTCGATGAAAGTGTGTGGATGTATATACGTCCAAAAACATTTAGATTTTTCCCTTTATTAATTTGCTGCTAGGGTTTTTTAAAATCCAGGCGAATACTCTCTTAAAGGGGTGTGGATGTATTGTGGCTACCACCCTCAGGAGGAAGGGATGAAGTGGAGTAATTGCGGGAGGCTGCAGACCGCAGGCAGACTAATCAAGGGACGCTCGGAAGTGCATAACATTTCCAGGATGAATGATGCCACACCGCCATACGCCACGAAACCTAAAAGCACACGTGGAAGATGGATGCAAGCGAAATGAAAAGGGAAATGATGGAAAGGAAATCTTATTATATGAGAAACCACCTAAGAAATTCCCCTCCCGACTAGTAAAAAACAATGCTTACAGTAACTCCGGGAAGAGATGGGCGGAAGACTCAAGAGCGACGGGATCCTGTAGGCGGCGCGGGCTAAGTTAAGGGGGATCCCTAACGATTCCAAATTGTACCTGTTCAACCAGCGTTAGCCAACATGAAGGGGCATCTCCTTCGGAGGGCACACTACAAGCAGCCAGGAAGAAATCCTTTCCACAATATTGTGGCTTATTGATAATTTGGGGGTTCCATTGTCATTATCAGACATTGTTGTTCTACATTGTCATTACCAGACATACTGTTGACTGGGATGACGTCGCTCATAGTTGGGAGCTTTTGTGGTAGGGATATAGGTGCTGTCTTGCTGAGTATTCCGAGAGAAGCGGATCGCGCGTGCAAGTCGGCTTTTGAATCGGTGGATCTCCCCCTCACCTTTCATATTTAATAATATAGGAACCCCAAACGGTTGGGAAACAAATCTAGGAATGTCTAAGTAGATTTGTGTTATTAATTTTTGTACAGTCAAAAACTCCCGCCTTCCTCTTAACCTCCATACCACGTTTCGATCCTCCACAGCTAGGTGAGTATACGTCCTCTCAATGTACGTGCTGGGTACTAAAAATTAATTTAATTCTTCATGTTAACCTTTAGACCTCTACCCAGTATGTAACAATATAAATCCCACTACAGCATACTAATCCTCATTGCCTGGATCCGCAAGTCTGAAATAGATAACGAAGAAATCAGTTGAACAAAAACCAGGAAAAAATACATCAATGTGGTTGGTCCAACGGGAACCAAATCTGGAATATCCTGAATAGAAGTCTCATGCGAACCGTCCCTTGGATCGAGGGGTGCTACTGTGCTATTCATTAACCTCGGGTAAAAGGTTAAAAACCTTGAAATTAGCTTGACCCAGACAGTATTCGACCCTGTGGCAAATGAACGTGGTAACACCACACATGACGTCAACGTTACATTAGAAGCGAGGCACATAGAGAACAGTTTCGTTGGAAATGATTGGGGTTTGCTGGCAGAAAATTACAATCTGACGCAAATTAGTCCATGTACAACACGTGTTTTCTGAGAGAGGTGCTATCAAAAATTTGATATCCCGCGCGGGCTCATAAAATGGAAAACATTCCCGAACAATTTACTGCGAAAACATCTGCCGCTCGCGGTACTGATTGCTCATCGCCACCCTGCGCGGTAATTTTTCACGATCGTTTCCCTCTCCCACCCCACGCTACTGAATTCCTCGCGTATTTGCCTCCTTTTTGGAAGCATGGAGAATATTTCTCTACGTTTATGTGCCAAGGAAGTGCTGTTTTGAAAGAACAGTCTAATTTTCCAGCGTTTATGGCGAGTTGTAAACAGTTCAGCCTTTTCAGAGTTCCCTGCAAGACGGATCTAAAAATCTTGCGGCGCATGTCTGAAGAATATCTATTGGGGGCAGGGATGTAATTAATTCAATAAACAATAAGGGAAAAATGAAGCATTTTAGTCTGCAATGAGTAATTTGACAAACTGAAAGAAATAACACTAGTGCATTATACTGTTAGCCCAAGTTCAATTCAAAGCTTATCTAACGTCAAGAATAATATTGAACATGTGATGTGTTGCGTTCACACGATTTTCTCCATCCACTATCGTTTATTTTTATCTGAATTCTACACAGATTCTAATGAAAACTTTTTACTTTCTCTACTACGTATAGTAAGTAGGGAGAGTATTGCATTCCACCCAAAAATTCGATACCGAGATTTCACAGGAAATACATGTTTTGAGGCCCCCTGAATCCGAATAAAGCATTTTTGGAAACATGTTCGTTGTGTGTCTGATCGATAACTCAAAAATGAAAAGTCGGATAAATACCAAACTTGATATTTCGGTTCAATATCTTTCAAAGATTTTCAACAAAATCGCCCACCCAAACCACTCTTTATATGGATAATTTTTCGAAATTTTTTGTTTTCTAAAAGATGACTAGCATTTTGATTAAAATACCATATATGAACGATATTTATGACAAATAAAATGTATATCTTGATTTCTATGAAATCCTCTTCATTAGGAAGGAACTTTGTATAATCTTACATAACTGGTAAACGTTAAGCAATACGCGAAAACGTACGACATAAAAATGTAGATCTCCTTAAAACGCACAATTTCAAATAATTTTTTTTTGTGCCATTAGCCGTTTGAGATATCAGTTATTAAAGGTTCGAAATGTTCATTCCTTGGTCTTTTCTTAAAGTCCTTTCAACATTCAGTTGTTTCTCGCGATTGGAACGAAACCTTATGGAATTTTAAGGCCAACATATAGCGTCAAGTTCTGTAACATTTGACTATCGCTGTCTCTTTGTATGGATAACGAAATCAGTAATGCAAATATATTCAACAGTAATGAAACCTTCACCAGGGTCACTGACGGCAGGTGAACACGGTCTGATAAATGCCGTCTGCAAACGCCAAAAGACTGTACAAGGGTATGGGTTGGTTTGTTATCTGTGACATCTCCGCCTTAAGTCCGGTAACGGTTCATTTTCATTTCCTTTCGTCCGGAGTTTAATGCTTAGAAATTCTTATGCCTGCTGATAACCATAACCATCACCACGACCTGAGATAAAACAAATCCCTGCGAAATATTATCTGCTCACTATGTTAGAAATAATCATTCTAGTTCCACATTTATGCTTACATCTAATTAAAGGTGAACGTACATATCCCGGAACCGGGACAGAGCACAGCAAGTAGGACGTAACTTAACTTTTTGCTTCCAACGCGACCCCTGGAAGGAAGAGAAGGGAGAGACCCGAAGGGCAAACAGATGCCGACAGACGCAGTCATGGACGGAGTCCCTAACGTTTCCAGATTTACATCCGGCTCCGCCCGATCCTACCCATAAGCAACCTATCCGCAGCAGTCCCCTATTGGATGGAGCCCTCTCGGGGGAAGAGATCTGAGAGTGCTCGCAGCGACGACAGCGAAGAAACCTCTACAAAGTGCAAACTACCATCGAGCAACACGCCGAACACCGTCGCCTGTTCTACCATCCTAAAACAGACGATAAGGAAGATGATGGGTACAGGAAATGAGGAGCAAGAAAGTCATACCACCCTAACATTTGCCTGCCGACCCGGGAAAAACACGAAAAACCGGAGGGCTAGAGTGGGCAGGGTCGAACTTTAGATCTCCCGAATGCGGGTTACAGACGTTACTGCTTGAATCTTCCCGCTCGGTTTAAATCTAATTAACATATGCATGTAACGCTAATGACCAACAATCTCTTATATCACATTTAAAACATAGCGACTTTTAAATAAGCTCCAGCTACAAGTGCGTAAAAACTATACAGCTGTAAGAAAAAAAAAGATAACAGAGCCTTAGTTGTACAAAGATGATTGTCCTCCAAAACAAAGTTCCAGTGTTCGCCTCCAGATGCCAGGAATGAGTTACGAAGTGAAGTACGCTGGATTCGAGCCAGGTCCTCAGTGTTTGGTAACCTCCCAAGAGATTATTACAGATAGAGCAGTAACTTCGTTATAACGTGTTTATTTCAGTGCCGCTCTGATCGTTAGCATGATTTCCGGGACACTGTCCAGTAGACTTCGCTTTTCATCATTGCCTGTGTTGTAGATTATGCAACACTGTAACCTGCGTGTTTCATTCGTACTTTAACAATAAAAGAGCGGCTAGTTTATTCCTTTAGATCCGATTAAATTTTTAATGCTTTATGTATACACTAACAGGTAGTTAGACACAAAATTACAGCTTAATGTTGAAGCAGTATTTTTAACACTTAAATGGTTTCAGTCAAATTAAATAATATGTAAATTCAATAACAGCCCGCCTTGAAGCAATATGTGTATATAACAATTTGTAAAATGTAGGTAACAGTCATTGCGTATGCTTATATTATTGTAAACATGTTCAATAATGTTATGTGAATGCATTACGTACCTAATTTAATAATGTAGGAGCTGTGAGAATAATAAGTTAAAATTTGCTAACAATGAGGTAACAATGAGGCAATAATGAATT
Organism: Deroplatys truncata; assembly: GCA_030765065.1. Taxonomy (NCBI): domain Eukaryota; kingdom Metazoa; phylum Arthropoda; class Insecta; order Mantodea; family Mantidae; genus Deroplatys; species Deroplatys truncata. Next base: position 107,396,545 of record CM060987.1, on the reverse strand, counting down.
TGAAAGTTTAAGTACTACTAATCATTATTGGAGCAACAATAATGTAAATTTTGAGACAGTTTAAAAATAGCCAATCAACAACCAGAAAAAGCTTTAGTTAAAAGAAGGTATTCTATTGCATTAGGAATAGCCAATCAGGCTTGAAATATAGAAATTTACAAGTTTAGACGGTTGAAGTCAATTCAGTTGCCTGCAAACAGTGTTCTTAACCGGATGCGAGACACATCCTTGAGAGATTTAATACGTATTCGTGTGAGACGAAAAATAAGTTTTACGTGTTAAAAAGTGTAGTTCGTTAATAAAAAGAATCTCACAACTCTCTATATCAGTGAAGTGTTATTTAAATCGTGTCAATCATAAAAGCAGTGAAGTAAAATTATAATTTGTGTAAGCCTACATTCTTGTCGCACCACAACCCCGCTAAGAGAAACTTGTCTCTAACAAATACTGACAGCCGAGGCAAACATAAATATATAATATTTAAAGAAACAGTTAAATTACAAAGTTATTATTTTTTTAAAATTTGGGGCAAAGGCCACCTGAAAGTACATTTGGGGCGAAGGCTACCGAAAACTGTTTACTCTACGTGCGGTTGCAACTACCACAAGTTCGGCTCCCCAACAGTCGAAATACGATACAACTCCTTCTAAAATATTCCTTTCTCAAATTGGCGTTCATACATGGAGCTAAGTAAAATAAAACCTTTCTCAATGTAATGATTTTAAGATGTGGGGATCAAGTTGACTTAAAATATCGCTAAAGCTATTGAGGGGTGGGAAGGTATATCTTACGATCACATGGCTTTCTCAGTCCATTATGATTTATTTTCATGCCTATCCTACAAATGATTTACATAAGCATTTCTTTTTCTATTTAATTCCTGTTAGTCGTGATAAATCTTGTAGAAATGGTTTCAATACGCATTTTGTAGAAGGTAAATAATGTGCTTGGAAGCTGATACTTGAATTAAACATTCTCTGCATTAAGCCCCTTGTACACGATCAAACTTTTTTTCAATTCAAGAGTTTACAAGAAAAATTATCAAACTTTTTTTCAACATGTGACAAGACAGGAAAAATTGATAATGTCATAAATGTGTACTTAGAAGCATTTTTTTTCAAACTGAAATCCTTCAGAGCACATTAATAAATAATTTATCACGCACAAAGAAATTTACTATTTGCGTCATAGCATAACAGTTTGCAATGAAATACTGTTCTTTACCAATATTATGTAGCACTTTCAGGTATTACATCCAATTAAATCACATTACGATTATGGAATACAATGGAAATAACATCAACTGATAGGTTGACCATACTATATAATATTGCATTAACGTATACTTAGTTCTGAAATCTGCCTGGTAATTATTTCTTCATACGCCTTCATCTTCTTCATCTTGTGGTAATCCACAGAGTCCTAGACATATGGACATGACCAGCTTATGTATAACTAATCAATTCGCATACGACATACCTTGGACGGGTAGCCATTTTTGTTTACTTTTCGCCTTCTGCCATGTTGCAGATTTCGTGACGCACTATAAATACTCGCATTTCATTGGCTGAAGCCGTCGAATCATTGTCAAATATTTCATCATTTAGAGCATATCCTTATTTGCTTTCAAAGAAAGGTTTGGAAGCAATTTGACAAGAAAAGTTGTAAAGTTGTGACAAGTCTTGAAACGTATTGTAAATTACTAAATTTACAAAATTTTGATCGTTTACAAGGGGCTTTAGGAAGAACAAAGGAATAGCACTTCAATTTTTCAGTAATTCACAGGATTGGACAAGACTTGACAATGTCATAAATGTGCATTTACGCGTTCTCTCTTTGCCAAACTTAACTTCTTCAAAACACACTGATAATTTATCACGTGCAAAGTAAATTACTATTAGAGTCACGATACAACAGTTTGCAATCAAATATTGCTCTCTAGGTAATGTTACATAGCACTTTGAGGTATTATAGCTCGTGAAATCAGATTACGATTAAAGAATACAATGGCAATGACACGACTTGACAGATAAACTACATTATATAACATTGTATTAATGCATTATAGTTCACTTTCGTAATCTGTCGCACAATATCCTCATATGCCGTCGCTTGTTATCTTGTGGTAATCCACGAAGCCCACGACGTACAGACGAGGATAGTGTTCGTATAACCTAATCAGTTTGTATATGACATCCCTTGCCCATGTAGCCATTTTTGTTTACATTTCGCTTTCAGTCATGTTGCCCATTTCATGCCGCACTGTAAATAGTCGCATTGCATTGGCCAAAGCCATCAAATAATTGACAAACCTTTGCTTCTTTAGAACATGTCCATATTTGCTTTCAAGACTCCTAAAGACTTAAACAGCATTGGAAGCAATTTGACAAGAAAATTTGTGAAGTTGTGACAACTCTTGTAAAGCATTGAATTTGACAAACATTTGATCATGTACAAGGAGCTTTAAACTACTGGAAAATAGCTAATATATCGGAAATTGCTAATTTTATAAAAAAAACTAATTTGCAGAACATTTAGATTCAAAAGAAATCGACATTTTTGTTTTGTGTATAACTTAGGATTTCCTAGAGATATATAATTGCACAAAATGCCTTTAAACGAAAGAAACGTCACATTTTATCTACAGAAAATTCAAGATATGTACTTCATTTGTCATAATATCTCACACATATGACATTTTAGTTATCATTAGAGCCATTTTGAAAATGTTTTAGTGGTGGATTTTCTTCGAAATCTTTGCTAGGGATGCTTATTTGACTTCACGTTTTTGAACTACATTGTTCACAAATAGGCAAACAGGTGCTTGCTCACTCACTTATTTATTCACTCGCTCACTCAGCCACTCACAGAATAATTTGTAAAAATCTGATGTGTTACACTCGCATGACTTACTCTACTCTTGTACAAACTATTTTTACAAACGCTTATTCTCCATATGCTTCATGTTAATCGAGATAAACGTTTGCAGATCTTATTGCTAATTTTCTGGTAGATGTAAGGGGCATATATATTTACAAGGGCAATATAGAAATATAGTAGCCTTTAAGAACATACATCTGTTAATAGCTGGTTGCTAGGTGCAGCACTATTCCCTTTGCCTCAGATTAATACTCTTTGCATATCCAAGACAAGAAAAATGAATAACGAATTCCCATTTGAGAAAATAAGTATTGAAAAATTTAAGGGAATAACAAGCAATATCTCGAAAATGGTTCACTCACCAAAAAATGTATATGATATAAATTGTGTATTTTAACGCGATCTACATTTTTTGTGTAGTAACATTTTGTCTATCTCTTTTGGTTTACCAGTTATGCAAAAGTCGTTCACAATGAAGAATACTTTTGGAGACATTCCCAGGAAATTCACAATATACATTTTATTTGTCATGAAAATATCTTAAACATATGATATTTTAATCAAAATCGTTAGAGCCATTTTTGAGAAAATAAAAATTTTCGAAAAATGTTCCGTGTAAAGGGTAATTTGGGGTGGAGGGATTTTCTTGAAAACCTTCGTGTCGCATCTCTGGAAGATACTGAACCTAAATATCAAGTTTGGTGTTTATCCGACTGTTCCTTTCTGAGTTATGCTATTCATAGACACACACACACAGACATGTTTCCAAAATGCTTTTTTTTTGGATTCAGGGGGTCTCAAAGCATATATTTCCGTTGAAATCTCGGTATCGAATTTTTGGGTGGAATACAATACTTCTCCTACTTACTATACGTAGTAGAGAAAGTAAAAATGATTTTGTATTAACCTTCCTATTGCTATGCTTTTTAACCGTTTTACACCATTGTGCGGGGCCTATCGGGACCCCATAAAACAATTTCAATAACACCTCCTTTATTACTCTCGTTTACCTTGAACTTAGAACTTATTTTATTTAGAACTTGTGACGCAGTTTTAAAGCAACAATTGGAAATCTACAACGTTTAATGTTTTTTTATACATAATATTTTCGCTATTTAGCCTTCAAGGAACCCATGGTGATAAGACTGCCTAAAAAGCATATATTTAAACAATATTTGTTGCTTGCCATTCCTTCTTACTTGGATTTTTTGGATTCCATTTTGTTTATGATACTATTATCCTCTGTAGATATTTCTGCATGATGTTATACTTGAATTTTCACATTCCTGTACATCAGAAATTTCCTCTTCTACTTCTATAGCATCCTCAGTCTCTCATTTCGAATCATATTCAAAGTTTATTTCAGTTTCATCTTCACTATGAACATTATATATAATGCTCATCGCTTTATTTAAATCTTTAGGACTATTCAAATCATATATTTCACTTTGACATCCGCACTTCACACTAGCAACTAGCACATTATCGAATTCTGGCACGAAATTGAAATGAATTGAGTTTTATTTATGGACGCTCTTTAATTGCTGTGGTCCTTAGCGTCCCATTTTATAATTGGCGTGAAAGACCGGTAATTTTGCTCAGAGGCCTTTTTATCAGGCTTGTTCTTTTACGCGCCGTAAATCTACGACACGGGACCACCAGCTTTACTTCCCTTCCGAAGGAAGCCATGCTAAGGATTTCATCGCTCTCCGCCGAGTTTGAGCCCGCAACCTCGGGAACTAGAGTCGTATGGTAACTAATAGACTACGGAAGACGACTGCTGTGGCTCGAGTTCCAAACAGTTTCAACAATGTATTTTCAGAGCCAGCGTTTTAAGCTAGAACAACCAGAAATTACAAGGCAATTAACATAAAACCTAAAAAACTTTGAAGTAAGAACATGAAAAATGCTATGCGAGGCCCGGATACACCCCAAGTCATATTTTATTTTTTACAGTTATGTATGATGAATTGTTTCAGAAAACTTGACATTATACTAAAGAGTATTGAATTTGCTACACAATACAAAAATATGAATGTCTAATTATTTATAAAATGTATTTAAAATCAAACTAACTCTGGGGTTCAGCTGGACACTGTATAGCAGTAGGAACCAGGGTATAAAAGTTTTGGGTGAAATGCTATACTTGCTCTGTATACTAAGCGCTAGAGAAAAATAACAAACATTCACATGAATTTTTCTAGCCACTATCCTTTATTTAACATTTATTTTGCAAACTGTTGTTACAAAACTTATTTTTCTTTCTACTTGGTGTTAATTGAGATAAACATTTGTAGAGACAGTTTCGTTTACATCTTTAGTTGCAAAAGCGAAGCAACAGTCAAATCTTTAAATGCTGGCATGAAATTCCATTCTCTTTCCGTGACATTGTGAGAAACAATTTAATATGACAATTTAAAAATAATATAAATATTGATAATTTTAAACCAATAAGAACAAGTATCTTGGAATGTCTGATGCCACAGAAATTGAAATAAATCGTGTTTTAAAGAGATCTACATTTTTTACATATTAAATAGTTGTTTATCTCTTTAGGTTATACAAAAATATACTAAATTCATTTCGATTGTACACGTCTTCTCAGGCAATTCCCACAAAATTTAAGCTATAAATGTTATTATATAGTAATTTAAATCAAAGCCACCAATTACTGCTAAACACTGCAGAACTAATTAAGCATGAAAACTGTGGCTGGATTATTAAACATCTACATTAAATTGAATCAATGGCATAAATTAATGGATTACTAATTACTGAAAGCTGTTGCTGGATTATTAGTATGTATGTAAAACCAAATAGAAGCCGTAAATAAGGTGAAAGTAGTACTCTCTACAACAGCTGAAAAGTTTGGTTACTCCAATACCTAAAAATACTATTCAAACATCACAGTATGCCCATATAAATACAATAAAACTCCCCGGTGAAGCCACCCGAAGAACTCTCGAGCTTAAAACTCCAGAAATAATAAAACACTTTAAAATGTAATAAAACGCAGATACGGCGATCAGTATAGAATGGTCTCTTATCTACGAGAATTCAAGTCAAGCAAGCCAGGAAACTCCCTGAAACCAAGAGCTACAGTGAAGCACCGTGACACTCCGCTCGTTTCGGAGCGACTGACTGCCCAGCCAGCCACGGCCAAAACGACAGGCGCACGATAGGCAGACAACCTGATCCCGGAAAATTTCGAAACCAACCGACTATTTAAAGAAAAGCATTTATTGAATGCAGTTTCATTATGGTGACATTGAAATGTCGGCATGTAATAAATATTTTCCAGTTTAAATATCTTTATATTATAGCAGACCACATAGTGGCTTAGCATTGAGCCGACCACCTTAAAGGAAAATAGAAGCTGATGAGATGAAGTTCCTTTGAAATGTTGTTGGTCATAAGCTGTTAGATTATAAAATAAATGAAGACGTCAACAATTTAACGTATTCAACCCTACGTAAAGAACACTAAAGCAGAAACAAGACCGATATCATCATATCAGAAGAATGAATAGTGGCCGGATAATTAAAACAAATGTTTAATACCAACCAAAAGGAGAAGATGGAGAGACGACATGGCCGTGTGCACCATCCTCAAACAAACCCTTCAGGGACCTTCAGCTTACCGCGGTAAGAATTTGACCGGGGTAATCATCACCAATGTTTAGGCGACCGTGGTTACCCGGCAGGTGCTCACCTTGGTTCTTCGCACCGTTCATTACAGGTAAACACTAGTGAACGCACCAGGTGGACATCATGTCGTCTGTTTTAAACTTCTATCTCTTTGCTGAAGCGCGTGCAAGTAGTTCAACGTGTAGTGGAGGAAAGCAAAAGCAGATCCAAGTTTCTCGATTATCTTATTAAATTTAACATGCAATTCTTAAGAAAAGATAGAAAGTACAGAGATAGAAGCAAGAACTTTAAGATGGATACGTGAGAAAAGCTGGCCTTACAATTGATTAGAAAATGTGAACTAATATAGACATTTTTTCTTTCTTTCCACACTGACTAAATTCCAGCTTAGTCGATATTCACTTTCTGAAAGACAGACAGAAAAAATAAAGAAAACAAGAATATATTATTCCACGACAATATTTGAACCCGGAACTTCTTGTATAGAAAGCACCCACAATACCCTGACACCACGATGATGACTTTGCAATTCAGGCTTCGGCACTGACCTCTTCAGGTGACCGGATTCCTGTTTCTGTGCACTTAATGTACCTAATATTCCTGACAATGTACTAATTAGAATACAGTATTACTATATCTATGCAGTTAATGTACCTAATATCCTGAAAATGTACTAATTGTAAGACAGTATTCCTGTATCTGTGCAATTAATGTACCTAGCATTCCTGAAAATGTACTAATTGCACTAAATCCATTCATTGCTGGCCTTATTTCATACTTTTTCTTGATGCTATGCTTCAACTGATACAACTCTGATGTAACGCCGTGATTGTGAGCTTTCGTTACGTCTTGGGTCAGGATATTTAAGGCATTGTCGCACAAAAGGGTCTTAAAGCATTAAAAATTACAAAGTACATTAAAGTAAATTTATCAGGAAGCATTTATTGGCGAAAATAGAGGGTATCTATTCGTTGTGAATTCTAACATATACCGTTCCGTCATTTTAATATTTCAGCACAAGTAAAGTGGGAAATAATTGACGAAAACCGTGCATTCAAGGTCGGTCAGATTTAACCGCGGTAAAATCTTCGATAAACCTTTTGTCGGCGTCGATGTACCACAAACGACCGTTCACCGCGGTAAAGTCAGTATTTTACCACGGTAAAATTTTGAACAAGAATGGTGCGCATGGCCAATAGACATTGAAGACGGAATAGGCATAATCCTTGTAGACTAAGAAGATATATGCTAATTGGCATAAAACTTTTCTTACACTTTTCTTCCTACATCCTTTCTATCTCCTCTATTATAGCTCTACGTTCTTAACAGTAATCAGTTGCACATACACAATATTAGCTGTTGACATCTGTGTAATGAAAAATGAAGGCTGGACAAGCACCTGATGTATGGGCAGGCGAGTAATCGGACGCGAAATAAATTATAACCAGCAATTATTTGATTTGTTCCACAGGCTAATGCCTGTCAACGGATCCTGTGGGTAGCGAATTACCAGTAGCGATCTATAAGTGCGTAGGAGTATAAATTGCACCCTACGCAGTGTAGGGGGAATTGATACTTTTTTTTGTTATTTCAGAGTGCGTTATTTTAAAACAAATACGGCAGATATGTTTTGTTACATTTTCTGGCGTTTAATTATGCAAGTTGAGCACGCAATGTATTTCTTTCTCTACTACGTATAGTAAGTAGGGGAAGTATTTCACCGGAAATACATGTTTTGAGACCCCCTGAATCCAAAAAAAGCATTTTTGGAAACATGTCCGTGTGTGTGTCTCTGTCTGTGTGCAGCATAACTCAGAAACGAACAGTCGGATAAACACCAAACTTGGTATTTAGGTTCAGTATCTTCCAGAGATGCGACATGAAGGTTTTCAAGAAAATCCCCCCACCCAAAATTACCATTTACATGGAACATTTTTCGAAAATTTTAATTTTCTCAAAAATGGCTTTAACGATTTTGATTAAAATATCATATGTTTAAGATATTTTTATGACCAATGAAATGTATATCTGGAATTTTCTGGGAATGTCTCCAAAAGTATTCTTCATTGTGAACGACTTTTGCATAACTGGTAAACCATTAGAGATAGACAAAAGTTTACTACACAAGAAATGTAGATCGCGTTAAAGTACACAGTTTATGTCATATACATTTTTGTTGTTGAGTGAACCATTTTCGAGATATTGCTTGTTATTCCCTTAAATTTTCCAATACTTATACTTTTTCTGAAATTCGTTATTAATTTTATTTTTGTCCTGGTATTGCAAAGAGAATGGAATAGTCCACATAGCAACCAGCGCTTAAAATATCTGAATATCGCTTAAAACCTACCATATTCCCCTTGCATCTACAAGAAAATTAGCAATAAGATTAACATCTCGATATCTCGATTAACATGAAGCATATAGAGAATAAGTGTTCGTAAAAATACTTCGTACAAGAGTAGAGAAAGTCATGCGAGTGTAACACATCAGATTTTTTTTTAATTGTGCACTAGATGAAGTAGGTCTAGTAGTATGTGTCTGACCGAGCGGGATGGCGGTAACGTCTCTAGCCTGCATTCGGAAGGTCGTGGGTTCGACTCCCGGCCGACCAGAGAACCCATGGATTTTTCGGTGTCCCCCCGGGTCGCTAGGCGATTGCTGGAAAGGTTCATTACATTCCCGAATTTCCTGTCCCTCTATTTCACCTCCATTCTCATTTCACTTTACCTTTCTGGTTGGTCTGTTTCAGGGTTGAAAGTGTCGGTGCGAGTCTCGGCGTTGCATGGCAGGGGGAAAGAATACTTTATTTAACTCTTCGTCTCCGGAATGGGAGCGGTCTCCGAATCCTTGCAGTGGGGGAGAGGATAGCTGGTTACACCAGATGCCATCCATGGAGTTTTAGTCTGTGAAAGGCAGGCACCCTGCGTGTCTGCTGCCCACGGCCTGCTCTCACCTAATCCCTTCCTCCCGGGTCACCCCGTCAGAGCCTTAGGCATAAAAGGTCTTGTAGGTCGAGTACCGAGTCTCCTTTGTACCTAGTCTTACTCCTGTGTGTCTGTCGTTCACATACCTGTTGCTGCCGATCGCCGATCTGTTAGTAGTTACTGTGATGCCGCCACCGCTATAGTGGGCAGATGGTGGTGAATATTGCGTTATTACATAGTATGTATTTTTGTCCCTGTGTTCTTTTTCTCAGGGTTCATTACCAGAGCTTTACAGAATTAGTTTCTGACACAAACTGGAGTTACCGCAGGAAAATGACAGTAGGTGTTAAACAAGAATAATAAAGTAATTACTTTACTATTTCTCGTGTATTTATAGATTGATATGAGAGGTTTTATGAAGAATTCCATAAAACTATGATTTTAGACAGCAAGACCTAAACGTAGAACTTCTAACACAGGGCATACGAGCTATAAGCTCATGACCTACTTAGTTTCATGTCCATTTACATGGCAATTACTCTTTGTATTTGCACATGTTTAATAACCCGCCTTCGTTTGATAAGGCTTTACTTTACACTACTTCGTTCCACATGACTAATTTCTCATGGCGGTCGCATTACCTGTTCACTATACAAATGGTCATACTTCAATTTACTACAATTCGTTGTAGAGTTAACCCATACGTTATATTGGTAGCTTTCTTTGATCTAAAACATTACACTTTTATCTAATATACTTAAAGAGTAAATGAAGGAAACTATGAATTCAGAAGAAACCGAAATGGAAGGGAAATTACAGAAGCAGCAGAAAGAATAACATTACAAGTCCTTACCAAAAAAATCCAAAACGCAATATGATATAACATTGAATCGCCCCATCGTGGTGTACGGCAAAACATGGTGAAAATAATTTCACTGAAAATGACTGCTAGCGAATCAACAAAACATTGACATCTCACATTTCTAACGCCATTTCTCTTGTTTCAAGAACGCGTACTGAACGTGTTATCTTGTTAGTTTCAGAAATCAATACAATATTATTGACATTTTACTAATTCGAGCGCTTCATGTTAATCGAGATATCGAGATGTTAATCTTATTACTAATTTTCTTGTAGATGCAAGGGGAATTGGTAGGCTTTAAGCGATAGTCAAATATTTTAAGAGCAGGTTGCTATGTGGAGTATTCCATTCCCTTTGCATTATCAGGACAAAAAAAATGAATAACGAATTTGAAAAAAAGTATAAAGCATTGCAAATTTAAGGGAATAACAAACAATATCTCGAAAATGGTTCACTCAACAACAAAAATGTATATGACATAAAGTGTGTATTTTAACGCGATCTACGTTTTTTGTGTAGTAAAATGTTGTCTATCTCTTATGGTTAACCAGTTATGCAAAAGTCGTTCACAATGAAGAATACTTTTGGAGACATTCCCAGAAAATTCGAGATATGCATTTCATTTGCCATGAAAATATCTTAAATATATGATATTTTAATCAAAATTGTTAGAGCTATTTCTGAGAAAATTAAAATTTTCGAAAAATGTTCCATGTAAATGGTAATCTGGGGTGGGGGGATTTTCTTGAAAACCTTCGTGACGCATCTCTGGAAGATACTGAACCTAAATACCAAGTTTGGTGTTTATCCGACTGTTCTTTTCTGAGTTATGCTGTTCACGGACAGACACACACACACACACACACACACACACACACACACACACACACACACACACACGGACATGTTTCCAAAAATGCTTTTTTTGGATTCAGGGCGTCTCAAAACCTGTATTACCGGTGAAATCTGGGTATCGAATTTTTGGGTGGAATACAATACTTCCCCTACTTACTATACGTAGTAGAGAAGGTAAAAAATAGTATGTACCACATGTGTTAAAATTGGTTTTATATTGTTGGTAGGATTGCAAAACTCGACCTACGGTCTTCCTTTTGCAAGCATGCCTACTCGCAAAATAAAATCCTACTTTTAGCCCTCTTATCATAATCTACTATAAACAATTCTTAACTCTTTAATAATAGATGCAACTATATGCACAGTTATCCCACGTTTATAACAGGTAGAGTATACCTGATTTTACGGATTGTATATTAATTTTATTATAGTCTTTCAACCCGTTCTGCTTTCTGTAAATATTATTTATACGAATACTGTACTGTACCGTACGTTCATTTTTATGATCCTTATCGTGCGTATACATGTATATTTGCTTTCTCTACCATGCAACTAGTAGGTAGACAAGGTATTGCATTCCAGCCAAAAATTTGATACCGAGATTTCAGGGAATTGCGTGTTTTGAGCAGAAACATCTCCGTGTATGTGTGTTTGAACAGTATAAATCAAAACGGAAATGTTAGAAAAATACCAAACTTGCTATTTAGTTTCAATACTTTCCAAAGATACGATGCAAGCATGTTCAAGAAAGTCCCCCATCCCAAACTACCTTTGCATAAAACATTTTTCCAAATTTTAAGTTTTCTAAAAAAAGAGTAACGATTTTATTAAAATATCATACATTAAAGATATTTAAATGACAAATAAAATGCATAATCGCAATTCTGGGAATACCCTGAGGCAGTATTCTTAACACTTAAATGATTTCAGTCAAATTATATAATAAAAAATGTAACAGCCCGCCTTGTAGCAATATGTGTATGCAACAATATATAAAAAGTGTATATTACAGTCATTGTATATATTAATATTATTGTATACATGTTCAATAATGTTATGTGAATGTATTATATAATTTAATAATGTAGGAGCTGTAAGAAATAGGTCAAAAGTTGCTAACAATGAGGTAACAATGAAGTGTCCTTGAGGCAATAATGAATGTGAGAGTTTAATAATACTACTTGTGATTCTTGGAAGCAATAATGTAATTTTAGTGACAGTTTATAAAATAGCCAATCAACATCCAGAAAAAGCTTTAGTAAAATGAAGGTATTCTATTGGAGTAGGGTTAGCCAATCAGAAACTGAAAAGGAGAAATATTTAATAAATTTAGAAGTCAGTTGCTTGCAGACAGTGTTTGTAACCGGATGCGAGATGCGTCCTCGAGAAATTTAATACGTATTCGTGAGAGACGAAAATAGTTTTACGTGTTAAAAGGTGCAAGTTATTAATAAAAAAATCTCACAGCTCTCTCTATATCAGTGAAATGTTATTTAAATCATATCAAGCATTAATAAACAGAGTGAAGTAAAATTATAATCTGTGTAAGCCTACATACTTAAGTCGCACCACAACCCTGCAAAAACATTCATGTCTCTAAAAATAAATACTGATGCAGTCGAGGCAAACACAAATATTAAATATTTAAAGAAACAGTTTGATTACAAAGTTAATATTTGCACTTTCTTAACCGTATAGTAAGTAGGGGAAGTATTGAATTCCAATCAAAAATTCGATACCGAGATTCCACCGGAAATATATATTTTGAGATCCCCTGAATTCAAAAAAGCATTTTTGGAAACATGTCCGTGTGTGTCTGTGAACAGCATAACTCAGAAACGAACAGTCGGATAAACACCAAACTTGGTATTTAGGTTCAGTATCTTCCAGAGATGCGACACGAAGGTTTTCAAGAAAATTCCCCCACCTCAGATTACCCTTTACATTGAAGATATTTCGAAAATTTTAATTTTCTCAAATTTCTAACGATTTTTATTAAAACATCATATGTTTAAGATATTTGCATGACAAATAAAATGTTTATCTTGAATTTTCTGGGAATGTCTCCAAAAGTATTCTTCATTGTGAACGACTTTTGCATAACTGGTTAATCATAAGAGATAGACAAAATTTTACTGCACAAAAAATGTAGATCGCATTAAAATACAGAATTTATGTCATACAGTTTTTGTTGTTGAGTGAACCATTTTCGAAATATTGCTAGTTATTCCCTTAATTTTTCAAATACTTATTTTCTCAAATGGGAATTCGTTATTAATTTTGTCTTGGATATGCGGAGAATATTAATCTGTGGCAAAGGGAATGGTGCTGCACCTAGCAACCAGCTATTAAGAGATATGTCTATGCTTAAAAGCTACTGTATTTCTATATTACCCTTGCAAATACAAAACAAGGGGAACATAGTACGCCTTAAGCCATAGTCAAATATTTTTAGAAATGGTCGCTATGTATAAAATGTAATTCTCTTTGCATGTCAAAAGATCGTTTCTGCAAATGTTTATCTCGATTAATATGAAATAGATGGAGAATAAGAGTTTGTAAAAAGAGTTTGTACAAGAGTAGAGAAAGTCATGTGAGTGCAACTCATCAGATTTTTTAAACATTTGGCAAAGGCCACCAGAAAGTACATTTGGGGCGAAGGCTACCGGAAACTTTTTACCATACGTGCGGTTGTAACCAACTTCAAGTTCGGCTCCCCAACAGTTGAAATTTAATACAACTCCTTCAATACAATCTACTTCAAATTGACGCCCAAAGTGTGGTGCTAAAAATAACGTAATATACAACAAGATCTTACTTCAACCCTGTGAAGTCCTCTTTATTCGGAATGAACTTTGTATAATCTTGCATAACTGGTAAACGTTAAGCACGAAAACGTACCACACAAAACACACAATTTATTTCAAATAAATTTCTTCTAGCATCAACCATGTTCGAGATATCCGTTGTTAATGGTTCGATTTCATCAACACTGTCATTCGTTTTAAGCCCATTGATTTTTAGTGGTGTCTAACGATTGCATGCAAACAGTATGGAATTTTAAGGCAGTATATTGCGTCCATTTCTTTAACATTTGACTATTGCTGTTCTTTGTATCTATAACGAAATATGTAATGTAGCCATTTCTGCAAAGGTTTATTTGGATTAAAATGTAGTAAATAGAAAAATAAACTTCAATAAGACTAGTTTGTGTACCAGTTAATAAACGATAGAATTTAGACAAGTCATGTGAATGTAATACATTTTTTTTTTATTCAGCGGAACCCAAACATTTTTTGTCGACTGAAATCTGTATAGCGATATTTATGTTTACCAGTTAGCGAGGAAATGCAGAGTTTTGAGATGCTTGATTTTACGCAGGTTCTTTCCGTTCCTTGTCGTCGGAATGAATGATCATTTCGGTACTCATTTGTTAAGTGAAGTTAAATGCCCTTTTAGACAGCTGACACTAAAAGAGCTTTTAGCACATGCCACTCATACCCAAAATCGAACATTATGATTAGGGCTTGAAAGTTGAAGACATAAATTGCCTAAAAAGACATAAAATACCAAAACATATCCTAAAATTCTGATGTGTTACACTCACATGACTTTCTCTACTCTTGTACAAACTATTTTTGCAAACGCTTATTCTCCATATGCTTCATCTTAATCGAGATGTTAATCTTATTGCTAATTTTCTTGTAGATGCAAGGGGAATTGGTAGGCTTTAAGCGATAGTCAAAATTTTTAAGAGCTGGTTGCTATGTCGAGTATTCCATTTGTTTTGCATGTAATGAGTTCCCATTTGATAAAAAGTATTAGTATTGGAAAATTTAAAGGAATAACAAGCAAAGGCAGATAGGAAAAAGGGTTTACGGCAAGTTCTGCATTTTAATGAACTCTGTTTTTCTTGAAATAGGGTTTCTCACTTAAGTACATTTTTCTAATATTCATCACAAGTAAAGAGGACTTCCAGTGTACTCCCACGAAATTCAAGACATACAACTCCATCCCCCAGCCAGGAATTGAAACCGGGAACAGCAGGTAGATGCTCTACCGACTGAGCTAGGAGGCCAGCCTCTATTCTTAAACGAAATATTATATGGTCGTTTAGAGGCGATTTTAATATTTGTAATTAATTTTTAAAACATGCAAATGTTCATGGTTATGGTGAGAAAATGGGAGGAATCGAAGCTATTACCTGTGGACAATTAGGCTAGTCGCACGGGAGGAATGAACGTCGTTACCTGCTAAGCTATCTGTGTACGGGAAGAATGGGTCCTGCGCCGGTTTGGGGTGGGGGGATGTTCTTGTAAATCTTTATGTTGCATCAAATACCAAGTTTGACATTTATCCGACTTTCCACTTTTGACTTAATGCTGTTCACACACACCACACACATACACTAACACACACGAACCTTTTGGAAAAAAATTCTGATTCTTACATTCACATGACTTTCTCTCCCTCTATTGTTTATTTGTGGTTATACAAACTATTCTTCCGAAGGCTTAATTTTCTATGTACTTCATTTTAATTGAGATAAATTTCTGCAAAAATGCATACATTACACATTCCATCATGAATACGAAGGCAACAGGGAAATTCAAATGTTTAAGAACTGGACACTATACTCTAGCTTTAGAATTCCATACCGTTTCTAAGTAATCGCGAGAAACAACTTAAAATCGATAGGACATGAAAAGAATGGTGACAAAAGTAATGAACAAATCGAATCATTAATAACGGATATCTCGGAAATGGTTTATGCCACGGAAAAACTTATTTTAAATAAATTGTGGGTTTTAAAGTGATCTACATTCTTTGTGTAGTGCATTTTCCTCTATCGCTTAACGTTTACCAGTTATACAAAATCGCTAGAGCCGTTTTTTAGAACATCAAGGTGTTTCATGTAACGGTAGTTCGGGGCGGAGAGATTTTATTGAAAATCTTCATATCGCATCCTTGGAAATTGCTGAACCTAAATGCCAAGTTTGGTATTTATCCCACTTTTCGTTTTATAGTTAAGCTGTTCAAGACACAGGCGCGCTCTCTCTCCCACACAACACACACACAGAAAGGGGATATACCACATAGATGCATATTTACATAGACATATAAATTAATATTGAACAAGAATTGTACATAATAATAATACTAATAATAATAATAATAATAATAATAATAATATAATTCACCAAGAAATATGTTGGAACATTTAACCAAGAATTGTACAAAAGCAGATTTTAACTTAAGATAAGTAAGGGACGAGCGAGCTAGCTAATTCCAGGTAAAAGATAATTCTAGGTAGAGCCCACCTTTCACCAAGATAATGAGCAGGGAACTGGTAGCAGTAAGGAGAAATAGAAAGAGACAGATAGAGAAAGGAAACAGACAGAGATATTGAATCTGCTTCCTGACGCGCCACGAGGACGCGTATGCGAAATCTTTTGAAGCAGAATATTCTCATACATTATAGGTAACGCGGTCTGAGGACCAATTAGAAACGTCGTTACATTTTGAGGAACGGAGGTACGCGTCACTAGACTTAAGTATAAAAAGGGGAAGAAAGCCCCAGATTTTCACTCTTATAGAATCTCGTCGACACACTGTGTTACTCTCTGGACGACAAATGCAGTGTGGTGATGGTGATGATGTGATGCGGTTTAAGGGCGCTAAACAGCTAAGGTCATCAGCGCCCTTACAAAGTATAAAATGTACAGTCCGAAAATAAAAGTCCGATAAAAAACCGCATAATTAAAAAAGGGACACAAACCCGCGATGTCCCAAAGGTAAAAAAAAAAACCCACCAAATTCCAAAAACCAACACAATAAAACCATTGTCAATAAAAGAGTAAAGCAACGTGTCAAGAACTGTAGAATGCCAGGGACACGAGCGCCAGATGTCCACTGGGGAGGATATGCCCCACTAAAACGACAATATAAAATCACACAGTCAAAAGACGCTCAGCGCATCAAATGCGTCTGGTAAATCCAATGTCACTGATAAAACGTAAAAGACATTCTACAGCACGCGCGTCGTCTGCCAAAACGTTGGCTAGGCCAACAGGCAGACCAACACGAACGCGCAACGGAGCTAAAACTTGACACTCTGATAAAATGTGATGCACCGTTAAGGGCGCATCACAATCCTCACAGAGTGGTGCGGGGTCACCACTGAGCAGGTATCTATGGCTAAAAAGACAATGTCCGATTCGTAAGCGAGCTAAAAGTACCTCATCCCGACGACACGAACGAGAAGAGGTACCCCAGATTAACGGGAGAGGCGTAACCTCCCGTAACTTGTTCCCCCGAAGGGCCGCCCACTCATCCCTCCAAAGCGAGAGGATGCGGCTACGTAAAATAACAAACAAATCTGACGAGGGAACAACAGCAGTAAAAAATCCGGGTAATAAAATCGCCGATTTGGCAGCGACGTCGGCAGACTCGTTCCCTGAGATGCCCACATGATCTGGAATCCACAGGAAGGAGACGCTGATGCCAGATGCACCAAGCGAGTGGAGCAGGTCATGTATGCGCTGTACGAGAGGGTGGGACTGTACAGCGCGTTAATACTCAGACGGGCACTCAGAGAGTCCGTGCAAACAACACACTGCCGTAACTCGCGCCGCTGAACGTATAAAACAGATTGATAAATACTAAAATGTTCGGTGGTAAAAATTGAACAGTGACCCGGTAAACGAAAAGTAAAACTATGATGATCAGAAACAAAGGCACATCATACTCCATCATCAGTCTTAGATCCATCAGTAAATATAAAAGGCAAGCCCCCGAATTGCGCCTGCAGTTCTAAAAATGCTGATCTAAAGACTGAAGGGTCTCATTCTTCGGCAGCGACGATAACCCAAGGTGACAGTGGGCCTCAGCACGCAACCATGGAGGAAAACGCGTTTCCCCCATTGGAAGGGCCGGCGCTGGCGCAACGTCCAAATGCCGAAGAAGTTGACAAAATCGAACCCCTGGAGGGAGCAATGCAGAGGAGCTAACTAAATATTGCCGATCAAGCGAATCCTCGTAAAATGTCGCGAAGGACGGGTGGCCAGGCAAACTTGAGAGTCGACATGCATAGCTGCACAAAAGAATCTCACGCCTGAAGGACAGCGGAGGCTCTGCAACTTCAGCATATAGGCTAGGTACAGGGCTGGTTGGAAAGGCCCCTGTAGCGACTCTTATGCCACGCTGGTGAATGGCATTCAATCGACGTAATACAGATGGACGCGCCGACGAATAGACAATCCACCCGTAATCAAGCTTGGACCGGACCAAAGAGCGATAAAGATGTAGAAGGACGGTCCGATCAGCTCCCCAGGATGTGCCACTTAAAACACGTAAAAGATTAAGAGAACGGTCACACTTTGCTTTTAAAAACGAAATGTGCAAAATCCAGCTCAGCTTCCTATCAAAGATCAACCCCAAAAATTTCGCCTCGTCTGCAAAGGGAAGTATCTCTGGCCCAAGATGGAGAGAGGGCGGAGGGAAAGCCTTCCGGTGCCAGAAATTGATACAGACGGATTTCTCGGCGGAGAAATTAAAGCCGTTGGCGTTACTCCAGGGGTAGAGACGGTCGATACAGCTCTGGAGACGGCGTTCGAGTAGACAAGTCCGCCGTGAACTACAATAAATGGCAAAATCGTCACCAAAAAGGGACGATGAAATGCCAGGTGGAATACAAGAAACAATGGGGTTGATAGCAATTGCAAAAAGTGTGACACTGATTATAGAGCCCTGCGGCACTCCGTTCTCTTGAATAAAACGACTAGATAAAACAGAGCCCACACGTACACGAAAGACGCGGTCCGTCATAAACTCCCGAAGAAATATGGGAAGATGACCGCGGATATTCCATGCGTGAAGTGTGCGTAAAATGCCGCCCCTCCAACAAGTGTCATAAGCTTTCTCCAGGTCAAAAAACACAGCCACGGTTTGACACTTTCTCAGAAATCCATTCATAATATGCGTCGACAGGCACCCCAGATGGTCGACGGTAGAGCGATAGCGACGAAATCCGCACTGAGCGTTCGCTAGAAGTTTCTGAGACTCCAGCCACCATGTCAACCGCCCGTTGATCATGCGCTCCATCACCTTGCAAATGCAACTGGTGAAGGAGATAGGGCGGTAGCTGGAAGGTAGTTGGCGATCCTCCCCAGGATCAAGTATAGGGACAATGGTGGCTTCGCGCCAAACGGAAGGAAAATAGCCGTCTTGCCAAATACGGTTATAGACCTGTAAGAGAAAGACTTGACTCTCGGCTGAAAGGTTCTGTAACATCAGGACATGAATGCCGTCCGGCCCAGGAGCGGAGTGCCAAGAGCAATGAAGAGCGTGCTCCAGCTCCCTCATTGTGAAAAGTTCGTTATAACATTCATTATTAGCAGATCGAAAATTATATGTTGCGGAATCCAGCCGGTATTTAATAAAGTGAAAGCCGGCGGAATAATGGTCTGAACTGTAAACCGCCTCAAAGGCACCACCCAGAGTGTTAGCAATGGCTGCCGGATCCACTATGGTGGCATTGGAAACCTGAAGGCCAGACACATTACAGCGCGACACTTTACCAGAGAAGCGACGAAGTTTATCCCAAACAGAGGAAGGTGTGAAGCGGTTAAAAGACTCGACAAAACGAGTCCAAGATGCCTTCTTGCTATCCTGAATAATGCGTCGAGCCCTGGCGCGCAATTGTTTAAAAGTAATCAAATTATCAAGCGTAGAGTGACGCCGAAATACCCTAAGCGCAGTCCTACGAGCACGAACGGCGTCCCGACAATCCTCGTTCCACCACGGAACAGAAATACGCCGAGGGTGAGAGGATGATCGGGGAATTGTGCGTTCGGCAGCAGATGGAATCGTAGACTTAAGGTGCTGCACCATTTGGTTAACGTCATTGAAGGGCTGGTCCGCAAAACACACGAGGCTGGAATACAATCTCCAGTCGGCTTTGCGGAATATCCAAGTAGGTACTCTGGAATACTGGACGTGGTGAGACAAAAGAGAAACGATGCAGGGATAATGGTCGCTGGAGTAGGTGTCAGCGACGACGTTCCACTGCAGACGACTAGCAAGCTGGATGGAGCAAACGGCAAGGTCTAAGTGAGAGAAGAACCAGAAGAATCAGAAATAAAAGTAGGTTCACCTGAATTGAGGACAGAAAGGTTCAACTGATCAAAAATGTCGTAAAGAAGAGTTCCCCTCGCACGAGCCCTTGGTGAACCCCACAGGGGGTGATGGGCATTAAAATCTCCCAACAGAAGAAATGGTGTTGGGAGAGCGGACAGGAGATCTCGAACGTCCGCGTGAGCGAGGGGAGACGATGGAGGTGAATACACAGAGCAAACAGAAAATAAAAAGCCAGGTAATTGAAACCTAATTGCAACAGCTTGCAAGTCGGACGTAAGTGTAAGAGTTTGAAAATGAACTTCGTTACGCACTAATAACATGACACCTCCATGAGCAGGAGCACCCTCATCCGGTTCAAGATCGTAGCGAACCGGAGTATACCCTCGGAGCTTAAAAGGGTCGTGAGGGCGAAGCTTGCTCTCCTGCAAACACACGACCATAGGTGAATGGGAACGCAATAAAAGTTGCAGTTCCGCCCTATGCGATCGTACACCACGTAAATTCCAGGTCAGGATAGCCATGAATAAAACGGATAAACTTCTTACTTAGAAGGGTGGCTCAAAATAACTTTGTGCTTAACCTTTGGGCTCGGGCTTTAGTATGGAGTTGGTCAGACTCCATTGCCTCCTCGAAGGAAGGGCCCACGCGCTCAGTGACAGAAACCGATTCAAGCGCCGTGAATCGGTTCTGGGTGGCAATGGGTGAAGGTGGCCGCTGAGCGCGGCTTGTCCCAGGCGCATCCTGGGACTGCGACCTTCGAGGAGGAGAAGGTGAACTCTTCTTTCCGCGTGCACGCGGAGGGTCTTTCCAAAAATCTTCTCTACAAAATTTCTGCTTAGATTTTTTCTCATTGCCTTGTGACTTCATAACCTTTGGACCAGGTTTAGCGGGCTCGATAACTGTAGCTGAAATGGACGGCCGGATGGTAGTGGCAGTCAATGCAGTCATAGTCCAGGTTTGAGTCTCTGCATCCTTCCGGTGTACTGGCGAGGCAACAACAGAACTAAATGTACCAGATCGCTGGAACGAAATTTGGTGCGCATGGTAACGCCTCCGGGCTTCAGCGAAGGAGAGTTTCTCCTTTACCCGGATCTCCTGGATCGCCTTCTCGTCCAAGTACCGCGGACAGTCGGCAAATGAAGCAGAATGAGGCCCTTTGCAACTAACGCAGACGGGTCCGGTTGTACAGGTACCTTCGTGTGACGTCTGTCTACATGAGGCACAGATGGATACGGCACTCTTACAAGAGACTTGCGTATGCCCAAAAAGTTGGCATTTAAAACAACGCAGAGGTCTAGGAACATAGGGCCTCACCGTAATCCGTTCGTACCCTGCTGAAATACTCGTGGGCAGATCGACGCCATCGAAAGTATAAACAGGGCACGAGTAGGTACAAACACTCCGTCGCGTTTAGCCTGCACTCGATGAACTGCCGTTACCTTTTGGTCGGAAAGATATTCCACTAGCTCTTCGCCCGACATACCATCGAGGCTATGGGTGGTGGTGATGACGCCTCGACAGGAATTCAAGGTGCGGTGCTTCTCAACACGGATGGGATAACCGTGGAGAAGCGTGGCGCTCAACAAGGACTTACTTTGTGCCGGACTTGCTTTGCACTAACAACGAACCATTACGAAGCCGAGTGCAGGAAAGAACCGGACCAGCAATTGAGTCAATGCCCTTTTGGATAACAAAAGGGTTCACCTTCTCGAAAGTTTGACCTTCCTCTGTTCGCGTAATGACTAAGTAACAACCAGATGTCGATGGCGCTACTTCTGTTACTAACACTTTTCGCCGCTTATTCGAAATAATGGAGAAAGGGGGCACCATAACGAAATAAATCCTCCACCATTGCAACCGTCTCCGACCTCGGGCTCTGACTTCCCGGGCGTTACCCCGGCTTGGGCGAGTGGCCTATACTATACCTAGCTCACCCCAGGGTCACACCTCCCAGAACATAGACAGAGGGACCCAATCGCCGTCAGAAGTCAGCAGCTCATGCAATCGCCCCCCCCGCGGGACTGCAGTTGAACAGCGGATACGAACACATACCCTACATGACGACCCCGGATGGTGGGGATGACGCCATTACCCACTCACCCAGCTGCGCACCCAGTGCGCGTGTATCCGTCAGGCTGTATCCACGGAGGATTAAAATAAAAATATAAAAGAAACTAAAAGTGTATGGGCGTTTCGCACGCAAGGTAGGCCGGCGAAGAAGTAAGAGAGATGTGTAAATGAATGGGCGTGGGGCAAAATGTGCATAAATAGAAGAGAAGAAAGAAACGATGGCGAGGGGCGACATGGAATGAAATGCACAGAACGCACGAGAGCCTACCTTGAACCCCTCGGTCACGAGAACGAACCCACCTCGACCGGACGTGGATGAAGCGATGAAGATGGCGATGAGTGGCTCGGGAACCCGCGGGTACGCCAACACCCGTACTCACATAAGGTGAGCCCCTGGGGGGAAATGCAGTGTGTGCACAGAGGTGGGAAGACATGTGCAGGTAAGACTGGGCTCCTAATTTATTATAATAGTGGGAAAAACTAGCGCCCATAAATATTTATTTGATAATAAACCTCATTCTTAAGGGAAATGCAGTGTATTTTAATTTGCCTCACCTACGAAAACCCTGAGACCCTGAAATTAGTTAGATAGGTAACGATTAGGAAGGAGAATACAGCAGTCGACGAGCAGCAATAGGCGGAGACAAGAACACTGTAGCAGAAGGCATCAACCAGAGGAACAACATTTTCCTGCTACAACACGTGGACCTTTTTTTTAAATGTCCTTTTTTTATTCGGGGTGCCCCAAAACATGTATTTTTGGTGAAATCTCAAAATCGAATTTTTGGGTGGAGTGTAATACCTTCCTTGCTTATGTACGTGGTTGAGAAATCAAACTGCTGTCAAAGAAGGTGAAGTTTAAAGAAAAGCTGAAATTTACAAGAAAAGGCTAAAGAATGATCAAGAAGCTCTCCATACTTTGGCTACAGTGAGCTAAAATGTGCATATATTATTCTGGGCCTCGTCTTCGGACACTCGAAAAGAAAGGAGTTTTCCTTAACTTCCGATCCTTAATTATAACGCTCAGTGGAATAAAATTAATTGTAGTATAACACTCCACTTTTACCATCCTTGTTTACTGTGAAGGAAGTTACATGTACTATATTAAACGGAGATCTGTATCGATTAATGTAAGGCTGGTTATTTTAATGATTCAGAAATGGATTCTACAAAATCAGAAGAAATTTTCAAGCAGCGGAGAGGATAACGTTGGAATTGTTACTACACAAGTCGAGGAAACAGCATATTACATACACCAATACAGTGTTAAGTGATCATGTTATCAGCACTGGTGCTTTGAAGGTAAAAAGCAATGAAGGCCGAACAACAACCGATTAGAGCTGCACATTTACAAATATGTTCTTCTATTTTCGCATAATTTTAACTGCATAATTTATAATCTAATATTGAGATCTGTCTAAAACTTTTATGTCAACACATGTGAAAATTATTTTATTTGGCTCGTAGGACTGTTACATCGGCTCTCAGCCTCGTTCTGCAGACATTTCTACTGACAAACTAAAACTCGACTTTTAACACTTATCGGAATTAAGTATTTCGAAATTGCATCTTTCAAATACCCATTAACAGTTTGTTCGTACAAGCAGCTTTGTAGAAATCAGTGCTGAAATATGTAATGTGGATTAAAAACAGACACAAAGAATGAAAACGCGCTTGGCGGTTGTATTGGTTAATATCTAATCTAATAATGCGAGAGCTGATCGAAAAGTAAAGCACAATAATTATTTTCTGCCTTGGTATTGCAACTGGAGTGTTACAATTTCACACAGATATAGTTTTATAGTTTGACGTTTTCATTACAGAGGGTATCTTTTGTTTCATGTGCAGCTCTAGCGAGAGAAGCGTGAGCAACGCAACAAATATGGCGCGCATGTTACTGTCGTCCACGTGTGAGGAGCAGAGAGGTGTGGTTCGATATTTGTGGGCCAAAGGACATAAACCGAGTGATATTCAAAGGGACATGAGGATGATTGTATGGACCGTAGAAATGTCTCCAGCTGGTGTGCATTCTTCCTAGAGGGACTTTGCTGAACACGGGACCACTGTGAATGCTGCAGCCTACATGAAAACTTTGGTGAAGTTGCGTCGTACCCTTGGTGAAAAAAGTCACAACATGAATGCTGATGATGTCAAATTCTTCATGACAATACTCGCCCCATGTTGCTGCTACTGCTGTTCAGTCAGAAAATCACTAAATGTGGTTGCGAGGTGCTCCAGCATCCACAATACATTCCGGACCTTGCACCATTGTACTTTCATCTGTTTGGTCCCATGAAGAAATTCCTGGCCAGCCAATGCTTTGCGACAGATGCGGAAGTGAAATCACCAGTCCGCAGATGACTATACTCCAATGAAACGGACTTCTACTAATAGGGCATATTGAAACCGGTATCACGATGGGAGAAATGTGTTGATAAACTTGGTGACTATGTTGAAAAGTAGGTAAAATATGTAGGTTCATTTGTGATTTTTACTGTCGTTTTAACTATTAAACTTTTTTGTAAAAGAATTATTGTGCGTTACTTTTCGATCCGCCCTCGTAGTTTTTAATCTCCTGATGAATGGGTGAATCCGAAATATTGAACATTTTTACTTGTGACTTTGCGTGTTTCTATTTTACCCAAATTTCCTCTCCCAATTATAACTTGCAGGAGTTTATTTGTTGCGGTTTCATCACGTATACGCACCAATTTGAAGCTAGTGTTGGGTCACGTTTGGGTACCAATTTGCGGCAGATTGTTTCTAGGATTGTTCGCCCCACGTACGGTACAAAATTTCTGGTGGCCTTCGCCCCACGTTTAAGAGCCAACTTTTTATTTTAATGTTTATTTATTTATGTATGTATGCCTCGGCTTAGCCAGTAGCATTTTTAGAGCATGTATCCCTTAACAGGGCTGGTACAGCTAAAGAATAAGGCTTACACAAACTATAATTTTACTCCACTCCCTTTATTAATCCTTCACACGATTAATTAACACTTCACTGATGTATCCTACTATAGAGCTGTGAGATTATTGTTCATTGCACTTTTAATAGTTAAACTTTATATTTTGTTTATTTATTTATTTATTTGTACTAGCAATCTTCCTTAGAATATGGCAAACTTTATATATTATCCTCACCGCAATGAATTTTCATGTCTCGCATACAATCACTGACCTGTACCGAACTGAACTGCTTGGGTACGCTATCTTTTAGCGTCTATCGTTTGAATTTGTACATTTTCTCTAATTCTAGTCTCTGATTGGCTAATCCTACTCCAATAGAATACCTTTATTTAACTTTTAGCTTTTCTAGTTTACATTATTATTGTTCCAAAAACTATTAGTAGCCTTTTTAAACTTTCTAATTTATTGTTGTCTCAAGGTTACCTCATTGTTAGTAACTTTCGGCTTCTGTTTTTAAATTCTGTTTGCCACGAAGAGCAGCTTGCTTCTATTCTTACAGCTCCTACATTGTTAAACTACGTAATACATTCACATAACATTTTATACATGCACATAAAATAAACATAATACAATGGTTGTAATATACACTTTATATACTATATTATACACATATTGCTTTAAGTCGGGCTGTTATTATATAATTAGACTATATCATTTAAGAGTTAATAATACTGCCTGAAACTTCATATCATGCACCATTAGTGTCCGCCCCCTATGCTGCCAAAAGTAGTAAGAAGGAGCATAAAACATTACTAAACAAACACACGCGTACACACTCAGACTCGTGTCTTATAAATGTCTGAGCGAGTTTTACGATTTTTGCACAGCTTTATCGTACATATAGCAAGTACAGGGTGGCGCAGATAAGTGATCCGTCTCTCGTTTGAATGTAAATACGATATTTCCGTTGAGTATTCATATAATTTTCTGTTAAAATTGGTTGTTAAAGTTGTATCGAGAATAATTATTCATTATAATCGATACTTGGCATTCTTCTGTCAGCATTTTAGTTTATTTCATCAGTTCCTATATGCGTTGCTGTTCGCATTCTGGAAAATGACTTTCTCGATACAAGAAAGAATTCAAATTGTGGAAGCACATGCGAAAAACAGGTTCGATTAGCGAACGAGTCTATGATGTCTTCTCTGCAGAACGAATTGTAAGCAAAAATTTGTGGCCAACACGTTCCGCGGATCTAACAACATGTGATGTTTTCCTGTTTGAAATGCAAGGTCTATGAAACAAATCCACATAATACAGGAACTGAAAAACAACAACCGTGAAGTTGCCGCCATCGATATCGGAACCTTACGCCGGATGTATCTGAATATGGTTAGACGTGTTCAGTGTGATACTTCGATATTGGATTACGGCCGGTATCACTATATACACGTAACACACGCATACACTGCATGCCTTTTATTGACTTCAGGACATTATTACACATAATAAAGAACAAATAACATGGTGATTTAGTTATTTTCATGAATATATGGCATTTTTGTCACTTTTGTTCCATATTACTGACACTCAGAGAAGTCGCACCGCATGCATCTCATCCCTGGCATCACGGCTGCCAACATTTGAAATACTAACATAGCTGAAAACACGTTTTAGGGTCTTCTGCCTCAAAGCGTAGCCGAGGGATCTGCGCGACTAAAACTCGAATGATTCGCATTGGCAGCAATTCCTTCCAAAAATCGCCAAAAACGACTATATAAGAACAGCCTCATAAAAGGGCGGGTGGGTGTGTAAATTTATTACACCAGAAGCAACTTCCACTACACCAAAACGTTCCTCATTAATCAAGAATTACTGTGGATAGCAAAAATCCCGTTTTAAGTTAAAAGCTTCTATTTTCACCATAATTCAATATCGAAGCAACTCCCATTTCAGCAATTCGTTTATCTGTATTTACTCTTTACTTACACGGGTCACTTTTATCTGCGCCAACTACACCAACTATCGATTACTCATATTGCATAAAATTGCCAATTGTTGTGCTGCAGCTCGATTGAATTTTAACAACCAATTTTTAACAGAAATGTATATTAATACACAACGGAAATATCGCATTTGCATTCAAACGTGCCACTTTTATCTGCGTCAGCCTTTATAATGCCTGAAGTCATTGTATCGACCTCCTATACCTTCAATAGACTAAGTGAATAAGCGATTGCAGCAGCGGGGTAAAATCGCGAGATACAGCACTTTATTAATGCCACCCTTCCTTCCGAACCATTGCCAGAAATGTATTTGGCAACTTAGGGAAGTGACGTCACTACAATCTGCCTCCATGTCACAGGATTAGCAACTGTTTGTTGTGGTGATTTTATTGATTGCCTCTATTAGAGCCCTTTGATATGCGGGTGTGTTCAGTTACATGCATGTAGGGTCGTGTTTCTTCATCCCCCGGAGGGAGCAGTTCCAATCTGGCTAATCCCTAATAATACTTCATCCAGCTGTCTGTGCTCTACCTCTTAGCCATCATCATCACTCACAAAGTTTTCTCTTGTACGTGTAAGTTCAATTTTTCTTCCTAGCTACTGTAACGTATGTACTATCTGTGACATATGAGTCAGGGCAGGAGTGTATGGGTGATGGAGGTGAAACTACCGTCCTACATGCATAGCTATTTGTGATGAAACTCATCACAGTAGAATAGTAATTAATAGCTCTTACTCCACAATGCACAAATGCATTCTGGTAAGGGGTTAAAAATAAGGATTGGGATGGTTTTTTAAAGTTAGGAATGGCCTACCTAAAGTACAAGTGCCCGAAGTTGCTCCAGATTGATCAAATGGCGAAGTTATGTGTACCAGTCGTATAGCTTAAATTTGTGTATATAAGAAGTTGAATACTGTGATCGCGGGAGCGAAGCTACTTGCTAGCCGCCGGTAAGCGTCTCTGGGCCCTTTTCTGGTGACATTCAAAAAACTAACACGCTCCTCTCACTTTATGCAGATGGCACTGCCGTAATGGCACAGTCCAGTGATTTAAAGTACATTAATTCTCGCCTTCAGCGAGCACTTTCAGCACAGGAGGAATGGCTGACCAAATGGCGCATTAAAGCCAATCCAACCAAGTCACAAGCAATAATCTTCACCAAGCGGGTCAAGCACCGCCAGCTTGCGCGAGCGCAGCCACCAATACAACTCTTTAGCAATCCCATACCATAGACCAACACCGTCACCTACTTAGGCATCACGATGGTTCAGGGCCTCACCTGGAAAGACCACGTACTTAACGTCCGCAGAAAATGCAATGCGCAACTATGCAAACTGTACCCTCTTATCAACTACAACACTACCCTTCAGATACGACTAGGCCTCACCCTCTACAAAACGCTACTCTGACCCATACTCACCTACGCGGCCCCGGCTGAGGGTACGCAGCTAAAAGCCACATCAGCACGATCCAATCTCTCCAAAACAAAATCCTCCGTATTATAGCCAGAGTACCCAAACTTGCACCAAGAGCACAAACCCCCCCCCTCATCCAAACACTAGGCACTTATGAAACCACTATCAACAAACACAAACGACCATTAGCCCTGTTTGACCGCAACCTGTCCGATGAAGTACCTATTGAGGAGATCCTCGAACACCTAAACCGTCTTATACCCCCATAACTTTGTAACTTTGTCACATTCTCCCACACGTCTCATCAATACGTCTTCAGTTACAGGAAACCATACCGAACAGGAACTTCAAACCAACGGTCTGCCCCTGCCACTGCGCTAGCCCATAACGGAACCAACTTTAAGCCATCCACCACGACAGCAACACTGCAGCAGCATCTCGGTAACAAAAGGTAAAATCCCGCCACACCTCTTACTTCGATCACCTGCATGATGCTAACACCCGCGCCATCCCATTTAGTTTTTAAGCCAAAGCTCTTTAACGCATTCCTAGCATTACCACCCTAACCTAACCAGTAATAACCACCGAGCGCCAGCCAGGGTTTGCCATGGCTTGCGCCGGTAAACCCCACCTGGCACGCTTGCATGTTGTGCATGCTCGCATGAGTAGTTTAACGTTACTAACCGGGGTGCTTCCGCGGAACCCGATCATCTAACACACTTCATCCTACACGCACCAGCACGTCACTACTATCAAAGCACCCCCCCTAGTTACATGTTAGATACTAACTGCATGGGGAGACGATGTAGCCTTTGAGGATGATCGTCACCGGGGGCAGTGGGTGTGGGGCCGCACCTACCCAAAAGAAATCTGATGTGTTACACTCACATGACTTTCTCTACTCTTGTACAATCTATTTTTACAAACGCCTATTCTCCATATGCTTCATGTTAATCGAGATATCGAGATGTCAATCTTATTGGTAATTTTCTTGTAGATGCAAGGGGAATATGGTAGGTTATAAGCGATAGTCAAATATTTTAACGCTGGTTGCTATGTGGCGCATTTCATTCTCTTTGCATGTCCAGGACATAAAAAAAATGAATAACGAATTTGAGAAAAAGTATAAGTATTGAAATATTTAAGGAAATAACAAGCAATATCTCGAAAACGGTTCACTCAACAAAAGAAATGTATATGATATAAGTTGTGTATTTTAACGCGATCTACATTTTTTGTGTAGTAAAATTCTGTCTATCTCTTACGGTTTACCAGTTATGCAAAAGTCGTTCACAATAAAGAATACTTTTGGAGACATTCCCAGAAAATTCGAGATATACATTTCATTTCTCATGACATTATCTTAAACATATGATATTTTCATCAAAATCTTTAGAGCCATTTTTGAGAAAATTAAAATTTTCGAAAAATGTTCCATGTAAAGGGTAGTCTGGGGTGGGGGGATTTTCTTGAAAACCTTCGTGTCGTATCTCTGGAAGATACTGAACCTAAATACCAAGTTTGGTGTTGATCCGACTGTTCGTTTTTGAGTTATGCTGTTCACAGACACACACACACACGGACATGTTTCCAAAAATGCTTTTTTTGGATTCAGTGGGTCTCAAAACATGTATTTCCGGTGAAATCTCGGTATCGAACTTTTGGGTGGAATGCAATACTTCCCCTACTTACTATACGTAGTAGAGAAAGTAAAAATCCACGTTTTTCAGGAAGGAGTAAAGTAATTATGCTCACACTATGTTACTTCTCAGTTGTCAGCAAACTTACTATAATATCAAGTGAAACTTTATATTAGCCATGAATGAGGCTTTATATTATTTTGTTTTTTTTTGTTTTTTGGGTGTATGTTCAACCAATTTATATTATTCTTTTTTGACAGAGATACGTCTTTAGTCTATCTTACAGGATGCCACATATATAGGAGGATCAAAATCGTTTATGTTGCGTACCCAAACTTATTTCAGTGGTTCTGGAGCTAAAGCTATGTATATATCAGCACTGATTCTAAACAATAAAAGTAAATGAATTCTGTAGAACTAGTTGCCTACAGTCATATATAAAAAAGAAATGAGCGGTGCACCACAAACTCAATTACATCCTTAAGGTATGTCGCAATACCCTTTCCAATTAAAACCAATGAAGCTCAATATGCAAAAATGCAGGTGTTTGTTCAAATAATATTTGCGCATAATTGTGAAATTATGCCTATGTTTGCAAATGCCAGTCACATTCTTCTGTGAAAGTGCCTTCTGTCACATTCCAAACTGAATATAAATGAAGGGCTAACAGCACTTCATTTGGAAATGTTTGTGTACTGCTGACTAGTGGAGTCAAATAAAAGCTCAAAGTCTCCGGTTTTAAGCAGGATTTGAACGGCACGTACGATCGATTTTAGCTTTTCTAAGCTTTAACAAATTCTCTGGATCAAAAACGATTTTTCTACGAAATACGCCTTGGCAGTTGTTGATACTCGTATTTTCTGTACAAAACAATTGTGTTAAACTTATATTTTATTTGGCAGCACCGCAAAAGCTACGAGTGATCAATCATTGAGCTTCAAAGCATATCTTTTAATTATTGGAGTTGATACTCTTCCCACTACTGTGGGGCTAACAATTATATTTATGACCTGTAAAGGTTATCTTAATCCACGCTTGAAATATAAAGGCTTGTATTCTTGTCTGTGACCTCATTGAAAATAAAATGAATTATTTGGTGTATTTATTCCGCTTTTAATAGAAATCACGACATCTCCATTGAATTAAATCAGGTGATGTGTATAGTCCAGCCCACTACCCTAGATGGTGATACCGTTGCGTGTCGCCAGTTTCCTGTATTGGTACTGAATGGTATATGGTGGGGCCTTCAAGCCGCCGTCATTTCTCTACGCATGTGTGGCCTGGGCAAATGCATCTTGCAGTGGTTTACTTGTTATAGTTATATTATTTAATTTGTTGAGCCCCACGTTGGAAGCCAATTTGCGGCGGTATTACTTATAATGTTTGTGTATTTGTGTTTACTCCACGTGATGAAGCCATTTTGTGATGTGATTCTTTGTTATGTTTGTTAGCTCCATCTGGTGTCAGCAATTTGCGGCAGTAGTAGTGTTTGTTTGAAAGAATGCTTATGTTATTTTATTTAATTTTGGTTCACTGTCCTCCGGCTAGCTATTATACTTTTGGTCGTGCACTTCTCTTTATACAGGTTGTGTAAACGGAAAGGAATCTTTTATCCAAAGATAACACTGATGAACGAATTTGTTTTACACTTTTATTGTCGAACACATTCACTATCACATTTACATATTGATCTTGACACTCGTCAAACTGAAACTGTTATAATAACTTCATTACTGATCATTCTTAATTCGCGTACTTCAACCTTTTGTGTAATTAACTTTACCACACTTGAGAATTTTCATAACTCTGCTACGCGTAACTTGCGAATCGATAGCCGACGTGTACTGTACAAATATTTCTGCTGGACTGAAGGCGACGTTTAACCTATAAATGTTTTCGACGAACTGACATGAAGACGACGTGTAGTGTACAAAGATTTTCGATGAACTGACGGACTGAAGACGACGTGTAGCATACAAATATTTTCGGTGAACTGACGGGTCTACCTCTAATCTAGTCCTTTTTATACTCCTACACCCCGATATGCCTAAAGATTATAACTGAGTTGCTATTGGATAATAAAACGCGCCAACATTAGCGTCTATTTTTATATCCAATAAAAATTATGAATACATATGCTCTAGGTAAAATGTTCCAGCAAATTCTAAAGAAAAACGCGCCAACATTACGTAACTTCCTCGTCTCTAATAATGATAAACAGCTCACCCCCTCGCTGCATTATTGCACGCTATTATTGTCAGTTTCAGTAAGGCCGTATAAACTTACTTCTCAACAATAATTACAATTAATAAACATCTCAAATCAATGTCACATAAAAATGCATATTCATATTATAATCATTCTTTACATTTAAGTAATTTGTGATACAAATTACTGCATCAATCTGCATCGGCACAAAGGCACATTCAAACCCTTCAAAACCTCTCCCTCCGAAAAATCCTCCGTGTTCCTATTCTGACATACATTCAAACCATCCTTAGTGAAACCAACATGCCCTCCATCCTGATGCCATTACCAAACGTGCCTCGTCGGTGTGGGTGCGCATTCGAGGACACCAAAACCCCCTCATCACCAGCATTGGCAGTGGCGAGCCGAAACACCAAAAACATGTAAGGATAAAAATATTTTAATTGGCACAATGGCTCGCCATTTTTGCGCGCTCATCACACCAGGCCCCAGGCCACCCCTAACAACTGCAGAGCCGTCACCACGCATCACGCACCTTCTACAAGCTGCTGCACAGCCAAACTGCGGACTGATTTGTGCATAGTGTAAATAGTGGAAGTGTCAGTGTAATTAGTGTATATAGTTCGTGTGTCAGTATTTTAGTGTGAATGCCTGGGAGGTGCGTGTGTGTGTGTGCATATGCATATAATGAAACAAAAACACTTTCAAAACAAAACACAGAATAAAACTGATAAAACTCATGCAGAAACTATTCTCGGAGGCCTAAGGCTGGCCACCGTATGGGTATTTTTTACTTTCTCTACTACGTATATTACTATAGTAGGGGGAAGTAGTATATTCCACCCAAAAATTCGTTACAGAGATTTCATCGGAAATATGTTTTGAGACCCCCTGAATAAAAAAACGCATTTTTGGAAACATGTCTATGTGTCTGTGTGTGAACAGCATAACTCAGAAACGAACAGTCGGATAAACCCCAAAATTGGTATTTAGGTTCAGTACCATCCAGAGATGCGACACGAAGGTTTTCAAGAAAATCTCCCACCCCAGATTACCCTTTACATGGAACATTTTTCGTAAATTTTAATTTTCTCAAAAATGGCTCTAACGATTTGGATTAAAATATCATACACTTAAGATATTTTCATGACAAATGAAATGTATTTCACGAATTTTCTGGGAATGTATCTAAAGTATTCTTCATTGTGAACGACTTTTGCATAACTGGTAAACCATACGAGATAGACATTTTACTACAAAAAAAATATAGATCGCGTTAAAATACATAATTTATGTCATATACTCTTTGTTGAGTGAACCATTTTCGAGATATTGCTTATTATTCCCTTAAATTTTCCAATACTTACACTTGTTCTCAAATGGGAATTCGTTATTCATTTTTTTGTCCTCGTAATGCAAAGAGAATGGAATACTCCACATAGCAACCAGCTCTTAAAATATTTGACTATAGCTTAAAGCCAAGCAATTTCCCTTGCATCTACAAGAAAATTAGCAATAAGATTAACATCTCGGTATCTCTATTAACATGAAGCATATGGAGAATAAGCAATTGTAAAAATAGTTTGTACAAGAGTAGAGAAAGGCATGTGAGTGTAACAAATCAGATGTTTACTTTAGATGAAGTCGTAGCTTAACGCATGTGTTCACATTGATTCAAACGCCTCTCTCCTAACAATTCAAGACAAGTATAACAACGATCCTGTAGCAAATACAATTAGAAAGAGCATTATTTAAAATACCAAACATGTTTGCCTATCGTAGGACTTTCTTCCAAACCTTGTAAACCTTTTTCCAAACAAAGAGATAGTAGACAAGTGGAATAACCTCTATATAAGCAATTTAAATGGACAACCAACAAATTAATTTTTTCCTTCGCCCTTAATTGCAATTCTTGAAAATATTAATACCAAATTAGGTACATTTTTACACAGTTCATTACTGGACACGAAACATTTAAGAGTTAGCTGTACTGTTTTCATCCAGTCACAATATTGTTTTATGTACAAATAGAAATGCCAGATCCCAGAAGAATAAACTTGCGCCTGCTGTTCCAGTGAACATATATTGTACTAGGACATCTCTATCATTGTAAAATCAATTGTTCAAAGTCATTGACAAAATTATTTACAGTCAATAACAAAGCTATTCAGTAAATCATGTTACACCTCTCCTTTTATCTTTCATTTCAAGGCATTTATTTATCAATTTAATTGTTCGTAATAAGTTAATTTATTATATGTATGTTTGATTTTGTATATGTATTTATAACCCTAAAATGTTATTTGATGCACTAGGGTTGAAATAGTGTTGGAAAATAAATAATAATAAAATAATTCTTGTATGCAGCCTTTGAAATTTCATATGACATCGGGAGAAACAACTGAATAGAAACAATACTTTAAAAAGATAGAAGTATTGAAACATTCAAACCAATATTAAAATATCTCGGAAATGACTGATGCCACAAAGGGGTTATTTGAATCAAACTGTGTATTTTAACGCTTAAGTGGCAACATCGGTCTCTAAGACCATGGCGCTCTATTTTGCTGTGACATTGTGTACACTGATTATGTCGCAACCTTGATCGCCGAGCTACACTACCTGATCAAAGGTATCCGGACACCTGGCTGAAAATGACGTACACGTTCGTGGCGCCCTCCGTCGGTAGTGCTGCAAGTCAATATGGTGTTGGCCCACCCTTAGCCTTGATGACAGCGTTCACTCTCGCAGGCATACTTTCAATCAGGTGCTGGAAGGTTTCTTGGGGAATGGCAGCCCATTCTTCACGGAGTGCGGGACTGAGGAGAGGTATCGATGCAGGTCGGTGAGGCCTGGCACGATGTCGGCGTTCCAAAACATCCCAAAGGAGTTCTATAGGATTCAAGTCAGGACTCTGTGCAGGCCAGTACTTTACAGGGATGTTATTGTCGTGTAACCACTCCGCCACAGCCCGTGCAGTATGAACAGGTCCTCGATCGTGTTGAAAGATGCAATCGCCATCCCCGAATTGCTCTTCAACAGTGGGCAGCAAGAAGGTGCTTAAAATATCAATGTAGGTCTGCGCTGTGATCGTGCCACGCTAAACAACAAGGGGTGCAAGCCCCCTCCAGAAAAAACACGACCACATCATAACACCACCACCTCCGAATTTCACTGTTGGCACTACACACGCTGGCAGAAGACTTTCACCGGGCATTCGCCATACCCACACCCTGCCATCGGATCGCCACATTGTGTACCGTGATTCGTCACTCCACACGTTTTGCCACTGTTTAATCGTGTAATGTTGACGCTCCTTACACCAAGCGAGGCGTCGTTTGGCATTCTTCTCGTGATGTGTGGCTTATGTGCAGCCGCTCGACCATGGAATCCAAGGTTTCTCCCTTACGCCTAACTGTGATAATACTTGGAGTGGATCCTGATGCAGTTTGGAATTCCTGTGTGATGGTCTGGATAGATGTCTGCCTATTACTCTTTACGACCCTTTTCAAATGTCGGCGGTCTCCGTCAGTCAACAGACGAGGTCGGCCTGTACGCTTTTGTGCTGTGCATATCCCTTCACGTTTCCACTTCACTATCACATCAGAAACAGTGGACCAAGGGATGTTTAGGAGCGTGGAAATCTCGCGTACAGACTTCTGACAAGTGAAACCCAATCACCTGACCACTTTCGAAGTCCGTGAGTTCCATGGTGCGTCCCATTCTGCTGTTTCACGATGTCTAATGACTACCGAGGTCGCGGATAATGAGTACCAGGCAGTAGGTGGCTGCACAATGCACCTGAGATGAAAAACGTATGTTTGTGGGGGTGTCCGGATACTTTTGATCACATAGTGTATGTGTAACATGAACGTTTGTGTTTGATGTGAAAACATGGCTTTGTAATTGTTGCTCCCCATTGTTACACATTTATCAGGAAAGCTTCGTGGAGCGGTGTTACTGTTAAAGTATATTTTGCGTACCTCTGATCTCTTATTTTACAAAAAAAACCGTTTTCTAGTATATTACAAGTAATAAGTTCACTCGCTTAGTCAACAATCACCGTTAAGTGGCATATCGATGTTTTTATTTCATTTTGAATGAAAACGTCGAAAGAGAACCTGAATGTAAATGTGCCACGCCGAAGTCAACTGATCGTTCACACCAGCTTCTTACTTTTCTAATATGTACTTAATTGTAATTTGTTGTTTAAAAACTGGTTTAAGATATTAAAAACATGAAACATAATTATATATAAGAAGTAAATTCAATGATGTATTGTAAACGTGCAGATCAAATCAAATAAAAATTACAAGGTCAGAGAGAACGACGTTACCTATTACGTGACAAAATTTGTGCTACCACTTGAGGGTTAAAGAAATCTGTATTTTATGTGGAGTAAGTCTTTTTTCCATATCTTATGGTTTGCCCGTTGTACAAATCATACATTTCTTCGCAATGAAATGCACTTCAAGGGGATTCCGAGAACATCCAAGATACAAATTTTATTTACCATTTAAGATCCCAAATATATCGTATATTAATAAAACCCGTTAAACCATTTTTGAGAAAGTAAAAAATATTTTTAAAAAATCCATGTAAAAAGTAGTTTGTATAGTTTCATATTCTTGAAACTCGAATATTCCATTTTTGGAAGATATTTAAGTTAAATACAAGTTTGATGTTTATCCAGCTTTTCATTTTTGTGTTATGCTGTTCAGATACACAGGATCGTTTACTATAAATGTTTGTTTTGGATTCAGAGGATTCAAAACATGTATTTTTAGTGTGAAAAGTGTTCCTGTTAATTGTTCAATAACGTAATTAAGAGAAGAATGATTTAACGTAGAGGACGTGGGAACCGCGGATGCTGGCAAACTGAAAGCAGTCCAGATACAAACTTTAGTCGGTTATTTTAATAACAATTATAAAATAAGTCTCAAATAATAACAAGTAATAAATTAATAATAAAGGGTTAAGGTAAAACAGAAAGGTGCTATACCTAACATGAACGTAACTTCTCAATTCTGACAGCTAGCACAGCGTGCTTTCCGCACGTGAGTGTGGGTTCGTTGTCATGACAACCGAGGTTGACCTTGAAGTAGCCAACCGCCGTTTAAGCCCCCTCCATACCCATCACCAGAGCTCAGGGGAAGTGTTGGCACATGGCAAACGTTGTTTTATTTGATTTATCAGATACTTGCGTGATTTGTGTATCGTTGTAGTGTAGCACGATATTTTTAAGTTTAAGCATACAACTATTTTAAATCAGTGAACTGTGCAATTGCATATTCACGTTGTTTTTCAAGTCCTAAACGTGTAGCTGTAGTATAGCGAATGACCAGAATTGTGGTGATTATAATATTTTAAAATATATAACCTGTGCTGAATTTTTGTGTGATTAACAACGTCTGATCCCGGACAAAAGTGTTGGGGAAGACCACGAACTCGTTTCCCAAAGAGAAAGTACGCTAAGCTTGGACAAGGTACTGCAAATCGCGGCCAAGCTCGTGAGATAGTATGTGGTTTAGGGGCATATTTCGAACTGGAAAGAGAAAACGGTGGACGAATGATTGATGTAAATGAAGTCATAGATAGGATAGCTGCTGCACTTAAAACAAGTAAATGGACTGTCGTCAATATAGCAAAACAACAAGAAAGAAAAGAGGAATAAGCTGAGAAATTGCAGTCTGGATCTTCAAAAGTAATATTAGAAACCCCAGGAAAAACCCGACATCGTCAAAAATTATTACAGACGTAGGTGTCTACCAAGTAGATGCTATTCGTCACCATATGTCTAGTTATTATGAAAGAATTATTTTTATGAAAGAATACAATTACTTCACACTTTTAAATGCAAAGTTTGTCTTATCTAATTGAGAACTAAAATAAATATAACATAAAAATAAGAACTTCTGAGTAAATATGCTACTGACTTGAAAGTTTCGCAATAGTATTAAAAACGTTCGTCGAGTAGCGCATTTTGAACTTTTAGAAATATAATGAAAGTGAAAGCGGAAAATTCAACTTTAAAGCGTTGATCTATATTGGTAATATAATATTAGGTACGGACATTTAAAGCTCACACAAAGGAATTTAAAAGATACAAAATGGATGACAAGCACTAGAATATAATACAGGTTGAAATGGTTTTAAAACTACGAATATTTAATATGCGCTTATTCTCACATAGCACGAAAATGAACGTAATGCAATAGTTGACAGGCGTGTTGTACACTGTGTCCTTAGAAGTGTATAGAGATGTTTAGTGTAGTATATTATGTCCAAATTACGTCATTTCGTTAGGCACAACGAAGAATTTTTATCTTTGTTTAGCTCTCCTCTCCTCTTCCACTCTACACGAACGACTGGCGGACGGACGAGCCGACAACACAGCATGGCGTAGTTGAAACGCAGGAGAGCAACTGTCAGGATTGAGAAGTTATGTTAATTCAAGAAGTCGAAGAGTTTGAGCAGTTAACAGTGCAAACTGCAGTTTAGTCGAGAGTTGTGACTGCAATTCAGTTGTTAATTGTGACACATCAGTTAATTGGGATTTGACTCGAGGATCAGTTGTGTTCTGTTCTGGGTGTGTGTCAAAAGTGTCTGGAGTATAACGTTTGTGCTACGCTGAGCACCTAATTAGCAAATAAAGTGGTTTTGCAGTAAGTAGTGATGTGATGATGATGTGATGATATGCGGTTTAAGGGCGCTAAACTGCTAGGGTCATCAGCGCCCTTACAATGTGTAAAATATAAGGTCAAAATATAAAAGGTAAAAAAACCGCATAATTAAAAAACGGGACACAAACCCGCGATGTCCAAAAAGTTAAAACTAACAATAGCATAACAATAACAACAAGAATAAAAATAACAACAAGAATAACAATAACAACAAGAATAACAATAACAACAATAATAACAATAAAGATATCTCAAAAACCAACACACTAAAAGCATAGCCAATAAAAGATTAAAACGTGTCAAGAACTGTAGAATGCGGGACATGAGCGCCATATGTCACTGGGGAGTAAGTCCCTATAAAAACATACAGAATAAAATAACAAAGCTAAAAGACGCTCTGCGCATCAAATGCGACGATTAAAATCAATGTCACTTAGAAAACGTAAAAGACATTCTACAGCATGCGCGTCGTCTGCCAAAACGTTGGCTATGCCAACAGGCAGACCCAGGCGAACGCGCAGTGGAGCTAAAACTTGACACTCAGTTAAAATGTGACGCACCGTTAAGGGCACGTCACACTGCTGACACAGCGGAGCGGGATCACCACTGAGCAGGTAACTATGACTAAAACGACAATGTCCAATTCGTAAACGGGCTAAAAGTACCTCTTCCCGACGTAAAGAACGAGAAGAGGTACCCCAGATTAACGGGAGAGGCTTAACCTCCCGCAACTTGTTCCCCCGGAGGGCCGTCCACTCATCGCGCCAGCGCGAGAGGATGCGGCGACGTAAAATAACACACGAATCTGACGAGGGAACAACAGAGGTAAAAAATCTGGGTAATAAAATCGCCGATTTCGCAGCGGCGTCGGCAGACTCATTACCTGAGATGCCCACATGACCTGGAATCCACATGAAGGACACGCTGATGCCAGTGACACCAAGCGAGTGGAGCAGGTCATGTATGCGCTGTACAAGCGGGTGGTAATGGTACAGCGCAGTAATAGTCTGAAGGGCACTCAGAGAGTCCGTACAAATAAAACAGTGCTGTAAGGCATGCCGCTGAATGTATAAAAGAGATTGATAAATGCTAAAAAGTTCGGCGGTAAAAATTGAACATTGTCCAGGTAAACGAAACTTAAAACTACAGTGATCAGAAACAAAGGCACATCCAACTCCAGCTTCAGTCTTAGATCCATCGGTAAAGATAAAATGGAAGTCTCCGAATTGAGCCCGTACTTCTAAAAAAGCCGATCTAAAGACTGAAGCAGGGGTCTCAGTCTTCGGCATCGACGTTAGCCCAAGGTGACAGTGGGCGTCAGCGCGAGACCATGGAGGAAAACGCGTTTCCCCCCGTGGAAGGGCCGGCGCTGGCGGAACGTCTAAATGCCGAAGGAGCTGTCGAAAGCGAACCCCTGGTGGGAGCAAAGCAGAGGAGCTAATAAAATAGTGACGATCAAGTGACTCCTCGAAAAATAACTCGAAGGACGGGTGGTCAGGCAAGCTTGAGAGTCGACAAGCATAGCTGCACAAGAGCATCTCACGCCTGAAGAACAGCGGAGGCTCTGCAGCTTCAGCATACAGGCTAAAAACAGGGCTGGTTGGAAAGGCCCCTGTAGCGACTCTTATGCCACGATGGTGAATGGCATTCAATCGACGTAACACAGATGGACGTGCCGAAGAATAAACAATACACCCGTAATCAAGCTTGGATCGGACCAAAGAGCGATAAAGGCGAAGAAGGACGGTCCGATCAGCTCCCCAGGATGTGCCACTTAAAACACGTAAAATATTAAGAGAACGGTCACACTTTGCTTTTAAAAAGGAAACGTGCGAGGTCCAACACAACTTCCTGTCAAAAATCAACCCCAAAAATTTCGCCTCGTCTGCAAACGGAAGTATCCCTGACCCAAGATGGAGAGAGGGCGGAGGGAAATACTTCCGGCGCCAAAAGTTGATGCAGACGGATTTCTCGGCGGAGAAATTAAAGCCGTTGGCGTTACTCCAGGCGTAGAGACGGTCGATACAGCTCTGGAGACGGCGTTCGAGTAGACAGGTCCGCCGTGAACTACAATAAATAG
The DNA here is from genome assembly GCA_030765065.1 of Deroplatys truncata. Taxonomy (NCBI): domain Eukaryota; kingdom Metazoa; phylum Arthropoda; class Insecta; order Mantodea; family Mantidae; genus Deroplatys; species Deroplatys truncata. The sequence continues at coordinate 107,355,224 of CM060987.1, read as the reverse complement.
CGAAATCGTCAACAAAAAGGGACGATGAAATGCCAGGTGGAATACAATCAACAATGGGGTTGATAGCAATCGCAAAAAGTGTGACACTGAGTACAGAGCCCTGCGGTACTCCGTTCTCTTGAATAAAACGACGAGATAAAACCGAGCCCACACGTACACGAAAGACGCGGTCCGTCATAAACTCCCGCAGAAATATGGGAAGACGACCGCGGATATTCCAATCGTGAAGTGTACGTAAAATGCCGCCTCTCCAACAAGTGTCATAAGCTTTCTCCAGGTCAAAAAATACAGCCACGGTTTGACACTTTCTCAGAAATCCATTCATAATATGCGTCGACAAGGACACCAGATGGTTGACGGTAGAGCGATAGCGACGAAACCCGCACTGAGCGTTCGCTAGAAGTTTCTGAGACTCAAGCCACCATGTCAACCGCCCGTTGATCATGCGCTCCATCACCTTGCAAATGCAACTGGTGAGGGAGATAGGGCGGTAGCTGGAAGGTAGTTGGCGATCCTTCCCAGGCTTAAGTATAGGGACAATGGTGGCTTCGCGCCAAACGGAAGGAAAAATGCCGTTTTGCCAAATACGGTTATAGACCTGTAAGAGAAAGAGTTTACTGTCGGCTGAAAGGTTCTTTAACATCAGGACATGAATGCCGTCCGGCCCGGGAGCGGAGTGCCGAGAGCAATGAAGAGCGTGCTCCAGCTCCCTCATTGTGAATAGTTCGTCATAGCATTCATCATTAGCAGACCGAAAAGTATATGATGCGGAATCCTGCCGGTCCTTAATAGAGCGAAAGCCGGCGGAATAATGGTCTGAACTGGAAACCGCCTCAAAGGCAGAACCCAGAGTGTTAGCGATGGCAGCCGGATCCACTATGGTGGCATTAGAAACCTGAAGGCCAGAAACAGTACAATGTGACACTTTACCTGAGAAGCGACGAAGTTTATCCCAAACAACGGATGAAGGCGTAAAACGATTAAAAGACTCGACAAAACGAGCCCAAGATGCCTTCTTGCTATCCTGAATAATGCGACGAGCCCTGGCGCGCGATTGTTTAAAAGTCACCAAATTATCAAGTGTAGGGTGGCGCCGAAACACCCTAAGGGCAGTCCTACGGGCACGAACGGCGTCCCGACAATCCTCGTTCCACCACGGAACAGGTGGCCGCCGAGGTTGGGAGGATGAACGGGGTATTGCACGTTCGGCGGCTGAGAAAATAATAGACGTAAGGTGCTGCACTAGTTGATTAATGTCGGAGAAGGGCTGGTCGTCAAAATGCACGATGCTGGAATACAAGCTCCAGTCGGCTTTTGCGAATATCCAGGTAGGTACTCTGGAATGCTGTACGTGGTGCGACAGAAGAGAATCGATGCAGGGGAAATGGTCGCTGGAGTAGGTGTCAGCGACGACGTTCCACTGAAGACGACGTGCAAGCTGGATTGAGCATATGGCAAGGTCCAGGTGAGAGAATGTACCGGAAGAATCAGAAATAAAAGTAGGTGCACCTGTATTGAGGATGGAAAGATTGAACTGATAAAAAATGTCGGAAAGAAGAGTTCCCCTCGCACAAGCCCTTGGCGAACCCCATAGTGGGTGATGGGCATTAAAATCTCCCAACAGAAGAAATGGTGTTGGGAGAGCGGACAGGAGGGCTCGAATGTCCGCGGGAGCGAGGGGAGACGATGGAGGTGAATATACAGAGCAAACCGAAAACAAAAAGCCGGGTAAGTGAAGGCGAACGGCAACAGCTTGCAAGTCGGATGTAAGTGTGACAGGTGTAAAATGAACGTCGTTACGCACTAACAACATGACACCTCCATGAGCAGGAGTACCCTCCTCCGGTTCAAGGTCGTAGCGAACCGGAGTGTATCCTCGGAGATCAAAAGGATCGTGAGGGCGAAGCTTAGTCTCCTGCAAACATACGACCATAGGCGAATGGGAACGCAATAAAAGTTGCAGTTCCGCCCTATGCGATCGTACACCACGTACATTCCAGGTCAGGATAGCCATGGAGAATAAGGGGATAAACTGTCTATTTAGAAGGGCGGCTTAAAATTACCTTTTGTTTAACCTTTGGGCTCGGGCTTTTTGTATGGAGTTGGTCAGACTCCATAGCTTCCTCGGAGGGAGGGCCCACGCGCTCAGTGCCAGAAACCGATTCAAGCGCCGTGAATCGGTTCTGGGAGGCGATAGGTGAAGGGTGCCGCTGAGCGCGGCTTGTCCCAGGACCATCCTGGGACAGCGACCTCCGAGGAGGAGAAGGTGAACCTTTGTTACCGCGCGCACGCGGAGGGTCTTTTAAAAAATCTTCCCTACGAAGTTTCTGCTTGGGCTTCTTTTCAACGGCTTGCGACTTCATTGACTTGGGACCAGGTTTATACGGCTTGGTAACTGTAGCCTTAATAGACGGCCGGATGGTAGTGGCGGTTAATCCAGTCAAGGTCCAGGTCTGAGTTTCGGCATCTACTCGTGGTACTGGCGAGGCAACAACAGAACTAAATGTGCCAGATCGCAGGAGTGAAGGTTGGCGCGCATGGAAACGCCTCCGGGCTTCAGCGAAGGAGAGTTTTTCCTTTACCCGGATCTCCTGGATCGCCTTCTCGTCCAAATACCGCGGACAGTCGGCAAACGAAGCAGAATGTGACCCTTTACAATTAACGCAGACGGGGGCTGTTGAACAGGTACCTTCGTGTGAGGGCTGGCTACATGTTGCACAGATGTTAACGGCACTCTTACAGGGGACTTGCGTATGCCCAAAACGTTGGCATTTAAAACAACGCAGAGGTCTAGGAATATAAGGCCTCACAGAAATCCGTTCGTACCCTGCGGAAATGCTCGTGGGCAGATCGACGCCATCAAATGTAATAAACAGGGTACGAGTGGGTACCAATACGCCGTCGCGTTTGGCCTGCACTCGATGGACCGCTGTCACCTTCTGGTCTGCAAGATATTCTACCAGGTCCTCGTCCGATATACCATCGAGGCTATGGGTGGTAATAACGCCTCGACAGGAGTTCAATGTGCGGTGCTTCTCCACACGGATGGGATAGCCGTGGAGAAGCGTAGCGCGCAACAAGGTCTTACTTTGCTGATCGGATTTCGTTTGGGCTAATAAGGAACCATTCCGTAGACGAGTGCAGGACTGAACCGCACCAGCAATTGCATCAATGCCCTTTTGAATGATGAAAGGGTTCACCTTCTCAAAGCTTTGTCCTTCTTCGGTTCGTGAAATGACCAAGTAACAACCAGTTGTCGGTGGTGTCACTTCTGTTACATAAACTTTTCGGCGCTTGTTAGTATTAATGGAGGAAGGGTGCTCCATAGCGAAATAAATCCTCCACCATTGCAACCGTCTCCGACCTCGGGCTCTGACTTCTCGGGCGTTACCCCGGCTTGGGTGAGTGGCCTATCTATACCAGACTCACCCCAGGGTCACACCTCCCAGAACATAGACAGAGGGACCCAATCGCCGTCAGAAGTCAGCAGCTCATGCAATGGCCCCCCCGCGGGACTGCAGTTGAACAGCGGATACGAACACAAACCCTACATGACGACCCCGGGTGGTGGGGATGACGCCATTACCCACTCACCCAGCTGCGCACGCGGTGCGCGGGTATCCGTCAGGCTGTGTCCACGGAGGATTTAAATAAAAAGATAAAAGAAACTAAAACTGTGTGGGCGTTTCGCACGCAAGGTAGGCCGGCGGGGAAGAAAAAGAGAGATATGCGAATGTCGTGGTGCGAAATGGCCGGAAAGTGATAAGGGAAGAAAGAAACGATGGTGAGGTGCGGTATGGATGGAATGCAAAGAACGCACGAGAGCCTACCTTGGGTCCACCGGTCACTTGAAGAACCCACCTCGACCGGATGGGGGTGAGGGGATGAATGTGGCGATGAATGGCTCGGGAACCCCCGGGTGCGCCAGTAAGTAGTGTTTTCATTTGTCACAAAATACACAGTGAGGGCAGTTTTTAAAATGTTCGAGGTAATATATAATTGAAAATAAGTTTGGGCAGGTTTGGGAAATTGTAATGATGACCTATGATTTTTGCAAGCTCTTATAGACTAATTGTAAAATATTTTGAACCAGACACTATACGTTTCTGCCTAAAGGTTGCAAAATATCGTAGGGGTAGTTTTTGAAAGTTTTAGAGTAGCCCATAATTTTTCTTGTATCCTATATTAAGAGTCTATAAAGATTTGTCTACATAGACCAAAGAGTATTGATTTGTATAATAGAAGTTCGAAGTAGCGATTGAAAATAAGGATATTGGAAGTGTTTGAAAGTTGTAGTGTAGTACCAGGTGCAACATCTGGATATTGCCTGATTATAAAATCCATGTGTATCAAGTTTTGACAAAATCACACGAAAACAAAAAATGTTCAGTGAATTTAGAGAGAAATTTAGTGATATGAACACGATGTGCGGCTTCCGCGCCAATAGCTCAATTTTAAAAGGTTTTAAGCTTCCCCATTTATGTATTTCGGCTGGAAATAACTGAGGGTCTATTATTTTCACAATAAAGTGCCAAAATATCCTGACATTCATACTGAACGAAACGGGATTGAAGCTGCGTTGCACGATCATCAAAAGTATCCTAAATCCTCTTCAATGAAGGGAAAAATAAAAATATATATTTTGTGTTACATTCACGTCACAGGTGCAAAATATCCTGCTTAAATAACGTGATACAAAAGTATAAAACAAGCAGTAAGGAACCACAGTTCCAAACTGTCTCTCACCACTGTATAAGAAACACATGCACCTCATTTAAAGCCAAAGTGTGTAAACGTGTCTAAGCTAGTAAACATGAGCTAGCACGATTAACAAGTTATAATTTAATTTACAGTGACACTGAAATAATTTAGAGTCTGTTCAGAAACTAAATCAGATAATGAATGATAATCAAGCCTATGAAGAACTTCTAAACAGGAATAAAGACAAACTATATGGTTTAATGTTGAGTGCACATAACTAATAAAACAAAAAGGCTAGCTGTACAAACAAAACTCGTTAAACAGAATATACCAATTTTAGTAATTTAATGAAATGAACTGAAACTTAAGGCTTTCAGTACATCCATATAAAAATGTAAAGCTAAGCAGAACTTAATGCCTTAACTCTGTCACATGACCTTAGAAACATAAGTGCATACCACAGTTATAGCAAAAGTTAAGAGACCAAGATAAAAGTTAATTCTTAAAGCAGGCTAATATATTTTTGAAAAGGTGATTAAAGGCACAACAAATTATGCAGTCACCTTCTTTCTGTTTAAAGACATATCACTATAGAAATTGAATACTGTTAATGCAGAGAAAGACATAAACAAGTAAAGAACCTGATGTGTTACACTCGCATGACTTTCTCTACTCTTGTACAAACCATTTTTACAAAATCTTATTCTCCATCTACTTCATATTAATACCGATAAACATTTGCAGAAACGATTTTTGACATGCAAAGAGAATTACATTTTACACATAGCGACAAGTTCTAAAAATATTTGACTATCGTTTAAGGCCTACTATGTTCCACTTATTTTGTATTTTCAAGGGCAATATAGAAATACAGTAGCCTTTAAGCATACACATTTCTCTTAATAGCTGGTTGCTATGTGCATCACCATTCCCTTTGCCCCACATTAATACTCTTTGCATATCCAAGACAAAAAATGAATAACGAATTCCCATTTGAAAAAATAAGTATTGAAAAATTTAAGGAAATAACAAGCAATATCTCGAAAATGGTTCACTCAACAACAAAAATGTATGACATAAATTGTGTATTTTAACGCGATTTACATTTTTTGTGTAGTAAAATTTTGTTTATCTCTTATGGTTTACCAGTTATACAAAAGTCGTTCACAATGAAGAATACTTTTGGAGACATTCTCAGAAAATTCGAGATATACATTTCATTTGTGTTGACAATATCCTAAATATATGATATTTTAATCAAAATCGGTAGCCATTTTTGAGAAAATTAAAATTTTCGAAAAATGTTCCATGTAAAGGGTAATCTGGGGTGCGGAGATTTTCTTGAAAACCTTCGTGTCGCATCTCTGGAAGATGCTGAACCTAAATACCAAGTTTGGTGTTTATCCGATTGTACCTTTCTGAGTTATGCTGTTCACAGACAGACATACGGACGGTTTTCAAAAATGCTTTTTTGGGATTTAGGGGGTCTCAAAACATATTTCCTGTGAAATCTCGTTATAGAATTTTTAGGTGGAATACAATATTTCCCCTACTTACTATACGTAGTAGAGAAAGTAAAAAAGTGAAAGCTCCACACACCATGATATATAACCTCTTTCATGCCCAGAATTTAAAGTTATTAATAACTCCTAATTAATACAAGTATCCCTCTAATAAGATGCATAAATACAAAATAATGAAAACCATGCATTACTTGCCACTGAGTGCAATTTAAATAAAGTGGAATTAAGAGCATTCACATAAATTTCAAAGAATAAATGTTAGAAGTGACATAGGAAAATCAAAAGCACCCCCATGGAATAATTTACAGCTTGAATGAGAAACCATGGGTCGTATCTAGGCAATATCGATATATTAACTATATTCAAGAAAATCCTGAAATGGCCACGACTCTTAAGTAAACGTGAATGCATTATGAGATAACTTTAACTAATTGGTAGGCACAATTCTGGACTATTTAAAGAAACTACTAAGTTTGCACCATGGTGTTGTAAAGTGTTCACTTACATAAGCACAAAACTAAGCTAAAGTCAGCACTGTGTTAAGACCAAACTATTAGATAACAGATGTACACATTAAATAACCACAGCAGGTATATCTCATGCTGCCCAATATGACTTCGCCTTCCCTTAAAACAAACTTTCATTACATAACTATTAAAAACAAGAAAACGGTAAAATGGAACACCCATGAAGCTGGGACTCGTCTAGCACATACACAAAATATAATCTGGCATAAATTATGACAATCCCGACACGCACACAAATACATTTGCACGGAAATTTAGGTTTTCAATAAAGATGTATATATAGTCTGTATACAGTCTGCCGGCTACTTCATCTTCAGTAAAAAAATAAATAAATAAATTACGCGGTAGAGATGAAAATTACCGCATTCACTAGTTAAGTATTACTTCTAAATGTGCTTTAACTACAAGCAGCAGCTAGCCTAAAAAAATCCGATGTGCCTCTCTCACCTGACTTTCTCTACTCTTGTACAAACTATTTTTACAAACGCTTATTCTCCATATGCTTCATGTTAATTGAGATATCGAGATGTTAATCTTATTTCTAATTTTCTTGTAGATGCAAGGGGAATTGCTAGGTTTTAAGCGATAGTCAAATATTTTAAGAGCTGGTTGCTATGTGGAGTATTCCATTCTCTTTACATTACCAGAACAAAAAAAAAATGAATACCGAATTTGAGAAATTTAAGGGAATAACAATCAATATCTCGAAAACGGTTCACACCAACAAAAAATGTATAGGACATAAATTTTGTATTTTAACGCGATCTACATTTTATATAGTAAAATTTTGTCTATCTCTTATGGTTTACCAGTTATGCAAAAGTCGTTCACAATGAAGAATACCTTTGGAGAAATTCCCAGAAAATTCGAGACATACATTTCATGTGTCATGAAAATATTTTAAACATATGATATTTTAATCAAAATCGTTAGAGCCACTTTTGAGAAAATTAAAAGTTTCCAAAAATGTTCCATGTAAAGGGTAATCTTGGGTGGGGGAGGATTTTCTTGTAAACCTTCGTTCGTGTCGCATCTCTGGAATATACTGAACCTAAATTCCAAGTTTGGTGTTTATCCGACTGTTCGTTTCTGAGTTATGTTGTTCACAGACACACACACGGATATGTTTCCAAAAATCCTTTTTTTGGATTCAGGGGTCTCAAAACATATATTTCCGGGGAAATCTCGGTATCGAATTTTTGGGAGGAATACAATACTTCCCCTACTTACTATACGTAGTAGAGTAAGTAACAAGATAACGGTAAAATGGAACACCCATGAAACTTGGACTCGCCTAGCACACATACACAAAATATAATCTGGCACAAATTATGGCAATCCCGACACGCACACATAAATGCATTTGCATTGAAATTTAGGTTTTCAATAAAGATGTATATGGATGGATGGACGGATGGACGGTCGGAGGGAGGGAGGGATAGTCTGTCGGCTACTTCACCTTTAGTAAAAAGAAAAGTAGATGATAGAAATTAAATTACGCGGTAGAGATGAAAATTACCGCATTCACCAGTTAAGTCTTACTTCAAATGTACTTTAACTACCAGCAGCAGCTGGCCTAAAAAAAAGCAAATAACAAGCCGTAGTAGAATTTAGTAACACATGAATATTTAACTGCTTAACTTGCGAATGAAAAGCCAGGTTTGTACTCAGTGAAACGATCAATCAGAAACGTGCAGGTTTCTACAAATTTACAAAATAACAAAACAGAGAGTGCATGCCATTACCTTTTACAAATACGGCCAACAGCATAGAATTGTATACTCTCAACATCTCGAAAACGGCCAAGGGACGACTTCAAACATTCATGTCTCCCGTAAATTACTGCTTCTGCACACCACAAGAAAATTTCAGAGAATTCCTATGAGTTCCTCCTATGAGGAAGTCTCTAAAGCCCTGGCTTCCAGCACAAACCAACCATCGTCTCTCTTTCAACCGATGGCTAAGGCGAACTAAAGGAGAAGAGCTAATTACGCGCGGCCTAGTGGGAAAATCGAAAAACATGCAAGAAGGTACTGAACCAACATACATATAACGCGGGAACTAGCATCGCGAATTTTCCAGCGGGGATTGTGGCGTATGTATTAAATACAGGGAGAGCCAAAAGACTGCGCGCTCGTTGCCGTCTGCCGCTATCATAGAAAGGCGCGGATCGAACCATACAACATTTTAAAACTACTTTTAAAGGCTTTACTTAACAACTTTATGAAAGTGTGTTTGAGGACAGAATTATTAGTAGAGTTTTGTGGCCCCCGCGGTGCCCCAACCTAACCCCTGCGATTTCTATATCTGGGGTAACTTAAAACAAAGTGTAAAAGACAAACTAAAAGACAAACCCACACACCCTGGAAGAATTAAAACAAAATATCTGACAGGAAATTGCAGGCATTTCTCAACGTGAACTACGGCGAGTGATGGATAGTTTCCTAAAGAGGTGCCAAAAATGTATGGATAACGACGGTGGCCAGTTTCAGCATCTACTTTCATAAAGTTGGTAAGTAAAGCCTTTAAAAGTAGTTTTAAAAATGTTGTATGGTTTCATCCGGATCTTTCTATGATAGCGGCAGACGGCAATGAGTGCCGAGGACGCGGACAGGAAAAACACCGCGCAGCCGGTTCGTAGTTTTTTGGCTGTCTCTGTCGTATAGTATGTATATACACGCATATATCGGCACAGGTGAAACCTCAGTTTCGAACTTTTGGGTGGAATATACTACCTCCTGAATTACTGTATGTAAATGGCAAGAAACTAAAACCAAATAATTTAACGTACGAGTATTCCATTCACATGTCTTTCTCTACCCTCTATCACGTATTAGTGGGTATGTAAATCATTCATATGAAATTTTATATTTTTTCTATCTACTTCATCTATCAAATGAAATGATTTATGAAAGTGTATAATGAGTGAACTGACGAAACTTAGCTATGACTATTGCTTCAATCCATTTAATGTTTCCAAGCATAACACAAGGCAGAAATCATTAAGCTTAGTTTGTGCTTGAAAGCTGTAAAATGGAGAACTTAATTTTCCACCAGGCCTAAAACTATGCGATGTCAAAAAAGAAAAAGCGCCAATGCCGTGAATAATCAAGAAGTGGTTTAGAACATAGTTCCCATTTTAAGGCAAGATACAGCAATGCGAAAGGGATCTCTGGCACCTTAGAGCTAAAATCATTTATTCCAACAACCAATAATGCAGTAATAACCAATGGTAATCACTTGAGTGAAGTGGAAAAAGCGCACATTTAAATTGTAGTTAAGTTGCCTCCCATAGGATAGGATTGAAACTTCGAATATTACTCAATTGTATCTGCTGATGCTGCTACTCTCCGGCCGCGCTGCGCTGGTATTCCGCTACGCACCGCTTTCTAAGCTATTTTATTTGAAATTAACTATACACGATCCCACCTTTGTTTTATATAAATATACACAAAAAACTACAAGTAAATTTATAATTTTATAGATATTTAAATTTGGGGATTAATAGGGATATACAGGTTTTAAATGTTTGCATTTTAAAAATTGATGTAAATAGTTATATCCATTATAATAAATACTAAGTAAAATATTATATATTAAGCTTTGCATTGCACTTTATAGCATAATTTTATCCCTTACCGCCTGTGAGGTATTCTAATTTAAAGGTAGAGAGGTGTGCCACTTTTCACAAGTTGGATTGCACAATATTTTTAAGAAATAAAAAATATTGCGATTTAAAAAAAATAACAATTTAAAACATAATCCAGTTTCTTTTTGTAATCCGTGGACAAAATTTTAAGTGAATCGGTGACATGATGTTTCAGATTTTGTTAAAATTTGGGCGACTTGACGTGGAATGTCTCTGTTTTGTAATATTAGTATAGATAAAAAATCTGATGTGTTACACTTGCATGACTTTCTCTATTCTTTTACAAACTACTTTTACAAACGCTTATTCTCCATATGCTTCATGTTAATCGAGATATCGAGATGTTAATCTTATTGCTAATTTTCTTGTAGATGCAAGGGGAATTGGTAGGCTTTAAGCGATAGTCAAATATTTTAAGAGCTGATTGCTATGTGGAGTATTCCATCCTCTTTGCATTACCAGGACAAAACAAATGAATAACGAATTTGAGAAAAAGTATAAGTATTGGAAAATTTAAGGGAATAACAAGCAATATCTCGAAAATGGTTCACCCAACAAAAAAAAGTATATGACATAAATTGTGTATTTTAACGCGGTCTACATTTTTGTGTAGTAAAATTTTGTCTATCTCTTATGGTTTACCAGTTATACAAAAGTCGTTCACAATGAAGAATACTTTTGCAGACATCCCAGAAAATTCGAGTTATACATTTCATTTGTCATAAAAATATCTTAAACATATGATATTTTAATCAAAATTGTTAAGAGCCATTTTTAAGAAAATTAAAATTTTGAAAAATGTTCCATGTAAAGGGTAATCTGGGGTGGGGGATTTACTTGAAAAGTTCGTGTCGCATCTCTGGAAGATACTGAATCTAAATACCAAGTTTGGTTTTATCCGACTATTTGTTCTGTTCACAGACACACACACATACACATACACACGGACATGTTTCCAAAAATGCTTTTTTGGATTCAGGGGAACTCAAAACGTTTATTTCCGGAGAAATCTCGGTATCGAAGTTTTGGGTGGAATACAATACTTCACCAACTTACTATATGTAGTAGAGAAAGTAAAAATTAGTAGCTATGAAATAAATGGAAAAAAGCAATAAAATGTTTACACAGAAAATTGATAAATGGCTGACGTAAGCCCTGAATATTCTCATTTACCGAGTGTTGTGGACATGCTTCTCCTGTTCCACCACTCCTCATGCCAGTAGACTTCGGAAGGATATAGTGTAGGGACGGAGTGGCCACCCAACTTTCCGTCCAAACTCATTTACTGCAAGCTGTTTCCAGTTTCTCCCCCGCTGTCGAAAAACAGTTTCGCAATCAACGGTGGGCAAGCATCTGGATAAACCTCCATATAGCTCATCTTCCGCTTCAATGAAAGATGCCCCGCCTACAGACATCCTAATCGCATGATACCAACAACAGAAAAACAACGCAGGCATGGATTAACCTCCTCGTCAGCCAGCAAAAACTGCGGCCAGCTAGATATAGTGAAACACTGCCTAAAATAACGTCGCGCCTACGGAATGGCCGCAGCTGAGTGGAGAATAACGAAATGCCTCCCCCAAGTCCGTTCTCCACAAACTATTCCCAATCAGACAGTTGCGTCGGGCCTCGCACTCCTTGCTTAGAAGACTGCGAAGGGGAGTTGGCCTAGATGTATCTGTTGGTTGTAGTCTCGGGTTCGATGCCCGAGTGGGTTATAATGGACTGTGATGCAGTGATAGGTATAGGAGAAGTAATGGTGTAATGTTTTGCATTTTCTCCCGTTTCGCAAGTTTGAACTACGTCCATAGTATCAGAAAGGCATATTCAAGACGGTTCGTGTTAGGCGTCAGAGTATGCCATTGGCGAATAAAGTCGCCAGCACTACAACGGAGGAAATGAGAACTATTCACCCTCTCCTAGCTTGGGTGATTTGGCACGAGAAAAGACGAGGAGACACTGACAGGCTCGCCTACCGATAGCACGCAAATACGAAATGTGAATCAATATACACTTTTTTCGGACTATTCAAAATTTTCTAATCAACAGCTTTGGTGAGTAACCTTCCAAATTTAACTTGAAGTGCCAGGTAGACAGGAGGAAGCAGACAAGGAGAGATGGCTGTAAGGCTCTCTTATATGAAATGAATAAATTTTGTTACGTTGAGCAAGATTCAAACGCTGCCTGTACAGTGATAATGTATAATGCTGATATACTTTTAAAAATTGTAACGGAGTCAATATACTGTATTTCGTTAATGATGTAATAATTACAGGAAGATAGAATGTTCCTTTGGATTGTTAAATATCTTCCATTTTTGAATGAATAGATAAAGTCGTGTAATAATATGCCAAGTAATGTGTTACGTGAGCATCCTTCACATTTTTACATACATATATAACTGGTTATGGGTTAGGTAGTAATAAAGAAAAGTAACAAATGATAAAATTCAGTGTACCTGCTTTATGTCCTCCGTCCGACGTGGCTCCGTTTTCATCAGGCAAATCTCCGTAGAAAGGTGATTAAAATATAATATGGTTTAATTCTCACTGTTGCCCTGGCTAGTTGCTCTCAACGGAGATGTACGCATGGACTTTGTCTATTAGGACTGCTACTAAGCTAGTGGTCCTCGGTAGTGGAACTAAGGAACTCTGGGGAGAATTTACTAGTCATCACAGTGTTTGATTTACTGTAATTTATTATCACTGTTTACTTTCTCTACTACATATAGTAAGTAGGGGAAGTATTGTATTCCACCCAAAAATTCGATACCGAGATTTCACCGGAAATATATGTTTTGAGACCCCCTGAATCCAAAAAAAGCATTTTTGGAAACATGTCCGTGTGTGTGTCTCTGTGTGTGTGTGTGTCTGTGAACAGCATAACTCAGAAACGAACAGTCGGATAAACACCAAACTTGGTATTTAGGTTCAGTATCTTCCAAGGATGCAACACGAAGGTTTTCAAGAAAATCCCCCCACTCCAGAGTACCCTTTACATGGAATATTTTTCGAAAATTTTAATTTTCTCAAAAATGGCTCTAACAATTTTGATTAAAATATCATATGTTTAAGATATTTTTATGACAAATACAATGTATATCTTAAATTTCCTGGGAATGTCTCCAAAAGTATTCTTTATTGTGAACGACTTTTGCATAGCCGGTAAACCATAAGAGATAGACAAACTTTTACTACACAAAAAATGTAGATCGCGTTAAAATACACAATTTATGTCATATACATTTTTTTTGTAGAGTGAACCATTTTCGAGATATTGCTTGTTATTCCCTTAAATGTTTTAATACTTATTTTCTAAAATGGGAATTCGTTATTCATTTTTTTGTCTTGGATATGCAAAGAGTTATAATCTGTGGCAAAGGGAATGGTGCTGCACCTAGCAACCAGCTATTACGAGATATGTCTATGCTTAAAGACTACTGTTTTTCTATATTGCCCTTGTAAATATATTTTCCCCTTACATCTACAAGAAAATTAGCAATAAGATAGAGTCTGCAAATGTTTATCTCGATTAACATGAAGCATATGGAGAATAAGCGTTTGTAAACATAGTTTGTAAAAGAGTAGAGAAAGTCATGTGAGTGTAACACATCAGATTTTTCACTCTAAAACAATGGACAATATTTTCACGGGGTCCCTTATGGAGCACACAGGGCTCAACCTCAGAGTTTTAAATGAAACCATGATGATTATTCTTTTCATTGTGGTTCCCATCCATAAACTAAGAAATTTTTGTTGAAAGCTTAAAACATTTTTTTATAAAATAATTGTTTAACTGAATTGTTTTCACTATAATATACAATAGTAGAAAACAGTACTAAACGAATAAGCAAGTCAGCAACTACCCAGGTGATTACTTTAAATTACTTTATTAAACGCTCAGAGTAGCCTCCATTAACATCTAGACACTTGGCAATTATATTGGAAACGTTCTCTCTAACTGTTAACAACATATCGGAGCTAATACTGCGACAAGCTTCACGTATTGCAAATTTCATATTCTCTTTGGTTATTGCTTGAAACATGGATTTATGTTTTATGTATCCCTATAAAAAGTAGTCCAATGGTGTTATGTTGGGCGAACGAGGAGGCCAGGTGATAGGTCCAGCACGTCCAATCCACCTATTTCTCGTTTAGCAGTTGACGTGTGCATATTAAAAAATGTGCTGGTGCACCATCCTGCCGATACCACATTTTTATTCTCACATTAAAGGAGACGATTCCCAATGAAGCATGCGAAAATTACAATATGATTCACCAATAATTGTGCCTCAAAAAAGTAAGGGCTGATGAAAAGGTTGTCAACAATTTCATACCAAACATATAGTGACAATGATGCTGAAAAGGCACAGTTCTCATTCATTTGGGATTTTCAGATGCCCAGTAATGCATATTAACTTGTCCAGTATTTGAGAATGTTGCTACATCCTAAAATAATATGTATGCCAAGAATGAACCATTCTCTGTAATGACCTTACATAATCACCCACAAAAAAGCTGAAGCTGAAAATCTGTTGTGAGAGCTCTTATTGTAAATGCATGTTAAGGATGGTACGAGCACAATTCCATACTTTCGTAGTTCGTGTTTCCAGTCGTTTGAATTTCATATGTGACATTTTCATCCTGCATCTCTCATTGAACACTGCCGATGCAGTTCAATAATTTCTCCCACAGTCACCTAGTACAAAAATCATATTTATCGCTACATAAAATCTGCCATATTTATAATTTTGAAGAGCCACTGTAAATAATCAGCATGACTAACTACATACAGTGTTGCATTTTGAGAGTTCAGGTGACTTTGACACCACAATACCCTTGTTCTTTCATTTGTTACTTTATTTCCTTCCCGAGCTCATGAGGTGTAATAACTTCAACGGAAGCATCCTATAACAGATCAACAATTCATTTAAAAAAATATTTTAACAAAAAATGCTTAGTTTATTTAGGGGAGCCAGAATATAAAAAATTATCATGTTTTAATTTAAATCTCAGGTTGAGCCCCGTGTACCTCACAAGGGGACCCATGGAAGTATTTTCCATATTACGATTTGGAAGGCCCCTTGCTCCTAAGATTTGAAATTCTTGGAATTGGTTTTTTTCTGTTAGTTTAAGAGATATTTGCCAGTAACATTTTATGTGGGTCACCCTGTATATTTAAACATGATTATTATAAGTGATGATGAGTAAAGCTATTGCTCAAAGTTATATATTCATATGCGAATAATCTAGAATTATGCACGTAAAACAGGACGCCACTGCATGCGCGAAAACGTAAACAGATTACACACACCTCCTCCTTGCTATATATACTCCATCTGTGAAGGTCAGTAGAATGCCTCCTAAAGCTGCGGAGACGGCATAAATGGAAGCGAGTGTACAAGAGGGATAGGGGAAGTGAGGTGATAATTATACACGAGCGCCTTTCAGCCAATATACAGCCTCATTGATGCTTTGTTCACCAATCAAAGTCGAGCTTAATTGATAATCGCACTCAATATGCTATTAGACAATGACAGGTAGAGTATGCTAGTAAGTTGACCAATAAAAACCGTACTATACTGATAGTATTTCATGGTGGAGCACTTGTTTTTAATTTGTATGAATGCAGTGAGTGAGATCACGTAGGCTGTGACTGCAATAAAAACAAATGAAAATGCCGCGCTTTGGAATTCAAAATATTGGTAATATAAAAGCAGCTGTAGTGAATATAACGCCAGAAAACACAAAGAAGAACAAAAGTATCGTATGGAACCAATTTTCAGAATTCTATACGGAGAGAGATTATAAAATTGACGGCTCAGCAACAAAGAGATTGCTTCCATTCTACAGGACTAACAAACATGGTTGGCGCTCAACTAGGTAATTCATAACACGTGTGATTATCTAGCCGAGTAACACTCGTGCTACTACTTTTACATGGCAATTTAATTCTGGCAATAATTATGAAAAGATGCATTCTGGCGCATGCATCTTTTCATAAAATAATTATTTGTCGACCTTCAAGCTCGAAATAATTATCATGAAAAGAAACATTCGTTAACCTCAATTAAATTATCGTAAAACTATGAACACTAATGCTACTCTATTGATGTTATAAGACATGGTGCTCAAAAACTAAAAACTATCAGTTTTCTCCCACATTCACTCTTTTATTCCTATAATCTCCGCTTCGATTCGACTAGGGATCTACTGTCCATTCCAAACCAGAGTTCCCTCTGACGTAAACAGAAGCACGTGTTTCGGCTTGTCACGAACCCAAGAATATACTCTTACGCCAACGTAAATAGTTCCTTAATACATGTATTGTATTATGAAATATTAGAGCAGGAAAGGTATAGAACTGCACATTTTATTGCGGTTATCATAAGAACTCATCGTTAAAGGTAATGGATATATACTAGCTGTTAAGAGATTACAAAATATGATTTTCGCCTGCTATTGCGCTAACGCCGAGAGCATCTTGCCTGTTAATACCAACCGTATGCATGACTGCCACTCTCTTACATATACGAGAATGCAGCAATGAATTCCAAGAGGTGCTATCTGAGTACCCAATAAACACTTTGCGTAACACAGGAAATATGATAAGCGAACAGTCATTCATAATACGCAGGCACGCATATGCTCAGCTCAGGTCAAATCTTGTGATTTAGTCAGTTGGTATTTGAGCTCACATGGCAGAGGAAGGTGCGGGAAACAGTTAAAAAGTGGCTAAAAACAAACAATACTTCATATATTCAACTCACTATTACAAAAATACCCGACACTTGCATTATTGCATATTACGAAACTAATATCGGATTTTACAGGCGCTTCAGTGAGAAGTGTAACGAAAGCGCGCAGGGAATATAAACAGACATAATACAACACAGAAGAGGATAAAATGTGGGAACTTGTTTTAAGTGCGACAGTGCTGTGGAATTGTGGATAAGCTTGTCATTATTTTGGAGAGTAGTTCTGATTCTGATATGGCAGCTGAGTCATCTTCGGAGGATTCGGATTTGGATGTTGCACTTTTGCCCGAGGATTGTGATTAACGTAAGTAAAATATTCATTGCCGCATACTTATAAAATCGATTGTTACCTCAGGTTGCATTTTGAATTATAATTCTCACGCAGGGCGCCTTTTTATAGATTAAATAGTGTTCAACAAGCACGTGGGAGGGGAACAAGCAGCCATTATGGGCGAGGATTGCGAACTACTTTCGCGCGGATAATACAAAGAGTTTGTTTTCAGTGAAAGGCACTCTGGTTTGCAATAGACTATAGGAAGCCGATTATCATGCATTTTCCTCTTCACTATTGGTGGTTTTTCAAACTATAAAAATGGCGACATTTGGTGATTTGCAAATTCAACATATAAAAGCAGCGGTACAAGATCTAATTCCGCATAGTAGGAGATGGAACAGATATGCCTCTTCAGTGATTATACAAAATAACATAAAGTGGTATCGTTCTCGCATTGTTAATTATCTTACCGAATCCTTCTCTGCTTTATAATTCTTCTTAGGTGATTTAATTGAGTTTTCAAAGTCATGCTAATTATTTCGAGATCGTCATTCGTTAACCCCAATTAAATTACCGAAAAACACTCTTGATATTACTGACGAAAATTAAATCTTTAAAACGCAGTACACGATAAGCCAGGCTTGAAATTACACTCTTTGTATGACATCTTTAGAAACAGAAGAACAGTGGTTCTGGAACTTCAAACGATGTTTAAAGTGTTGCAAAATTCAAAGTATAATATCTCGGAAATGGTTAATGCCACAAAAATATTTTATGTAAAGTACGTGTTTTAATCATCTACTTTTGTGGGTGTGATAAATTTTTTTGTATATTATATTTACCAATTTTACAAAAGTATACAAAATTAATTCCGATGAAGAGGATTACGCGTGTTTTTGCACATTTTATTCTCTAGGCAAAATATTAAATATGCGGTATTCTATTCAAAATAGAGCCCTTTGAGAAAACGAACAATGAAAATATCTATATGTAAAGGGTAGCTTGGGTGGGTGATTTTCTGGAAAATCTTCATCACATTTTTGGAAGTTGATGGAATTAAACACCAAGTTGGATATTTGTCCGATATATGTTTTTAGTTATGTTGTTTTTCTCTCTCTTTCTCTCACAGATATATACTTATAGTAATATGTAGGCTGTTGAACTCTGTTCTCTACGATCTTCCTCCTTTGGCTACAACGATCCGAATGTTCCAGCTAGTGTTTGTATAGGACCTTTTTTCTGCTGGAAGGAAATACGGGCAGTAAAGAAGAGAGCTACTGTTGTAATTCCTGAAGGGATCTCTCGAGGTAAATATTGGGACAAGCTCGCCCTGCTAAGTTGCCAGCACCTGCTACTTCTCTAGAATTACTCACCACTTGCCCTGGTGTTGGTTTAAGGCACTTTTCGGAAAGTTTTATACACCCGGTGTTTTCTCAAAGTTTCTAATTAATCATCGGAGAAATTCATCCGCAATAAAAGGCGTATATGAACAACCAATAGGAGCAGCACCCATAGACGGGGAAGTATCTAGTGAATTTAGAATGGAAAAGGGACTAAAACAGGGAGCTAGCTTAAGCCCGTTGTTATTTAGTGTTTTCATGGACGAAGTAACTAAAATATGTAAAAGAAGAACAGAAAGAGAAAGAGACCAGTATTTCTACAGACATTTTATATGCGGATGATTATTAATGACAAATACTCCGAGGAGACTTCAACAGGCAGTAATTGAATGGAATTAGAAACTAAAAAAGAACGGAACGGAAATAAGCATAGAGAGAAGTAAGGTAATGTAGATGTCAGAACAAGAGACACGTGATAAAGTAGTGAAGCCCAATATGTTCTCTCAAGTGCTAAGGTTCAAAGTCCACAGTTCATTTGAAGAGATTGACAAGGTAAACGAATCAAGTTTCAGTCCTTGGCAGCACAAGTGGAAATGGCTGGAAGGGAAGGTTGGGCATCTCTGTGAAAAATTTTAAAGATCTGGTGTGTTGCACACACATGGCCTTCTCTATTCTTAAGCAAACTATTTTTATAAACACTTATTCTTTATCTACTTCATGTTAATCAAGATAGAACATTTGCAGAAACTATCCTGTTGCTAATTTTGTTATACGTGCAAGGGGAATATGGTAGGCTTTAAGCGATAGTCAAATCTTTTAAGATCTGGTTGCTATGTGGAGTATTCCATTCTCTTTGTATGTTCAGGACGTAAAACAACGAATAACGAATTTTCATTTGAGAAAAAAGTATAAATATTGGAAAGTTCAAACAAACAACGTGGAATATCTAGGAAATGGATCACTCCACAAAAAAGTATATGTCAGAGATTGTGTGTTTTAACGAGGTTTACATTTTTAGTGCAGAAATGCAGTTATGCAAAAAGCATTTAGAAAGAAGAGGACTTAGGGGAAATTCCCAGAAAATTCAAGATATACATTTTATTTGTCATGAAAATATCTTAAATACATATTTTAATCAGAATCGTTAGAGCCATTTTTAAGAAAATCAAACTTTTCGAAAAATGTTCCACGTAAAGAGGAGTCTGGGTGGGGGGATTTTCTTGAAAATCTCTGTGCCGCATCTTTGAGAGAAACTGAACTTAAATACCAAGTTTGGTATTTATCCGACATTTCGTTTTTGAGTTATGCTGTTCACAAGCACACATGCATATACAAGGAGCTTTTTCTAAAAACACTTATTTTGGATTCAGGGTGCCTCAAAACATGTATTTCTGGTGAAATCTCGTATAGAATTTTTGGGTGGAATGCAATACTTCCCCTAGTTAGTATACACAGTAGAGAAATTAAATAGAATGTGAAGGACGAGTATTAGAGAAGGTGGACATTTTTTAGTATTTGGACACAATAAATAAGTAATGAAGGAAGAATAGAACAGGAGGTATTGAATAGGATTAAGAAAGGTACCTCAGCCTATTATGGAATAGCAATATAATAACAGGGGGGAAAAGGAAATAAATAATAAAGCAAAACTGAAAAAGTATAAAGCAATAATGGAGCCAATAGTAGTATATGGAACACAAAGTTTGGCATTACAGATAAACACTTGAGTAAGTTTACAGCAGTGAAACGAAATGTTTGACCAAAATAGCGAGGAAAACCAGGAGGGACAGAATACTAAACGAAAGGATTAGGATAGAGACCGGACAGAAGAAAGCAATGGCTGATCTAATAGAGGAGAGGCAATGAAAGACGGATAGGCCAGAAAAGAAAACTGAAACAGGTTTTTGAAATGCTTGTGGAAGGAAGGGTAGGGAGAGGGAGACTTGGGAGGAGGGGATTGAAAGAATTGGACAGAAATATGGAAAGACAATGAAAGAACTGACAAAGTTAAGTTAGGATAGATTAGAATGGGGAAAATAGATTGAACAAGGCTACCCAACGCTTGAAAAGGCAGCAGGGAATAGAAAAGGAAGATGGAGTTCTTCTATATTATAGTTAATGTAGTTTTAACCAACTCCATGTGCGGCTGTAAATAATGACACTAGCATTGTGTGAACCTAGACCTGGGATTTTATTGCATTTTTTTTAAATTTATTTTAAGTCGCTCACAAAGATCTATGCGACCCTTACATTACCTAATACACTGGTGGCTGAACATTAACAGATTTCTAGGAATATACATACATAATATCATTTGGTAATAAACAGATAATGCTTTACTTATGTGATCAGTACGAGGGACACTATTTATATTTTGAGCCTAATAATTAAAACAAAGTAATTTCTGATTGAAAACTACTTTATTGTTTTTCAAAACATTCTCCTGTATGATCAATACACTTTTGCATCTGTTTGAACCATTTGTCAAAGCATTTATTACAGTCTTCTTGAGACATCCCCAAAACGTGGTTTTTGAAGGCATCAACGGCTTCTTCTGCCAACGAAAATCGGTGTCCACGCAATTTATTCTTGATGTTCGGGAACAAAAAGAAGTTATTCGGTGCCAGGACTGTATGGCGGATGACCCATCAATTTGATTTTTTAAGCCTTCAAATACTCTGTTATCAGACGAGATGTGTGTGCGCTCGCATTGTCTTGATGAAGAATGATCCTACAGTTCTTGTTAGTTTTTCTTATTTCACCGAAGACTTTCGGCAAACAAGTGGTTGTGTACCATTCGGCATTGACCGTTTTACGTTCCTCTAAAGGCACTGTTGCCACATGGCCAGTTTTGCTGAAAAAGCGGGCGACCATTTGCTTCGAAGTGCTTCGAGTGCGAACAACTTTTGTTGGGTTTGCTTCATCTTGAAACACCCATACAGTCGACTGCTGTTTACGTTCCAGCTCATACGTATAGATCCATGATTCGTCACCTGTTACAATCTTATATACGTCTTTTGGGTACCGCCATTGTATTCCTTGAGCATTTTTGTACACCAATCGACACGAGCATCTTTATGAGATTGCGTCAAATTATGTGGGATCCAACGAGAGCAAACCTTTTTTACGGCTAAATAATCATGCAATACTTTATATATGCTGGTGGAACTAATGCATAGGGTTGCCTCAACCTTACAATATGTCGAATGATGATCTTTCTTTATTAGTTTTTTCACAGCATCAATGTTTTCTGGCACAATAGCTTATTTTGGACGACCTTCACGAACTTCATCATTGAGCGAACGGCGGCCACGATTAGATTCGTTATACCAGAGTTTCACAGTGGCAAACAATGGAGCTCCATTGCCAAATGTGGAAGTTAGTTGATCGAGTCACTCTTGTCTTGATAATCCACGTCGAAGGTCGTAATAAATCATTGCACGAACATTTTCAGGAGTTCATTCCATGTTTTTGTTGACACACAAGTTTCAAGTTAGTGTAAACAAAACAAACGACGCTCTATTGACAAAATGTTTGAAGTAGATTATGGTCAAAAATGTCAAGCTTTCCATTGGAAACGTCAGATGGCACCTACAACATTCAGGGTTGTCAAGGCTCAAAATATAAATAGTGCCCCTCGTAGTAGTAATTAAATATTGCTCATAGTTCTTCTACTGCCGTTTCTTGTATAATTTAGTCATGTTTCGTATTTGTTTTGTGACTTATGCTGTTTTCTCTTTTCCTTTTCTCCTAGCTGTAATAAGATTTTATGTTTGATTAAGGCGTACAGCTTACATAACCTCAGCCAGCCAGGTCTTACACTCAAGCAGCTGGTGGTTTTTCCCGAACTGCAGTGAATCGGAAAACGAACAACCGGAACGTGCGACAAGCGCTGGGCGCTGAGACTGAGTTTTATTTTATTTTTCTAAATTCTCCTTTCGACAATTAATTCTGAATTCCTTGTGGATGATTCATTCTAGGTTGTTTTCGATCAGTTCTCGTGATTATGAAATTTCAAACCGAGTGCTTTTTATGGAACTTTGTAATCTCGATTTATAGTTTCATTCCTGTTATTGAGGAAGTATCAAGTGAAATCTAATATGCCTTTGGAATCAGACAGTGCCTGAATCATATAACATTTTCGTTAAGGCTACACTTCTGCTTTGTGCTCTGTCATGGGATTTTATTTTGGATATTTGCTTTTGGCAACCAGTTTCCTTTAAATCACTTGCGCTTGGGTCAGCTCTTGTCATGCTGGACTACTTACCCTTTACATCTATGATATATTTATTCAGTTAGCGGTCAGTTATTCATTGTTATTGTATTTTAAGTTTGTTAACATATTCCAAGCCAAATTCAACCCATACTATTTACGACATATTCCTTCCTTCCCTTGCTAAGAGGTGGCGTTAACCAAGTACCTAGATAACAGCGTTCAGAAACAGGACTGTTTCTGTTAGGTCATGGGTAAGAGACCCACAGCGTTGTTCATAAAACGAAAACTGTGTTTAAGAAATGGGATATGGCAGTTGCGTCCACGTAAACATGTTTATGAAAAATCAGTACGTCAATTGCGGCCATAGCTACCTGCTTAGGTAGCTTGGATAGGTTCAGGTTTTAGATTCTTCGATAAGACACAGCCAAACACTAAAGAACGCGTTCTGTGACGGGACACAACAAAGCACTGTTTAGAACGCTTCCTGCTACATCACATACAACATAAAGGTCAAATTGGACATACGTAATAGTTCTCATTCTCAGTTGTGCAAGAGCCATGGAGTCGATAAGTGACAAGGGGAAGCCTTTATTTGTGATCGATGGCTACAAGTTTAGACATCACAAGATCTGCAGAAAAAATATTTCGCGTTGAGCGTGCTGCATAATATCTTGTATGTGTTCTTAAATGTTAAAAATGAAAAATGAGAAGGGAAATGTTGTTTGTGCCAGGAACTGAAAATACTGCGACTAACAATTCAAATCTTTCAGGGACGCAACTGAGGTGTAGTCTAAAATTCGGGGACGCAATTGAAGTATAAAACTTATCGCGGGACGCAATCGCCGGTCACCGTAAGAACTTTGTCTATAAATTTGTAATTGCGGTTTCGTTGATTAATAATGTTCTTGAGATAGGAGAAGTTAGACGAAAGAGTCTCCAGTACCTGGAGCACAGCAGCGCACGTAAGTCATAATGATCCGTTTGTGCTTCCAACGTGACTGTTAGGAGGAAAGGGATGAAAAGGACAACAAAAATAAGACCAGATCCGCACGACGATGTGCGCTAGCGAGGTTGGAGTTCCTAACGATTCCCACATGACGCCAATATCAGTCCCTCCAAGGGACAGGAGATATCTTTCCAGAGCGTAAACTCCACAGCTACCGCAACAGACCAACTGCTGCCGCCTGATCCTATATCCGTGAAACAGATGAAAGGAAATGATGTGGACAGAAAATTCGTGCTAACCAACCCAACATTCGCCTACCGACCTCAGGAAACTACAAAGAAAACTCAAGAACAGAGTGACTGGCCCGAAGGGAATCGAACGCGAGATCTACCAAATGCGAGCCCCGTATGTTACCGCGGAGCCTAATGTCTCCCCGAAGTAAAGAGTCTGCTCAAAATATAATAATTTTACCGCTAGTTTTTAACACTTAGAAGTCTAAATTAGGTTAAATATAAAAGGGATTAAATGCCAACTGGCAGCCAATTGAAAACGTCGGTGGCATCCGGTAGCAATACTATTTAGTAAAGGGAAACATTATTAGAATTAACTATCCTAATTTATAATTGCTAATATCCTATTTTATTATTTTATTGCTTTCTCCACTACGTGTAGTAAGTAGGGGACGTATTGCATTCCACCGAAAAATTCGAGTTCAGATTTCACCGGAAATACATGCTTTGAGGTTCCCTGAATCCAAAATACGCATTTTTAGACAAAGGTCGGGGCGCACGCGCGTGCACGTGTGTATGTATGTGTGTGTGTGTGTGTGTGTGTGTGTGTGTCTCTTGTCAGTGTTTGTGTGAGACTGAACAGCATAACTCAAAAACGAAACATGAAACATTTTTAGACATTTTTATTATCTAAAAAAATGGCTCTAACGATTTAATTAAAATGTCATATATTAAAGATATCTCCATGACAAATAAAATTTATATCTTAAATTTTCTGGGATATCCTGCGAAATTCAGTTCAGTTGGAAGGAATTTTGTATAATCTTGTACAACTGCTAAACCTTAAACGATAGACAAAAACATACTACACAAAAAAATGCAGATCTCTTTAAAACACACATTTTACTTCAAATATTCTTTTAGTGGCATAATCTGTTTCTGAGATATCCGTTATTAATGCTTCGAATTGTTCATCTCTTGGTCATTCCTTAAAGTCCTTTCAACATTCAGTTGTTTCTGGTGATTGCGCGGAAACAATATGGAATTCTAAGGCTAGCATACGGCGTCCAGTTCTTAATATTTGACTAACGCTATTCCCCTTGTATCTATAACGAAATATGTAATGTAACTATTTCTACAAATATTTTCTTTGGATTAAAACGTAGTAGATAGAAAAATAAGCCTTGATAATAATAGTCTGTATACTCGATAATAATCGATAGAGGTAGAGAAAGTCATGTGAATGTACAACATCAGAGTTTTTTAATTAATTGTTTTAACATGTCTACAATTATGAATGAAACATATTATATAATATGCATTAATTAATAAACAATAAATTTGGAATATACCTCCTAGTTTAATCAACCAGATGCCAGTATATATATTAAAGATCTAATTTATTTTATTTACTGCTTTTTCTACACCCAAAAATGTAGCTATTTCTGTAAAGGTTTAAGTGGATTAAAATGATGTAGATAGAAAAACAAACTTTCGTAAGAATAATGTGTATACCCACTAATAAACGATAGAGGGTAGAGAAAGTTATCTGAAAATAACATTTCCAATTTTTAAATCGTTTTCCCAAGCTTAGAGTAAGGAAAGGAAATATGTTCACATAAATTGTCGTAAATATTTTTACTTCCATTAAACATTATAACTAAGTGAAAATCATTCCTGTGTGATTTACAAGGCTTATTGATTGGAATGAAACTTTCAAAGAAATTCTTTGTCAATCGTCTGTCTCCTGGAGCGAAAGCGATAACGCTTTAAGTCGATATACTTACTTCTGGAACTTGTGTAATGGTCGCTATCATATGGACGAAAGAATGCAGGCTTACAAGCATATAGAAAGTCCATTTTGAGTGAAACTCAGTGCTAAAATTCTCGAAGATTACTATAATTCTGTTGATAGTTCCATAATTCAATAGTTGATATGATCATGTAGAGTATCCATTTATGGAATGTACATTTTAAAAGTATATAAAATATTATGTTTATTTTAACATTAATTATGATGCTAGTCATGCGATATTGCTTTTCAATTACTCATCTCATATGAAAAAACAAGAATCACACGTTTTATAGACACATCCTCCATGAACTCCAATTTTTATCCGAAAAAAACTTGAATGTTTAAGTTGAGGTTGTGGGTTCGATTCCTGCGACTGACCTCACTGACTCGGTTTTTTTCGGGGTTTCCCCGGGTCGCTAGGCGAATGTTGGGAAGGTTCATTACATCCCCGAATTTCTGCCCCTCCATTTCACCTTCATCCTCATTTCACTTCACCTTTCGTCCGCTTGGTCTGTTTCAGGGTTGAAAGTGTCGGCGGGGACCTCGACGTTACATGGTTAGTAGAAAAGGATGCTCTGTTTAACACTTCGTCCCCCGGAATGGTGGCGGTCACCGAGTCTCGGGCCTCACAGTGGGATGCGTAACCCCTGCAGGGGAAAGGGAGCCCGTTGCATCAGCTGCCATTCGGGAGTTTCAACCTGTAAAAGGTAGGGACCCTACCATCTGCCGTGAGTGCCTTCTGGTCCGGCCGCCCTCTATCTCCTCTTATCTCTCCCCTCCCTCCCGGGAGCACCTCGTCAGGGGCTCAGACACAAATGTTTTGTAAATCGAGGTGCTGAGTACCCCTCCGCAGTTAGTTCTATTCCTACTCCTACTGTTTAAGTTTCGGAAATGAATAATGTTATCCAGCAATCCAGAACAGGTCGCCCAGGCGGAATGGATCACCACAGTACCTAGCCGCACATGCGGCTTTACCTGTGTGATAAAGAAGGTTTTTAAAGAATATACACAAGCTTTTGATAATTGTGAATTTGTCTTGGGCGGAGTTTAGCTTTCTGCGCTACCATTGGCTGGGTCTCGGTGATCCCACATGGGCGGACTAGCCACCACGTG
Organism: Deroplatys truncata; assembly: GCA_030765065.1. NCBI lineage: Eukaryota > Metazoa > Arthropoda > Insecta > Mantodea > Mantidae > Deroplatys > Deroplatys truncata. The sequence continues at coordinate 107,328,153 of CM060987.1, read as the reverse complement.
GTGACCAAGCCCGATACTGCTTAACTTGGGTGACCGCTTGTGTGGTCGTCAAGCCAAGCAGTCCGGTGTGGCAGCAAAGCAGGATGGGAACATGAGGTAATGGTAAGGGTATCCAAGATGGCAGCAGGGCGGGTCGCTGCTGGATGATTATTCATCCAACGAGTGACCAAGCCCAATGCTGCTTAACTTGGGGGTGCTTTTGATGTGATGGATTGGCAGACCTCAGCCTCGGGGGCCCAAGCCGTCCTTCGGCAACCGGTAGCTCTTCCTCCGCCTTGGCGCCTTATAGTGACATAAATGCTATTTATTTAACAAGCGCTATGATTTTTCTGTAATTTTGCGTCTGTTTCTCTGTTTGATTTATTATACAAAATTGATTAGGAAAGACATTTATTTCATAAGATTATACCACTTTGTTGCTTTTACTTTTTGCTACAAATCTTTCAGGTTGTACTATTACGTTTAACAAAGGAAAGTAAGTAATTACTAATACTTAACTGCAGAAATGTTATCGTGCAGGTCTCTAAACACTTCAAACGCGAAGTGTCCGCAGAGGTTACTAATGCTTTAAATTTCCTAACGTATCAGAAAAGGAACTGAAGATAAGGTTTCAGAAAATATCTATTAAACACAAACATTTATTTTTTTGCAGCCAGATAAGAAGGAATATATTCTTTGCAACACGAACAGTTTAAATTTATTTACACATAACAACTTGGCTTTAGCATATTTAACATTTCGTTGCATACCTTTAATCTCTCTTGCACGGCTAACACAGTAAAATTAATTTACAATTGTTCTTCAAAACAAAGTATTCTCGCTCTATTCCGGAAAGATAAAGAAAGTCGACACGCACTGGATGTTCGACTTTAGAATATTACTTCGCCAAAACTGTTAAAGCAGAATTTAGGCAAAGCCAAAGTGGCATGTGCATGACGACGCTTCCCTAGAGTCGATATTAAAGTGCCCCTTGATGACCGGCCATCTCAGACATCTTTTCTTCAGCTCGACACTAGCCACCCGGAGTCCCTCTGAGACTTTGTGTTGCAAATAGCGCCTATGAAAATGAGTAAATAAAAACCAAATTTCATAAACAACATTGGTTTCTGAAAAAGCTTTTGGAAGCTTGAAAATTGGAAGTGTATTGAAGGAAACGCAGTGTATAGTTTATACTATTAGGGTAAGTGCAATGTCTGAAACACAGGAAAGAAAGCAGAAAATCGCGAAACACCTGATACAGCAAACGATGGTGCAGTGGAACCATCTGAAAACTCAACTAACGAAGGAAATGTCAGTAAAACTGATAAGCACAAGATTTATATTTTGTTGATGGCAACTGGCAATGTACCCATAATCAAAAATAAAAAAAATGGAATATGCACCAGGAGTGGAGGATTAAGTGGATAATATAATTCATAAAAAAATGCCCCAAACTGGATTCCTCAGAAAATTTGTTCCTCTACGTCAATCAGTCATTTGCCCCAGGACCAGATCATATTGTAAAAAATCTTTATGAATGTTATGGAGCAGATGGCAAGCTTGTTCTTCATTACTGCAAGAGTCAAGCATGGTGTTGAGCATACCCTGCTCCAAGAAAAAGTGAGAGTTATTTGTTATTGCTGATGATGATGATGATGATGATGATGATATGCGGCTTAAGGGCGCTAAACTGCTAGGGTCATCAGCGCCCTTACAATGTGTAAAATATAAGGTCAAAATATAAAACGTAAAAAAACCGCATAATTAAAAAACGGGACACAAACCCGCGATGTCCAAAAAGTTAAAACTAACAATAGCATAACAATAACAATAACAACAAGAATAAAAGTAACAACAAGAATAACAATAACAAGAATAATAACAATAAATATATCCCAAAAACCAACACACTAAAAGCATAGCCAATAAAAGATTAAAACGTGTCAAGAACTGTAGAATGCGGGACATGAGCGCCATAGGTCACTGGGGAGTAAGTCCCTATAAAAACATACAGAATAAAATAACAAAGCTAAAAGACGCTCAGCGCATCAAATGCGACGATTAAAATCAATGTCATTTATAAAACGTAAAAGACATTGTACAGCATGCGCGTCGTCTGCCAAAACGTTGGCTATGCCAACAGGCAGACCCAGGCGAACGCGCAGTGGAGCTAAAACTTGACACTCAGTTAAAATGTGACGCACCGTTAAGGGCACGTCACACTGCTGACACAGCGGAGCGGGATCACCACTGAGCAGGTAACTATGACTAAAACGACAATGTCCAATTCGTAAACGGGCTAAAAGTACCTCTTCCCGACGTAAAGAACGAGAAGAGGTACCCCAGATTAACGGGAGAGGCTTAACCTCCCGCAACTTGTTCCCCCGGAGGGCCGTCCACTCATCGCGCCAGCGCGAGAGGATGCGGCGACGTAAAATAACACACGAATCTGACGAGGGAACAACAGAGGTAAAAAATCTGGGTAATAAAATCGCCGATTTCGCAGCGGCGTCGGCAGACTCATTCCCTGAGATGCCCACATGACCTGGAATCCACATGAAGGACACGCTGATGCCAGTGACACCAAGCGAGTGGAGCAGGTCATGTATGCGCTGTACAAGCGGGTGGTAATGGTACAGCGCAGTAATAGTCTGAAGGGCACTCAGAGAGTCCGTACAAATAAAACAATGCTGTAAGGCGTGCCGCTGTATGTATAAAATAGATTGATAAATGCTAAAAAGTTCGGCGGTAAAAATTGAACATTGTCCAGGTAAACGAAACTTAAAACTACAGTGACCAGAAACAAAGGCACATCCAACTCCAGCTTCAGTCTTAGATCCATCGGTAAAGATAAAATGGAAGTCTCCGAAGTGAGCCCGTACTTCTAAAAAAGCCGATCTAAAGACTGAAGCAGGGGTCTCAGTCTTCGGCATCGACGTTAGCCCAAGGTGACAGTGGGCCTCAGCGCGAGACCATGGGGGAAAACGCGTTTCCCCCCGTGGAAGGGCCGGCGCTGGCGGAACGTCTAAATGCCGAAGGAGCTGTCGAAAGCGAACCCCTGGTGGGAGCAAAGCAGAGGAGCTAATAAAATAGTGACGATCAAGTGACTCCTCGAAAAATAACTCGAAGGACGGGTGGTCAGGCAAGCTTGAGAGTCGACAAGCATAGCTGCACAAGAGCATCTCACGCCGGAAGGACAGCGGAGGCTCTGCAGCTTCAGCATACAGGCTAAAAACAGGGCTGGTTGGAAAGGCCCCTGTAGCGACTCTTATGCCACGATGGTGAATGGCATTCAATCGACGTAACACAGATGGACGTGCCGACGAATAAACAATACACCCATAATCAAGCTTGGATCGGACCAAAGAGCGATAAAGGCGAAGAAGGACGGTCCGATCAGCTCCCCAGGATGTGCCACTTAAAACACGTAAAAGATTAAGAGAACGGTCACACTTTGCTTTTAAAAAGGAAACGTGCGAGGTCCAGCACAACTTCCTGTCAAAAATCAACCCCAAAAATTTCGCCTCGTCTGCAAACGGAAGTATCCCAGGCCCAAGATGGAGAGAGGGCGGAGGGAAATACTTCCGGCGCCAAAAGTTGATGCAGACGGATTTCTCGGCGGAGAAATTAAAGCCGTTGGCGTTACTCCAGGCGTAGAGACGGTCGATACAGCTCTGGAGACGGCGTTCGAGTAGACAGGTCCGCCGTGAACTACAATAAATAGCGAAATCGTCAACAAAAAGGGACGATAAAATGCCAGGTGGAATACAATCAACAATGGGGTTGATAGCAATCGCAAAAAGTGTGACACTGAGTACAGAGCCCTGCGGTACTCCGTTCTCTTGAATAAAACGACGAGATAAAACCGAGCCCACACGTACACGAAAGACGCGGTCCGTCATAAACTCCCGAAGAAATATGGGAAGACGACCGCGGATATTCCAATCGTGAAGTGTACGTAAAATGCCGCCCCTCCAACAAGTGTCATAAGCTTTCTCCAGGTCAAAAAATACAGCCACGGTTTGACACTTTCTCAGAAATCCATTCATAATATGCGTCGACAAGGACACCAGATGGTCGACGGTAGAGCGATAGCGACGAAACCCGCACTGAGCGTTCGCTAGAAGTTTCTGAGACTCAAGCCACCATGTCAACCGCCCGTTGATCATGCGCTCCATCACCTTGCAAAGGCAACTGGTGAGGGAGATAGGGCGGTAGCTGGAAGGTAGTTGGCGATCCTTCCCAGGCTTAAGTATAGGGACAATGGTGGCTTCGCGCCAAACGGAAGGAAAAATGCCGTCTTGCCAAATACGGTTATAGACCTGTAAGAGAAATAGTTTACTGTCGGCTGAAAGGTTCTTTAACATCAGGACATGAATGCCGTCCGGCCCGGGAGCGGAGTGCCGAGAGAAATGAAGAGCGTGCTCCAGCTCCCTCATTGTGAATAGTTCGTTGTAGCATTCATCATTAGCAGACCGAAAAGTATATGATGCGGAATCCTGCCGGTCTTTAATAGAGCGAAAGCCGGCGGAATAATGGTCTGAACTGGAAACCGCCTCAAAGGCAGAACCCAGAGTGTTAGCGATGGCAGCCGGATCCACTATGGTGGCATTAGAAACCTGAAGCCCAGAAACAGTACAATGTGACACTTTACCTGAGAAGCGACGAAGTTTATCCCAAACAACGGATGAAGGCGTAAAACGATTAAAAGACTCGACAAAACGAGCCCAAGATGCCTTCTTGCTATCCTGAATAATGCGACGAGCCCTGGCGCGCGATTGTTTAAAAGTCACCAAATTATCAAGTGTAGGGTGGCGCCGAAACACCCTAAGTGCAGTCCTACGGGCACGAACGGCGTCCCGACAATCCTCGTTCCACCACGGAACAGGTGGCCGCCGAGGTTGGGAGGATGAACGGGGTATTGCACGTTCGGCAGCTGAGAAAATAATAGACGTAAGGTGCTGCACTAGTTGATTAATGTCGGAGAAGGGCTGGTCGTCAAAATGCACGAGGCTGGAATACAAGCTCCAGTCGGCTTTGGCGAATGTCCAGGTAGGTACTCTGGAATGCTGTACGTGGTGCGACAGAAGAGAAACGATGCAGGGGAAATGGTCGCTGGAGTAGGTGTCAGCGACGACGTTCCACTGAAGACGACGTGCAAGCTGGAGTGAGCAAATTGCAAGGTCCAGGTGAGAAAATGTACCAGAAGAATCAGAAATAAAAGTAGGTGCACCTGTATTGAGGATGGAAAGATTGAACTGATAAAAAATGTCGGAAAGAAGAGTTCCCCTCGCACAAGCCCTTGGCGAACCCCATAGTGGGTGATGGGCATTAAAATCTCCCAACAGAAGAAATGGTGTTGGGAGAGCGGACAGGAGAGATCGAATGTCCGCGGGAGCGAGGGGAGACGATGGAGGTGTATACACAGAACAAACAGAAAAGAAAAAACCGGGTAACTGCAGTCTAATGGCAACAGCTTGCAAGTCGGACATAAGTGTGATAGGATGAAAATGAACGTCATTACGCACCAACAACATGACACCTCCATGAGCAGGAGCACCCTCCTCCGGTTCAAGATCGTAGCGAACCGGAGTGTACCCTCGGAGATCGAAAGGGTCGTGAGGGCGAAGCTTGGTCTCCTGCAAACACACGACCATAGGTGAATGGGAACGCAATAAAAGTTGCAGTTCCGCCCTATGCGATCGCACACCACGTACATTCCAGCTCAGGATAGCCATGAATAAAAGGGATAAACTGTCTACTTAGAAGGGCGGCTTAAAATTACCTTTTGTTTAACCTTTGGGCTCGGGCTTTTTGTATGGAGTTGGTCAGACTCCATAGCTTCCTCGGAGGGAGGGCCCACGCGCTCAGTGCCAGAAACCGATTCAAGCGCCGTGAATCGGTTCTGGGTGGCGATGGGTGAAGGGTGCCGCTGAGCGCGGCTTGTCCCAGGACCATCCTGGGACAGCGACCTCCGAGGAGGAGAAGGTGAACTCTTTTTACCGCGCGCACGCGGAGGGTCTTTCAAAAAATCTTCCCTACGAAGTTTCTGCTTGGGCTTCTTTTCAACGGCTTGCGACTTCATTGACTTGGGACCAGGTTTATACGGCTTGGTAACTGTAGCCTTAATAGACGGCCGGATGGTAGTGGCGGTTAATCCAGTCAAGGTCCAGGTCTGAGTTTCGGCATCTACTCGTGGTACTGGTGAGGCAACAACAGAACTAAATGTGCCAGATCGCAGGAGTGAAGGTTGGCGCGCATGGAAACGCCTCCGGGCTTCAGCGAAGGAGAGTTTTTCCTTTACCCGGATCTCCTGGATCGCCTTCTCGTCCAAATACCGCGGACAGTCGGCAAACGAAGCAGAATGTGACCCTTTACAATTAACGCAGACGGGGGCTGTTGAACAGGTACCTTCGTGTGAGGGCTGGCTACATGTTGCACAGATGTTAACGGCACTCTTACAGGAGACTTGCGTATGCCCAAAACGTTGGCATTTAAAACAACGCAGAGGTCTAGGAATATAAGGCCTCACAGAAATCCGTTCGTACCCTGCGGAAATGCTCGTGGGCAGATCGACGCCATCAAATGTAATAAACAGGGTACGAGTGGGTACCAACACGCCGTCGCGTTTGGCCTGCACTCGATGAACCGCTGTCACCCTCTGGTCTGCAAGATATTCCACCAGGTCTTCGTCAGAGATACCATCGAGGCTATGCGTGGTGACAACGCCTCTACAAGAATTCAAGGTGCGGTGCTTCTCAACACGGATAGGATAACCGTGGAGAAGCGTGGCGCTCAACAAGGACTTACTTTGTGCCTCCGATTTGCTTTGAACCAATAACGAACCATTACGAAGCCGAGTGCAGGAAAGAACCGGACCAGCAATTGAGTCAATGCCCTTCTGGATGATAAAAGGGTTCACCTTCTCGAATGATTGTCCTTCCTCTGTTCGGGTAATCACTAAGTAACAACCAGCTGTTGGCGGTGCTACTTCTGTTACTAAAGTTTTACGGCGCTTGTTGTTAATAATGGAGAAAGGGTGCTCCATAGCGAAAAAAAATCCTCCACCATTGCAACCGTCTCCGACCTCGGGCTCTGACTTCTCGGGCGTTACCCCGGCTTGGGTGAGTGGCCTATCTATACCAGACTCACCCCAGGGTCACACCTCCCAGAACATAGACAGAGGGACCCAATCGCCGTCAGAAGTCAGCAGCTCATGCAATGGCCCCCCCGCGGGACTGCAGTTGAACAGCGGATACGAACAACAACCCTACATGACGACCCCGGGTGGTGGGGATGACGCCATTACCCACTCACCCAGCTGCGCACGCGGTGCGCGGGTATCCGTCAGGCTGTGTCCACGGAGGATTTAAATAAAAAGATAAAAGAAACTAAAACTGTGTGGGCGTTTCGCACGCAAGGTAGGCCGGCGGGGAAGAAAAAAGAGATATGCGAATGTCGTGGTACGAAATGGCCGGAAAGTGATTAGGCAAGAAAGAAACGAAGGTGAGGTGCGGTATGTATGGAATGCAAAGAACGCACGAGAGCCTACCTTGGGTCCACCGGTCACTTGAAGAACCCACCTCGACCGGATGGGGGTGAGGGGATGAAGGTGGCGATGATTGGCTCGGGAACCCCCGGGTGCGCCAAAAACCCGTACTCACATAAGGTGAGCCCCTGAGGGGGTTTTTGCTGATTTTGAACTGATTTGCACTTTAACAAAATCAGTTTTTGTGAACACAATTACAAAGTGTAAAGCGAGTAATGAACTGAGAATGTTGTCAGTCATTTAACGAGTGTTGCATTCAGTATGATATATTTTTTCTACTGAAAGTTCTTTTAGTTGTTATTTTGTGTAAATGTTGCATATTACTGTGTTTTGAATAATTTATCAACTTTTGTTACCAGTGTTTTGTATGCACAAAATTTAATGTAAAAACAAGTTGGAAATAACTATAAAAGCAAGATTGAGCTGAAAAAAGACATTAACTGACTTCAGAGTTATATGCAGCGCCACCACAGTCTACTTAAGCTGCCGTCTGTAGAGCGCACTGGCCGATAATGCAGATGGTGACTTGCTGGTGGTATTCTGCTTCAGCCAGGAGAAGGCTGAATAACGTCTATGCCAGCAGCATTAGTCCCAGAGTTCGGCATATTGTTTTAGCACTACAACGTAGATTATTCTGCGAGTTAGACACCATGGCTCATAAAAAGAATTTCACACCTCAAAGACATATCTTATTCACACTGTTTAGAGCATTTTGGGGGGTTATACCTTCCAATATAAAAATATTTTTGAGGTTTGAGGAATTCCATAAAATATTTGGCTTTTATCTTTGGTAGCTTTTTGACTAGGATATGAAATAGGTACTTGTCCGAAATATATTTTTCTAAAAATGTTTTTATTCAAAGCACCTCTAAACTTGTAATTCCCTGAAGATCTAGATGTAGAATTTTTTAGTAGAGGACAACATTACTCTACATTTGGTAAAGGATAGAGTGAATAAAAGGAGAAAGGAAAAAAATTAAGTAATATCCTCACAGTTAATAAATCAGTGTAAATCTGTTTTCATAGCTTCTACACGACCAGCTATCTGAAAGGGGATATATTATACATATATAGGAATTGTACATATGAAAGGGGAACCATACATATAAGAATTGTACAGTAATAATTTAATTCACTAACATGTTAAAATATTCAACATCTAACATTTGTACAGAGCTGATTGTAAGAAACGGTTGATCTAGCAAAATTCCAGGAAAACATAATCCAAAGTAGAGCGTACTTTTCACCAAGCCAACAGGCAGGGAACCGGTAAGGGTACGGAGAAATAGAAAGAGACAGATAGAGAAAAGAAAGAGACGGAGATATGGAACTGGCTTCACAACTCTCCAAGATGACGTTTAAGCGCACGGATCTGAAGCCACACATTCCCATACATGTTAAGGTAACGCGGTTTGAGGACCAATAGGAAACGTCGTTACATTTTTAAACGCAGAGATGAGCGTCACTAGGCTCCCGTATATAAGGGCAGAAAAGGCCTCAGAGCCCACTCTCTCCCTCTCGCTCGGATCTTCAAAAATAGTCGTCGGTACGAAGTGCTACAGAAGCACGTGTGGGTGGGAGTGCGTGTGCAGATAGCGAGGCTCCTGACTTATTTAAAGCGGTGGGATTATAATGATGGGAAAAGCTAGTCGCCCATAATCACTTCAATTGTGAATAAACTTCATTAAGGGAAAATTGCAGTGTATTTTTTAACTTGCCTCACCTACAATAAACTGAGAATTAAGAATTAGATATAGGCAGGAAAAGTTAGGAATGGAATAAACAACAACCGACGAGCGTCCATAGCCGAGGAAGAACACTGCAGCAGACATCACCCAAGGATCGACGATTTCGCGCTACAAACAGCGCACAGCACCCTTTCCCGCTACATAACAAAGATGAATTGTCAGACCTCTGCTTTAAACGCCTCATCTACAGCGCTAGGCATGACACGACGAAGTGAAGCGTACTCTCAGATTTCGTCCCCTAGGGTGTATCACTTCCCAAACAACCCTTTAACTTTTAGCACCGCCGACGTTCTGGGGACAGATAACATTTTGTGTGCGCGGGGGGATGCAAGGGTGGGGGTCAATTTGTCATGGCAGTTCTTATAACGCGTTGTCCACACCGTTTGTTTTTACAATGTCACGTGATCCGTGTAGCCTGTATGCCATTGGTCGGTATTTCCTGCTCTATGACCGGATTGTTACACTGCTTTCATACAAATGTACCTATACAACAAATAGGACAAGTCGATAAGCAGCGGTATCACGCGAAATTAGCGAACTGAAACACCTGCATAGCAGTCTTTTGTTTTGTTTATCTGCTAGTCATACGTTATTTTCAACAGCCTTCGGAATGGTAAAATGTCTGTTCCGAAAAGATGATAAAAATTAATCTTTTGATAAACAGGATGCTTCGTCTGTGTGCTTTCAGAGTGAACTGAGAACAACGGTTTATTCATCTCTGTATACAGTGGAAACTTTGGTTCCATTACTGTGAGGCAGTATTTTTAACACTTAAATGATTTCAGTATAATATAAAATATAATAACAGCCCGCCTTAAAGCAATATGTGTATAATATAATATATAAAGTGCATGTAACAGTCATTGTATTAATATTTATATCATTGTGTACATGTTCAATAATGTTATGTGAATGAATTACGTAATTTAATAATGTAGGAGCTGTGAGAATAATAGGTTAAAAGTTGCTAACAATGAGGTAACTTTGAGTCAATAATGAGTAAGAAAGTTTAATAATGCTACTAGTTATTTTGGAGCAATAATAATGTAAACTTTGAGACAGTTTATAAATAGCCAATAAACAACCAGAAAGAAAGCTTAAGTTAAATGAAAGTATTCTATTCGAGTAGGATTAGCAATCATAAACTGAATAGGGCAAATTGTACAAATTCAGAAGCCATTTGCTTTAGACAACGTTACTAACCGAACGAGAGACACGTCCTCGAGAAGTTTAATATGTATTCAGTGTGAGACGAAAATAGTTTACGTGTTTAAAAAGTGCAAGTATTTAATAAAAGAATGTAACAGCTCTCTATATCAGTGAAGTGTTACTTAAATCGTGTCAAGAATTAATAAAAAGGAGTGAATTAAAATTTATAATCTGTGTAAGCCTATATTCTTCAGCCACACCACGTCATGCAAAGAAATTCATGTCCCTAACAATAATACTGACGCAGCCGAGGCAAACATAAATATAACTTTTAAAGAAACAGTAAAAATTACAAAGTTAATATTTTTAAACTTGGGGCGAAGGCTACCGGGTACCATACGTGCGGTTGCAACTACTTCAAGTTCGGCTCCCCAACAGTTGAACTACAATACAACACCACCATAAAATTAAACTTCCACTAATGGCGAGATGCATTAATGTGGTGTATACAAATTCCATAGTTAAATTGCTTTGTCTGATGATCTGTCAAAGAAAACTAAAATTAAGGAAACAATAGTACAAAATATTTAGTTTTAGTATTAATATTTTAAGCGACCTGTGGGAATTTTTGTAAACTCAGTCTACAGACCTGAGGGTATACGAAAATCTGACGTGTTACATTCACATTATTGGCTCTACCCTCCATCATTTATTATTGGGTATACAAATAATTCTTTCAAAAGTTTACTTTTTATCTACTGTATTTTAATCCAGATAAATCTTTGCAGAAATAACTAGATTACAGTTTCGTTAGGATACAAAAAGAACAAATATGTTATTTCTTTTTTAGTTGCATTTATACCCCACCCTTAACTACATACATTGGTCTTATCGGTGGCCTTTCCTTTGCAACTTATTGCCTATTGGCAATAGTGTTAACTCGTATTCTTTTGGAGTTGGGTTTCTTGCACCTTTTGGGTTTTAAGCATTAGTTCATACATGCATACATTCACACTTCCAAACTGTGGGGAGGATAGGAATAATGTTATATTGATAATCGAATATTTAAGAACTGGACACTGTACGCTGACCTTAAAATTCCATACTGTTTCCATACAATCGTCAGAAACAACTGAAAATCGATTGGACTTAAAAGGAATGAAAAGTATTGAACAAATTGAATCATTAATAACGGATATCTCGGAAATTCTGATGCCACAAAACAGGTTATTTGAAATAAACTGGGTTTTGTAAAGAGGTCCATATTTGTTTGTTATTATGTTTTCGTCTATCGCTTAACGTTTACCAGTTATACCTAATTATACAAAATTTTTCCGGATAAAGAAGACTTCACAGGCCATTCTCAGAAAATTCAAAACATACACCGTATTTGTAAATATTTAATACGAAGTATCTTACTCAAAATAGATATAGCCAATTTTTAGGGTATCAAAAATTTCGAAAAATGTTCAAAGGGTAGTCTCAGTCGGGGGATTTTCTGAAAAAATCCACATATCGCATTTTAGAAGATACTGAATATAAATACCAAGATTGGTATTTATCCGACTTTTAAGTATTGATTTATGCTGTTCACAGACACACGGACACACACGGACCTTTTTCAACTTTTTTTTAATCAGGAGGCCGTAAGACACGTGTTTCCAGTGAAATGTCGGTATCGAAATTTTAGTGTAATGCAATACCTTCTCTACCTACTAGGTACATGGTAGAGAAAGTAAATATGTATACAAATTGAATGTGTTATATTCAATTACTTTCTCAACTCAATATCCTTTATTTTTATAGATCCTCTGCAAACTATTCTTAACTACTTCATGTTAGGCGAAGCAAACCTTTACATAAATAGCTTCATTACACATTTCTTTGAAGGTGATCTGTAGTGAGATATTAAAGAGCTGGGGTGCTACTACTGGCCAAAAAATCCACACATCGTCCATGCCATCGCGAGAAATATAGGGAGAATAGTGACAGTACATTAATAATCTGATGTGTTACACTCATATGACCGTCCTTACTCTTGTACAAACTATTTTTACAAACGCTTATTCTTCATATGCTTCATGTTAATCGAGGTATCGAGATGTTAATCTTATTGCTAATTTTCTTTGTAGATGCAAGGTGAATTGGTAGGCTTTAAGCGATAGTCAAATATTTTTAAGAGCTGGTTGCTATGTGGAATATACCATTCTCTTTGCAATACCAGGACAAGAAAATGAATAACGAATTTGAGAAAAAGTAGAAGTATTGGAAAATTTAAGGGAATAACAAGGGAATTTTTGGATTCAGGGGGTCTCAAAACATATATTTCCGATGAACTCTTGGTATCGAATTTTTGGGTGGAATACAATACTTCCCCTACTTACTATACGTAGTAGAGAAAGTAAAAAACGGAACATTTGGTCGTCCCGAAAGGAATTGTCGGGACGCTGCAACATTGTGCTAAAAATCGGGACTGGCTTGAGAAAAACTGAACGGAACCCTGTTCTATAAGCACTGTGCCGCTGTAAAGTCCGACTACCCCAACACACGAAGTTGAAGGATGAGGGTGTTTATATTGTTGCGGTTGGACCACGTATTGCGGGAGACATGTTTCTTGGAGTGTTCGCCCCACGTACGATACAAACTTTCCGGTGGCCTTCGCCCCACGTTTAAAAGCAACTTTGTATTTTAATGTTTATTTAAATATTATATATGTATGCCTCGCCTGTGTCAGTAGTAATTTTTGTAACACGTATCTCTTAGCAGGGCTGGAACGGCTTACACAAATTATAATTGTATTGTATTTTGTTTATTAATCCTTCACACGATTAAATAACACTTCACTGATGTATCCTACTATAGATCTGTGAGATTATTATTAATTGTACCTTTTAACATGTAAAGTTTATATTATTCTCACCACAATGAATTTTTATGTATCACGTTGAACAGGTACCGTACCGATCGGGTACGCAATCTAATGGCGTCTGCATAAATGAGGGAAAATCAGACGCGGAGTGTATTCGTAAGAGAACAGAGGACTATTTTAAAGGGATGTAGATGTCGGAGATAGGAGATCTCGATGAGTGCACTGAAATATATTACATGCTATTTTCTTCTATAGGATGATTTATGAAGAACTGGCTTGAATTTGCACATTTCCTCTGTTTCAAGTCTCATTAGTTAAGCCTACTCCAATAGAGTACTTTTATTAATCTTAAGCTTTTCCTAGTAGTTGATTGGCTATTTATAAACTGTTTTAAATATAACATTATTATTCCAGGAATTATTAGTAGCATAATTAAACTTTCTAATTTATTGTTGTGTCAAGGATACCTCATTGTTAGCAACTTTCGGCTACTACTTTATAATTCTGTTTGCTACGAAAAGCAGCTTGCTTCTATTCTCACAGCTCCTACATTGTTAAATTACGTAAATTATACATGACATAATAATATAAACATAATGAAATGACTGTTACAAACATTTTATATATTATACACATATTGCTTTAAGGCGAGCTGTTATGATATTTTATATTATATAATTAGACTGATATCATTTAAGTGTTAAAAATACTGTCTCAAGGGTGAAAGGAAGAGAATGACACCGTGTATCACAAAGTAGCATGCCCGTTCTACGTTGTTTATCCAAAAGCTAAATAATAAAATAATTAAGTTAAAACTGAAAGCGCATGGTTATTATTAATTTCTCATAGTATTGTTTACATCACTTAACTAGACAGAAATCTTTACAAAGCAACTTCTTGCCTTAAACTTATTTTCGGCCAAAATTAAATCTAATACTACGTACCGAGCGGAAGGCTCAGTCAGTTACGTTTGTGGCACACATTTGGGAGGTCGTGGGTTCAATTCCCATGGCCGACCTTCCTGACCCATGGGTTTTTTCAGGGTATTCCCTGGTTGCCAGGCCAATGCTGGGAAGCATTCTCACATCCCCCGAATTTCCTGTCCCTCCATTTCATCTCCACTCTCATTTCCCTTCATCTTTCATCTGTTGGTCTCTTTCAGATTTGGGAGTATCGTGTTTTGGTGCAGAGAGGTAGGGGAAAAGGATGCTCTTTGTGACTCTCCGTCCCTCGGCTTTCGGTTGACTGCCGAGGATAATGGCCCCCTTCTGTGCGGGGTAGGGTCTCCCTGCCCGTCTGCCGGGAAGTCTCTACCTGGAAAAAGGTAAAGGTAAATGTACATATCACGGAGGGGCCCCCGGAACCGGGGCAGAGCATCGCACGCAGGCCAGTCGGCCTATTGTGCTTCTAACGTGACCCCTGGGAGGGAGAGAGGGAGGGAGGAATGAGGGGGAGAGATCCAAAAGGCGACCAGATCGGAATGCCGAAGGGCGCAAGCATGAACGGGGTCCCTAACGTTTCAGATAGAGCGCATCCGACGCCGCAGGGTACCTACACGGAAGACACCAACCTCCAAGATATTTGGGAGCCCCACGCTGAGGAGAGACCTAACTGGGCGGTACCGCAGCGACGTCAGGGAAGCAACCTTTACAAAGCCCAAGCCACCGCCCAGCCGCAACCCGCCGAACACCGTCGCTTGGTCCTTCAACCCTGAAAGCGATGACAAGGAAGATGATGGGTACAGGAAATGAGAGGAAGGAGAATCGTGGAAGAAGATGAACCACCCCAGCATTCGCCTGGCGAGCCGTGGAAACCACGAAAAACCCATGGGCCAGATTGGGCGGTGGCCGGGGATCGATCCCGGGACCTCCAGAATACGGGTCAAGGACGTAACCGCCTAAGCCATCCCGCTTGGTGGCTACCTGGAAACCTTAGGGATCCTGCCATTTCTGTGCCGCCACTCCTGGTTCCGGACGCCCGGTGTCTCCTCTCGCCTCATCCTTCCTCCCGGGAACGCCCCTTGTGGGGCGTAGGTGCAATATCCCCTGTGCTGATCAGTGGCGAATCCCTTCCGTAGCCAATCCTAATACTAGGTGTTTTGATTAAACTTAACTTCAGACACATTGTACCTATATATTGCAACATCTCAGCAAAAATAAATATACACAGATTTTTACTATAAATATCAATATTCTGCTTATATCCCTAGCACCCTGGAGAAACGTTATTACACATGCACGAGAAATAATATTATGCAAGCATTTTGTGGGAGCTAGAGCAATATGCAGGCAAAAACTCCGGCGTTAACTAGAATAAAGCATGCAGTTTATGGCTATAAAGTATTTTCTGCTTATGCATACGCTTATTAACTTTTGTGTATAAACCGTTATATTTACGAGCGTTGCACATACAGAAATGTTCCTTGCCTAACAGAGGTTCTGCTTTATTCGTGTTGTCATAGTGACGTCCGCAAAGAACAAACAAGCGACGATCACGGCTGTTTGCGTTGCGTCACCACAGTTTCAGAAGGCCGTGAGAAAATGTAACTCAGAGCGAATCTCGGATCATCTCTTCCGCGAACCACATTCTCGTAAATCTGGGTCTTTTAAAAATAATTTTCCCTGTAGCGACAAGTGCTCATAAAATACGCAAAACAAGGCTCTAATAGATCCGGTTTGATTATTTAAAGTGGAAGAGAAATATAGATGCGGGATTTTAGTGACGTCTTATTCTGACCTTAAAACCGTTAATGCGTATCGTTCAAAATACTCTCTTTGTCCTTTATAAATTCACATATATCACTTATTTACAGGTAAAATACTATTCAATCCAGGTTATGTTATTCATTATAAATTCTTCATCAGATAAGTTTTCAAATCAGGCAATGCAAACTTGGCTATATGCTACATGCATTATTAGTTGTTTATATCAGAGGCTGGTTTTCGTTAGCAACGCACCCCTGCGAAAGAAAAGAAGAAATAAGAGTCACAATATCTAATTAGAGAAAATGTCTAATGCGCGTACGAGAAAGAGATACACTATGTGATCAAAAGCATCCGGACACCCCACAAACTTACGTCTTTCATCTTAGGTGCATTGTGCTGCCACCTACTTACTCATTATCCGCGACCTCAGTAGTCTTTAGACATCTTGAGACAGCATGATGGGACGTTCCGTGGAACTCGCAGACTTTGAACATGGTCAGGTGATTGGGTGTAACTTGTGTCAGAAGTCTGTACGCGAGATTTCCACACTCCTAAACATCCCTAGGTCCACTGTTTCTGATGTGATAGTGAAGTGGAAACGTGAAGGGACATGTGCAGCACAAACGCATACAGGCCGACCTCGTCTGTTGACTGACAGAGACCGCTGACATTTGAAGAGGATCGTAAAGAGTAATAGGCAGACATCTTCCAGACCATCACATAGGAATTCCAAACTGCATCAGGATCCACTCCCAGTACTATGACATTAGGCGTGAGAAACCTTGGATTCCATGGTCGAGCGGCTGCTCATACGCCACACATCACGCAGGAAAATGCCAAACGATGCCTCGCTTGGTGTAAGGAGCGTCAACATTACACGATTGAACAGTGGCATGTGGAGTGACGAATCACGGTACACAATGTGGCGATCCGATGGCAGGGTGTGGGTATGGCGAATGCCGGTGAACGTCATCTGCCAACGTGTGTAGTGCCAACAGTGAAATTCGGAGGTGGTGGTGTTATGGTGTGGTCGTGTTTTTCCTGCAGGGGGCTTGCACCCCTTGTTGTTTTGCGTGGCACGATCACAGCGCAGACCTGCATTGATATTTTAAGCACCTTCTTGCTTCCCACTGTTGAAGAGCAATTCGGGGATGGCGATTGCATCATTCAACACGATCAAACACCTGTTCATACTGCACGGGCAGTGGCGGAGTGGTTACACGATAATAACATCCCTGTAATGGACTGGCCTGCACAGAGTCCTGACTTGAATCCTATATAACACCTTTAGGATGTTTTGGAACGCCGACTTCGTGCCAGGCCTCACCTACCTACATCGATACCTCTCCTCAGTTCCGTTGCCTGCGAGAGTGAACGCTCTCATCAAGGCTAAGGGTGGGCCAACACCATATTGACTTCCAGCATTACCGATGAAGGGCGCCACGAATTTGTACGTCATTTTCAGCCAGGTGTCCGGATACTTTTGATCACGTAGCGTATATGGAGCTGAAGACCCGTAGTTAGAGTGCCGAATGTGGCATTGAAGTCTGATTAAACTTTTTCAAGAATCACAAATTTTTCATTAGATATCCATTTAAATTGGAAAACCTAAACTTCTGACGAAGCATATTTCGGAAACGGTTAATGCTAAGGAAACGTTATTAAATACAAACTATCGTAGACTATATTGTGAACTGTAAATATTTGTCCATTAATTATTGTTTTGACATTATATGAAACTCAATGAGACTGTTGCTTTGCTTATATCGTTTATAAATTTGTTTTAGACAGCCACAAGGGCGTAGTGAGGGGCGGCTGCACATTGCTTTAATTTTCGTGCTCTAAATGCTGTTGCTTGAGGAGTTTTTGCTTTGTTAGAGACAGTATGGGAAACAACTAAAATAATAGATACAAATAGTCGAGTGAGCAGCCTTATTATACAGGGTGGACCATTTAAGTTGAGACTGTACAATATCTCCAAAACTAAGCGTTGTAGAAAGAAATGTCTTTGGTAAAAGTTGTTTCATATTATGGGGGGGGGGAAGTAAATGCCATTAGTGTAGCACATAAACAATACACATATGAGGTGGCCATAATTATAGAAGAGGGTTTGAGGGGTTATAAATTAAATAAATTAAAATATGGTGCACATAAATTTCAGACAATGGGAATTTCATTATGAGAAGAAGAAAATAGTTACAAAAATGCCACTGTATGGGGATGGCGCAGGACATCTTTGGATACAGTCAATAGGATACACTTATATACGCAATGCTCTGCTTACGTGATCGTGATTTCCTCGTCAAGCTTTATTACCAAACCAACAGCAATGCTACCGTTGCGAAGAACATACGGAGAGGTTCCATGACCATTACTGATTTACAAACGCTCTGAACGTACTGGCTCTTTACAAGTGCATCCAAGGCGAGGACGCAAATCGTATGCAACGAAGACTTGGAAACTGTTGCAGCGGCGTTCTGCACTGGACAATGCGATACAGAGACAACTGTTTGTCCAACACGTTCAAAGGCAGCATATTGAGTCCCATTTGTAATTTTAATGTGTTGGATTAAACTCACCAATAACATCTTGCTTCCTTTCACTCCCCATTTAATGCCACTTCATCCTCTGGTGGCAATTTTGGAACTATGTTTTTCTTCTCAAAATGAAATTCCCATTGTCTGAAATGCATATTCACCACATTTAAATTTATTTGGCGTCTCAAGTGTTTACTTATGACCTCCTCTTTAATTATGGCCACCTAGTAGTTTCACTCCGCGCTTTACATCTCGTGAACACATGGAGGAGCCTCCTCTCCAATGTTTGTTTACCTTCGAGACCTCAAGAAACTGCCATGGTTACTACCCAATGTTATGTAATCCACGTGCTATCTTTCATTGCACCAGCATTGAGTGTTTAAGAAATACATGCTCCTACACTTGATAAATAAACTAAGTATATTAAATCAAGAATCAGTGTGCTATTAC
Source organism: Deroplatys truncata (assembly GCA_030765065.1). Taxonomy (NCBI): domain Eukaryota; kingdom Metazoa; phylum Arthropoda; class Insecta; order Mantodea; family Mantidae; genus Deroplatys; species Deroplatys truncata. The sequence goes on along the minus strand of CM060987.1, from coordinate 107,309,167 downwards.
TACTTTATGGGGCCAATTGTAAAAAATCTGATGTGTTACATTCACATGACTTTATCTATTCTTGTACAAACTATTTTTACAAACGGTTATTATCCATATGCTTCATGTTGATCGAGATGTTAATCTTATTGCTAATTTTCTTGTAGGTGCAAGGGGAATTGGTAGTATTTAAGCGATAGTCAAATATTTTAAGAGATGATTGCTATGTGGCGCATTTCATTCTCTTTGCATGTCCAGGACATAGAAAAAATGAATAACGAATTCTCATTTGAGAAAAAGTATAAGTATTGGGAAATTTAAGGGAATAACAAGCGATATCTCGAAAATGATTCACTCAACAACAAAAATGTATATAACATAAATTGTGTATTTTAACGCGAACTACATTTTTTGTGTAGTAACATTTTGTCTATCTCTTATGGTTTACCAGTTATGCAAAAGTCGCTCACAATGAAGAATACTTTGGGAGACATTCCCAGAAAATTCGAGATATACATTTCATTTCCATAAAAATATCTTAAATATATGATATTTTAATCAAAATCGTTTGAGCCATTTCTGAAAAAATTAAAAATTTCGAAAAATGTTCCATGTAAAGGGTAATTTGGGGTGGGGGATTTTCTTGAACACCTTCGTGTCGCATCTCTGGAAGATACTAAACCTAAATACCACGTTTGGTGTTTATCCGACTGTTCGTTTCTGAGTTATGCTGTTCACAGGCAGACAGACACACACACGCACATGGACATGTTCTAAAAATGCTTTTTTTTGGATTCAGGGGGTCTCAAAACATATACTTCCGTTGAAATCTCTGTATCGAATTTTTGGGTGGAATACAATACTTCCCCCACTTACTATACGTAGTAGAGAAAGTAAAAAGATATGCGCCTTGAAGCACATGACACTATTCACAAAGTTGTCCACATTGCCTAAATCTCTGCCCTTCATTTCTTTTGTTTTTTGGGGTTTCCACAGCTCCTGTCTCCACCACTTTCTTCCTCGAAAGGGAAACAACATTCACAGATACATCAGTTGCTTTCAATGTTAGTTTACTGGCATCCTTAACAATAACGCAAAAATAGAGTTTACTACATGCAAAACTGTCGTTTTTTTCACCACTATTAAGGATTTTGCCACTTCTATGTTTAATTACACTGTTGTGAACTGCCACACACTCTACTACTACACACTACGCTATGATCGTGATAAACAATACTGCATTAGCACGGCCGATGCTTAACTCCAGTAAACGACGCGGGAGTACCACTGTCTATATGGCCACGCTAATAAATAGATACCAATTATTTAAATTATATTTAAATGAAAGTATTATTAAAATGTTCCACTTATTCGTCTTTATTATATAAGTAATACATCTAGTGCAACAACTATCTGCTTTTGTTTGTTGAAAAGCATTCTGTGGCGAAGGCACCTGCGTTTGTTTACACCAGGACCAATTCTTGGGATAGGCGGAGCATAATGGCGCAATCAAATGCAAGCAAGAATCGTAGGTGTCTGGAGTACATGGCGCGGGATTCTCGAAGATCGTGTCATCTAGTTCTACTTCTTCAGGCATCATCTGATCTAAAAGAGATTAAGAAACTTCCTGCTCGCCCGGATATCTGATCATGAATCACTGGTTTCAGCAGCATGGCGCACCCTTTCACCGTTATAGAGGAGTGATAGAACACCAGGTCACACCTATTCCGAAGGAAGAATAGCGTTAAATAGACCATGCCTAGTTGGTCGCCGGATCTGAACCCACTGGAATTGTTTCTGAAGTTCAAGAAAACAATGTGTCTGTTTTAACCGCAGAATAACAGAAATTCATCTTTGCACATCAAAAACAAAGTATAATATTCAAGCAAATTCTACGTTCTAGACTTACATTTCATTACTAAACTTTGGGGATGGAAGAAAAATCTCATCTTCAAAAACTAGAAATTGTTCAGAACAGATATCCCAGACAAAAGCACAGAATGGCTAGTACCAAACAAATACATTCATGCAAATCTAAAATATATACGCAAAATGTGTGTCTAAAATATATGTCCCAGAAGTGCCCGACCTAAAAAAGAAAACACAAAAATCTTGGGGAAAAACATCTTTATTTCTCTACATAGTCTTCTTTTATCTGGATATACTTTTCCCAGCGGTGTTCAATAGCTTCGATACCCTGTTTATAGTGAGAACCATCGAGTTCTGCAAAATAGCCATCAACTGCAAACTCCACCTCTTCATTGTTGGCAAATCTTTTACCACCAAGCCATTCTTCAAATTTGGAAACAGAAAACAATCAGAGGGAGCTAAGTCTGGCGAATAGGGTGCACGAGAAAGCAATTCGAACCTTAATGCATTGATTTCGGCCATGATGATAATGGAAGTGTGAACTGGTGCATTGTCTTGATGAAACAGAAGTTTCTTTTTCGCAAAATGCGGTCGTTTTTGCTTGATTTCATCATTCAAACACTGCAATAAATTTTCATAATACTTGCCACTGATTGCTTTCCCTTTTTGAAGATAATCAATGAAAATTATCCCACGCGCATCCCAAAAAAACTGACGCCATGACCTTGCCTGCTGATGGAACTGTCTTCGCCTTCTTTGGAGCCGATTCTCCCCTTTCAAACCACCGTTTAGACGTTCATTCGTCTCAGGTGTGAATTGATGGTCCTATATTTCATCCATGGTTGTGAATAGAAGCAAAACCTCGGCTTTATTGCAGCGAAACATCGCCAAACACTCGACTGAAGCGTCCTCACGACGCTGCTTTTGTTCCATTGTGAGTAAATGTGGCATCCATCTTGCGCACATGTTTATCATGTCTAAATTTTTGTTAGTATGTAATGAACAGCACTTTTCGAAATGCCTACGATGTCTGCTAGCTCGCGCACTTTCAGTCGACGGTCATCCAATACATTTTGTGGACTTTCTTCACAATTTCTGGCGTGGTCACCTCATTTGGTCGACCACTGCAATATTCGTCTTGGCAGGTCGTACGGCCACGCTTAAACTCTGCCACCCAATATTTTACTGCTGTAAACGAAGGAGCAGACTCCCCCAGAGTAGAATCTGGCTCAACTTTAATATTAGTTGAACTAAGTCCTTTCAAATGAAAGTATTGTATCACATAACGATGGCCAGTTTTACCCATATTTACATATTCGCTGAGAGAGTTCACTATTAATGGCTGCCAAAATCGTCAAACCTCAAACTTAAGCTTTATAAGGGTGGTACTTTCTACCATAGTCATTTATTTGAAACCACAACCGCTATATATACGTCAGTTCAGGTACTTCTAGGACTGCCCTCGTACCTTTAATTGAGCTCATTTCATTCTTTTAAACATTCTTTATCAGCTTAATTAATCCGCGGGCAGATAGATTATAACATCTGCCCTGAAGCTACCTATAGAAAATGTAGATGAATAATTCAGAAATTTAAGAAAATAATAATAACAATAAAATCTTATTTCCTCTTCAGCTTTCTTATTTAAAAGATATTCTCTCAAAGAACTCTTTCTTCAATTTGACAGTTGCATTCTATGATCTTATTCAAGAGCTAGTACTAAGGTAAAGGCACGGAGGAACGGAAGGGGCATGCAGGCCAGTCTGCTCCTTGTGCTTCTACCATGACTCCTGCAAGGGAGGGATGAGGGGAGAGACCCGAAGGGCAACCAGATTCAGAATGATGACGGGCGCAGGCACAGTCCCGAATGTTTCCAGATTGAAGCCTCCAACGTGTGGGTCCACTCTATTGGCCCGAGCCTTTGGGGGTCACCCGAAGGAGCTACCGTCCGAAAGCACCCAGAGGTGGATTCCAGCTGAGCAGTCCTTGGACAGTCAGTAAGAAATCTTCACAGAGCGCACAGCCACCGACCAGCCACAACCCGCCGAACATCGTCGCCTGATCCTACATCCCTGAAACAAATGACAAAGAAGATGATAGTACAGAAAACGGGGGGGGCAGGAGGGTGGTAGTAGAAGATTAACCACTCCAGTATTCACCTGCTGAGCCGGAGAAACCATATAAGAGTGTGTGTCGAGGACCTCCTGAATGTGAGTCACTCAGTTACCACGGTGCCACCTCGCTCTGTAAGAACTAGCACAAGGGTTAAACAAAAGACTAGAATGGGATTCCGTTTCATCCAGTTTGTAACATCCAGCGTGCCACATTACATCCAAGCAAGCCTTCATTTCCCTACTGGAATCCGAAACTGCGCTACCAAATATTCATCATCATCATCATACAAACGGGGATTAGGCAACTGGTGATCTGTTCCGACTCCAAACCAAAGCTGCTCCATCCATCTTCTAGCAGGTCTTCCCAGGCTTCGTTGTCCTGTTGGTTTATAATTTAATGCCCTTTGCGGAATCCTAGCATATTCCATTCTGCAGACATGGTTGTACCAGTTTTTCCTGTACCAGTTTAAATATTCCCAGTTGTTCTCTGATATCTCCACTTCTCTGTTTGTCCACTAGAGTATAACCTGCTACAGACCTTAGGAATTTCATTTCCTCAACTTCTATCCCCATCAAAAAATCTTTATTTAGAGTCCAAAATTCAGACCCATATAATAGTGCAAGAACTGCAGAAACCTTATAGAATTTCAGTAGATCTCTTTGCGGACTTTCCTTGACAAACTTCTTCCGATTGTTCCACATATGTGTTGGAATAAATTTAGTTTTCTATTTAGATCTTTTGTTCTATCCTTGCCCATGAAAACTCCTGGATAGTTAATGTCCATAACTTGTTTAACAGGGGTATCATCAATCACAATTTTGGCTTTGACAGGATCTTTTCCATAAAATGCCATTATTTATTTTTTCTCAGCTGAAATTTCCAGATTATGTTCAATACAATACTTAAATTATAAATAGTTCTTTGTAAATTATCTTTAGTAAATGCTATAACTGCTTGGTCATCTCCAGAAGCCAAAGTGTCCATATTTATACTACCCATTTTAAATTTAGTAGTTAAAATGTTTTGCCATTTACGAATGACGTCGTCTAAATAAATATTAAAAGATGAGGGTGAAAGTTAAGGCAATATTTTATATCATAACATGCTGTAAATGCCAAAGTGATTGTAGTGTAAATTAATATTATTGTATGTACAGGATTTTAGATGTTTGTTAGCCATAAGCATTGTTAGGAAATAAGTTTACACGGCCTCACTGAAACTGACAATAGAAGTGGGCAACAATAAACCGAGGGAGTGAGTTGTTTATCACTAAGAAGAGACAAACAAATGACGTGAGGGTAGCGTGCCTTTTTTTTAGAAATGGAGGGAATATCTTCCCTAGAGTATATATGTTAGTAGTAGTGATTGGCTGACAAAACAGACGCTAAAGTGGGCGCGATTTGGTAACGAATAGCAGCTCTATTATAATGTTTAGGCAATTCGAGGTGAAGGAGTGTATATATATATTCTCGAGCCATAAGCAAGTTTCGCGTAGTTCTAAGGATTCTCTCGTGAGGTGCACGTCATCCAGTTTGGAAGAATCTCTCGCGAGGTACACGTCGTAAAGTTAGTTACAAAATGTGAAGTACACGGCAACTAATACGACAGTAACTACATTTGGAAATACCAGTGTTTCAGTCAGGCGTATATAAAGATAAAAGATGTGAATTATTAATTAATTGTGACGGCAATAAAGGTGTAAAAACTAATTCTTTTATCAGTGTTATCTTTTAGTAACAACTCCTTTCTGTTTACACGCCCTGCTTAGAGATATTTGCTCGACTGAGTTATAATAGCTAGCCGGAGGACAATAAACGCAAATTTTAAAATAATAAAACAATAAGAGGCGCTCCACAAATAAGATAACGCGAGCCGATTACTGTGAAAAAATGGACACCCTTGTCGGATACCTTGATTTACTTCAATGTAATTTTGTGAGAGCCTTCCTCCACTTTAAATTCTTATCTTTGTTCCCAAATATAAACTTTGTATAGAATGTGTTATATTGTTATACCAAATATTGTTTTCTTAATAATCCTGTTTCTCTGCCCTCTGCCAGAATATTACTCCATGTTTCCTGTCTACCACAGAGTGGACATTATCTTACCCGGGTATTACGATTCCACGCGCCGAGTCCTGGCTAAGTTAAATTGCTTCTTTGTTCCTGTGTACAGACGTCTAAATAGGGGAGGGAAGCCTCCCCCAAACCCTCGCTGTTTCACACTGTATTTCACTTGAGTGAAACCATAGCCGCATACTGTGACTGCAAATTTTGTCTATCAATATTGCGCAGTCGTTTCTGAATTATCTTCCATTCACTACACTCGAAGTCCCTCCTATGTAACCAAATGTACCCCATTCGAAGTCCTTCCATGTCCTTGCAGAATGTCGTTGTCCAGCACATATCCCTACCTGCTCTCTGAAACTCAGTGCGTAGAAGCGATTCAGCTTCCCGTGCTGTGTGTAAGCAGTAACTGCCGTTATTACTTTCTCTACTACGTATAGTAAGTAGGGGAAGTATTGTATTCCACCCAAAAATTCAATACCGAGATTTCACCGGAAATACATATTTTGACACCCCCTGAATTCAAAAAAAGCATTTTTGGAAACATGTCCGTGTGTGTTTCTGTATATGTGTCTGTGAACAGCATAACTCAGAAACGAACAGTCGGATAAACACCAAACTTGGTATTTAGGTTCAGTATCTTCCAGAGATGCGAGACGAAGGTTTTCAAGAAAATCCCCCCACCTCAGATTACCCTTTACATCGAAAATATTTCGAAAATTTTAATTTTCTTAAAAATGGCCCTGACGATTTTGAATAAAATATCATATGTTTAAGATTTTTCATGACAAATAAAATGTATATCTTGAATTTTCTGGGAATGTCTCCAAAAGTATCCTTCACTGTGAACGACTTTTGCATAACTGACCAACCATAAGAGATAGACAAAATTTTACTACACAAAAAATGTAGATCGCGTTAAAATACACAATTTATGTCATACACATCTATTTTGTTGAGTGAGCCATTTTCGAGATATTGCTTGTTATTCCCTTAAATTTTTCAATGGTTATTTTCTCAAATGGGAATTCGTTATTCATTTTTTTGTCTTGGATATGCAAAGAGTATTAATCTGTGGGAAAGGGAATGGTGCTGCACCTAGCAACCAGCTATTAAGAGATATGTATGTGCTTATAGGGTACTGCATTTCTATATTGCCCTTGTAAATATATATTCCCCTTACATCTACAAGAAACTTAGCAATAAGATAGAGTCTGCAAATGTTTATCTCGATTAACATGAAGTAGATGGAGAATAAGCGTTTGAAAAAATAGTTTGTACAAGAGTAGAGAAAGTCATGTGAGTGTAACACATCAGATTTTTTTAAAATACTTTTTACTTTCTCTAGCAAGTATAGCTCTTTCTTTTACGTCTAACAAGTATGGAAAGTGTTGTAATCCATCCAAAAATTCTGTCAAGATTTCACCAGAAATACGATAATTTCTCGTATATGTTTTGAGGCCACCTGAACCCAAAAAGGTATTTTTAGAAAAATATCTGCGTGTGTATCTTTGAACAGCTTAGCTCAACGAAAGGTCGGATAAATACCAAATTTGGTAGTTAAGGGGACAAGGTACTCTGAAATGGTAAAAAATCACATTTTTTGTTTGTGGCACTAATGAAATCTCTATTATTTCCATTGCACCAAGAAATGTAAAACAAAGGAATTGAAGACAAGTTAGGTATTAATATATAGTTATCGAAATTATAAATGCAGAACTGGAATTTATTTCATACTTAAACTGTAGATAGGAGTGTTAAAATATGTGAACTGCATGGGCAATCTCACCAGACTTTCTCACTACTCAAGTACGGATTTTTTTGCTATTACTTATTCACAGGTTTCAAACCTAAGGCAACGCCGTGTATACTCTATGATATAAAGGAAGATGTACCCAAGTTAAACCCTCCTAACGTGCACCCGCTGTCTGAAGTTGGCACTGAATATGAACTAATAAAATGAAACTTTTAATAAAGAGGTAGCAGATTTGCAATGCCAGCTGGTAGGGGGTTTCAATTAGCTACCTGTATTTGTACTGCAGGTTTATTAAAATTCTAATTAAGATCGTTCTCATCAACTCTCCCGCTTTTCCGGCGCTGTCAGTGGCACATATTTGCATTTTCTGACCGTTAGCATTACAGCCATACTAGGTTCTCAAGTCTTTCCCAACAAACAAAGCGTTTATGTTTATGTACACTATTTCTGAAACATCACCAGGGTAACTTTCCTAAGCTGTACAATAAGTATATGCATACACATAAATAATACATACAGTCGAGTATACGGAGAGCTATCTATGCTTTTGGTTTCCTATAGTATTTTTACTTTCTCTACTACGTATAGTAAGTAGGGGAAGTATTGCATTCCACCCAAAAATTACAATACCGAGATTTTACAGAAAATAAACATTTTGAGGCCCCCTCAATCCAAATAAAGTACTTTTGGAAACATGTCCATATGTGTGTGAAAAACGAAAAATTAGGGAAATACCAAAACTTGGTATTTAGGTTCAATCTTTTTCCAAAGATGCCACACGAAGATTTTCAACAAAATCCTCCTACCCAAAACTACCCTTACATGGAACATTTTTCAAAATGTTTAAGTTTCTAAAAAATGGCTCTAGCTATTTTGACTAAATACCATATATGAAAGATATTTACATGGCAAATAAAATGTATGTCGTGAATTTTCGATGAGTAGCCTATGAAGTACACTTTATTCGGAAGGAATCCTCTCTAATCTTGTATAACTGGTAAACGTTAAGCGATAGACAAAACCGTAATGCACAAAAAATGTAGATCTCTTTAAAACACAGTTTATTGAAAATAACTGTTTTGTGAATAAACAGCTATTGAGCTATTCGATATTGAAGGTTCGAATTGTTCATTACTTGGTCATTATTTTAAAGTCCTTTCAACATTCGTTTGCTTCTCGCGATTGCAGAGAAAGAGTGGAATTTTAAGTCAGGTAAAGCTCCACTCTTAAACATTTGACTATTGCTGTTCCATTTGTATCTATGATGAAATGTGCAATGTAACTATTTCTGCAAAGATTTATTTGAGTTAAAATGTAGTAGAATGAAAAATAAGCTTTAAGAAGAATAATTTGTATACCCATTAATAAACGATAGAGGGTAAGAGATTTTTTAAATTTAATATCCTTATTCTCTGTTCCACATCAGTCCTACACTTATTTTATCGTAAGGTTGAAGTGAACCAAAACAATCATAATTACGCAGGGCTCTCGCTGGTTGCGCGGTGGAAAGAGTTCCGTGTATACACAATTTGTATCAATTAAATAAGTAACACAGGTTGAATATTAGCACAATATAAACACATTACTAAAGAACGTGTTGTTTATTTTGAAATTTTATAGTCGCTTTAACATATAAGTCATATCGCCACTTTACAACTTTTAAAATAAATATTTAACAATAAAACAATGAGCTTATTTAACATACTGGCAGTTTTGGACCATTGCAATGAACTAGTATAAAATTGTGACACTATAGTTAATCAAACTGATTGAACATTATATACTTTTATATAAATTTATGCTTTTGAAAAATTCAACTATCTTAGAGTACATCGAATAGTTGAGTGCTGTTTATAAATCTGGTAGTTTTGTCTTCATTGATCGTATTGAGGACATTTCACGATTGTGTGTTCGTCGTTAACAGTATGTTACACTGGTGGCAGATGGGTGGTTGGTCCTTCGAAAGAAGATAAATAACTGTGCGTGATCTTGGTATGGCCCATTCTCAGTCGGAATATGAAAACCTGATCTTGTCTGGAAAGAGAATTACTGGGAAGATGTGTCGAAAAACTCTATGTTATATCACGTGGAGTCTAGCCATCCTGTCTTCCATTGTTGGTAGAGCTCCTTTTTAATGGTTGAGATAACATCATTGGCTGGTGTAGTTGTAGTTGGGTCACTTATTGGATGTTTGGTGGCTTCTTTTGCTGCCTGATCGGCCAATTCGTTGCCTTGTATTCCAATGTGGGATGGAATCCATACTAAAGACACCTACTTTCCTTCCTTATTGGCTCTATGAAGTAGTGATTGAATTTCTAATTAGAATTAAAGAAAAGGGACATTAACAATAAAAAAATCTGATGTGTTACACTCACATGACTTTCTCTACTCTTGTACAAACTATTTTTACAAACGCTTATTCTCCATATGCTTCATGTTAATCGAGATATCGAGATGTCAATCTTATTGGTAATTTTCTTGTAGATGCAAGGGGAATATGGTAGCTTTTAAGCGATAGTCAAATATTTTAACGCTGGTTGCTATGTGGCGCATGTGGAAAATTTAAGGGAATAACAAGCAATATCTCGAAAACGGTTCACTCAACAAAAGAAATGTGTATAACATAAATTGTGTATTTTAACGCGATCTACATTTTTATATAGTAAAATTTTGTCTATCTCTTATGATTTACCAGTTATGCAAAAGTCATTCACAATGAAGAATACTTTTGGAGACATTCCCAGATAATTCGAGATATACATTTCATTTCTCATGACAATATCTTAAACACATGATATTTTAATCAAAATTGTTAGAGCCATTTTTGAGAAAATTAAAATTTTCGAAAAATGTTCCACGTAAAGGGTAGTCTGGGTTGGGGGGATTTTCTTGAAAACCTTCCTGTCGCATCTCTGGAAGATACTGAGCCTAAATACCAAGTTTGGTGTTTATCCGACTGTTCGCTTCTGAGTTATGCTGTTCACAGACACACAGACACACACACACGGACATGTTTCCAAAAATGCTTTTTTTGGATTCAGTGAGGCTCAAAACATGTATTTCCGGTGAAATCTCGGTATCGAATTTTTGGGTGAAATACAATACCTCCCCTACTTACTATACGTACTAGTGAAAGTAAAAAATTATGGTTAGCAATTCCCTGCACCAACCGCCTGCTTTGCTGCAATATGACCAATTTATTTTCTAATCAGTCCGGTACTTGTGAGTGTAGATGTGTGTGATAACGGACAGGTTGCGTCTTCTGCAGTAGCAAAAATCGAAAAGGAAAACCTTAAACATAATGGTAAAAAAACAATTGTTCTCAACGTGTTCAATAAGTTTCGTGAGAAGTGTTGAACCTCTTCCGTAGATTACATTGTGACATTAACCTCTGGTACTATGTCTAAGACATGGCAGAGCAACATCAAATCTCTGCAATAGGTGTCCTGCGGTGGAAACCTTACATCTCAAACTAGTAGCCTGTGCAGTCGTACGTTCTATTTGGGACTGGGTACATGGAGGAATCTATGTGATCTGTCGTGTGCCTTCACTAGAAGACTATCTGACCTTCGAATTCTATCAAGATGATAAGCAGCTGACGGATACCCTTTCTTGGATAATCTTGCCACCTAGGTTTGGATAATCAGAGTTGGAGGCGTGGCGAATCTACAGGCTTTCCAGATCTTTCTCCGGAAAGAACCCTGGTAGACGGACAAACGGACACCTTTGTCCTTGGATCTCACGCATTTACAGAGACTCTAGGTGCCAAATGTAGACAGACAGACAGGTAGATAAGATAGATGGGAAGGTAGACCGCGAGAGTCTTCTCATCCTGCGGATTGGTAACTAGGCAACCCTGTATTTTACACACGATGCGAAATGCAGGTGGTGACACCGCATTTACCAGCCCGCTGATTAGGTCTACAGTGGTGCTCCTTGTTAACATGCTCTATTAGTATAATGGTTAACGTGCTGGAAAGTGATGCTGAAGATCGGAAGTTCAAATCACGCCTGTGAATAAATGAGCTTTTATTCATTTCTTACATTTATTTATGACGTTCATTAAAGCATATTCTAACAAGTAACAATTTGTGTTTTAATGAAATTCACATAATTAAACTAATTAAGTGAAACGACACTTCCACGCCAAACTAACAGTTCTTGATAAAGTGGCAGTATTTGAACCTGGGACCTTCACGACTGAAGGCCAACGCGCACACTGGTGCACTACGAGTGCAAGTCACTGCACGCACGGCGGTGCAAAGCAGTCATTTTGACCGAAATAGATACGACGTCATGCATTGGACAGTGTTTAGGACTTAGCCTGTACAACGTCGGATTGCATAACTTCTCAATCCGTAGGCTGAGAAGACTCACTTGGTATATATATATATATATATATATATATATATATATATATATATATAAAGAATTCAAACATCAAAATGTTTAAGCAGTATTTAAGAATCATACCACATTTTTGTATTTAGGATTAAAATATTTCTATATATATATTATTAATTTGTAATATATAAAAAGGATGTATGAAAAGAAAAAAAATGAGTCAAAACAAAAAATGCTACATGTATGGTCTGTACTCCGGGCAAGAAAAGGAAATGCGTGAGAAAGGTTGTAGAACTGACCTACAATGAATTTTTGAGATCTGATGTGCGTCGCAAATTGCGCGAATTTTACATATATAATGATCTATCCACTTTAAAAAAGGTGTTGATAGCTATAAACAGTGATCCTAATTTGTTAGAGTTGAAACACATTTTACTGCATAGTCTATTTAAAAAACAGGATTTGTATTTTTACTCAAAAATCGTAAAAATGTGGTTGTAGATAGGGACGATATTGTGCTGTGGCATACACGTTATATACGTAAAACAGGACTAGGGGGAATAAAATATATATGGCTGTATTTACTTCCAATGTCTTTTATTCGACTTTGATTTTTCTTATACCTTTGCGCATTAAAAATGCTTCACATGATGTACTGTGTAACCAATATTGTTCAACGTTTCAACAGAAACTCAGGGAGAATGAACTTAAAAAAAGCTTACATTGGTTTTACTGCACTTTTAAATTGCTCAAGCTAATTACGAGTATTAATTAGCAACATAATTAATTCTACCACTGAGGATAAATTGTTACAAAAATTATATTTAACTGTTCAGTTTGTTCTGACGAAACCAGAAGAGGGAGTAAAATTGCATAAACCAGTTTTGTTTGTTAGTATTTAAATAATATGATAATGATATTATTTCGTAAAAATCACGATTTATGTTCGTGTGGAACACCTGATTAATTAGCTTGGTAAAAGTATACAATTTCTCTTACAAAATATTAAACATATCTGCATGAAATTTAAAACACGCTTATAATAATTGTAGTAGAGCAGCATGTGATAAAATGTTCAAAACGTTTAGATAAAAACTACAAGTTTAGTAGTTTTAACTATGGGTACTCTTTATGTGAATAATAATAATAATAATAATAATAATAATAATAATAATAATAATAATAATAATAATACTTCATATATCAGACGATCTGTTTTGCTCTTAAGCATATAAAGCAATGGGTGATAAACATTTCCTTGTTTATGAACGTCTTTAGACATAACTCAATTTATCAACGTCTACAGTTTTGAGGAGTACAACTAATAATAATAATAAATGAATAATAATAACAAGAGTTCATTATCTATGCATACTAAAAATACATGTCTCGTTCAAACACATGGCTTATGGCTTGATTAGAATTGTTTATCCAAAATCGAAAATAAGCAGATAAAACTTGGTCAGAGTTTAAATACGAAGCAGGAGGCTGCGATTTTGAGGAGCATATTAGAAAATATCTTCCTCTGTGATGATGATGATGATGATGATGATGATGATGATGATATGCGGTTGAAGGGCGCTAAACTGCTACGGTCATCAGCGCCCTTACAATGTATAAAAGATAAGGTCAAAATATAAAACAGGTAAAAGAACCGCATAGTTAAAAACGGGACACAAACCCGCGATGTTCAAAAAAAAAAAAACTAACAATAATAGAACAATAGCAATAATAACAATAACAATAATAACAATAACAATAACAACAATAATAACAAGAACAACAAGAATAACAACAATAACAATAACAACAATAACAATAACAATAACAACAATAATAACAAGAACAACAAGAATAACAATAACAACAATACAAAGTTCTGAAAAACCAACACACTAAATGCATAGGCAATAAAAGATTAAAACGTGTCAGGAACTGTAGAATGCGAGGGACATGAGCGCCATATGTCCACTGGGGATAAGAGTTCCCATAAAAACAGACAGAATAAAAGTACTAAGCTAACAGACGCCCAACGCATTAAATGCGCAGATTAAAATCACTGTCATGAATAAAACGTAAAACACATTCTACAGCACGCGTGTCGTCTGCCAAAACGTTGGCTAGGCCAACAGGCAGACCCACACGAGCACGCAATGCAGCTAAAACCTGACACTCTGTTAAAATGTGACGCACCGTTAAGGGCACGTCACACTGCCCACAGAGTGGTGCGGGGTCACCACTGAGCAAATACCTATGACTAAAAACACAATGTCCAATCCGTAGACGAGCTAAAATTACCTCTTCCCGACGACAAGAACGAGAAGAGGTACTTCAGATCAACGGGAAAGGCTTAACCTCCCGCAACTTGTTCCCCCGGAGGGCGGTCCACTCATCGCGCCAGCGCGAGAGGATGCGGCGACCTAAAATAACACACGAATCTGACGAGGGAACAACAGAGGTAAAAAATATGGGTAATAAAATCGCCGATTTCGCAGCGGCGTCGGCAGACTCATTACCTGAGATGCCCACATGACCTGGAATCCACATGAAGGACACGCTGATGCCAGAGACACCAAGCGAGTGGAGCAGGTCATGTATGCGCTGTACGAGTGGGTGGTAATTGTACAGCACAGTAATACTCTGAAGGGCACTCAGAGAGTCCGTACAAATAAAACAGTGCCGTAAGTCGTGCCGCTGAATGTATAAAACGGATTGATAAATGCTAAAAAGTTCGGCGGTAAAAATTGAACATTGTCGAGGTAAACGAAAAGTAAAACTCTGTACACCAAAAACAAAGGCACATCCTACTCCAACATCAGTCATAGACCCATCAGTATATATAAAATGACAGTCCCCGAACTGCGCCTTTAGTTCTAAAAAGGCGGATCTAAGAACAGAAGCAGGGGTCGCATTTATCGGCATCGACGTTAGCCCAAGGTGGATGTGGGCCTCAGCGCGCGACCATGGAGGAAAACGCGTTTCCCCTCGGGTAAGGGCCGGCGCTGGCGTAACGTCCAAATGCCGAAGTAGCAGTCGAAATCGAACCCCTGGAGGGAGCAATGCAGAGGAGCTAACGAAATATTGTCGATCAAGCGAATCCTCGTAAAATACATCGAAGGACGGGTGGTTAGGCAAGCTTGAGAGCCGACAGGCATAGCTGCACAAAAGCATCTCACGCCGGAAGGACAGCGGAGGCTCTGCAGCTTCTGCGTACAGACTGGGTACAGGGCTAGTTGGAAAGGCCCCTGTAGCGACTCTTATGCCACGATGGTGAATGGCATTCAATCGACGTAACACAGATGGACGTGCCGACGAATAAACAATACACCCGTAATCAAGCTTGGATCGGACCAAAGAGCGATAAAGGCGAAGAAGGACGGTCCGATCAGCTCCCCAGGATGTGCCACTTAAAACACGTAAAATATTAAGAGAACGGTCACACTTTGCTTTTAAAAAGGAAATGTGCGAGGTCCAACACAACTTTCTGTCAAAAATCAACCCCAAAAATTTCACCTCGTCTGCAAACGGAAGCATCTCCGTCCCAAGATGGAGAGAGGGCGGAGGGAAATATTTCCGGCGCCAGAAGTTGATGCAGACGGATTTCTCGGCGGAGAAATTAAAGCCGTTGGCGTTACTCCAGGCGTAGAGACGGTCGATACAGCTCTGGAGACGGCGTTCGAGTAGACAGGTCCGCCGTGAACTACAATAAATGGCAAAATCATCAACAAAAAGGGACGATGAAATGCCAGGTGGAACACAATCAACAATGGGGTTGATAGCAATCGCAAAAAGTGTGACACTGAGTACAGAGCCCTGCGGTACTCCGTTCTCTTGAATAAAACGACTAGATAAAACCGAGCCCACACGTACACGAAAGACGCGGTCCGTCATGAACTCCCGAAGAAATATGGGAAGACGACCGCGGAGATTCCATGCGTGAAGTGTACGTAAAATGCCGCCCCTCCAACAAGTGTCATAAGCTTTCTCCAGGTCAAAAAACACAGCCACGGTTTGACACTTTCTCAGAAATCCATTCATAACATGCGTCGACAGGGACACCAGATGGTCGACGGTAGAGCGATAGCGACGAAATCCGCACTGAGCGATCGCTAGAAGTTTCAGAGACTCAAGCCACCATGTCAACCGCCCGTTGATCATGCGCTCCATCACCTTGCAAATGCAACTGGTGAGGGAGATAGGGCGGTAGCTGGAAGGTAGTTGGCGATCCTTCCCAGGCTTAAGAATAGGGACAATGGTGGCTTCGCGCCAAACGGAAGGAAAAATGCCGTCTTGCCAAATACGGTTATAGACCTGTAAGAGAAACAGTTTGCTGTCGGCTGAAAGGTGCTTTAAAATCAGGACATGAATGCCGTCCGGGCCAGGAGCGGAGTGCCTAGAGCAATTAAGAGCGTGCTCCAGCTCCCTCAGTGTGAAAAGTTCATTATAACACTCATTATTAGCAGACCGAAAATTAAAGGTGTCGAAATCCAGCCGGTCTTTGATAGAGCGAAAGCCGGCGGAATAATGGTCTGAACTGGATACGGCCTCAAAGGCAGCACCCAGAGTGTTAGCGATGGCAGCCGGATCCACTATAGTGGCATTGGAAACCTGAAGGCCAGAAACAGTACAATGCGACACTTTACCTGAGAAGCGACGAAGTTTATCCCATACAACAGATGAAGGCGTAAAGCGATTAAAAGACTCGACAAAACGAGCGCACGACGCCTTCTTGCTATCCTGAATAATGCGACGAGCCCTGGCGCGCGATTGTTTAAAAGTCACCAAATTATCAAGTGTAGGGTGTCGCCGAAACACCCTAAGTGCAGTTCTACGGGCACGAACGGCGTCCCGACAATCCTCGTTCCACCACGGTACAGGTGGCCGCCGAGGTTGAGAGGATGAACGGGGTATTGCGCGTTCGGCGGCAGAGAAAATAATAGACGTAAGGTGCTGCACTAGTTGATTAATGTCGGAGAAGGGCTGGTCCTCAAAATGCACGAGGCTGGAATACAAGCTCCAGTCGGCTTTTGCGAATATCCAGGTAGGTACTCTGGAATGCTGTACGTGGTGCGACAAAAGAGAAACGATGCAGGGGTAATGGTCGCTGGAGAAGGTATCAGCGACGACGTTCCACTGAAGACGACGAGTAAGCTGGAGTGAGCAAATGGCAAGGTCCAGATGAGAGAAGGTAGCAGAAGAATCAGAAATAAAAGTAGGTGCACCTGTATTGAGGATGAAAAGATTGAACTGGTAAAAAATGTCGGAAAGAAGAGTTCCCCTCGCACAAGCCCTTGGCGAACCCCACAGTGGGTGATGGGCATTAAAATCTCCCAACAGAAGAAATGGTGTTGGGAGAGCGGACAGGAGAGCTCGAATGTCCGCGGGAGCGAGGGGAGACGATGGAGGTGAATACACAGAGCAAGCAGAAAACAAAAAGCCGGCTAAGTGAAGGCGAACGGCAACAGCTTGCAAGTCGGATGTAAGTGTGACGGGTTTAAAATGAAGTCGTTACGCACTAACAACATGACACCTCCATGAGTAGGAGTACCCTCCTCCGGTTCAAGGTCGTAGCGAACCGGAGTATATCCTCGGAGATCAAAAGGATCGTGAGGGCGAAACTTAGTCTCCTGCATACACACGACCATAGGCGAATGGGAACGCAATAAAAGTTGCAGTTCCGCCCTATGCGATCGTACACCACGTACATTCCAGGTCAGGATAGCCATTAAGAAAAAAGGGATAAACTGTCTACTTAGAAGGGCGGCTTAAAATTACCTTTTGTTTAACCTTGGGGCTCGGGCTTTTGGTATGGAGTTGGTCAGACTCCATAGCTTCCTCGGAGGGAGGGCCCACGCGCTCATTGCCAGAAACCGATTCAAGCGCCGTGAATCGGTTCTGGGTGGCGATGGGTGAGGGGTGCCGCTGAGCGCGGCTTGTCGCAGGACCTTCCTGGGACAGCGACCTCCGAGGAGGAGAAGGTGAACTTTTGTTACCGCGCGCACGCGGAGGGTCTTTCAAAAAATCTTCCCTACGAAGTTTCTGCTTGGGCTTCTTTTCAGAGGCTTGCGACTTCATGGACTTTGGACCAGGTTTATAGGGCTTGGTAACAGTAGCTTTAATGGACGGCCTGATGTTAGTGGCGGTTAATCCAGTCATGGTCCAGGTCTGAGTTTCGGCATCTACTCGTGGTACTGGCGAGGCAACAACAGAACTAAATGTGCCAGATCGCAGGAGTGAAGGTTTGCGCGCATGGTAACGCCTCCGGGCTTCAGCGAAGGAGAGTTTTTCCTTTACCCGGATCTCCTGGATCGCCTTCTCGTCCAAGTACCGCGGACAGTCGGCAAACGAAGCAGAATGAGACCCTTTACAATTAACGCAGACGGGGGCTGTTGAACAGGTACCTTCGTGTGAGGGCTGGCTACATGTTGCACAGATGTTAACGGCACTCTTACATGAGACTTGCGTATGCCCAAAACGT
The DNA here is from genome assembly GCA_030765065.1 of Deroplatys truncata. Classification (NCBI taxonomy): domain Eukaryota; kingdom Metazoa; phylum Arthropoda; class Insecta; order Mantodea; family Mantidae; genus Deroplatys; species Deroplatys truncata. The sequence continues at coordinate 107,290,561 of CM060987.1, read as the reverse complement.
TGGCATTTAAAACAACGCAGAGGTCTAGGAATATAAGGCCTCACAGAAATCCGTTCGTACCCTGCAGAATTGCTCGTGGGCAGATCGACGCCATCAAATGTAATAAACAGGGTACGAGTGGGTACCAACACGCCGTCGCGTTTGGCCTGCACTCGATGAACCGCTGTCACCCTCTGGTCTGCAAGATATTCGACCAGGTCTTCGTCAGAGATGCCATTGAGGCTATGCGTGGTGACAACGCCTCTACAAGAATTCAAGGTGCGGTGCTTCTCAACACGGATAGGATAACCGTGGAGAAGCGTGGCGCTCAACAAGGACTTACTTTGTGCCTCGGATTTGCTTTGAACTAATAACGAACCATTACGAAGCCGAGTGCAGGAAAGAACCGGACCAGCAATTGAGTCAATGCCGTTCTGGATGATAAAAGGGTTCACCTTCTCGAAAGATTGTCCCTCCTCTGTACGGGTAATCACTAAGTAACAACCAGCTGTTGGCGGTGCTACTTCTGTTACTAAAGTTTTTCGGCGCTTGTTGTTTATAATGGAGAAAGGGTGCTCCATAGCGAAAAAAATCCTCCACCATTGCAACCGTCTCCGACCTCGGGCTCTGACTTCCCGGGCGTTACCCCGGCTTGGGTGAGTGGCCTATCTATACCTAGCTCACCCCAGGGTCACTCCTCCCAGAACATAGACGGAGGGACCCAATCGCCGTCGGAAGTCAGCAGCTCATGCAATGGCCCCCCTGCGGGACTGCAGTTGAACAGCGGATACGAACACACACCCTACATGACGACCCCGGGTGGTGGGGATGACGCCATTACCCACTCACCCAGCTGCGCACCCAGTGCGCGGGTATCCGTCAGGCTGTGTCCACGGAGGATTAAAATAAAGGGTTAAAAGAAACTAAAAGTGTGTGGGCGTTTCGCACTCAAGGTAGGCCGGCGAAGAAGTAAAAGAGACGTGTAAATGAATGGGCGTGGGGCGAAATGTGCAGAAATAGAAGAGAAGAAAGAAACGATGGTGAGGTGCGGTATGAATGTAATGCAAAGAACGCACGAGAGCCTACCTTGTGTCCACCGGTCACGAGAAGAACCCCCCTCGACCGGATGGGGATGAAAGGGTGAAAATGGCTATGGATGGCTCGGGTACCCCGGTTGCGCCTAACCCGTACTCACAAAAATCTTGCTCTGTGATATAAATTATTATTACTTTTAAGTTTATTTATTTATTTATTTATTTATTTTATTGCGAGTGAGCCCATGTAGTATTACGCCAAGTACTTTGGAGAAATTTATTTGTTTTCCAGTTGGATACATATTTCTCTCATTCTTTGGTTATGGGCTTCGTTTCTCTCGTCTGTCCATATTGTTTTAGTATTTTTTTTCTTTCTTCGGTTTGTCCCGTTACTCAACTTCCCTCTTATGCACTTTGATTCCAAATATACTCGTATCTCTGTTAAGGATATCTTCTTGCACAATTCCTGCCAATTTTAAGTAATTCTTTACTTAACCAATCCACTTCATAGTACCCACATGTGTTTTGCTTATATTTTCGTAGAACTCCACTATTTGTTTTGTGAGCTTGTTTGGGTTCATTCGTTTAATATGTCCATCAAATTTTAACCTTCATTTTATAATATCACTGTGAATGTTTATATGTTTTTATTGAGTCTGTATTGTTCACCTTTGACTTCAGGACGTAAAATTTTTCTTATAATTTTGCTCTTTTTTCCACAATATTTTCAATATATGTTTTTCTGTTCAAAATTGATGTTTCTGCTCCGTAGAGACATTCTGGTTTAATTACAATCTTATAATTCCTTAATTTTATATTATTATTATTATTATTATTATTATTATTATTATTATTATTATTACTATTACAAGCGGCGGCGGCAGTGGCAGCAATAGCAACACTTAAAAACATAAACGTCAAAAAATTACAAATTTAGTGTAATTATTCTTATTGCATTCCATCTTACATATTCAAAAGTGTTTGAGATTTATCTAAGAAATATCCAAAGTGATAGTGTTTAAAAAAGGAAATAAACTCAAGAAGGAAGAAAAATGGTTTTTAGCTGGTCAAGAACTAGAGGTAGCCAAAGAATATGACTATTTAGGAGTAAGGTTGAGTAATAGCAGGGAATGGGGAGCACATGACAGGAAGATATTAGCTAAAGGGAAGGCAGCTATGACAGGAATAAGAATATGCAAATATAAATTAGAGGTGTCGACAAAATAGTTGGAGAAAATGTACAAAGCATTGGTCGAATCAAACATGTTCTATGCGGTGGGAATATGGTGTTTTGTAAAGAATTAATTGACTACCAGGCGGGGTTGCAATAGTAGAACTAGGAAGAACGAGTACGAAAGGTATAATAGTAGAAAGAATTTTAAAACTTTGGTTTAGATGTATGAAAATGGAGGAAGGTGAAATCTTAAAGATATGCCTGGTTCAGCAAAAGGTTCTACGAAACAAAATCAAGAGCATGGGAGAATTTTTAAGGAACGTAAAGGAAAAATGGTCTAGAAAAGTAAGAGAAACAAGGGCCGCTCAGTGAGCAATAAGGCCAGGGAGCCAAACAATCTGAATGGCTCAATGAGAAAACAAGCACCAGACAAATTATACATAAGATGTAGGGGTACGATTTGAAACGGCAACTCTAGGCCGAGCCCAAGAACTGTAATTACAGATAACTTATTAATTAACTTTTAGTGATGTTAAATCGTACTATGTAAATATCTTTTTCTCAATACTGCTTGTATATTTTAAGAAGGGTGATTTAACATTATGTATCTATCTAGGTTACTAATATTAGTAGAGTTATAAATGGTTTAAGGTAAATAATTTAAGCGCTATGTTAAAATACTGTCCACGAGGGAATGTTTTAGCTACAGGAATAGTGCTTTCGAAGGCAGAAAACCTAGTTTTATTACCTCTCTCCGGTCGCCGTGCTATTATTCCTACAGCGAGGGTGTAGAGCCTTTGTCCCATTATTTGATAATTCGCCGTGACCAAGTGAGTGAGAAAGACAACCTTAACGGTAAATGTAGGAAAAGCCGCGATTTATATTAAACTTGGACCAATGAGATCCCTGGAAGTTTATTCGAAATAGTTAGACGCGTCGAGTCGCGCTAAAAATGGACCAATAGGAAAGGAAGCAGCCTCAGAAGCCTGAGACTATAAATGGATCTGTTTAGGGAAAATTCGTGGCAGTTTTGGTAATGTGTAGTCAGGGAGAGATGCTGCAGGATGGGTGAGATATCGTGCCAAGAAGGGAATCAAGTCAGCTTTGTAATGTCAGCTTAGTATTGCAATTTATTCGACAGTTTATGTCATGTGTGGTCAGGGAGAGATGCTGCAGGATGTGTGAGATATCGCGCCAAAACAGGGAATCAAATTAGTTTTAGCAACACACCTAAGATCCGCTACTCTGAAAGCGACAATAAGAATAGTTATATTTCGTGCCATATCCACGCCATAGTTTAACAGCGGTGGACAGTATTTTACAGCGGCAATACCAGTTTTGTATACTACGAGTGTTAATTAAATAAAAAGAAACGGCAGTGTCATCTTTTCATAAACAAAGCAAGTCTATGTCTTCCTATATCACCACCCGAGATCTACGTTTTCCTTTACCGAGGATGAGTCCATGCTCCCATATAATTTAAGGAAAATTACTGCAGCTAGCCGAGGATAAATTGAAGAACCAACACGCTGAGAACTTCTGGAAGCAACGGGAGAAGCATCAAGGTAAGCTACAGCAACGGATGAGGAGGTGATCGCCGGAAACTGGCTCCCAAACGTGGGGCTAACAAACTTTAAGATCGCCACAAACTGGCGCCATAACGTGGAGCTCGAAGGGAAGAACGACACAAATGGAGGACTAGGAAACAACGAACAGACAAGAATCTTCAGAGGAAAGGGGCACAGCAGAACAAACTTACAACGCGAACTTCTAGTCTACCTACGTGGGACAACAAAACAGCTGAGAACATCGCTTCTAGAACTTCACCAGGATTCGAACCCGGAACGCATCAGTTATCATTGAAAAAAAAAATACAGGTTAGAACATTTATTCAAAAACAAACAAAAAGGCATGCAGAGTAGTGACACAGTTTTGTGAACACATGTTATTGAGAGGGGGTAAAGTCATTACTAGGGAGGTAGAACTTGCTAACGGAACCATGAGTAGGTCAAGGGAAGATTTGAAAGAACTGAATGGGGAGGCTATTGTCAGCATAACAACAGATGGAGAAAATATGGGCGCAGCAGAGGTAGAAGTTAGGCTGGGAAGGCAATCACCCAATAAGCAGGTCATTGACGCAGGTCAAAACCAGCTGCTAATATTGCTTCAACAGTTGAGCGCAAAGATAGATGAGCGGGGTAAAAGGTTAGAAAGCATAGTAGATGAGCGGGGTAAAAGGTTAGAAAGCATAATAGATGAGCAGAGTAAGGAGTCAAAAAGAAATTTCAATGAACATAGTAAGAACTTAGAAAGCATATTCAATGAACATAGTAAGAACTTAGAAAGCATATTCAATGAACATAATAAGAACTTAGAAAGCATATTCAATGAATCTAGTAAAGACGTAGAAAGAATCGTAAGTGAACTAGATAAGAATTTAGAAGGGGAATCAAATGAGAATAATGAATACTTAGAAAGAATCATAAGTAAGCAGAATAAGGACTTAGAAAGAATCGTAAGTGAACAAGATAAGAATCTAGAAGGGGAAGCAGATGAGCATGATAAGGACTTAGAAAGAATCGTAAGTAAGCAGAATAAGGACTTAGAAAGAATCGTAAGTCAACCAGATAAGAATCTAGAAGGGAAATCAAATGAGCATAATAAGGACTTAGAAAGAATCGCAAATAAGCAAAGTAAGGGCTTAGAAAGAATCGTAAGGGAACAAGATAAGAATGTAGAAGGGAAATCAAATGAGCAGAGTAGGAACTTAGAAAGAATCGTAAATGAGCAGAGTAAGGACTTAGAAAGAAAACTGAGCGAACAAAAGGATTTCGAAGGGAAATTAAGTAAGCAGGGTCAGGACTTAGAAAGAAACTTAAGTGAACAAAATGAGAGTTTAGAGGGGAAATTAGTTGAGCTGATGAAGGGGAAGTTAATAGAAACACTTGAAGGGAAATTACTACAGATACTAGAAACTAAAGATCCGAAAACACTAACGGGAGAAGAGACGTTAAAGAAAGCTTTTGAAAGAATGTCAAAGAGGGCGCAGAAAAGAAAGCAGGAATTTAAAACAAGGAAGCGAAAGAAATGGTTGATCGAACTTGGAGAATTAGTATGGGTATAAAAAAAAAAAAAAAAAAAAAGACAGAATATCATTGATCCTGATTCTACAGTGCCTGGAAAGGAGAACTTTCACAGGTGAATTAATGAATTATCTTAAGCAGTTGTGCAGAACATTTTTTTTTGCATTACTAAAGAGACTTGAGTATTAAATGATCATTAGTGATAGTGAAGAAGAACAAGAAACACCTTTGCCATTAATATGTTTGTTTCTTTCTGTCTGAATAAGTTTGTCTTAAGGTTGAAACAGCTTTTATTGTCAGAATATTCGTTATTTTTTTTTAATATTTAGCAATATTTGTAAATTATTAATTGGTTGGTATGCTAGCAATATGCTGACAGTTTTCTTTAAACATATAAATTAGTTTTATTAATTATAAAAAAAAAAAAAAAAAAGGTATCATAGAATGGAAAATTTATTTAAAGGTCCATACAGGGTGATTAACATTTTTGGCTCGGATACATTTGAGTTACAAGAAATAAAGAATTCCAAAATCGTAGGGAGATATCATAAACAGTTGCTCAAACCATACAAATGTTTAGAGAATGAGAAGGGTGAAGAATGTAATGAAAATAGTCAGATTAGTTTTACTCGAAATGAGGTAGCAAATGAACAAATAGTAAAGGTAATACACCCGATAAATAAAGATGTAAAGAAATAAATAAAGGCATAATAATTATGTACCAATATGTATGTAAATAGATTTAATTTTATAACTTAATTTAGGTATTAGCGTATTTCTCTCCACCACAAGTTATTCGTGTGCGGGAAATGTATTGTGTAAGAATGTCTCTCGGAAACCTGTTTTTAAATGGTGAGAGGGGATCAACCATAACAAAGGTAGAGTGAATGACCCAAATATAAACACCACTGGTTGGGCAGAACCCTTGTGAAGAAACAGGTATAGCGAAGGGTCTCTGTCAACAAAACAAACCTACAAAGGCCATAATCAGAGGAATTATTCTGGAAAAGAAAATTGTATCAAGTGCTCAAAAATTTATTCTTTTCCAGAACAGGGCAATTTGAAACGGCAACTCTAGGCCGAGCCCAAGAACTGTAATTACAGATAACTTATTAATTAACTTTTAGTGATGTTAAATCGTACTATGTAAATATCTTTTTCTCAATACTGCTTGTATATTTTAAGAAGGGTGATTTAACATTATGTATCTATCTAGGTTACTAATATTAGTAGAGTTATAAATGGTTTAAGGTAAATAATTTAAGCGCTATGTTAAAATACTGTCCACGAGGGAATGTTTTAGCTACAGGAATAGTGCTTTCGAAGGCAGAAAACCTAGTTTTATTACCTCTCTCCGGTCGCCGTGCTATTATTCCTACAGCGAGGGTGTAGAGCCTTTGTCCCATTATTTGATAATTCGCCGTGACCAAGTGAGTGAGAAAGACAACCTTAACGGTAAATGTAGGAAAAGCCGCGATTTATATTAAACTTGGACCAATGAGATCCCTGGAAGTTTATTCGAAATAGTTAGACGCGTCGAGTCGCGCTAAAAATGGACCAATAGGAAAGGAAGCAGCCTCAGAAGCCTGAGACTATAAATGGATCTGTTTAGGGAAAATTCGTGGCAGTTTTGGTAATGTGTAGTCAGGGAGAGATGCTGCAGGATGGGTGAGATATCGTGCCAAGAAGGGAATCAAGTCAGCTTTGTAATGTCAGCTTAGTATTGCAATTTATTCGACAGTTTATGTCATGTGTGGTCAGGGAGAGATGCTGCAGGATGTGTGAGATATCGCGCCAAAACAGGGAATCAAATTAGTTTTAGCAACACACCTAAGATCCGCTACTCTGAAAGCGACAATAAGAATAGTTATATTTCGTGCCATATCCACGCCATAGTTTAACAGCGGTGGACAGTATTTTACAGCGGCAATACCAGTTTTGTATACTACGAGTGTTAATTAAATAAAAAGAAACGGCAGTGTCATCTTTTCATAAACAAAGCAAGTCTATGTCTTCCTATATCACCACCCGAGATCTACGTTTTCCTTTACCGAGGATGAGTCCATGCTCCCATATAATTTAAGGAAAATTACTGCAGCTAGCCGAGGATAAATTGAAGAACCAACACGCTGAGAACTTCTGGAAGCAACGGGAGAAGCATCAAGGTAAGCTACAGCAACGGATGAGGAGGTGATCGCCGCAAACTGGCTCCCAAACGTGGGGCTAACAAACTTTAAGATCGCCACAGAGTGATATATTAATATACATTGTACAGGGTGATTTATGAAGAACTGACACATTTCTTTCTTAAGTCATTCTGTTCGAAATTTACTCAAGCCGCAACTTTAGCAGCAAATTAAGCAGAATGTTATGGGAGTTTCGATTGTCTGTCATTGGATGCTCAGATGTTCATGTTTTATTCGTAATTGTTAGTTTTATTGTCGGCAACTGTTTTTGAGATTTTGTTCTAAACAACATGAAAATGGAGTACACATTAAATGAACGACTCTTCCTTGTAAAGCAATACTGGATTACGAATTCAATTACAGCTACTTAAAGGGTATACCAGAGAGAATTTGGTGTTCGAAATCCTCCCCAAAGAAACAGAATACTGGGACTGGTAAACAAATTGGAAAGAACTGGATCTCTGTGAGCGAAAAAGGTCAAACTCGTTCATCTAGGCTTCCCACGGTTGTTGACGTAAGCGCACGGCTGGATCAGTCACCCAAAAAATCATTAAGACGTTTGTCGCAGGAGACAGGGTACAGCTACTCAATGTGTCAGAGAGCTGTGAAAAGTGCAGGCCTAAATGCTTATAGGATTACGGTTATACATCAGTTACAGGAACCAGATAAGGATAGACGACTGAATTATAGTCGTGGTTTCAGGGCGTTCATTGTGCAAAATCCTGTCATAATCTCCATCACATGGTTCACAGATGAAGCATGGTTCCATTTATCCGGCTATGTGAACTCAAATAACTCATGCTATTGGGCCAGCGAAAGTCCACATATTATTCATGAAGTACATATGCACCCGATTAAAATCAGAGTGCGCAATATCCGCAGAGAGAATAGTGGGAGCAATTTTTTTTTTAAAAAATGTGAACACTGCAGAGTACCGACGGATTTTCATGGAGTTTGCTGAGCAACTAGACCTGAGACAAGGATATTTTCAGCAGGACGGCGCTACATGCCATACGTGACAAATGAATCCGAGACACAAATTTCAAGCTTCTTTGACGACCGGATAATTTCCAAGAACCTGTGGCCACCGAGATCTCCGGATTTGACATCACCGGACTTCTTTCTATGGGGTTACTTAAAAGACAGGATTTATGCCACATGTCCCCAGACATTGGACGATCTGAAGCACAACATTACACAGGAGATTCAAGCTATTGACAACAGAGTCCTCCAACGAGTGGTTAGCAACATGGACTCGTGTTGAATTGTGCCTTATGCAGGATGGAGGACATTTTCAACATTTTCTATAGAGGTAAATAATCTTCCAAAATTCCTCTGCATTTGGGGATAATAAGTTGTCGCTAGCAACACTCGTTTTGAAACAATTAAAAAATAAATGTGTCAGTTCTTCATAAATCATCCTGTATATATTGTAAACCAAATTGTAGAACAAATTGTGCAATAAATTCAAATTCAATCTAAGAAATAAATTAACTATATTTTGGCTTTATATTTACAATCATAAATATATGAGGCAAGGAAATATTTACAGCATTCCTAGTGTCAGGTATAAAAGACATAGACGTACGCTTCGCATTACTTTAGCATATAAATTTTACGCACGTACGCTGACGGCGACAGATCAGCAGGTTAGTTTGTGAATTCCCAGGCCATTACCGTATTGGCATGTACAGAATGGAGCCGTGTTGTTGCACTGTTTGAATGAACGTTTACCATAACATTAATGCAGTCTTTGTCGGTGCCAATTACATCAGACTGTGGTGAAACAGCTTTCCAAATGCTGTAATTGGCCCACCGAACAAAAAAACTGAAAGCTGACCCAAACAAAACGCTCTCAATAAATCACGTCTATTTTGTTTGGAAACACTGCTGCTATCTGTGAGAGCTGATTTATGAATTAAAACTGTTTACACATGCCAGACCATAAATTGCTGCAACGTTTTGGTCTTCTCCTTTGCTGTCCTCTCAGCGGTTTGTTCGTGCTCCCAATAAATCTGCATGTATCCAAATCCAATATTGTCTTAACTCGCACTATTAACCGATCAAATGTCACTTATCAAGGCAGTAACAGACCACAGATTCTAACTATGAACGGTGTGAATTGCAAGAGAGGTTTGCAGTTAGTTGCGCATACACTGCAGTAATTTGGCTTGCCTAACGAAGTAGGCGCTTTAAAAGCTCTGATTTGCTTACATAGCGTAAAGGTTTTTGAGAATATGCAATATATATGATTAATCAAAACCTAGGTTGATATTTTATGATTATGTCACTACTAGAATGACATAAATAATGCCATTATTATTATAAAACATACATTTTCTGCTTAAATTCTGTTTAAAAAAAATCTGATGTGTTACACTCACATGACTTTCCCTACTCTTGTACAATCTATTTTTACAAACGCTTATTCTTCATATGATTGATGTTAATCGAGATATCGAGATGTTAATCTTATTGCTAATTTTCTTGGTAGGCTTTAAGCGATAGTCACATATTTTAAGAGCTGGTTGCTATGTGGAGTAATCCATTCTCTTTGCTTTACCAGGACAAAAAAATGAATAACGAATTCCCATTTGAGAATATAAGTATTGAAAAATTTAAGGGAATAACAAGCAATATCTCGAAAACGGTTCACTCAACAAAAAAATGTATGTGACATAAATTGTGTATTTTAACGCGATCTACATTTTTTGTGTAGTAAAATTTTGTCTATCTCGTATGGTTTACCAGTTATGCAAAAGTCGTTCACAATGAAGAATACTTTTGGAGACTTTACCAGAAAATTCAAGATATACATTTTATTAGTCATAAAAATACCTTAAATACATGATATTTTAATCAACATTGTTAGAGCCATTTTTGAGAAAATTCCAATTTTCGAAAAATATTCCATGTAAAGGGTAATCTGGGGTGGAGGATTTTCTTTAAAACCCTCGTGTCGCATCTCTGGAAGATACTGAACCTAAATACCAAGTTTGGTATATATCTGACTGTTCGTTTCTGAGTTATGCTGCTCACAGACAGACACACACACGGACATGTATCCAAAAATGCTTTTTTTGGATTCAGGAGGCCTCAAAACATGTATTTCTGGTGAAATCTTGGTATCGAATTTTTGAGTGGAATGCAATACTTCCCCTACTTACTATACGTAGTAGAGAAAGCAAAAAATACACATTGCGGTGTATTGTAATATATTGTACTGCTGAATTCTGAAGCAAAGGCAAATAGTGATTTAACAGAATAAAAATGCAAACCCTCTGCAAGAATATACTTAATTTTTAAAACGCGTTGATGATGATGATGATGATGATGATGATATGCGGTTTAAGGGCGCTAAACTGCTACGGTCATCAGCGCCCTTACAATGGATAAAAGATAAGGTCAAAATATAAAACAGGTAAAAGAACCGCATAGTTAAAAACGGGACACAAACCCGCGATGGTCAAAAAGCTAAAACTAACAATAGAACAATAACAATAATAACAACAATAATAACAATAACAACAATAATAAGAACAACAAGGGTAACAATAACAACAATACAAAGTTCTGAAAATTCAACACACTAAAAGCAAGGGCAATAAAAGATTAAAACGTGTCAGGAACTGTAGAATGCGAGGGACATGAGCGCCATATGTCCACTGGGGATAAGAGTTCCCATAAAAAACAGACAGAATAAAAGTACTAAGCCAACAGACGCCCAACGCATTAAATGCGCAGATTAAAATCACTGTCATGAATAAAACGTAAAACACATTCTACAGCACGCGTGTCGTCTGCCAAAACGTTGGCTAGGCCAACAGGCAGACCCACACGAGCACGCAATGCAGCTAAAACCTGACACTCTGTTAAAATGTGACGCACCGTTAAGGGCACGTCACACTGCCCACAGAGTGGTGCGGGGTCACCACTGAGCAAATACCTATGACTAAAAAGGCAATGTCCGATACGAAGGCGTGTTAAAAGTACCTCTTCCCGACGAGAAGCACGGGAAGAGGTAGCCCAGACTAGCGGAAGAGGTTTAACCTCCCGCAACTTGTTCCCCCGGAGGGCCATCCACTCATCGCGCCAGCGCGAGAGGATGCGGCGACGTAAAATGACACACGAATCTGACGAGGGAACAACAGAAGTAAAAAATCTGGGTAATAAAATCGCCGATTTCGCAGCGGCGTCGGCCGACTCATTCCCTGAGATACCCACATGACCTGGAATCCACATAAAAGAGACGCTGATGCCAGAGGCACCCAGCGAATGGAGCAGGTCATGAATGCGCTGTACGAAGGGGTGGTAAGAGTACAGCGCGTTAATACTCTGAAGGGCACTCAGAGAGTCCGAACAAACAACACAACGCCGTAAAACATGCCGCTGAATGTATAAAACACATTGATAGATACTAAAAAGTTCGGCGGTATAAATCGAACATTGCCCGGGTAAACGAAAAGTAAAACTATGCGCACCTAAAACAAAGGCACATCCTACTCCAACATCAGTCTTAGACCCATCAGTATAAATAAAATTACAGTCTCCGAATGTTGCCTGAAGTTCTAAAAATGCGGATCTAAGGACTGAAGCAGGGGTCTCATTCTTCGGCATCGACGTTAGCCCAAAGTGGATGTGGGCCTCAGCGCGCGACCATGGAGGAAAGCGCGTTTCCCCTCGGGTAAGGGCCGGCACTGGCGTAACGTCCAAATGCCGAAGTAGCAGTCGAAATCGAACCCCTGGAGGGAGCAATGCAGAGGAGCTAACAAAATATTGGCGATCAAGCGAATCCTCGTAAAATACATCGAAGGACGGGTGGATAGGCAAGCTTGAGAGTCGACAAGCATAGCTGCACAAAAGCATCTCACGCCGGAAGGACAGCGGAGGCTCTGCAGCTTCTGCGTACAGACTGGGTACAGGGCTAGTTGGAAAGGCCCCTGTAGCGACTCTTATGCCACGATGGTGAATGGCATTCAATCGACGTAACACAGATGGACGTGCCGACGAATAAACAATACACCCGTAATCAAGCTTGGATCGGACCAAAGAGCGATAAAGGCGAAGAAGGACGGTCCGATCAGCTCCCCAGGATGTGCCACTTAAAACACGTAAAAGAGTAAGAGAACGGTCACACTTTGCTTTTAAAAAGGAAACGTGCGAGGTCCAACACAACTTCCTGTCAAAAATCAACCCCAAAAATTTCGCCTCGTCTGCAAACGGAAGTATCCCTGGCCCAAGATGGAGAGTGGGCGGAGGGAAATACTTCCGGCGCCAAAAGTTGATGCAGACGGATTTCTCGGCGGAGAAATTAAAGCCGTTGGCGTTACTCCAGGCGTAGAGACGGTCGATACAGCTCTGGAGACGGCGTTCGATTAGACAGGTCCGCCGTGAACTGCAATAAATAGCGAAATCGTCAACAAAAAGGGACGATGAAATGCCAGGTGGAATACAATCAACAATGGGGTTGATAGCAATCGCAAAAAGTGTGACACTGAGTACAGAGCCCTGCGGTACTCCGTTCTCTTGAACAAAAAGACGAGATAAAACCGAGCCCACACGTACACGAAAGACGCGGTCCGTCATAAACTCCCGAAGAAATATGGGAAGACGACCGCGGATATTCCAATCGTGAAGTGTACGTAAAATGCCGCCCCTCCAACAAGTGTCATAAGCTTTCTCCAGGTCAAAAAATACAGCCACGGTTTGACACTTTCTCAGAAATCCATTCATAATATGCGTCGACAAGGACACCAGATGGTCGACGGTAGAGCGATAGCGACGAAACCCGCACTGAGCGTTCGCTAGAGGTTTCTGAGACTCAAGCCACCATGTCAACCGCCCGTTGATCATGCGCTCCATCACCTTGCAAATGCAACTGGTGAGGGAGATAGGGCGGTAGCTGGAAGGTAGTTGGCGATCCTTCCCAGGCTTAAGTATAGGGACAATGGTGGCTTCGCGCCAAACGGAAGGAAAAATGCCGTCCTGCCAAATACGGTTATAGACCTCTAAGAGAAAGAGTTTACTGTCGGCTGAAAGGTTCTTTAACATCAAGACATGAATGCCGTCCGGCCCGGGAGCGGAGTGCCGAGAGCAATGAAGAGCGTGCTCCAGCTCCCTCATTGTGAATAGTTCATTATAACACTCAATATTAGCAGATCGAAAATTAAAGGTGTCGGAATCCAGCCGGTCTTTGATAGAGCGAAAGCCGGCGGAATAATGGTCCGAATTGGATACCGCCTCAAAGGCAGCACCCAGAGTGTTAGCGATGGCAGCCGGATCCACTATGGTGGCATTAGAAACCTGTAGGCCAGAAACAGTACAATGCGACACTTTACCTGAGAAGCGACGAAGTTTATCCCAAACAACAGATGAAGGCGTAAAGCGATTAAAAGACTCGACAAAACGAGCCCACGACGCCTTCTTGCTATCCTGAATAGTGCGACGAGCCCTGGCGCGCGATTGCTTAAAAGTCACCAAATTATCAAGTGTAGGGTGGCGCCGAAACACCCTAAGTGCAGCCCTACGAGCACGAACGGCGGCCCGACAATCCTCGTTCCACCACGGAACAGGCATTCGCCGAGGTTGAGAGGATGAACGGGGAATGGCGCGTTCGGCAGCAGAGAAAATAGTAGACGTGAGGTACTGCACTAGTTCGTTAATGTCGGTGAAGGGCTGGTCGTCAAAATGCACGAGGCTGGAATATAAGCTCCAGTCGGCTTTTGGGAATATCCAGGTAGGTACTCTGAAATGTTGGACGTGGTGTGACAAAAGAGAAACGATGCAGGGGTAATGGTCGCTGGAGTAGGTGTCAGCGACGACGTTCCACAGCAGACGACTAGCAAGCTGGAGGGAGCAAACGGCAAGGTCCAGGTGTGAGAATGTACCAGAAGAATCGGAAATAAAAGTAGGCTCACCTGTATTGAGGATTGAAAGATTGAACTGGTAAAAAATGTCGGAAAGAAGAGTTCCCCTCGCACAAGCCCTAGGCGAACCCCATAGTGGGTGATGGGCATTAAAATCTCCCAACAGAAGAACTGGTGTTGGGAGAGCGGACAGAAGAGCCCGAATGTCCGCGGGAGCGAGGGGAGACGATGCAGGTGAATACACAGAACAAACAGAAAAGAAAAAACCGGGTAACTGCAGTCTAATGGCAACAGCTTGCAAGTCGGACGTAAGTGTGATAGGTTGAAAATGAACGTCATTACGCACCAACAACATGACACCTCCATGAGCAGGAGCACCCTCCTCCGGTTCAAGATCGTAGCGAACCGGAGTGTACCCTCGGAGATCGAAAGGGTCGTGAGGGCGAAGCTTGGTCTCCTGCAAACACACGACCATAGGTGAATGGGAACGCAATAAAAGTTGCAGTTCCGCCCTATGCGATCGTACACCACGTACATTCCAGGTCAGAATAGCCATTAAAAATAAGGGGATAAACTGTCTATTTAGAAGGGCGGCTTAAAATTACCTTTTGTTTAACCTTTGGGCTCGGGCTTTTTGTATGGAGTTGGTCAGACTCCATAGCTTCCTCAGAGGGAGGGCCCACGCGCTCAGTGCCAGAAACCGATTCAAGCGCCGTGAATCGGTTCTGGGTGGCGATGGGTGAAGGGTGCCGCTGAGCGCGGCTTGTCCCAGGACCTTCCTGGGACAGCGACCTCCGAGGAGGAGAAGGTGAACTTTTGTTACCGCGCGCACGCGGAGGGTCTTTCAAAAAATCTTCCCTACGTAGTTTCTGCTTGGGCTTCTTTTCAACGGCTTGCGACTTCATTGACTTGGGACCAGGTTTATACGGCTTGGTAACTGTAGCCTTAATAGACGGCCGGATGGTAGTGGCGGTTAATCCAGTCAAGGTCCAGGTCTGAGTTTCGGCATCTACTTGCGGTACTGGCGAGGCAACAACAGAACTAAATGTGCCAGATCGCAGGAGTGAAGGTTGGCGCGCATGGTAACGCCTCCGGGCTTCAGCGAAGGAGAGTTTTTCCTTTACCCGGATCTCCTGGATCGCCTTCTCGTCCAAGTACCGCGGACAGTCGGCAAACGAAGCAGAATGAGACCCTTTACAATTAACGCAGACGGGGGCTGTTGAACAGGTACCTTCGTGTGAGGGCTGGCTACAGGTTGCACAGATGTTAACGGCACTCTTACATGAGACTTGCGTATGCCCAAAACGTTGGCATTTAAAACAACGCAGAGGTCTAGGAATATAAGGCCTCACAGAAATCCGTTCGTACCCTGCGGAAATGCTCGTGGGCAGATCGACGCCATCAAATGTAATAAACAGGGTACGAGTGGGTACCAATACGCCGTCGCGTTTGGCCTGCACTCGATGGACCGCTGTCACCTTCTGGTCTGCAAGATATTCTACCAGGTCCTCGTCCGATATACCATCGAGGCTATGGGTGGTAATAACGCCTCGACAGGAATTCAATGTGCGGTGCTTCTCCACACGGATGGGATAGCCGTGGAGAAGCGTAGCGCGCAACAAGGTCTTACTTTGCTGATCGGATTTCGTTTGGGCTAATAAGGAACCATTCCGTAGACGAGTGCAGGACTGAACCGCACCAGCAATTGCATCAATGCCCTTTTGAATAATGAAAGGGTTCACCTTCTCAAAGCTTTGTCCTTCTTCGGTTCGTGAAATGACCAAGTAACAACCGGTTGTCTGTGGTGTCACTTCTGTTACATAAACTTTTCGGCGCTTGTTAGTAGTAATGGAGGAAGGGTGCTCCATAGCGAAATAAATCCTCCACCATTGCAACCGTCTCCGACCTCGGGCTCTGACTTCTCGGGCGTTACCCCGGCTTGGGTGAGTGGCCTATCTATACCAGACTCACCCCAGGGTCACACCTCCCAGAACATAGACAGAGGGACCCAATCGCCGTCAGAAGTCAGCAGCTCATGCAATGGCCCCCCCGCGGGACTGCAGTTGAACAGCGGATACGAACACAAACCCTACATGACGACCCCGGGTGGTGGGGATGACGCCATTACCCACTCACCCAGCTGCGCACGCGGTGCGCGGGTATCCGTCAGGCTGTGTCCACGGAGGATTTAAATAAAAAGATAAAAGAAACTAAAACTGTGTGGGCGTTTCGCACGCAAGGTAGGCCGGCGAGGAAGAAAAAGAGAGATATGCGAATGTCGTGGTGCGAAATGGCCGGAAAGTGATAAGGGAAGAAAGAAACGATGGTGAGGTGAGGTATGAATGGAATGTAAAGAACGCACGAGAGTCTACCTTGGGTCCACCGGTCACTTGAAGAACCCACCTAGACCGGATGGGGGTGAGGGGATGAATGTGGCGATGATTGGCTCGGGAACCCCCGGGTGCGCCAAAAACCCGTACTCACATAAGGTGAGCCCCTGAGGGGAAAACGCGTTGAATATATTAGGCTTGATCAAGTCTTAATACTGCATTTAGATTTGAATCTTCTGAAATGCTAATTTAATAAGTTACGATGTTTACCTTAGGAATATACGTTTAAAGCTGGTGTAATAATAATAATAATAATTATCGCTTGATTATCCGTTCCTCGGATATGACAGGCAGTCTGTAATAAAACCGCAATTGGGTCATACGCTATTCGTGCGTAGTTAATCTAAACTACTTGTCAGCAGGCATCTTTATTGCTTTAGCTGTAAAGCGGGATAATCTAATCCAAAGGCGAACAATGCAGGTACTTGAGATCCATAATAGAAGTGGTAGATGTTAAATGCGCTACAAAACCTCCTCCACAACCAGTCATGTTACCCTGTGCCCTGTGCATGACCATTTCCGTTTCCTTCCACTCCTCCATGTGCCCAGCTTTATACCTAATGTCCGGATACACAAAGCACGTTTGTTCTGTACTACCTCTAAGTCAGGGGTGGCCAACCTATTTTAAGCGTGGGCCAGTAAATTGATAGAACTTTTATTAATAACTATTAAATTTTCTACTGCGTACCTAAAGTGGCCTATTCCACCTAAAATGGATATCGAGATTATTCGATATCGAAATTTCAACAGAAATATATGTTTTTAGACTTCTTTGAATAAATAAAACGGAGCACGTTTAGAAAAAGGTCCTTGTATGTGCGTGTGGGTGTCCATACGTGCAAGTACCTGCGCCTTTGATCAGCATAATTCAAAAATGAATAATCGGATAAATAGAAAATTTGGCACTTAAGTTCAGGAACATCCAAGGATGCGACACAAGATTTTAAAGAAAACCCCCCACCCCAAAGAACCGTCTCATAGAAAGTTTTCCGAAAATTATGGTTTTTCAAAACTGGAACGATTATGAAATATCACCGGAAATACATGTTTTTAGGCCCCCTGAATCGAAAACAAAACATTTTTGGAAACATGTCCATGTGTGTGTCTGTCTGTAAACAGCATAACTCAAAAACGAACAGTCAGATAAACATCAAACTTGGTATTTAGGTTCAGTATCTTCCAGAGATGCGACACGAAGGTTTTCAAGAAAATCCCCCCCATCCCAGATTACCCTTTACATGGAACATTTTTCGAAAATTTTAATGGCTCTATGTTTAAGATACTTTCATGAAAAATAAAATGTAATCTTGAATTTTCTGGGAATGTCTCCAAAAGTATTCTTCATTGTGAACGACTCTTGCATAACAGGTAAACCATAAGAGATAGACAAAATTTTACTACACAAAAAACGTAGATCGCGTTAAAATACACAATTTAGGTCATATACATCTTTTTGTTGAGTGAAACATTTTCAAGATATTGCTTGTTATTTCCTTAAATTTTCCAATAATTATACTTTTTCTCAAATGGGAATTCGTTATTCAAAGAGAATGGAATACTCGACATAGCAACCAGCTCTTAAAATACTTGACTATAACTTAAAGCCTACCAATTCCCCTTGCATCTACAAGAAAATTAGCAATAAGATTAACATCTCGATATCTCGATTAACATGAAGCATATGGAGATAAGCGTTTGTAAAAATAGTTTGTACAAGAGTAGAGAATGTCTTGTGAGTGTAATACATCAGATTTTTTGTAATAGATTCTGAAGCTCCCTTAATTATAAATAACTTTTGCATAATTGGTAAACCGTAAGAGATAAACAATATCGTATACCAACAAAAAATGTAGATCTTATTAAAGCACGCAATTTAAATGAAATAAATTGTTTGCTTCCTATACAAAGTCTGTAAATGAGAATTGTAGTTGTATCTGGATTAACAATATAGTTAATATGAAAAGCGAGTAGAGAAAGTCATGTGTATTTAGAATATCAGATTTTTTTTCCTGGTCCATGCATAGAGAAGGGAACTTCAAAGCCATCACATAACGAGCTGTTCTTAAAATATTTGACTGCTTAAAGTACAATGTAATACACTATTCTCATTGTACCCTCAAGGTAATATGCAATGCAATCATTTCTATAAATGTTTGTTCGATTAGGATGAATTGGATAGAGGAATAAGTTTTGTAGCAACATTAATCGAAGAGTGGGTAGAGAATATCATGTGAATACATCACATAATTATTTTTGTTACTCTGAACTAATTATAATGGGGGACCGACGGGAACCGGGTGCTTTTAAACTGGCTAGTAAGAGGCCGTTAAGGGAGGTAGGATGGGGAACCAGTAACACTACCGTCGCCATTCAATGCCCTTACCTTGGCCATTTCATTAGTTATGGAGCAGTGGACGGTGGAGTACCGCATGTTTACGTATGATGCATACGTTTGAAATGCCGAGTCTGTCACGGCGATGCAACGACTCTTTCGTGTTCATTTCAATTTTGGAGCCAGCATTCCCAGCACAATACGATTTTCAGTGGGGTTAACAGTCTGAGGATAATAGGAAGTATCGTAAAAAAGAAGCCACCTGGTCCCAGGAAGACTGCAAGGAATGCCTATAAGAGTTGGGTAAAATGCAATTTTATTATTTTAATCACCCCAACATGCACATGGGGGAGCGCAGCTACAGCAACTGTGAGAGGGTCAGGACCTTGATGTTCACATTCAGCTGAAGGCGTGGGATTGTTTATAACAAAACACACAAATTTCACATTATTCACATTACTGTGGTTTATTTAATAAATAAATGATGTACCTACATCACACACAAAGAAATAAGGCATTGAGGGGAGATGCTCCACGCACGATCTACATTCTTTCACACAAACTCACAGACTCGACTCGATTGACGCTCGTACACATAAAGAAAAGTAACGCTAAGCTATTCCACCTCTCTCACCACCGTGACTAGGTTCGCCAGCCAGGGGGGGGCGAGTTGTCATGCCAGACGGAACTTCAAATACAAAGCCAAAAGATATATATATATATATATATTGTTTGAAGATAATATTCCATTGAGAGGATGAGACAAGCAGTGATTGGAGCCCCGAGCGGTCTTCACGGAGACACGCGTGTGAATTACTGTTAAGTTGTGAACCAGCGTACAATTTTAAAGAAAGATTTAACATTTCATCCTTACAAGATGTGTGTTAATTATTTTTTGTTGTTATTATATAAATTAATTATACTTTTAATAGACCTTAGCCCGGTCTTAGGCAAGTTTTTAATATAGAGTCAACTAAAAAATTCAACGCCACAGCCGGGATTTAAACCCGGTTTTCCCGCTCTCCGTGCGGTTGCTCTAACCATTGAGCTACTGTGACAACATGCCGGTGGGGCACTGAATTCCCCAATCGATTCAAGTTGTTTTCCGAGACATACCTACCAAGGCATCTCCCTCGAGATGACAAACTTAGCGGCGACCTGCTTATTGCAAGTACTTCAGTGCTGGGTGCTACTGTGACAACATGCCGGTGGGGCATTGAATTCTCCAATCGACTCAATGGTTAGAGCAACCGCACGGAGAGCGGGAGAACCGTGTTTAAATCCCGGCTGTGGCGTTGAATTTTTCAGTTGACTCTATATTAAAAAGATGTGTATTGTTCAGCAGCTTGAGGCAACAGATTATGAGCAACGGAAAGACTTCGCCGCTCAAATTCAAGTACTGCTTGAAGGAAATAAAATGCAATAATCAAGAGTAATGAGATTCATTTTCTTTTGAGTGGAGAGGTCAAAAAGCAAAATTTCCGTTACTGGTCCAGTGAGAATCCTCACAACATTCACGAGAAACCTCTTCATGCAGAGCGTGAAGTAGGTTGTTTATTAGCCCCACGTATAGACGCCAATTTGAAGTTAATAGGTTTGTTCTAACATACGGTTCTGAACGGGTTCCGAACTAATTCCAACACATGCTAATGCACATGCGCCAGTCCGGTACGCTCACAGAACTAATTCGGAATTTTGTGTGGTTGGAACACTACTTGAACCGTTCGCGTTCTGTCACGGCCTTCTTCGTTGCACGGTCAATCAGAAGACGATCAAATATCTACGTTTACAGCGTTGATGAATGAAATCAAACTCCGCCGATGTACGTATATATATCGTACATCGTAAGCGTTTCTTTCATACTGATTCAAGTCCTAATATTCGAGCAAAAATAAATCGCATTCGTTTATCGGCTTAAAACCATTGATACTGAGTTATTGCGAATAACAATTGTAATTTATAGATATTATATTTAAACCAGAACCCGGAAAAAGTAATTTAACTCAATTCCAATTTAACATTAGGTTTCCTGCTACAGAAGCTTCTAAACACAATGTTTAATTTAAAACTCCAATACTCTGAGACAATGACACCCCACATAAATTCTATTCCGAACGTAATGCAAATAATACAAAACTACATGGTACCAATGTATGCTTATGATCAGGGTTATGATTTTTAGTTGCAAAATTTCAGATGAAAAAAGGAAGGGAAAAGGTGTTCAAATAAGGTGAAAAAGGCACAATAAGGTGCTGGTTTATTTAAGGGGATGCACAACTGAAAGTGCTATTTTCTAAACTATCCATTCAATTGGGCCGAAATTTTTATTTCTTTATATATAATTGTTTTGTGAATTATAACCCAGTCTTAATAATTCTCGAAACTGCGCGGTTGAGGTTATTGTCGTCTCTGCCTGCCCAGGCTTCGTCTCCACGCAAACAGATGACGTCTCTCACAGCAACAAACTCACATTCACGAACAGCAGGCTACTGATTCTGGTGGGATAGAATCACTCATTGTCAATTGCATTATTGCGGGCTACTTTATAGCAGTAAAGTGAGAGAAAGAGGTTTTCGTCGAACACACAATTATTTTCCATTGTTGCGGGTGTGCTTTCAATTCCCGCGCGGCGTTTACTGAAAGAGGTAGACTTACTATTCGCACGTACACAGCAAGCTGAGGAGACGTTAATTGAAAGTTAAAGAATAAATTGGAATGAAACTTAAAAGAAAGAAGGGGATTATGGGCATGGTTGGGGGAAAATGGTATAAAGGTGCCAAAAAGGGGTAAAGGTCACAAAATAACGGAATAATGTTTAAATTGAAATAATCCTCTTCTTCGGAAGTCAATGCATCATTAAAAAGATCACTGTCACCTTCTAAATCACTCATTATTGTTATCTTTGAACGCTGTTTTGCTCCCTGGCTTTGTTAGACGTTTGTTCTTTTCCTCAAGTATGTCTCCATACTACTCAACAGTGAGCAACTGCTTACCAAACACCTTTGCTATTCCGTATTGAGAAATAAACACAAATGGAGGAATAAATTACATATTCAAATTTATTTCCTACTGAATACAGAGAGTATGTCGCTTTTTCAATACTCTCTGTCGGGTTTGTTCCAAGCGATTAGAATCGATTCTGAATTAACTGAGTATGCGCTGTAGACCATACAATCTGCACATGTCTGGAATTTTCAGTTCCTATTCTTAATCACGAACCGATTTCACTCGTTCCGAACTAGTTCCCAAATACGTTGGAACAGCAAACTGGAAATTCAGAATTGGTTCTGAACTGATTCTCTGTCATGTTGGAACGCCACTTAGCTACTGCGCACTCAGATAATTCGGAATGGATTCTGAATCGTGTGGGAACAAACTTAATATTGTCTTTATATTGTTGCTGCTACGCATGGAAAGCCAGTTTGAAGAAGATGGTATCTTTACGTTATTTGCACCACGCTTTGGGCGTCAATTTGAAGGTGTATTTAAGGAGTGTATTATATTTCGACTGTTGGGGAGCCGAACACTTTTAGTAGTTGCAACCGTACGTATAGTAAACAGTTTCCTGTAGCCTTCGCCCCAAATGTACTTTCAGGTGGCCTTTGCCGTAATTTTAAAAAAAAATATTAACTTTGTAATTTGACCGTTTCTTTAAATATTATATATTTATGTTTGCCTCGGCTGCATCAGTATTATTGTTAGAGACACGTTTCTCTTAGCAGGTTTTTGGTGCGACAAGAATGTAGGCTTACACAGATTATAATTTTACTTCACTCCTTTTATTAAAACTTGATACGATTTAAGTAACACTTCACTGATATAGAGAGCTGCGAGATTCTTTTATGAATTACTTGCACTTCTTAACACGTAAACTATTTTTCGTCTCACACGAATGCGTATTAAATCTCTCGAGGATGTGTCTCGCGTCCGCTTAGGAGCACTGTTTGCAGGCAACTGACTTCTGAATTTGTAAATGTTTCTCCTTTTCAGTTTATGATTGGATAATCCTACTCCAATAGAATACCTTCATTTAACTAAAGGTTTTTCTGGTATTGTTGATTGGCTATTTTATAAACTGTCTCAAAATTTACATTATTGTTTCCACAATAATGGCTAGTAGCACTTAAACTTTCAAACTCATTATTGCCTCAAGGTTACCTCATTGTAACCTCATTGTTAGCAACGTTTAACTTATTATTCTCACAGCTCCTACATTATTAAATTACGTAACACACTCATATAACATTATTGAACATGTGCACAATAATATAAGCATATGCAATGACTGTTACATACATTTTACAAATTCATATATACACATATTGCTTCAAGATTGGCTGTTATTGAATTTACATATTATATAATTAGACTTAAATTATTTAAGTGTTAAAAACACTGCTTCACAGTGTGGTATGCGATTGGCACTTTCGGTATCATTGGTCCGCATTTTTTTGAAGATGCAAGTGTCTCAACGCTGAACGTTACATTCACATGCTTAACACTTTCTTGCGCCCACAGCTGAGAAGATGACGTCTATACAACATACAAAATGTGTTTTTTCAACAAGATGTGGTCATCCCGCACATTGCACATGCTTCAATGGACGTGGTTCGTCGCATGTTTCCAGGAAGGGTCATTTCACGTTTCGGCGATATCTCTTAGCCTCCAAGGTGCCCTAGTTTATAAGCACTTGAAAGTTTTTTGTGAGGATATCTCAAATCACATCTCATTCTCACCAACCCCGAACCTTGGCCAATTTGAAGTAGGCAATTCAGCAGGAAGTGGCAACAATTGAACGCAAGATGTTGAAGTAGCTCACACACCACTTTTCTGCAAAGGATTGAATCCTGCATTCTAGCAAGAGGACACCCCCTTCTAAAGTTGTCTTTCATTCATTAGATGCATTTCAAATAGCATGTAAATACAAATACTATTACTTTCTCTACTACGTATAGTAAGTAGGGGAAGTATTGTATTCCACCCAAAAATTCGATACCGAGATTTCACCGGAAATATATGTTTTGAGACTCCCTGAATCCAAAAAAAGCCTTTTTGTAAACACGTCCGTGTGTGCGTCTGTGCGTGTGTCTGTGAACAGCATAACTCAGAAACGAACAGTCAGATAAACACCAAACTTGGTATTTAGGTTCAGTATCTTCCAGTGATGCGACACAAAGGTTTTCAATAAATCTCCCCACCCGAGATTACCCTTTACATGGAACATTTTGCGAAAATTTTAATTTTCTCAGAAATTGCTCCTACGATTTTGAATAAATTAAAATTAAATTGAGTTTTATTTATGGACGCTCTTTAACTACTATGGTTCTTAGCGTCCCATTCTATATTGGGCGTGAAACACCTGTAATTTTGCTCAGAGGCCTCTTTATCAGGCTTGAGGTTCTTTTACGTGCCGTAAATCTACGACACGGGACCACCGGCTTTACTTCCCTTCCGAAGGAAGCCGTGCTAACGATTTTTACGCCCGAAAAAATCCATCGCCCTCCGCCGGGTTTGAACCCGCGACCTTGGGAACTAGAGGCTAGCACGGTACCACTAGTCCACGGAGGACGACTATTTTGAATAAAATATCATATGTTTAAGATATTTTCATGACAAATGAAATGTATATCTCGAATTTTCTGGGAATGTCTCCAAAAGTATTCTTCATTGTGAACAACTCTTGCATAACTGGTAAACCATAAGAGATAGACAAATTTTTTTGAGCGAACCATTTTCGAGATATTGCTTGCTATTCCCTTAAATGGGAACTCGTTATTCATTTTTTTATGTCCTGGACATGCAAATAGAATGGAATGCGCCATATAGCAAACAGCGCTTAAAATATTTGACTATCGCTTAAAACCTACCAATTCCCCTTGCATCTACAAGAAAATTAGCAATAAGATTACCATCTCAATTAACATGAAGCATATGGAGAATAAGCGTTTGTAAAATTAGCGTGTTCAAGAGTAGAGAAAGTCATGTGAGTGTAGCACATCAGATTTCTTTGTAATAAAATAGTTTCTTCGTAGAAAAACAAGTGAGTACTTTTCATTTCAAAAACGTCCGGTTCTCATAGGTCACCCTGTATAAGCACAGTAGAATCCCGATAAATCGGCCGTCAATAACACGACATTCGGTACAATTTGACGACTTTTTAATTTTTTTATCGTTAAACTTGACTGTAATAATTTTTGTAATCCACTCTTTGGTATAAAGAGTATAGGTAAATTTTAATTAGTGTTCATATTCATGCATATAAATGTCCAAGTGTTTTCCTGATATGTTCATGATTTTGGTACGGTATGGTGTTTTCAGATTTTGCAATTTATTTACGACACTAATTTGGTGAGAGTTTTGTTTTTGTGGAAACACAACCTACCGCATTCTCCCTCACTAACAAAAGGGCTGACCGCGTATTGACCTTCGCTATCTGAGTCAGAAGATAAGCAGCCGGCAGACCATTGCCACGAAATCAAAAGCTTGCCGCTAATACTATGTGTAACACAAACACTTGTTTGGAAGGTTTGAAGGTTTATTGCTTTACCCAGTACGTACGTGGTAAGGTAAACTTTCAATTATTTCTGGTTACAGTACAGTTTCTCAGATTTCAGGCTTACTGTTAGTGTTGTGTTTGTGCCAGCGAAAATGACCTAAGTGATGAAGCGATGAAATGAATATGAGAGACACTCTATCATCACAAGATTGTTTTCCTGCAGAGAACTAGCAATTTCTTCTCTATACTATGAAGTATGTATTTCTAAATTTACTTTTAAAGTAATAATTTTTAGGTTATGTTGTGTTTTTCTGCTTCCTATAAATATTGTACTACAACATGCATTCATGTAATTTGCAGTACATATTATGTTATATGCTGTAACTAACAGAACCCTTATTCAGTAAAACTAGACATTTCGGTAACCCAACACCCTCTCAGTCAACATTAGGTCGAGTTATCGTGATGCTACATAAGAAACTATTCATCTAAGTGTACCTGTAGGTGAATGTTCAAAACACAGCATTTTAAAATTGAGGCAGTATTTTTAACACTTAAATGATTTCAGTCAAATTATATAAATATAAATTCAATAACAGCCCGCCTTGAAGCAATATGTGTATGTAATAATTTTTAAAATGTATGTAACAGTCATTGCATATGCTTATATTATTGTATACATGTTCAATAATGTTATATGAATATATTACGTAACTTAATAATGTAGGAGCTGTGAGAAATAGGTCAAAACTTGCTAACAAAGAGGTAACAATGAGGAAACCTTGATGCAATAATGAGTTTGAGAGTTTAACAATACAACTTCTGTACTGTAATTTTTGTGACAGTTCATAAAAAATCTGATGTGTTACACTCACATGACTTTCTCTACTCTTGTACAAACTATTTTTACAAACGCTTAATCTCCATATGCTTCATGTTAATCGAGATATCGAGATGTCAATCTTATTGATAATTTTCTTGTAGATGCAAGGGGAATATGGTAAGTTTTAAGCGATAGTCAAATATTTTAACGCTGGTTGCTATGTGGCGCATTCCATTCTCTTTGCATGTCCAGGACATAAAAAAAAAAACGAATAACGAATTTGAGAAAAAGTATAAGTATTGGAAAATTTAAGGAAATAACAAGCAATATCTCGAAAACGGTTCACTCAACAAAAGAAATGTATATAACATAAGTTGTGTATTTTAACATGATCTACATTTTTTGTGTAGTAAAATTTTGTCTATCTCTTATGGTTTACCAGTTATGCAAAAGTCGTTCACAATGAAGAATACTTTTGGAGACATTCCCAGAAAATTCGAGATATACATTTCATTTCTCATCACATTATCTTAAACATATGATATTTTCATCAAAATCGTTGGAGCCATTTTAGAGAAAATTAAAATTTTCGAAAAATCTTCCATGTAAAGGGTAATCTGGGGTGGGGGGATTTTCTTCAAAACCTTCGTGTCTCATCTCTGGAAGATACTGAACCTAAATACGAAGTTTGGTGCTTATCCGACTGTTCGTTTTTGAGTTATGCTGTTCACAGACACACACACAGACACAGACACACACACACACACACACACACACACACACACACACACACAGACACACACACGGACATGTTTCCAAAATGCTTTTTTGGATTCAGGAGGTCTCAAAACATGTATTTCCGGTGAAATCTCGGTATCGAATTTTTGGGTGGAATGCAATACTTCCCCTACTTACTATACGTAGTAGAGAAAGTAAAAATAGCCAATCAACAACCAGAAAAAGCTTTAGTAAAATGAAGGTATTCTATTGGAGTAGGATTAGCCAATCAGAGACTGAAAAGGAGAAACATTTACAAATTCAGAAGTCAGTTGGTTGCAGACAGCGTTACTAACCAGACGCAAACAGTGTCCTCGAGAGATTTAATACGTTTTTCGTATGAGACGAAAATAGTTTACGTACTAAAAGTGCAAGTAATTAATAAAACCATCTCACAGCTCTCTCTCTCTCTATATCAGTGAAGTGTTATTTAAATCGTGTCAAGCATTAATAAAAGGGGTGAAGTAAAATTATAATCTGTGTAAGCCTACATTCTTGTCGCATCACAACCCTGCTAAGAGAAACGCATCTCTAACAATAATACTAACGCAACCGAGGCAAATATAAATATAATATTTAAAAAAAACAGTAAAATTACAAAGTTAAAATTTTTTTATATTTGGGGCAAAGGCCACCTGAAAGTACATTTGGGGCGAAGGCTACCGGAAAGCGGGTACTATATGTGCGGTTGCAACTATTACAAGTTCGGCTCCCCAACAGTTGAAATATTGTACAACTCCTTCAATACAACCTACTTCAAATTGACCCCCAAAGCGTGGTGTAAATAATGTAATAAACCATCATTCTCAAATTGGCGTCCATACGTGGGGCTAATAAAATATCTTTCTCAAATTTCATTCATTTATTCTTTGAGACGGTGCTTTAGCCGCTCATAATTATATTTAAATGTTTATTGTATTCTACTCCACTCTTTATCATGATTTGTCAACCAAGTATATTATTTAATTGTTAATTATAAAAAAAGTTTTATAGCTTTGTAATTCATGGTGTTAAGCAAACTTTCAACCTACTCAAGTATGCTTTTCGACGCAGTAGCTAAAGATAAAGCTTTTTTGGGACAGTGTTGAAAACTATTGTAATATATGCGGCAAGAAAGATTCAAACTTGAATGCTAGCCTCTAGTTCCCAAGGTCGCAGGTTCAAACCCGGCGGAGAGCGATGGATATTTTCGGGCGTAAAAATCATTAGCATGGCTTCCTTAGGAAGGGAAGTAAAGCCGGTGGTCCCGTGTCGTAGATTTACGGCACGTAAAAGAACCTCAAGCCGGATAAAGAGGCCTCTGAGCAAAATTACCGATCTTTCACGCCCAATATAGAATGGGACGTAAGGACCATAGTAGTTAAAGAGCGTCCATAAATAAATAAAACTCCATTTAAACTCAAACTTCGATTCCCGGTTTTCACCAATAAATAAGCAAGTAGGGGCTTTTTCTATTATACTCAATCGTGTGACACAGAATCTATGAATAGGATTTGAAGAGCTATATCTAAAACTTTCCACAGCTGAAAAACGCGGCGAAGAAGAACCAATGGGAAAATGGAAATTCAAATAAGTGCGCCAACAAGGAATATCATATCGGGTGTTTCAGAAATACTTTTACAAACTTCGGGTATGGGTTCCTCACACCAAAAGAAGGAAAAAGGTTCAAATGAACATATGTACCATAATACTTGGTTTTCGCGTTATTCCTGTCACAATGAAAGTGTGAGTTCAACGGCCTTCGGGGTCCAACCTCAAAACTTCATTTCTCTATGCATTCATAGAAAGCGTTGACCCATTGTACTACATACGGTAGATGGCGAAGTATTGCCATGGAGACTTGTTTACGTTTGTCATTTGCCATTAGTCTGTCTTCAACGTTTCAATTGTGTACATGTAGTGAGTTAACTGCACGTGTTTCATTCCACCATTGCTGGATATTCATTTCGTGAACAGGCAGACAGATTTTTATGCATGGTCGCGCGAATGGTAATGGACGCGAGGCTGGTAATGGACGCGAGGCTCTATCAGATGGAGTTTCCAGACCGAAGACAACCGAGTCATCCATCCTTTGTCGCTATTTATCGTCGCCTTGGTGAGACAGGAACCGTTCCACCACGGACTATTGATCGAGGAAGACCAAGAGTTATTCGTACGCCGGAACGCGAAGAACAGATGTTAAAATGTGTCGAAGACGATCCAGGTATCAGTACAAGACAATTGGCTGTGGCATCTGGTACATCACACGTGACAGCATGGAGGGTACTTCACGAGCAGCTCCTGTATCCATATCATATTCAACGTGTGCAGGCCCTTTCGCCTGCCGATTATCCACCATGGGATAACTTTTGCCGAAGGTTTGTAGCACAAACAGCCAATCCATTGTTTGTCTCGTCAGTTTTGTTTACAGACGAGGCAACGTTTGGGAGAGATGGAGTTACTAATTTCCACAACGTACACGTATGGGTAGATCGTAATCCTCATGCTGTACTTCAGGCTAGACATCAGTAACAGTTTAGTCTAAATGTGTGGGCTGGAATTGTAGGTGACTGTCTGGTAGGTCCATACATTTTACCAGCACGTCTTACTGGTGCTGTCTACAGGGACTTTATCCAGCTCACTCTTCCCGACTTACTTCACGAAGATGTGCCCCTGCAGATAAGAAAAAAACATGTGGTTTATGCATGATGGGGCTCCGGCACATTTTAGTCGCATTGTTTGAGATGCACTGACTGGTATCTACCGTGACCGATGGATAGGCAGAGGAGGACCAGTTCCATGACCTGCACTTCTTCCGACCTCAATCCTGTGGATGTTTACCTCTGGGGGCATCTTAAATCATTGGTTTATGGAGCAGCCATCCCGGATGCAGAAACGCTTCATCGACGTGTCATGGAAGCCTGCGAAACCATTCGACACCATCCCGGAGTTTTCGATACGGTGCGACATTCCATGATTCGACGAGTACAGGCATCATAGAAGCAAGAGGAGGACATTTCGAGCATTTATTATGAGTTTTGTGTGTTATAAGTGTACCACTGTGTAAACACCTCCTAACGAGAAAACAAAGGATTATGGGATATATGTTGCTATGAACTTTTTTCCTTCTTGTGGTGTAAGGAACCCATACCCGAAGTTTGTAAAAGTATTTCTGAAACATTCCTGTATAACGTAGTCTCACAAGGCAAGATTAGTCAGATTTCTTATTGCCTCAGATGCACATTCCGCGCCTGTCGTGCGAAGAAATTCGTGCCAAAATGTAAAGTGTGTTTCGCAGATAGTGGGCGTTAATCAGTTATGAATTGATTAAGTGATCTAGGGATAATATGATTTATAAATTCTATATTAGTGCGAAATTGCCCTAGTATGGTTTAAAAATTGTTATAAGGTATTATTAAGAAAGTATGCTTTCTTAACAGGTGTTTCTACCATCAACAATTTAGTGGAGACAATACAAATTCGTCTCTTAATAAGTTTACCTTCTGTGTAATTATTTAATAATATTTATTCTTGTTAAACCGCCACCCTGGATCTCCGTGAAACTCATGTTCTTCCAAACTAAATTCCCAAGGCCATCACTTAATTTATTACAGCACAATAAGCTACAAGTCATCAACCGCTACGTAGGAAGAGAAACAAGAGAGATGGCGAGAGCAGCAATTGAACATCAAAGGTAAAGTAAAACAAATTACACAATAATACACGTTTGTTCCTCAACGCCGAGAACGTCTCGGTTTATTATTCACTTTTCATTTTGAGTGGACATTATATCATTTACACACTTTTTAAACATTATCCACATTGAATTATAATAGAAATGCTCCTTATCGCTATTTAATAACAGCGTTCTCATGAACTTTAAGCACCTTTAATGCTTATGTGGCTTTTGAACTTAGTATTTATTCACTAGTTTCTCAATATTATGCTTAATTTTTTATGTGTACGGTGAGGCAGTATTATTAACACTTAAATTATTTCAGTATAATTATATAATATATAAATTCAATAACAGCCCGCCTTAAAGCAATAT
Organism: Deroplatys truncata; assembly: GCA_030765065.1. NCBI lineage: Eukaryota > Metazoa > Arthropoda > Insecta > Mantodea > Mantidae > Deroplatys > Deroplatys truncata. The sequence goes on along the minus strand of CM060987.1, from coordinate 107,259,391 downwards.
GTGTATGTAACAATTTATAAAAAGTTTATGTTACAGTCAATGTATATGTTTATATTATTGTATACATGTAATAATGTTATCTGAATGTATTACGTAGTTTAATAATGTAGGAGCTGTGAGAATAATAGGTTAAAAGTTGCTAACAATGAGGTAACTGAGGCAATAATGAATTTGAAAGTTTAATGCTACTAGTCATTCTTGGAGCAACAATAATGTAATTTTAGTGACAGTTTATAAAATAGCCAATAACAACCAGAAAATCTTTAGTTAAATGAGGTATTCTATTGGACTAGAATTAGCCAAACAGAGACTTGAAATACAAAACTTTACAACTTTAGGCGGTAGAAATCAAGTCAGTTGCTTGCAGACAGCACTCATAACTGGACGCGTTGGTTGTAGACAGTGTTCCCAATCGGACGCGAGATGTGTCCTCGAGAAATTTAATATGTATTTTGTTTGAGAAAAAAAATAGCTTACGTGTTAAAAAGTGCAACTAATTAATAAAAAAATCTCACAGCGCTCGCTCTCTCTCTTTGTCTGTCTGTATATATATATATATATATATATATATATATATATATATATATATATATATATATCAGTGAAGTGTTATTTAAATCGTGTCAAGCATTAATAAAAGGAGTGAAGTAAAATTATAATCTGTGTAAGCCTACGTTCTTCAGTCGCACCACAACCCTGCAAAAAAGAGAAACCTGTCTCTAACAATAATACTGACGCAGCCGAGTCAAACAAATATAATATTTAAAGAAACAGTCAAATTACAAATTTAATATTTTTAAACATTTTTGGGGGGGGCAAAGGCCACCGGAAAGTACATTTGGGGCGAAGGCTAACCTTCAACGGTACAAGTATAACAGCAGGATGTGCATCTGTAATAGTTGGGCGAAACTTATTCTTAATAGCGTTCAAGGCAGAAAGAGTTTGTGCACAAATGCTAGCCTTAGGGCGATATCGTGAATTCCAGTAAATCAGTTTGAAGGATCACCTTTTCAAAATTCAGTCAAATTGGGAGAAGTGCATGATCCACAATGCTGTTTAAATTTAGCACCAAGTCCTGAGCGATTTTGGATCTTTATTATTTCCATTTGTAAGGATGGGAAGTATTTAAGAATCTCAGGCTCTGAAATTCTAGATGGGTTTATGAATAAATCTATGTTACTCTTTTCAGATTCGAAAGAGGAAGAGTATGTAATAATAAATCTGATCTTGAGCTATCGGCGAGCCATTTAGAATTGCTTGACGGGCCATTACTTGGCCGACTGGCATGGGATTAGCTGCCCCTGACCTAGGTTATCTCTTCCGGTTGTGTACACACATCTGTCTATCTCAGACCACTATAGACACGTGCATGTTTATTAAAAGAACAAACGCGTTGAGGTTTTGCCATTTGACCATAATCTGTTGAGTTTTTGTCCACCAGCTTAATTTCTTCGGGGAACGAGGGGTAAAGGTAAAAGGTACGGATGAAAGGAGGGGCAGAGCACAGCAAATAGGCCATAACAGCCCTTTTTGCTCCTACCGTGACCCTTGGGAGGGAGGGATGAGAGGAGAGACCCGAAGGGCGACCAGATCCGGGTAAAGCCAGGGATAGACGGGGTCCCTAACGTTCCCATATCGAATGCGTCCGACGCCGCTCGGCCCCACCAGAAGCCCCTAACTCCAGGAGGTCCCCCGAAGGGACACCCGCTCGCGAGCACCCGGAGGCGAGTCCTAACTGAACAGTTCCGCAACGACGTCAGGAAGAAACCTTTACAGAGCACACATCCACTACCCAGCCGCAACTCGCCGCACACCGTCGCTTGGTCCTACCACCCTGAAACAGTTAACAAGGAACATGATAGTTACAGCAAATGAGGGGCAGGAGAGTCTTGGCAGAAGATGAACCACCCCAACATTCGCCTGCCGACCCGGGTAAACCAAGAAAAACCCATGGATCAGAGTGGGCTGCCGCCAGGGATGGAACCCGAGACCTCCCAAATGCAAGTTTCGCACGTTACCGCAGCGGCACTTCGCTCGGTGGGATGAAGGACACTGCAGTTAATCGTATCCGAGAGTTAACAGACATCTTTGTTGACGTTGCTTAATGTTGCCAACTTATCACTAATGTTCTTTGCGCTATAATCACTCGATAATATCTCGCAGTTTCACTTGTAACTGCTTACAAGTGACTATGCAAAACATTAGACAATTGCTGACAAAGAAAGGAGGAAGAGCATTCATTACAACTCTAATACAGTAAATAGTTCATATGGGCAGTGTAAATGGGTTTCTGAAAATTCTTCTATCATTTACAAGATAGATGACAAGGGATGACTGAAACGTGTAGCCGAAGTTGTTAAGACACGGATTCGTGAACAGGAAAAATCATGGTTCAAATGCTACCAAGACCATTCTCCTTGACTGAGGCTTTCTACAGATTTTCCTCGCTCCTCATAACTGACAAATGACGGGGAGATACGCTAAACTTAGGCCTGGGACGTTTCCCTCCGCAAAACTATTTTCCCAAACATCTCATTGCATGTATCATCAGTGTCCACACCTGTGGTGCCGTATGTACAGTGCGGTCGTTTTATGGTAAGGCCACGGATCACATGTATGCGTGTTTGCACACTGTCACACGGGGATTTTCGTTCTGTAATTGTGCGTTACTTACTCACAGGTGATACTAACATGCACTATAATGAGTACTAACCTTGTTATAAGTTGTGCATATGGACTTTCATAGACTTTCATATTGTGGCGTATTAATAATTTGGGGCTTTCATTGTCATTACCAGACATATTAACGTTTTCTATTGCCATTACTAGAAATATTTGTTGTTTTCGTCTGGGATAACGTCACTCCCGGCTGGGAATTTGTGCTAGTCACGAGCGGTGGAGATATAGCGTCTGTCTTGCTGAGTATTCCGAGAGAAGTGGATCGCGCGTGCAAGCCGGCCTTTGGACCGGTGAACATCTCCCCTCAACTTTCATATTTAATAATGTAGGAACCCCAAACGGTTGGGAAATAAATCTAGGAATGTGTAAGTAAACTTGTGTTATGGATTTTGTACAGTGAAAACCCACGATTTTTCTTAACTTCCACACCACGTTTCGGTCCTCCCCGGCCAAGCAAGTATACGTCCCCTCAATGTACGTGCTGGGTACTAAAAATTAATTTAATTTTTCATGTGAACCTTTAAGCCTCTACCCAGCATGTAACAGTATCAGACCATTAAAGTGGACAACCCTCTTCTAGGAGTTCCGTGAAAGCCATTATGATGTCACAGTTACAAACTAAAGTCAGTGTGACAGCTCTATACGTAAATCAATACAAGCTAATCGAAATAAAGAAACCTAAAACGGAAAGGTGTTTAAAGCGGTCGAATTTTACACTTTCTTTGGTTCACACCGTGTGTTCTCTTAAGCCCATACACGCTGGTCTGTATCCAAGGTGAAATGAATAGTTAAGAAAGGTGTGTGTGCCGATTATTTTTCTCTCGGCACAACTATTGTTTTTCTTTACAAATACATAATAATTTTTCTGACAGGATAATATAATAATAATGTAAACAATGCGGTATACTCGTGGAGGGAGAGCATAACTCGCAGTATGTCCGATATATTAATATATGAATTAATATATGAACTATGGTAATGTTGTTAAATATCTGATGTTTTAGTTATTACTCTTATTGTTTATTTTTATTTCTTGCCACGGCTGCTGTTATTTAGGTTTTTGGTAAAGCATGTATAACTTTGCAGGGTGTGATACGGGAAGGAAGGTAATAAGTAACAACTCTAACAATAGATTAAGTTATTGAAAAATACTATGCTTTAATGGCACACGCATTGACTGTCTTATTAAGAATCTACACAGTTCTTAAGTTAGTTGGAGCTGTAGAACGGTCGAGCCCTACCACGTTCGTAAGCCAAACTTGCGGTCGCTGAGCAATGAAGTATTTTATACGTGCTCTAGAAATAATTGTAATATTTATCACACGTTCCTATAGACCTTTACATCGATAACCTTTCACCGTTCCTACTACATTATAAGAAGTAAATAATATCGTCTGCTTCTGAGAGCTTACATGTATCTTATTCACATCGCAGCACTTCATACTCAACCGCCCTGGCTGATGGAGACGTTAGAACTAACATTTCTTCCCTTAAAGATTTTAAACATATTCTTCCTTAAAATTTCATTGTCTGTCTTCGTTCAGCTTGGAACCTTCCAGAAGACTTACCCGGCTATTGTTCTACGTTTGCAAGCAGGTGGCCTCTCTACAAACATATGTTATTTTCGCTTGTCGTATTTTCTATTCCACAAAGACTCAAGGTCTGACTTTTATGACCTTCCCGTAAAGTCCTTTTTGCCTGGGCCCTAATTCTAACACAAAGATATGTTTGTCGGCTTTTAAAATGAATTCCACAGCTCCAGCTACACTTGCACATACATAAAACTTATGCCTTAACTTCTATTTCTACAACAAGTATTTTTCTTATTAATACCGTTTCACATTATAATTCACATTATTATATATATGGCATACATATAACCATAGTTACTGTCTCAAATATGCCCCCTTTAAACATATTCAAAATTTATATGTGTACGTGTAGATTTTTAAAATTGTTTAATGTCTCATGAATATATTGGTCATGCCATAGGTGTCTAGTGTTCTTGGCACATCCCATATACCTCTGTGAGAATTTGCTCACTCTGTTACAGACATTTAGTATGGGTCGCCTACCTGACCATACTATACAATAACAACACACACTTCACTGCACTTTGTATTGTGTTTATTACAGTTTCTTTGCTAGGGTTATGTTTACAAACACAGCTGTCAGTTTTGGGCTATTGTGTGTAAAACACGTTTTTCACTATCCTTTTAGTATAAACAATTTCAATGGACATTGACTGGTATTAACTTAATTGAATAAAACATGTTGAATACTATATAATCCAGACACATTCATTTATGTATATCAGGTTGTAATCAGATATATATATATATAAAAAAGAAACACATAGAAAATGGTTATACATACATAAAACTGAAAAACAATTGACATTTGCTTGCTATGCATTTAGGTTGTTCCAGTGTTTGAACTATGGACTAATTATTTTATGAGTTAATTCTTACTTCTATCTATTTACATTAGCATATTTACACACAGGTTACAGTAACTAAAGCTTTATGAGATATTATCATTTGAGTTTTCTGTTGATTATTACACTTACATATAATTCAAGTACCTTGAGGCTAATCAACTATATGATTTTATATACATACACATATATAGTTTACCTATTTTTACAGGTCTCAAACATACTTATTTCATACTCTTATTCCTTACATTTACAATTATTTACAAGGCTATCCACTCATACTATGCGTACCTTTGTTTTTAACTTTATTTCCCAATATTCTTATTATAAACCTTCTTTTCTTATTATCATGTTTTCTTTTGCTTTTTCTAGTTTTCTCGCGTAGTACTCTGAAAGTTTCGAAATTTAACTCGCCGTCGGCCATCATATGTAGCCATTCTAAAGTTTTGTTGTCAAGGCATTTTCTAATCACGATCATCTTAAGTGATTGCGGAACGCTTTTTAATTGAAAGTATTCAGTTAGTTCATTAATGAATTGGACTGGACTGGTGGTAGCACCGAAATTAGGTAAAGGTACTTCGTTAAGTACCATGTGATAATCTGCTAAGTTATTAGATACATTAATATTGGATTCTGAATTTGCATGTTGGCTACGAGATAGTGCAGCTGCTATAGGAGAAGCTGAAGCACCTCGTGAACTACTGAAACCAGAGGACGTTGTACCCCTTTCAGTTACATTATTTTCATGCATATTTACATGGTTTACAGCATCAGTAATTGTACTATCGTCTACTCTAGTTCTATTATTCATGATTGAATTCAATCTATATTCTAGTTTCTCAAATTTCTTATTGCTATCCTGTACTACAGATTCAAACTTTTCCTGCATTATTTTACCTTCCTTTTGAATTTCTGTAATTTCCCCCCTTATGTCTATTTGATTTTGCACTAAGTCTGCATTTGTATGGTCTATAATTTCCCTTAGTTCAGTTGTCTGACTATCCAACTTAGTACTCATTTCTTGACTATTTATGCTAATCTGACTAGCAATTTTACCTTCAAGCCTTTTACACTGGTTATTAATCTGTTCTTCCATTTCAGCATGCATTGCTCTACTAGTATCGTTTAATTTCCTTTCTATTCTCTTAATTTCAGACCTGTTTTCCTTTAAGTTATTTGCAATCTGTCTACCTATTTCTTGGCTTTGCTGATCTAACTTTTTATCTAGTGCTATATTACTTTGCCCCAGTATCTCAAATTTCCTCACAATTTCCTTGTTATTACTACCCAGCTTTTTATCCAATTCTTTGTTATATTGTTCTAATTTATTGTCCATGTCAGTTTTAAGCTCTGATATAGCCCTAAGAATTGTCATCAGATTAAGCTGATCGTTACTACCTAACTCGGATATTTCCCTTTGAGTTGTGTTGTCTTTCTGAGGGACTGCATTATCATGTAACTCTGTATGTATCTTGTTCATTCTCGTTTCTGTTGCCTGACCCTGTTCTGTACCTAACGGTATTTCTGCCCTTACACACTGTTGAACTTCCATATTATCTGTTTCCGCAACTATATTTTGAATGTTATCATTAAAATTAGTTACATCGTATATATCTCTATCCAACGAAATTAAAATGCTTTCATTTGAATTTTCCCCTTCCATTTCTGTAGTGTCTATTTAATTGGATATTACTACTTGAATTTCTCCTACTAACCTTACCACTTCTAAGTATCATTTACACTCGCATTAAATTATAACATGCACAATACACATTTACAAAGAAATTTTATCACTATTACTGTATAAAGTTTTTGTCTGACCTTTTTACTGTGATCTTACGGTGACCAAACGTAGAGCTGAGGTGTATTCTTGCTGTCCGCAGTTCGTGCCCCTCTCTCATGAATAAAGTTCTTGTAGACCTTAGATGCTGTGGATGTGTTGGTTGTTTCTTGACGTTCTGCGTTGTTTGATGTCCTGTTGGCAGTCTGAATATCTTCTTGTACCCGTAGTTTTTTTTTTTACTTTGCACCTCGATGATTTCTCTGCTGGGCTCTTCACTGGGTTTCTCTGCTGGGCTCTGCGATGTGTTTCTCTGCTGGATTCTTCGATGGATCGTCGTTGTTCCTTCCCTGCGTTCGCGTAGCTTTTATTTTTTTAAAGTCACACGATGTTGGCCTCCAAACTTGCTACATTATTCTTCAACATTCGGGCTCCAAACTTGCTACGTCGGGCTTCACGTTCCGGCGTCAAACTTGCTACGTCGGGTTCCACGTTCCTACTACATTATAAGAAGTAAATAATATCGTCTGCTTCTGAGAGCTTACATGTATCTTATTCACATCGCAGCACTTCATACTCAACCGCCCTGGCTGATGGAGACGTTAGAACTAACATTTCGTCCCTTAAAGATTTTAAACATATTCTTCCTTAAAATTTCATTGTCTGTCTTCGTTCAGCTTGGAACCTTCCAGAAGACTTACCCGGCTATTGTTCTACGTTTGCAAGCAGGTGGCCTCTCTACAAACATATGTTATTTTTGCTTGTCGCATTTTCTATTTCACAAAGACTCAAGGTCTGGTTTTTATGACCTTCCCGTAAAGTCCTTTTTGCCTGGGCCCTAATTCTAACACAAAGATATGTTTGTCGGCTTTTAAAATGAATTCCACAGCTCCAGCTACACTTGCACATACATAAAACTTATGCCTTAACTTCTATTTCTACAACAAGTATTTTTCTTATTAATACCGTTTCACATTATAATTCACATTATTATATATACGGCATACATATAACCATAGTTACTGTCTCAACAAAAATGGAATTAAAAGTTTTGCGGTTTTCTTTGGTTACTGAATGGCGTTAGAAATGAGAAAAAAAAACATTTACGTATTCTTTCCTTAACATTTACTTCAATTTTCCTGGGATTCGACTTTATGGGTCTTCAAACTGGAACTCTAACCGATAGACCACGAGGTGCCTAAATGCTGTTATTGAAAATACAAAAATTTTAAATAAGTTTTAAATATAATGCTGTTGATTTTCAAGGTTACACCAAATAATGGAACACGTCCTCGTAAGTAAATATATGAATGCACAAACATATGTTAAAAGTACTAGTACTACTAGTATATATATATATATATATATATATATATATACTGAATTCAGTGGGGTTGGAAAGTTGACTCTTAGCCATTTTTCATTACCTATTGTGTTTTGATAAAGTTGCTTTCCTAGGTGTTTAACCCTGTTGCCTTTGTTGGCTCGTGTAGACTGATTTTAGTTTTTATATTTGTTACCTTTAATCACAGTTTGAATCTAACTTGTATCACCTTTACAGTTCTCACGATTTGCTACCATCGTTTTAGTGCATATATGCTGTTGCTTAACTTCTGTGGTTGAAAAGTGTTTCCATTTATTTTGTATTCTGGTGTGAAGGTTAACATTTTTCCTTTCTGGGAAAGATAATTAAATTCTTTTGATTCAGGCTTTCCTTCACTGGCTTCTATTTTTAAAATCTTTGAAATAGTCCTGTATCGTTTTATACATATAGGGGGGTATTTTAATGTTATATTTCATTGGGGTTTAATGATTTTGAATTTTAAAAACAAGTTTTATTTCTAATCAAACTTCTACTTTTTCGGGGTACATTTATTTTGTCTTTCCTTGGTATAGCTTAAAATTTGTAAATTGTCTTAGTATAACTAGGATGTTGTATTTAATTCTTTTGTTAGTTTTTTTTACTTTCAATTTGTTTAAAAGTCACTGGGTTAGTTATCTTCCTCATGATTAAATTTTGTATTACCTTAAATCTGCTTTAATATTTTTCAAGCTATTACTTGCTGACAAAGTTTCAATTACTGTGTTTGCCTACCCATTTTGGTTTAAAGCTAAAATGAAGAATTTAACTTCTGCTATTAACTTTAATCAAAGATTTAATTAATCAGCGGCAGCTTATTATACTTCTGATTTTTATTAATGATTTATAGAGTCTGTTGTGTTTAGTTTGCTTGTACCTTTTTATTGTTTTTCAGCTTTTTGATTATTTTATTGTTAATACATTCGTGATTCTGTCTACGAGAGAGATTATGTATAGAAAATAAAGCATTTTGACACGGGTTTTTCGTTTGTGATTACAAAAAGAAGTTTGGTTTGCGTCCATTTTCCTTGTGCATATACCATAGATTTCACATCCTGATTCTTTGTTTTGTTTGATATCCCTGTGGCATTCGTTAGGGCCTCCCTTATCGTCTTGCTGACATCCCCAGGTTGCAGACATTTATCGTAAGCGGCTCCTTGGTTTCGGTGGCTCCATCACGTAATTTTGCTTGGTGAAGCCACCGATATCATTGCAGTAGGCTTTAAGCGATTGTCAAATATTTTAAGAGCCGGTTGCTATGTGGAGTATTCCATTCTCTTTGCATTACCAGGACAAAAAAATGAATAACGAATTTGAGAAAAAGTATAAGTATTGGAAAATTTAAGGGAATAACAAGCAATATCTCGAAAATGGCTCACTCAACAAAAAATTTATATGGCATAAATTGTATTTTATGTATTTTAACGCGATCTACATTTTTTGTGTAGTAAAATTTTGTCTATCCCTTATGGTTTACCAGTTATGCAAAAGTCGTTCACAATGAACAATACTTTTGGAGACATTCCCAGTAAATTCGAGATATAGAATTCATTTGTCATGAAAATATCTTAAACATATGATATTTTAATCAAAATCGTTAAAGCCATTATTGAGAAAATTAAAATTTTCGAACAATGTTCCATGTAAAGGGTGATCTGGGGTGGGGGGATTTCTTGAAAACCTTCGTGTTGCATCTCTGGAAGATACTGAACCTAAATACCAAGTTTGGTCTTTACCCGACTGTTCGTTTCTGAGCTATGCTGTTCACAGACACACACACAGATACACACGGACATGTTTCAAAAATTCTTTTTTGGATTCAGGGGGTCTCAAAACATGTATTTCCGGTGAAATCTCGGTATCGAATTTTTGGGTGGAATACAATACTTCCCCATGCTTACTATACGTAGTAGAGAAAGTAAAAAATACTTCCTCGAAGGCAAAAACATGGATTTACAAACCCATAAAAAGTAATAATAATTATCATAATATGTGACATCATCCAGGTTGTAATCTTAGATGAAAGGAATTCAGAATGAAAAGTAAAATATTTTAATATATCTTAAGCTATAGTTTGGTTTTATAAACCGTTAAAACAAGAACAGCGTTGCTTAATCGATCCTCATTTGCTTTATATTGTCTTAGACTTGAACTTGTTTTTTTGCTTTTACTGGGAAGGTCCAATAACTAACAAAGCTCGGGGACGCTCTACAGGTCATATAGTATATGATACACATCAACAGATGCACCGAAACATACACAGTGCCAGATGACCCTGTTAGAAAGTATTCGTCTGCAAAAGGAGATTCGGTATTAACTTAGAATTCTGTGTATAATCACTGTTAAGCTGCCCGAGGTGTTAACCCTTGAAGATGGCAACCAAAGAGTTGACCGAAACATCGGGTGTGAGCAATTTTACACGGCCTTCCAGCACAGAAGCTTTTACAGATTTCTCCATTATGTCATTATTCGACAGACTTGAGCGGTTAGTGCTTGTAGTAGTTGTGGGGTCTTAAGGCGCACAACAGCTGAGGTCATTAGTGCTCTAACAACACCATAGATGTAAAAATCTTATATGATACATTCATACGACTTTCTCTATCTTCTAGCGTTTATTAGTGAGTAAACAAACTATTCTTACTAAAGCTTATTTTTATATCTACTACATTTTAATCCAAATAAACCTTTGCAGAAATGGCTACGTTACATATTTCGTGTTAGATATAACGATTTTGATTAACATACCGTATATTAATGATATTTACATGCTAAATAAAATGTATATATTGAATGTTCTGGGAATATTCTTTGAAATCCTTTCATTCGGAAAGAAATGTGTATAAACTTGTATAACTGGTAAAAGTTAAGCGATAGACGAAAACGTGCTACACAAGAAATATAGATCTCTTTAAAAGACACAATTTATTTCAAATAACTTTCTGTGGTATAAGCTATTTCCGAGATATCTGTTATTAATATTCAAATTGTTCATTACTTGACTATTCTTTAAAAGTCCTTTCAACATTTAGTTGTTTCTCGCGATTACATGAAAACAGTATTGAATTTTAAGGCCAGCGTATAACGTTCAGTTCTTAAACATTTGACTATCGCTGTTCTCTTTGTGTCTATAACGAAATATGTAATGTAGCTATTTCTGCAAACGTTTATTTGAATTGAAATGCAGTAAATAGAAAATAAGATTTAGTAATAACAGTTTGTATACCCACTAATAAGCGATAGAGGATAGAGAAAGTCATGTGAATATAACACTTTTTTTTCTTTTTTCCAAACGTTAAAATCCGCGTTCGAAAGAGAGATTTGACATCTACGCAAGATATCGGTACCAACTTAAACTTCACAGCGGTAAATATTTCTTGTATTAGGCCTCTATCAATGCCAAATGTCTTGCAGAACCTCTCCAGGTGAAGTCTTCTAGCTTTGATCATGATCAGCTACACTGGTCAGTTTTTGTGCGACTGCAAACGCCACTGCATGCACGTGCAATTTAAAGAATTGGCAGCTATATCGTGCAGTTTAAAATGTTATAGAAATGTCAGGCGACTTGACATTTAGAGATGCTGGGGGCTGGTAATTAACACAAGGGCCGGAGGGCACGCACTTTTTGATTTAAATTAATGACGGCCCGGAGTATGATGAACCAGGGGTATTTGGCCCCGATACTATTTTTTTATTAACAGGGAGCGGGGCACGGCCAGTGTTAGTAATAAAGACTCGCCCTGCTGTGATTTACAGATTAATTAGAGCTAGGTGTGGACTGCTAGTATCCAGAGCAAGAGCTGCATATGTCACACTGTCGTGTTTTTCCCCTATTATCTACTTCATTTTGTTATAGCTATCCCCCAGCTTTTTGCTGATACCAGCCTCAGTCCAAAGAGGGGAAAGTTACACCAAGTATACGCAGAAACAGCAATTTAATAACAATAACTTAAAATAAAAATTAAATTGAGTTTTATTTATGGTCGCTCTTTAACTGCTGTGGTCCTTAGCGACCGGAAATTTTTCTCAGAGGCCGCTATCAGTCTTGAGGTTCTTTTACGTGCCATAAATATACGACACGGGACCACCAGCTTTACTGCCCTTCCGAAGAAAGCCATGGTAAGGAGTGTCAAGCCCGAAAAAATCCATCACCCTCCTCCGATCTCGCGATCTCGGGAACTAGAAGCTAGGATGGTACTTCTAGACCGCGGAGGACGACAACAGTAACTTGGAAACTCTAAAATATGTATACAGGGTGGACCATTTAAGTTGAGGCTGTACTATCTTTCAAGAAAGTAAAGGGGGGTCAGTATCACTCAGGCGTTCCGCGAATAGGGGGTATGAAAACTAAATCGACCGTGGTCGTAGATGTATTATACTGTCGTGGTCGCCATTTTAGCCTGTCACTCACTTCGAAGATTTCTATGGCTGTATTAACCCATGGCGAAACATGGACTAAATATCACAAAAGTTCTCTTGCTGCTGAGCTATTAACCACGTGGCATTGGAGAATGTGAAGAAAATGGAAAACGCCTGGTATGATGATTTTAATAGAACCGACATCTATGTTATATACTAACCGACGCACTACCATCTTCTGTCAACTCATTGGTAAAAACGCACGCTGTTCCAATTGGGCCGAGGGTTCGCGGTTCAGACCCTAGCATGTGGTCATACTTTTTATTCCAACTTTTTCACTTTATAAGACGCAGTAATAAACAAATTTACAGTTCTCTTGCAGCCAAGTTATTACTACATGATTCCGAAGAACATGCGAGAAGGTTGAATGATAATTTAATGGAGCCAACTTCTAAATGCTGTACACAATCCATCTGATCACAACAATACTTTAATACATAAAATAAAAAGAAACTGATAAATTCTTATCTTGAGAAAATCGGACTTATAGCTGCAAATATAATTGTGTATAATTCGATGGAGTGTAATGCATAAAACTGAAAAGATATATTTGTGTAACTGCTGGTTACAATATAGTTACTCCATATATTATAAATAACATAAAAAGAAAGCGATAGCTAAGGATAATGGAGCATAAAATCCAAACTAAACAACTGCTATTTTATAGCTGAGGCCACGCCATATATGAAGAAATAAATTAATTTCTGAAACATTTCAGATTTATAGATAAGGTATTGACTCTAGTTGTAGGTTCCCATTTAAAATTCTGAGGTGTTACACTCACACGACTTTCTCTACTCTTGTACAAACTATTTTTACAAATTCTTATTCTCCATCTATTTCATATTAATGGAGATAAACATTTGCAGAAACGATCTTTTGAGATACAAAGGGAATTACATTTTACACATAGCGACCAGTTCTAAAAATATTTGGCTGTCGCTTAAGGCGTACAATGTTTCGCTTGTTTTGTATTTGCAACAGCAATATAGAAATACAGTAGCCTTTAAGCATAGACATATCTCTTAATAGCTGGTTGCTAGGTGCAGCACCATTCTCTTTGCCACAGATTAATACTCTTTGCATATCCAAGACAAAAAATGAATAACGAATTCCCATTTGAGAAAATAAGTATTGAAAAACTTAAGGGGAATAACAAGCAGTATCTCGAAAATGGTTCACTCAACAAAACAAAAGTATATGACATAAATTGTGTATTTTAACGCGATCTACATTTTTTGTGTAGTAAAATTTTGCCCATCTCTTATGCTTTACCAGTTATGCAAAAGTCGCTCACAATAAAGAATACCGTTGGGGAGATTCCCAGAAAATTCGAGATATACATTTCATTTGTCATGAAAATATCTTGAATATATGATATTTTAATCAAAATCGTTATTGCCATTTTTGAGAAAATTAAAATTCTCGAAAAATGTTCCATGTAAGGGGTAATCTGGGGTGGGGGGATTTTCTTGAAAACCTTTGTGTCGCATCTCTTGAAGATACTCAACCTAAATGCCAAGTTTGGTGATTATCCGACTGTTCGTTGTCGCCACATAGCAATCAGCTCTTAAAATATTTGACTATCGCTTAAAGCCTAGTAATTCCCCTTGCATCTACAAGAAAATTAGCAATAAGATTAACATCTCGATTAACATGAAGCATATGGAGAATAAGAGTTTGTGAAAATAGTTTGTATAAGAGTAGAGAAAGTCATGTGAGTGTAACACATCAGCTTTTTAGAAAATTATGTGTGTGTGTGAACAATATAACTCAAAAACAAAATTCGGTTAAATACGAAACTTCGTATTTAAGTTGAGGACTTTAAAAGGATGCAACGCCAAGATTGCGAACCCCTCTCTCCCTCCCTAATCTGTCCTTTACATGGAACATTTTTAGAAATTTTTTATGTTCTCAAAAATAGCTCCAAATTTTTTATTCAAATACTATATATTTAATCCGTTTAATGAAAAATAAAATATCTTGGCTTTTTTGGGAATAACCTCTGAACTATTCTGTATTCTGATTCGCTTTTGTACAATTAGTAAACGTAAGAGATAAAAGGAAATCTTACTACAAAAAAGAAAGAAAAGAAGGAAAAAGGTACATCTCGTTAAGGCACACAATTTACGTCAAATAAATTTGTTTGTACCGTTAACCATTTGCAAGATATGTTTTGTTATTTGTTTGAAGTTAAAAATACTTTATACTCCAATCAACTGCAAATCGCTATTCATTTTTTCTTTCTCCTCTTTATTCCTTTTTGTGTTCGTGCTAAGAGAACAGAATTTTAAAGCTATCACTCAGCGATCGACCGAAAAGATTTGACTAACGCTTTACCTTACTTATCCTTCATATATCTACAAAGAAATGAGTAATGAAAGGTTTATATACACTGCCGATGTGAAAATGGCAAAACCAAGAAGGAAACGCATGAATTACATGAATTTAATAGCACAGGTTAGGTACATGACAAGTAACAAATGAGGAACTTTTCAAATCTATACAAGACCTTTGAGCTCTAATATTCAGTATTTAGTGTGGCCTCCATGCGCTGCAATTAGAGCTGCTATACGCCGTGGCATTGAATCAAAAAGCTTCTGAATAAGTTCCTGAGGGATTTCCTTCCACGCAGTTTGTATTCGAGCCTACAAATCCGTGACACTGGTTACTGGAGGACCGTGACGCACCAGGTGCCGACCAACCATATCCCAGACATGTTCGATGGGCGACATGTCAGGCGAACGTTCAGGCCAGGGAAGCAATTGTACCCGTCGCTCTTCGAAGAAGGCTTGTACATTACGTGACCGGGCATTGTCCTGTTGAAATGTGGCCTTGGAGAAGCCTGAAGCAGGGGGAGTACTTCAGGCTCTAAACCACCGTTAGGTACCGGTTGCTGTTCAAAGTGCCCTCAGTTCGTAGGAGGCGAGATCGGCTGTTGTAACCAATGGCACCCCAAACCATCACACCGCTATGCCGCTCAACAATGCAGCCCTGCAAGTTGCGCTTATCACGGTACCGCCGAACACGTATGCGGCCATCACTGTAGGGCACGTTGAAGCGGGACTCGTCCGAAAAGACTACATTTTGCCACTCATCACCCCAGTGACGGTGTTGACGTGCCCAATGCAGTCGGGGGAGCTTGTGGTTTCTGGACAATAGAAGTATGCAACCAGTCCAACCTGCAGCTGACGGCGACAAACCATTGTTGCAGACAAGTTCGCACCTGTTGCAGTGCTCCAGCGTCGAGCCAACACTGTGGATGAAGCTTTATGGTCCGTTATAGTCATGCGGATAAGATGGCGGTCATCCCGTGCTGTGGTTATGTCCGTGGTCCAGTACCCGCTCTTCGCTGCGTACGATCTTCATCTATCCACTGCTTCCACACACGCATCACTGTCGTAGCAGCATGCCCTTTACGAGCCGAAATGTCACAGTATGACAAACCCCCTTCCCGGAGACCGATCATTTTGCTCCGAAAGAACTCGCTCACATACCGATATGGCTCCCTTTGACGTCGACGAGGCATACTGGAATCTCTTTATTGTTTCCACCTTGTTTGACAGCTCTGCACTGACTACACTGGGCGAAACACTGACCTTGTCGGACCGACACGAGAGGGCTCTGCTCGGCCTACGTGTACTCCATCTCTCTACAACCCTAATCACTTATTGCTTGCACACTCTTCTACACTTCCACCAAGTTTGGAGTTATTCGGGAAATTCTTTCTTGGTGTTGCAATTTTTACAGACGGCAGTTTATATTAACAAGAAATTATTAGAAGAGGAAGCTTTCGTAACAATGCTTTGCGGAGAAATGAGTAGAGAAAGTCCTATGGATTAAAGGACCTCAAAACATGTACTTCCGGGGAAATCTCAGTATCGAATGCAAAATGCAAAACCTTCTCTGCCTACTGTATATGTGGTACATAGAAAATAATATCTCATATGTTATATAATGTTTATTATTTTCTTTACCTCATATAGGTAGAGGAAATATTGCATTCCATCCAAAAATTCGATGCCGAGATTTCGCCAAAAGTACATGTTTTAGACCCCCCGAATTAAGTCCAATGACTGCCAAACTTGATATATAGGTTGAGATATATTCAAGAGAATCTCTCCACCACAAACTACCCTTTACATAGTACATTTTCTATATTTTTTTATTTTCAAAAAATGGCTCTAATGGAATTAATTGTTTTTCCACACAAGCCGTGTGTAGGGCAAGGTTGGAAAGGTAGAATCAGACGACTGAAAAATTCGATCCCATAGCTGTGATTTGAACCATGGAGCTACCGGTTTCCGTCCGGTTGCTCTAACCAAACGAGTTACCATGTCAACATACCGGTAGGACATTAAATTCTCCTAATGCGAGTCAGATGGGAAATTTAGTGTCATACCGGCATGTTACCATGGTAGCTTACAGAAACCGTACAAAAACTCGTAGATCCGTGGTTCAAATCCCGTCTACGGCATTGAACTTTTCAGTCGTCTGATTCTACCTTTGCAATAGCCCTAATGATTTTCATTAAAATACCATATATTAAAGATATTTACATTACAAACAAAATGAGAAATTTTCTGGGAATAACCAGTAAAGTCGTGTTCAATCATAGGAAAACTTGTACAATTTTGCATAGCTGGTAAATCTTAAGCGATAGATGAAAATATACTGCACAAGAATGTAGATGTCTTTAAAACACACAATTTATTTCTAATAATTTTATTGTGGCATCAGCCATTTACGATATATCCGTTATTAATGGTTCGAATTGTCGTTCGAATATCGGAGAGAATTGAGAGGAATGACCTACATCCGTGGTCAACATATATATACCTATATATAGGGTGGACCATTTAAGTTGAGATTACACAATATATCCAAAACTAAGCATTGTAGAAAGAAATATCTTTAATAAAAGTTGCTTGATATTATGGGGGAAAGTAAATTCCATTAGTTGTGTTTTGTTTGGGGGACGTTATGATAGTTATTTTCGGGTCAATTAATTTTTAAATAGGAAAATACAATTATGATCAAATCAAATTGACCCTAAATGACCATCACAACGTCCTCCAAAGGAAACACGACTAATGGCATTTACTTCCCCCCATAATATCAAGCAACTTTTATTAAAGACATTTCTTTCTACAACCCTTAGTTTTGGAGATATTGTACAGTCTCAACTTAAATTGTCCACCGCATATATATGTATATATTATCCTTCTGAGAGCTAAGTAAGCAACCTGGTATCCTAAAAGCCAGTAGTTCCTATATTACCACATCCTTCGAAACTTCATGAAATCTAATGCAACCCCCCACCCTGGTACGAACTCTAAGATGGGTTGCTACAATACTTCACCTACTTACCATTTAGGTGGTAGATAGGGTAAAACGAATAATTGCTAACTTTCTATTACAGTTCGGCAGATGATGATTTAAATTGGAGAAATCCTGTACATGTAAGATAGAATATGTTGTAAATGTGTAACGCTAAGAAAAGAATTTATAAACATATTTTATTTTTTTATGATCTCCACATTTTCCATTAAGTAAGTTTTTTGTCTCTCTCTTATGGTGCAGTAGTTACACAAAACTTATGCAAATTCAATGAGAATGAAACAGACTTTACATTCTATTTACAGAATACTCAAGATATAAAAGTGCGAGGGTAGTCCAGAAAGTCCCCGAGGTTTTGACCTATCGTGGCGATGAGTAGGGCTAGAGCCGCCGTCTTGATGTCAGAACGTTTCTACATTCAGTACGCATCCAGCTGTGGTAGCGTGAGGACGGTGCCTTCCTTACTGTGCTCTCTGTAACTAGGAAATTGAAATGTAATCTATATGCATTCAGATAATGTTTACTCTATTCAGATTTTGACGCTGGCTAACCCGTATTATGTTGGCTGAATTGGAAACAGGTGAAAAAATATCACTGGTCAGTTAAAAACAAATGAAATCCCAATAGTTGCTAAAATGTGCGCTGCAATAGAAAATCCCGCCACTTGTGAAGTGCGGTTGGCTAAAAAGAACAAACCAATTGAAATTTATCGTCAACTTTGTGATGTTTACGGGCAGGGAATAATGAGTGAAAGTCGAGCCAGGCAATGGTGCATTGATTTTAAAAATGGGCGTACCAATGTTCACGACGAGGATCGCAGTGGCAGGCCTATCCTTATGACTGATGAACTATCAATGAAAATCAATGACAAAATTCGTGAAAATCGTCATTTTACAATTACAGAACTTTCGGAACATTTTTACCAAATTTCACGGAGTTTGGTGCTTCAAATTATGTTAGAGAAGCTTGGTTACCACAAATTTTGTGCTAGGTGAGTTCCGAAACTCCTAACGGAAGACCATAAAAAACAGAGACTGGCTGCAGCACTGACCTTCCTCCAAGATTTCAACAAATATGGTAACGCTTTACTCCATCGTATCGTAACCGGGGACAAGACTTGGGTGAAGCATGTCAATTGTGAAACAAAACAGCAGTCGATGGAATGGGGACACACACATTCTCCCAAGAAAGTGTTTGTAAACGCTGTCAGCTAGAAAGGCCATGGCTACTGTGTTTTGGGACTCTAAGGGAGTGCTTCTCGTTGAATTTCTGGAACGTGGAACAACAATAACCTCCGAGAGGTATTGTGAAACACTAAGAAAGTTATTTGTGCCATACAAAATAAGCGTCGGGGAAAACTTAGCACCAAAGTGTTGTTTCTTTACGACAATGCACGCCCACACACGGCCAATCGTACCCGAACACTCTTGGATGGTTTTGGATGGGAGGTGTTTGGCCATCCACCATACAGCCCGGATTAGGCGCCGAGCGACTACCACCTCTTCCCAGCGATGAAGAAATGGCTCGGTACACAACGCTTTGATACTGAGGCTGAACTGCATGCCGGTGTAAACAAGTGGTTGAAGTCGCAGGCGGCAGATTTCTACAGAGAGGGTATTGAAAAACTTGTACCACGGCATGATAATTGCCTCAATTTGAATGTAGAAAATAAACTTAAGAGTGTATCTTTCAAATGTGGATAATAAACGTTGATATTTCTATTTTGTTAATTGTTTATTTCAAAACGTCTGGAACCTTCTGGATTACACTCGTATTTTTATATTCATATATCAACTATATGTGATAGTTCAATAAAAAAGGTGAGACTCATTTTTGAGAAATCAACAGAAAAAGAAAAAAAATTGCATTTGAAGGTTCACTGGAGTACTGCTTTTTGTGAAAAACTAAGAAATATGTTGAAATAACAAGTTTTATTTATCCAACTTTTCATTTTTGACTCATGATATGTACTCACAGGCAATACACAAACGCATACACAAGGCGCAAGTGAAATTTATTCTTTCGGTTCACGATCCTCCAAACCAAATTTACAATGAGAATGCCATGTCGAATGTTTGAATCGAAGGCAATAATTCTTCTGCCTTAGGTATGTTTTTCAGAATTACGTTCTGTAATATTAAAGATGCTAACCTACCTCCATGGAGTATTGGTGATCTATTTGTCTCTCATTCACGAGGTTAAGTTCAAATCTCGGTTGGGATGAGTTATTTGGATAAAGATTTTTCACAGACATTTATTTATCTTCAGATGATGCATGACAGGTGCTGTAATATCTAATAAACCCATTCAAACCTGAGCCCATTTCACCCATTTCGATATGACCTATCCCATTCAACACACTTAAAACGATATATACAAATGCATTGTAAAACTCTAAATCTGTTTATTACAAATGTGGGTTTCTCTTTGTTGTCTACTAAACTCTCTTAACTAAACTAACGCGGAATTATCTCTGCAATCGTGTATCAGGCTTATACCATGCTGACGTTTACGCCACGTGGCGTATTTAACGATTTTAATCCTCCCCTTCTCATGAGAAGTCGAATTTAAAACAGGTTACCCTGGAGCAAAGTATAAAGTTTCCTGATTCAAGGGTTGAGAGTTGGGAGTGATTAGTCAGCCCTATGGAAGTTAATATGGACTTCAGGAACACCCTTTCACATTTCTGCCCCGGGTATACAATCAGGATCCTTATATAATTAGGTTCTAATCCGAGCCTTACGCGTCAAGTGTGAGAAACTCATCAAAATGTGTCTTAAACAGACTGTGAGGAGATACAAAAATCTGACAGCTTATCTTTAAGTGGAAGAAGCATTGATTGAAATAATGCCAAACATCAGTTTTTAGTTTCTATATAACTTATCTGTGGTAGATACAAGAAATATCAATCAAACTAAATACAAAAATCTGATGTGTTACACTCACATGACTTTCTCTACTCTTGTACAAACTATTACAAACGCTTATTCTCCATATACTTCATGTTAATCGAGATGTCAATCTTATTGGTAATTTTCTTGTAGGTGCAAGGGGAATATGGTAGCTTTTAAGCGATAGTCAAATATTTTAAGCACTGGTTGCTATGTGGCGCATTCCATTCTCTTTGTATGTCCAGGATATAAAAAATCTGATGTGTTACACTCACATGACTTTCTCTACTCTTGTACAATCTATTTTTACAAACGCCTATTTTCCATATGCTTCATATTAATCGAGATATCGAGATGTTAATCTAATTGATAATTTTCTTGTAGATGCAAGGGGAATATGGTAGCTTTTAAGCGATAGTCAAATATTTTATCGCTGGTTGCTATGTGGCGCATTCCATTCTCTTTGCAAGTCCCGGACATAAAAAAATGAATAACGATTTTGAGAAAAAGTATAAGTATTGGAAAATTTAAGGAAATAACAAGCAATATCTCGAAAACGGTTCACTCAACAAAACAAATGTATATGATATAAGTTGTGTATTTTAACGCGATCTACATTTTTTGTGCAGCAAACTTTTGTCTATCTCTTATGGTTTACCAGTTATGCAAAAGTCGTTGATAATGAAGAATACTTTTGGAGAAATTCCCAGAAATTTCGAGATATACATTTCATTTCTCATGACATTATCTTAAACATATGATATTTTCATCAAAGTCGTTAGAGCCATTTTTGAGAAAATTAAAATTTTCGAAAAATGTTCCATGTAAAGGGTAGTCTGGGGTGGGGGGATTTTCTTGAAAAGCTTCGTGTCGCATCTCTGGAAGATACTGAACCTAAATACCAAGTTTGGTGTTTATCCGACTGTTAGTTTTTGAGTTATGCTGTTCACAGACACACACACGGACATGTTTCCAAAATTGCTTTTTTTGGATTCAGGAGGTCTCAAAACATGTATTTCCGGTGAAATCTCGGTATCGAATTTTTGGGTGGAATCCAATACTTCCCCTACTTACTATACGTAGTAGAGAAAGTAAAAATCGGATTCTACTTCCTCTGCAGCCTAATTGTTGAAGGTACAGGACGTATTGAGGGAAATAATGACAAAAAGTAGATTTTTATTTTCTTTAGAAATAACTGTAGTAGACATAAGAAGTATCGATCGAAAACATCAGTTTCTACTTTCTCCATTGCAAATCCGGTGTGCATGGAAAAAATTTGAAGTTTATTTATGGACGCTCGTTAACTGCTGGGGTTCTTAGAATCCCATTCCATATTAGGCGTGAAAGACCGGAAATTTTGCTCCTTATCAGGCTTGAGGTTCTTTTACGTGCCGTAAATCTACGAGACGGGACCACCGGCTTTACTTCCCTTCCGAAGAAAGGCGCGCTATGGATTTTTATGCTCGAAAAAAATCCATCGTCATCCGCCGGGTTTGAACTCGCAATCTCTGGAGCTAGAGGCTAGCATGGTAGAACTAGTCCACGGGGGACGAAGTTGTACGTGGAGGAAGTACTAATCGAAACAATGGGAAAAATTATTTTTACTTTTTCTGCAGTTTATCTAGCACAGGGAGTAGGTATTGATAGGAATAATAGTAAAAAATCTGATGTGTTACACTCACATGACTTTTTCTACTCTTGTAGAAACTATTTTTACAAACGCTTATTCTCCATCTACTTCATGTTAATCGAGATAAAATTTGCGGAGTCTATCTTATTGCTAAGTTTCTTGTAGATGTAAGGGGAATATATATTTGCAAGGGCAGTATAGAAACACAGTAGCCTTTAAGCATAGACATTACTCTTAATAGCTGGTTGCTATGTGCAGCACCAATCTCTTTGCCACAGATTATAACTCTTTGCATATCCAAGACAAAAAAAATGAGTAACGAATTCCTATTTGAGAAATTTATTGAAAAATTTAAGCGAATAACAAGCAATATCTCGAAAATGGTTCACTCAACAAAATAAATGTATATGACATAAATTCTGTATTTTAACGCGATCTACATTTTTTGTGTAGTAAAATTTGGTCTATCTCTTATGGTTTACCAGTTATGCAAAAGTCGGTCACAATGAAGAATACTTTTGGAGATATTCCCAGAAAATTCAAGATATACATTTTATTTGTCATGAAAATATCTTAAACATATGATATTTTTATCAAAATCGTTAGAGCCATTTTTGAGAAAATTAAAATTTTCGAAAAATGTTCCATGTAAAGGGTAATCTTGGGTGGGGGGATTTTCTTGAAAACCTTCGTGACGCATCTCTGGAAGATACTGAACCTAAATAGCTAGTTTGGTGTTTATCTGACTGTTCGTTTCTGAGTTATGCTGTTCACAGACACACACAGACACATACATACACGGACATGTTTCCAAAAATCCTTTTTTGGGATTCAGGGGGTCTCAAAACATGTATTTCCGGTGAAATCTTGGTATCGAATTGTTGGGTGTAATACAATACGTAGTAGAAAAAGTAAAAATCAATCTGTGATAGATAGAAGAAACATTATCCTGTAATTTTGTCCTATTTTCGCTGTCAATTCACTTTCTTCGAGACAGCGCCATAATAAGGTACACACGCGTAGCCTCTTCTTCCGGACGATTCACCCACTGGAGTGTCGATACAAGACTTCTCTAATCTCTCCTACAGTAGCAGTACACTCCTCGTCACTTGTCGCACCAGGAACGCACTCGCTAATTCTCTTGCTCACTTCCACTGACTCACTGACTCGCGAGAACGCACGTTTATATAGCCGTTGGAAATCTTTCACGCACTTCTAGAAGGTTCGAGAAGCGGGGAGAAGAGAAAGTTTCAGAAGATTCTGGCTATATATCGATAGCGCTTTGGTGTTTACGCTGGACGAGAGCGCTATTGCACTTATCTCTGTTTCTCCCTCCAACTGCCCGGCGACAACAACATAGGTCATGGTCGCTGCGTCACAAAATTCTTCTT
Organism: Deroplatys truncata; assembly: GCA_030765065.1. Lineage (NCBI taxonomy): Eukaryota > Metazoa > Arthropoda > Insecta > Mantodea > Mantidae > Deroplatys > Deroplatys truncata. The sequence continues at coordinate 107,235,467 of CM060987.1, read as the reverse complement.
AACAATTGTAGATATAAAAAGTTCACAAAAAATGACATTTTGAGATCCTGTGAAGTCCAAACCAGTTTTTTTTTATAAAATCATCCATACGTCTGTTTCATCCGTAAATGAACAACATGGAAAAGAACGTTCTGACGAACACTAAGTTTGCTATTCAGATCCAACGCCATTTAACAATACAGCACAAATATTACCAAATAATGTTCTTCGCACTCCAGACAGTCACATGTAAATAGTTAACTTTTATTCTCCCCCAAAAAACGCTCCAGTGATTTTGATAGAAGCATTTAAACTTGTAGAAAGAGAGACGAGAAATAAGACAAGTGTCTTGAATTTTGTGTGAGTAACCAGTTATTCTTCCTTTCATTCCCTTCTTTTCATAGAATTTTATACAATTAGGAAACCATACGAAAAATCTGATGCGTTACACTCACATGACTTTCTCTACTCTTGTACAAACTATTTTTACAAACGGTTATTCTCCATATGCTTCATGTTAATCGAGATAAACATTTGCAGACTCGATCTTATTGCTAATTTTCTTTTAGATGCAAGGGGAATTGGTAGGCTTTAAGCGATAGTCAAATATTTTAGCTGGTTGCTATGTGGAGCATTCCATTCTCTTTGTATGTCCAGGACATAGAAAAAAATCTGATGTGTTACATTCACATGACCTTATCTATTCTTGTACAAACTATTTTTACAAACGCTTATTCTCCACATGCTTCATGTTAATCGAGTTGTTAATCTTATTGCTAATTTTCTTGTAGGTGCAAAGGGAATATGGTAGGCTTTAAGCGATAGTCAAATATTTTTATAGCTAGTTGCTATCTGGCGAATTCCATTCTCTTTGCATTTCTAGGACATAAAAATGAATAACGAATTCCCATTTGAGAAAAAGTATAAGTATTGAAAATTTAAGGGAATAACAAGCAATATGTCGAAAATAGTTCACTCAAAAAAAAAAGTATATGACATAAATTGTGTATTTTAATGCGATCTACATTTTGTGTACTAATATTTTGTCTATCTCTTATGGTTTATCAGTTATGCAAAAGTCGTTCACAATGAAGAATACTTTTGGAGACATTCCCAGAAAATTTAAGATATACATTTCATTTGTCATAAAAATATGTCAAACATGTGATACTTTAATCAAAATCGTTAGAGCCGTTTTTGCGAAAATTAAAATTTTCGAAAAATGATCCATGTAAAAGCTAATCTTGGGTGGAAGGATTTTCTTGAAAATCTTCGTGTTGCATCTCTGGAAGATACTGAACTAAATACCAAGTTTGGTGTTTATCCGACTGTTCGTTTCTGAGTTTTGCTGTTCACAGGCACACACACAGCCAGACACACAGATACACACACTGACATGTTTACAAAAATGCTTTTTCTGGATTCAGGGGCCCTCAAAACATATATTTCCGGTGAAATCTCTGTATTGAATTTTTGGGTGGAATACAATACTTCCCCTACTTACTATACGTAGTAGAGAAAGTAAAAATTACTACTGAAAAGTTGTAACTTGTTATAAGTTTGCACTTTGTGTCGAATAAAGTTATTTGTGCTTTGCTCGTTCGCAAAATATTTCCTGTTGATTTGAATTTCCTAGTACCTTAAGTTGCACCCTTTAGAAATATTCCGCAGCCTCTAGCTCACAAGGTCGCGGATTCAAACTCGGCGGAGGGCGATGGATTTTTTGGGGGGCGTAAAATTCCTTAGCCTGGCTTCATTTGGAAGGGAGGTAAGGCCGGTGCTTCCGTTGTCGTAGATTTACGGCACGTAAAAGAACCTCAAGCCTGATAAAGAGGCCTCTGAGCAAAATTACCGGCCTTTCACGTCCAATATTGAATGGGACGCTAAGAACCATAGTAGTTAAAGAGCGTCCATAAATAAAACTCAATTTAATTTTATAAGCATCCGTTCTTTTGTTTTTCATCAGCCAAAGCTTTTTTTTTCGAGTGGAGGAGAAAATGATTTAATCACTAACCCCGGTCCCGATGGAAATCGGAACTGGTAGTGTGGGACTCACCAATGGATTGGCATACTGACTGAAAACTCCTTCGCCGGAGTAGCAAAGGAGAAGGTTTACAGCGGTACCATCTAAAGCACCCGCGCATTCCAAGGTGACGGTGTGACTTAGCCGCAGTGCGGTCACCAGGGGAGTAAGGAATGAGTGCTGGGAGACAGAACTGGCTGGGCCTAGTCTGCCCCCTCATCGGAGTTAAGGTGTGGATTGAAGGAATTCTTGGTGATGGTGTAGTGGATTAATGGCGCTTGGATTTTCGATTGGAGTTGTGTAGATAGGAAGAGGATTGAGGGGGGATGGCATGATATAGGTTTCCAGGAGGTTTCGGATTAAGGTGTACCTTCAGGTGGTTGAAGAGTACCTTAAAGTTCTGGCTAATAGAGTCGTTGGATGTCTCGAATCCCCACGACTGAGGCTCCAAGGGCGCCCAGTCTCGTGGGTCGGTCATCGCTGTCGTCGGTGTATGGTTCGACGAGGTGGCAGTCGATACGTTCTAGCTCACGCTGGGCAGTCGCGAGCATCCCGTCGTCATCTTGCAGTTCCTATTGGTGAGTGCGCTAATTACCCTGGCTGAGTTTCGCTGCTTGGCCTCCACATCCGAGAGACGTGTGAAGGTTGCGCGACGTAGCTCAGCCAGGAGGAGAGGTCCTTGATTGCTGTCTGTATGGTTGACAGGATGCCTTGTAGTCCAAGGAGAGTTGTTTCTGTGAGGTCGTTAGCTGGGCCCTTCCTGAGGGCTGGGTTGGGGTTAGTGATTGTAGTAGCTGATGTCTGTGTAGGTCGTCGTTGCTGTTGTCTGCTCCGGGGATACAGGGGGCTTTGCGTCTACCCTGTAAAATGACCCAAGGGAAGAGTAGCAATCAGGACCAGCATACAGCGAGATGCTTTTTACTTTCTCTACCACGCATATAGTAGGTAGAGAAGGTAACGTATTCCACCCAAAAATTCGATACAGAGATTTCTCCGGAAATACGTGTTTTGAAGCCCTCTGATTCCAAATGAGAAATTTTAAAAAATCTGATGTGTTACACTCACATGACTTTCTCTACTCTTGTACAAACTATTTTTACAAACGTTTATTCTCCATCTACTTCATGTTCATCGAGATAAACATTTGCAGACTATCTTATTGCTAATTTTCTTGTAGATGTAAGGGGAATATATATTTACAAGGTCAATATAGAAATACAGTAGCCTTTAAGCACATACATATCTCTTAATAGCTGGTTGCTAGGTGCAGCACCATTCCCTTTCCCACAGATTAATACTCTTTGCATATCCAAGACAAAAAAATGAATAACAAATTCCCATTTGAGAAAATAAGTATTGAAAAATTTAAGGGAATAACAAGCAATATCTCGAAAATGGTTCACTCAATAAAAAAAAATGTATATGACAAATTGTGTATTTTAACGCGATCTACATTTGTTGTGTAGTAACATTTTGTCTATCTCTTACAGTTTACCAGTTATGCAAAAGTCGTTCACAATGAAGAATACTTTTGGAGACATTCAAGATATACATATTATTTGTCATGAAAATATCTTAAACATATATTTTAATCAAAATCGTTAGAGCCATGTTTGAGAAAATTAAAATTTTCGAAAAATGTTCCATGTAAAGGGTAATCTGGGATGGGGGGTTTTTCTCTTAAAACCTTCGTGTCGTATCTCTGGAAGGTACTGAACATAAGGTACTGTTCGTTTCTGAGTTATGCTGTTCACAGACACACACAGACAGACACACACGGACATGTTTCCAAAAATGCTTTTTTTGGATTCAGGGGATCTCAAAACATGTATTTCCGGTGAAATCTCGGTATCGAATTTTTGGGTGGAATACAATACTTCCCCTACTTACTATACGTAATAGAGAAAGTAAAAAAATCCGCATGTGTGTTGCATTTCTGTTTGTCTGTGTGTGTCTGAACAGCATAACTCAACAACGCAATGTCGGATAAATGTCAAACTCGGTATTTAGTTTCAGTACTTTCCTAACTATGAGAAGACTGAGTAATTTGAGACAGGAGAAAATCTCAGAAGCATCGAGATATAAGCCTTCTCAATGCAGCAGACAAAGTCTATGTAAGAATTATAAACAAAAGACTTAAAATAATAACCGAAGTACTAATAGGAGAAGAACAAAGTGGCTTTAGACCCGGACGATCACCAACAGATAATATATTTAATTTAGAGAAATTATTTGAAAGAAAGACAAGAATATAATTTGCAAACACATCTTAAACAAGTAGTTGATATGGTCAACACGGAAAAATTATGAGAAATTATGAAATGGATATCGACAAGAATAATCAAGGTAATTAAGAGTATGTATTGTAACTCCAAAATAATAACAGTAAATACAGAAGTTTATAAAACCGAACGAATTTTAAGTAATTGAGACGTAAGACCTACCCTTTTAAACACACACACACACACACAATATACACCAGGTGTTTTTTTTTTCGAGTGGAGGAGAAAATGATTTAATCACTTACCCCAACCCCGATGGGAGTCGGGACTGAGAGTGTGGGACTCACCGAGGTGTCGGCATACCCACTAAAAACTCCTCCACCGGATTGAAAGGAAAGGTTTGCTGCGGTACCGCCTAAAGCACCCGCGCAGTCCGAGGTGATGGTTAAAAACTGGGCCGCAGTGCGGTCGCCAGTGGAGTGAGGTATGTTTGCTAGAAGACAGGCTTGACCAAGGCCCAGCCTGCCCCCTAGCGGAGTGAAGGAGAAGATAGTTGGAATTTCAGGTGATAATGTAGGTTTAGTGGCGTTGAAGGCGAGTCAGCTGCCCCTAGGTATTCGTATCTATGCAACCTGCAGTTTATAGCCAAATGTGAAAACATTGACACTTTTAGCAAACAAAATGTTATTGTAGCTCTGTCCTATTCCGTACTATACGCAACGAGCATTAAAGATTAAAGGTCTGAATGAGAACCAAAGCGCTGCGAAAGCCTTAAAAAGGCGCCTCTTCATAGGTATAATGCTTGCAAGGAGGTAAACGAATGCTCTCCCAAAGAGCAGAACGGAGTGAGCTAGCTGAGTGGTTTAGCTACCGGAATGTGGTGAAGCAAGGGGGAAGGTTCGAATCTATTACAAGCATCATTTTTGTTTCCTTCTCCTTGTGCATATTTTCTGTATTTTAGTACACTAATTTATTTATTTTTGTTATTTGCTCTCCTGCGATGAATCAAGGTGGCTTCACCAGGCAATACCGCATTGGGAACCCATCCTGACCGACGCAGCTGCTTACTATGAAATTTTGTCAGGTACTGGGATCCCCTACAAGTCGAAAAGGGCGGACCTAACGACTGACGTATGGAACAATTAAAAAAAAAATCTGATGTGTTAAACTCACATGACTTTCTCTACCCTTGTACAAACGATCTATACAAACGCTTATTCTCCATCTACTTCATGTTAATCTTCTCCTTTAATGGGGACACTCCTCCCCAGTGGACATCTGGCGCTCGTGTCCCTCGCATTCTACAGTTCTTGACACGTTGTTTTATTCTCTTGTTGACCATGATTTTAGTGTGTAGATCTTAGTATTTGGTCTGTTGTGTTTTTTAGTGTTTTTGACCAAGCGGTTTGTGTGGGGTTTTTTACTTTTTTGAATTTTAAATTTTATAATTTACACATAGTAAGGGCGCTAATAACCTTAGCAGTTGAGCGAGCTTAAGCCCCATCTCATCATCATCATCATCATCATTCATGTTAATCGAGATAAACATTTTCAGACTCTATCTTATTGCTAATTTTCTTGTAGATGTAAGGGGAATATATATTTACAAGGGCAATTTGGAAATACAGTAGCCTTTAAGTACATACATATCTCTTAATAGCTGGTTTCTAGGTGCAGCACTATTCCCTTTCCCACAGATTAATACTCTTTGCATATCCAAGACAAAACAATGAATAACTAATTCCCATTTGAGAAAATAAGTATTGAAAAATTTAAGGGAATAACAAGTAATATCTCGAAAATGGTTCACTAAACAAAAAAAATGTATATGACATAAATTGTGTATTTTAACGCGATCTACATTTTTTGTGTAGTAAAATTTTGTCTATCTCTTATGGTTTACCAGTTATGCAAAAGTCGTTCACAATGAAGAATACTTTCAGAGACATTCCCAGGAAATTCGAGATATACATTTTATTTGTCATAAAAATATCTTAGACATATGATATTTTAATCAAAATCGTTAGAGCCATTTTTGAGAAAATTAAACTTTTCGAAAAATGTTCCATGTAAAGGGTAATCTGGGGTGGGGGCATTTTCTTGAAAACCTTCGTGTCGCATCCTTGGAAGATACTGTACCTAAATACCAAGTTTGGTGTTTATCCGACTGTTCGTTTCTGAGTTGTGCTGTTCACAGACACACACACACACAGACACACAGACACACACACGGACATGTTTCCAAATTTTTTTTTGTATTCAGGGGATCTCAAAACATGTATTTCCGGTGAAATCTCGGTATCGAATTTTTGGGTGGAATACAATACTTCCCCTACTTACTATACGTAGTAGAGAAACTAAAAACGAACCATAGTTGTAATACCCAATTCAAAAGACAAAAGAAGGTACTTGACCAAGGGAAAATCTAGACATGCAAAGAAAAACAATCCTAGCTATTAACTGGCTTTTTATTTTTCTGGATCAGCACTGCCCTATTAACCTAACCACTCACAGATAAACTGCTCACAATCCATTACACCAGGCTCAACAAAAACTTAAGAATAATGTACTAAAGCACCGCGTTTCAAAAAAATCAAACAAGTTTAAATAAGTAATCAGCAGATTAAATAAAAAAAATAAATCTGAATAATACTTTGAATAGAAAGGCCAATTTTTAATTTTGAAAACACAATATAATGTATGAAACAAAGTTAACGAGAATTTATAATAAAAATTACGATCTGCAACAAATGATTTAATAGCAAATGAAACACAAATCCAAAAGATTTAATAGTAGTTTCAGGGCCTTTTTAAACATCCTTACTTTATTGTAAAAGTAAAAGACTTTACGGAATGAAAAAGCACGATATTACACAGCAAAGGTTCTTTAAAGTTTAGAAAAGGTAAATCACAAATTTGATAAAATCACAATTATAATGAACTGAAAGAAAGAGGACAAGAGAACAAAAACAAGAATTAAATGAAAGTTTTACATAAACTCAGACCCTGAAACAACTCTATAGATAATATAACTAAAACTGAAAATATAAAAAATTAAGCACCAACAGGAAATAAAACACTTAAAGCCAGGCATCAATCATGACAAACACATGCACTACAGAATTGAATTTCTTAATTACTGGAAACGAGTAAAAGCCAAGCAAAGTTTTACTCAGGAACAGCTATCAGGCAGTCAAATGGGCAATAATTCAAGTACCCAAAAAGACAAATGGTCAAAGACAAAAGCTTTACTTAGAATGAAAATTGCATTCACACAAGCGAGATAAATTTGAAAAAGTATCTTTGTAAAGTAGGGCTGTACTATACTGCAAGTGTTAATGTCACTTCAAGATTATTCTCACTTTCAAATGGGGCAAAAGTTTACGTATTGCCTAGTAAAGGGTATTAAGTAAATTGATCCATAGGTTAACTAATAGCAAATGTAACATATAGTTTTTGGTGTAGTAAGCTTCGAGGTTTCATTAACTGTGGTTTCTAAACCACAAATATGTATTGGGATTTTCTCAGCAATGTAAATTTTACAGATTGAGGATATATATATATATATATATATATATATATATATATAGAATGGAATCAACACTATCATAAACTCTGTAAACTTAACACAACTTTCAATCAAAAGTTTTAATAACATTTAAGATGCTATAAAGCCAAAAGCATTAACTATATATCTATACTAACTTTTAAAACAAACGAACACGAACAAGATAGGGACCAAAATTATTAAACCTGGCTTTGACTTTAACACCAAAAAGAAAATGAAAATGAGGTGATCAACAGTTCTTACCTTCACATTCGCTGGAGTAGAAAAAGTTACCACAGCGGCCAAACTTTTGAAAGGTAACAAAAGCATTTACTAATTTTGCATCAACCCTAATGGTATATGACACAAAGCTTCTCAACCTTTACAAACACTAGGAAAAACTTTTCTAAATGCAGCCATCTCACTCCCACCGAGGAGGAATCGAACTTCCCTTCTCGCTCGTAGTACTGTCGTGCCAAGACTGCCACGAGAGCCGGCACCGACCAGCCACATACTCGAGCGAGCCACGCTCTAAATCCAAAGAGTACGGCAGCCGAGAGGCAGCGGGAGACAGTGTACACCGAGATTATAAAACAAAGGCACGACGCAAGTGACTGGCAGTACAAAATATCACTGTTACATAGGTACAAAAATCACCATCAGCACACAAAGACACATCAATTACAATAAGACAATTGTGTATTATGTTTACCAAAATAATCTGTACTGTATCTGTGTTGTAAACCGTGTCACGTAGTTAGGTTTCATTCTTTTAGGCGGATATCGACGATATTAAATCTAACAGTTTTTGTTTCATGTTTAAACCTTGTGTTTCACTTCTACTGGCAAAGGAGTTGTAAAAGTGCTACGCTCACGGGTAAACAAAATAACAAATTGTTAAAGAGCGTGGATTTCATCAACGAAGTAAATGTTCAAAATGACGACCCCCTTCATCATTGCACATTTGTGTACGTTGCCGGAGAAACCTTCTGGTATGCTGTGACATGCGCGATGTAATCTGCCTGCATTCTTCACGTATGAGTGCCCGTAGATGTTTTGGGCTTTGCGGTATTAAACATGGTGATTATTGAGGCAATATTTTATATCATAACATGCTGTGAATGCCAGAGTGGTTGTAGTGCAAATTAATATTATTGTATGCACAGCATTTTAGATATTTGTTAGCCGTAGGTATTGTTAGGAAATAAGTTTACACGGCCTAACTGAAACTGACAATAGAAGTGGGTAACAATAAACCGAGAGGGTGAGTTGTTTATCACTAAGAAGAGATAAATAAATGACGTCAGGGTAGCGTGCCCTTTTTTTAGAAATAGAGGGAATACCTTCCCTAGAGCATAAATGTCCGTAGTAGTGATTGGCTGACCAAAACAGACGCTAAAGTGGGCGCAATTTGGTAACCAATAGCAGTTCTATTATAATGTTTAGGCAATTCGAGGTGAAGGAGTATATATTCTCGAGCCATAAGGAAGTGTTGCACAGTTGCGAAGAATATCTTACGATGTGCACGTCGCAGAGTTAGTTACAAAAATGTAAAGTTCGCGAAGTAATTGGTGCGCGACAACTAAAACGATTGTACTTACATTCGGAAATATCACAGTTTCAGTCAAGCGTGTATAAAGATTAAACATGTCAATTCTTAATTAAGTGTGACGGCAATAAAAGTGTAGAAACATTTTTTTTTATCAGTGTTATCTTTTAGTAACAACTCCTTTCCGTTTACACGCCCTGCTGAGAGATACTTGCTTGACTGAGTTATAATAGCTAGCCGGAGGACAAAGAACCCAAATTTAAAAATAATTAAACAATAAGCGCCCAACAAACAAGATAACACTAGCCATGAGAACTGCGACATTCTTCTATTTTATACACACTTATAATGTTAACAAAATGTTATTTGTATCATAATATTAAATTGTAGACTCAAAGAGATAAAACAAAAGGTAAAATATTTGAACTCAACACGAAGGATTTGAACCCGAACAGATGTGACACAGTGTTAAACCCACCATGATAGCACCATTCGGCTAATTCTACCTTCCGAGCTTAGGTTCCTATACGACTTAGTAATCGCAGAGCTAGACCCCACCTCGAATCTTTACACGCTTTTTGCAGCTTCATACAGTGTTTTGAGCTCGATTTAGTAGTTTTAACTCAAATAAATAAACTGCATCAGTCATTACAGTTACTGTATGAACTGAAGTATGCCATTTTTTGTGACAGAAGAGAAATTATCTACCTAATACTTAGCATTTTTTGACAAGGCTGTACAACATTGACTACAGCTTAAATCCAATTGGTGACACTGCGTAGATCTGCCATTTTGTTTTCAAATGGTTTTGTCAACCGATGCATGTGATAGGTTGTCCCTTCAGGGGCATTTTCAAAGGGGTGCATGAATGTACGCTAAAGAAAAAAAGTTTGTAAAATTGGATAAGATTGTTACTCAAGCTCCCCGTGTCAGGGTGGGATGTTTTTTGTGCCGACATACATAGCGATTACATTCTGTCCCGTAAAACACTTATGCACTCAGTTATCTATCTCTCCTCCATAAAGTGTTATGCAAATCAGCCATTAGAAGGCATTCAAGTATGAGCGTAGGTCACATATATCGCAGAGGGCATACATTCAGATATACATTCCCATATGTAAACATTAAAAGTCTATTGCAACATGTGTCCGGGAATGCTTGGTTTCTGAGTTTCTGAGCCTTCAAAACAGTGCTATTCACCGGAACGTTTTTCTTCCGCATGTGGTTGCTGTGACAGAAGATATTAACAGAAAACTCTGACAGTTCATTCCGAAGCGAAGGGTACATTGAATGTTGTGTTTGGCGTTCGACTGAGCGACATGTACTCAAACCAGGAACTGGTAGAAATGCACTTAATGTATGGTCAGGGGACGGCAATGCTGTGCTGGATCGTCGTTTGTATCAAGAGAAGTACCCACAGCAAAGATGTCCAGATCGGAAGACATTTGAACGTCTCCGTCGCCGTCTCTGCGCTCATGGGAAGTTTACATCTCCTGATTTGGGGAGGGGACGACCGAGGCAGTATTTTTAACATTTAAATGGTTTCAATCTAATTATATAATACATCAATTTAATAACAGCCCGCCTTAAGCAATATGTGTATAAATAATATATAAAATTCATGCAACAGTCATTGCATTATGTTTATATTGTTATGTACATATTTAATAATGTTATGTGAATGTATTACGTAATTTAATAATGTAGGAGCTGTGAGAATATAGGTCAAAATTTGCTAACAATGAGGTATACTTGAGGCAATAATGAATTGGAAAGTTAAATAATGCTACTAGTAATTCTTGGAGCAACAATAATTTAATTCTTGAGACAGTTTATAAATAGCCAATCAACAACCAGAAAAATCTTAAGGTAAATGAAGGTATTTTATTGGAGTAGGATTACCCAATCACAGACCTGAAATACATAAATTTAAAAATTCAGGCGGTAGAAATCAGTTGCTTGTAGACAGTGTTCCTAATTCTACGCGAGACGCGTCCTCGAGAAGTTTAATACGTATTCATTGTGAGACGAAAATTCATTACGGCGAGGATATTATAAAGTTTACGTCTTAAAAAGTGCAAGTAATTAATAAATAATCTCACAGCTCTCTATATCAGTGAAGTGTTATTTAATCCTGTGAAGGATTAATAAATGGAGTGAACTAAAAGTTATAATTTGAATAAGCCTACATTCTTTAGCCTATCACACCCTGCAAAGAGACACGCATTTCTACAAATTAATACTGACGCAGCCGAAGCAAACATAAATAGATATAATATTTAAAGAAACTTTCAAATTGTTTAATACTTGGGGTGAAGGCCACCGGAAAGTAAACTTGGGGCGAAGACCACCGGAAAGTGAACATTGGGGTGAAGGCCACCGGAAACTTTTACCATACGGGGCGATAATACAACTCCTTCTAAAAAAACAACAAAAAATCAAGAAACACAAAAAATACACCTTCTGCACAACCAAGATCTATAACTTCAAATTTAGAGGAGATTCTGGTTTCCGTGCACATGACTCCTTCTATCATTGCACGACGGTTAACATTGCAAGAGAAATGTTCCTCATACAACTATTTGGAGACAGTTGCTAGAGCATCATTTGCATTTGAAACGTGTACAGGCTCTGTACCTGCAGATTATCCTGCTCGAATGATGTTCTGCAGTGGTTGGTGTAGCAGTGTCAACAAGCTATTTCCTGCATGATGGCGCTCCTGCACACATTAGTCGTACCGCTCCTGATTGATGGATAGGTAGATGTATCCCAATTTCTTCGCCACCACGTTCACCTGATTTGAACGCTGTCGATTTATACTTCTGGGGTCATTTAAATCATTGGCGTATCCGTCTCCGATGCCTGGCATGGAATCCCTTCAGAATCGAATTGTGGCAGACTGTGAGGAAATACGCAATACCCCTGGAATTTGAGGTGGTGTTCGCACGGCCATGAGACGTCGATGTGAGGCATGTATTCAAGCAGGAGGTGGACACTTTGAATATCGTCTGTAAAGAAAACGACTTGCGGTAAGAAATACGTTCCGGTGAATTTCATGTTTTAAAGGTCATAACTCAAAAATCAAGCATTCCCGCATACATATTGTAATGGGCTTTTTTATTGTCTACTTATGGGAATGCATACCTAATATTATGCCCTCTATTTTTGAAACATCCTATGTATAAATGGCATCATTCAAAATTGGAAAAGTATCATTATACTGGAATAAAATAAAATCTAAATACAATTTTAAATGTTTTATTATATGCAGATGACGAGGTTTTAATTGAAGAGGCTGAGAATGAAATACAGTACGCATTGCAACGTTAAATCAGTTATACCAGCAATACGATTTTAAAATATCAACAGAGAACTCTTGGGGGGGGGAGGGAAAGAACACATAAGGTCAAAAATTATTTTAAAAATAAAGTGTTAGAGTAAGTAAGAGAGTTTAGTTATTTAGGATGTAATTTCAACTATATGACAATAATTGAAAGAGACATTAGTAAAAATCTTGCAAGATTCCAAGTGATATGTTTAACATTGAGAAATAAAACAAGAAGGGAAACAAGGCTAAAGTTTTAGTAAACAATGGCGGTTCCTACACTACTTTATGGAAGTGAGACATGGGTCATCACAAGGAAAATGACCAGAACTTAAAATGTACTCAATAAAGAGCAAAATTGAAAACATATCGGAACGAATGGATGCAACATATCCAAAGAATGGCAGATTCAAGATTGCCTTTAGTTGCATTTCATTATCAACCAAAAGGGAGAGATGTCGGCAAATCCAGAAAGAGTTGGAGGGATCAGCTGTGAGACGGAACGGACATTATGCATGCCGTGAAGAGCAGAAGAAAAAGACTTTCCAAATATGCAACACGAAGATTTTCAAGAACGTTCCTCCACCCAAAACTACCCTTTACGTGGAATATTTTCCGAAATGTTTAGATTTTCTAAAAATGGCTCTAACAATTTTGATTAAAATATCATATATTAACGATGGCATGGCAAATAAGATATTACATGTGAATTTTATGGGAACAGCCTGTGAAGTCCTCTTCATTCGGAAGGAATTTTGTATAATCTTGTATAACTGTAAACGTTAAGCGATGAACGAAAATCATCCTAGCCTCTAGTTCCCGGCCGCGGGTTCAAACCCGGCGGAGGGCGATGGATTGTTTCTGGCGTAAAATCCTTAGCATGGCTTTCTTCGGAAGGGAAGTAAAGCCGGTGGTTCCGTGTCGTAGATTTACGGCACGTAAAAGAACCTCAAGCCTGATAAAGAGGCCTCTGAGCAAAATTACCGGTCTTTCATGTCCAATATAGAATGCGACGCTAAGGACCACAGCAGTTAAAGAGCGTCCATAAATAAAACTCTATTTAATTTAATTTATAGACGAAAATGTACTGCACAAAGGATATACGAGGGCTGATCAACAAAGACTGAGACTGATTTTTTTTCATAGATGTTTATTACTCCAATTCAATGTTTACATGATCTTTTTCAAACTAGTCCCCTCCTACATCAATGCACTTTTAAAGCGTCTCTGCCAGTCCTTGAACACGTGCTGCAGACCATTCTTTGTCAGGTCCTTGAGACTCGCCTCACTTTTCTTGAGCATTGCTTTAGAGTTCTCAAATCGAATACCCCTAAGCTTTGCCTTTAGTGATGGGAATAAAAAAGTCACAGGGTGCAAGATCGGAGCTATAAGGTAGATGTGGTACACAGGTAATGTTGAATCGAGCCAGAAACTGCATGACTTGATTTGCGACGTGAGGCCGTGCATTGTCATGATGAAGTCGCCACCCAGTCCGAGAAAGCTCTGATCGTTTTTTGCAATGTGCTTCCTCATGTAGCCAATACTGACGTGTAGTATGCTGCTGTAACAGTAGTGTGAGGGGGAACTGCTTGCTGGTAAATCATTCCATTACAGTCAAAAAATGTGATCACCATCACTTTCCCTGCAGATGGAACAACTTTTGCCTTTTTGGTGTTGGAGAACCTGGCGATTTCCACACTGTGCTGGCTTGTTTTCCTTCAGGATCATAATGATGCAGCCATGACTCATCACCGGTGATAATCGATTTAAAAAATGCATCACCTCCATTATCTGGTATGCGAAATGCACTTAGAGCGTTACTACCAACCTACCAATACGAGAATGCTGCCGCCTACCAACATTATGCATAAAAACCCGTTCTTTTCAAATATTTATGTTACAGATACGAAACTATCACGGAAGCTACAGGAAAAAATCAGTCTCAGTCTTTGTTGATCAGCCCTCATAAATATCTTTAAAACACACAATTTATTTAAAATTATTTTAGTGTGGCATCAGCAATTTCGAAGATATCCGTTATTAATGGTTCGAATACTTAGCCATTCTTTTAAAGTCCTGTGGATTTTCAGTTGTTTCTGGCGATGTCATAAAAACAGTATGGAATTTTAAGGCTAGCGTATAGCGTCCAATTCTAGAACATTTGACTTATTTGCTTTGTAATAATAACGAAATGCGTCGCAGATATTTCCACAATTAAAATGAAAATAAACTTTTGTAAGAATAATTTGCAAACCCAGTAAAAAAAACGATAGAGGGTATAGAAAGATATGTGATTTTTAAAATGTTGACTGTAATTCCAGCGTTTTATACGCTCCTCTTTACCCATAACAAAGCGTGCATTGAAATATTTCGGGTAACATTTATCATGAATAACAGGAAGGGAACAACAGAAACGCAAACTTTTTGGTGAACATGTAGAATAGCCATGGAAATAAATTACAGTGGGTGGTGAAAGTCGTATGGTTGTAACACATCAGATTTATGTTTTTGATTTCCATTAAGCCTGATCGCGACCTGATTTCTAGAGTTTACGCTGGAGTCCAAATCGCGGGCCTAGTTCGAGTCCGTGCACATCTCCACAGAGAGTAGGGTATAATCATGTTAATACACTCTACAAGGGACTATGGCTTAAATGCTTAATAAGCGGGCCAGCGCTGTACATGAGAAATGATTTGTGATGGCGAATAGTTTCACACCATCCGTCGTTATACAGGAAGTCGAATTTATTGTTCAGCAGGCACAGGACAAACAAATCTGTGTGTTACACTTACATGACCTTCTCTACTCTTGTACAAATGTTATTACAAACGTTATTCCCCATCTACTTCATATAATTAAGATAAACATTTGCAGAAACTATCTTAATGCAAATTTTCCTGTAGATGCAAGGGGAATTGGTAGGCTTTAAGCGATAGCTAAGTATTTTAAGAGCTGGTTGCTATGTGGAGTATTCCATTCTCTTTGTATGTTTAGGACATAAAAAAGTGAATAACGAATTCCCATTTGAGAAAAAGTATAAGTATTGGAAAATTCATGCAAATAACAAGGAATACCTCGGAAATGGTTCACTCCACGAAAAATGTATATGACATAAATTGTGTGTTATAACAAGATTTACATTTTTTGTATAGAAAAATTTTGTCTATTTCTTACGGTTTACCAATTATGCAGGAGCCAATCAGAAAGAAAGAGCAGTTTTGGAAACATTCCCAGATATATTTTATTTCTCACGAAAATAACTACAATGTATGATATTTTAATAAAAATCGTTGAGCCATTTTTTAGAAAATCAAAATTTTCGAAAAATATTCCATGTAAAGGGAACCTAACCTAAATACCAAGTTTGGTGGGTTTTTTAGTTATGCTGTTTAGGGACATACAGACACACACATGGACCTTTTTCTATAAATCTGATGTTTTGCACTCATATGACTTCTCTGCTCTTCTACAAATAGTTTTACAAAGGTTATTTTCCATCTACGTCATGTAATTGAGAAACATTTGCAGAACTTATCTTATTTCTAATTTTCTTGTAGGTGCAAAGTGAATATGGTAGGCTTTAAGCGATAGTCAAATGTTTTAAGAGCTGGTTGTTATGTGGAGCATTCCATTCTCTTTTCAATTCCGGGATATAAGATAACGAATTACGAATTCCCATTTGAGAAAAAGTATAAATATTGGAAAATTAAAACAAATAACAAGGAATATCTTGGAAATGATTCACTCCACAAAAAATGTATGTGACATAAATTGTGTGTTTTAACGAGATCTACTTTTTTGTATAGAAAAACGTTGTCTATCTCTTACGGTTTACCAGTTATGCAAAAGCCATACAGAATGACCAGTAGTTTTGGAGACATTCCCAGAAAATCCAAGATATACATTTAATTTGTCATGAAAATATCTAAAATATATATTTTAATCAAAATCGTTAGAGACATTTTTTAGAAAATTTAAATTTCCGAAAAATGTACCATGTAATGTGTAGTCTGGGGTGGAGGGATTTTCTTGAAAATCTTCCTCTCACATCTTTGAAAAATACTGAACCTAAATACCAAGTTCGGTATTTCGTTTTTGAGTTATGCTGTTCACAGACACACAGACACTTACACGGACATTTGTCTAAAAGTGCTTTTTTTTTTGATTAAGTGGGTCTCAAAATGAAACCTTGGTATTTAATTTTCGGGTTGAATGCAATCAGGGGCGTAGCGTCAATGGATGTGAGAGATGTGTTACATACCCTGTAATTTTCCTCATACTGGTGGCAAAATTGGTGTTCGTTGTAATTTTTTAGTACACAATGTTCTAATATCATTAAAAATTGAGCTTTCCTCAATAATATAATTTGAATTCGCGCCACGCTGCGATAACAGTCTGTATCGAGACAAAGTTCTGGTCAACGGCACCTACCGTCAGCTGGAGGAAACTGGCGTTGTGTGCTTGACCCTGGTGACCCATGGTATGTACCTGGAGTACATCTCGTGTTAAAACTCGTGTTCATACAATTGCATTTATAAACGTGAATAGAGAGTAATTAGCGAGTTGTTTTGTTTCTTGTATGTGTGTTTCTTCAATTGTGAAAATTTGAGCGTGCTTTGGAAACTTGCTTACTCACTATCAAAACAAATGTAGGTTAAGATTTGCGCGGGTTCTGGGAAGAAGGTACCGGCAGTGTACATCCGAGAGGTCACGATGTGCATAAGAGCTACAATAGCAAACAATAAATTGTTTAAGTGCGGTTGTGGCAACGAAAATGGAAACAAACTATTGTGTGATCGACAAGCTAAGAAGTTTCCAGTTATTAAATTTCTCTGAAAAGGAAGTTGTAAATAAAGCAGGTCCTAAAAGCCCATACTCAGTATTACAACTAAGATTAAAAAATGTGTAAGGCATTTCAACAAGTTTATGAAAGTGAGCCATGGTTGTGTTTTGTTGGTCATGTCTTTTTTCAAATAAAAATTTCGTCTGGAATTTCAACGGTTATAAAGATTTAAATAACATTTAAAAGGCAGCCAAAAAACAGCTAAAACTTTTTGGGAAAACTCCCAGAATATAATTTTCTTTGGATAGTCAGTATAAGGTCTGAGTTGAACAGCATAACAATGAAGGGAAAAGGAATAGAGCTTTATGTAAGAACGTAGGTTTTCACGGCCGGTGTCACAATTATAACTAATATGATTTTCCGGGCTGTTATGCCGGGGTCTGCTGAAGAAAGATTTCCCAGACGTTTCGTCCACAACTGCGGTGGACATCTTCAGTGGCGCGGACGAAGTCTTCTCGGTGAAAGTATCGCAGCGTCTGATGCGTTGGCCGTTAGTGCCGCTCTCTTTATAGTGTGGGCGCTCTCTGCTGATTGGCCCGCTGGTATGAGGGGGCTGGCGCCGGCTGTGTTGTTGCTCTCTTCTGATTGGCTCGCAGTGTTTTTCGGTTTTGTATGACCTTTCTTGTTTTTGATGACTAGATGCCAGTTACTGTTGAGTTTCAATGCTTCTTCTTTCCTATTGAAATTATTGGGATGTTTATAAATCTCTATTGCTTCGCGTTGTAGCCGGGTATGGTAATGCTTTATGGAGGAAAGAATGTTGGTGTCCTGAAATCTAATAATGTGTTCGCCCTCGGCTTCAATGGCATGTTCAGCGACTGCCGATTTTTCTGTATGGCCCAGGCGGCAGTTTCTTTTGTGTTCGCTCAGTCTGGTGTTAGCGCTCCGCTGTGTGGTACCAATGTACACTGAACCACACGAACAAGGAATACGGTAAACACCAGCCGATGACAGGGGGTCTCGGGGGTCTTTGGAAGAGCGCAGTAGGCTGTTTAATTGTCTTGTAGGTTTGAATACTGTTTTGACGTTATGACGTTGAAGTATATGTTCAATACGGTCAGTGACATTTCTGAATAGAGCTTTAGTTTCTCACTTTGTAAGGCCTATTATTGTTTTTTTTAGGAAAGCAAGCACTTGCTCTTCTGGTCATAATGAGAGTGAAGGATCTTCAAACAGAGACAACTATATTAGTATTTAAATGGATTATCTATATATAACACCTCTCTGAAAGAGCAGTTGGAAAAGTCGACTGTTTTCGTGCAACTTCACCTGACATTCAGAATGATTTAATTTCAAGTGTGAGTGCCGTCATGATGCGTGAAATTAAGATGGAATTTCTGGTGCCTTCTTTGTTTCATTGATATTAGACGAAACTCCTGACATAAGTAGTAAAAAACTCTACCGAGATTCTCTAGCTGAGATTAAATATGTTGATATGGGCAATTCTGTTTAGTTTGGGTCATATTTTAACGAATTTCACAATATACGTTGAGTTGCATACCCGAGTCTAATAATCAGGCTACGCCACTGAATGCAATACTTCCCCTACTTAATATACGCAGTAGAGAAAGTAATGAAAATGAGATGTTTTCGTCATACTTGCGTAGAGTTCATAATTCTTCAATTCACTCCTCCACAAAATTTTTGCTGAATGAAAACTGTTCATATATTCTGATTCCCTACATATGAAAGCTCTCAAACCAGCCTTAGTTTTGTTTCATCGGGCTACTGTTTTTTAAAAATCGGAATTATAGGAAATAGCATGTTAAGTAGTTATATAAGATGAATTTATAAAATATGCAAACTAAAATTTCTGACAAATTTAAACACGACAATAAATACCTCACAACCTTCACAAAGCAGAACATTTATCTGAAAACCACTGGATGTTTAACTCCTTTCATGCAAAAATTTAATGTTTTACCTGCACAAGACTTTCTCTAACCACTATCATTTTTATATAACCTCTACAAAGTATTCTCAAGAATAATATTTGTATAATGGAGATAAACATTTGCACAAATAATTTCGTTATAGGTAAAAGCGGAACAGAGGAATTCGAACAGAGAGTCAAATGTATTAAAGCGAGTCATTATATGCTGGAATATAAATTCCATACTACATCCTTGAAATCGTGAGAAACAACTGAATAGCGACAGCGCTTTTAAAAAGTTATACAATATTGAAAAATTCAAAATAATAGAAAAGGGTATCTCGAAATAGCTTAAACCATAAAAAATGTTATTTGTGTGTTTTAAAGGATCAACAGTTTTTTGTGTATTGCGTTTTTGTCTATTATGGATAACCAGTTATAAAAGTTATACAAAATACCTTCCGAATGATGAGGACTTTCACAGGCTATTCACAGAAAATTCAAGATATACATTTTATTTGTCATTTACATATCTTAAACATACGGTACTGAATCAAAATCGTAAGAGCCATTTGGAGAAAATAAAAAATAACAATTTTTCATGTAAAGGTAATATCTGGTGGGGGAATTTTCTTAATAATCTTCGTGTAGCATATATGGAGGATGCTGAACTTAAATACAAAGTTTGGTATTTAACCGACTTTTTGTTTTTTGGGTTATGCTGTTCACTGTGATACAGACACACATACACATACAGAAATCTTTTTCTAAAAATATTATTTTTATTCAATGGGGTCTCAAAACGTGTATTTTTCGTGTAATCTCGATATCAATTTTTTTGATGGAATACAATACTTCCTCTACATTCATTCATTCGCTGTTTAACCTCATCTTATGTAGGACTTACCCCCCCCCCCGGGACTTACAGGCGGGTGCCTGGGGTCAGAGGCCCGTCGAGGAGCAGACAGAATGTCCAGGATGGGTGATCAGCCCGATGCCTGGTATGGAATGAAGGAAGTAGATGAAACGAAATGATGGCGAAATGGATGAAAGGAAAGGTGATGATGGACATGGGGAAACCGGAGAACCCGGAGAATACCCGTCCAGACGCCGCTTTGTCCACATGCGGGTCCCTGGGATTGAACCCGGGCCGTCTCGGTGAGGGTCTAACCACTCGGCCACGGCACCGTCCTTCCTCTATATAATCCGGTATTAGAGAAAGTAAAAATCTGTTGTGTCACATTCTAATAACTTTCTCTACACTCTATCCTTGTTAGTGAGTATGCAAATTATTCTTACGAAAGTTTATTTCTCTTTCTACTTCATTTAAAACAAGATAAACTTTTACAGAAATAGCTACATTATACATTTCATTATAGATGTAACGAAAATGGCGTTGTCAAATGTTTAAGAACTGGACGCTATACGCTGCCTTTTAAGTTCCATAATCTTGCCATAACATCACAAGAAACAGCTGAAAATCGAAACATTTTAAAAGAATGATGTATTGACGTAATGACGAATGAAGTATTGAACAGATCAAACCATAAATAATGCGTATCTCGGAAATGGTTGATGCCACAAAAAAGTTATTTGAAATAAATTGTGTGTTTTAAAGAGTTCTACATTTTTTGTGAAGTTAGTTTTCGTCTATCATTTAATATTTACAAGTTATATAAAATTATACAAAATTCCTATCGAATAAAGATAACTTTACAGACTATTCCCAGAAAATTCAAGATATACATTTTATTAGTAATACTCTTTAATATAGAGTATTTTAATCAAAATCATTAGTGCTATTTTTTTTTAGAAAATCAAACATTTTGAAAAATATTCCATGTAAAGGATAGTTTGGGGTGTGGGTATTGTTACATGTTGGAATGAAAGCCAAAAGGTTACCAGAAAATGATTAAATTTAGATCGCCCCAACACGCACATGGGGATGCGCAACTCGCTGGCAGCTGAAGTCAGGGACCTTGGTGTGTAGAATTAAGTGGAAGGCGTAATGATTTAAACTGGGTTTCTATTTATGGACGCTCTTTAACTGCTGTGGTTCCTAGCGTACCATTCTACACTGGGTGTGAAGGACCGGTAATTTTGCTCAGAGGCCTCTTTATCAGGCTTGAGGTTCTTTTACGTACCGTAAATCTATGACACGGGACCACCGGCTTTACTTCTCTTCCGAAGGAAGCCATGCTAGGGATTTTTACACTCGAAAAAAAACCATCGCCCTCCGTCGGTTTGAAACCGCGACCTCAGGAACTAGAGGCTAGCATGGTAAGAGGAAGGCGTGATTACATGACATACATTACCTGGGATTTATTAAAAAAACGTTTGGCTTCTCTACATAGTTAACGAAGGAAATGGGATGAAGGGAGATGCCACAGACCATAAACCGGCACACACGACTGGTTCCAACGACCACTTACTCTCGAGTGACGCTAACTTTCCCCCCCAGAACTGTGACTAGCCAGAGCCAGACAGGGCTGACGTCACACCAGATAATTTCAAACAAATCTCTCCCTTTGGCGTAATCCGCACCGAAAAGAGAGACCGTTAAGCCGAAATATATCTAAGGAGATCCAATAATGCTACGTCTGGTAGCAACAATTTAACACAGCAGTGCGTCTGGTGGTAATAATAATAAGATTAATATGCCACAGTATTTTCTTAAAAATCTTCGTGTCACATCTTTGGTAGATACTGAACCTAAAATACCGATTTTTGGTTTTTGTGTTATGCTGTTCACAAACAGACAAACAAATAGATAGATAGACGCACACAAACACACACACACACACATACGGAACTTTTTCTAAAAATGCTTTTTTACTTTCTCTACTACGTATAGTAAGAAGCGGAAGTATTGTATTCCACCCAAAAATTCGATACCGAGATTTCACCGGAAATACATGTTTTGAGGCCCGCTGAATCCAAAAAAGAAACATTTTAGGAAACATGTTTGTGTGTGTCTGTGTGTCCGTGTGTCTGTGAACAGCATAATTCAGAAACGAACAAGTTTAGTGTTTATCCCACCCCAGATTACCCTTTATATGGAACATTTTTCGAAAATTTTAGTTTTCTCAAAAACGGCTCGAACGATTTTGATTAAAATATCATATGTTTAAGGTATTTTCATGACAAATGAAATGTATATCTCGAATTTTCTGGGAATGTATCCAAAAGTATTCTTCATTGGAAACGACTTTTGCATAACTGGTAAACCATAAGAGATAGACAAAATTTTACTACACAAAAAATGTATATCGTTTTAAAATTTACAATTTATGTCATATACATTTTTTTGTTGAGTGAACCATTTTCGGGATTCCCTTTAATTTTCCAATACTGATACTTTTTCTCAAATGGGAATTCGTTATTCGTTTTTTTTATGTCCCGTACATACAAAGAGAACATAGCAACCAGCTCTTAAAGGATTTGACTATCGCTTAAAGCCTACCAATTCCCCTTGCATCTACAAGAAAATTAGCAATAAGATTAACATCTCGATTAACATGAAGCATATGGAGAATAAGCGTTTGTACAAATAGTTTGTACAAGAGTAGAGAAAGTCATGTGAGTATAACACATCAGATATTTTTAATTCAGGAAGGCCTCAAGACATTAATTTCCGTTGAAATTTCGGTATAGAATTTTTAGGTAGAATGCAAATCCTCCTCCACCTATTCCGTACATGGTAAAGAAAATAAAAATGCAAGTAATAAGCAATATTATAAAATGAGTGTAGGTTTTGAGCAATACAAAACACAGTCGCCGTGTGCCGCTGTTACCGGTAGGAACATCGCTTCTTCCTCAGCGTCGGGGTTACTCTAGTAATTATCTGCACTCGTTTAATATTACTGGACCCAATCTCTGATCGTGCGAGCTACTCTTGAATTGCGGGTGCACTACCCTGCAGGCGCTGTCAGTAATTTCAGGGGTCGCTCTCCGCTTAATGCACGTGTTAAACATTTATAATGACAAAACGGTGTTAGTGGAATACAAACAGAAACACAAACAGGACGAGTGCATTATCCCGTTGTGTCAGCTCATATGCACCACATTGCGAGAAACCCATTACCTTTATTGCGTGTAGCATTTTAAAGCCAGATTATGAGTTTTATAAAACTTAGCTTTAAATTTTCGATTTTGAATTAAGTGGAGATTAAAGCTCTATCTCACCAATGTTAAATCTGGTATTTCCTGACCCATTATACTACCATACTACTTAACATATCAGATTCAAAACTTTAAGGGAGGTAGATGAATTCTTTTTAAGTTCACTGATCCACTTTTATAGCGTAACCTTGTTAATGAAGGGGCACTGGGACTGAAATTTAATTTTTTTAATTGAAATTTCTCACTTGAAATTTGGCACACTTAATATGAATAGGTAGGTAGGTAGGAGGGCGGGCGGGTGGGTGGGAGTGTGGGTGGTGGAACGGTAGGTGGGTAGATAGGTAGAGAGATAGATATCTTTATTTGTTTCAAATTATTGAAGTTATTACACATATATTTAGTGCATGGGTCATTAACCGTACATGCGTATTTAAGATACAGGGTATGATTACAAAATCAACAGAAAAAGAAACAAAATAAAAAAACAAGAAAAATGAAAATAGAGATAAATTATCTTTGACTAACTAAACAAATCTGACCTAGCTTCGCGCACTTTAGCCAAGAAATTACCCATGTTGTGTCAGTTCCTCTGGTCAGCCAGTAGATCCCAACATGCCAATCTTTTTCTAGACGATCAAATTCGGGGGTAGTGAGGGAGATGGGATATTACGAAGACACATACACTGTAAAATAAGAGCAGTTGAGGCAATATTTTTAACACTTGAATAATTTCAATTAAATTATATAATATGTAAATTCAATAACAGCCCGCCTTGAAGCAATATGTATGTAATAATTTGTAAAATGTATGTAACAGTCATTATATTATTGTAAACATGTTTAATAATGTTATGTGAATGCATTACGTAATTTAATAATGTAAGAGCTGTGAGAATAATAAGTTTAAAGTTGCTAACAATGAGGTAACCTTGAGGCAATAATGAGTTTGAGAATTTAAATGTCATGATTAGGACAGCAGTAATATAAATTTTGTGACAGTTTAAAAATAGCCAATCAACAGCCAGAAAAAAGCTTTAATCAAATGTAGGTATTGTATTGGACTAGGATTAGCCAATCAGAGACTTGAAATACAGAAGTTTACGGGTTTGGACGGTTGTAATATGTTCAGTTGCTGGCAGACCTTGGTAGTGACCGGATGGAAGTTGTGTTCTCTAAAGAAATATGATGTATTCGGTGAAACGAAAATTAAGTATACGCGTTAACAAAGTGCAAGTATTAAATAAAAGAATCTCACAGCTCTTAATATCAGTGTAGTGCTATTTAATTTGTGTCAAGTATTAATAAAAAGAAGTGAATTTAAACTTAAAATCTGTGTAAGCCTACATTCTTGTCGCACCACGCCCTGATTAAGAGAAACGTGCCTCTAAAGTAATACTGAAGCAGCCGATGCAAAAACAAACAAATAATATCTATAGAAGCGGTTTAATAACAAAGTTAATATACTTTTTAAACTTAGAGCATAACAACAAAAATACATCTTCAAATCGGCTTTATATACATAGCAGCATATTACGTAACAAACGAACAATCTTCTTCAAATTGACGTTCATAAGTGGAGCTAACATCAACAAACAAAACACCTTCTTCACAGTAAAGTACTGGCTGAGGCTGATGCAGGGAGATAATTCCACACTATGGTCCAAATGTTATAAATACCAGCGAGAAAGCCTGTCTCATAAGTTTTGGTCAGCTGATTTGGAAAGCGGTTTGAGGAGAATAGGAATGGGGTCAGTGTAGCAAAGAGCTGAAATAAATGACAAAAACATATGGAAAGGTATTCAAAATAAGACTAAGAGACATCAGTCTACAGGAAATAGAATCGGTTTGTAAAATCAAACCTTCTCTAAGCCTAGCAAATGAAATGAAATTGAATTGGGGAAAAGAGGCATATATACTTAACTTAGGAAGAAAGAAAAGATCAGAAATGGCATGGTTTAGAATGGGGGCGGGGGGTGGGGGTGGTGGAGCGCACAGAAAATAAATGACGATTCTGGCAGGAGAATAGGAGTAAATAAAGAAATGATTGTGCAAAAGCTCAAAGCTATAGCTCAAATAGTTCTCGTATAATACAATTAAATATCAGTGAAAAAATGAAAATTCTCTAAAACTGCCCTGCCCATTCAAATTTATCAGAGAAGTATGCTAATAACACTTTCTAATAATTTAGTACAGTAAAACTAAATTTAAGCATTTAATTGAAGTTGATGTTATCGTTCTAGAGAATTAAACTTTGTCTTTATGAACTTGTTTGTATTAAAATGTTCCTTATTTTTCAGTATAAATTATTTTTTGTGAACTACTGAATAAAGCAATAATAAAATGCTTGCTTGAATCTTTAGATACTACATTTTAAATTATGTATGCAAATACATACAAATCAGATCAAACCTTAAATCCAAGGAATAAATTTCATGAGCAAAAATGTAAAACTGAGAAAAAACACACACTGAAAAGGCCCACTGGGGTTAAAATGGAGCGCACGGGTGATTTAAACATGCTTCTGGGCTTTTAAAAATGGCGGATCGTAAGACATAATTGGCCAAAGCGATTCACAGGTGTCTATGCTAATATATTTATGATATAATTAAAAAATCTGAAATATCATTTTCGTCAGTGTGCCTTAGGGAATTTAGAATTATTTTCTTAATTATCCCATCTTTTTAGTTTCTCTACTGTTTACTAGATATCGGATTTGTATGCAAATGCATATTTAGTCTGTTGTTACTTGTGATGTGGAATTAAGTTATGCAATATGTTTCATGGTGTTCTGTGCTTTTATATCAAGTTTTATACTGCATATAATTGTATAATTCGGATATTGTTGCATATTTAATCGTTCTTCCATACATAGAGCATAAAATACATGTGTTTTTAAAGTTATTCTTGAAATTAATATTTACATACATTAGTGTCAAAATAAAGTCCTTACTATGGAGAGATCCCTATGGAGGTTCCCTTGAGGATGCTGCTTTAAAATATGCAGCAAAATTAAACGGTAAATTTATAGTGTGTTTTAGAACCGAGCGGGATGGCTCAGGCGGCAACATCTGTGGCCCGCATTCAGGAGGTTCCGGGTTCGATTCTCGGCGACCGCCCACTCTGACCCAGGGATTTTCGTGGGTCGCCAGGGGAACGCTGGGGTGGTTCATCTTCTACCACGACTCTCCTTTCTCTCATTTCCTGTACCCATCATCTTCCTTGTCATCTGTTTCAGGGTTGTTTGACCGGGCGAAGGTGGTCGGCCCGTTGCGGCTGGGCGGTGACTTGCGTTCTGTAAAGTTTTCTTCACCGGCGTCGCAGCGGTACCGCTCAGTTCTATCCTCAGCGTGGGGCTCCGCTCCGGGTGTCCCTGGAGGTTGACGGCTTGTTGGCAGGGGATGAGTGGCGTCGGATGTGTTCTATCTGGAAACGTTAGAGACCCCGTACATGCTTGCGCCCACTGCATTCGGATCTGGTCGCCCTTTGGGTCTCTCCCCACATCCTTCCCTCCCAGGGGTCACGTTGGAAGCATAAAGGGTCGACTTCCCTGCGTGCAGTGCTCTGCCCCGGTTCCGGGGGCCAATCCGTGATATGTATCTTTATCTTTACTGTGTTTTAGAGAGAAATCCTGTCGTTAAAGTTGTGTGTTCTGTGGATAAATTTCTTCAAGGTGAAAATTTAGCAGTTCCTGAAGGAGGTTTCCCACAGTTAGTAAGTGCTTTCAAATTTTGTCCAATAACATCTGTGGGCACATCCTTCTCAGCATACAAACTTGTGTTAGCCGATAAACGCCATAAACTCACACCTGAGTATTTTCAGAAAGTGATCATTGCATATTTAAATCAAGTTACAACAACGGAATTATATCTAACAAATAATGCATGTTGTAGGTACCAAAAAATATAAGATTAAAATTAACAATTTTTGTTCATAATTGGTGCATATTTTCGATATTATAGGCCATATTTTCAAGATTTTGACAGCATAAATGCATTCACATTTTACATATTTTAGTGCACAGAATCCGATGTTTACTGCTTACCTACAGTAAGTAGAGAAATTACTGCATTCTACCCAAAAATTAGATACCGAGATATCATTCGAAATACAAGTTTTGGGCTCCCTTGTAAAAAATATAAAGCATTTTTAGAAAAAGATTAATGTATGTATGTATGTATGTATGTATGTATGTATGTATGTATGTATGTATGTATGTATGTATGTATGTATGTATGTATGTATGTATGTATGTATGTATGTATGTATGTATGTATGTATGTATGTATGTATGTATGTATGTATGTATGTATGTATGTATGTATGTATGTATGTATGTATGTATGTATGTATGTATGTATGTATGTATGTATGTATGTATGTATGTATGTATGTATGTATGTATGTATGTATGTATGTATGTATGTATGTATGTATGTATGTATGTATGTATGTATGTATGTATGTATGTATGTATGTATGTATGTATGTATGTATGTATGTATGTATGTATGTATGTATGTATGTATGTATGTATGTATGTATGTATGTATGTATGTATGTATGTATGTATGTATGTATGTATGTATGTATGTATGTATGTATGTATGTATGTATGTATGTATGTATGTATGTATGTATGTATGTATGTATGTATGTATGTATGTATGTATGTATGTATGTATGTATGTATGTATGTATGTATGTATGTATGTATGTATGTATGTATGTATGTATGTATGTATGTATGTATGTATGTATGTATGTATGTATGTATGTATGTATGTATGTATGTATGTATGTATGTATGTATGTATGTATGTATGTATGTATGTATGTATGTATGTATGTATGTATGTATGTATGTATGTATGTATGTATGTATGTATGTATGTATGTATGTATGTATGTATGTATGTATGTATGTATGTATGTATGTATGTATGTATGTATGTATGTATGTATGTATGTATGTATGTATGTATGTATGTATGTATGTATGTATGTATGTATGTATGTATGTATGTATGTGAACAGTATAACTCAAAAACGAAAAGTCGTTTAAATGCCAAACTTGGTATTTACGTTCAGCATCCAAAAATGCTCCCAAAAATGTCTCTGGCGATTTTTATAAAAATACTATATTTTAAGATATTTTCATGACAAATTAAATGTATATCTTGAATTTTCTGGGAATAGTCTCTGAAGTCTCCTTTGTTCTGAATAACTTTGCATAACTAGTAAACCTTAAGAGATAGACAAAATATTACTACATAGAAAGCACGCAGTTTATGTCAAAACCTTTTTCTGAAATATTCATTGTTATTGGTTTGAATTTTCAAATACCTATACTTTCCTCAAATGGAAATTCATTTGTTTTTTCTGCTGGCCACACAAAGAGTATACATACCGACTAGCTCTTAGCTTAAAGGATTAAGACTACTGTATTTTCCCATTCCCATTGTACATACAAATAAATAATGTAATAAAAACTTTCCTATAAATATTTAACTGGATTAACATGAAGAGACAGAACATAAGCTTTTGTAAGAACAGTTTTTAAAATATGGATAGAGAAAGTCATGCGAATTTAACACATTGGATTTGTTATTGAAATGTATCAACAATGATTTTTTAAATAATAGACAACCATTTTATTAGCACCAAAGGAGATCCACAACAGTATTTAGAACATTTTTATTATCCTAAAATGTATTTACCTGTCTTCAATAGTTTCTGAGAAAATGATTACCTCATACTAGAAAATGTCATTCACAGAAAAAGCTGTTCAAAGCAAAATGGAGAAAAATCTCGCATATATTTGCAAAGATAGAAACCAATAGTTGGAGCACATAGAAGATGTCATGCTTAACAGTAGTACCAATTTGTAGGGAAAACTTCCGATAATAAATGGGCTAAAGCGTGTAGCAGATGTGACTTTTTTGACTTTCTCTAGTGCACAGAGTAAGTAGGGGAAGTATTGCATTTCACCCAAAAATTCGATACCGAGATTTCACCGGAAATGTTTTGAGGCTCCATGAATTAAGAAAAGCACTTTTAGAAAAAGGTGTGTGTGTCTGTGAACAGTATAACTGAAAAACGAAAAGTCTGATAAATACTTGGTATTTAGGTTCAGTATCTTTTAAAGATGCGAAATGAAGCTTTTCAAGAAAATCCCCACCCCATGGAACATTTTTCGAAAATTGTTACTATTTTCAAAAATGGCCCTAACGCTGTGATTAAAATATCATATGTTTAAGATATTTTCATGGCAAATAAAACGTATATCTTGAATTTTCTGAGAATGTCCCCAATAGTCTTCTTCATTCTGAATGACTTTTGCATAACTGGTAAACCGTAAGAGATAGACAAAATTTCTACACAAAAAATGTAGAGCTCGTCAAAACACACAATTTATGTCATTGACATTTTTTTGGTTTTTTTTTTGTCGAGTAAACCATTTCAGAGATATTCCTTGTTATTTGTTTGAATTTTCCAATACTTTTTCTCAAAACGGAAGACTATCGCTTAAAGCCTATCATATCCCTTGCACCTAAAGAAAATTAGTAATTAGATAATTTCTGCAAATGTTTATGTGGATAAACATGGAGTAGATGGAGAATAGGCGTTTGTAAAAATAGTTTGTACAAGAGTAGAGTAATTCACGTGAGTGTAACTCATCAGATTTTTCTACTACGTATAGTAAGTAGGGGAAGTATTGTATTCGATGTCGAGATTTTACCGAAATACAGATTTTGAGGTCCCCTGAATAAAAAAAGCACTTTTCGGTAAAGGTACGTGTGTGTGTGTGTGTGTTTGAACAGCATAACTCAAAACCGAAAGGTCGGATAAATGCCAAACTTGGTATTTAGGTTCAAATCTTTCAAAGATGCGACACGGAGATTTTCAAGAAAATTCCTCCATCCCAGACTACCCTTTACATGGAAGATTTTCGAAATTTTTTATTTTCTAAAATATGATTTTGATTAAAATACTATATATTAAAGATATTTACATTACAAATAAAATGTACATCTTGAATTTTCTGTGGAGTCCATTTCATTTGGAAGAAGTTATGTATAATCTTATATAACACCAAAAATGTAGATCTCTTTAAAACATACAGCTTATTTCAAATAAATTTTTTGCAGCATAAGCCATTTGCGAGATAACTGTTATTAATGATTCAATTTGTTTCATACTTTCTCATTCTTTTTAACTCCCAACGATTTTCAGTTTCTTACTATTGCGTGAAAACGGTATGGAATTTTAAGGCCAGGATATAGCGTCCAGTTCTTAAACAGTTGACTGACGCTGTTTTCTTTGTATCTATAACGAAATGTGTAATGTAGCTGTTTCTGCAAAGGTTTATTAGAATTAAATTGAAGTAGATAGTAAAATAAGCTCTAGTAAGAATATATTGCATACCCACTACTAAACGATAGAGGGTAGAGAAACTCATATGAATGTATCACAACAGATTTTTTAAAAAATATATTTAAATTTCAAGTATTGTGCCGATATAATACATATATATATATATATATATATATATATATATATATTAAAGAGAAGGTTCGAAATTAATATGACTGTACAAAAAAAACTAAAAATGCAATTTTCGCCAGTTAGTCTCCTCTTTATAAAGTTAATATGGTTTGGGAAGTTTGAGAGCTAATATTCCCTGTACAGACATCTGAGAAATAGAAAATTATAGTAAAATACTTACTTTTTTCTCTTAGTAGCTTATTCATGTATATTATGAATTGAAATGATACATTTGAAACGATAAACTATTCATATTATAGAAACTATACAACATAGGTTGAGTTTACAATTTCTAAGCTAGCTCAATCCAAGTGCGCATTTTTATATTTCCAAAGGAGTCCCCCTCTTCAGAAAATATCAATTTAGGCTCCATCGCGATTCGGGTTACGCGTAAAGCTCTACATCCCCCTGCCACTAAGGATAATGATTTTTGCTCTTAGGGTGCGCCCATTGATGTAATTTGTATCACAAATTACTTAAATGTAAATAATGATTGTAATATGAATATGCATTTTTATGTGACATTGATTTCAGATGTTTATTAATTGTAATTATTATTGGGAAATAAGTTTATACGGCCTTACTGAAACTGTCAATAATAGCGCAATAATGCAAAGAGGGGGGTGAGCTGTTTATCATTATTGGAAACCAGGAAGTTGCGTAATATTGGCGCGTTTTTCGGTAGAAACTTCTGGAATATTTCCCTAGAGTATATGTATTCATAATTTTCATTGGATATTAAAATAGACGCTAATGTTGGCGCGTTTTATTAGCCAATAGTAGTTCAGTTATAATCTTTAGGCGTATTTGGATGCAGGAGTATAAATAGGGTAGGTTAGAGGTAGCTTCATGCTCAGTTCATCAAAAATCTGTGTACACTACACGTCGTATTCAGTCAGTCAGTTCGTCGAAAGTATTTTTACGGCAAACGTCGGGTATCGATTCACAAGTTACGCGCAGCAGAATTATGAAAGATCTAAAGTATGGTAAAGTTAATTATACAAAAGATTGAAGTACGTGGATTAAAAGTGATCAGTAAGAAGTTATTATAACAGTTTCAGTTTGGCGAGTGTTAAGATCAATGTATAAATGTGATAGTTAACGTGTTTGACAATAAATGTGTAAAACAAATTTCTTCATCAGTGTTATATTTGGATAAAAGATTCCTTTCCGTTTACACACTCTGATCAAGAGACATGTTCGACCGAGAGATAATAGCTAGCCGGAGGACAGTAAACAAAACTTAAAATTCTTTCAAACAAAACTAATACTGCCGCAAATTGCCAACACCAGATGGAGCTACGAACCTAACAAAGAATGACGTCACAAGATGGCTTCAACACATGCTGTAAACAAACATTATAAGTAATACCGTCGCAAATTGGCTACCACAACGTGGGGCTACAGTAATATTAAATAACATTAACATTAATACCACCGCAAATTGGCACCACAACGTAGGGCTACAATAATGTCAAACAATAATACAACATAAATACCTCATCAAAGTGGCACCACAACGTGGGGCTACAATAATGTTAAATAAAAAGAACATAAATACCACCGCACCATCCGAGAAATGCAATTATTTGCCAAGTGAACAGAGGATAGAAAGCCTATAAGGAAGCTTTTGTAGCACTGTCCAAAAGCACCAAGATCGTTAATTATATTTAGTTATATATTAAATATCTTTTGTGAACCTTTAGATACATTTTTAATTCGCTATTCCTCGTTATAAACCCAAAATACTTCCAGCAATTACTAATAATGGGTTACACTCGCTTCTCCACCTCTTATAAATTCACGCAATGGTTTATATACTATAAAGGATTTGCTGAGCTGCTTTGTTTGGCCCGCCTACTAACTTCAAAAAATATAAATAAAAATCTGATGTGTTACACTCACATGACTTTCTCTACTCTTGTACAAACTATTTTTACAAACGCTTATTCTCCATCTACTTCATCTTAATTGAGATAAACATTTGCAGAGTCTATCTTATTGCTAATTTTCTTGTAGATGTAAGGGGAATATATATTTACAAGGGCAATATAGAAATACAGTAGCCTTTAAGCACATACGTATCTCTTAATAGCTGGTTGCTAGGTGCAGCACCATTCCCTTTGCCACAGATTAATACTCTTTGCATATCCAAGACAAAAAAATGAATAACGAATTCCCATTTGAGAAAATAAGTATTGAAAAATTTAAGGGAATAATAAGCAATATCTCGAAAATGGTTCACTCAACAAAACAAATGTATATGATATAAATTGTGTATTTTAACGAGATCTACATTTTTTGTGTAGCAAAATTTTGTCTATCTCTTGTGGTTTACCAGTTATGCAAAAGTCGTTCACAATGAAGAATACTTTTGGAGACATTCCCAGAAAATTCGAGATATACATTTTATTTGTCATGAAAATATCTTAAACATATGATATTTTAATCAAAATCGTTAGAGCCATTTTTGAGAAAATTAAAATTTTCGACAAATGTTCCATGTAAAGGGTAATCTGGGGTGGGAAGATTTTCTTGAAAACCTTCGTCGCATCTCTAAAGATACTGAACCTAAATACCAAGTTTGGTTTTTATCCGACTGTTCGTTTCTGAGTTATGCTGTTCACAGACACACAGACACACACACGGACATGTTTCCAAAAATGCTTTTTTTAGATCAGGGGGTCTCAAAACATATATTTCCGGTGAAATCTCGGTAACAAATTTTTGGGTGGAATACAGTACTTCCCTACTTACTATACGTAGTAGAGAAAGTAAAAATAGCGATGTTTCTATTCGGTTTTACTTACACAGGACTAATTTTGAACCAGAAATTATCTCAAATGTATCAATTTAGTTGTATTCAGGTAGTTGTAGAATATTGAAAGTCAAATTTTGTTACTAAAAAGCACATATGAAGAAAAATGAAGTGTTTGAATGTCTTAAAGACACTCCAATACAGCTTAACCTTGGAGAAGCTAAAGGAGTGACAACGAAAATTTTGAAAACGACTAATGTTAGGTAAAGATCTATTTGACGTTAATTTTATATATCTATAAAGTCTTCTGTTGTAAAATTTAGATCTTATATTCGAAAGTTATCAAAATTTTACAGTCATAGATGATTAAGATATGTTTTTATTATTCATGCAAATACGGTACCTCAATGAAAATCGCTAAAGCCGTTGTTATTTCCTCTACCATCTACATTTTCAAGAAACTCCCCTCACTTCAAACTACCCTTTACATGGACAACTTTTTAAATTTTCAGTTTTCTCAAAAATAGCTCTAATGGTTTTTAGAATACCATATGTTTAAGATATTTTCATTACAAATAAGGTGTAGGTATATCTTGAATTTTCTGGAAATAGCCTGTAAGTGCTCTTCATTCTGAATAACTTTCGTATAATAGCAAACTATCGGAAAAGGTAGACAAAATCTTACTGCACAAAAATGTAGAACTGGTTAATGCACATAGTTTATGTTAAATACATTCTTTGTAGCGTTAACCGTTTCCGAGATATTCTATGTTTTGTTCTGAATTTTCAAATACTTTCAAATACCACTTTTTTCAAGTGGTAAGTGGCTACTCATTTTTTGTCGTGGGCATGTGAAAAGCACGTAATTTCAAAGTCATCACATATGGACTTACTTTTTTAAAATCTTACTGCATCTTTAGACTACTATATTCAGCTTGTACTTAAAATGTGTGCATGTGCCTTAGAAGTTTATCTTGATTAACAAGAATTACAAAGTTGACCCCGTAGCTCAGTCGGTAGGGCTGCCTGATGTGTAAGGAATCCCGGGTTCGATTTCCGGCTGGAATGGGTGGGAAATTTGTTCTAGTCAAGATTATTCTCTATCCTTTCCAGAGTCTGGAAGAATGAATGAGAGAGAGAGAGACAGAGATAGACAGAGTGTAGTGTGTGAGATCTAATGAAGAATACCCGAAGTTTACCAGAAATACAAATTTAAGCGAATACGAGTAACACGAGTATTGCCTATAGGCAATAACATGTTTTGAAGGAAAGGTCGCCGAATAGACATGTGGTTATAGGCTGGTTATAAATGGAGCTTTAAAAAAATCGGATGAATTGCACTCACATGACTTTCTCTACTCTTGTACAAAATATTTTTATAAACGCTTATTCTGCATATGCTTCATGTTAATCGAGATATCGAGATCTTAATTTTATTGCTAATTTTCTTGTAGATGCAAGGGGAATTGGTAGGCTTTAAGCGATAGTGAAATATTTTAAAAACTGGTTGCTATGTGACGGATTCCATTCTCTTTGCATTACCAAGACAAAAAATCTGATGTGTTACACTCACATAACTTTCTCTACTCTTGTACAATCTAATTTTACAAACGCCTATTCTCCATATGCTTCATGTTAATCGAGATATCGAGATGTCAATCTTATTGGTAATTTTCTTGTAGATGCAAGGGAAATATGGTAGCTTTTAAGCGACAGTCAAATATTTTAACGCTGGTTGCTATGTGGCGCATTCCATTCTCTTTGCATGTCCAGGACATAAAAAAATGAATAACGAATTTGAGAAAAAGTATAAGTATTGGAAAATTTAAGGAAATAACAAGCAATATCTCGAAAACGGTTAACTCAACAAAAGAAATGTATATGACATAAGTTGTGTATTTTAACGCGATCTACATTTTTTGTGTAGTAAAATTTTGTCTATCTCTTATGGTTTACCAGTTATGCAAAAGTCGTTCACAATGAAGAATATTTTTGGAGACATTCCCAGAAAATTCGAGATATACATTTTATTTGTCATGACAATATCTTAAACATATGATATTTTAATCAAAATCGTTAGAGCCGTTTTTGAGAAAATTAAAATTTTCGAAAAATGTTCCATGTAAAGGGTAGTCTGGGGTGGGGGGATTTTCTTGGAAACCTTCGTGTCGCATCTCTGGAAGATACTGAACCTAAATACCAAGTTTGGTGTTTATCCGACTGTTCGTTTTTGAGTTATGCTGTTCACAGACACACAGACACACACACAGACACACACACAGACACACACACGGACATGTTTCCAAAAATGCTTTTTTTGGATTCAGTGATTCTCAAAACATGTATTTCCGGTGAAATCTCGGTATCGAATTTTTGGGTGGAATGCAATACTTCCCCTACTTACTATACGTAGTAGAGAAAGTAAAAATGAATAACGAATTCCCATTTGGGAAAAACTATATGTATTGGAAAATTTAGGGGAATAACAAGCAATATCTCGAAAATGGTTCACTCAACAAAACAAATGTATATGACATAAATTGTGCATTTTAACGCGATCTACATTTTTTGTGTAGTAAAATTTTGTCTATCTCTTATGGTTTACCAGTTATGCAAAAGTCGTTCACAATGAAGAATACGTTTTTAGACATTCCCAGAAAATTCGAGATATACATTTTATTTGTCAAGTAAGTATCTTAAACATATGATATTTTAATCACAATCGTTAGAGCCATTTTTGAAAAAATTAAAATTTTCGAAAAATGTTCCATGTAAAGGGTAATCTGGGGTAGGGGGATTTTCTTGAAAACCTTCGTGTCGCATCTCTGGAAGATACTGAACCTAAAAACCAAGTTTGGTGTTTATCCGACTGTTCCTTTCCGAGTTATGCTGTTCACATACACACATACGGACATGTTTCCAAAATACTGTTTTTGGATTCAGGGGGCCTCAAAACATATATTTCCGGTGAAATCTCGGTATCGAATTTTTGGGTTGAATACAATACTTCCCCTACTTACTATACGTAGTAGAGAAAGTAAAAAGAATTAGAAGAATACTAATTTGTAGAAGAGTGAGTAGAGAAAGTAATGTAAATACAACAAATAGATGTTTCCCCAGCAAACCAAAAGGCGTTCTCAGATCCATTTTCAGATATAATGCCCCAGTGGCAACGGAACGCCCAACTCCATGGTTCGTATCCCGGCTATGGCTTTACATTTTTTTCTGACTCTACGTTTCCAACTTAGTCACCACACGGCTTGTGTGGATGAGCAATTAATTAAGAGATATTGAAATAATTGATCAACTTAATTACCATAACACTTTACAGAGGATTTTCTTGGCCAGCTCTGATAAACACGCAGTCGATATTTTTACGTGAAGATTTAACGGCCGCCCTACTCTAGTTTTATCGATCGGTTCAGTATCAAAGTTTAACAGTGTTTCCGGTTCTGGTAGCCTAGTTACCCAGCTGTGTTTGATGACCGGCCAAATATTTGCCACCCTTGCCGCAGCCAATCAAAGTGCCATTCGTGGGCGCCTAAACCATGGAGGTAATTTACTGTTTGATGCATTGAGGTAAGCCCCTGTATATTGGAAACAAACATTCATTCAATAATGCAAATAAAACACTCGACCATTAGTTGTAATCCGCACCGCAACTTCGGGAACACCGCAGTCGGCACTACATTACCCACACTAAAGCTCTGCCGAGTGTTACATTCAGAATGTATAAACGCAACGTTTTGAAACCACAGCCAAAGCTTTTCGGAAACAGCTTATCTACAGGGAGAAGCCTGATCTCCACAAATGCTTAAAGCACGCGCGCCCAACTTCAGGTAAACTCTGGATTAGTAGTGTCTTTCAGTGTTCAGAATTTATTGCATGGGATTCATCTGATAAAGAACGTTTACTGTATAACAAGATTTAAATATAACACATAAAATAAAAATGTATAATAGTTTGTACTGTTCTAGCTGTTTTCAATACTTAATAATGCAAAATATGTTTATAACAATGTATTACAATTATTGTATTATTGTACTGTATGTATGGATATAAGTCGCGATATGACCTAGTAGTCAAAGCGACTATAAATAAATAAAAATAACAATAACAAGATCGTTAACTTGAAGACGTTATTTTATTGCATTATTATTTGCCCCACGCTTTGGGAGCCAATTTGAAGTAGGTTGCTGCTACGTATGGAAAGCCAGTTTGAAGATGTATTATATTTCGACTGTTGGGGAGCCGAACTTGAAGTAGTTGCAACCGCACGTATGGTAAAATGCTTCCGGTAGCCTTCGTTCCAAAAAATGTTAAAAATATTAACTTTGTAATTTTGACTGTTTCTTTAAATATTATATATTTATGTTTGCCTCGGTTGCGTCAGTATTATTTTTATAGACATGAATTTCTTAACAGGGCGTGATGCGGCTGAAGAATGTAGGCTTTCACAGATTATAATTTTTAATTCACTCCTTTTTATTAATTCTTGACACGATTTTAATAACACTTCTATGATATAGAGAGCTGTGAGATTCGTTTTTTAATTACTTGCACTTTTTAACACGTAAACTATTTTTGTCTCACACAAAATACATATTTAATTTCTCGAGGACACATCTCGATTCAGGAACACTGTCTACAACCAACACGTACAGTTATGAGCACTGCCTACAAGCAACTGACTTCTGTATTTGTAAATTTTGCTATATTTTAGTTTCTGATTGGCTATTCCTAATCCAATGGAATACGTTTATTTAACTTAAGCTTTTTTCTGGTTGTTGATTGGTATTTTATGAACTGTCACAAAAATTA
Organism: Deroplatys truncata; assembly: GCA_030765065.1. Taxonomy (NCBI): domain Eukaryota; kingdom Metazoa; phylum Arthropoda; class Insecta; order Mantodea; family Mantidae; genus Deroplatys; species Deroplatys truncata. The sequence continues at coordinate 107,196,860 of CM060987.1, read as the reverse complement.
CATTATTGTTGCTTCAAGAATGACTAGTAGCATTATTACACTTTCTTACTCCTTATTGCCTCAAGGTTACCTCATTGTTAGCAACTTTTATCCTATTATTCTCACGCTCCTACATTATTAAATTATGTAATACATTCACATAACATTATTGAACATGTATACAATAATATAAACATATATAATGACTGTAATATACACTTTACAAATTATTACATACACATATTGCTTTAAGGCCGGCTGTTATTGAATTTACATATTATATAATTTGACTGAATCATTTAAGTGTTAAAAACACTGCCTCAAACTATTATGGAGCGACATGTTTGGTGCTAAAAATAGAAAATGCCTGTTGTGCCACACTCACATGACTTTCTCTAATTTTTGCTTTCTCTGCTACGTACATAGTAGGTAGAGAAGAGTTTGCAGTACATCCAAAAATTCAAATTGGGATTGCAATGGAAATGTTTCGAGGCCCCTTTAGAAAAAGGTCCGCGCGCGCAAGCGTGTATGTGTCTGTGAACAGCGTAACTCAAACAGAAAAAGTCGGATAAACACCAAACTTGGTATTTAAGCTCAGTATTCTCCAAAGAAGCGGTTCAATTGAAAACAAAGATTTCAATTCCCCAACCTCAAAATAATCTTTACATGGAGAATTTATCTAGATTTTGTTTATTTTTATAAAATATCTCTAGCAATTTTGACACATTAAAGATATTCGCATGACAAATAAAATGTATATCTTGAAGGAATTCATTTAGAAGGAATTTTGGACACTCTTGTACCTATATTTGCTAAAGGTTAAGCGATAGACGAAAACGTAATACACAACAAACAATCTGTGTTACATTCATATGACTTTCGCTACCCTCTATCGCTTAGTAGGGGTTATGCAAATTATTCTTAGGAAAATTTCTTTTCCCATCTACTTCATTTTAAACGATATAAACCTATCCGGAAATAGCTACATTACACACTTCGTTATACATTCAAAGAGAATAGCGATAATCAAATGCTTTAGATCTGGACGGTATTCGCTGGTCTTAAAATTCTATACTGTTTACACGACATGCGAGAAACAGCTGAAAATCGACAGGACTTTAAAAGAATGATTTAAGTTTTAAAAAATTAAAAGGCTGGCCTCGTAGCTCTGTCGGTAGAGCACATGCCTGTTGTGTGAGGGATTTCGGATTCGATTCCCGGCTGGGGTGGAAATTTTTCTGTAGTCAAGATTATTCCCTGCTCCCCAGATTCCGGAAGTATGAATTGAGTGTGAATGTGTGCGTGTGTGTGTGTGAGAGAGAGAGAGACAGAGAGAGATCTAATGAATAAAACCCAAAGTTTACCAGAAATACCACAAGCAAATACGAGTTAACACCATTGTCTAAAGGCAATACTATGTTCCAAAGGGAAAGCTTCCGGTAAGACCATTGTAGTTAAAAGGCGGGGTATAAATCGAACTATTAATAATGGATATCTCGAAAATGGCTATTGTCACACGAAACGTTATTTGAAATAAATTGCGTGCTTTAGATGTGTGCATTTTTTGTGTAGTACGTTTTCCTCTGTCGCTTAACGTTTACCAGTTATGCAGGATTATATAAATTTCTTTCCAAATGAAGAGGACTTTACTAGCTATTACCAGAAAATTCAAGATATAAAGTTTTCCATGTATCTATAATACATGACATTTTAATTAAAAATCGCTATAATCATTTTTCAGAAAATCAAAACATGACAAATGTTCCATTTAAAGGGTTGTCTGGGGCGGAAATATTCTTGTAAATTTTCTATCATATCTTTGGAACCTACTGAACTTAAATGTCTAGTTTGATAGTTATCCGCCTTCTTGTTTTTAAATTATGCGTTCACAAACACAGAAACCGACATTTTTAAAAATGTTCTTTTTTGTATTCAGGGGCCTCAAAACATGTATCTCCAGTGAAATTTTGATATCAAATTTTTGGGAGGAATGCAATACCTTCTCTACCTACTATATACATAGTAGAGAAAATAAGAATTATTGGTCTTTTTAAGACACACTTTTTATTACAAATAACCCTTTTTGTATGATAGGCCTCTCGGCTCCGTTATTAATGGTTCGAATAGTTCAATACGTTTGTCATTCTTTTGAAATACTGTCAATATTTAGTTGTTTCTCGCAACTGCGATTGGAAACAGCTTGGAGTTTTAACGCCAGGATATAGCGTCCAGTTCTAAAACATTACTGTTGCTATTCCCTTTGTATCTATAACGAAATGTGTAATGTAGCTATTTCTGTAACGGTTTATCTGGATTAAAATGAAGAAGATAGAACAATAAGTTTTCATACGAAGAGTTTGTGTATTCACTAATAAATGATAATGTAGAAAGTAATATGAAAGTAATACATACGATTTTTACTTTCTCTACTACGTATAGTAAGTAATGGAAGTGTTGTATTCCACCCAAAAATTCCATACCGAGATTTCACCGGAAATACATGTTTTGAGACACCCTGAATCCAAAAAAAGCATTTTTGGAAACATGCCGTGTGTCTGTCTGTGAACAGCATAACTCAGAAACGAACAGTCGGATAAACACCAACTTGGTATTTAGGTTCAGTATCTTCCAGAGATACGATACGAAGGTTTTCAAGAAAATCCCCCATCCCAGACTACCCTTTACATGGAACATTTTTCGAAAATTTTAATTTTCTCAAAAATGGCTCTAACGATTTTGATTAAATATCATATGTTTAAGAAATTTTCATTACAAATGAAATGTATATCTCGAATTTTCTGGGAATGTCTCCAAGTATTCTTCATTGTGAACGACTTTTCCATAACTGGCAAACGATAAGAGAAAGACAAAATTTTACTGCAAAAAAATGTAGATCGCGTTAAAATACACAATTTATGTCGTATACATTTTTTTTGGAGAGTGAACCATTTTCGAGATATTGCTTGTTATTCCCTTAAATTTTCCAATACTTATACTTTTTCTCAAATTCGTTATTCATTTTTTTATGTCCCGGACATACAAAGAGAATGGAATGCGCCACATAGCAACCAGGGCTTAAAATATTTGACTATCGCTTATAACGTACCATATTCCCCTTGCATCTACAAGAAAATTAGCAATAAGATTGACATCTCGATATCTCGATTAACATGAAGCATATGGAGAATAAGCGTTTGTAAAAATAGTTTGTACAAAAGTAGAGAAAGTCATGTGAGTGTAACACATCAGTTTTTTATTTTAGGGATCGAAGCTGAAAGCCGAGTGTAACAATTCTACGAGCAAAATAAAATCGCTTTTATTGTGTTGTTATATACAATATTTTAGACAGCCTTGAATATTAAACTAGAAAGCGTCCAGCTGAAATGTGTATGAAATGGCAGTAAACATTCGGACATGCGGAATTGTGAGCTCTAGTCTAGTTGTTTGGCCTTCGTTGCTATTTGACCTTCATAGCACCAGAGCTGACATGATCACTTACAGAATCATAACATTCTATAATATACAGAAGACTGGGGCAAAAATCAATCAACAGAATAAGTGTAACAATTTTATTAATAAACAGGTATTTTATTTATAATTCCTTTGATTGATTGTGCAGTTGTTACTGTTTGTAATATTAATTCCCTCCGCAAAGAAAGTAGTATTGATTACATTGTTTGAATTCAAAATAGTTGAATTCATTGGAAGAATCCATTTCCGAGGCATTTAAATAATCCGCCATTACATTTACAGGCCTCCGCTTAATACACACACAATTTCCATCGTAAGAAACCAGGTTGGTAATAATGGAGTGTTACATCAACGTTATTTCACTGAGCGTTATAATTTTCTATTTCTAGTATGAATAGCTCGAGTTAAAAGCTCCACTTTTAGTGCCAACTGCCTAAAACCCTTTTATTGGTCGACCACTCTATAATACGCCGACTAAATGTGTGATAATTGAACTAGATGTTATGTATTATACTTGCGGATTTGGCAGCTAAGGTGGAAGCCACAGGGTCCAGTGTTATAATATGTCGGGTAACGTCGGAAGATTTAGGCTTGCTATGCGGAGAGCTGTGCCGACGTACTGCCGCGAAAAGTGGTTAGCTCTCTGCGGAAACAAGCTTAGAGTAGTGAAACAATTCCAATAAACTGGGTATCTTCCTCTCGTGTTTCTTTGTCGAGATTATATATATTGTTTATATTATACTTCAGTGATTCATTATGATCTTACTCGGCGGCACGTGCAGCTCACCCATACCTTTTAACACCTTCAAACAGCAGTTCCACAGGGTTTCATTCCGCGCATAAACCAGATATCTGTATTAAAAATAAATTGTTAATGTTATTTTAATATTCTAATAAACTCAGTTCATTTCTTAGTTTCAATATTGTTCAATATGAGTTACCTAAAAAAATCAATAAATACTGCCTGGACTCAAAAGTACTGCCATTTGCCATCCGATCTGCATTTAATTATACACAATTAGCAAGATCAGATCTTTTTGTAAAAACTCAAAATTTTGTGATTATACTGCGGTCAAATAAAAACAGCCCTATGCGACTTGGCTACAATAGTAATTAAGAGGCTCGTATGAAAATTATGAAACTCACGTCCTAATTACTACCATTATAGTCTTGTTGCATAGTACACTATTTAAAAATGGCCTCAGTAGGGTACATTTGGGGTTCTGTATCAATTAATATGCAGGAATGTGTAATTAATATGCTAATTAGCCCTGCCCCCCTCCCCCACCCCCACCCCGCACCCCCACCCCCAGCTCCTTGGTAGTTTTAGTTGCAGCTGCGGTCGTAAATCATGTTGAGTACAATGGAGGCTTGACAGTTAAGCAATTAAGGTTATCCTTCACTTGTCAAAACGAACAAAGGGGTCATAAATTTAAGGTTCTGTAACAAAGGCGAGATGTTTTTCCTACCCCTCCCACATCAGGCCACTTCTGCACCTGGTCAGTTACCCACCCCCACTTCCATTGTGTGTCGAACACGTGGCATACTCATTTCACTAGCTTTTAACAAAAGAACAATGCTTACCCTTCAGCTGTCAAAATGAACAAAGCCCATGATGAATTAGGGTTGTGACAAAGAGAACCTAAGCCAGTTAACAGAGAAACAAGTTCTATTGTCCGGTGCAAGCATTCTTTAGAAAGACCATCTGGCATACTCATCCCCCAACCCAATAACAAAGCCTGACCCTTTCCATTGTGCAAGAGATTCTATTGTGTGTGCCTTTCTATTGTCCTGGGCAAGGCTAGTTTAGAAAGACACCTGCGGCGTTCCCATCCCGCTACTCCATAACAAAGCCTGACCTTTTCCATTGTTTGACCACCTGCTAGTTAACAAAAGAATTCGAGGGTTGCTTTATACTCGATTTGTCTTTGTCTGACTGTGGGAAAAGAGAGAGCCTTGAGTTCCCACGAGACGAGCATCACCAGCCCCATTCCCCCCCCCCCCCGACTTCCAGGCGTCACCTGAATTGCCCGAGGGCTACTTCTCTCTGCGCATGCGCTGCAAGAGATGATGTCATTGGATGCAATAATCACGTGACGTGTAACATCTCTCCCCGCCATGCCAACGCGCGCATGCGCTGAAAGAGATGATGTCATTGCATGCAATAATCACGTGACGTGTAACATCTCCCCCCGCCATACCAACGCTTGAAATTGCCTGAGGGGCTCTAGGCTCCCTATATAAACCAGCGCTGGGGCATAAGAAAGTCACTGCGACATTTTAAGTTAAAGTATATTGATTCGCTTCATCGAATTCAGTGCTATTGTCTTCCAGACTGAATTCATCGTCATCTACATAATGCAAGGTGAGTGAGTTTTTTACATGACTAAGTGAAACACGAATCATTGCCAGAATACCATATTGTTTATCTAAATTTTTCATTTCTTTAATAATTAACATCAGAATTGTTAAAAAATGTAGCGCTTTCATCAATGGTGTAAAAATAGTTCTTTAGATACCGACATAAACATTCATACTTAGTCTCTAATCAGTGTTCCTCTATTAACATTCATACGATTTCGCTACACTTTCTTCTGTAAACATTCACGTGATTTCTCATCGAATTCTTCTATTAACATTCATATGATTTTCGTTACACGTTCTTCATGCATAAACATTCACATGATCTTCTCAAAACATTCGTCTGACATTCATACAATTTCGCTACAAGTTCTTCTTGCATAAACATTCACATTATTTCTCCTCGCATTCTTCTATTAACATTTATATGATTTTCTCTACATCTTCTTTTGTAAACATTCATATGATTTCTTATTCTTGCATAAACATTCACATTATTTCTCCTCGCATTCTTCTATTAACATTTATATGATTTTCTCTACATCTTCTTTGTAAACATTCATATGATTTCTCATAGCATTCTTCTATTAACATTCCTATGATTTCACTACACGTTCTTCTATTAACATTCATATGATTTTCGCTACACGTTCTTCTTGCATAAACATTCACATGATATTCTCAACACATTCTTCTATAACATTCATATGATTTCTCTTCGCATTCTTCTCTTAACATTCATATGATTTCACTACGCGTTCTTCTTCTTCTTCTGAAAACATTCATATGGTTTTTCAATACATTCCTCTATTGACATTCACATGATTTCTCCGCTCATTCTTCTATTAACATTCATATGATTTCACTACACGTTCTTCTTCTGCAAACATTCATGATATTCCCGTCACATTCCTCTATTAACATTCATATGATTTCTCATCGCGTTCTTCTATTAACATTCCTCTAATAACATTCATATGATTTCTCATCACGTTCTTCTATTAACATTCATATGATTTCACTACACGTTCATCCTGCATAAACGTTTACCTGATATTCTCAACACACATTCTTCTGTAACATTTATATGATTTTCTCTACATCTTCTGTAAACATTCATATGGTTTTCTCAACTCATTTCTCTATTGACATTCATATGATTTCTCCTCGCATTCTTCTATTAACATTCATATGATTTTCGCTACACGTTCCTCTTTCCGAAAAGCTTCATGCGACTTTTTCACAAAGCATTCTATTAACATTCATACGATTTCCTCTACTCATTTATTTCATATTACACGTCTTTCTCTACTCATTCATCTTTTATCAGTTATAAAAAACAATTGAATTTACACATTTAAACTTTTTCACAGGTAATACTGCAAACTCCATGGGAGTCGCAAGAGCGGCACTCGTCAGAGGAGCGGGCTCTCGACTTAACCAATTTATGCAGGTCAATAGAGAGCCCGTTAATAACAGCACAATGTACAACATGCCGACACCCCTGGCGGGAGATCTGATATCAGATGTGACGCTGCAAGGCACTTACATGTTTAATAGCCCCCCGTCACCAATCTTATCGGGGGGTGATTATATTATCCCGCCGCCACCTGGTTTTGAGGATGTCACTCCCGTTACAGGGGTGAATGCAGGCATGGGCAGCGCTTCGGACCAATGTTGCACGTGCAATAACTGCGAATACCAAGTTGCTGCAATAAAGATGCTTAACGAAGCGAACGGTGAGTTTAGATATATTATTACATTTTTTTTCTAGAAATATTATCTTTATCATTAATCAATGTATAACCAGAGAACAATTCAGAACTTCAATAATGGAATGAAGCATTCAATTTATTAGCACTTTTCAATCAAAATATTCAATGTGAAGCTAATTCTGCTTTTTGCTTCTTTGTTCTAGTTCCTGAAACAACTTCAGACGGGGCGGGGGAGATGGACGATGGTGGTAGCTTGCCCTCGCCTATCTTTCCACAGGACTACCTGACCCCGCCGCGCCCTGGATTCGAGGATGTTGCGCTGATGCCTGTAGGAGATCCATGGGCGATTATCCCCAGCGAGGTGTGCACTTGCGAAAATTGCGCCTACAGGACCGTGTACCTGCAGATGCTTCGTGAATTGAATGGTGAGTTTTTTAACTTCATTTATTCTAGTAACATCAATACATAAATAATTAACGTAACGTTAACGCAAAACGTTTCTCAATAAAATTTCTTTACTCATTTTTATTGATTAAAATACAATTACATAATAATTATCGTAACGTTAACGCATAACTTTTCTCAATCAACATTTTTACTCATTTCTTTATTTATTAAAATATACAATTATATAAATAATTATCGTGACATTAACACGTGACTTTAAGATTTTTCTTCAATGATTTAATAAACTTATATTCTTGCATTTCTATTTCAACTGACATTCCAATTAATTCCACTTTGTTATTGTTATAGAACCTTCAATAGTGGTCATGAGCCCGGAGCCTGAGGATGCAATGCTCCGGGGCACCAAAAGACCTCACGAGGCTGAAGAGGAACACGGACAAACAATTAGCCCCCTCGCCCGCCCAGGATCTTCAATGGCACCTCCATCACCAATTGCAGGGCCATCAGGCATCGGTCGCAACCATTGCGACAACTCAACCACCACTGCTGACTCCGATAGTGACGACACCGAGTACAGGAACAACACCAAAAAACTAAAGGTTAGTCATACTCAGCTAGAGTGTAAGGTTATTGAATCGGCGTTCAAGGTCCGCCTTTTCAATAGCCGCATAGAAAACTCTTTAGAGATAGCTGACCCCGGTCAATTTCTGCAGGAATGCAGACATCTTGTATTGGGATAGATGGTTTCTGTACTCGGGAGAAGCTCTTCTGGTTTTAAAGTAAATGCCTCCGTAGAGATCACCTACCTAATACAATCTCCTGAAAAAGAGCATGCAGAAACCATCTTTTTCAATAGTAAGACAAAGCTGGGTCTTCAATCAAGTAATCTCAATGCCATATACACTTCTATGGTCGATGAAATTCTAGAAAACATCTCGAATTTCGAGGGAGGTGCAAGCTCAAAATCTCTGTTCGCTGTCAGGGCTCTTGTTATTGGAACTAGCTTCTATCATCCCTTGAATGCATCGCGATACATAGAGTTACCCACTGCTATCAAGACCAAGAAAGCTGTATTGAACATACAAAATGAAGATGAATACTGTTTTGCATGGTGTTTGCTCGCTGCAAAGTATCCAGCGATCCTGAATGCTAATAGAACGAACAAATACCCTGCAAAACAGTTATTCACTGCGTTTAACTACAGAGGGATAAACTTCCCTGTTAGCCTACACCAGATTCCAGACTTTGAACAGCAAAACAACGGAATATCAGTTTCAGTATTTGGAATAGAAAGGGAGTGCGCAATTATACCACTATACCAAACCAGCAGCAGGAAAGATTTCAATGTCAACCTACTACTAATTGAACAAGATGGAAGATCTCACTACTGCCTGATTAAGGATATGTAAAGGCTGACCAGGCCACAGTTCAGCAAACACAAGGGGAAACACTGGGTATGCGAGCCCTGCCTGAAGCACTTCAATACTGAAGGTGCTTTTAAAAAGCATCAATTGAAGTGCATGCAGTGTCAGGTGCTCAAAATGCCTAATCAGGGTGAAGTGATTGAGTTCTCATCATACTCGAAGGGTAGTCCTGTAAATTTTGTTGTGTATGCCGATATTGAGAGCGTGTTAGCCCGAGTTCAGTCCTGTGAACCGTCGGCTAATCAGAGCTGGACTCGGGCTATCCAGCATCATGAGGCTATATCTATATCGCTTAAGCTCGTATGTCGCCATGACGATTCATTGTCAGGTTTAAGCTATTCAGAGGTCCTGATGCAATCAAGGAGTTCTTCATTCAACTTAGGTCAATAGCCGACATGGTTATTGAGCAATATAGCCGCAATGAAGAAATGACCTTGACTGCTCAGGACGTGGCTGACTTCGATAATGGACGTCATTGCCACATATGCAAGAAGGAGTTTGAGGTAGACGACTTGAAGGTACGCGATCACTGCCATGTGACCGGTGTATTCCAGGGGGCTGCTCATGATGCATGCAATTTAAATAGACGGGTACCTAACTTTATACCCATCTTTTTTCATTGCCTTAGCAATTATGAGAGCCATTTCCTGATGCAACACCTGGCATATGATGATCACCCCATTTCGTGTATCTCAAGCTCCTCTGAGCGATATATATCATTCAGCAAAAAGTACAGGACTATCTTTTTCAGGTTTCTAGATAGCTTTAAGTTCTTGGACGATAAGCTATCTAGTTTAGCCTGCATGCTGAGTAGTGATGAGTTCAAGATCACAAACTCTGAGTATCCCGATCCTGAACATCAGCAGTTAGTGAGATCTAAGGGAATATTCCCTTACAGTTACGTCGACTCTCCTTCAAAACTAGAGGAAACAGCACTCCCTTCAATTGAAAATTTTGACAATATAACACAAAAGGAATACAACCATGCTGTCAAAGTCTGGAACACCTTCAACATTAGCAATCTAGGCGAATACAGCGACCTCTATTTGAAAACGGATACGCTCTTGTTGGCCGATGCATTCGAGAAGTTTAGGGACCTTTCTCTGGAGGTATATAACTTGGACCCCTGCTGGTACTATACCCTACCAGGACTTGCATTTGATGCAATGCTCAAGGTGACTCAGGTCAAGCTTGACCTCATCCATGATGAGGGAATGATCAAATTCTTTGAGGGAGGAATCAGGGGCGGAATGTGCACAGTGTCAAAGAGGCATGCTAAAGCAAACAACAAGTACCTTCCTGGACATAAACAGACACAAAAAGACTTATATTTGGCATATCTCGACATAAACAATTTATATGGGGCTTCAATGGCGAGCCATATGCCACACAAGAACCTCAGATGGCTTCTGCCAGAAGAAATTTTAAACATAAACTTCTTTGCTGTTGCTCCTGATTCCCCAACTGGATACGTTTTGGAAGTCGACCTCGAGTACCCTGAGCACCTACATGATGAGCACAATAACCTTCCTCTCTGCCCGAAAAGTGAGATACCACCTGGAGGCCAATACAAGAAACTGCTGGCAACACTAGAGAACAAAGAGAAATATACCTTGCACTATAGAAACCTCCAGCAGTGCATTGACTTGGGCATGAAGTTAAAGAAAATCCATAGAGTGGTTGCATATGATCAGTCAGAATGGCTGAAAACCTACATCAATATAAATACAGAGAGACGTGCAAGGGAAACTTCCAAATTCGGTCAGAATTTATGGAAGAAAATGAACAACTCTGTATGTGGCAAATTTATTGAGAATGTGCGCAAATACAATGACTTCCGTATCGTTACAAGTTGGAAGCAATGCAAGAAATTGACAGCGCGACCAACTTACGTTCGGAGCATTTTATTTGCGGAAAATCTTGTAGGGATAGAACTTGCCAGAGAGGAAATTTACATGAACAAACCCATCTACATAGGGCAAGCCATCCTTGATATATCCAAACATATCATGTACAGTTTTTATTACAATATATTGAAGCCAGGCCTAGAAGATTTAATTTTAAATTACATGGATACGGATTCATTTATTCTGGAAACCTCAAGCGACATATACAAATTTATTAAGGAAAATCAAGAGCATTTTGACACATCAAATTATGAGGCGCAAAACAACTATGGAATTACACCGCAAAACAAGAAAGTCATCGGCCTGTTCAAGGATGAGCTTGCAGGAATCCCTATGATAGAATATGTTGGGCTAAGGTCCAAGTTATATGCATACAGGCACGAGGACCAAACTATGATGAAAGCAAAGGGCATCAACAAGACCGGCATGCGCAACATAAATTTTGAGCACTATTTCGGCTGTCTAAATGATATTAGAAAAAACGTTTTAACAAAAACAACAACATTTCGAAGTTTCAAACATAAAGTCTCGACCATATAAATGAATAAGGTCGCTCTCTGTGGTAGAGACGATAAGAGAAAACTGATTGAAGGTTCAGACCAGACAATTGCCTGGGGTCACTATTGTCTGCGTATGACTGACCCTTAGATGTATATATGTAAATTTTTAGTTGTGTAAATTTTTAGTTGCGAAGTTTTTAAACAAATTGCTTTTGTGTGTGTGTGCGTGTGTGTATGCGTGTGTATAGGTGTATGCGTGTGTGTATTTATATATGTACATGAATAATGTAAATGTTTATCTCTTCTGTTTATTAATTTATTGATTTTTAATTTTATAAAATGTATGTAAAAATGCAGTCTAGTGAGCGAGTGTTTTTTTATGTACGTATTGCGTGTGTGTGTGTGTGTGTGTATATATATGACAGTTAACCTAAAAATGCAAATGATAATATTGTTGTATATATACATGTAATTTTTTGTTTATGATTTTTTAGTTAAAACAATTTATTGATTTTTAATCATGTAAACCATGCAAACACAAAAATGTTTATAAATAATGAATTTCTTATTTAGCACACCATATACAGTGAAATAAAAAACACGCATTATTGTGGAATGAAAGCCTCTATATTTTCATTATTATTTTTCTACAATAAATCCTTTCTGTCAATCCATTGAGTATTAGGGAATCCATACCACTTTACAAGAATCCTATTTCCCTGCCTGCGTAATACTTTCTCTACCAGAAATGTATTAGGGTACAGTGTAGGTCGCAGTTCATGACCATAAAAGGACCCCTTTATCTCGTCACCATCATTACCTTTTAGCATGTATGTAACGGGATTGGTGTGATTCACATGAACAACTTGAAATATTTCAACACTCCAATTAGCTTCAAAGCCCTTTTCAAAATGTCCCTTGTCCTTTGATATCCTCACATAATCACCAACACTAAACTTTCTTGCCCCTCTCTTCTCTTTTCGATCTTGAGTGTAGTTGTAAGCAGTCAGAAGAAGATCATTGTTCTTCACCTCTATAGGCTTCATTCGAATAGTGGAGTGGTAAGTGTTGTTATATCTTGCAATGATCTGAGGTAAAAGGCCTAGCCACTTGTATGATCCATTGGCTAGAAATTCGCGATACATCATATTTTTTAAAGTTCTTATTAATCGTTCAACAGCAGCTACCTTCACATGGGTATAGGTACTGTAGTGATTGATGTTATATTTTGTCATTAAATTTTTAAAATGTTTATTATAAAATTCTTTCCATTATCACTCTGTATGTTCTTGGGCGGGGTTATCATTTCTTGCAGTATATCTTCCATAGCCTTTGCAACTTGAAGTCCTGTCTTGTCCATTAGAGGTCTCGCATATGCCATTTTAGAGTAAAAGTTGATTGCAATGATGATGTACTTGAAATTCTTATTGATTTTTGCATGCGGTATCATCTCCACCAAGTCGATCTGCACCAAGTCGTGGAGCCCCTTGCTGATAATCTTTCGACGCATGAAGTTTCTCCGGGCTGGAGCATGGAGCTCGCTTGCTATATGTTGCTTCACTGATGTCATGCTATAACCGTTGCCGCTTTTAGTTCTTGAATAATCTCTTCAATTTCTTGAGTATGATTGTTATTGCCTGCGTCTCTGGATGCCACAAGTAGCCTAAGGCGATCCACCAGATCATTAGGGTCGGTCCAGTAGATGTAGTCTTGCCTCGTATTAGGGTGATGTTCTTTCCACTGTAGTCCTAATCCCTTGTGTTTCGTTACTAGAGGACGTATAACGCTTTTATACTTGTAGGAATTACCCGATATCAGCTGCCCGTGCTTGCTGAAGTTTCTTCGATGAACATGTGTTGCTTTAAGTATTTTACTGTACGTTTCAAGGTCATCCTCGGTGTATGCATGCATTTCAGGTATTCTCTTGAAGATGAGTTCCTTCAATCCAGGCGTGGTTTTATACGTTTCGTCCCTTATTCGAACTTTATTATTGATGAAATCAATAATCTTGTTGCCTAGCATGTAGCTGCCATCCTCATATCGTACTCCATATGATGCATCTATTTCATTTTTCTCCTTCTTTCGAACTTTATTAAGGTAGTTGTAGAGTTTCTCATCTTTCATGTCTTTCGGTGATTCCTCCTTGCTTGTAGTATTCTTTTTCTGTATTTCAAGTATATCTTGAAGCGGATCTGTCACTGGTTGAAGAGCTTCACTCATCACTCTCTGGGTTTCAAACTGCTGACCTTTAAGAGAACGTAACTTTTCTCTTATAGCCTTCGTGTGCATAGCCACAGATTCTTTAAGTCGTATGCCCTCGCTGTCCATCTTGAAATGACACTGAAATTAGACTTTCGCCTTAATATATACCCTATTTATTTAGCAGACTTCAGTTTATAAGAGATTTTCAGCTCGATATTTAGAAAATGGCCGTCCCTTACACGATTTGCAGGAGCAGTGAAGGCTAGTTTATCACCATTTGTAATTGGTGCAGGCAGAGCTCTAAGAGACTTGTTATTTATTTCAATTATTGTATCAGGTCCTACAGTAGGAGCTGTTGGTGACGTTATATAGCAAGAAACAATCTCGCCGTTTACGCTTGATTTGTAATATTCAAGACCTGTTGTTAACATGTACCTCTGTGATTTCCCTCTGAAAGGCAACGACTGCAGTGTAATTACATGTTCCCCTCTCATTTGCTCTACTAATGAATTTACGACTTTCATTTGTGTTTTAAGGGTATTGATATTATCCATTGCAGATGTCAGATGCCCATCCATTGATTTCTGGCGGTTCGCCATAGTTTCCATGTGTTTTCCCACTGTTTCTGTAACAGTGGTACTTATTGCACCAAGTCTGCTGTTTAAATCTTGGCGTATTTCATTTTGTTTCCTTCCCACGTGGACTTTAACAAACTTTTTTGTTGCTCCATCACTGTCATCGACAGGATCTGCTACTTCAATTAGCCTTCGTTTTTGGAATGAAACGTTACCGCTTGAATCGAGCGGTGGTGTTCTTGCACTTATATATTCTAATACATGCTTCTTATTTGGCACGTCATAGTCCTCTTGAGGTGGTAGCATTATCTTCAATCTTATAGCATCCAGGATAATGTTGTTTCCATCGTCTCGTTTAAGTGTATTTTTATTCAGATATTCCATTAGAGCATCATGTTGCACGTCTAGCGACTTCTGGATGTGATCCCTAAGCGTAGTTTGAAGTTCGCCCATGCGCTGATATGTCGTTTTTTCCGTGAACTCCTGCATTCGATTTTCAGTAGAAGACGTAAGCGTATCCACGTAGCGTTTAGTGCTTGCGTCGTCGTCCTCCTCAGGATCCTGAACAATGCACAGTCTCTTGTTCCTGAATTGGTAATTTCCTTTTCCATCTCTGTTTATGATAAATTGATGTAGCGATCTTTTCACTGCAGCAGCCCTCTGTGATCCAAACCTGTCAATACTCATGATGAACTATGAATGAGCAATTTCTTTATTAACAACTTTAATATATACATCGAATCCGCACCTATATCGACCGTCATTCATCGGAAATTCGGGAACTATTACCATAAAAGGTCTTCCTTCTGTAGAGCTCTCCCAAACACCCTTGCACAAATCTTTAAATTCAGTATACGTCATATCTGTGTTTACGTAATCTTCATATACATGCTTCAAGTTTAAATTATCTTGCCTGAAGAGTATAATCATGTTCGCATTATCTCTAATTAAATGCTTTGGGACTTTGGCATAGGATTGTGCTAGATATATTGAATCTACATTTCGATGTCTGCCCATGCTGTAAAAGGATGCAATCTTGTCTTGCTTTTCAGTGATGACGTCATCAAATATAAAGATTGAACTTTCTTTAATTTCTGATGGGTGCAAGACGCTTTCACCATCTTCGTGAGTATACACGCCTATACCCTCAATGTTTTCAAGCAGCTTAACAAGATATTGATACTTTGGCTGGTATAGCGACTTTGAATAAATGTACACATTTTCAAAGCGTAGTCCATTCTCGTGAAGTATCATATTGAGTAATACATTTGTTTTTCCAGCACTGGAGCTACCTAGAATTAGCGCTCTAACATTGCCTGGAAACAGCTTCCCGTGACGATCGCGTCTAAAGTCACTTTCAAAGTCTAGCACCTGGATAGGCAGCGAGCAATCTTGCTTCACCAGCTCCATCGTAGCAAATAAAATAAAATAAATCATCCTTAATGTATATATGTTAATAAATGTAAGCAATGACAGAGTATAAAAGAACTATGTGCCATTAAAATCGATTAGTGTAGCTTGAGCGCTAAGGGGGTTAAGGTCTCGAGAGGTTCCGGTTTAATTAACTCTCTCATTAACCTGCTGCCATTTGAAGCACATTTGCCTGGTTACAGATACTGTGGACCTAGGACAAAGCTAGAAAAAAGACTAAAGAGAGGAGACACGGAATAAATCCTTTAGACGAAGCGTGTAAGCTTCACGACATAGCCTACGCACAGCATAAGGACTCTGCTTCGAGGAACGTTGCCGACAAAATCTTGGCTGAAAAGGCCTGGAAAAGAGTGCAATCATCTGATGCTACATTAGGTGAAAGGTTGGCAGCCCGACTAGTAACAACCATCATGAAGGGTAAGGTAGCTGTTGGTGCGGGATCCAGGAAGAAGAAACGAGGAGGACTTCTACCACTCATACCAATTATTGCAGCACTAGGAGCCGCCGCTGGAGGCGCTATACAAATAGCCTCTGCTGTAAATAAGAAAAAGGCTGCGGATAAACAACTTGTTGAAATGATGAGACATAACAAAGAAATTGAAGCAAGAGGGAAAGGCCTACGAGTGAAGAAGAAGAAGAAGAATAAGGCGAGGAACACCGAAAGGAAGAGGAGGCCGAGCAAGAAAGGAAATTCAAAAAACTCCGGCAGAGGGCTATACTTGTCCCGGAAAAAGCATTAAGTAACATAGACCTCGACTTGTATGCCCGACGTTTAAAGATTCCTCATTTTAGGGGTGTATACATGATCGATCAGCTACCCTCAAGACCTCGTTACAGAGAGAGAATTATTGTTAATCTCGATACTTCAGAGAATGAAGGCACTCATTGGGTTGCTATAAAGAAGGATGGCAACGTGTCATTTTATTTCGATAGCTTTGGAAACTTGAAGCCTCCAAAAGAGATCGAAAGGTACCTCAGAGACGTTAAGTACTGTATAACACTAAGAGGTTTCAGAGTTTCAGCTCAGTCATCTGTGGACACTTGTGCTTGCAATTTCTATCGCAATGAGTTACACTATTGCCGTCAGTGGCAACGAATCTGTGCTTACTACATACCTGAGTCCTCCTCTTCAGCTAGATCCAAAGTATCATTATGAGATTGCTCTACTGAATTTTGAAACCTTCTATTCAATTCCTAATGTTGATTGGAGTAATAATCGATTTCATTACATGCACAATGATGAAATTAAGATCATTGATATACCTGACGGAACTTATGAGATTTCTGATATTAATGAATACATCAGAGATAAGCTAGGTGTAGATGAGAATGTCTTCTTTATTAGACCTAATAATAACACAATGAAGGCTGAAATTAAGTGCCCTTTCACTATTGATTTTTCCGGTGATCGTTCTATAGGCTCGCTATTGGGCTTCAGAGGTAAAGTTATTCCAGCTAATCAGCTGTCTGAATCTGATTACCTGGTGAATATATTTAAGGTGAACATCATTCGAATCGAGTGCAGTATTGCAACAGGCTCTTTCATCGACGGTAAAAGCGGCCACTCGATCTACGAGTTTTTCCCTTCTGTTCCGCCTGAATATCATATTTCTCAAGAGCCGTCAAATCCAATTTACCTTCCAATCATAAACACCAATGCTATAGAGCAAATTACTCTTCGTGTAGTGGACCAAAGTTGTAATATCATTGACTTTAGAAACGAGGATATAAGCATAAGGCTTCACATCCGCTGCAATGCCAATAGATTTTAGAAGAAGTCAACGAAGTCGAGGATATAATAAGGGAGTGATTCAACGCACACATCATACTATACCCTTGACACCCGGAGGGTTAACATCACGCAATCGACACTTCCTCCAGGTATTGGGCTTTAGACTTCTATAATCATGGACATCTTCAATGTTACCAGCGCACCGACATTCGATGACAAGATCACTAAAGAAGAGGAACATGTGTTTTTACCGTATAATACATCGGCTCTGGACGCTAATGATGAAATTAGAATCCCTTGTCAAGCTGAGGATTTATATATTTTACCTAATCGAAGTTATGTATACATCGAGGGGAGTATTACTAAACCTAATGGAACAGCTACTACTGCAAAGCTTACCAATAACGCTATTGCATTCAAGTTTGAGGAGATTCGACTGGATATGAACGGCTCAACTATTGATCGAACCAGGAACCCCGGGATCGCCTCAACTTTACGCAACTATGCTGCTCTCAATCCAATGGAGTCTGATCGCTTGCTGAATGCTGGATGGTGCTATCCTGGAGAAGACATGGAAATTGTGAATGCAGCAAATGGAGCCTTCAACGCCATAGTACCGCTTTCGATGCTTCTGGGATTTGCTGACGACCACAAGGAACTCATACTCAATAGCAAGTTTGAGTTGGTGGTGATTCGATCCAAGGACTCTAAAAACTGTATTATAGCGCCTGAGGGTGAAGAGAATGCAAGCGTTAAACGTGCACGAATCGAGTGGAGAATGCCAGTGATACGACTTTCTGATGCTGAAAACGTTGAAATTCTCAAGATTGTCAAGTCGGACAAGGCGCTGTATCTCCCATTTAGGACCATGGATCTGCATACTCAGCCTGCTGTGCCGCAAACTAAATCATTCACTTGGAATGTCGCCACCACATCAAAAATGGAGAAGCCGAGATTTGTCATTTTGGGTGCTCAAACTTTAAGATCGAGTAATGCATCTAAAGACGGTTCTCTTTTTGATCATTGTAACATAACTAATTTGAGAATTTATCTTAATAGCGAATGTTATCCCTATCATGACATGAATTTGGATTTTGGAAACTCTAGATTTGCATCTTTGTATGACATGTACTCAAAGTTTCAAAACTCTAATTATGAAAAAGAGAACTATCCTTTATTGAAGAGAAAAGATTTTCTTAAATTTGCTCCTATATTTGTTATAGATTGCTCACATCAACCAGAGGAAGTTGTAAATGGTGCTGTTAACATTAGAATAGAAATTCAAGCTAGTGCAAATATTCCTGCACAGACCACTTTGTATTGTTTGATAATTCACGATAAAGTTTTACATACAAGCCTCTGACTCATGTGATGCAGCTTTTATTTTAAACTAATCACTGTAAGGATTTGTTTTTTCATTAGCAATGTAAGGATTATTAATGAATAAAAACACTATGTAAAAGCATACTTTCATTCTTTTTATTGTTATTATATATCCTGCATTTCCATGACTTTCTTCCTCCAACTCCTCGTTCCAAAATATTGCATTACATTTGCATCAGCTAGGTTACCTAAATGGTAGTCTATAAACGATTCAAGTCTTTTTAGCCTGCAAATTTCATCTCTATTTAAAAATATTTCACAATCATTTAAATTAGTGTTCAAAAATGTTATTTCTGTCTCTTGCATATATGCAACAATATTATAAGAAAAAAGAATATTTTCACAATATTCCACACGCGGATACTTTCTCGTTTGGAGGAATGCACTGAATGTAGGAAGACTCTCACGAATTATCACCCAGTCTTCAATTGTCATGTATACAAATTTGTCTGTGTTTTTCACTAAAAGCACTGGAAGGTCATAGAAGAATCCTATGTTAATGATGCGCCTTTTCGAGATGTAGACGTCTCGGCACACGCTTCTTACCGGCATGTTTCTTGGGCGTCTCGATGTTGCTTATTCTATCCTCCAATAGCGTCAGTCTCCTTTGCAGGTCTGCAAAACTGTTCCTCTTCTTCTTCTTCCCCTTATTGCACCGCCTGAAACATTACACAATGAAGGTCTTAGAAAAGTGTTTGGGTGAAGTTAAGGTAACCTGAAAGAATTAATTTTTGTTAGGTCACAGAGGAATGAAACAATGATTTTTATATATGTGAAAATACTCACGTCAATGTTTTCCCGAGTTCTGCAGGCTTTCCAGGAGGAGATTCGGAGGTCGTCTGTGTTAGATCCCCAGCCTGCTGTGAATTGGAATCCTGTTCTTCATCTATGTGTTTAGCATACTGCTGTGCAATGGGATATTCCACTATATCTTCCGGTTCTTTATCATCGGAATCTACCTCGGTTTTAGGCGCTGGTGTCGTCATTTGAATTCTGCAAAAGTCATTATAATTTCCAGTGTTAGTCGTATACAACTGCTCTTATACTATAGTAGCATGTAATGTATGTTAGTATCGTATACAATTAACGTTTACATTAATGTTCTCTGAAGTTACGTATATGACAATAGCAATGTACAATAATGATACATATTTAAAGAGGTACTCACTTTAAATTTCTCTGTCTGAAGAGGAATACACTGCAGCTCTCATTGCATGGAAAGTATGACGCCATCTTGTCGTGTACCTCTGGTTTTGCACACAGTACAGAGTGAGTATACCCGTTGCAGTACTCTGAATGCCACAGAGAGCTGTGATTTGAAATGAGGCTGAGCATCTTACCCTCACTTTCGGTATCAGTTTCTCTGGAAAGAAAGAAGGTACAATAGAATGAACCATTTTAATTTTTCACTCTTCTTTAGAGAACAATTGCACGCTTTTTAGAGTTTGCATTCAATAATAAAAACGATACTTACATGATGCTTCTTTTGTAGACCGGACAGTTGTCTGTGCATATGCCTCGAGAAGTCATCTGGTCATGATAGAAAGGCATGTTACACACTATAGAATGCATGATACCATTACACGACTCTTTATGATAATATGTATAATGGTATGATTCTTCTCCGCATTCACTCCAAAAATCATCCATTGTATTATCGACTCGATTACACCTGGAATAATATTCCGAGCAGTGCGAGAAGGGGCTGCTTATATACAGCGGCTAGAAAAACCGGTTCTTCTATCACATGTAATGACTTGCAGAGAGGATCGGTGGGGGAAGCGATCTATAGGGAGGGGGGATGAATGTGTTTTTCTATACAAGTGAATAAATGATTCAGTGAGGGAAATGAAAACTTTTATTATAGAGAGGCAATGCACGTAAAGGTTTTTGATATCTCTGTTTGAAAGAGATAATTGCTGCGTTACATGTATGTGCGTGTGTGTGCATGCGTGCACCAGTGTATGCATGTTGATGTATGCGCATGTGCGTGTGTATATGTGAGCGCCTGGATGTGTACAAGTTGTGGAGAAAGAAAGAGATAGATTGAAAGAGGAAAAAGGAAGAAAGAGGGAGAAGAAAGAAAATAAAGAATCGTGTCTAGGCATCGGAATATCTAAGTATACGCAGGGGTTTAATATAAATAATTATATTTCATAAATACATTTTTAATATGCCCGTGCATAGTTTAATAGTTATTATAGCGTTTCGCAGGGGCAGGATTCGAGCTATGGACCTCTGGTTCCTAAGAATACAGCTCGTTAAACATTGTAATGTCGTGTATATTAAATTATATTTGTTAAACACATTTTAATCTGACCCGTTCACTCTTCAATAATTTAGTATTTATTATAGCGTTTCGCTGGGTAAGGTTCGAACTATGGGCTTCTGGGTTCCTAAGAATACCTTTCATTAAAACAGCGTAATGTATAAAATTAAATTATATTTGTTAAATACATTTTTAATCTTATCGTGCACGCTTCCGTAATTTAATAGTTAGTAGGCATAGAGCTTGCAGGTTAAGACTCGAACTAGAAACCTCTGAACGGGCTTTAATCAGGGTAATGATATAATAATGTTTTACCCTAAGAAAATATCAACTTGGATACCTAAGTATACGCATGTGTTTAATATATTTTTAGAGCACGCATCCGTAATTTACTAGATGTTACACATTAGAGTTTGCAGGGTAAGATTCGAACTAGGGTCCTCTGAACGGTCTTTCATTAATTAGGATAATAATGTATAAAAAATTAAATTATATTTGTTAAATACATTTTCAATCTGGTCTTGCATAGTTTAATAGTTATTTCGAGTTAGAGTTTCACTTGGTAAGAGTCGAGCTACAATCCTCTGAACGCCTTTTTTATTAATTAAGGTAATGATATAATAATATCAATCATTAATTTCTCATTAGCAATAAACTTTTGATTACAGCAAGAATCGAACACCGATCTACGGATATCCACACGCATAGGTTTAATGCACGTAATGAAATGTATATTAGGCGCTTTTTCAGTCACTGCCTGAAATGGCCAAGCAGAATGCTTGTTAACTATGCTCGGATATATTCGTAGGATGTCGTAAAACATCGGAGAGAACTCCCTCAGGCAAAATCATGATGGCCGACCTGACGTTGTTACGCAGAGTTGGTAAACAAGTTTCTCTCTCTTTCACACAAACAAGGACAGTACGAGTATAAAGCAACCCTCGAATTCTTTTGTTAACTAGCAGGTGGTCAAACAATGGAAAAGGTCAGGCTTTGTTATGGAGTAGCGGGATGGGAACGCCGCAGGTGTCTTTCTAAACTAGCCTTGCCCAGGACAATAGAAAGGCACACACAATAGAATCTCTTACACAATGGAAAGGGTCAGGCTTTGTTATTGGGTTGTGGGATGAGTATGCCAGATGGTCTTTCTAAAGAATGCCTGCCCCCGGGACAATAGAAACGCACACACAATAGAATCTCTTACACAATGGAAAGGGACCGGCTTTGTTATAGGTTTGTGGAATGAGTATGCCACGTGTTCGACACACAATGGAAGTGGGGGTGGGTAACTGACCAGGTGCAGAAGTGGCCTGATGTGGGAGGGGTAGGAAAAACATCTCGCCTTTGTTACAGAACCTTAAATTTATGACCCCTTTGTTCGTTTTGACAGTTGATTGACAGCCTTAATTACTTAACTGTCAAGCTTCCATTGTGCTCAACAAGATTTATGACCCTCAGGTGCAAGTAAAACTACCAAGGCACAGCGGGGGGTGGGGGAGGGGGCGGGGCTAATTAGCATATTAATTGCATTCCATGCATAAATTAAGTGGGCCAGAAATGTCAATTCTCTACTACTGGCCTCAATACACATTTTTTGTAACTACATAGAAGCATATACTCGTAAGATACCTGTACGACAGTCAGGTGTTTAAAAATGTAATGTGTTACACTCATGTGACTTTCTGTACCCACACTTCTACAAACTTCCTACAAAATCGTATTCTTGTATCTACTTTTGTTAATCGAGATAAACGTTCAGAGAAATGCTTTCATTACACATTTCGTTGTGGGTACAAGAGGAATACATTAGGTTGAAGCGATAATCAGATGTTAAAACGGGGATTCCATTGTGATGGCTTTCAAATTCCACTCTTTTCATCACCACCGTAAATAACGAATTGCAACTTAGCACTTAAAAAAAGTATAAAGCATCTGGAAATTCAAACCAATAACAAAGAACCGAGCGGGATGGCTCAGGCGGTAACGTTGGCCCGCATTCGGGAGGTCCCGCGTTCAAATCCCGTGGGCCGATCAATGTGACTGATGTTTTTTCGTGGTTTTCCTCAGCCGCTAAGGTTAGATATTTAATACCACGACCCAAAGTTCCACCTTAAGTCTAAAACAACAGGAAAAATATAAAATAGGTGGTAATAAGATCAGATTTGAATAATGTGTTAGTAAACGATAAGATTGATGAAAATAAAAGAAATTGGAAACATGTTGATAGAAGGCCTATGATTGAATACCGAAAAAGATAATGAACTACCAACCGACAGGGGAGGAGAAGCTTAGGAAAACCACGCAAGAGATGGCTAGAGACCGGAACAGGTGATATTACCTAATCCTTGAAAAAAGAAGAAGAAGAAGAGAAGGTGGTAATAGCGAATGCTGTGCCATCCATCCACAGACAATAAAAGTAGGCAGACCGTACGGCACCCTAGTGTCATTTGCACGGCACGAAGCAGAAGATCCAAATGCTATGCACTGGGATCTCTGTGGACACGTGTCGAAGCATGATGGCATAGTTACAAGGATGAGACCTAGAAGGCTAACTGTCCGCGTTTCTGTGTGAAGGCGACAGTTGGACTGGACGACACCCTAATGCCATCTGCACGGCATGAAGCAGAAGATCCGGTTGCTATGCACTAGGGTCTCTGTGGGCAAGTGACGACTCAAGATGGCATGGATAAAGGGATGAGACCTACAAGGCTAACTGTCCGCCTTTCTGTGTGAAGGCGGCAGTTAGACTGGACGGCACCCTAATGCCATCTGCACGGCATGAAGCAGAAGATCCGGTTGCTATACATAGGGTCTATGTGGAAACGAAGAAGCGGGTGTTACAGGGATGAGACCTAGAAGGCCACACCTCGATCTATGAATAGACCTGTCATGATATGACCAGTAGTTAATGCGATGTAAAATAAATAGAGTAATAATAATAATAATAATAATAATAATAATAATAATAATAACAAATATTATATTCGAAATGATAATGCTCAGTGCGGTTTTTTTTTCTTTTCTATTAACGATAAACCCGAAATGTACCGGAGAGGTGTAGCAAGAAGCACACCACGATTTATGAAAATATGAACGATTTATGGCTACAATTTTGTCGCGAATTTTCGCGAAAATTCATCATTTCGGCTAAAATCCTTATTCTTACGATAAAAACGAAAAAAAAATGCATTTTAAAAACTATATTCGTTTTGAAGATGTTGGCTGTAAAGGAAGGAAAATTCATTTGGAAAGACGCATTAAATCGGATATTTAGACTATTTTATGACCTGCAGGACCATCCATGACAGCTGACAATGTTTACCTGAGCTTTTGGTATATTCCGTTACAAATACTTTCATTCTAGAAGTAATTAATTGCTGCAGCGCAAAAATAATTGACCGTGTGGAAACTAATAACACAAACTGACAGAAATGCGGCTATAAGTAGTGCACGTGATCAACAATCGATAACTACGACGATAATCGCACTCAATATACCACTAATCAATGACAGGTAGAGTATGCTAGTCAGTTGGCCAATCAAAGCCGTACTACACTGATAGTATTTCATGGTGATGCACTTGTTTTTAATTTGTATGAATGCAGTGAGTGAGATCACGTAGACTGTGACTACAATAATAGCAACTGAAAATGCCGCGCTTTGGAAGTCAAAATATTGGTAAAATAAAAACAGCTGTAGATAATTTAACGGCAGAAAACACAAAGAAGAACAAAAGTATGGTGTGGAATCAATTTTCAGATCTCTGTACGGAGAGAAATTACAAAATTGACGTCTCAGTTAACGACAAAGAGATTGCTTCCATTCTACAGGACTAACAAACATGGTTGGCGCTAAACTAGGTAAGTTTTTCGTGTGATTATCTAGCACTCGTGCTACTAGTTTTACGACGTTTAAATTCGGTTTAAAACTTATGCATCTTTTCATAAGATAATTATTTCTCGACCCTGGGTACCGAAATAAATATCATGAAAAGAAGCATTCCCTAACCTCAAATTTTCGTAAAACTATCAGCACCAGTGCTGCTACTGTTGAAAGTTTTTCTCCGGCCGAATTTAAAACATCTTATGTGTTACACTCACATGATGACTATCTCTACTCTTGTACAAACTATTTTTACAAACGCTTATTCTCCATATGCTTCATGTTAATCGAGATATTGAGATGTTAATCTTATTCTAATGTTCTTGTAAGTGTAAGGGGAATATGGTTGGCTTTAAGCGACAGTCAAATCTTTTAAGAGCTGGTTGCTAGGTGGCGCATTCCATTCTCTTTGCATGTCCAGGACATAAAAAATGAATAGCGAATTCCCATTTGAGAAAAAGTATAAGTATTAAAAAACTTTAAGGGAATAACAAGCAATATCTTGAAAATAGTTCGCTCAACAAAAAAATGTATATGACATAAATTGTGTATTTTAACGCGATCTACATTTTTGTGTAGTAACATTTTGTCTATCTCTTATGGTTTACCAGTTATGCAAAAGTCGTTCACAGTGAAGAATACTTTTGGAGACATTCCCAGAAAATTCAGGATATGCATTTTATTTATCATGGAAGTATCTTAAATATATGATATTTTAATAAAAATCGTTAGCAATTTTTGAGAAAATTAAAATTTTCGAAAAATGATCCATGTAAAGGGTAATATGGGTTTGGGGGATTTTCTTGAAAACCTTCGTGTCGCATCTCTGGAAGATACTGAACCTAAATACCAGGTTTGAGGTTTATCCAACTGTTCGTTTCTGAGATATATTGTTCACGGACACACACACACACACACACACACACTCACACACACACATACACACTCACACACACACACACGGACATGTTTTCAAAAATTCTTTTTTTTTATTCAGGGGGTTTCAAAACATGTATTTCCGTTGAAATCTCTGTATCGAATTTTTGGGTGGAATACAATACTTCCCCTACTTACTATACGTAGTAGAGAAAGTAAAAATTTATCTCTATAGAACACACAATTTATTTAACTTTCTTTGTGGCATAAGCCAATCCAGAGATATCCGTTAATTAATGGTTCGCATTTTTCAATACTTTGTTGTTCTTTTTAAGTCCGGTCGACATTCAGTTGTTTCGCGATTATATGGAAACAGTATGGAATTTTAAGGCGAGCATATAGCGTCCAGTTCTTACGCATTTGACTGTCGCTGCTCCCTTTGTATTTAAAACGAAATGTGTAATGTAGCTTTCTCCAAAGGTTTATCTCGAATATAATGAAGTATAGATAAGGAAAAATAAGCTTTCGTAAGAATAGTTTGCATACGCACTAATAAACGATAGAAGGTAGAAAAAGTCACGCGAATTTAACACATCAGAGTTTTAGAAAAAGGTGTGCGTGTGTGTGTGTGTGTGTGTGTGTGTGTGTGTGTGTGTGTGTGAACAACTTAACATAAACGGAGTTGAATAACCAAACTTGATATCTAAGTTCAACTTCTTCCAGATATGCGACACGAAGACTTTAAAGAACATCCCCCAGCCCAAACTACCCTTTATATGCAACATTTTTCGAAATCTTTTATTTCAAGATTTTGATTAAAATACCATATATTAAGGATATTTACATGTCAAATAAAATTTATATCTTGAAGTGGCTGGAAATAACCTTTGAAATCCTCTTCATTCGGGATGAATTTTGTATAATCCTGCGTAACTGGTAAACGTTGAGCGATAGGCGAAAATGTACTATAAACAAAAGTGTAGATCTCTTTAAAACACACAATTCATTTCAAATAACTTTTTTGTGGCATCAGCCATTTCCGAGATATCCGTTTTTAATGGTTCGAATTATACAATGCTTTAGCCATTCGTTTTAAGTCCCGTAAATTTTTAGTTGTTTTTCGCGACATCATGTAAATAAATGAAATTTTAATGCCAGTATATAGCGTCCAGTTCTAAAATATTTGACTATCACTGTTCCCTTTGTATCTGTAACCAAGCGTACAGTGCAGCTATATCGGGAAAGGTTTATCTCAATTAAAATAGATAGGAAAATAAACATTCGTAAGAATAATTTGTATACCCGCTGATAAGTGATAGAGGTAGGGAAATGCATGTGAATGCAAAACATTAGATTTTTAAGAAATAGGTTTTTGTCTATTTTTGGTTTCATACTTATAAAATTTTATCAGATTGAAGGGATTTTCACAATCTATATACACACAACTGATCATAAGGATTATATTTCTCGCGTCAAAGTATAAAACATATATTTTAAAAACTGTTAAAACCGTTTCCCAGAAAACAAAACATGGCACATTTTGTAATGTAAAAGATATTTAGGGAGAACTAAAAACTAAGTTTAATTAGTAAAAGACACGTTACTTGAGAAGTGTGGTATTGATCGGACGTTTTACACACACACGCACCTTTTTCTAAAAGTGCTGTTCTTGAATTCAGTGCCCTCAAAACATGTATTTCAAGCGAAATCTCTATATAGAATTTTTGGGTGGAATACAATGTTCCTCTGCCTACTATAGGTAAGTGGTGGAGAATGTAAAGGTATTTTAAAAGCAAACAAGAATAAAAAGTGTTTTGTGGGACGTAGTTCACCTCAATTTCTAGGAAATGCCAAGCTAGGACTATACAGTGCAAAAAGCCATCTGTTAATTTCAAACTGGTCAGCAAAAGATTTATGCCGCTGTGCGATTTGAGTAGGTCGTGAAATTGACATTTTCCCGGTTCATGTAAGGTCAATCTCGGGGGGTGACACTTCCTATACCCTTAAGCAAAGTTCGGTTTATTTCATTCCCACACCAGGAAGAACAGATTTTCATTCCATTCCCTCGAACCAATGGGAAGGCGGGATGTGACAAGTCGCCCCTTATTAAAAATATAAACTTAATAACGAGAGGGACGCCCTCCCTCTCGCATCCCCCTCCCCCTCCGTCGCCAGAGTGAAGCCGAGACTGCGCCGGATCGTGGCGTTTCCCCACCAAGTATATGAAGAGTGTTGGCCAACAGTAGAAACAGTCGACAGCGCTCTGTCGGTAAGATAGCACGGGGAAGCTACGCGTAACATCCGCGCATCGGAACGGATCGGCGTGTGCTACGTAGATCTTCAACTTTTATTTTTAGGCTGCGGGATGTTGAACCTCCAAGTGTTTGGCAGAAATATATGCAGAGGGTAATTTTAACGCCACATTTGCTATAAAGCGTCTGTTTGACAGGTATGCAACCACGAGGAAAAATAAACAAACTTTCGTAAAAGTTTTGATGTTTCATGCATGAACGATAGTACGCGTTTTTAATAAGACAAAAAAGTAAACTTTCCATTTAACCGCCATTCGATGAATGTCGTGTGGATTTTCTGAAGCATGGCTGTAAATATGTCCAAATGCCGACATAGGCATGCGTGAGGCGTAAATCGCGCACGTGTTTCGGATGTGTCGGCATTTTATTTCATGTAAATGGGCAATAACTGTCATACAAGCTTCAAAAGACACTACATCGTCCGGGGAGTAGAAAAAACCGGGCGCCCACGCTTCCAAACCGTCTGTTGTTTCCCGATTGCAAGCGGGTTCCGAAAATGCTAAGATAACGTTGTCCTTTTCTGCAGTTGCCACATTTTTATCAGTGTGGACATATTGCTCCTTGGAGAGTAGCATTGCAACCCCACCTCTCGACAAGTTCCTTCACTTTATTGCATTTAGAACAGCTCCTGACGGACTCAAATAAAAAAACCTGACTCGGTTTATTTCCGTTAGAAGTGTAACTCGAGACGTTGACGTAAACTTAGAAGAAGAAATTCTTGGGAGAACTTTCAAGATAAAAAAGGGAGGAGAGGCAGGAGGAAATTAAACGTGCGCTGGGAACTAGAAACAGACGGAAATCCGAGTGAAGCGGAGAAGAAAAACTTTTTATAAAGTTAAGGAATCTTTCATAAAGGAAAAGAGGCGTCAGTGCTACAAATGAAAAACAAAAGAACTGAAGTCCCATAAAAGCTGTACGATACACATATTTTATAAGTGCGAATGGAAGAGTGATTCATGTATCGGCCGGTAGATTAGTGACTGAAACATGGTTCACGGTTTTGGGCTGGAAGACGGCAACATCGGACCCGACGCCGGCGTCCCCGACACCGACAGACTTCTCTGGCAAGCTTCCATCCTCGCCTCGTCACTCACTAGCTCTGGGATCGTATCCCGGGACAGTCACGATACCTCTGCTGAGAATGACAGCGATATCTATATTACATATGACAACATCAGCAATGCCTCAACTGGAGTCACATACTTGGGAGATCAGCTGTTCGAGGGTTATTCATCGGTGTTGCTCAATTTCGCCACCTTCTGCTGCATCGTCTTCATCCTGGTGGGGATTCCCGGCAACCTCATCACCATCATCGCTCTCCTCAGGTGTAAAAAGGTAAGATATCATCTCCTCCATGTTTGTTGTACGTTAAAATTAGGATAGTATAATCATTTTACTTTCTGTATTATCTACTTAGAGCAAGTAGGTCCACACAAAAATTTGATGTCAACATTTCAATACAAATGACGCTTTGACGTCCCCTAATAATAATAATAATAATAATAATAATAATAATAATAATAATAAAGCTGTGTGTTTGTGAAGATATTCAAGCATATGCCCTATCATAAGCTATCTCTTACTTGGAAATATTTTCTCAAAACTGACTAGCGATTCTGATTACAGTAGCATATGTTTGACATACATAATTAATAAAAATTTTCTGCTAATAGTCTGTGAATTTCACTTCATTCGTGATGAATTTTGTATAACTGTTAATAGACAAGAATTCATTACACAAAAATGTAGATCTCTTTAAAATTGACAATTTACTTCAAATCTCTTTTACGATGTAAGGTATGGTTGTTATTAGTTTGAATTTTTCATTACTTATCATGTTTAAGTGCTGTCACCATTCAGATGTTTATCGTGTATTGTATAGCATCTCAAAACTAGCATAGCGACTCACTTTTAAAAGTTATGACAAACGCTTCAATCTCCCGTATTCCCTCTGTAACTACACCGAAATTTGTAAAATTATTTTTATAAAGGTTTATTCAGATTAACCTGAAGTAAATAGAAAAATAAGCACTTGCAATAATACTTTGTGCAAGACGTATACAATTAAACGATATAGGCTAGAGAAAGTCATTTGAATGTAACAGATTTGCCGTTTTATAAATGTTTTTGCTGGTGTGTACAGATTTCATAAGTGAATTTCTGCTGCTATTAATGGAATATAAACGTAAATCCTTAGATTTCACTATATAAATAGCTACATATATTTTAATTTCAAGTTTCAATAATTATATTTGTTTTATGATAGTCTGGTTCCAGATTTTAGTTTTGTGTTTAATATAGACATTTTCATATGTTAAAACGATTTTCTACACATAGAAGCATAATTCCACGTTTACTTGTAATCTGTTGTTTGCTATAGAAATATGCAAATGTATAGAAAACTATTAAAATATAATGTTATTAATAACTAGCTGTATTACCAGATTAGTGAAATGGAACAAATTTGTACATAACGGATTGAAAAAAGGAAGTCTTATAACTTTCGCCATAGCTTGAGTGTTTAAACTCCTGTCCTAATTGGCCAAGCAGTATACTTTTGTCTGTAAGGGGTTGAAAATAAAACGGGAGAATAGCTTTCAGAATTTTCGAGATAGTATAAACTGAAAATAAGGGTTGGAAGGCTTTTGGAAGTTGTAACGTGACCTTTTAGTTTTGCTAAGTCCTATAGTATGATTATACAACATTTTAACCAGATGGATTAAACAGTGTAGATTCCTATACAAGGGGTTAAAAATATGGTAATTGTTGTATGAGTTTCGTATAGCACCTATCATTATGCAAAGCTTTGTTGATTTGTACGTTAAGGGTTGAAAAGGGGTTTACAAACAACGGAGAAGATTTTTAAAGTTTTAGGACAGCCTTTTATTTGTTCCATATTCTAAAACCCTAATGCACCAAGTTTTGTCAAAATCATACTAAAACGAATTCTTGATTCAGGACATCAGAGTGAAATTTGGTGATATAAACACGATCTAATAATAACTCAATTTTAAAAGATGTTAAGCTTCCCATTTAGCATTTTGGCTAGAAGTAATTAAAACCGCAAGAAAGTCCCAGAAATATCCTCTACTCTTCATATTCATCGAAACGGCATTGAAAGTGGGTGATATGAATATGAAGCCCCCCTAATCCCCCAATTTTACTTTACGTATTTATAGCTTGTCTTTTGGAAGAACAGGGCTTTTCAGTGGTTAAAAGAATCGATTTAGTAGTTACTGAGGTTATCCCCCCCCTACACGAACACGCCCACACTCACAAATTTCCTCTTTTTGTGGTAATTAATGTACTGGATTTTTTTCTAGTTGATTATTTTGATAGCAACGTGCTTTTAAGAAAACAATTTACACATCCTGAATGTTTCTACATTTGAGGAGGAAAAATAACCATATAAGTTACGTTTTATTTGGTTTATTTTCGAGATAATTTCATAGTAAACTCTGTTTTTTTAAATGGAAAACTCAGTTTTTTAAACAGATTTTAGTTTTATACATAAAATTGCACAACGTTTGTTTATCAACATGTTTTTATTAAACGAACACTTTTAAAAATATTTAAGAAGTTTGAAAACTTATTGTTATTACATTGAAAGTCCAACTGAGATTGTATTTGTTTGAATGTAACAAAACACAAGCTCGGTTTGGATATGGACATTACGTTTCTTTTGTTTAGTTTTTTCATAACAATGAACAAAAAAAATGTAAATTGTCTTTGAAATCAATCGATGTTCATCACTTATGAATGTTATTAGAAATAACAAGTATTCAAAATGCTCTCCATTTCGTTCCGTATAAAAAATATAGTCTATTTGCAAAACGTCGTCTTGTTTTTCTGAAACACACATTCAGGAATATTGCTGTAAACTGTGGTTATCCTTTTTAGCAGTTGTTAAGCTGCAGACCGTTTTTAAAAACAAGTAATTTTTAGGTACTCCCAGGGGAACTTGCAGGTCATTCGTATTCCGTCTTCCATCAATCCATCTATTCTGGAATGTATTATTGAACCTCTGTCGAATATTCTGTGTATCATGTTGTGGTGTTCCATCATGCTGGAAGAATGAGCAAGTGCTCATTTAAAACACTTCTTCCTGCTTTTCAATTTCTTCACTAATCAGCAGATTAATATAACATATTTTAACATTCCTAGGTACACAGCACCAGTGCGATTTTTGTCAAAAAGATTATGGAACAATGACTACCACCTCCCAAACATTTATATTGCTCTGCCATTGAGCATGGACTTCTCTCAAAATACATGGTTTATCATCACTGCATTACTTACCATAACAGAACCATTTCTTAATGCCTAAATTAAGTTCAATTTGAGCAAACAAATCAAAATCTGCTTTATTAGATTAGTTTGGGGAAGTTTGTTGATATCTTACATCAGACCTCATTTTGTGTCTGATTTATGGAATTGGCTATATTACTAATAGAATTGTTTTCTCCATTTTGTGGCTTTAACTACAGAATGTGATTAACCCACTCGCATATTTGTATTCATTATGAGTATACATTTTTTGGAACCTCGTACAATATTTGATTTCCAGCCATATTTTCTTACGTACAGACAGTTTTGTCAATCACTATTTTTGTTCTACCTTTTTATTGGCCAAAAGAGATCTTCAACGATTCAGGATTTGAATCCTACTTGCTTATCGGTTGTCACTTTCAGATTTATACACTTTCAAAAATAAATTAATCTGGTATGATGGAAACTCGCGGCATTGGGCATTGCCTCGTGAGAAAAGTAAATATTTCTTAGTAATTCGGCGATTCTCTTAAGTCTCTCGGGCATTATCCCACAAAATTAGATTCTTC
Source organism: Deroplatys truncata (assembly GCA_030765065.1). Taxonomy (NCBI): domain Eukaryota; kingdom Metazoa; phylum Arthropoda; class Insecta; order Mantodea; family Mantidae; genus Deroplatys; species Deroplatys truncata. The sequence goes on along the minus strand of CM060987.1, from coordinate 107,163,595 downwards.
AGTCTATGTTTGATGTATTTCAAGTCTATAAGGATGAAACTTCTGTACTTCCAAATTTTTACGTATTGAACTCGTCGAAATCCCGACGTAAGAAGATGTTTTACGAAGCGAAGTTATTGGATTAGCATAAACATAACCTAGGACTTCAACTGTTCTGACATAGAGTACACGCGGTGCCTTTCTTTTTGTATTACCAATAGAGTCTCCTGTTTGTCTAAATTTCGCAACTAAGTCACGTACCTGAATACGACTTGAGCTTCTAGTAGAGACTCTTTCGTTGAATATTCGACTGTCTGTCTTGCATAATTACTCCGGACACACAGATACTGTTGGAAATGAGAAAGTAGACATACTAGTAAAAGAATATGCAAAATCTACAATGGAAGTTTCATATGATAGCGCTCCTACCACACGATTCTCCACTGGAACATCGGCACAAAACCCTGAAAGGCCACGATACGAGAGAAATATTTTTTCTTGAGATCCAGCATCGACTCTAGAGCAAAATACTGGTGCCGAACTTTTTTTTAACTCACTTCCTATCCAAGCATGACAAATTTTAAGTTACATTTCCTGCTATTTATCATCAGTGCTTCTTGGATCCCCTCGAGCTGTATAGCACCTGATTTTTGAGTGTCCTATATTTGAAAGATCTAGATTTAACCTAGAAAATCAACTGAACTTTCGTTACAATGAACTGGCAAATCCACTGTTTCACATATTCAAATAACAATGTTGTTTTTTCACTTTCTAATACTCATTCATTGCATCTTTAACAAACTTTCATCATAATGTTTAATCTGTTAATAATATGTAAATGTCAAACTACAGCCCTAATATGCTCCGCACAACAGAGTTTCCTTTCTGTTTTATGGAAATTCAATAAATAAATAAATAAATAAATAATACAGATTCACTCTTAGACCCATAAGTGAAAATTATTTAAAATCGTTCTTGTAAAGTGTATACCATGATGAGCTTCTGAAAATCTCCTCGCTGGAGTATTTCAATAAATACAAAATTGTGACTTAACCCATCTCCGTGGTATGGCGGTAGTGCGTCTACCTCACATTCAAGAGGTCCCGGATTCGAATCTCGGTTAGGGTGAGTTATCCGGATAAGGCTTCCTTGGGTCTCCCGAGGAGACGAATATCAGGTAACTCTAAGCTCCATGAACCTCGGGCTCGTTTGAACATCATTTCATCCATCGTCCGATATAACCTTTAAAGTTAAAGGACGTTAAACTTAACAAAAAAGTGTCTGTGTTACATTCACATAACTTTCTCTACACTTTCTATTCCAGACAAAGCTTTCCAGAAACAGCTACATTACACATTTCGTTATAGATACAAAGAGAACAACGATAGTCAAATGTTTAAGAACTGGACGTTACGCTGGCCTTAAAATTCCATACTGTTTCCATGCAATCGCGACAAACAATTGAAAGAATGACAAAAGTATTGAACCAATCGAACCATTAATAACAGATACCTCGGAAATGGTTGAGTCCACGAAAAAAAGTTATTTGAAATAAATTGTGAGTTTGAAAGATATCTACATTTCTTGGGTAGTACGTTTTCTTTTATCGCTTTGCGAGATATACAAGTTTATATAAAATTGCTTTCAAATTAAGCGTACTTCAAAGCCTATTCCCATAAAATGCTGATATACATTTTATTTGTCATGTAAATATAATTAATATACACTATTTTAATCAAAATCGTTATAGCCATTGTTTAGAAAATCAAAATTTTCGAAAAATGTTTCATGTGAAGGGTAGTTTGGGGTGGAGGATTTCTTGAAAATCTTTGTGTCGCATCTTCAAAATGCATTGGACTTAAATACCAAGTTTGGTGTTTATCCGAGTTTTCATTTTTGAGTTATACTGCTCAAAGTCAGACACACACACGGACCTTTTTCTAAACCTAATTATTTCTAATTCAGAGGGTCTGAAAACATATTTCCAGCGAAATCTCGGGATCGAATTTTTGGGTGAAATGCAATACCTTGTCTACCTACTATGTATGTGGTAGAGAAAGTAAAAATAGTCATTCAGGTATTAACTGTTTGTTTATGAGGATAAACTAAAGAAAGCTAAAGTCTGCATTTAAACTGCGTTTCTGTTTTTTTAAATTCAAACACATGAAATCTAAGGTAATCTTTCAGTGTATTAACATTAATGTTTTTATAAAACTTTTCAAATGCTTTAAAAATAATGGTTTAATAATTGTTTTTCATTGTTTGCTTTTATGCGTAAAATCAAAATCTGTTTAAAAGAATTGAGGCTTATAATTAAAAAATGTGGCCATGAAACGACCCTGAAAACATGCAACAAATAAATTAGTATCATGCTTTTTCTCTCTTAAATAAAGACACTCACCATAAATTGTTTTCTTGAAAGCTATTTTTTCAAGAAAATCAGCTCGAAAGCTTAAAACAAGACATACTGCAGATATACATAAACATACTATTTGTTTCTATGAAAATCTTTCACAATGCAGGCTATTTACTTTGTAGCTCATAAAGAGATTCCAAAAATTATCATATAGTGTATTTTTAACATAAAGCTGTGTTTTAAAAATTAATGTAATAATTTCAATAAAATAAAATTATATAACATTAGAATACTAGTTACGTTTATTCAAGATTCTTAACAGCAATAGTGAAGAAGTTAATGTCTTACGTAATTTATTAGCCTCACGCTTGGGAGCCAACTTGAAGTAGTTATTTTGTTTACTGTTGAAGTTAGTTGATGTTAGCCCCACGTATGGACGTCAATTTTAAGAAGATTGTTTGTTACGTAATATGCCACTACGTATGTGAAGCCTATTTTTGAAGATGTATTTTTGTTGTTACGCTCCAAGTTTAAAAAAAAATATTTAACTTTGTTATTAAACTGCTTCTATAGATAGTATTTATGTTTATGTTTGCCTCGGAAGTGTCAGTATTGTTTTAGAGACACGTTTCTCTTAATCAGGGAGTGGTGCGACAAGAATGTAGGCTTACACAGATTTTAAGTTTAAATTCACTTCTTTTTATTAATCCTTGACACAAATTAAATATCAAGAGCTGTGAGATTCTTTTATTTAATACTTGCACTTTGTTAACGCGTATATATAATTTTCGTTTCACACAAATACGTAATATTTCTGTAGAGAACACATCTTCCATCCGGTCACTATCAAGGTCTACCAGCAACTGAACATATTTCAACCGTCCAAACCCGTAAACTTCTGCATTTCAAGTCTCTGACTGGCTAATCCTAGTCCAATAGAATACCTGCATTTTACTAAAGCTTTTTTTGGCTATTGATTGGCTATTTTTAAACCGTCACAAAATTTACATTATCGTTGCTCTAATCATGACTAATAACATCTAAACTCTCAAACTCATTATTGCCTCAAGGTTACCTCATTGTTAGCAACTTTAAACTTATTATTCTCACAGCTCTTATATTATTAAATTACATAACGCATCACATAACATTATGGGACATGTTTACAATAATATAAGCATATGCAATGACTGTTACATACATTTTACAAATTATTACATATACATATATATGGGGCTCAAAATGTGATTTCAAGTGAAATACAAACATGGAATTTCGGGATGGAATATAACACTTTCTCTACTTATTATATGTAAGAGCTAGTTAAAGTAAAACGTCAAAAAGAAGTAGCATTTGATCGCGGTAATTCGGAGTTTGCGCTATATTTCTGACCCAGAACAGTATTTAATATCGATTGTTTATTTGAAGGTTAGTTTGATTACAATTATAAACCCTTGTCTGGATTTCCTTTATGCGAAAACAGAGTAAGGAAATTATTTCTATTTTCAGAAATGTTAGCGGTTATTTTAGATTAATCCATCTGTATAGAGATACATACAGACTCAATACAAATATTACATTTCCATTTATACCTAAAGGAAAATATAAATATCCAAGATAATTATTTCCAAAGAAACTCTGCAAAAGCAAATGCATTCTAATAGAAATAACTAGGATGTAGTTATTTTTAAGAATAATTTTAATAAGTAGGACAATATTTTCAAACTCAATTGTAAAGAATATTAAAACATTTTATGTCTGTATAGTCTGGATCAATGTGATCAACCTCACTGGAGGAAAGATGATTTGTTAATAAACCATTCGCTCATCTTATGCGAGATAATTCTAGTAAGAATCACTAGACGGATACGGTTTTGGTTTTTACTTTCTCTACTACGTATAGTAAGTAGGGGAAGTATTCTATTCCACCCAAAAATTCGATACCGAGATTTCATCGAAAATGTATGTTTTGAGACCCCCTGAATCCAAAAAAAGCATTTTTGGAAACATGTCCGAGTGTGTGTCTGTGTGTGTGTCTATGAACAGCATAACTCAGAAACGAACAGTCGGATAAACACCAAACTTGGTATTTAGGTTCAGTATCTTCCAAGAATGCGACACGAAGGTTTTCGAAAAAATCGCCCCACCCCAGATTACCCTTTACATGGAAGATTTTTCGAAAATTTTAATTTTCTCAAAAATAGCTCTAACGATTTTGATTAACATATCATATGTTTAAGATATTATTATGACAAATAAAATGTATATCTTGAATTTTCTGGGAATGTCTCCAAAAGCATTCTTCATTGTGAACGACCTTTGCATAACTGGTAAACCATAAGAGATAGCCAAAATTTACCACAAAAAAGTAGATCGCATTAAAATACACAATTTATGTCATAAATATTTTTTTGTTGAGTGAACCATTTTTGAGATATTGCTTGGTATTCCCTTAAATTTTCCAATACTTATACTTTTTCTCAAATGGGAATTCGCTATTCGTATTTTATGTCGTGGTAATGCAAAGAGAATGAAAGCTCCACATAGCAACCAACTCTTAAGATATTTGACTGTCGCTTAAAACCTACCGTATTCCCCTTGCATCTACAAGAAAATTAGCAATAAGATTAACATCTCGATATCTCGATTAACTTGAAGTATATGGAGAATAAGCGTTTGTAAAAATAGTTTGTACAAGAGTAGAGAAGGTCATGTGAGTGTAACACATGAATTTCTCGAGGAAGGTTTTAGGTGTAAAAACTCAGCATTTGATTAGAGAAGGTCAAGCAAGAAAATTCAACACAGAAGGAACAATGGAAGCAAACTTAACCATGGATAATTACGAAACAAGGTTTTATTGAAGTAATATCCGTGTGACTATGAAGTCTGTATTCAGGCCCAAACACATCCGTCACGCTACTGCATACATACATATGTAATGAGTAATACTTACTGCATAAATAAAAAATACAGAGCCCTATTGGCATGCATCTTGCGCAAATAACAGTAAGCTGTGTGTAATATAACTCATAATTTGTGAATGTGCACGTAAAATAAGATGACTGAAAGGCAGGTATACGGTACATTTTAAATGACCTTTTGCAGTCTATTGGTTTTAAAGGATTATAGGACAAAATGCAATATATTCGCAGAATACAGTAGTTTTGCTTTCACTGCTACGTATAGTACGTAATTCGATATCGAGATTTCACTGGAAATATATGTTTTGGGGCCCTTAGAATCCAAAAAAAAACAATTTTTAGAAAAAGATCCGTGCGTTTATTTCTGAACAGCATAACTCAAAAACGAAACGTCGGATAAACACCAAACTTGGTACTTAGGTTCAGTATCTTTCAAAGATGCGACACAAAGATTTTCATAAAAATCCCCCCACCCCAGACTACTCTTTACGTGGAAAATCTTTGGAGAATTTTTATTTTCTCAAAAATGGCACTAACGATTTTGATTAAAATATCATACATTTAAGATATTTTTATAACAAATAAAATGTATATCTTGAATTTTCTGGCAATATCCCCAAAATTCTCTTCATTCTGAATGGCTTTTGCATAACGAGTAAACTTAAGAGATAAACAAAATATTTCTACATAGAAAATGTAGAAACACACACACACACACAAAACAGTTTAAACATACAGTTTGTCCCTACAATTTTTTGTGAATTGAACGATTTCCGAGATATTCCTTGTTATTTGTTTGAATTTTCTAATGCTTATACTTTTTTCTCAAATTTAAATTTGCTATTCGTTTTTCATGCAAGGAGAATGGAATGTTCCACATAGCAACCAACTCTTAAAAGATTTGACTGTCGCTTAAAACCTACCATATTCCCCTTGCACCTACAAAAAAATTTGCAATAAGATTAACATGACGATATCTCGATTAACATGAAGTAGGTGGAGAATAAGCGTTTGTAAAAATAGTTTGTAAAGAGTAGAGAGAGTCATGTGAGTGTAATATCTCAGATTTTTAGAATTAAGTATCGTTTATTTTAATTAGATGCATAATTTAGTGTTTACAATGGCTTAGAGATTAAGCTCTTCGGGCTGTTGTATTCTTGTTTAATTCCTATTTTTTTCTAATTTAGAAACTAGCATTAAAGAAAAAATCATAAGAATATATAATTTTATATTCAATAAATATTAAATTTATTGATTAACATTTTTATAGACGGTCAACATTTAGTAGAAATCGTTGAACAGTATTGCCAGCTGTAGTTTTAGTTTTTGTTGTTTCTCCCTCCCTTCATATTGTTTATTTAATAAACTATTGCACAATAAAATTCGTTGTGTTTAAAAGTATTTCACTTGTAAGATTTACAGCGAAAGGTTGGGAGCATACAGATGACTGGAATATAAACAAAACTGTACTTTACCTGTGGGCTGATGGCCGGTAATCTGCTTTCTAAACACTAACACCCAGGTTCAGTTCCAGCTGGTAGGGTTAACTAATTAGAATTATTTTATTAAACTTTATACTACAAAATCACCGGTCCTAAATTGTATAGTTTTTGTATGTATTTTATCATACTTCCGAAGCGAAAAGTTTTAAGATACATGCCGCTATGTAAAAACCTGAGGTTTAAACTTTATTTGAATTACTCTAGAGTCCCTGATTATAATACATTTACTGCACAGCACGAAATAATTTTCGGCGCATTCTTGTCGTGGAGTTTCACTATTAGGTAAGTGTTGAAAATGGCCAACATTTTCCTGCAGACGTGGTTCTACATTCCTGCTTCGGGTCGCTCTTTTCGATGTTTCTGACGTTATTTATGCAAAATGTGTAGATCATGACTGTTTGAGTTCATCCAGTGAGTGAGAGTTGTCTTTTGCATTATTTCCCCCACCCCAAAATACCCTTTAACCCTTTATTTGGAAAAAACTTTCGTCACTTCTTTATTAAAAAATTGCTTTAATGCTTTTCATTAGAATATAATGTATTTGATATAATAATGTTACAAATTAATATTATATTTGCGACACAAGTGCGGTAAGTATATCCTTGCAGAACGAGGAAGAAGTCTGAAAATACGAGACGAAGTCGAAATGCTTACGCGAAAATAAAATTAATCATATCAGCTTTTCAAAAGCAATAACAAGTTCGAGCGCCCTAGTCTCTGCGAAATGATGGTCCATTGGTCATGCCTGGTAGTATTGACCAAGTCAGTCAACAACTGAAGGTGAATGGCCGCTTGCGCCGAAAGGGTTATATTTAAATGCTGCATAAATTAAATCGTAAGTAAATATTAATAAATAAAGGGATGTAAAGATTGTATAATTTAAACGGTAAAATTCAACTATCAAATATGATTATATTCACTACACACGCTGGCAGATGACGTTCACCGGGCATTCGCCATACCCACACCCTGCCATCGGATCGCCACATTGTGTGCCGCTTCTTACACCAAGCGAGGCGTCGTTTGGCATTTTCCTGCGTGATGTGTGGCTTATGAGCAGCCGCTCGACCATGGAATCCAAGGTTTCGCACCTCACGCCTAACTGTCATAGTACTTGGAGCGCAGTTTGGAATTCCTGTGTAATGGTCTGGATAGATGTCTGCCTATTACTCTTTACGACGCTCTTCAAATGTCGGCGGTCGCTGTCACTCAACAGACGAGGTCGGCCTGTACGCTTTTGTGCTGTACATGTCCCTTCACGTTTCCACTTCACCATCACGTCACAAACAGTGGACCTAGGGATGTTTACGAGTGTGGAAATCTCGCGTACAGACTTCTGACATAAGTGACACCCAATCACTGACCACGTTCGAAGTCCGTGAGTTCCACGGAGGGTCCCATTCTGCTGTTTCACGATGTCTAATGACTACTGAGGTCGCGGATAATGAGTATCAGGCAGTAGGTGGCAGCACAATACACCTAAGATGAAAAACGTGTGTTTGTGGGGTGTCCGGATACTTTTGGTCACATAGTGTAAGTGGGAAACCTTAAAAGAATGACTGTTTTAAGATCGACCCTATTCTAGAAGGGTGGATTAAACTACATAGTTTGACACTTCTTTTTTCGTTGGGTTATGTGTTTTCGAATAATTCCAGGGGTTGCTGCACTTTCAGAAGGATAAATGGGTCACCTGAAAGTTTGAGATTCTTGTTTTTGCTGAACGCCTGCTGTGACTAATATACTTTTTTACTTTCTCTACTACGCATAGTAAGTAGGGGAAGTACTGTATTCCACCCAAAAATTCAATACCGAGATTTTACCGGAAATACATGTTTTGAGATCCCCTGAATCCAAAAAAAGCATTTTTGGGTACATGTTCGTGTGTGTCTGTGTCTGTCTGTCTGTCTGTGTGTCTGTCTGTGAACGCATAACTCAGAAACGAACAGTCGGATAAACACCAAACTTGGTATTTAGGTTCAGTATCTTCCAAGGATGCGACACGAAGGTTTTCAAGAAAATCCCCCACCCCAGATTACCCTTTACATAGAAGATTTTTCGAAAATTTTAATTTTCTCAAAAATGCCTCTAACGATTTTGATTAAAATATCATATGTTTAAGATATTTTTATGACAAATAAAATGTATATCTTGAATGTTCTGGGAATGTCTCCAAAAGTATTCTTCATTGTGAACGACTTTTGCATAACTGGTAAACCATAAGAGATAGACAAAATTTTACTGCACAAAAAATGTAGATCGCGTTAAAATACACAACTTATGTCATATACATTTTTTTTTGTTGAGTGAACCATTTTCGAGATATTGCTTGTTATTCCCTTAAATTTTTCAATAGTTATTTTCTCAAATGGGAATTCGTTATTCATTTTTTTTGTCTTGGATATGCAAAGAGTATTAATCTGTGGGAAAGGCAATGGTGCTGCACCTAGCAACCAGCTATTAAGAGATATATCGATGCTTAAAGGCTACTGTATTTCTATGTTGCCCTTGTAAATATATATTCCCCTTACATCTACAAGAAAATTAGCAATAAGATAGACTCTGCAAATGTTTATCTCGATTAACATGAAGTAGATGGAGAATAAGCGTTTGTAAAAATAGTTTGTACAAGAGTAGAGAAAGTCATGTGAGTGCAACACATCAGATTTTTTTAAATATAACAGCTATTTTCTGAAGAAATAATATTACGCATTTCCAGTATGGTATCAAAGCATCGCTTTAAAATAAGTTGCTCTTAATTCAGGTTCATTCAACATTTTCATTTATATTCTAGGTATAATTCTTAAAACATTTTTAAAAATGATTCGTAGAATCCCTTTGCATACACAATTAGCTTTATAAAGCTAGACTTATCCATTGTTAGTGCATTAACTTAAGCGCAAGGCAACTAAAATGTGTTACCCTACGAGAAAGCGAAGCTCTCTCTCTCGAATAATTAACTTTAACTTCTCAGAAGCGTTAAGTTTCTGTATGTTCCTTTCTTATTTTAATGATTTTTTTTTCAAGAAGCAAGTTGTAGAAGCTCCGAACTCCTACATGAAATTAGTTATAAAATATAAGAGAAAACTAACATTTCAGTGCTGTTATAGCCACATTTCTTCTGCCCTGAAAGTTATACAATAGTTTAACAACTGGGCTGTAAGAATTCATGTTTCGCTTTTTTACGCACTGTTGGTTCCAGAAACCTAAAACTTTTGTAATGACTTTCAGAGCCGTAGAAAGGGAATGGTTTTTACACCCCAGAGGCCTAAAACGAAATTGTAAATACTCTCAAACTTCCACCATAGACATAAGCATCCTTTGCTTACCCCTCTGCCACCCGAGTACAAATTTAAACTTCCACTATCGAAATAATACTTTCTAAAGGGTTTATTATAGCATAGACTGCGAGCACGAGCCATTGGGAGTGAAATCAGAGAATGTTAAAAAAAATCTGATGTGTTACACTCACATGACTTTCTCTACTCTTATAAAACTATTTTTACAAACGCATATTCTCCATATGCTTCATGTTAATCGAGATAAACATTTGCAGAGTCTATCTTATTGCTAATTTTCTTGTAGATCTAAGGGGAATATATGTTTGCAAGGGCAATATAGAAATACAGTAGCCTTTAAGCACATACATATCTCTTAATAGCTGGTTGCTAGGTGCAGCACCATTCCCTTTGCCACAGATTAATATTCTTTGCATATCCAAGACAAAAAAATGAATAACGAATTCCCATTTGAGAAAATAAGTATTGAAAAATTTAAGGGAATAACAAGTAATATCTCTAAAATGGTTCACTCAACAAAAAAAAAATGTATATGACATAAATTGTGTATTTTAACGCGATCTACATTGTTTGTGTAGTAAAATTTTGTCCATCTCTTATGGTTTACCAGTTATGCAAAAGACGTTCTCAATAAAGAATACTTTTGGGGACATTCCCAGGAAATTCAAGATATACTTTCATTTGTCATAAAAATATCTTAAACATATGACATTTTAATCAAAATCATTAGAGCCATTTTTGAGAAAATTAAAATTTTCGAAAAATATTCCATGTAAAGGGTACTCTGGGGTGGGGGGATTTTCTTGAAAACCTTCGTGTCGCATCTCTGGAAAATACTGAACCTAAATAACAAGTTTGGTGTTTATCCGACTGTTCGTTTCTGAGTTATGCTGTTCACAGACACACGCGCGCGCGCGCGCCCACACACACACACACAGACACACACACGGACATGTTTCCAAAAATGCTTTTTTGGATTCAGGGGGTCTCAAAACTTGTACTTCCGGTGAAATCTCGGTATCGAATTTTTGGGTGGAATACAATACTTCCCCTACTTACTATACGTAGTAGAGAAAGTAATATATGTGCCACGTGACCATCTACCCGCTATCGTTTATTAGTGGATATACCAACTAACCTTACGATAGTTTATTTTCATATCTACTTCATTTTAATACAGATAAACCTTTCCGGAAATAGCTGCGTTACATATTTCGTTATACTCGTAGATATAAAGGGAATAACGATAGTCAAATGTCTTAAAACTGGACGCTATACACTGGCCTTAAAATTCCATACTCTTTCCATGACACGCGAGAAACAATTGAAAATCGTTACGACTTTAAAACAATGGCTGTGTTGAACAATTCGTACCATTAATAACGGATATCTCGGAAATGGCTTATACCACAAAAAAGTTATTTAAAATAAATTTGTGTTTTAAATAGATCTACGCTTTTTGTATAGTACGTTTTTTGTCTAGGACTTATCGCTTACCAATTATGCAATATTATAGAAAATGTCTTCCAAATGAACAGAACTTCACAGGCTACTCGCAGAACTTTCTAAGATATTCATTTATTTATCACGTAAATGTCTTTAATACATGGTATTTTAATAAAAATAATTAGTCATTTTTTGTCATACTTGGTATTTATCAGACTTTTCGTTTTTGAGTTATATTGTTCACAGATACACACGTTTTACTAAAAACGCTTTTGTTGGATTCATGGGACCTTAAAACATGTACTTCCAGTGAAATCTCGGTATTGAATTTTTGGGTGCAATGCTATACGTTCTCTGCCTACTAGGTACGTAATAAAGAAAGTAAAAATCTGTTGCGTTACATTCACATGACTTTCACTACCCATCAATCATTTATTTCTATATTACTTCTAAACACTATTCTTACGAAAGCTTATTTTCTATCTGCTTCATGTTAATCGAGATAAAGTTTGTAGAAATAGTTTCATCAAACACATCATTGTGGTCTAGTGGTACCATGCTACCCAATATTTATCGAGGTCGTGGGTTCAAATCCGGGAAGGGTGATGGATTTTTTCAGGCTTAAAACTCCTTAATATGGCGTCCTTTGGAAAGGAAGTAAAGTCGGTGTTCTCCTCAAGCCTGATAAAGAGGCCTCTGAGCAAAATTACCTGTCTTTCACGCCCAATATAGAATGGGACGCTATGAACTATAGTAGTTAAAGAGCGTCCATAAATTAAACTCAGTTTAATTTCATTTAAACACATCGTTGTAGGTATAAGGGAGATACAGGGGAAAAAACAAACAAACACATCGATAGTCAGATGTTTAGAAGTGAGTCACTATATACTGGACTTAAAATTCCATTCTCTTTCTATGGCAACGCGAGGAACAACTGCATAGAGACAGCACTTTAAAGAAAGTCAAAATACTGAAAAATCTGATGTGTTACACTCATATGACTTTCTCTACTCTTATACAAACTATTTTTTCAAACGCTTATTCTCCATCTAATTCATGTTAATCGAGATAAACATTTGCAGACACTATGTTATTGCTAATTTTCTTGTAGATGTAAGGAGAATATATATTTACAAGGGCAATATAGAAATACAGTAGCCTTTAAGCACATACATATCTCTTAATAGCAGGTTGCTAGGTGCAGCACCATTCCCTTTGCCACAGATTAATATTCTTTGCATATACAAGACAAAAAAATGAATAACGAATTCCCATTTGAGAAAATAAGTATTGAAAAATTTAAGAGAATAACAAGCAATATCTCGAAAATGGTTCACTCAACAAAAAAATGTATATGACATAAATTGTGTATTTTAACGCGATCTACATTTTGCGTGTCGTAAAATGTTGTCTATCTCTTATGGTTTACCAGTTATGCAAAAGTCGTTCACAATGAAGAATACTTTTGGAGAAAAGTATTTTCCCAGAAAATTCAAGATATACATTTTATTTGTCATGAAAATATCTTAAACAGATGATATTTTAATCAAAATCGTTAGAGCCAATTTTGAGAAAATTAAAATTTTCGAAAAAATGTTCCATGTAAAGGGTAATCTGGGGTGGGGAGATTTTCTTGAAAACCTTCGTGTCGCATCTCAGGAAGATACTGAACCTAAATACCAAGTTTGGTGTTTATCCGACTGTTCGTTTCTGAGTTATGCTGTTCACAGACAGACACACAGACAGACACACAGACATGTTTCCAAAAATGCTTTGTTTGGATTCAGGGGGTCTCAAAACATGTATTTCCGGTGAAATCTCGGTATCGAATTTTTGGGTGGAATACAATACTTCCCCTAGAGTAAGTAAAAATTCAAACCAATAATAGCGAATATCTCGGAAATGGCTGATGTTACAAAAAAATTAACAGCTGGGTATGTAAAAAGGAAGCAAAATAAAGCTTTAGGGGACGAGGTGTAGGTGCAGTCTGAAATACGCTAAAGTTTTGAGCACGTGGTGCATTCAACAGGTTTTAGTAAAACCTCTCTAAATGCATAAAATAAAATAAATATAGCAATAATAATGCATACATATAAAAGGCATAATCATAGCAAGGCATAGACATTTGTTGACACATTCTCACAGCCGCCTCGGCTATGAAGCGTACCAACGTCTCCTAGGGAGCGTTGACCGTGCGGATGTAGATGACTGCTTATTCTGAGCGCTCGATTCTAAACAACAAATTTGTGACTGAAAATATGGTTAAAAATCCAGGAAATTTAATCGAATCTGAGCTGCCGACAGCAAAATTGCATTTAAAGACTAGTGCAAAAGTTTATGATTAACGTAAAACACAATGTAGACTTATATTTCTTGTTTTATGACGAGGTATTTTGTTTGAAACCCCGTTAAAGTTGGTATGACTGGTCACCACCATCTAGATTTTGTTTATTACGCTGATAAACTACTATTTTTCGGCGTGTTAACAGTCCGGCAATCAGTTGTTTTAGAGAGCGTGTACTTAAAAACCTTGTGTTACATTCACATAACTTTCTCTACCCCTATCGTTTATTAGTGGGCATACAAATTATTCTTACGAAAGTTTATTTTGTATCTATTTAATTTTAATCGAGATAAACCTGTCCTGAAACAGCTGCGTTACACATTTCGTTACAGTACAAAGGGAATAGTGATAGTCAACTGTTTAAGAACTGCACGCTATATACTGGGCCTTAAAATTCCATACTCTTCACGCAATCACGAGAAACAACTGAAAATGCGTAGAGCTTGAAAAGAATAAAGTATTGAACAAATCGAAGCATTAATAACGTATATCTCGGAAATGGCTGATGCCACAAAAAAGTTATTCGAAATAAATTGTATGTTTTAAAGAGATCTATACTTTTTGTGTAGTACGTATTCATCTATCATTTAACGTTTAATAGTTATACAAGTTTACACTAAACTCCTTCCGAATGAAGAGGGCTTCACAGGCTATTTTCAGAAAATTTGAAATATATATTACATTTGTCATGTAAATATGTTTAATATACGGTATTTTAATCAAAATCGTTAGTACGGTTTTTTAAGAAAGTAAAATATTTCAAAAAATGTTCCATGTAAAGGGTAGTTTAGGGTGGACGGATTTTCTTGAAAATCTTTGTGTCGCATCTTTGGAAGGTGTTAAACCTAAATACCAAATTTGGAATTTATCCTACCTTTCGTTATTTAATTATGCTGTTCGCAAGTATGTTTTGGGGGGATTAAAGGGACTTTTTGACATGTATTTCGGTGAAATCTTGGTATTAAATTTTTAGATGGAATGTAATTCCTTCTCTACCTACTAGGTACGTGATAGAGAAAGTAAAAGGAGGCGGTTGATTTATCTGATGTGTTACATATGTACTTTCTAAGAATATTGAAACCGTTACGTACTAAAACTATTACCAGTGGTGATAAAATCGGAAATTCCTGATGATCAATTAGCTGGTGCATTCTTATGAGCAAGAGTGACTCAGCCACGTGTCTTGCACGTTGGAGATATCCCAAGAAATCACCTTGAAGTAGCAAAGTTCACACCAGCATAGCGAGGAAGCGATAACACTAACTGCTTGCACATCCCTACCACAGACTCTCCCGGAATGAATGGCGTGGAGTGATGTCTTGTACATTTGGTTTTCCCATTCACCACAAAAATAGCACAGGCGCGTTCCGCCAGCACTACACACACATACACCTGACCCATTCTCTCGGCCTCCGTACACTTTCTGTCACGAATACTTGGCTTCCTTGGAAACAACCGCTTGTTTACTTCCTGCACTGAGCAGATAATGTAGGCGAATTCTTACGCAACAGAAACAGGTTCGCTGAATTGCGGAAACTTAATGCAACAAAATTTGGTCTGATCTGTAACAGTTCCAACTTGGTTACACGCGAGAAACTAATGGCCGAGTGCACTAATCCCGATAAATATAAGGTTATAATGACATCGCGGTTAAACTACTACCGTGGCAAAACCGTAAAATCCGTGCTTCATTGCTAAAGCCGTGGTTTGAAAACTGCGGTTTCGTAGCGCCTGTTTTTCTATTATATTCTTCTGGTGCAATGCAAAGTATTACCTATTCAAAAGACAGTTATTAGCAGCTGGTGTTAGTAGCTTATATTTTACCTGTATTCATTGAAGCCGTTAGTGGTGCGACACTTTTGATGCGTTACCCATTGCTTCAAATGTTGATAACATTTAATGTTACCTGCTCTGTTGATGAGTTCTACGACGTCGTAATCTCGTAGCGTTGTCTCGTTCGCCAGCTGCTGCAGTGGTATAGCTACGAATTTGAAAGCGGATATACCACATATATACATATAGACATATATAGACATACATAGACATAGAGACATATAAATTAATATTAAACAAGAATTGTACATAATAATATAATTCACCTAGAAATATGTTAGAATATTTAGCAGCCAAGAAATGTACAAAAGCAGATTGTATCTTAGATAAGTAAGGGACGGGCGAGCTAGCTAATTCCAGGTAAAAGATAATTCTACGTAGAGCCCAACTTTCACCAAGCTAATGAGCAGGGAACTGGAAGCAATAAGGAGAAATAGAAAGAGACAGATATAGAAAGAAATCAATTTAAATTGAGTTTTATTTATGGACGCTTTTAACTACTATGGCCCTCAGCGTCCCATTCTATATTAGTCGTGAAAGACCGGACATTTTGCACAGATGCCTCTTATCAGTCTTGAGGTTCTTTTACGTGCCATAAATCTACTACACGGGACCTCCGGCTTTACTTCCCTTCCGAAGGAAGCCATGCTAAGGATTTTTACGCCCGAAAACATCCATCGCCCTCCGCCGGGTTTGAACCCGCGACCTCGGGAACTAGAGGCTAGCACGGTGCCACTAGTCCACGGAGGCCGACTGAGATATAGGATGGAAAGATACAGAGATATTGAATCTGCTTCCGGACGCGTCACTAGGACGCGTATGCGAAAAACTTTGGAGCAGAATATTCTCATACATAATAAGCTAACGCGATCTGAGGACCAATTAGAAATGTTATTACATTTTGAGGCACAAAGGTGAGCGTCATTAAGCTTGCGTATAAAAAGGGGAAGAAAGCCTCAGATTTTCACTCTCTTATAGAATCTCGTCGACACACAGTGATACTCTCTGGACGACAAATGCACGTGGGAAGCGTGTGCAATTAGATTAGGCTCCTAATTATTATTATGGTGGGAATTGTTACAATGGGAAAAGTAGGGAAATTAGTGTATTTTAATTTGCCTCGCCTACGAATACCCTGAGACCCGTGAAATTAGCTAGATAGGTAATGATTAAGAATGGAGAATACAGCAGCCAACGAGCAGCAATATCCGGAGACCAGGACACTGCAGCAGAGGGCATCAACCAGGGGAACAACGCTTTCCCTCTATAAATGATGCACAACGTTTTCCCGCTACAAATTCTTTATCTCAGGGTAAACATGAATGTGAAAGAATAATACCAGTTTAGTTAACTGGGAAATTTTAGTGTTGACTTAAAATGTTCAGTTTAAGAAGAGTAGCCGAGTGGTGATTTTAAAAATCTGATGTGTTACACTCACATGACTTTCTCTACTCTTGTACAAACTATTTTTACAAACGCTTATTCTCCATATGCTTCATGTTAATTGAGATATCCAGATGTCAATCTTACTGCTAATTTTCTTGTAGATGCAAGGGGAATATGGTAGGATTTAAGCGATAGTCAAGTATTTTAAGCGCTGGTTGCTATGTGGCGCATTCCATTCTCTTTGCATGTCAAGGACATAAAAAAAATGAATAACGAATTTGAGAAAAAGTATAAGTATTGGACAATTTAAGGGAATAACAACAATATCTCGAAAACGGTTCACTCAACGAAAAATATGCATATAACGTAAACTGTGTATTTTAACGCGATCTACATTTTTTGTGTAGTAACATTTTGTATATCTCTTGTGGTTTACCAGTTATGCAAAAATCGTTCAGAATGAAGAACACTTTTGGAGACATTCCCAGAAAATTCGAGATATACATTTCATTTGTCATGAAAATACCTTAAACATATGATATTTTAAATAAAATCGTTAGAGCCATTTTTGAGAAAATTAAAATTTTCAAAAAATGTTCCATGTAAAGGGTAGTCTGGGGTGGGGGGATTTTCTTGAAAACCTTCGTGTCGCATCTCTGGAAGATACTGAACCTAAATACCAAGTTTGGTGTTTATCCGACTGTTCGTTTCTGAGTTATGCTGTTCACAGACACACAGACACACACACACACACACACACACACACACACACACACACACACAGAGACACACACACGGACATGTTTCCAAAAATGCGTTTTTTGGATTCAGGGAGTCTCAAAACATGTATTTCCGGTGAAATCTCGGTATCGAATTTTTGGGTGGAATGCAATACTTCCCCTACTTACTATACGTAGTAGAGAAAGTAATAATACTAGTAATACCATAATAATAATCTAATAATACTAATAATATAATAATGATAATATAATTAGATAACTTAACATCACATGATGAAGCTAATGGACATCTCTTTTTATTGTCCATAACTATTTCTTTTTTACTTTGGACAGGTACTCTTCTACCTTTTTACTATCCTTGTTAAAAATCTTGCTTAAGGCTACTTTCCTGTCCAGTTTTAACCATTTCCCATTTACAGCTTGCTTTCTCCAATGCTGTGTACCTTTACAATAAAAAACGATATGTTCTAAATCTTCTCTTTCCCCACATATAGGACACTGGTTCTGTGGGATCCCATTTCTTATTCCTATTAGTCTCCATACACCTGCTCATACCCAGGCTATACTTTCTCTTTGTTCCTTATTTGAGTTATCCACATACTGTTCTCTAGCCCATACATTTTTTATTAATATATATGATTCCAAGGAACTTTTCTTCCCAATGTTACTAAATAAATTTTGTATCTCTATATCTTCAAACCTCCGCCTAGCTTCTTTCCAAAAACCCTTAACATTATTTTCCCTCCTTCTCCAAATTTCTCCCAGACCACTATTTTCGGAATTAGTTTGTATACTATAACTCCACCCATTCTTCTTTAAGCTCCTTTCTTGAAATTTCAAACACTGCCTCAACAAGTTCTTAGTGCTATCCTTAGTTGAACCTGACCATCTGGAAACCATCATGAGGTTGAATCACTCATAGTTTGCACATTTAAAGAGAAGTGACCTTTTCTACTCCTAAATACCTCACCATTTTCCCCTTCAGGAGACTATTTTCTTCATATGAGCGCAGCCCAACTTACCTTATTCATCAGAGAGTGCAAAATGGTTTCATTTTAAGATCAAAGGAATTGTAAACACAACCACATGACAAGGAGCACCTCATTGGCTGGAGGGCGAACTACAACTTTTCCCGCTTAGCATGTCTTTTCTTCCTTTGCATAAAATAGTTTGGTCCAAATAGTAACATTTAGTGGTTATTCCAGTGCAGAGAAATTTAAACCACCTATTATTATAACAGTAAAATTCGTTCAGATTCACGTTTAACTAACTGAACCGCCATAGCAGAGCGTTTATTAGGCTGCGCGCATTCGCTGTAGTACGTTTCCGGTTTCCGGTATAAGCCAGTGTAATCCTTGCATGTGTTGAGAAAATATTATTTTAATACTTTCAAGAGTCTCATGGTTGAGAATCCTTCGCCACTGTCGAGAAACAAAGACTCGGAAATTGGAAAGATGACGATTGAGTTGCATGTTTTTAACAAATTCTGTAAAAGGTACTCATCTTTATTTTCAATTAATGTAGTTAGCCTTTGTTTATCAATAATTGAACGTCGTTGTTAGTGATGCAGGATTGTTGGCGTCGTATTTTTACTTTCTTACTACTTATAGTTGAAGAAGTTTTGTTTCTTGTATTGTTATTTTTACGTTGTTATTTTGCCCCACGCTTTAGGAGTCAATTTGAAGTAGGTTTGTTTCTGCTACGTGTGGTAATTCAGTTTGAAGAAGATCTATTATATTTCGACTGTTGGGGAGCCAAACTTGAAGTAGTAGCAACCGCACGTATGGTAAAAAGTTTCCGGTAGCCTTTGCCCCAAATGTACTTTCCGGTGGCCCTTGCCCCAAATGTTTAAAAAATATTGACTTTGTAATTTTGACTGTTTCTTTAAATATTAGGTATATATTTATGTTTGCCTCGGCTGCGTCAGTATTTATGTTTTTTTAGAGGGATGAATGTCTTAACAGGGGGTAGGCTTACACAGATTATAATTTTACTTCACTCCTTTTATTAATGCTTGACACGATTTAAACGACATTTAACTGATATAGAGAGAGAGCCGTGAGATTTTTTTATTAATTACTTGCACTTTTAAATACGTAAACTATTTTTGTCTCACACAAAATACGTATTAAATTTCTTGAGGACGTATCTCGAGTCCAGTTAGGAACACTGACTACAACCAACGCGTCCAGTTATGATCGCTGTCTACAAGCAACTGACTTGATTTCTACCGCCTAAATTTGTAAGTTTCTGTATTTCAAGTCTCTGATTGGCTATTCCGATTCCAATAGAATACTTTTATTTAACTTAAGCTTTTTTTCTGTTGATTGGCTATTTTATAAACTGTCTCAAAATTTACATTATTGTTGCTCCAATAATTACCAGTAGCATTATTAAACATTCTTACTCATTATTGCCTCAAGGTTACCTCATTATTACCTCATTGTTAGCAACTTTTAACCTATTATTCTCACAGTTCCTACATTATTAAATTACGTAATACATTTACATAACATTATTGGACATGTATACAATAATATAAGCATATACAATGACTGTAATATACACTATTTATATCTTGTTACATACACATATTACTTTAAGGTGGGCTGTTATTGGATTTGTATATTATATAATTAGACTGAAATCATTTGTGTTAAAAATACTGCCTCATAGTAAGTACGGGAAGTATTGCATTCCACCCAAAAATTCAATACCAAGATTTCACCGGAAATACATGATTTGAGGCACCCTGAATCTAAAAAAGAAGAATTTTTAGAAAAAGGCCCATGTGTGTGTGTGTGTGTGTGTGTGTGTGTGTGTGTGTGTGTGTGTGTGTCAGTGAACAGCATAACTCAAAAACAAAAGTCGGATAGATACCAAACTTGGTATTTAGGTTCAATATCTTTCAAAGATGCGACACGAAGATTTTAAGAAAATCCCCTACTCTAAACTACACTTTACATGGAATATTTTTCGAAAATTTTTATTTTTTAAAAAATTGCTCTAACGATTTTGATTAAAATATCATATGTTTAAGATATTTTCATGACAAATGAAATATATATCTTGAATTTTCTGGTAAAGTCCCCAAAAGTCCTCCTCATTCTGAATGATTTTTGCATAACTGGTAAATCGCATGAGATAGTTCAAAGTTAGTTTTACAACACAAAAAGTGTAGATCTTGTTAAAACATACAGTTTATGTCACATACACTTTTTTTGTCGAGCGAAACATTTCCGAGGTAGTCCTTGTAATTTTTTTTTAATGTCCTGATATGCAAAGATAATGAATAATGCTTCACATAGGAACCAGCTCTTAAAATACTATCGCCTACCATATTCCCCTTGCACCTACAAGAAAATTAGCAATAGGATAGTTTCTGCAAATGTTTATCTCGATTAACATGAAGTAGATGGAGATTGAGTGTTTGTAAAAGAGTAGAGAAAGTAATATGAGAGCAACACATCAGATTTATGGTCTCTAGTTTCACTGTTTCCATATCTAGCAGACCTATGTACTGCAGATGTTTTTCACTTGAGATTTTAGCTTCATTCTTTAACATTTGATTAGCATTCCCGAGATTTACTGTCTCAACTATGCCCATTCTGCGTATCATTATTTCACTTCAGCTCAGTTTGTCGATTGTCGTTTACTTCATTGGAATATTAAACGTGATTCGAACTTTCAGGCGTCTAATATGTCGATCGACGGTTTAGAATAACCAGCTTGTTCTAAATTCAATTTATATACGTATTCACATCAGATAAAAATGCAGCTGCTGGCTCCATGTCAGATCGGACTAACCAACAATGGATTAACATGCATCATCTGGCGGCAGCGTTTACTCGTTATTCATATAAACAAAACAACAAACCCAGCGGTATTGAATTCATATTTGTATGGTTCATTGAAATCAATATGACGAGATATCTCTTACATCTGTTTTGTGTTCCCTGACAAATATAGGCTCGCCTCTGCTGAATTAATAAACGTTTCCAACACAATAACAATGGGGCTTGCTGAGCGTTGCTTATTCAAAGTTTTATTTTATAGTTTTCATTGTAAATGCAGCTAGTTATCCTTTTTTAACCTTCTGATCTATGTCAACGCTTGATAACAACTTTTGAACTGTAAATTAATAATCTGCAAGCAATTTTCACAATAAAATAACGTGGCTTTGTATAGTATACTGCGCCATGCAATCTAGAGCAGCGGGAAATAATACATTTAAATAATATAATGTTGTGATTCACGGAAATAAGTTTGGTTGTTTTAAGACAGTATCAAAAATGAAGATAAGTGATATTAAATATTAGGTACTTCTCTTTTATTTAAAGTTTGCCCTTGAGACTAATTTCTGTCACTGCCAGCGGGAGTTTCCCGCGGGCTACCGGTAAGCGCATCCCGGCCGGGCACCTGGGTTAGGCCTTTGACTGGCCTTCATAACAATAATCTGGCACGAACCCATTATGTGTCGCTTCTCCACAGTTTTTACGGCTCCAAAAGATTTTTCGCTGTTTCCAGTAGCTTCCTATTCTAGAATAATCCGTTTTATTGCGGGGCGCATATAAGTGGTGCTCTTACCAGGGCAGTTTAGTTCTGTTAATTAAGAAGTGGGGAAGTTGCAGTCAAAAGTTTGGACAGTTAAAAGTGGACAGTGCGAGTGTAGTTTAGTTGTGAGTTGTGACTCTGCAGTTCAGTTGTGAGTTGTGACTCTACAGTTCACTTGTGATTCGATTAGACGGTTCAGTTGTGATCCGTTCTGAGTGTGTCTCGAAAGTATCTCAAGTACAAAGTTAGTGCTACCCTGAGCACCTAAGTGAGAAAGTGTGCTTAGCAACAACTGTGGCACTGATTTCTGCGTTCTGATTTGTTACATAGTGTGTGTGCGTGTTAGGTTCACCCAGTAGAAAATAGGACTGGTTGAATGTTAGAAATCTTTATTATATTCAATGCACATACACATTACAATTAGGAAAAACAGTCTATGGGTTACAATGTCAAACACATAAAATGTCTACAAGTATATAATGTATATAATCGTCCTCCATCGTGTAGTGGTTACCATGCTAGACTCTAGTTCCCGAGGTCGCGTGTTTAAACCCGGCGGAGGGCGATAGATTTTTTCGGGCGTAAAAATCCTTAGCATGGCTTCCTTCGGAAGGGAAGTGTCGTAGATTTAGGCACGTAAAAGAACCTCAAGCCTGATAAAGAGACCTCTGAGCAAAATTACCGGGCTTTAACGTCCAATATAGAATGGGACGGTAAGGACCAAAGCAGTTAAAGAGCGTAAATAAATAAAACTCAAATCAATTTGTCTACACAATCGCGTACCGAGCAGGTGTCGCATTGTTGCGCCAACCGGTGTATGCCGTCAGTGAAGCAACTACGGAGTTGTGCGTCGTAGTTGTACAGTGTTTTTAGACTATTCGTTGCTTGCGAACCTGGTTCCCTTCAGTGTGTTCTTCAGAGTGTGAACATATGAAAATCGCAGGGCGAGAGGTCCGGACTGTAGGACGGGTGCCCATGAAGTTCCCATTAGAATGTTTACAGCAGATTTTTTGAGCCTGCATCAAATGAGGGCGTCCATTATCAACATAATACCCGTCTACAGTTCTTAATGGCCTTCCGTACATTGCGTAAGGTTTGGCAGTATCTGTTTGCATTCATTGTACCTCTCCCCACGCCCGGTTTCAACTATTCCAACCGTAATGCACCGTTCTTGTCCAAAAAAAAAATTCTGATGTGTTACACTCACATGACTTTCTCTACTCTTGTACAAACTACTTTTACAAACGCTTATTCTCCATATGCTTCATGTTAATCGAGATATCGAGATGTCAATATTATTGCTAATTTTCTTGTAGATGCAAGGGGAATATGGTAGGTTTTAAGCGATAGTCAAATATTTAAGCGCTGGTTGCTATGTGGCGCATTACATTCTCCTTTGCATGCCCAGGACATAAAAAAATGAGTAACGAATTTGAGAAAAAGTATAAGTATTGGAACATTTAAGGGAATAACAAGCAATATCTCGAAAACGGTTCACTCAACAAAAAAAATGTATATGACATAAATTGTGTATTGTAACGCGATCTACATTTTTTGTGCAGTAAAATTCTGTCTATCTCTTATGGTTTCCAGTTATGCAAAAGTCGTTCACAATGAAGCACACTTTTGGAGACATTCCCAGAAAATTCTAGATATACATTTCATTTGTCATGAAAATACCTTAAACATATGATATTTTAATCAAAATCGTTAGAGCCATTTTTGAGAAAATTAAAATTTTCGAAAAATTTTACATGTAAAGGGTAGTCTGCGGTGGGGGGATTTTCTTGAAAACCTTCGTGTCGCATCTCTTGAAGATACTGAACCTAAATACCAAGTTTGGTGTTTATCCGACTATTCGTTTCTGAGTTATGCTGTTCACAGACACACAGACACACACACACACAGACACACACACGGACATGTTTCCAAAAATGCTTTTTTTTGGATTCAGAGAGTCTCAAAACATGTATTTCCGGTGAAATCTCGGTATCGAATTTTTGGGTGGAATACAATACTTCCCCTATTTACTATACGTAGTAGGGAAAGTAAAAACATGCCAGCATCCCTCTCCCTGCTCGCATTGACGAATGACATTTTTGGTCGAGGTAAGCCAGGATGTCTCCATTCCATAATCATTCGTTTCGTTGCTGGATCGAAGAAATGGCACCAGGTTTCGTCACAAGCCACTATCCCAAGCAGAAAATAGTTTTCCTCTCTATGGTTGCGCAGTAAGTGCTGTAAGAATAGAGATCCTGAATGATCTTTGGTCCTCGTTGAGATGTTTTGGGACCCACTGTGCACGTAATTTACTGTACTGAAAGTGATGATGAAGAATAGTACGAACACATCCCTTGCTAATCGAGATTCTCTGTAATCGCCCGGGTTGTTGTTCGTCGAATCTCGTTTACAAGATTATTCACTGCTGCAATGGATTCCTCAATGACGGCCATTTGTGAGGGTCCTTGGCGTGGCATGTCTGCTGTACTGATACGTCCATCGGAAGACAGTAGTACGTGACAAACACCATTTCCATAAATTCATTCGACTGTAAATATCGGTACCACTAATACCTTCCGTCGACAAAAGTTGAATAACTGCAATGGTATTGTTTGGAGGAATCCATTCCACCACCACTAAAGGCTGGTTCACAGTAACCCAGAACAGTAACCGGAAAGAGAACGACGGCGTTGAAATACATGTATTTTATTGGGAGCATACACAATTGACGGGGAGCTATCCGGGGCCCCAGTGACGGGAAAGAAGACTTGGCCAAGTTTTAACTTTAACATATTAGATCCATATTGAGAATATTATACTTTTGACTGTAGAGATTATTCTGGCGGCCGTGACATGAAACAGCCCCCAGTTCTGTCTCTAGTCCCAAGTTGGAAACATGAATCCGGAAGAAATTTTAGCATGTATGCAACCTCAATTCAGATACTGACTACCGCAGATCCATTGAGAGTTGGTTCTTCTAGTGAAAATGTTATCTACAGTTTGTTTATATGCAACTCAAAACTGGCTTGTGCCCCAAAAAGAATAGCAAAATCTACAAAGAGCAGCAAAAGCCGGTAGAAATTAACAAAAAAACAATAAAAAGATCTGATGTGTTACACTCACATGACTTTCTCTACTCTTGTACAAACTATTTTTACAAACGCTTATTCTCCACATGCTTCATGTTAATCGAGATGTCAATCTTATTGCTAATTTTCTTGTAGATACAAGGGGAATTGGTAGGTTTTAAGCGATAGTCAAATATTTTCAGAGCTGGTTACTATGTGAAGTTAATCCATTCTCTTTGCATTACCAGGACAAAAAATCTGATGTGTTACACTCACATGACTTTCTCTACTCTTGTACAATCTATTTTTACAAACGCCTATTCTCCATATGCTTTATGTTAATCGAGATATCGAGATGTCAATCTTATTGCTAATTTTCTTGTAGATGCAAGGGGAATATGGTAGCTTTTAAGCGATGGTCAAATATTTTAACGCTGGTTGCTATGCGGCGCATTCCATTCTCTTTGCAAGTCCAGGACATAAAAAAATGAATAACGAATTTGAGAAAAAGTATAAGTATTGGAAAATTTAAGGGAATAACAAGCAATATCTCGAAAACGGTTCACTCAACAAAAGAAATGTGTATGACATAAGTTGTGTATTTTAACGAGATCTACATTTTTTGTGTAGTAAAATTTTGTCTATCTCTTATGGTTTACCAGTTATGCAAAAGTCGTTCAAAATGAAGAATACTTTTGGAGACATTCCCAGAAAATTCGAGATATACATTTCATTTCTCATGACATTATCTTAAACATATGATATTTTAAACAAAATCGTTAAAGCCATTTTTGAGAGAATTAAAATTTTCGAAAAATGTTCCATGTAAAGGGTAGTCTGGGGTGGGGGGATTTTCTTGAAAACCTTCGTGTCGCATCTCTGGAAGATATTGAACCTAAATACCAAGTTTGGTGTTTATCCGACTGTTCGTTTCTGAGTTATGCTGTTCAAAGATAGACACACAGACACACACACACGGGCATGTTTCCAAAAATGCTTTTTTTTTTATTCAGTGGTTCTCAAAACATATATTTTTGGGTGGAATACAATACTTCTACTTACTATACGTAGTAGAGAAAGTAAAAAATTGAATGTACGCCATGAAATAATGGAATGAATGCTTGGTACGATTAAAGGAATCGGAATTATAATGGATCTGCATTAGACAATGTTTACTCTATCCAATTTCGACGTTGGAAACCCAATTATGTTGGCTGAATTGGAAGCAGGTGTAAAATATCATTGGACAGATAAAAACCAATAAAGTCCCAGTGCGCAAAATTAACTTTCCACGTTGTAGTCGACATGATCATCCGGGCTGTTGTGAACCAAAATCTTGTGTGTTGGATTGCTTATCATGCTCGTTTCCGTTTTGGTTACCGATATTATGAATCAGGCTTTACAATTATCAAACTCTTATCTCAAACACACACGGGTGGCGCGAACTGAATGCCAAAATTCAACTAAACGCACTGTCACCTACATTGAAAATTTGAAGTTTCTACGTCTTTACCAGGACCTTCTAGAATCAACCATATTGACAAAAAATGGTGCCGGTAGTTGGTGCAAGTCCCTGAAGTGTTTACACCCCATAGCTGGCTGCTATGTTGTGTGCCTTTGATGCCTGTGATTTATTGTTTTTAGTAACTCCAGCAAAAACCGAGCGGGATAGCTCACGTCTGTGACCCGCATTTGGGAGGTCCTGGGTTCCATTGCCGGCGACCCCTACTCTGAACAATCGATTTTTTTGGGGGGGGAGGGGTTCCGGGTCGTCAGGTGAATGTTGGAGTTTCCTGTACTTCCATTTCGCTCCATTAGTTATTTCAAGCATCCTTCACCCCGTTTGATCTGTTTGAGTGTTGAAAGCGTTGGTGATGATGTTTCGGTGCAGCGTAGGAGGGAAAAAGAATGCTCTCTATGAACCTTTTCTCTTGTCTCGGCCTTCGGTTGGTTGCCGGAACATAAAGACCGTCTCTAGGGAGTTGATTCCTGTGTGGGGCGGGGTCTCCTCCTAGCATTGCTGTGCCGCCACTCCTGGTTCCGGCCTCTCGGGGGCGCCTCTCATAGGGCAACGGTACAATATCCTCCAACATTCCTGAATCGTTGCCGTATCTCCTCCGCTCCAAAATCCAATCCAACCCAACCCACCATGAGTTTGTAATCACATTAGCGAAGCAATAGTGTTCGAAAATCTTTATTGGTGTAATGTAGCTGACGGTAATACCAAACAAGTGTTAGCTTTCCACGTGCTTTCCAAGTGTTAGTCATGTTTACTAATATATTCCATGTAGTCTATGGCTAAGTATTTATGTATTATATATTTACTAATTTATCTGTTCGAGTATATAATTTGTGTCAGGGTTACTGTTGTGATTAAAGATAAAATTGTTACAGTAGGGGAGGTTATTGTCCTCATACTTAACTCAAAACATTACAATACCCCGTAACTGTTGTGTTCTTAAATGTAAGATAGACCATTGGTAGCGATATTGATATTTCCAAATGATAAACATTTAAGCGAAAAATGTATCATATCGATAAATCGTTAACACTTTACGCTTTCAAAGAGTTCAGCTGTATGCATACATCAGCTTGCTCCCGACGTTTTTGTAAGAGGATAAATTCCTGTGTGATGGTTCTGTTGTAAGAGTTCCAAGAAAGCATATTAAATTTCAAGATGGGGCATATCAAACAGTTTTTGAATATCAATCTTCGCATTTATGTTATTATGTTGCTGGTTCAAGTTTACATAAGTCAACCTCTCCGTATGGACTCACCCTGCAAAGACTAGTAAATAAATGCTGCAAGGTGCTAAGCAATAGGTATATTTTTACCTTCTCTACTACGTATAGTAAGTAGGGGAAGTATTGTATTCCGCCCAAAATTTCGATACCGAGATTTCACCGGAAACATATGTTTTGAGACCCCCTGAATCCAAAAAAAGTATTTTTGGAAACATGTCCGTGTGTGTGTGTGTCTGTGTGTGTATAGTATTTTTGGAAACATGTCCATGTGTGTGTCTGTGTGTGTGTGTGTGTCTGTCTGTCTGTCTGTCTATGAACAGCATAACTCAGAAACGAGGAGTCGGATAAACACCAAACTTGGTATTTAGGTTCAGTATCTTCCAGAGATGCAACACGAAGGTTTTCAGAAAATCCCCCCACCCCAGATTACCCTTTACATGGAACATTTTTCGAACATTTTAATTTTCTCAAAAATGGCTCTAACGATTTTGATTACAATATCATATGTTTAAGATATTTTCATGACAAATAAAATCTATATCTTGAATTTTCTGGGAATGTCTCCAAAAGTATTCTTCATTGTGAACGACTTTTGCATAACTGGTGAACCATAAGAGATAGACAAAAGTTTACTACACAAAAAATGTAGATTGTGTCAAAATACACAATTTATGTCATATACATTTTTTGTTGTTGAGTGAACCATTTTCGAAATATTGCTTGTTATTCCCTTAAAATTTTCAATACTTATTTTCTCAAATGGGAATTCGTTATTCATTTTTTTGTCTTGGATATGCAAAGAGTATTAATCTGTGACAAAGGGAATGGTGCTGCACCTAGCAACCAGCTATTAAGAGATACGTATATGCTTAAGGGCTACTGTATTTCTATATTGCCCTTGTAAATATATATTCCCCTTACATCTAAAAAAACATTAGCAATAAGATAGAGACTGCAAATGTTTATCTCGATTAACATGAAGTAGGTGGAGAATAAGCGTTTGTAAAAATAGTTTGTACAAGAGTAGAGAAAGTCATGTGAGTGCAACACATCAGATGTTTTAATAATTATTGCAAACTCAGAAATGAATAGCTTTCAGTGAAAGCAAAAATAATATCAAAATTCAGCTTCTAAATTCAGCAGTTAAATCACTGTAAATAGCAGCATTTCGTGCTTTAACCATTCAGCGTATACAGAGTGAATCACCTAAAGCTTGCACCGCAAATCTTTCGGAAATGGAAAGTGCTATTGTTGTGCAGTTTTCACAGCATTGATTGGTAGTCAGGGACTCGTAAATTTAGCCTATAAGCAAATTTTAATAATACTGAGAAAGTGTATTTTTTGAGCAAGACATATAATTTTTTTAATGGAACAATTTCTAGTTATATCAACAGAATAAAGGTAGGGTAAATTAGAATGTCGGTGGCGTTTGTTGCAAGATTCTAGTGCAAGTGGTTTACGAGAAATCTTATTTTGAAACTTTTACTTGTATAACCTGTGGTAGCACAAACTAAAGAAAAACAAAAGGGAATTACAATACCTCTGTGGGTTCTTACAAGCAAAGAGAACTTAGCCCTTTAAAGGCTGTGTTCAAAATGACCACCGGCAGCTTCAATACATGCTTCCAGTCTGCTATGGAAAGACTGCTGCACACGTTCTAGCATTTCAGCGGAAATTTCAGAACAGGCAGCAGTAATACGTCGTTTCATATGTCTGGTGTAGTTGGTACATCCTTGTAGACAGTGTCCTTCAGCCTTCCCCACAGAAAAAGGTCTAAAGGGGTCAGATCCGGTGAACGGGCAGACCAAGTTACAGGTCCTCTTCATCCAATCCGCTCCGGAGGACCCTGAAGTTTGGTGGGCTAGGACCGTGCGGCGTCGGATGCGCTCTACCTGGAAACGCTAGGGATTCCGTCCATGCTTGTGCCCCCGGATCTGGTCAGGTATCTCCCTTCATCGTTCTCTCCCAGGGGACACGTTGGAAGCAAAAAGGGCCGAATGGCCAACCTTCGGTGCTCTGCCCCCGTTCTGGGGTTCCCTCCATCATCAGAAGTTAAGTTATTATTTACATTTAATAAAGAATTATTCCTTCGCAATTGTGCGATATTTACGTTACTGTATATTTTCATTACACATTTCGTGTGGGTACATGGGAAATAGAGCAAGCCGAATCGATAATCAGATGATTAAATGCGGGGCGCCATATGCTGACCTTAAATTTCCATATCCTTTCAATGGCATTGTAAGAAATAACTGAATAGCGAGAGCAGTTTGAAAATTAAAAATATTGAAAATCCCACAATGAGTTACTGGAAATAAATTGTGTTTTAGAGAGATCCACATTCGTTGTAGTACGTTTTTGCCTAACTCTTTAACATTTACTACTTATATAAAATTGCTTCTGAATGAAGACGACTTCAAAGTCTAGTTCCAGAAAATTCAGGGTATACATTTTATTTGTTATTTACCTTAAATATATGATATTTTAATCAAATTGTTAAGAACAGTTTTTGAGAAAATAAAAAATTTCGAAAAACGTTCCATGTAAAGGATAGTTTATGGTGGGACGATATTCTTGAAAATCTTTGTGCTGCATCTTTGGAAGAATTTTAACTTAAATACCAAGTTTGGTAGTTAATCGACTTTTTGTTTTTGAGATATTCTTTTTATACACACTGAGACAGTACGTTCTGTGGATCTGAATATAAAATGATAACCTCAGAGAAAATCAATATTAATAACAGTAGGAATGGTATTATTAAATAAGACTGGAAGTGAACATTACATGTAAGGTGAATATGGGTTGAAAATACATTCCAGCAGCAGACAGGAAACGGGGTTGGTTTTTCCCTCATTGTATCCAAGTGAGAGCAGAATACGCTTTGTTAGTGTACCGTTAGGTCGCCTGAAAATCATATGTATAGAAAAGGGTCAGTGCTCTCATAGGCCCAGACATCTAATAAGAAAGAAGTTAGGTGATAGTGAAATGGGGAGATAGGAAATTTGAAATAAAGAAACAGGAGAGTTGTTCGTGCTATTGAAGCACAGCAGTAAAGCAATACGCGCGCGCGAAGCGTTTGTGTGTGACGAAGTAATATCAGGAGTCGATTTTAAAACGGTGACGGGAAATAAACGGGCAGGAAAATGAAACAGTCGTATTAACCACCAACCCTAGATCCAAGATCCATGCAAGTCCCTGGGCTAACATTGAACCCGGGACCATTCCCGCAACATACACACACAGACACACACACACAGATTTTTTTTCTCCAAAAACTGCGTTTTGGGATTCGGGATCTCAAAATGTGTATTTCCGTGTGATCTCGACATCGAATATTTTAGATGAAATAGCTTGTCTAACTACTAGGCAAGTGAAAGAGATAATAATAAATTAGTAAATAATAATAATTATTAATAATAAGAAGAAAATCGAGACACTTAGGTATGCTTTGTCTTCATGTCCTCTTAGAAGTCCCAAACGTTGTGGAAAGTAATCAATATGCTGTATAGCCTATTCTCTAAGTGGGACATTATATATTGTTAAGTTAAGATTTAATTCATTTTGTGGAATTATATAAAAATCGAATTCGATATTTATAAAATCTGAATACACATAACTTCAGTATCATCGATGTCCAATTGTTTTTAAGGTTAAAGTTGGATTTGTATTTTCATCAATTCAACTGTAATCAATTGTTTCATTCTTGAGTGAAAAGATAGCGTTCACTACATATACAAGTTTTACTTTCTCTACTACGTATAGTGTAGGGGAAGTATTGTATTCCACCCAAAAATTCGATACCGAGATTTCACCGGAAATACATGTTTTGAGACCCCTGAATCCAAAAAAGCATTTTTGGAAACATGTCCGTGTGTGTGTCTATGTGTCTGTGTGTGTGTCTGTGTGTCTGTGAACAGCATAACTCAGAAACGAACAGTCGGATAAACACCAAACTTGGTATTTAGGTTCAGTATCTTTCAGAGATGCGACACGAAGGTTTTCAAGAAAATTTCCCCCATCCCAGATTACTCTTTACATGGAACATTTTTCGAAAATTTTAATTTTCTCAAAAATGGCTCTCACGATTTTGATTAAAATATCATATGTTTAAGATATTTTCATGAAAAATGAATTGTATATCTCGAACTTTCTAGGAATGTCTCCAAAAGTAGTCTTCATTGTGAACGACTTTTGAAAACTGGTAAACCATAAGAGATAGACAAAATTTTACTACACAAAAAATGTAGATCGCGTTAAAATACACAATTAATGTAATATACATTTTTTTATCATTGTCGAGATATTGCTTGTTATTCCCTTAAATATTCCAATACTTGTATTTTTTCTCAAATGGTAATTTGTTATTCTTTTTTTCTTTTGGTCCTGGTAATGCAAATAGAATGGAATATTCGACATAGCAACCAGCTCTTAAAATACTTGACTGTCGCTTAAAGCCTACCCATTCCACTTGCATCTACAAGAAAATTAGCAATAAGGTTAACATCTCGATATTTCGATTAACATGAAGCATATGGAGAATAAGCGTTTGTAAAAATAGTTTGTACAAGAGTAGAGAAAGTCATGTGAGTGTAACACATCAGATTTTTTTATTGTTTTTGGATTCAGGGGAGTCTATATGCACTTTAACATCAGTTATTCACGTGAAATTCAAAGTTATACCAGAGAAAAAACATTTAATTAAAACCTTATACATAATATGTAGGTGTAGTAGACTTTGAACCAAATTCAATACTTTGATGGACATTCCAGTAATTACTACGTTAGAATACACATTTACTTAATTAAACTCCCCTGAAATTAAACAAAGGACTATATTAATTCAGCACTTATGACGTAGGTAGATTTTCACTCAAAAATCGCAGAGCTCAACCTTTTTGTTAGCCCTGACTAATCGCCAGGTAACGAAAAGCGATGATAACAAACGAATAACGCTAGTGTTTGCAGTTATTGGTGGTTAGATGGAACTGCTATCAGCTCCCTTCCTTTATTTATGACCTCAATTACCGATAATTGCTGCTATTGGTCATTTCATTTACATTAAATAACTGAGTTTATACTCAGCGGCGATATGTGCCTTCGAACCCAGACCACGTAAAAAAATAAAGGACATTTTGTGTGAATAATGCCTTTATGCATTTTTTGTCAAATAGATGGTTTACTCATCCCATCATTAACCACGTAACGTTACAGGCTGTTGCACAATCGCTTCTTGTTGCTCAATTTTTCCAGGAGCACAGAAATATTTTATCACTGGAGTGGCGTGGTGTGGTCTCGATAGATAAGAACATGCGGGCGACAATATTTACAATAGCAATAATCTTTGGATATTGAGCTTATAACTTACATCGTTTATTTACAGTATTAACAGAATATTCAGGTCACTGCAGTTTAAGCTGAACGCTGCGCTTTCACAAGGATATAATGAAATTGCAAGCAAAATACTTAACGGGAGTCTAAATGGCGAAAGTTGCCAAAAAAATTGCAGGTTTTGTGTAGTCTTATAATTCCGAATTTTTTTCATTAATTTCATATGTATTTTACCTATTATTTAAACTAAATCACATCTGACATTTTGTAATCTTTATTTTGCACAACTACACAGAAAACAAAAACTGTGTTACATTCATATGAGTTTCTCTACTGTGAATCATCTACTATCTACTTCAGTTGAATCGAGACAAACGTTTGCAGAAATACTTACATTGCACATTTCGTTATAAATGCAAAGAGAATAGCGATTGTAAAATGTTTAAAAACAAGACGTTATATGTTGGTCTCACTCTTTCCCTGCAATCACGAAAAACAACTGAATGTGGAATTTGAACCATTAATAATGGATATTTCGGGAACGGCTAATGCCACAGAAAAAATATTTGAAATAAATTGCGTGTTTTAAAGAGATACATTTTTTGTGTAATAGGTTTTCGTCAATCACTTACCAGTTATATAGTGCAAGATTATACATAATTCCTTCCGAATAAGACCTTTAGAGGATATTCCCAGAAAATTCAAGATAAAGATTTTATTTGTCATAAAAGTGTCTTTAATACATGGTATTTTAATTAATCATTAGAGCCCTTTTTAAGAAAATGAAAAACTTCGAAAAATGCTCCATGTAAGTTGTAGTTGGGGTGGGGAGTTTCTTGAAAATGTTTGTGTCGCATATTTGGAAAATACTAAAGTCAAATATTAAATTTGGTATTTATCAGACTTTTCGATTCTGAGTTATACTGTTCACATACACGCGCACGTGAGGAGCTTTTTCTTAAAATACCTTTCTTGGGGTACAGAGACCTCAAAACGCGTATTTCCGGTGAAATGTAGGCATCGAGTTTTTGAGTGGAATACAATACTTCCTCTACTTACTACATACGTGATAGAGAAAGTAAAAACTCGCATATTATTTAGCTCAGGTTTTAGGGAGAATGTTGGCTCTGCAAATGGGTATTGTAACGGTGGCCGCTATTTGTGCCGGTTGGTGTGAACATTGTGTCATTTGCTGTTCGCTGTTTGTAGATTACCTTGTGTTAATTCGTCTCGTTTGCCTGGGTAATACAGTACTTTCAAAACAATATTACACGTTCATTACCTTTACTCCTACAATTTTTATTTACTTGCCGGAGTCCAGTGAAACAAAGTATTACGACAAAGTTTTTACCGTGTTACCCAAATAAACATTTCCCTGTTGACATTAAGATCAGGTTTAGAAATATTTAGACGGAAGGTGCCCACAGCCACTGTAGCTCAGCACCCCAAGTAGACCATTATAGACCCTTTGTGATTTACATGAACCTTTGAAGGAATATATTAGACTCTAAGGGCGACAAGATCCGGACGACGATGCACGCTAGCAAGGATGGGGTCCCTAGCGATTCCAGAGTAACACGAGCCGGCACGACCCTGTGCGCGCCACCTTCAATCCGAATGTGAAGTAGAAATGTTGTTGCGTAATATTTACGTATTTTTTTATGTAAACTTGAAGAAGGTTATGTTGTGCTGCTTTTGTTTTGTTTGGTCACGTAATAGTTACCGTTATTACGCAATGTGCTGCTACGTACGAGAAGTTGATTTTAAGATGTGTTTTTGTTATTACACCAAGTTTTACACTATAATATTTAAGTTTGTTATTAAAACTCCTTCTATATATTATTTATGTTTGAATTTGCCTCGGCTGCGTCAGTAATGTTTGTAGAGTCATGTTTCTTAGTCGGGGCGTGGTGCAACAAGAATGTAGACATCACGGAATTTAACTTTTTAAAATTCACTTCTTTTATTAATTCTTGCACATTTTTATAAAGCACTGCACTTTTTAAGAACTGTGAGAATCTTTAATACTTTCACTTAGTGCGTATACATATTTTACGATTCACACGTAATATCTCTGTAGAGAACACATCTTCCATCTGTTCACTACCAAGGTTTGCTAGCAACTGAGCAACTTTCAACGGTCAAAACCCGTAAGCTTCGGTATTTCAAGTCTCTGATTGGCTAATTCTAGTCCAATAGAATATCTGCATTTTAATTAAAATTTTTCTTTGCTGTTGATTGGCTAATTTTAAACTGTTACAGAAATTACATCATCGTTGCTCTAATCATGACTAGTAATGTTTTAAACTCTTAAACTCATTATTGCTACAAGGTTACTTCATTATTACCTTCTTCTTAGCACTTAAAATTTATTATTCTCACAGCTCTTGCATTATTAAAGTATATAATGTATTCACATAATATTATAAAACATGTTTATAATAAAAAATAAGCATATGCAATGACTGTTACATACAATTTAAATAATTATTACATATATATAGTTTCAAGCCGGGCTGTTATTGAATTTGCTTATTATAAAACTACAATTGAAATTATTCAGGTATTAAAATACTGCTTCAAATGTCACGGGATGAAGAGCCCCCAATGGGCACAGAGCCGGGCATCCGCTTGGTGCATATGAACAAATACTAATATAATTGAAATTTCTAGGTAGAGCTATCTTTAGCCTTTCAAATTAAAATCAGTTATGATAAATTGAACTTAGGTTATCTCATAATATGATACTATAAACATAGTATGTAATATAGTTTTGAAGGGTTCATTGCAATCTTCGCATGCAAGCAATCACACTCGGATGCGCAATAAACATATGTTAACACTTATATTACAATGGGATGGTTTATGAAGAATTGACACACTTATTTCTTTAATTGTTTCAAAACGAGATATGCTAGCGACAACTTATTATACCTGAAATGGTGGCATAAACCCAGTCTTTTAAGTAAACCCATAGAAAGAAGTCCGGCGATGTAAAATCCGGAGATCTCGGTGGCCACAGGTTCTTGGAAATTATCCGGTCGTCAAACTTGCAATTAGTGCCATGGACTCATTTGATGTATGGCATGTAGCGCCGTCCTGCTGAAAATATACTTGACTCAGCTCTACATCCTCTAGTTGCTCAGCAAACTGCATTAAAATCCGTCGGTACTCTGCAGTGTTCACATTGTTTAAAAACAAACAATTGGTCCAACCATTCTCTGTGCGGATATTGCGCACCAAACTCCGATTTTAAACGAGTGCATATGTGAGTTCACATAGCCGCATGAATGGAACCATGCTTCATCTGTGAACCATGTGATGGACAATATGGCAGGATTTTGCACAATGAACGCCTGAAACCAACGACAATAATTCAGTCGTCTATCCTTATCTGGTTCCTGTAACTGATGGACAACGTAATCCTATACGGATTTAGGCCTGCAGTTTTCACAGCTCTCTGACACATTGAATAGCTGTACCGTGTCTCCTGCGACAAACGTCTTAATGATTTTCGGGTTACTGATCCAGTCGTGCTCTTACGTCAACAACCGTGGGAAGCCTTGATGAACGAGTTTTGGCTTTTTCACTCACCAGAGATCCAGTTGCTTCCAATTTGTGTTTCTTTGGGGAGAATTTCGAACACCAAATTCTCTCTGGAGTAGCTGTAATTTAATTCGTAATCCAGTATTACTTTACAAGAAAGGGTCGTTCATTTAATGTGTACTCCATTTTCACGTTGACTAGAACAAAATCTCAAAAATAGTTGCCGACAATAAAACTAACAATTACGAATAAAACATGAACATCTGCGCATGTAGTGACAGGCGATCTAAACTCCAGAACATTCTGCTTAATTTGGTACTAAAATTGGGTCATTGCATGAATTTCGAACGGAACAATTAAAGAAAGTAATGTGTATGTGTCAGTTCTTCATAAATCACCCTGTACGTTTAAGCTTTCAAATTAAAATCAATTATGAAAGAAATTAAATTAGATTATAATATGACACTATAAACATAGTATTGAGGCAGTATTTTATATCACAACACTATAAATGCCAGAGTGATTGTAGTGTAAATTAGCATTATTGTATGACAATGATTTTAGATGTTTGTTAGCTATAAGCATTGTTAGGAAATAAGTTTACACGGTCTCACTGAAACTGATAATAGGAGCGGGTAACAATGAAGTGATGGGGTGAGTTGTTTATCATTTAGAAGAGACAAACAAATGACGTCAGGGTAGCGTGCCTTTCTTTAGAAATAGAGGGAATATCTTCCCTAGAGCATATGTTTTAGTAATTATGATTGGCTTATAAAACTGACGCTAATGTTGGCGCGATTTAGTAACCAAATAGCAGCTCTATTATAATGTTTAGGCATATCGGGGTGAGGGAGTATAAATTCTTGAGCCAAAGGCAAGTATCGCGCAGTTCTACAGAATCATTCACGAGGTAAACGTCGCGCAGTTCTAAGAAATCTCTCTCGCGAGTCACGTCGGGCAGTTCTAAGATAGCATTCATGAGGTACACATTACGCAATTCTACAGAATCTCTCGCGTCGTAAAGTTAGTTACAAAAATGTGAAGTAACCGTATGACAGTAATTATATTCGGAAATATAACAGTTTCAGTCAGGCGTGTATAAAGATTACAGATGTGAACTATTAATTAATTGTGACGGCAATAAAAGTGCGAAAACAAATTCTTTTATGACTGTTATCTTTTAGTAACAACTCCTTTCCGATATTTGCTCGACTGAGTAATAATAGCTAGCCGGAGGACAAAGAACCCAAAATTCAAAATAGTAAAACAATAACAGGCGCTCAGCAAAAAAAGATAACACGAACAGATTACTGCGACAGTATGTAATATAGTTCTGAAAGCTTCATTGCAATCTTCGCGTGCAACCAATCACATTTGCAAGCACAATGAGTAACACTTATATTACAATACAGTATTTACACACCGGAGGAAGGAATTCTCACCTTTTTTCGAAACCTGGTTTTTTCCTGCTAGGTGGTGAAGATAAGCGATATGGTTATCTTGTTTGCAGCAGCTGCGGGTGTGCGATTTATATTCTTGAGTAATTCCAGATATACTCTTCCTTATAGAAAAGCACAGTGACCTACTTTGTAGAAAGGAAGTGGTCTTGCAGAGATAAAAAGAGTGATTATTGCTGCGCAAAACTTGACTAAAACTTTTGTTAGTATGTTGTCTTCAAGAGTTTGAGCTGATTATGTGATGATGGTTCATTTCTCCTGCAGTACATTTCGATAATGAATTATACAGAATGTTGTAGAATTCAATCTAGGTGTGTTAGGCGAGCATTTTGATAAAGGGTACTTATGGTCTTCGAGTTCATGGTTGTTTGCAATAGATAAAAAATAACGAGCCAGTAACTCCCCTGAGTAGCCAGTAGCTACTTCTATTTGCAGGTAATCGTCGTCATGCTATGTTCAAACATTCCATGTGAATACCTCCGTAACATGTAGGTACTTAAACTTTGAAAGAAACGCGAGAAATTAAAATTGGATTCACTTCAAAACACTCCACTCCAGGTTTCAACGCTTGAACGGGACTTCAACCAAATAATACTAGCCAGACAGCTAAACACGGGGATCACTGCGCTGTTACTAAGCTAGCTGTTGTATGTTTCTCTCATATAGCTATATGATTCTCCATGTTAAACTCTATTGAGGGACAGCATCCAGCAAAAACATTCAGACTGAATGGCAGCAGCAAGTCAAAGTGAAAGTGAAGGTATCAGTAGTGGAGATCCGCATGGAACGAAATTCTTAGGCCCGGCCAGGCCTGAACAGAGCCCGAGGCCGAACCGAGAATAGGTTATACTGTAATCTGGCTCGGGCTCGAATGTCTAATCTTGTTTTAAATAAAATTACTTTGCCGTTATTAGCAGCAGCAACAGCACACGCTACCTGCGGTGAGAAGGGACTCGGGTTCGATTTCCGGTACCGGCATTGGAATTTCTTCCCTACTAGTGGATCTGGTAAAGGATACACTCAGGTCCTTGGGACTAATTAAGAAGCCATTGAGCGGCCACTTTGCAGAAATAGTGGTGCCTGAGGTCCTGGGATCCTCATTTAGCAAGTGGTATGTTGACGGTATACTGCCTTATTGACCACATACTCTGGTCTTCCTCTGTGGTTTAGAGAGCGTGCCATGCTAGCTTCTAGTTCCCAAGATCGTGGATTCAAACCCGGCGGAGGGCGATGGATTTTGTGGGCGTAAAAATCTTTAGCATGGCTTCCCTTGGAAGGGAAGTAAAGCTGGTGGGCCCGTGAGATTTACGGCACGTAAAAGAACCTCAAACCTTATAGAGGCTTCTGAGCAAAATTTCCGATCTTTCACGCCCAATATAGAATGGGACGCTAAGGACCATAGCAGTTAAAGAGCATCCATAAATAAAACTATTATTGTTATTATTATTATTATTATTATTATTATTATTATTATTATTATTATTATTACTCACTCTAACCTGCATGTCCTGAGTGTAGGTGGATGGAGAGAGGAGGAATTTGCAGATGCCGTGCTGTTGCAACGTTATTTGCAATTGGCAGAAGCGAAAGTTTATTTATTATCTACCTATTATTAGTATTTGTACTGAGTGGGTTGGTTCAGGCGGCAACGTTAGTGTCCCGCATTCGGGAGGTCCCGGGTTCGATTCCCGGTGACCGCCCACTCTGACCATGGAGTTTTTCATGTTTTCCCCTGGTCACCTAGGTGAATGCCAGGGTAGTGTGTTCTACATGATTTCTCCTTTCTTCAGTTCCTCTCATTTTATCTCTCCCTTTCACGTTTCAGGTCCTGCGGTACTGGCGGTGTCGGGCAGTAGGCGTGGATGCCTTGCGCATTGGAAAGGCTTCACCCCGTAAACGTCAGAGTGCATTGTCCCGCACGTTAGGGTCGTTTCGTCGCCCTCCCTCGGGATTCTTCGGCTCTACCGGTGCGCGGGTGTTCAAACTGGAAATATTAGGGACTTCTGCGCGTCTCTGTGAGACTGTCTGCCTGCGGACCTGAGACTTCCTATGGCTCCTTCACCTTATCTCTGCCACAATAGATCAAGCTGGTTGCAGTGCGCGAGGTGTCCCCCTCCGATTAACGCATCCTATTAGTATTTCTACTCCTATGGATGTGCATATGTTGTTATAATTTTGTTATTCCGAGACCTCAATATCGTGGATCAAAATACATGATAAATTAATTTTTCGGCTTTATTTTGAAGTATGAACCCGACAAACATTTTTCAAATGAAGTCTATACCCGAGGTTTGACCCGAGCTGTGCAGACCTCTAGTCAGTAGTGCACTGTCACTTGCTAAAGGAGCATTTTTCCAGAAACAGCAAAGCTGAAAACTTATAAAATGCCGCAATTATCTATAGCTATTTTCGCGTTTGTAGAAGAGAATTTAACTATTATATAATGGAAATCGCTACCGCAACGGCGTCTGGATAGGTTTCATTCTGGAATCGTTAGAACAAGGCCAGAAGAGACCCTTTCCTTGCTAGCGCGCATCGTCGTTCGAATCTGGTCGCCCTTCGGTTCTCCCTTTCATTCTTTCCTTCCAGGGGTCACAGGTTACAAAGGGCAGTGCTGAGCTCCAGTGGTTGGGGGTCGTCTACGTTGAATAAACATAATCCTAATTCTTTCACGTGATTCTATAACTACGTATTAGTTTATTGTTAGTAATTGTAGCTCGATATTATGAAGATTCAGTGGCAATTAATAGGGAAAGGGACGAATAACTCGAGGGATAATTAGACGACTCCTTAAATAGTCAGGTCTACACTTGAATTATTGGAAAGGATGAGTCACCTGATGAGGACAGCAGTAAACATGGAGAGCTTCCGCAGCAGCAGAGATGTAAGGAACCATAAAGGATTGTGCATGCGCAGTTACGAAGAATACTGCATTCTTACCTTCTCTACTACGTGTAGTAAGTAGGGGAAGTATTGCATTCCACCGAAAAATTCGATATCGAGTTTTCACCGGAAATACATGTTTTGAGGGCCCCTAAATAAAAAATCTGTTTTAGAAAACCGTTTGTACGTGTGTCTGTGAACAGTATAACTCAAAAATGAAAAGTCGGACAAATATCAAATTTAATTAGATTTTCGATTCCAAGTTTTGTTTGATTTTTTTATAAAATTGATTTTTTCAAAAATGGCTAACAATTTTTATGAAAATATTATATATTTCAGATATTTTCATGACAAAATGTATATCTTGAATGTTCTGGGAATGTTCCCAAAAGTGCTCTGCCTTCTGAATAGCGTTGGTATAACTGGTAAACCGTAAGAGGTAGACAAAATTTGTCTACACAAAAAAATGTAGAGCTGGTTAAAACACACAATTTATATCATATACACTTTTTTGTGGAGAGGATATTCCTTGATATTTGTTTGAATTGTCCAATACTTATACTTTTTCTCAAATAGGAATTCGTTATTCGTTTTTTTTATGTGCTGGACATGCAAAGAGAATGGAATGCTCCACATAGCAACCAGCTCTTAAAAGATTTGACTATCGCTTAAAACCTACCATATTCCTCTTGCAAGTATAAGAAAATTAACAAAAGATAGAGTCTGAAAATGTTTATCTCAATTATATGAAGTAGATGAGAATAAGCGTTTGTAAAAATAGTTTCTATCCGAGTAGAGAAAGTCATATGAGTGTAACACATCAGATTTTGTATAATGTGCCAAGAATTAATTTCACACAGTGCACCTCTTGGAATACAGCTATTCATATAAACAGCAAGCGATTTGGAATATTTGAAAAATTGTTAATTTGTTCTATTAAATTGAGTGAAGTGTCATTCTTCTGTAATTTACAAAACAGTACAGCAAAGTTAACTTTGCCGCACTAATCTTCAAATTATTTTATTCCAGTTCCGCGATACTTTTACTTGAGTTATGAAATCAGGTATGTTATGATATAATGTAAGATAGTATATTGCGATACAACTGCGGTAAGTGCATCATTGCAAAAGTTTTAAAATAAAAGACGAACACAAGTATTTTCACTTCCGAGTTTCTGCAAAGAATTTAAATGTTGAATAATAAGAATACTTATGCGGAAAATAAATTAATCACTGTTAGTTGTTCAAAAGTAGTTTAAAGTCAGAACCCGCTAGTCTCTGCGAACTGATCGATTAGTCATACCTGGTAGCGTTGACCAAGTCAACAACTGAAGGTAAGATGGCTGCTTACGCCGAAAGAGTTATATTTAAGTGCTGAATGTATTGTTATTTTTCTTTATATATAGTCGCTTTGACTACTAGGTCATATAGCGACTTATGTCCATACATACGAGTATAATAATACATTGTATACTTTACATTTATTAAATAATACAATAAGTGTAATACATTGTTACAAACTTATTTTACATTATTAAATCTTGAACACAGAACAGTAATACCTATTACATATTTTTATTTGATGTGTTAATTTAAATCTTGTTATACAGTTTGATGTCTTTCAAAAAAATAATGTTTTTGAAATGAGTAGGGTTGTTTAAAGCTAAAAATGTATCTCCAGGGATGTTATGTCTTCTTCTCTCCATGGTATAACTTATGCATTTAGTGATGAGGTGTTCGATGGTGATACGGCAATTGCAGGTCTCGCAGTGAGGAGCATTTTCTTTGGTGAGTAAGAAGGAATGGGTTAGGCGTGAATGGCCTATTCGTAAACGTGATATGATCAGTTGATCTTTTCTTCTTAGAGTCTGCAATGTGCAGGGTTTTGTGGAGCCTTTCCTAGGTCGAGTTTGCTTGATGTTTTAATGGTCCAGTCTTGCTTCCATTTGACAGTTGGTCTGCAATAAACATAACTTTGACCATCTCTGTAGGGCACTGGAAATTCTTCCACTGGAGGTAGCAAAGTAGCTTTTTTGGCTTCCCTATCTGCTTCCTCATTTCCTGATATTCCACAGTGGGACGGAATCCACAAGAATATAACTTCTTGAATATTTGCAGTAATTTGGTTGTAAAGACTTTGGATATCTTGGATTAATGTTAAGTCAGTAGAGCGGTCTTGGATACTCTGAAGAGTGCTTAGTGAATCAGTTAGAATTGCACTGAGTCTATGCTGTGCTGTGGTAATATAAATCAAAGCTTGTTTGGCAGCATAGAGCTCAGAGGAGAAAACAGAACAAGCCAAGCCGTGATCAAATGTTAACAAATAAAGGGAAGTAAAGACGGTAAGATTGAAATGGTAAATTTCAAGTACCTATCAAATATGATTATACTGCATGTCTGCAACAATTAATATGAATATCAGTAATTGAAGATAAAGGTAAAGGGTACGGACGAACGGAGGGGTCCCTGGAAACGTGACAGATCACCACATGCACCCCAGTCGGCCCCTTGTGCTTCTACTGTGACCCCGGGAGGGAGGAGACCTGAAGGGTGACTAGGGCCATTGACGGGCGCAAGCATAGAGGGGGTCCCTAATGTTTCCAGATGGAACTCCTCCAACGCCGTCCGAGCCCGCTCTATAGGGCCCCACGCCTCCGGGTGTCCCTTGAGGGAGCTCCAGCCCGAATG
Source organism: Deroplatys truncata (assembly GCA_030765065.1). NCBI lineage: Eukaryota > Metazoa > Arthropoda > Insecta > Mantodea > Mantidae > Deroplatys > Deroplatys truncata. The sequence continues at coordinate 107,119,525 of CM060987.1, read as the reverse complement.
CACCCAGAGCGGGTTCCAGCTGAGCAATCCCTGGACGAAGCGAGTATGAAACTTCCACACAGCCACCGTCCAGCCGCAACCCGCCGAACACCGTCCTACAACCCTGAAATAAGCGACAAAGAAGACGATGGGTAAGAATATTTGGGGCGGGAGAGTCGTGGTAGAAGATGAACCACCCCAGCATTCGCCCGCCGACCCGGGGAAAGCACGAAAAACCCAAGGGTCAGAGTGAGCTGTGGAGGATTAAATACATTTTATTAACGTCTGCGGTAACAGCAAATGCTCGGAGTGCAGGAATTTCGATTTCCCACGCAAGATAGCATGAGCGGGAATGGATAAAAAAGAACACTATCGTGGAAAAAAGAAATTGCAACATTGCATACAAGTGCACGTGACTCGTTTAAGATTTTCCAAGGCGCGTTCTGTTGTTTACTCAAGGAAGTACTTGACAGTGTAGTTGCGGCTGATAAGCCGGAAGCGGAAATGAGATTACTTCATTCTCATTACTGTGCTGATAATGCGCTTAAGTTCCGCAGAAACTTGGCACTCCAATTCTGCACCTGATTACAGCACCGCACGGTTGGGGAAACCCTTCTCGCTTTCAGTGGTATGCATGGTTATTAAAACATCCTTGCTCGGGTTACCATATGGCTTTTACCATGTACAGCCATCCTCTTTTACTTTCTCTGCCACCTGCCTATGGAGGATAAAGGAAGTACAGTGTTGCACAACAAATTCGGTATCGCACCGGCTGGCACGTTATAAGGACCGAGCGAGTTGACTTCGCGATAACGTGTGAACCTCGCATTCGGAAGGTCTCGGGTTTGATTCCCGTCGACCGTCCAATCTGACGATGTTTCTCGTGGTTTCCCCGATTCAGTAGGTGAATGCTGTGTTGGTTCCTCTTTCCTGTACCATCATTTCCTTCAAGTGTTTCAGGTTAGAAGGACCAGGCGACGGTGTTTGGGGTGTTATGCCTGGACGATGGAGATGCGCTTTGTAGAGGTTTCCTCCTGGCGTCTGTCGGACTCTTCAACCAGGTCCCACCTCCAGGTACGGCGCTTCGGGGATCCCCGGGGGTCAGGGGCTTGTGCCTAGTCTTTCGCGGCGTCGGATGCATTCGAGCTGGAAACATTAGGAATCTCGTCCATGCTTGCGCACATCATCACTCAGATCTGGTCGACCTTCCGGTCTCTCCCCTCATCCCTCCCAAGGCCTCACGGTAGAAGCACAAAGGGCCTATTGGCCTACGTGCTGTACTCTGCCAAGGTTGCGGGACCCCCTCTGTAGTATGCAACTTTACCTTTTACACGCTTTAAGGTCTCCTTAACCCCGAAATGAGCAGTTTTAGAAATAGGTTTGTGAACACAAAACGAAAAATCTGATGTATCTGTCTATGAACAGTATAACTCAGAAACGAACAGTCGGATAAACACCAAACTTGGTATTTAGGTTCAGTATCTTCCAGAGATGCGACACGAAGGTTTTCAAGAAAATCCCCCCACCCCAGATTACCTTTTACATGCAACATTTTTCGAAAATTTTAATTTTCTCAGAAATGGCTCTAACGATTTTGATTAAAATATCATATGTTTAAGATATTTTCATGACAAATGAAGTGTATATCTGGAATTTTCTGGGAATGTCTCCAAAAGTATTCTTCATCGTGAACGACTTTTGCATAACTGGTAAACTATAAGAGATAGACAAACTTTTACTTCACAAAAAATGTAGATAAATACACCATTTATGTCATATACATTTTTTTTTGAGTGAACTATTTTCGAGAAATTGCTTGTTATTCCCTTAAAGTTTTCAATACTTATACTTTTTTCTCAAATGGGAATTCGTTATTCACTTTTTTATGTCCTGGACATACAAAGACAATGGAATGCTCCACATAGCAACCGGCTCTTAAAAGATTTGACTATCACTTAAAGTCTACCGTATTCCCCTTGCACCTACAAGAAAATTAGCAATAAGATTAACATCTCGATTAACATGAAGCATATCGAGAATAAGCGTTTGTAAAAATAGTTTGTACAAGAGTAGAGAAAGTCATGTGAGTGTAACACATCAGTTTTTTTCTGTGTTCCATTTAAACAAAATCCAATAAGAATGAGCGGATTTCAGAATATTTTAAGATGTGTTTCAGATATCACATCAATATTTCAAATTTGATCACAGCCACGCTTCAGAAAAGGATATAACTCAAATATGTCTTTATAAAAGGTTGCTAAGGCTGAGAAGTTCTCGTGAAAATCTCAGCATTGCATCCCTAAATGATGTCTGATTTAGGTATGAGATGCAATGTTTATCTGGCACGTCAGCCCACCAAATAATGTTCTCCCCTCTCTCCTTCCTCCCTCCCACACTTTCACATGTACACAAACACGCAAGCAGACATGTACCTGGTTTATACTTTCTCTAGCACATACCTACGGTGTGCAGAGAAGATTGTGTTCCATTAAAAAATTCGATATCGTGATTTTGCGCTTGTAGGTTCCCTGAACCCCAAAAAGGTATTTTTGGAAAAAGGCGGATGTGTGGTGTGTGTGAGATCAGCAGACCTTAAAAGCCAAAATGTTAGATAAACCAAATTTGGAATTTAAGTTCAGCATCTTTTAAATGTACAAAATTGTTCAAGAAAATCCACCCAACACGAACTACCCTTTATATGAAACATTTATTTTTTTTATTTAATAAAACTGGCTCAAAGAATTTTTATTGCATATTCCATGTTTAAGATATTTTCATGACTAGCAAACTATTTATCTTGAATTTTGAAGAATAGCCTGAAGTCCTCTTCATTCGGTACCTATGCATTTTGTATAATTTTGTACACTTGGCAAACCATAAGAAATATACAAGGCCTTAATGCATTAGAAATTTAGAACTCGTTAAGATATAAAATTAATGTCAAATGCATTCTCTTATGCCCTTAACCACTTTTGAGATATTGGTTGCTCTTGTTTGATTTTCCAATACTTTTCGTTTGTTTTTCGCGATGTCAGCATATACTATCTCACTTGTTAGAGATTTGATTACAACCTCAGTATATGCATCTTCCTGCTACTACTTCCTGTTACTAATGAAACAAGTTATGTAAATGTGTAACTCGATTGATAGGTAAATATAAAAACAGGATTTTTTACAAATATAATGTAGAAGACTTATAAAAGTAAACGATAGAGAGTAGAGAAAATCATGCGAATATAATGTTACAATTTTTACTTTCTCTACTACGTATAGTAAGTAGGGGATGTATTGTATTCCACCCAAAAATTCGATACCGAGATTTCACTGGAAATATATGTTTTGAGACTCCCTGAATCCAAAAAAAAAGCATTTTTGGAAACAAGACCGTCAGTGTGTGTGTGTGTGTGTGTGTGTGTGTGTGTGTCTATGAACAGCATAACTCAGAAACAAACAGTCGGATAAACACCAAAATTGGTATTTAGGTTCAGTATCTTCCAGAGATGCGCCACGAAGGTTTCCAAGAAAATCCCCCCACTCCAGATTATCCTTTACATCGAACATTTTTCGAAAATTTTAATTTTCTCAAAAATGGCTAACGATTTTGACTAAAATATCATATGTTTAAGTTATTTTCATGACAAATGAAACGTATATCTCGAATTTTCTGGGAATGTCTCCAAAGGTATTCTTCATTGTGAACGACTTTTGCATAACTGGTAAACCATAAGAGATAGACAAAATTTTACTACACAAAAAATGTAGATGGCGTTAAAGTACACAATTCATGTCATATACGTTTTTTGTTGGGTGCACCATTTTCGGGATATTGCTTGTTATTCCCTTAAATTTTCCAATACTTATATTTTTTCTCAAATTCGTTATTCATTTTTTTTTGTCTTGGTAATGCAAAGAGAATGGAATACTCCACATAGCAACCACCTCTTAAAACATTTGACTATCGCGTGAAGCCTACCATATTCCCCTTGCATCTACAAGAAAATTAGCAATAAGATTAACATCTCGATTAACATGAAGCATATGGAGAATAAGCGTTTGTCAAAACAGTTTGTACAAGAGTAGAGAAAGTCATGTAAGTGTAACACTTCGGATTTTTTGTTAAGGAAGGCTAAACGACGAAAGTTGTGAGAAATGACAATCGGAATTTCCTTTTTAACTTGATGTTTATTTTGTTATTGTTGGGAAAATACTTATATTTTCAATATGTTTTGCTTTCTCTAGTACCATTCCACCAAAAAATTCGATGTCGATATTTCACCGGAGATATATGTTTAGATGCCCCCTGGAAAAAACATTTTTAGAAAAAAGGTCCCTGTATGTGTCTGTGAACAGTATAACCCAAAAACAAAAGTTTGGGTAAACACCAAACTTGGTATGTAGGTTCAGTATCCTCCAAATATGCGACACAAAGATTTTTAAGAAAATACTCCGCCCCCAACTACCCTTGCAATGGAACATTTTCCGAAGTTTTTCTTTCTAAAAATTGCTAACGACTTTACTTAAAATACCATATCTATTAAAGATATTCACATGACAAATAAGCTCTATTTCTTGAATTTTCTGGAAATAATCTGTGAAGACCTTATCATTCGGAGGGAATTTTGTTTATAAGACACAATTTATGTCAAATAACTTTTTTTCGGCATCAGCCCGTCGATTTTCAATTCTTCTCACGGTGTCACGGAAAAGGTATGGAATAGCGTCCAATTCTCAAACATTTGACTATCGCTATTCCCTTTGTATCCATAACGAAATGTGTAATGTAGCTATTTCCGGAAAAGTAGATGGGAAAATAAAGTTTTGTAACAATATTTTGTAAATCCACTAATAAAATGAATGAGGGTAGAGAAATTCATGTGAATGTAACACATCAAATTTTTAAAAATGGTACTGCATATGTCGTACTGTACCATGAATTCTGCATCACCTTAAAGAAAATAAATCAAAATTCTTACACACTTTGGTGTACAGAGATAAAGTTAAACACATCGTTTAGGGGAAGTCATTCTCTAGAATTGGTACTAAATCTGGCAACCTCTGTATACTCAAGTCGTGTGGTTTCCTTCTTTGTAATCATCTACGAGCTTGTGTTCTCTGTTTTTGCTTTGAACAGCTTTTTCAGCGAATGACATTTTCTGGTATAAACGAGCCTCTTTCTCAGAAACAGTTGAACATGAGTAAATAAAATTTTAGGATTAGAAAAGCAACCCTAAGTGTTGCTATGAATGTTTTTTGGTGTTAAGATGTTTTTTAAATTTTGATCAAAATACCATAATTTTTTAAAATTTACATCCTTTTAATAAACAATTTATTGGAGAAAAGTAGATCAGTGAACATAAAATACATGCATCTACATCCTGCCAAAATTTCAGTGGAATATTTTAAATACCTTTAAGTAATGGTCATGCATGTAGCAAATTTATCATTAGGGGGATAGGGCTTTTAATCCCCCCTTAATTCCGGGAATTTTCTGATGAATTGGTGTCGAAGTTAAATTCTTGTTTTCCTTAACTTAGGCCTATAAGAGGTAGAGAAAGCCAAACTGCTATACGTATTGCACTTTTTGAATACATTTTTCCTTTATTTCACTTCGATTTAACTACGTGATCATATCGCAACGGATCTGTTAGGAGATACCTTGCTAAAAGGTGTGTTAAGCTACTTGTAAACGATCAAATTTTTATCAAATTCATTGCTTTACAAAACTTTTCAAGAGTTGTAACAACTTCGCAACTTTTCTTGTCAAATTTCTTCCAATACTTTGAAAGTCTTGAAAGCAAATAAGCACATGCTCTAAACGATCAAAGATTTGACATTGATATGATGGATTTAGCCAATGAAATGTGTGTGATGGATTTAGCCAATGAAATGTGTCGCAGTTCTAATGGCTTGTGTTATCTTGTTTGTTTGGCGCCTCGTGTTTTATTATTTTTAATTTTGGGTTCTTTGTCCTCCGGCTAGCTATTATAACTCAATCGAGCAAGTATCTCTAAGCAGGGCGTGAAAACGGAAAGGAGTCATTGCTAAGAGATAACACTGATAAAAAATTTGTTTCTACGCTTTTATTGCCGTCACATTTAACTAATAATTCACATATTTAATCTTTATACACGCCTGACTGAAACTGATATTTACGAATGTAACTACAGTCGTTTAGTTGCCGCGCACAAATTACTTCGCGTATTTAACATTTTTGTAACTAATTCTGCGACGTGCACCTCGTGAAAGATTCTTCGCAACTGTGTGACACTTGCTTATGGCTCGAGCATATATACTCCTTCACCTCGAATTGCCTAAACATTATAATATAGCTCCTATTGGTTACCAAATCGCGTCCACTGTAGCGTGTTTTGTTCAGCCAATCACTACTAGTAACATATATGCTCTAGGGAATATATTCCCTCCATTTCTAAAGAAACGCACGCTACCCTGACGTCATTTGTTTTTCTCTTCTTAGTGATAAACAACTCGCCCTCTCGGTTTATTGTTACACACTTCTATTGTCAGTTTCAGTTAGGCCGTGTAAACTTATTTCCTAACAATACTTATGGCTAACAAACATCTAAAGTCCTGTACATACAATAATATTAATTTACACTGCAATCACTCCGTCATTCACAGCATGTTAGGATATAAAATATTGCCTCAAATACGAGTATTTACAGTGCATCACGAAATATACAACATGGTGGAAGGCAAAAAATAAACAAAAATGGCTACCCAGCCAAGGCATGTCACATGTGAAGTGATTAGGTTATACATAAGCTGGCCATGTCTGTATGTCTAGGACTCCGTGGATTACCACAAGATGAAGCTTATGAAGGCATATGTAGAAATAATTACCAGGCAGATTTCTAAACTAAGTATACATTAATGCAATGTTATTAAGTGGGTGTTATTTCCATTGTATGCCATAATCGTAATGTGATTTCATTGGATATAATACATGAAAGTGTTACATAATATTGGTAAAGAACAATATTTCATTGCAAACTGTTATACCGTGACGCAAATAGTAAATTGCTTCGTGCATGATAAATTATTTATTAATTTGTTCTGAAGGGTTTCAGTTTGAAAAAAGACAACTTGTAAATACACATTTATGACAATGTTAAGTCTTGTCCAATTTTGTCACATATTGAAAAATATTTGACAATCTTTATTGTAAACTCTTGAATTGAAAAAAAAAAGTTTGATCGTGTACAAGGGGCTTTAGCCTTCTAGATCTTACCCCCGTAACACACCATCTTATTTCGTGACATGTTCATAGAAGCACGAGTGCCGCAACTGTACCTGTGCTTTGTGACGGGCAAATGGTAGCCCCGACACGTGTCCACAGAGATATGTGTGCAGCAACTGTACCTCTGCTTCCACACATGCCAAGCATATGGCATTATGGTTCCATCTAGTTTACCTGCCTTCAGTACCTGCGGATAAACGGCAGAGCATTCCTTTTACAACCTATTCTTCATGTTTTAATGTAATTTGTAGTAGGTATCGTATGTGTGTTTGTGCTCGTAATAAGGTTTACATATAATAATTTGTGAATTTTTAATTAATTATGATTTAATTTAATTTATGCCTCGGCTGCGTCAGTTATATCTGGTAGAGCAAGTATCTCTTAATTAGGATGGTACGGTTGTAGAATAGTTTCACACACTTTACACAAGTTATAGTTTAAATTCTCACTTCTTTATTAATTCTTGAAGGTAGTTGAATAATATATCAAATAATAACAAATTACTGAACTATGGAGCTGCAATATATTAAGTTTTATAAGTGTGCTAACGAACTGCAGTTTACAGAGAATTTCTTAAGTTCTTTATTCGCGTTAAAATTTATAAATCACACAAATTTATATGTCTACGAATGTATAATGAAATGTATTTTACGGTTCTAGTAATTATCCGTTCCTAACTACATTTTTAAAAGTCAAAATCTTCTCCGCACTGCACTAATATTTCACATCTGCACATTCTGAGCCTCATCTACTGAATTGATTTGGCTTGGGTACGGTACCTCTTAGAGTCCACAGCTTAAAATTTTAAATTTAATGTTTCTATTTTCTGATTGGCTGAGCGCACTCTAGTAGAACACTTTTAGTTTCAATTTCATTGGCCTTTTGCACCCACGTGACTATTTACAATTTTTTGACGTTACATCAGTATTTTTCCATCGACTGTTGGTAGCCTTCCTTAGCTTTCTAATTTAGTGTTCTGCCAAGATGACAACTTATTGTTAGCCACCTTCTGCTTTTCACTTTATGACACTGTTTTCTACAGAAAACATCTTGTTTCTACCCACATGGCTCCTACGTTTCTAAACTAAGAAATACGTTAACATAATATTTTACACATTTATACAATAAATATACATAATACACTTTATAGAAATTACTGATGGCTTATAGACGGGCTCTTATTTTTATATTATACCAGGTGAGTCAGCTGCCCTAGGTATTCGTATCTATGCAATTCCGCAGTTTATATTCTAATGTGAAATCATTGACCGTCTTAGCAAAAAACTGTTATTGTACCTCTGCCCTTCTATTCGGTAATATACGCAATCCCCATTAATAATTAAAGGCCTGAATGTGAACCAAAGAGCTGCGAAAGCCTTAAAAAGCCACGGCGTTTCATGGATATAATGCATGCAAGGAGATAGAGGAATGTTTTCCCGAAACGTGGGATAGTCTAAGTGGGTACTGGTCGAGTGGTTTAGCTGCCGGAATCTGGGGAAGCAAAGGTTAGCTTCGGAAGTTCGAATCTGATACATACATCCAATTGTTTTGGTTCTTTTTTCTTCTCTCCTTGTGCTTATTTTCTGTATTTTAGTGTACTAATTTATTTATTTTTTGTTACCGGCTCAGATAATTGTTTATTATGTTTACCCTAATAATCTTTACCGTATCTGGTGTTGTAAACCAGGTTACGTAGTTAACTTTCATTCTTTTTGGCGCATATCGACGCTATTAAATATAACAGTTTTTGTTTCTTGTTTAAACCCAATGTTTCACTTCTTCTATTGACAAAGGAGTTGTAAATGTGCTAAGTTCAGGGGTAAACAGAATAGTAAATTGTTAAAGAGCCTGGATTTCATCAACGAAGTAAATGTTCAAAATGATGACCCCCTTCATCAATGCTCATTTGTGTACGTTGCCGGAGAAACCTTCTTGCATGCTGTAACATGCGCGTGTAATCTGCCTGCATTCTTCACGTATGAGTACCCGTAGATGACTTGGGCTTTGCTGTTCTTCTTTGCGGTGGAAAACATGGTGATTATTCTATTTTGTACACAGTTATAATGTTATCAAAAATGTTATTTATATCATAATATCAAATTATAGGCCCAAAGAGATGAAACAAAAGGTAATAGCTTAACACGAAGGATTTGAAACAGAACTCAATTGGTACAGTGTTAAAGCAAACATGATACTACCATTCGGCCAATACTACCTTGGGAGCTGAGGTTCCTATACGAATTAGTAATCGCAGAACTAGACCCCGCCTCGAATCTTTACTCGATACGAGAAATTATCTACCTAATACTTAGCGTATTTTGACAAGGATGTACAACGTTCACTGACGGCTTAAATCCAATTGGTCGCACTGCTTAGATATGCCATTTTGTTTTAAAATAGTTTAGTCAACCGATGCATGTGATAGGTTGCTCCTTCAGGGACGTTTTCAAAGGTATGCTAAATATTAAAAGTTTGTAAAATTGGCTATAAGTGTTACTGCAGCTCCCTGTGTCAGGCTGGGATGTTTTTTGTATCGACATACATATCGATTGCATTGTGTTCTGTAGAACACTTATGTACTGAGTTATCAATCCCTATTCTATAAAGTGTTATGCAAATCAGCTATTAGAAGGTATGCAAGAAAGGACCAAGTCAAATGTGTCGTTTAGCACGTTGCAAAATTCAAAAATAAATAGGGGCAGATGACTCACCTGGTATAATTAAATTCGGGGATAAAAAATACTGCCTCATGTTTTAGGCTTAAGGTTTAACTCAGGGTTGTGGTATTAAATATCCAATCCAGTATTACCTTGGTAACTGAGTGAAATCGCAAAAAAATCCAGTCGGCCACGGGATTTGACCCGGGACCTTCCTAAAGCGGGCTACAGCCGTTACCGCCAGAGCCATCCCGCTCGGGTTATAAAATGTGCATGCACCAGAAGAGAAGGGAAACGAATTTCAGGGAATATAATATTGTCTTGGTGTTATAGATAGCATCAATTAAAAGAATTTGTGATAATGGTATGAAACAATTAAAAAGGGAGACAGATAAAGTAGGTCGCACTATGGTAAAATTAAAGAACAACATTTGCGGAATAAAAGGCATTTATCAGGCAAATTTCCTTGAACATGTAGCAGCTGTGCTACTAAAACATACAGAAAGTAAATTGATCGAGAAACCAACCGAAAAGAGAACTGGCTGGGCAATTTCACAATGTGGCGTTCGTATTTTGTTTCCAGCTACTGCAGCACATTCGTCATGTGAAAACTGCAAACCGCAAGATTAACTGTCTTTGTGTTCCGTTATATGTCTTTGTTGTATATCACAGCGTAGTTTAAGCACCCGTTGCAGTTTTTTGTCGCTGCTCACTTTGTTTATGGGTGAGCAAAACCAAAAACAGTGAAATAATCACGGTTTCCCTTTGTGCGCCAGTTTGTGTGTATAATATGCATGCTTAAATGAATAAGTATTCGTTTAGTTTATCTACAGGCTGTCTAATAATCAGAGACCAGAAACTAAAACATTATAGATCATTAAAATAGGCAGGAAAAAGCCATTATAAATAGTTAAAATAGGCAATAAAAAGCAATATAGAAAAACCTTACATTACACCTATTTATTTACTAGATTACACTGTTCAGACAATCGCACAATCAACAAATTTATGCCAACGTCGTGTTGTATTATATTACTTTCTCCACTACTATAGTAAGTAGGGGAAGTATTGCATTCAATCCAAAAATTCGATACCAAGATTTCACCGGAAATACATGTTTTGAGACCCCCTGAATCCAAAAAAAGCATTTTTGGAAACATGTCTGTGTGCCTGTGAACAGCATAACTCAGAAACGAACAGTCGGATAAACACCAAACTTGGTATTTAGGTTCAGTATCTTCCAGAGATGTGACACGAAGGTTTTCAAGAAAATCCCCCCATCCCATACTACCCGTTACATGGAACATTTTTTGAAAATTTTAATTTTCTCAAAAATGGCTCTAACGATTTTGATTAAAACATCATATGTTTAAGATATTTTCATGACAAATGAAATGTATATCTCGAATTCTCTGGGAATATCTCCAAAAGTGTTCTTCATTGTGAACGACTTTTGCATAACAGGTAAACCATAAGAGATAGACAAAATTTTACTACACAAACAAAGTAGATCGCGTTAAAATACATAATTTGTTATATACATTTTTTTTTGTTGAGAACTATTTTCGAGATATTGCTTGTTATTCCCTTAAATTTTCCAATACTTATACTTTCTCTCAAATTTGTTATTCATTTTTTTTGTCCTAGTAATGCAAAGAGAATGGAATACTCCTCATAGCAACCAGCTCTTAACATATTTGACTATCGCTTAAAGACTAGCAATTCCCCTTGTATCTACAAGAAAATTAGCAATAAGATTAACATCTCGATATCTCGATTAACATGAAGCATATGGGGAATAAGTGTTTGTAAAAATAGTTTGTACAAGAGTAGATAAAGTCATGTGAGTGTAACACATAAGATTTGTTTAAAGTAACAAAATGCTAATTGTAGTTGACTGAAAAATTAAAATGTTTCTTGAAGGCCTATGCATTACAATGTCTTCTCGGTGTATTGGTTGCACATAACAACCAGATGCTTTTTAAAAAATCTGATCTATTACACTCGCATGACTTTCTCTACTGTTGTACAAACTATTTTTACAAACGCTTATTCTCCATATGCTTCATGTCAATCGAGATATCGAGATGTTAATCTTATTGCCAATTTTCTTGTAGGTTCAAGGGTAATTGGTAGGCTTTAACCGATAGTCAAATCTTTTAAGCGCTAGTTGCTATGTGGCGCATTGCATTCTCTTTGCATGTCCAGACATAAAAAAATGAATAACGAATTGAAGAAAAATTATAAGTATTGGAAAATTTAAGGGAATAACAAGCAATATTTCGAAAATGGTTCACCCAACAAAAAAAATGTATATGACATAAATTGTGTATTTTATCGCGATCTACATTTGTTGTGTAGTAAAATTTAGTCTATCTCTTATGGTTTACCAGTTATGTTAAAGTCGTTCACAATGAAGAATACTTTTGGAGACACTCCCAGAAAATTCGAGATATACATTTTATTTGTCATGAAAATATCTTAAACACATGATATTTTAATCAAAATCGTTAGAGACTTTTTGAGAAAATTAAGTTTTTCGAAAAATGTTCCATGTAAAGGGTAATCTGGGTTGGGGGAATTTTCCTGAATACCTTTGTGTGTCACATCTCTGGAAGATACTGAACCTAAACACCAAGTTTGTGTTTATCTGACTGTTCGTTTCTGAGTTATGCTGTTCACAGACACGCACACGGACATGTTTCTAAAAATGCTTTTTTGGATTCAGGGGGTCTCAAAACATGTATTTCTGGTGAAATTCCATACTTACTATACGTAGTAGAAAAGTAAAAATATTCTGGAGTCATGTTAGTCTCCTGTCAGATAACAAATTTCTCATCCGAGAAAATGACCTCTCAACATTTACAGGGTTAATTGGAACAAACCTAAAACTGCACCAACACCAATTTGGTTTTCTTTTGCAGCCTTTATCAGCCTGTTGACTTCTTCCTCTATAAACGTTTCTGTTTTACGTCTCAACAGGATTTTGTATCGCCTACTTGTGTCTCCGCATTTCAATAAGTCTTGAGGATCCATAGTATTTTTTGCTTAGTGGAGCATTTCTAGGACTTTAGTGCGCTCCTGATAGCATTCCTTGTCAAACTACACTGCCGTTTGTGAAATTTGCAACACCAAGAAAGAATTTCCGAATAACTCCAAACTTGATGGAAGTATAGAAGTGTGTGCAAGCAATAAGTGATTAGTTTTGCAGAGAGATGGGGTACACTAGGCCGAGCAGAGCACTCTCGTGTCGGTCCGACAAGGTCAGTGTTGCGCCCAGTGTAGTCAGCGCAGAGCTGTCAAACAAGCTGGAAACAATAAAGTAGTGCCAGTATGCCTATCGACGTCAAAGAAAGCCATATCGGCATGTGTGTGAGTTCAGATCGGTCTCCGGGAAGCGGGTTTGTCATACTGTGACATTTCGGCTGGTACAGGGCATGCTGCTATGACAATGATGCGTGTATGGAAACAGTGGATAGATGAAGGTCGTATGCAGCGAAATGCGGGTACTGGACCACGGAACATGACCACAGCACGGGATGACCGACACCTTGTCCGCATGGCCCTAACGGACCGTACGGCTTTATCCACAGTGTTGGCTCGTCGCTGGAGCACTGCAACAGGTGTGAACTTGTCTGCATCAACGGTTCGCCGACGTCTGCTGCAGTTTGGGTTGGTTGCATGCATGGCATTACGTCGGCTTCCATTGTTCAGGAACCACAAGCTCCTCAGGCTGCAATTGGCACGTAAACATCGTCTTTGGTGTGCTGAGTGGCAAAATGTGGTCTTTTCGGACGAGTCCAGCTTCAACGCGTCCTAGAATGATGGCCGCATACGTGTCTGGGGGTACCGTAGTGAGCGCAACCTGGAGGGCTGCATTGTTGAGCGGTATAGCGGACAAACACCAAGTGTGATGGTTTGGGGCGCCATTGGGTACAACAATCGATCTCTCCTCCTACGAATTAAGGACACTTGGAACAGCAACCAGTACCTAACAGTGGTTGTAGAGCCCTAGGTACTCCCCCTGCTTTAGGCATCTCCACAGGCCACATTTCAACAGGACAATGCCCGGCCACGTATTGCGAAGAATGCACAAGCCTTCTTCGAAGAGCGACGGGTACGATTGCTTCCCTGGCCTGCACGTCCGCCTGACATGTCACCCATCGAACATGTCTGGTATATGGTTGGTCGGCATCTGGTGCATCATGGTCCTCCAGTAACCAGAGTCACGGATTTGTGGGCACGAATACAAACAGCGTGGAGGGAAACCCTTCAGGAACTTATTCAGAACGTTTTTTATTCAATGTCACGTCGTATACCAGCTCTAATTGCAGCGCATGGAGGCCACACCAAATACTGAATATTAGGGTTCAAAGGTCATGTAAAGATTTGAAAGTTTATCATTCGTTGCTTGTCATGTACCTAACCTGTGGTATTAAATTCATTGAATTCATGCGTTTCCTTCTTGATGTTGCAATTTTCACAAACGGCAGTGTATTTTTGTGCTCTTCGGGAGTGTACTCGAATCTGTTGTGTCTCTTTTACTATGCTATTTATATTCTGTAAAAAAATGTACCTACTTTACCTCTTTTTACGGCGACGCTCATTGTTGCTTCTAAAGAAAATATGAAAAGACTGGTAGACAATAAATAACATAGTTTCCGTGCAGTCACGTTCATTTTAGCGGTTACAGAAATACTTTAAAGTCACATGTAGGATAAAATTTAATAATATTAAGGCAACAAAAGGCATTTATTTCCACAATGACGCGTTTATTTAAAAAAAGGCGGAAAAAGGCAACGTAGAACTGCGGCGATTCAATCACAAAGTTGTAAATCGTACAAACTCGCTTTGAAATTTAAGATATAATTAACATGCTTAATAAGGCATTCTGTCAAAGTAATTGTTCTGTCGTACTGGCCGTGTGTAGCAAGGTTGGAAGGGCTTGAAGCAATGTTACTAAAGTGTAACATAATAAAGCATATGGGGTAAACATTTTCTCTCAAAACATGCACATCTAGTGGCATTACCAAGCGAGGTGGCACCAGGTAACGTGTGCAACCCGCAATCGCGAGGCCGGACACATGGGTTTTTCGAGGTTTCCCCGGGTCGGCAGGCAAATACTGGGGTGCCCCTCTTCTACCAAGACTTTTCTGCCCCTCGTTTCCTGTACGCTCATCTCCTTCACTGACATCTAACAGGGTTGTAGGACAAGGCGGCGGTGTTCTTCGGGTTGCGGCTGGATGGTGGCTGTGAGTTTTGTATAGGTTTCTTCCCTAGCGTCGTTGCAGGACTGCTTAGTTAGGAGGACCCGTTTCCGAGTGAACCCCACCGGGGATTCGAAGGCTGTAGGAGGTCAGAGTAGCGTCGGGTGCGTTTGAACTTGAAGCATCTGGGACCTCATTAATGCTTGCGCCCGTCTCATCCGGTTCTGGCCACCGTCAGTTCTCTTCCCTATCTTTTCCCAGCCAGAGTTCACGGTAGAAGCAAAAAGGGCCATTATGGCCTACTTGTGGTGCTCTACCCCGGTTGCGGTGGTCCCTCCTTTATCCGTATGTTTTATTTTACACCTAGTAACATTGCTTGTGACGAGTATCATCGTTTAACACGTTATATTTTCATTCTCTCATTACTTGCCCGAGAGAGATTTGGGTGATAATGAACAATCCTGCTTCTTTCCAACATATAAAGCATATCTGAATTTTAAATACGACCTTCTGTTCCGGGGAGCCTCATAGCTTTAGCTTCCAAGCCTTTCACTGGTTCTGCATGGCTCTTCACCGCAGTAGATCATCAAAGCATTCTCTAAGCACTAGGTACTAGAGAAGAGTTGCTTCTATTTTGTTCTTTGGTTTGCCTGTTGTCCAAGCGGCTTCTACAGAGAGAGCCAAAAAACTACGAACCGGTTGCCCGGTGTGTCTCCTGCTCCCGTCCTCGGCGCTCGTTGCCGTCTGCCGCTATCATAGTAAGGCGCGAATGAAACCATACAACATTTTACTTTCTCTACTACGTATAGTAAGTAGGGGAAGTATTGTATTCCACCCAAAAATTCGATACCGCGATTTCACCGGAATATATGTGTTTTGAGATCCCCTGAATCCAAAAAAAGCATTTTTGGAAACATGTCCGTGTATGTGTCTATGTGTGTTTGTGTCTGTGAACAGCATAACTCAGAAACGAACAGTCGGATAAACACCAAACTTGGTATTTAGGTTCAGTATCTTTCAGAGATGCGACACGAAGGTTTTCAAGAAAATCCCCCCACCCCAGATTACCCTTTACATGGAACATTTTTCGAAAATTTTAATTTTCTCAAAAATGGCTCTAACGATTTTTATTAAAATATCTTATGTTTAAGATACTTTCATGACAAATAAAATGTATATCTCGAATTTTCTGGAAATGTCTCCAAAAGTATTCTTCATTGTGAACCACTTTTGCATAACTGGTAAACCATAAGAGATAGACAAAATTTTACTACACAAAAAATGTAGATCGCGTTAAAATACACAATTTATGTAATATACACATTTTGTTGAGTGAACCATTTTCGAGATATTGCTTGTTATTCCCTTAAATTTTTCAATACTTATTTTCTCAAATGGGAATTCGTTATTCATTTTTGTCTTGGATATGCAAAGAGTATTAAGCTGTGGCAAAGAGAATGATGCTGCACCTAGCAACCAAATATTAAGATATATGCCGATGCTTAAAGGCTACTGTATTTCTATACTGCACTTGCAAATACAAAACAAGGAGAACATAGTACGCCTTAAGCGATAGTCAAATATTTTTAGAACTGGTCGCTATGTGTAAAATGTAATTCTCTTTGCATGTCAAAAAATCATTTCTGCAAATGTTTATCTCGATTAATATTGAAATAGATGGAGAATAAGGGTTTGCAAAAATAGTTTGTACAAGAGTAGAGAAAGTAATGTCAGTGAAAGACAACAAATTTTTGAAACTATTTTTAAAGGTTTACTTACCAACTTTACGAAATCTCCGCCTGAAACTGGCCACCGTCGCTGTCCAGACATTTTTGGCACCAATTTTTTTCGAGTCAATAGCTGAAGCCCGTGCATACATGAATACAATTTTGCCTCCTGTTTTTAGAGAATTAACAATTTTGCCTTTTTGGAACAAGACTCTGCAACAGCTCATATCGCCAATGTATCGATGAGAACAATTGAAAGTACGTTTGTGGACTCCTCGGTCCCCCAACCTACCCCCAGCGATTTCTATCTCTGGGATAACTTAAGGCATAAAGTATACAGACAAACCTACACACCCTGGAAGAATTAAAACAAAATATCCGCCAGGAAATTGCCAGCATTTCTCAACGTGAACTACAGCGAGTGATGGATAGTTTCCTAAAGAGGTGCCAAAAATGTACTGCGTCGTCGTAAAGTTCGACTACCCCAACACATGAAGGGAAAGGAGAATGGCACTGAGTGGCACAAAATGACATGACTGCTCTAACTCATCTGTAGTTTAGGTAACAATTATTTTGACATTTTCTTGTCAGCTTTCCGTCTTTCTGAGAACGATCTATGGTGGATTTTAAACATACCGTTTTTTATTCGAAGGTTAACAATGATAATGAACCTATATTAATCTTATAAAGAGAAAAATTACGTATATGTAAGGTAATCTTAAAAAACACAGAACCGATTTTGATAATTCTTTCATCATTAAAATGTCGAAGCCTTTCTGACGGATATGCAGCTATAAAATGTCATCTAATTTCATTTCATAAATTAATAAAACTGCACCACTGGGCTTTTCCCATCCCACAGATGGTAAATACTATGGAAAGGACTATTGTGTAGGAGCTAGGAATTGAAAAGAATCACTGGCACATATGTTAACAGTTTATTATAAAGTGTTGCATTTGTTTAGAATTCCATGATCAGCTTGCTTTAGCATTTTAAAAGTTATGTGATTTACAGATAATATGCTCGAAGACGACAATGTAATGTACTCTTTCAACTTTTTCCAATTTAAGTTGCCCTACAAATCGAGAATATTTCTGAAACAGCGACTAATACAATACAGTGTTACACGAAGTGAAATATATAAATGCTTCTCCCGTAAATGAGAATTTAGAAACACCAAGAGTGAACAGGTTAAATTTTGTGGCTTACCAAACAGTTGAAAATAATTTAGAAAAAGCCGAAAAGGTTACGCTTGGTGGTTTACGCCAAATCTCGCCGTCACCAATCAGAACAAAAGTTTGGTTGCTAGCCACTCTGTCCCTGGCCGAAGAGTGCCACTACTGCCTGCCCAGGAGTTGCTGGAGTTATCCACGAGCGTGATGGCGCTGGCGTCAGTGGCGTGAAGCAAACCAGCCAATGGTAACTCTGCACGACGCTTGAAGTTGTGTAATGATGAATTACGTCATGCATGACGACATCTTCCTCGAAGCTTCGGATGTTAACTGTTTCTCTCGATGACCCATATCATTTCCGAAGCATTGTGACGTACTTAATGCCGGTTGCATAAGCCATGATCAAGGGGGAAGGGAAAACGACATAAACAACAATAAGGATTTACAATACCCTTGTACTTGAATACGAACATAATGGAGTTATAAAAGTGCTTGAGAAGAAGGCCTCTTATTTGAATTTACGTTGGAATTGAAAATTACTCCACAGTATATGCATGTAAAATAAGACAAATACCACGGATATTTCATTCCAAGCATTATATATGTAGTGGTCACGATTTGATAATTGAATTTTATTGTGGGCGCTCTTTAACTAGCGTCCCAGTCTATATTGGGCGTGAAAGAGCGGAAATTTTGTTCAAAGACCTCTATTAGGCTTGAGGTACTTTTACGTGCCGTAAATTTACAACACGGGGTCGCCGGTTTACTTTCTTTCCGAAGGAAGCCATGCTAAAGATTTTTACACCCGAAGAAATCCATCGCCCTCTGCCGGGTTTGAACCCGCGATCTCGGGAACGAGAGCCTAGCATAGTCACGATTTAGCAGCTAAGACACAGAAAACAAAAGGAAATCTAAAGTGCTTATATCTAGGGCAGCGACGTTGTCGCCACATGGAGGAAAGCGTATATAGTAGGAAAGTGAGGGTATAGCGATAAGGGCTTGACATTGACCCAGCGCGGTACAGTCTATAAGCAGAATTACGCATGTCTCGCGAATATTTACTTTATTTCTGCAACATTACTTATAACATACACAGCTGACTTATATAACTGAAATGTGTTTATTAAGTCATTAATGCAAAGCGCTACGTCACAATGTGCACGTGGATAAGATTTTATGTCAATTTATTGTAATGAGTTACAACTGCAACTTTGTATCCTGTAGTTTATATATGGAATATCGGCAGAAATAAAAGCCGCACATAGTTCTTCATTAAACATTTGATTTCATGAAGATGACCCTTGCTGTAGCTTATCCTCACATTTTGCAATACAACGCTTGTATGTTACTGTGTTGGCATGTCTTCGCACGTTACTCGATATATAGAAGCATTTGTGCTATTGCACGGCTTGCAATAAAGTTTTTATTAATAACACAGAAAACATTTCCAAATATTCTCCAATATATAGTTTTGCAAAGTTCATTAATCCTATAGATAAAGGATGATTTAAAAATAAGAAGCTGAATCTGAGAGTTAAACTAATTCTTAATAAGTATAAAATATCAACGTAAAATTTGTGTTAAAATTAATAAAGGTAATAATGAATTAATGATAATTCATCCTGTATCAGTTGAATAATGGATTACAATAAATTGTATTTGTTATGGATTAATTATTGTAAAATAATCAATTTTTCACATGAATTTAATGAAAAATTAATACTTATAGGAAGTTTCATATCCTTTCCTTTGGCATTTCGTCTACGTGAACACTGTGCGCTGATACACTTGACTCAACGGTACAGGTAACCCTCTCGTTGTAAATAAGAGACTATAGGACCCTGTAAACAAACGTAACGACTCCGATGTCGCAGGCCTACATATAACGATACGATACGTATGCGTTACCAATGCTAAAATATTTTAAAAACTCTCATGTAAGAAGGTTTTTCTTTATTTTCTTTGTACTTATGGTGTAATCAACTTCGTTAGCAGGGCATGCTAAATAATTGTGTAAAAAGAGAAAATTTGTTAGCATTAGAAAACAGTGAACCGATATTTTTAATTAACAACTGAGAAGAACTGAAGACCGTTCTGAGACTATGGTCGCAGAATATATCTTTTCCATAGACGTTAACTTGTAGTCTGGGAGTGTGGAATCTACATATTCACCAGCTTCACGTTCATTTTGTTGTACATTTTATGCCAAATTGACCTTCCCCGGAGAAAATACTCTAGGCGACTACGGGCTCCACTAAAGGAAGGTTGAGATCTACGGGAAGAGAAGTGAAACGACTATGGTAGTGATTGGTCAAGGAGACCACAACAACAAGAAGAAGCGCGCAGTTAATTTGAGTCCTGTAGTACGTCAGGCGATTGTGGTCGTCGACTGCGCAGACGCCGGATCAGTTGCAGCTCTTCTCAACGGGCAGTCCACAAGGCTGATCAGTCTTTCTTCGACGGCGAGAGAGGTCACGAGGAAAACAGCAGGACAACGTTTAGACAGAAGGCATTCCGGACGGTATTTCTAAATTCTATTTTGGCTTGACCCATTCAAAATCTTTAGTAATTGTTCACCGGGGAAAGGTTGATCGTCCGAACCATAGACTTATTGGGGTTTTGGATTTCAAATATATCAGTGAATGTGAAAGCAGGAAGCAAGTGCGTAATTATTGTAATTTCATTTAATGTTTTAAAGCCGTAAAGAATGTAAAGAATTGTGAAAGAATAAGGGTTTTTTAAAAAGGCAATCATGTATGTTATTGAAGTGCAAGTTTATTAAATGAAGGAAATTCGGCTTATTAATTAATTATGTAATATATTCTTAAGTAGGAATCTGCCATTATTCCTACATTCAATCAACTTCCTCTTGGGTCAGAAAAACACGTTACAAAATGGTAGCAGAATGTTGGTATTATGCGAAAACTGTATAACTATGGAGGCAAAGAGAAGGTACAAAAGGTTTAAAATTTCACCCACAATTTAACAAATTACTTGAGCATTCCTGTCAGGTAACTTCGAGATTGTTCCACCGCCAGAGGTTACTTACAGGCTATGCAGCATTTCCAGAACTTGGATGACTTCGGGGGTCTAAGAAAGTCACACCCTCTTTGTGTGAACATCACAGACTTTTTCACCCGTTTATTAGGAATGTCCGGGGCTATACGAAATTACAGTTATAAGGGGTAAAGGAAGAATTCTCCATGAAAGTCTTCTAAATCGTTGCACAATAATTTCATAAATGAAGAAGAAAATTCAATTAATGAATTCCTCATTCGAGTTTAAAAAACAACGTCGGGCAGCCATGGAGTTTTGTGTAAGCTGAATGGAGTCTAAAGTTCTACTATTGGTATTAAACACACAAGAACGCACAGTATCGAATTGTATTACTATGCAGCTGTAAGGTTACCTGAATTTTCGTGTTTGAGTTATAATGAGCACAGAGTAAGCAATGGATTGGGTTAGATTGTTAAGCGGAGGGGATTTGGCACCAATCCAGGAATGAGAATATTGTACTGACGCCCCTTGCGGTAGTATGATTCTTGACCCCACGTAAGGGCGGCAATTTGCGATGGTACTTCTGGTTGTTTTACCGTACAGGATTTTTAGGGATGGTCCCGGGTTCGGTACTAGCTCAGGGTTGTTTGCATGGATCTTGGATCTCACGACTGTTGGTTTTTCTGCTCGTTTATTTACCGTCACCGTTTTAACATTTGATCCCTGCTATTTCTTCGACACAGACACACATATTTCCTATTTGTTAAATGTTTCATATCATCGTGCCTATTCGCTGCCTTCTAAATTTTTCTTACAAGCATCTCCCCAGACTTACTACAACCAAGTGTGTCTTCTAAAATCTCACGACGAAGTATTCATTCTCAAATCTCACGACAGTGTGTATTCTAAAATCTTCCGTTTCTCTGTTTCAAATGTTCTATATCTCCTCATTCCATTATCACTTGATTCCAAGCTTCTTTCATTGGAGGCCTAAGGCTATCTAGCTTTTGGCGAACATTGCCCCTTTTCTACTAGCCTGCGTTCCCAGCAACTTAACGCGACACTTAACAATAGAGGGAACAACCACCCGTATCCGGCCGCTGATGGCCCTGTCTCTCAACCCTTATTTCTAACATTCGCTTTCCAGTTTTATTTAACACTATCCTCGCCTTTACTGATATTTATTTTCCCTATGATTGTAATTTTATTTTACTACTCAAAATATACTGCTTCACCTGGGAGTGACGGTTGAAGTGAAGGGAGACAACGGGGGCTGGAACCAGGATGGCGTACAGTAATGACAGTGTCCTACAGTTTTTAGATCCAGCAGTCGAACAGGCAGATCGGGGACCCCGCCCTGCACAGGGTCCAACGCCCTCCCAGGGGGCGGTCCTTATTTCGCAACATCTGAAGACAGAGGATGAAGAAAGTTCACAGAGAGCAACCTTTTCCCCTGCCACGCTGCACCGAAACACCATCGCCACCAATTCAACCTTGAAACAGACCAAAGAAGGTGAAAGATGAATGAAATGATCAATGGAACGAAATGGTGGGACAGGAAATTCGGGGCATGAAAGAAACCATCGCCGGGCGACCGCCGGGGATCGAACCGGGCACCCCCCGAATGCGGGCCACAAAATGTTCCCACTTGTGCCATCCCACTCGGTCGGGGTATGAAATTTTATTCAGTTACGAAAAAGAAATGTTATTGAAAGAACGAAAATAGCACCTGATATCAAAGCAGCATCAAGATTTTCGCCACGTAGCACACACATTGTAGTCGATAGCTGGTAAATCGGTCGGTCAATCGCCTAATTCAATTTTCTCACTACGTTGTTGCAATACTGTGCCAGTTAGAATCACAGTAGTATGGTGGGGGAAACAGAACGAAAATAGCTCAACATCGAAAATGTAGGTAGCTTTGAATGACTAAGACTTAAGAGGAACGCTTGGCAAATCTCTTGTGACGTCCATAGCTTCGCTTTTCTGTGAAACGCATTCTTTGGCTCTCCAAGAGTAAAGAAGGGACAAAAGCATTCTTTGTGTCTCTAAAGTTTATTCTTTGTACTTTGGGAGCTACTCAATGCTTTGTCCCGCGGTACGCCGCTTAGATTGCATTTGTTGGCCCCAATAAGCTTCACAAGGAAAGCGAAATTGAATTAGGAGATTAGAAACAAAGCCGTGGCAACCTTTCCTGCGTTAAGCATAAATAATAAGATTAACCTTCAAATTCATAGTATAACACAGTGTTTCTTTCCCTAGCACGTTTCTAATAGGTGGAGAACGTATTGCATTCTACCCATCTATTTTGGTGTTAATAGCATGGGTGATTACTTTTTTAAAAAAGATATTCCTAATGGATTTTAATGTAAAGATAGAATAGTTAAGAAAAAATCTGATGTGTTACACTCACATGACTTTCTCTACTCTTGTACAAACTATTTTTACAAACGCTTATTCTCCATATGCTTCATATTAATCGAGATATCGAGATGTCAATCTTATTGCTAATTTTCTTGTAGATGCAAGGGGAATATGCTAGGTTTTAAGCGATAGTCAAATATTTTAACGCTGGTTGCTATGTGGCGCATTCCATTCTCTTTGCATGTCCAGGACATAAAAAAATGAATAACGAATTTGAGAAAAAGTATAAGTATTGGAAATTTTAAGAAAATAACAAGCAATATCTCGAAAACCGTTCACTCAACGAAAGAAATGTATATGACATAAATTGTGTATTTTAACGCGATCTACATTTTTTGTGTAGTAAAATTTTGTCTATTTCTTATGGTTTACCAGTTATGAAAAAGTCGTTCACAATGAAGAATACTTTTGGAGACATTCCCAGCAAATTCGAGATATACATTTCATTTCTCATGACAATATCTTAAACATATGATATTTTAATCAAAATCGTTAGAGCCATTTTTGAGAAAATTAAAATTTTCGAAAAATGTTCCATGTAAAGGGTAGTCTGGGTTGGGGGGATTTTCCTGAAAATCTTCGTGTCGCATCTCTGGAAGATACTGAACCTTAATACCAAGTTTGGTGTTTATCCGACTGTTCGTTTCTGAGTTATGCTGTTCACAGACACACAGACACACACACACACACACACACACACACAGACACACACACACAAACACACACACGGACATGTTTCCAAAAATTAATTTTTTGGATTCAGAGAGTCTCAAAACATGTATTTCCGGTGAAATCTCGGTATCGAATTCTTGGGTGGAATACAATACTTCCCCTACTTACTATACGTAGTAGAGAAAGTAAAAATTATTATCTTCCTTAATAAACAAACTTATTGGATAAAAGTAGCTCAAAGGCACTTTTGACACCTTGCGGAATTTATTGGTTATTTTTTCTTTCAATGCTATTCAGCGTAAAATTTATGTAGTAATTTAAAATCTACGGCGTTTAAACATGTCGCTCTAGTAATCTAAACTCCATAAGGCATGGCAACAAAGTTACTAGCACATTTGAAGTACCGATAGTTTTTATTTTCCCATTACGTACATAGTAGGTAGGGAAGGTATTCCACCCAAAAATTCGATATTGAGATTTAACCGGAAACAATGCTTTGAAGCCCACTGAATAAATAAAAAAATAATGTTTAGAGAAAGATCCGTAACTGCTGTGGTCCTTATCGTCCCATTCTGTTTTGGGCATGAAAGACCGGTAATTTTGATCAGAGGCCTCTTTATTAGGCTTAAGATTCTTTTACGTGTCGTAAATCTACGACACGGGACCACCGGCTTTACTTCCCTTCCGAAGGAAGCCATGCTAAGGATTTTTATGCCCGAAAAGATACATCGTCCTCTGCCGGGATTGAACCTGCGGCCTTGGGAACCAGAGGCTAGCATAGTACTCCTAGACCACGGAGCACCTGCTCAGTGAGCTAGAAGGCATGCATCTATATTCTGTAAAAACTTCATTGTGATAGGTTAAATACTTGCTGAGATAACGAGTATTAAATTTAACAGATTTAACATTGAGGAATAGGGAATTTTAATCTACTCTTGAACATTTAATAATCGTTTTTACTTTCTCTACTATGTATAGTAAGTAGAGGAAGTATTGCATTCCACCCAAAAATTATATACCGAGATTTCACCGAATATGCATGTTTTGAGGTGCTCTGAATAGAAAAGTCATTTTTAGAAAAAGGTCCGTGTGAGTGTGTCGAACAGCATAATTCAAAAACGAAAAGTCGGATAAATACCAAACTTTGTATTTTAGTTCAGTATGTTTCAAAGATGCGATGCAAACATTTTGAAGAAAATTCCCCCACCCCAGACTTTACATGCAACATTTTTCCTAAATTTTGATTTTCTCAAAATGGCTCTTAACGATTTTGATTAAAATATCGTATGTTCAAGATGTTTTTATGACAAATTAAATGTATATCTAGAATTTTCTGGGAATGTCTCCAAAAGTTCTCTTTATTGTGAATGGCTTTTGCATAACTGTTAAATCGTAAGAGAGACAAAATTTTACTACGCAAAATTGTAGATCTCGTTGAAATACACAATTTATATCCTATACATTTTTTGTGGAGTGAACCATTTCAGAAATATTCCTTATTTGTTTGAATTTTCTAATACTCAAACATTTTCTCAAATGGGACTTCTCTATTCGTTTTTTTATGCCCTGGACATGCAAAGAGAATGCAGTACTCCACATAGCAACCAACGCCTAAAAGATTTGACTATCGCTTAAAGCCTACCATATTCTCCTTGCACCTACAAGAAAATAGTTTCTGCAAATATTTTTCTCGATTAACATGAATTAGATGGAGAATGTGCATTTGTCAAAATGGTTTTTACAAGAGTAGAGAAAGCCATGTGACTAACACATCAGATTTTTTTAAATTATAGGCTGTATGTAATTCGGATAGTAATTGCATAATAGTAAATTTTTTCAGCTAAAATCTTCATTCGTTACAAAGATAACATTTTTGCTTTATTTTCTCAAAAGTTACAAATGTGCACATAGCGGGTATTTGTAATAAACAATTCAAAAATGAAACGTTATTACAGAATTTGCCTTTTAAGCAACTTATCACGACCTTTCCTTGCTGAGTTTCCTACAGTCCGGTGAAAGTGATAGCATTTTTAATCATTTCCGGTACATTTTTAATGAACGCCATGCTACGAGGTCACGTCATGTAGCGGTTGATATCCCTGGAGTTATAAAATTAACTGACGGCGAAAACAACTGATTACATTTAATGAAATTGGCGCTGTGATTTATGAACTCATTTGGTTGAGCGGCTTTCGGTTTTGATGCAATAAATTTGTTTAATAACGTAGGTGATACGTAATTAAACCGATGCAGCATCATTACGAGTAGCGCACTGCGCGGTTCGTTTGTTTCATTCTGCCAGAGCGAAAGTCCTGTAAAAATAATCTAAAACGAAAATCTTTTCGAAGATTGAAAGTTATGGAATATAAGGAGTGCTAAAATTAGCTATCTCGCTAAGACTGAATTCCCTTTGCATTGGAAAATTTCATATTTGAAAATTCAGTATCGGCAAGGCAGGAAAACTAAGATGCGTGTTTAAAGTTCCAGCGGATGTCTTCGGATGTCTTATAATCTATCCGAGTTTCTGCGATTAGCATAATACAAAAACCGCTTAACTACTGTTAGGTAGAGCTTATTGTAATTCAATAACAAATTCGAGTTCAATGTTTCCCCAGAAATACTTGTTTTGGGATCTCCTAAATTGAGGCAGTATTTTATATCACAACACCGTGAATGCCAGAGTGATTGTAGTGTAAATTAACTTATTGCATGACAATGATTTTAGATGTTTGTTAGCTATAAGCATTGTTAGGATATAAGTTTGCACGGCCTCACTGAAACTGACAATGGAAGTGAGTAATAACAATAATGAACCGAGGGGGTGAGTTGTTTATCACTAAGAAGAGACAAACTAATGACGTCAGACTAGCGTGCCTTTCTTTAGAAATGGAGGGAATATCTTCCCTAGAGCATATGTTTTAGTAATTATGATTGGCTGACAAAACAGACGCTAATGTTTACGCGATATAGTAAGCAATAGTAGCTCTATTATAATGTTTAGGCATATCGGGGTTAGGGAGTATAAATTCTTGAGCCAAAAGCAAGTATCGCGCAGTTCTACAGAATCATTCACGAGGTAAATGTCGCGCAGTTCTACAGAATCTCTCGCGAGGTACACATTACGCAGTTCTCAGCAATCTATCGCGAGGTACACATTACGCAATTCTATAGAATCTCTCGCGTCGTAAAGTTAGTTACAAAATGTGAAGTACGCGACAACTATTACGACAGTAATTACATTCGGAAATATAACGTTTTAGTCAGGCGTGTACAAAGATTACAGATGTGAACTATTAATTAAGTGTGACGGCAATAAAAGTGTAAAAACAAATTCTTTTATCAGTGTTATCTTTTAGTAACAACTCCTTTCCGTTTACACGCCCTAATCAGAGACATTTGTTCGACTGAGTAATAATAGCTAGCCGGAGGACAAAGAACCCAAAATTCAAAATAGTAAAACAATAACAGGCGACAAGTAAAAAAGATAACACGAACAGATGACCGCGACAAAATCCAAAAAAGCAGCTTTACTTTCTCTTATACTCACCTATAATAAGTAGTGATAGCATTTCATTCCACACAAAAGTCCTATACCGAGATTTCACCTGAAATGCACGTTTTAAATTTAAAACAAAGATTTTTAGAAAGAAGCTCCTTATGGGAGTTGGGCCTGCGAGCTACTATGTGTGTGTGCGTCTGTCTAGGATAGTATAACTCAAAAACGAGAAGTTTGATGAATACCGAGGTATTTAAGTTCAATATTTTCCAAGTATGCGGCACGAAGATTTTCAATAAAATGTCTCCTATCTAAACTAACCTTTATATGGAAAAACAATTGTTTTTTATTCTCTTATAATTGGTTCTAACATTTTTATTTAAAATAACATATGTCTAAGATATTTGCATGACAAATAAAACGTATATCTTGAATTTTCTACGAATAGTCTGTGAATCCCTCTTCATTCTGATTTTTATATAACTGTAAATCGTAAGAGAGACCAAATCTAGCTACATAAAAAATGCAGATCCCGTTAAAGCACACGATTTGTCGAATAAAATTTTTGTTGCGTTAACCTTTTCCGAACTACCTTTTGTTATTGGTTTGAAGAATACGTTTTTGTAATAATAGTTTGTATAAGAGTAAGTAGAGAAATTCTTATGAATACAACATATAAGCTTTTTTAAAAAGTCTGATATGTTGCACTCACATAACTTTCTCTGCCCTTGTATAAATTATTTTTACAAACGCTTATTCTCCATCTACTTCATGTTAATCGAGATAATCTTATTACTAAAAACCTTGTAAGCGCAAGGGAATATGGTAAGCTTTAAGCGATAGTCAAATCTTTTAAGAACTGGTTGCTATGTAGAGCATTCCATTCTCTTTGTATGTCCAGGACATAAAAAAAGTAGAATAACGAATTCCCACTTGAGAAAAATTATTAGAAAATTCAAATAAAAAGGAATATCTTGGAAATGGCTCACTACACAAAAAATATGACAAATTTTGTGTTATAACGAGATCTACATTTTTTGTAGTAAAATTTTGTCCATCTCTTACGGTTTACCAGTTATGCAAAAGTCATTCAGAATGAAGAGGACTTTTGGGGATATTCCCAGAAAATTCAAGATATACATGCTATTTCTTATGAAAATATCTTAAATATATGGTTTTTAATCAAAATCGTTAGCCATTTTTGAAAAAACAAACATTTTCAAAAATGTTGCATGTAAAGGGCAGCCTAGGGGGGACTTTCTTGAAAGTCTTCGTGTCGTCTCTTTGAAAGATACGGAACCTGAATACCAAGTTTGGCATTTATCCGAGTTTTCATTTTTTGAGTTATTCTGTTTCACAGACACATACTCACACACACACACACACACACACACATACAGACTGTTTTCTAAGAATGCTTTATTTACATTCTGCGGGCCTGAAAATATGTATTTCCGGTGAAATCTCGGTATCGAAGTAAAAAGACTGTGTGCGCGTGCTTGTGCGCATCAGTATGTTCGTTTGTCTGAGAACAACAAACATTCATGAGCGAAAACTCAGATTAATGCAAATTTCATACTTATGTTAGTCACTTTTTAAGGATATAGGACGAAGATTTTTACAAAAGCCCCAACTCTTAACAACTTTTACATGGACAAATTTTTACCTTCTCTACTACGTATAGTAAGTAGGGGAAGTATTGCATTCCACCCAAACATTCGATACCGAGATTTCACCGGAAATACATATTTTCAGGCCTCCTGAATTCAAAAAGAGTATTTTTGGAAACATGTCCGTGTGTGTGTCTGTGTGTGTGTGTCTGTGAACAGCATAACTCGGAAACGAACTGTCAGGTAAACACCAAACTTGGTATTTAGGTTCAGTATCTTCCAGAGATGCGACACGAAGGTTTTCAAGAAAATTCCCCACCCCAGATTACCCTTTACATGGAACATTTTTCGAAAATTTAAATTTTTTCAGAAATGACTAACGATTTTGATTAAAATATCATATATTTAAGATATTTTCATGACAAATAAAATGTATATCTTGAATTTTCTGGGAATGTCTCCAAAAGTATTCTTCATTGTGAACGACGTTTGCATAACTTGTAAACCACAAGAGATAGACAAAAGATTACTACACAAAAAATGCAGATCGCGTTAAAATACACAATTTATGTCATATACACTTTTTTGTTGAGTGAACCATTTTCAAGATATTGCTTGTTATTCCCTTAAATTTTCCAATACTTATACTTTTTCTCAATTGGGATTTCGTTGTTCATTTTTTTATGTCCTGGACATGCAAAGAGAATGGAATGCTCCACATAGCAACCAGCTCTTAAAATATTTGACTATCGCTCAAAGCCTGCCAATTCCCCTTGCATCTACAAGAAAATTAGCAATAAGATTAACATCTCGATTAACATGAAGCATATGGAAAATAAGCGTTTGTAAAAATAGTTTGTACAAGAGTAGAGGAAGTCATGTGAGGGTAACACATTAGATTTTTATTAATTTTTATACTCTCAAAACTTAATCTAACAACGTTGATTAGGATGCCCTATAGTTGAGACCTTCGCATTATTTAGTCTCAAGTCAATATAACGATGAAGTTTAGTAAACATTGTGAAAATCGTTGACTCTTTTGTTATTATAACTTGCAATTTCGTGCTACACAATTCTGGTTTTAGTATCAACAATTATATAGCCATAAATCATTATTTAGTCGGTCTTGTGCCATTTGGGTAAAGTACTGCATTGAACTTTAAACCCCATTCTTCTCAATTCCATCTTTTCAGCACTTTTCTCTGTTCAAAATGCTCCATGTATCACGGTTTATAATTCATTAATTTGAAACTTTCAAGATAGCTTCAGGTATCGTCGATTTAAAAATTGTCGTGCACTAGATACAACTTTAAATATTTCAGTTGAAATTAATTATTTTTATAACTCATATTGAAGAACTTGAAAATTCAAGAACATATATATATATTCCTCTCTTGAACTAATAAAGATTAGGAAATTCTCGCGCAACAATTTCTTTACTTTGTATACTAAACACAAATTAAAAATTTGGGAGCCATAAGATAGGTTCCAAGGAGCATTTCATATTACCATATCAGAAAGTGATTAATCACGAAAAAATAGTTGTTTACTTAACTGTATAGGAACGTGAGTTTACGTCTGAAGCAGAGCTAAGGCCGGAATATCGAAAGAAGTCTTGAAAATATTCGCTTTCCTGCAGTTACCTATAATATTTTTTTATACTCGGTCGAAATGCTTATACAGATGTTTCAAAAATGGAGGGCCGAATTTCAGGTATGCATTCCCCATATGTAGACAATAAAAAATCCCATGAGATTATGTATCCAGAAATGCTTGGTTTCTGAGTTATGGACCTCAAAACAGTGACATTCACCGGAACGTATTTCTTACCGCAGGTAGTTTTCTTATAGATGTTCTAAGTGTCCACCTCCTGCTTGAATACAGGCCTCACACCGACGTCTCATGGCCGTGCGAACACGACCCCAAATTTCAGGAGTATTGCGTATTTCCTCACAGCCTGCCACAATTCGATTCTAAAGACAGACACCGCAGATGAATACACCAACGCTTTTAAATGGTCCCACAAGTAGAAATCGACAGGGTTCAAATCAGCTGGTCGTGGTGGCCAAGCAATTGGGCCACCTCTATCTATCCATCGTTCAGGAAACCTTCGATCCAATTACGACTGAAGTGTGCAGGAGCGCCATCACGCAAGAAGTTAGCTTGGTGACGAATGTTCAGCGGAGTGTCTCCATACACACGAGGTAGGGTGTTTTCCAGGAAGTCTGTGTTCGCCTGCCCCGTAAGTCTGTTTACAACTACATGGGGTACAACTAACAGTACACCAATGTTGAGAGTGAACCGCACTTGGTGATGAGATGCAACAATTGCACGTGGGTTTTCATATATCTACCTATACATGATGATTGTTAAAATTTGTAATGCCATCTCGTGTAAACTGTGCATCATCTGTGAACAATACTAAGGAGGAAGGTTCCGATTTGTAGCATACTGCTGCACGAACTACTGGCAGAACATCAGTCGAGTAATCTACTGGTGACAGGTACTGTACTCTTGCAAATGATAAGGATACAACTATTACTCTCACAACAATCTCCAGACAGTCGTATCAGGAACATTCACTTGCAACGCTAACCTTCGTGTACTGATAGAAGTCGTGTGTACAGAATCCAAAATCTCCTCCTCTACATCTGGAGGTTGTAGATCTTGGTCGTCCCCTCCCCAATCAGGGGATGTAAACCTCCCATGATCGCACAGGCGGGTGGAGATTGAGGCAGTATTTTTAACACTTAAATGATTTCAGTCAAATTATATAACTATAAATTCAATAACAGCCCGCCTTGAAGCAATATGTGTATGTAATAATTTGTAAAATGTATGTAACAGTCATTGCATATGTTTATATTATTGTATACATGTTCAATAATGTTATGTGAATATATTACGTAATTTAATAATGTAGGAGCTGTGAGAAATAGCTCAAAAATTACTAATAAAGAGGTAACAAAGAGGTAACCTTGAGGCAATAATGAGTTTGAGAGTTTAACAATACTACTTCTGATTCTTGGAGCAACAATAATGTAATTTTTGTGACATCATAAAAATAGCCAATCAACAACCAGAAAAAGCTTTAGTAAAATGAAGGTATTCTATTGGAGTAGGATTAGCCAATTAGAAACTGAAAAGGAAAAACATTTACAAACTTAGAAGTCAGTTGCCTGCGGACAGCCTTACTAACCAGACGCACCACTTCGCTTCGAGACTCCGCCGAGGTAACATCTATACACTCGCCGAGATCGCCGAAATGGGGAAACGAAGGAAACGCCGCGCCACTGAAGCTCCCGCTGCTGCTTCTCCGGCCACCGCTGGGAACCACAGCGCTCTCCAGCCGACTCCGACCGCAGACCCCGCCGACTCGCCGGCAGCTTCACCGGCATCCGCCGGGAAAGCTGCTTCGCCGTTACCGCTGACCGGGCGCAGCTACGCTTCTGCTGCTGCTTCGCCCGGTCGCAGCATTGCAACGACTGAACCTGTTGCCTCCGGCTCTGTTACTCAGGGCTGCACGACGCCACCGACTGCCGCCGGCTTACCACCCTTGGTGAGCCCGATGTCACCGCTGACGCAACCTCCGGCAGATGGCCGCCACAGTGTGGTCATCTGTGGAGTACCGAGGGACCTGCCAGTACACTTCGTGCTGGATGCCGCAAGACACCACTGGCGCTCGGCAATTCGGGCAACCCGAATTTCCTCAAAACGAGGGCCAACACCGCTGGTTCGCCTCCATCTGGGTTCCGCCTCGGACGCTCAGGCGGCCTTGGGTTCAAGCCTGCCTCTGCTGGGGCAGCGCTTGCGCATTGAGGCCAGCAGGAGTCATCGCCCGGTACCCTGCCGCCGCTGTTGTGCCTTCGGGCACACAGCGGAGGCATGCGTCGCTGCACCTCGGTGCCATTACTGCGGGGCAGGTTGCCTCACAGCAAGCTGCACCGCCCACGACCTTCGCCGACGTCGCCGATTCTGCGCCACCTGCTCCGGGCATACGCACTTCACAGGGCAGGCCCAGTGCCCCCTGTACCCCCGGAGCAGCCAACCGACTGAGACTACTACATTACGGACGACCACCGAACAGCCCTCGCCGACGACGCCCTGTGTAAGGGCAAAACATGTAGGAACACATCCAGAACTTCAAGACACGTTGTCTGCCATGCAGGCAACACTACAGGACATCACCACTCGCCTGGCTGAGTTACGCCGTGCAACCTACACGCGCCTTGCAGCCGTGGAGGCCAAGCAGCGGAACTCGACCAGAGTGACCAGCGCCCTCTCAAGGCAGATCACGCAACTACATCAAGACGACGGGATGCTCGCATCGGCCCACCGTAAGCTGGAACGTATCGAGGAACATCTCGTCGAACCGGACGACGACGCCGAGTATGGAAGCGATGACCGACCCACGCGACTTGGAGCCATTCAGGCTTCAATAGCTGGGCTTCGAGAGCTCCAGACAGAAGCCAACCACTACTCCAGACCAGATCCTCAGGACACCCTGTCAAAACGGGAATTCCATGGACACATGCTCACTCTCACCTTGACTATACGAAACATCGTCAAAGAT
The DNA here is from genome assembly GCA_030765065.1 of Deroplatys truncata. Classification (NCBI taxonomy): domain Eukaryota; kingdom Metazoa; phylum Arthropoda; class Insecta; order Mantodea; family Mantidae; genus Deroplatys; species Deroplatys truncata. Next base: position 107,085,752 of record CM060987.1, on the reverse strand, counting down.
GAACTCCGCTTCTTTAGGAAGCTTCAGCAAGAAGACGCCGATCCACCGGACTGCCCTGACGCATCTCCCAGAGGTCGCGTTAGGCACCCCAGACGTTACTGAACAGCATCGCACTCAACTACAGCGGCGGCATCCTGGGAACTTGCCAGCCAACACACTATCTCTCCTTACTTTCCTTTACCTCTCACCCTGAATTCCCAAGGGCGCAAGTAGGGCCTTGGTCATGCTTGCGTCCTGGCGCCTCTCCTTCACCTGGCTAAGCCCTAGTGGCCGGCCAATATATCCTTACCCTGAATACGCCGGTGCAACAGCGGTACGGTCGCATTATCACACAGAATTCCTCTTTCTTCCTTCTTCCTTATTTCCATTCCGGTGGAGGAGTTTTTAGTGGGTATGCCGACTATTGGTGAGTCCCACACTCTCAGTCTCGACTCCCATCGGGGCTGGGGTAAGTGATTAAATCATTTTCTCCTCCACTCGAAAAAAAAAAAACAGACGCAAAAAGTGTCCTCAAGAAATATAATATGTATTCGTGTGAGACGAAAAATAAGTTTACGTGTTAAAAAAGTGTAATTAATTAATAAAAACAATCTCACAGCTCTCTATATCAATGAAGTGTTATTTAAATCGTGTCAAGCATTAATAAAAGGAGTGAAGTAAAATTATAATCTGTGTAAGCCTACAATCATAGTCGCACCACAACCCTGCTAAGAGAAACGTGTCTCTAGCAATAATACTGACGCAACCGAGGCAAACATAAATATATAATATTTAAAGAAATAGTCAAATTACAAAGTTAAAATTTTTTTAAGCTTGGGGCAAAGGCCATCTGAAAGTACATTTGGGGCGAAGGCTACCGGAAGCTGTTTACTATACGTGCGGTTGCAATTACTACAAGTTCGCCTCCCCAACTGTTGAAATATTATACAACTCCTTCAATACAAACCATCTCAAATTGACGCCCAAAGCGTGGTGCAAATAACCTAACAAACCATCTTTTTCAAATTGGCTTCCAAAACGTGGGGCTAATAAAAACCAACTTCTTCAAGATTTTCAAATGTCTTCCGATCGGAACGTCTTCGCTTGATACAAACGATGAGCCAGTGCAGCATTGCCGTCCGCGTTACCATATATGAAGTGCATTTCTGCCAACTCCTGATTTGAGCACGTGTCATTCAGTGGAACGCCAAACACAAAACTCAATGTACCTTTCGCCTTGGAATGTTCTTTCAGCTGTTCTGTTAATATCTTCTGTCACGGCAATTACCTGGGGGAAGAAAACCGTTCTGATGAATATCACTGTTTCGAAGGCCATAACTCAGAAACCAAGCATTTCCGGATGCATGTTGCAATGGACTTTTTGTATTGTCTACATTGGGGAACGCATAGCTGAATTTATGCCCTCTATTTTTGTAACGTCCTGTATATTGGTTAAATATTCTTCTACACATGGAGACAGTCATATGTTTCATATGCTCAAGCAGTCGAAATGAGTTGATGCAATGCATGTTAGCCAGTGGCGCCGTTGTCGGAATAAGTATCAACTGTTGTTGAGTATGGTTCTGCAGAAGTTAGCAGCGTTATGAAAAAATATATCTCTCTAAGCAAATCAATTAAGGTGATTTATTAATATTCAAATTTTAAAATTAATATAGAAACGTGAAATAATGCAATACAGAAGAAAAATGCTTATGAAAAGGTATTCTCGTAGTAGGTTTATCATTATGTATTCATATGTTGGAGCAGGGAAGGTGACTGAACGCAAAAGTTTAATTTGACATACTGGTTTGGAGAAGGGATAACGTGAAATTCCAGATAGTATGAAACAAAATTACCACACCGGTTTGACATAGCTCGTTAAAATGTTGTGTACAGTAAATGTGTTATGTTATACAGGGTGATTTATGAAGAACGGACGCATTTCTTTATTTAATTATTCTGTTCGAAATCACTCAATGCCTCAATTTTAGCACCAAATTAAACAGAATGTTCTGGAGTTTCGATTGCTTGTCACTAGATGCGCAGATGTGCATGTTTTATTCGTAATTGTTAGTTTTACTGTCGGGAACTTTTCTTGAGATTTTGTTCTAGTCAGCGTGAAAATGGACTACACATTAAATGAACGACTCTTCCTTGTAAAGCAATACTGGATTAGGCATTCAATTATAGCTATTCAAAGGGCATACCAGAGAGAATTTGGTGTTCGAAATCCTCCCCAAAGAAACACAATACTGGAACTAGTAAACAAATTGGAAACAACTGGATCTCTGGTGAGTGAAAAAGGCAAATCTCGTTCATATAGGCTTCCCTGGGTTGTTGTTGACGTAAGAGCACGACTGGATCAGTCACCCAAAGAAAACCATTAAGATGTTTGTTGCAGGAGATAGGGTACAATATTCAATGTGTCAGAGCGCCGTGAAAAGTGCAGGCCTAAAGCCGTATAGGATTACGATTGTCCATCAGTTACAGAAACCAGATAAGGATAGACGACTGAATTATTGTCGTTGGTTTCTGGCGTTTATTGTGCAAAATCCTGCCATACTGTCCATCACATGGTTCACAGATGAAGCATGGTTCCATTTATCCGCTATGTGAACTCAAATAACTCACGCTATAAGGTCAGCGAAAATCCACAGGTTATTCATGAAGCACCTATGCATCCGGTTAAACCGGAGTTTTGTGCGCAATATCCGCACAGAGAATAGTGGGACCAATTTCTTTTAAACAATGTGAACACTGCAGAGTACCAACAGATTTTCATTGAGTTTGCTGAGCAACTAGACGATGTAGAGCTGAGTCAATGTTATTTTCAGCAGGACGGCGCTACATGCCATACATCAAATGAATCCATGGCACTAATTGCAAGTTTATTTGATGACCGAATAATTTACAAGAACCTGTGGCCACCGAGATCTCCGGATTTGACATCGCCGGACTTCTTTCTATGGGGTTACTTAAAAGAGAGGTTTTATGCCACACGTCCCCAGACATTGGACTATCTGAAGTACAACATTACACAGGAGATTCAAGTGGCTGACAACAGAGTCCTCCAACGAATGGCCAGTAACATGGAACGACGTGTTGAGTTGTGCCTTATGCAGGATGGAGGACATTTTCAACACTTGCTATAGAGGTAAATAATCTCCCAAAATTCCTCTGCATTTCAGGTATTATAATTTGGTGCTAGCGTAACTCGTTTTGAAATAATTAAACAAATAAATGTGTCAGTTCTTCATAAATCACAGTGTAAGTATATGGCAAAAACATCAAAGGAATCGGAAGAAAACTAGATCTCTTTTTTTTTCTCCACAGATGCATTGCCTTAAGAGCGTTCCCTAACGTGTGACCCATTCTCATCTTTGCTAAGTTCCGCCATCACTTTTATGATTTCCTTAGGGGACTTCGAATTCCATTTACATCAAGACATTTCCTTCAGTTTTGAATAATGGAAATCTGTCATTCCAAATCCACCGCCTTCCAAGCGGAAGTAATGCTATCATATCAAGATTAGTGGCAGAGAGGAGCGGCTGGGTTGAACTTTGCAGGCGATGCGTAGTTGCAGACGTCTATTGTTTGGACACCTCGAAACATTTATGCATGGCCACCTAAAGCGTTGCTTGAAATGTTTACAGTGGCCGGGAGTAAATTGACGAAGGCTTATCTGCACTTGCCATACACACGTGTGGTCCAGAGAAACCTTGGCTCTTATTTACATCCTCCACTGCTACCAACTTAATTCTCTGGAACATTGGTTTTCTCCTTGGCAGCCTGCTTTTTGGAGAATCCACAGCATGTTGAAAAATTAAAAAGCTCAGGCTGGCTGTGAAAAAGGAGCATTACTCCTGTAGAAATAAGCGAAGTTCTGATTTTCAGAACTTTTAAGTATAAAAAATCTGATGTGATACATTCACTTTCTCTTATCAATCACATAGACGATATTCCCGAATCTCCATCCCCTTCTTGAAGTTTATACCTTGTAGTTGTACATGGCGGGCAGGTAATATTGGTTATTTGTAGATACAGGACAAATATGAAGACAATTTTTCCAAAATATGAAGAAAAAATCATGTGATACATTCACATGACTTTCCCTAGCTTTTATCTTTATTAGTCGGTATACAAATTGCTCTTAATAAAGCTTATATTTCTATCTACTACATTTGAATCCAAATAAACCTTTGCAGGAACAGCTACATTACACATTTCGTTATAGATACAAAGGTAACAGCGACAGTCAAATGTTTAAGAACCGGACGCTATATGCTGGCCTTAAAATTCCATACTGTTTCCATGCAATCGTAAGAAACAACTGAATGTTAACAGGACTTTAAGTAATAACCAAGAAATTAACAATGCGAACCATTAATAACGGATAGCTCTGAAATGGTTTATGCCATGAAAAAACTTATTTGAAATAAATTGTGTGTATTAGAGTGATCTGCATTTTTTGTGTAGTACTTTTTCATCTATCGCTTAACGTTTACCGGTTATACAAGATTATACAGAATTCCTTCCGAATGAAAAGGACTTCAAAGGCTATTCTTAGAAAATTCAAGATATACGTTTTATTTGTCATGTTAATAGTTTTAGTATATGATATTTTAATCAAAATTGTTCGAACAAAAATTTTCGAAAAATATTCCGTGTAAATGGTAGTTCCGTGCGTTTCTTTGGAAAGTACTGAACCTGAATACCAAGTTGGTGTTTATCTGACTTTTCGTTTTTGAGTTATGCTGTTCACAGGCACACACTCTTTTATTTTTTCTAAAATGGTTTTCTTGGATTCAGGAGGCCTCAAAACATGTATTTCCGGTGAAATCTTGGTATCAAAGTTTTGGGTGGATTGCAATACCTTCTCTACCTACTGTTTACGTGGTAGAGAAATTAATAAAATTACGTGAAATACAACAAATTACATGGAGTTTATAGACTTTAATAATTGTGAAACTTTAAACTTGGAAACGCAAATAAATAAGTTACTGGTTGCTTTGAACTTGCTTAATACCAATTACAACATGCCAATAAAACCAGCGGTTCGGGAAAATAAAAACTCTTCAAGTTTGAGGGCGTTTAATTTCGCACGTAACGTAAATGCTATATTTTCTCGACTACCTAACTTGGAAAGAGTGATTTGTTTTTTCTATATGTGTTTCACAGAAAACAGGCTGAATAGGATATCTGAAAAGCCCAGCTCATTGCTAACAGAAAATACTTTAAAAGAGAAAAAATTGTAAATTTTTATGAACAAATATGAAGATTTTAATAAAGACAAACGTTTACCATAATATGGAATACGAGGGCTGTCCCAGAAGTACCCGACCTAACAAAGAAAGCATAACAATTTTGGGAAAAACCATCTTTATTTCTCTACGTAGTCTCCTGGATACACTTTTCCCAGCGATGCTTAATAGCTTCGATACCCTGTTTGTAGTGGGAACCGCCGAGTTCTGCAAAATAGCCATCAACTGCAAACACCACCTCTTCATTGTTGGCAAATCTTTTACCACCAAGCCATTTCTTCAACTTTGGAAACAGAAAATAATCAGAGAGGGCTAAGTCTGGCGAATAGGGTCCATGAGCAAGCATTGATTTTGGTCATGACGATAATAGATGTGTGAACTGGTGCATTGTCTTGATGAAACAGAACTTTCTTTTTTACTAAGTGCGGGCCTTTTTCCTTGATTTCATCAATCAAACGCTGCAATAAGTTTGCATAATACTCACCATTGCTGCTTTTCCTTTTTGAAGATAATCAATGAAAATTATCCCACGGGCTCCCAAAAAACTGACGCCATGACCTTGTCTGCAGATGGAACTGTCTTTGCCTTCTTTGGAGGCGATTCTCCCCTTTCAATCCACCGTTTTGACTTTTCCTTCGTCTCAGTTATGAAGTGATGGGCCCATGTTTCATCCATGGTTATGAATCGACGCAAGAACTCGGCTTTATTGCAGCAAAACATCGCCAAACACTCGACAGAAACATCCTCACGAGCTGCTTTTGTTCCATTATGAGTAAACGCGGCATCCATTTTGCGCATAGCTTTCTCATGTTTAAATTTTCGGTCAGTATGCAATGTACAGCACTTTTTGAAATGCCTATAACGTCTGCTAGCTCCCGCACTTTCAGTCGACGGTCATCCAATACCATTTTGTGGATTTTCTTCACAATTTCTGGCTTGGTCATCTCATTTGGTCAACCACTGCGATGTTCGTCTTGGCAGCTCTTACAGCCTCGCTTAAACTCTGCCACCCAATATTTTACTGTTATAAACGAAGGAGCAGACTCTCCCAGAGTAGAATCTAGCTGAGCTTTAATATTAGTTGGACTAAGATCTTTCAAATGAAACTATTGTATCACATAATGATGGCTAGTTTTATCCATGTTTATAAGTTCGCTGAGAGAGTTCACCATTAATAGCTGCCAAACAATTACTAAACAACGTAGCATAGTCAAATTTCAAACTTAAGCTTTATAGGGGTGGAACTTTCTACCATAGTCATTTGTTTGAAACAACAACCGCTTTATATACGTCAGGTCGAGGCCTGCCCTCGTAAATAAAGAAGTTGCTGGTTGCTTTGACCAGTTACAACATGTCACTAAAACTAGCGGTTCGCGAAAATAAAGACTCTTCAAGAATTGAGGGCGTTTAATTTCGCACGTAACGTCACAGAGTAAATGCTACATTTTCTCGACTTCCTGACTTGGAAAGAGTGATTTGTTTTTTCTATATGTGTTTCATAGAAAATTGCCCGAAAAGGATATCTGAAAAGCCTGGTTAATTGCTAACAGAAAATACTTTAAAGGAGAAAAAGTCTTAAATATTTATGAACAAATTTGAAGATTTTAATAAACATAAACGTTTACCAAAATATTATGAAATATCATTTTCGTCACGTGCTTGAATTCCACAGATGCGAAGTGTAAAAATACTAATTCCCATAATGATAGCAATCATGGTGTTGAACATTATGAAATTTCATGTTTTGCCTGCATGTAGCAGCAACGGTACAAAGTTTGATTAATTACGAGTCTCCCTAATACAGGTATACCTAAAGCACTGCATGTAGTACAGATATATAATTCTGCAGACAGAAGTAGGATTCGAACTCGGAACCTCTTAGTTTGGAAGCACTACCGTGATATATTTAACTCCAAAGTATTAACTAAATAACATTAACCAATTCAAGGATTAGTGGCTCAATTTAAAAGTATAGTTTCTGAAAACGAATACCTTTTACTATCGACATGACACATTTAAAACTATCGGATAACTATAAAATACCTCTCGAAGATGAGAGTTCTAAAATAAAATAAATCCGGGAAATACTAACAGAAATCATAGAGTAGTCAGCATAATGCTCATTGGAAAATCAAATTTAAGTGCATAGCACTCACCGAAAGTAGAGAAGAAGTGTTGTTATTGTTATTATTTTTCTTTATTTATAGTCGCTTTGACTACTAGGTCATATCGCGACTTATATCCATACATACGAGTACAATAATAATACATTGTATACTTTACATTGATTAAATAATACAATAATTGTAATCCATTATTAAGTCTTGAACACAGCTAGAACAGTATAACCTATTATCTATTATACATTTTTATTTTATGTGTTATATTTAAATCTTGTTATACAGTTTGATGTCTTTCAAGAAGAAAAAAAATCTGATGTGTTACACTCACATGACTTTCTCCACTCTTGTACAAACTATTTTTACAAACGCTTATTCTCCATCTACTTCATGTTAATCGAGATAAACATTTGTAGACTCTATCTTATTGCTAATTTTCTTGTAGATGTAAGGGGAAAATATATTTACAAAGGCAATATAGAAAAACAGTAGGCTTTAAGCACAAACATATCTCTTAATAGCTGGTTGCTAGGTGCAGCACCATTCCCTTTGCCACAAATTATAACTCTTTGCATATCCAAGACAAAAAAATGAATAACGAATTCCCATTTTAGAAAATATGTATAGAAAAACTTAAGGGAATAACAAGCAATATGTCGAAAATGGTTCGTTCAACAAAAAAATGTATATGACATAAATTTTGTATTTTAACGCGATCTACATTTTTTGTGTAGTAAAATTTTGTCAATCTCTTATGGTTTACCAGTTATGCAAAAGTCGTTCACAATGGAGAATACTTTTGGAGACATTCCCAGAAAATTCAAGATATACATTTTATTTGTCATGAAAATATCTTAAACATATGATATTTTAATCAAAATAGTTAGAGCCATTTTTGAGAAAATTAAAATTTTCGAAAAATCTTCCATGTAAAGGGTAATCTGGGGTGAGGGAATTTTCTTGAAAACCTTCGTGTCGCATGTCTGGAAGATACTGAACCTAAACACCAAGTTTGGTGTTTATCCGACTGTTCGTTTCTGAGTTATGCTGTTCACAGACAGACACACAGACACACACACGGACATGTTTCCAAAAATGCTTTTTTTGGATTCAGGGTGTCTCAAAACATGTACTTCCGGTGAAATCTTGGTATCGAATTTTTGGGTGGAATACAATACTTCCCCTACTTACTCTACGTAGTAGAGAAAGTTAAAATGAATGACGAATTCACATTTGAGAAAATAAGTATTGAAAAATTTAAGGGAATAAAAAGCAATATCTCGAAAATGGTTCACTCAAAAAAAATGTATATGACATAAATTGTGTATTTTAACGCGATCTACATTTTTAGTGTAGTAAAATTTTGTCTATCTCTTATGGTTTACCAGTTATGCAAAAGTGGTTCACAATGAAGAATACTTTTGGAGACATTCCCAGAAAATTCAAGATATACATTTTATTTGTCATGAAAATATCTTAAACATATGATATTTTAATCAAAATCGTTAGAGCTATTTTTGAGAAAATTAAAATTTTCGAAAAATCTTCCATGTAAGGGGTAATCTGGGGTGCAGGAATTTTCTTGAAAACCTTCCTGTCGCATCTCTGGAAGATAGTGAAACTAAATACCAAGTTTGGTATTTATCCGACTGTTCGTTTCTGAGTTATGCTGTTCACACACACACACACACACACACACACACACACAGACAGACACGCACACGATGTTTCCAAAAATGCTTTTTTTGGATTCAGGGGGTCTCAAAATATGTATTTCCTGTGAAATCTCGGTATCGAATTTTTGGGTGGAATACAATACTTCCCCTACTTACTATACGTAGTAGAGAAAGTAAAACATGTTTTTGAAATGAGTATGGTTGTTTAAAGCTAAACATATATTCTCAGGGATGTTATATCTTCTTCTCTCCATGGTATAACTTCTGCATTTAGTGATGAGGTGTTCGATGGTGTTACGGCAGTTGCAGGTCTCGCAGTGAGGAGCATTCCCTTTGGCGAGTAAGAAGGATGGGTAGGGCGTGAATGGCCTATTCGTAAACGTGATATAATGAGTTGATCTTTTCTTTTTAGAGTCTGCAATGTGCAGGGTTTTGTAGAGCCTTTCCTGACTTTGTGGAGTTTGCTTGATGTTTTAATGGTCCAGTCTTGCTTCTATTTGACAGTTGGTCTGCTATAAACATAACTTTGACCATCTCTGTAGGGCACTGGCAATTCTTCCACTGGAGGTAGCAAAGTAGCTTTTTTGGCTTCCCTATCTGCTTCCTCATTTCCTGATATTCCACAGTGGGACGGAATCCACAAGAATATAACTTCTTGATTATTTGTAGTAATTGCGGCAGTATTTTTATACCTTAAGTGATATCAGTCTAAATATATAAAATATAATAACAGTCCACCTAAAAGCAATATTGTAACAGCCCACGGGGGTGGTTACCCCCGCATTAGGTGATTACACAAGGGGGTTGGTGGCTCAGAGGTAGGGGGGATGCGTTGGTACTGGGATGTAGGTAGGCCAGGGTGGCGTTCTAGGATGGGATATTTAAATAATGCACAGGGGATGCATTGACCCAATAAATTATATTGTTACTTTAAGAGTGAGTACATTCGGGCCCGTTGCTGGGCCGCTCAGTTTGGGGTGAAGCCCCGGCAAATAAACAGAACTTAGAGGAGACGCATTCTTACCTGTTTCACTGGTGGCGATGGGTCTCGAGTCTGACAACTGATCATTGACTACTCTTTGATAACTGCTCACCGATCACTCTTTGATAACTCTCCCGACCGAGTCAAAACCCTGTAGTATAAATACGTACAGAAGAGCTGACTCGGCGTTCTTTAGCGTGGTCGTGTTATGGTAATCTGGTTTCCACACTTTGCGCTGGTTTACGACATATGCTGTAATACTCGGTGCTCAACCTGGTCCGCTACAATATGTATAATATAATATATTAGGTGTATATTACAGTCATTGTATTATGTTTATTTTATTATGTACATGTATAATAATGTTACGTGAATTTATTACGTAGTTTAACAATGTAGGAGTTGTGAGAATGGAAGCAAGCTGCTTTCCGTAGTAAACAGAATTACAAAGTAGAAGCCGAAGGTTGCTAACAATGAGGTAACCTTGTGACAGCAATAAATTAGAAAATTTAATAAGGCTACTAATAGTTCTTGGAACAATAATAATGTAGTATTTAAAACAGTTTATAAATAGCCAATCAAAAAGTAGAAATAGACATGAAAATTCATTGCGGTGAGAATAATATAAATACTTAACTGTTAAGGTGTCATGAATAATAATCTCACTTACTTCAGTGAAGTGTTATTTAATCGTGTAAAGGATTAATAAAAAAAGTAAAAATACAATTATAATTTGTGTAAGCCTTGTTCTTTAGACATACCAGACCTGTTAAGAGATACGTGCCCTAAAAATTACTAATGACGCAGCCGAGGTATACATATAAATATATAAATAAACATTAAAATAAAAAGTTGGTTCTTAAACGTGGGGCGAAGGCCACCGGAAAGTTTGTACCGTGCGTAGGGCGAACACTCTTAGAAACAATCTCCTAAAAATTGGCATCCATTACGTGCGTGGTATAAAACAACTTCAAATTGGTGCCCATACATGGTGCAACCGCTGCAACAATATAAACTCCTGCATAATTTGGTTGTAAAGACTTTGGATATTAGAGAGCAATTCCCTGACACAACTCACTCCCTCAAAACTCGAGCTTCCGAATCCAACCGGTCAGCGACAGTAGCACGTTCAACAAAACAAAAACAAAAAAATATGTGTTACACTCACATGACTTTCTCTACTCTTGTAAAAACTATTTCCACAAACGCTTATTCTCCATATGCTTCATGTTAATCGAGATGTTAATCTTATTGCTAATTTTCTTGTAGATGCAAGGGGAATTGCTAGGCTTTAAGCGATAGTCAAATATTTTAAGAGCTGGTTGATATGCGGAGTATTCCATTCTCTTTGCATTACCATGACAAAAAAAATGAATAACGAATTCCCATTTGAGAAAACTATAAGTATTGGAAAATTTAAGGGAATAACAAGCAATATCTCGAAAATGGTTCACTCAACAACTACATTTTTTGTATAGTAAAATTTTGTCTATCTCTTATGGTTTACCAGTTATGCAAAAGTTGTTCACAATGAAGAATACTTTCGGAGACATTCCCAGAAAATTCAAGATATACATTTCATTTGTCATGAAAATATGTTAAAAATATGATATTTTAATCAAAATCGTTAGAGCCATTTTTGAGAAAATTAAAATTTTCGAAAAGTGTTCCATGTAAAGGTTAATCTAGGGTGGGGGGGATTTTTTTGAAAACCTTCGTGTCGCATCTCTGGAAAATACTGAACCTAAATACCAAGTATGGTGTTTATCCGACTGTTCGTTTCTGAGTTATGCTGTTCACAGACACACACAGTCGTGTTTCCAAAAATGCTTTTTTTTGGATTCAGGAGGCCTCAAAACATATATTTCCATTGAAATCTCGGTATCGAATTTTTGGGTGGAATACAATACTTCCCCTACTTACTATACATAGTAGAAAAAGTAATAAAACCAAAAACAAGGCACGTCGACACCGTACGAGAGGATGAGAAACTAAACTAACGTGGGTATTGTGCGGAAAGTAAATACTCGGTACAAGTTCACGGTGGACACTGCGGTTATAGTTTTCATACTATCCTAACTGCCCGGCTCAACTCAGAGATAATAGCAAGGAAGAAATGATTTGAGATGGATGGATGGATGCATGCTTCTGACTGAATAATTTGAAGCTCTTAAGCATAATAAACCTTCAGCTTGCATAGATCATTCGTCATATGTCACCAAATTGCCACTCATATACATCCCGGAAGAACCCATTGGTATTAGCCATTTAACTCTCTGCAGAAAATGAACATTCAGCATCTACTTTATGAATTGCAGTACGCTGACCCTTTTTCATTGGTCGTCGCCAATTACCCCCACACAATATCTCAACAAATCCCTTTTCATCTCGTTCCAGCGAGGCAGGTTGAAACAAAGTCATGCATCACCTCGACACAAATCGATAGTGTACTGAGCTGGCACCGTTCCCAAATTACAATCTCCTTGGTGAGCGGAATTAACCGCTTTGCGAACCACACATATAACTATGTCATACGATAAGATACAACAAAGCGTCGTATTCCGATATCACAGCACGGGGCGGGCTCCCAGCTTGGCGAGGTATTACTATACAAAGTAATCAAAAGAATGTGTTGTTTCTGAAAGATCTTGGAGGTATTTGTGGTCCAAACTGGTTGTGAATATAGTGGCTCTAAAGTAAAGGTGTAATGTATAACACTCACATAAGTTTCACTACTCACTTTTCCACAAACTGTTTATTCTTCTATCCACCTCTTGTTAATACAAATGACCCTTCATTTACTCACGCATTAAGCCATAGTTAAATCTCTTCAAACCCGGTCGTTAGGTGATTGCTTTGAAATTCAGTTGTCTTTGTGTAAACACAATAATAACAATAATAACGATTCGTAGTTGAGAAGACTAAATTATTTCAAATTTCAAACTAATAACAAAGAATAACTTGGAAATGCTTAACCCATAAAATAATTTCATTTGATATAAATTGTGTGCTTTAATAAGACCTACATTTTTTGTATAATAATATTTTGTCTGTTACTTGTGGTGTACTATAATGATACAAATGCCATTCAGATTAAAGGGGACTTCAGAGGATATTCCAAGAAAATTCAAGATATACATTTTATCTGTCACGAAAATGGTTTAAATATATGAAATTTTAACCAAAATCGTTGGACTTTTTGAGAAAATAAAACATTTCTAAAAATTTTCCACGTAAAGGGTAGATTGGATTGGGGGAGATTTTCTTAAAAAACTTCGTGTCCCATCCTTGGAAGGTCCTGAAGTTAAATACTAAGTTTAATATTTAACAGACTTTTCGTTTTTGAGTTATGCTGTTCACACACACACACACACTCACACAAATCCTCCTTGGATTCAGGCGACCTCAAAACATGCATTTCTGGTGAAATTCGAAGTCGAATTTTTCGAATGGAATGCAATACTTCCTCTACTTACTATAAGGTAAGAGGTAGAAAAAGTGAAAATCGATAAGTAACACACACACATTCTGCCAGTTATTAGGTTTCTTAGTGGTTCTACAAATACTTTTCTGCTAATTTTAACCACTTTATTTCTATCCAAACGAACGCTCCAGAGATAGGGGCTTTGTTTTCTATTAGTTCTTACAACGTATGGGGTTTGTTGCTCACACCTTAAGTTTCAAGTTAACCTATAGAGAAAACTCACGCACAATTACATCAGAGGGTCGTAAGGGCCATAATCATTTTAATGATTACCCTAACTTCAAAACTTTTCTGGATTACAGTTAATGAGTCATCAGCTGAATGCGGTAGCAGTCCTTTGGAAAAATCTAAATTGACCTTCAACATCAGTCAGTTCTTCAAAAAATAGTGTAAGTTATTCCTCTACCCCTCTGCATTTGTTGTCTGTTAAAGAAATATAGGTCCCATTATTCTATATGCATTTACTGCACACCAATTTTCGCCTCGTGCAAGAAAATCTTGAATGTAAAATCGGGTTTCTTTTTGCTCCAATATCAGTTATTTTGCGACGAAACATAGCCATATAAATGGAACCATTCTTCGTCAGAGAAGAATATTAGGCTTGGATCAGTTGATGCATGAAAAATACACTGGTGTGCAAACACTAAGGATGAAAGTAATCTTTGCATGCTGTGACACTACCAAGTAACGCAGCTCGATGAAACTTGAATCATACATAGAGGTAACTGCTACGATGTGCTACAGTAGGCAACTAAACGACATATGCAATGAGACGAACAGAAATGCCACTTTTATTCATAGACCATAAGCTACACTAAAGTCAATACGACATATGATGTTTCTGTAGATTTACAGAAACAGATACATGGTGCTTAAAAGAGTGTATGTTCACCACGGACAGCAATGCATGCTCTGCATCGTGCTCCCATGCTGGTCACAAGGTTGGTAAGCAGTTCTTGTGATAGTGCGTTCCATTCCTCCACCAGCGCTGTTGACAACTTTGGATGGTCGTTGGTGCATGTGGGTGTGCTGCAATACATCTCCCGAAAGCATCCCACACGTGTTCGATGGGATTTAAATCGGGGGAACGGGCAGGCCAGTCCATTCGCCGAATATCCTCTCGTTCTAAGAGATCCTCCGCCATCGCTGTTTGATGCGGTCACGAATTGCCATCCATAAAAATGAAGTCAGGGCCGACTGTATCCCTGAAAAGACGTATATGGGGAATGAGTACAGTATCACAATAACGTTGACCAGTGAGCGTACCGTGTTCAAAGATTTGGAGGTCGGTGCGCCCGTGCAACATTATGCCTCCCCAAACCATAACACCCGGACTTCCTAAACGATCATGCTAAAGGATGTCCTGAATTCATTACGTGTTCCCACCTCTCGCCAGATGACGGTGCATCGAGAATCATTACTTAGACTGAATCTGCTGTCATTCGACAAGAGCACGCGACCCCATTTCTCGTTGATCCAATTTTGATGCTCTTGGGACCATCGCAAACGGTGCCGCCGATGTGCGGATGTCAATGGAACACAACGTACTGGCCATCGAGCAAAGAGACCTCCTCTGTGTAGTCGCCGTGCCACTGTGTATCGTGAGATTGCGTGCCTAGCTGTCCTGTTAAATGTGGTTGCAATTGTACCCGCTGTTTGGCGTGGATCCCTTCTTGCCTGTTGTATAATGTAGCGGTCTTCTGCTGCAGTTGAGCGTGGTCGACCACCACCTCTCCTTGGGACAGCAGTGCCTGTGGTTTGGAAGGTTCCCCATGCACGTGAAACAATGTTATGAGTAATTCCAAACTCCTGAGCAATACTCGTCACACTTCACCCTTCCTCCAGTTTCCCAATGATTCTTCCCCGTGTGAAGTCATCCAAATGGTGTCTAGGGACCATGTTGCAATGAAGAACACCACTACAGTGCACCGTAACAGCTCGCTAATTGCCACACACCGTCTTGTCCTGTTTCGTCAACTGCCCCGTGTTGCGGGACCACACCCATTTGGCACTATAGGCTCGCTACACTCACGCCATGTGACGTCCAACTTTCTGTGTACGTGTGAGAAACCTTTGGCAACATGCTCCCGCACCTTCTACTTCCACCAAGTAGTTAATTTGTTATGTTACTTTACCCATCTCGTCCTTAGGTTTTGCACTCAACTTCTGATATTGATTCTTATGTGCGAATGGAAATGTCCTAAGAGGATGCCAGACGAATAGAATAGGACATTTTCAAAATCTTTTAATCGTAAGGTACGTGCTTATTGTTATTATAATTGTAACTACAAGAACGTGAAACGGTGCGGGGATATTATAAATAATTCGGCGATATTACCAGCTGCGGCTGCTGGCGCTTGAGCCGCCGTGCGGTGGCCACAGTGTAAAGGAGAAGCACTGTATACCTATCAATAAATTTTAGAAATGAGTTTTTAGTTAATTTCGGAGAAAAATAAATGTTAAATATGAGTCGCAGTACAAGTTTTATTGTTTAATAGTAGTACAACTAAGCATGTTTTTATCAACAATTAATCTCGTCATATTTTCGTGTTATTTGTAAGTAAACAAAACTTCATTCATTTATATAAAAAAATTCATCATGTGAAAAACTTTGAAAATGAGAATGTGCCAACAAATGAAAAACCGAGAAAACAGAATTTAAAAATTTAAACGCTAGAATATCACTGTTTCTGACTTTATATTATTTAAAAAGCTTTTAGTACATATAAAATCCCTCCTTCGTGTTCTTCTGCTCCTCTGTAACTAACTTAGTATTTGAAGATTCTTGAGGCCTCTCTTGAATGGCTTGTTCCCTTTAATATAGACAAAGCTTGTTTTTTATTACGATTTTATACAGGGAGAGCCAAAAGACTACGAACCGTCTGCACCGCATTTTTCCTGTCCACGTCCTCGGCGCTCGTTGCCGTCTGCCGCTATCATAGAAAAGCGCGGATGAAACCATACAACATTTTTAAACTACTTTTAAAGGCTTTACTTACCAACTTTATGAAAGTGTGTTTGAGAACAGAATTATTAGTAGAGATTTGTGGCCCCCTAGGTGCCCTGATCTAACCCCTTGCGATTTCTATCTCTAGGGTAACTTAAAACAAAGTGTACAAGACCAACCCACACACCCGGGAAGAATTAAAACAAACTATCCGCCAGGAAATTGGCAGCATTTCTCAAGTGAACTACACGAGTGATGGATAGTTTCCTAAAGAGGTGCCAAAAATGTATGGACAACAACGGTGGCCAGTTTCAGCATCTCCTTTCATAAAGTTGTTAAGTAAAGCCTTTAAAAGTATTTTAAAAATGTTATATGGTTTCATCCCGCCTTTCTATGATAGCGGCAGACGGCAACGACCGCCAAGGACGCGGACAGGAAAAACACCGCGCAGCCGTTTCGTAGTTTCGCAGTTATTTACATCGAGATATGATGTGCTTTAAAAGGTAGTAGCGCTGTAAAGCTACATAAAATTAAAGTAGATTTGTAATAAAATCTATATTTATGAATTTTGGGAATTTTTGGCGGGGCCGAGTGGTTAGACCGCTCGTCTCCCACCAAGGCGACCCGTGTTCGATCCCAGGGGACGTATGTGGGATTTGTGGTGGACGAAGCGGCGTTTGGGCGGGGTTTCTCCGGTTTCCCCCGGCATTCATTCCACCAATTGCTCCCATCATCACCTTTCCTTTTATCTATTTCAACGCCATTTTATATCCTCTCCTTCCTCGCTCTCATACCAAGCTTCGGGCTGATCACCCATGCTGGTTCTTCTATCCGATCCAAATAGTTTGTCTGCTCCCCGACAGGCGTCTGAGCCCGGACACTGGCTTGCAAGTCTTGGGTGTGTGAATCCTCCAAACGGGTAGGATAAACAGAGAAAGAAAGGAATTTTTGGTCATGTTTCACAAATGGATATTCTTAAGCAAAATACAAGGTATAGTATGAAATCTAGAGAAATTAGGAAACAAGAAGAGCTTGCACAAAGCGGAATGTCTCTAATTCTTGGGCGCTTTCACGTTTTGACAGTCTGATGCAATCGTCTTGACCTGTGGTCAACTAAGCTCTAACAAACAATGTTAACTTCATTGTTGAATCTCTGACAAAAAAATATCTGATGTGTTACACTCACATGACTTTCTCTACTCTTGTACAAACTATTTTTACAAAAGCTTATTCTACATATGCTTCATGTTAATCGAGATATCGAGATGTCAATCTTATTGCTAATTTTCTTGTAGATGCAAGGGGAATTGGTAGTCTTTAAGCGATAGTCAAATATTCTAAGAGCTGGTTGCTATGTGCAGTATTCAATTCTCTTTGCATTACCAGGACAAAAAAAAAATGAATAACGAATTTGAGAAAAAGTATAAGTATTGGAAAATTTAAGGGAGTAACAAGCAATATCTCGAAAATGGTTCACTCAACAAAAGAAATGTATATGACATAAATTGTGTATTTTAACGCGATCTACATTTTTTGTGTAGTAACATTTTGTCTATCTCTTATGGTTTATCAGTTATGCAAAATCGTTTACAATGAAGAATACTTTTGGAGACATTCCCGGGAAATTCAAGATATACATTTTATTTGTCACGGAAATATCTTAAATATATGATATTTTAATCAGAATCGTTAGGCATTTTTAGGAAAATTAAAATTATGAAAGATGTTCCATGTAAAGGGTAGTCTGGGGTGGGGGAATTTTCTTGAAAACCTTCGTGTTGCATCTCTGGAAGATTCTGAACCTAAATACCAAGTTTGGTTTTATCCGACTGTTCGTTTCTGAGTTAGGCTGTACACACACACACAGACACACACACGGACATGTTTCCAAAAATGCTTTTTTTTTATTCAGGGGGTCTCAAAACATATATTTCCGGTGAAATCTCGGTATCGAATTTTTGGGTGGAATACAATACTTCCCCTACTTACTATACGTAGTAGAGAAAGTAATTACTTGCCTCAAGCTGTCTCATCTCCAGTCTTCGTCTAGGCTGTAAAACAAGTTGAAGTATCAAATGCCAATAAACAAATATTTACAAAGTCAGGAATCACAGAGTCAAAGGTTGCATTCCGACATACTAGGGTTTAAAGTTTAAAATAAATTATGTGCATGCCTTTGATATGTCTTACAACGATCAGAACACCGGGGGCGGGGGGGGGATATCCGAAACGTGACAGAGTAACAACTGAATGCTTGTCATGTACAATTGTATATCAAATTGCAATAATTTGTATGTTAAATTCCAATAACGTGTTCATTGGTTATAGCAATCAATCTTACTTCACTACTGAGGAGTAAAGCCACTTTAATACATGTAAGAAACTGCAATTCCAGATATTTGTTGGAAAATTGATAAGCATTTTTATGACGTTGTTTGAATCTCGTGATATTTTTATAAGTAAAGTTTGTTTTTCTAATGTCACCTTAAGGACAGATTAAAAGTCCTATCCCGCCAATGTTAAATCTGCTACAATTCCTGTACAGAAACTATTTCAGATATTAATCACAAATTCCTTACAGGGTATAAACGCATAGCTTCTAAGTTGACATCTACTTTTATCCAATAATTTTGTTTATTAAACAAGATAAGACTATTTTACCTTTTCTACTACGTAGAGCAAGTAGGGGAAGTATTGTATTCCACCCAAAAATTCGATACCAATATTTCAACGGAAGTACATGTTTTGAGACCCCTTGAATCCAAAAAAGCATTTTTGGAAACATGTCCGAGTGAGTGTGTGTGTGTGTGTGTGTGTGTGTGTGTGTGTGTGTGTGTGTGTGTGTGTGTGTGTGTGTGTGTGTCTCTGTCTGTGAACAGCATAACTCAGAAACGAACAGTCGGATAAACACCAAACTTGGTATTTAGGTTTAGTATCTTCCATAGATGCGACACGAAGGTTTTCAAGAAAATCCCCCCACCACAGACTACCCTTTACATGGAACATTTTTCGAAAATTTTAATTTTCTCAAAAATGGCTCTAACGATTTTGATGAAAATATCATATGTTTAAGATATTCTCATGAGAAATGAAATGTATATCTCGAAATTTCTGGGAATGTCTCCAAAAGTATTCTTCATTATGAACGACTTTTGCATAACTGGTAAACCATAAGAGATAGACAAAATGTTACTACACAAAAAATGTAGATCGCGTTAAAATACATAACTTATATCATATACATGTTTTTTGCTGAGTGAATCGTTTTCGAGATATTGCTTGTTATTTCCTTAAATTTTCCAATACTTATACTTTTTCTCAAATTCGTTATTCATTTTTACTTTCTCTACTACGTATAGTAAGTAGGGGAAGTATTGCATTCCACCCAAAAATTCGATACCGAGATTTCACCGGAAATACATGTTTTGAGAATCACTGAATCCAAAAAAAGCATTTTTGGAAACATGTCCGTGTGTGTGTCTGTCTGTGTGTCTGTGTGTCTGTGTGTCTGTGTGTCTGTCTGTGTGTCTGTGTGTCTGTGAACAGCATAACTCAAAAACGAACAGTCGGATAAACACCAAACTTGGTATTTAGGTTCAGTATCTTCCAGAGATGCGACACGAAGGTTTTCAAGAAAATCCCCCCACCCCAGACTACCCTTTACATGGAACATTTTTCGAAAATTTTAATTTTCTCAAAAACGGCTCTAACGATTTTGATTAAAATATCATATGTTTAAGATATTGTCATGACAAATAAAATGTATATCTCGAATTTTCTGGGAATGTCTCCAAAAATATTCTTCATTGTGAACGACTTTTGCATAACTGGTAAACCATAAGAGATAGAGAAAATTTTACTACACAAGAAATGTAGATCGCGTTAAAATACACAACTTATGTCATATACGTTTCTTTTGTTGAGTGAACCGTTTTCGAGATATTGCTTGTTATTTCCTTAAATTTTCCAATACTTATACTTTTTCTCAAATTCGTTATTCATTTTTTTATGTCCTAAACATGCAAAGAGAATGGAATTCGCCACATAGCAACCAGCGTTAAAATATTTGACTATCGCTTAAAAGCTACCATATTCCCCTTGCATCTACAAGAAAATTACCAATAAGATTGACATCTCGATATCTCGATTAACATGAAGCATATGGAGAATAGGCGTTTGTAAAATTAGATTGTACAAGAGTAGAGAAAGTTATGTGAGTGTAACACATCAGATTTTTTATGGCCTGGACATGCAAAGAGAATGGAATGCGCCACATAGCAACCAGCGATAAAATATTTGACTATCGCTTAAAAGCTACCATATTCCCCTTGCATCTACAAGAAAATTACAAATAAGATTGACATCTCGATATCTCGATTAATATGAAGCATATGTAGAATAGGCGTTTGTATAAATAGATTGTACAAGAGTAGAGAAAGTCATGTGAGTGTAACACATCAGATTTTTTTTTTATGTCCTGGTCATACAAAGAGAATGGAATGCGCCACATAGCAACCAGCTCTTAAAAGATTTGACGATCGCTTAAAGCCTACCATATTCCCCTTGCACCTACAAGAAAATTAGCAATAAGATTGTACAAGCGTAGAGAAAGTCATGTGAGTGTAACACATCAGATTTTTTATAACTGTGTAGAATTGCATTGTACGTTTACATTTGCTCAGGGTTAGTTCTTATTTACCATAATCTGTGTTTTTGTAGATTTACTATTTCTATTTTTGTAATGCAGGTGTTTCTCTCTGTGAATGCTCTAACTGTATTGTTTTTGTGCTAGAATGTGATTATCTATATATCCAGAGCTGCTTCTGTAATCTGAGTTGCTTAACTTGTACTTGTTTTGTTTTTATTGTATTGATGTACTGGCTTGAATAAATTTATAGCTAGAGGGTGGCGCTGATGACCGCCGCAGTTTTGCCCACTCAAACCGCTATTACTGCATTACTACGAAGTCAAAAGAACGTGCCACTATTTTATTCTAAATCACCCTTCGCTTCCCCAAACGCTCCAGCAAATATCAATTCCGTGATTACCGGCCTTTACCAAGGGCCATGCTTTCCACTCATCATCATAGAAGAGAGGTGAATCCGCAGCCCCCACGAGACGACAGGATCTTCTACCTCTTTTTGAGTCATGGCCTGGTACCAATTTAATTTTTTGCTTTCTTTGCTTTCAACGAGATTTTAAATGTTTAATTGCAGTCTTTTATTTTCATTCCTTTGAAGTCTAAAAATGTAGATACTTCCAGGCTCGCCTCTTAAAATTCGCATTTCGGCACTTCCCAGTTTTCTTTTAACAGATCTGTTAAGAGGCCAGTTCTTAAGACCACATGTCAAAAGTGGAAAAGCCTAGGTTTTATAAAACTCAGACTGTTTCCTTTGAGTGCTTTTTACTTTTCCTACTATAGTAAGTTGAAGAGGTATTGCATTCCACCCAAAAATTTGATACCCAGATTTCGCCGAAGAAAACATGTTTTGAGGCCCTTTGAAAAACAATCTGATATGTTACATTCACATAACACTCTATCCGTATCGCGTATTAGTGGGTACACAAATTATTCTATCCAAACTTTATTTTTCTACCTTCTTCATGTTAATCCAAATAAACTTTTGCAGAAATAGCTATACAACATATTTTCTTAGATTACACAGGGAAAAGCGGTAGCGAAATGTTTAAGAACTGGATGCATGGTTCGTGCTGGCCTTAAAATGCCATACCCTTTCTATCCAATCGCGAGAAACAATTGAAATCCTACGGGACTTACAAAGAATCACAAAGTATTAAACACATCGAACCATACAATGGAGATCTGAGAAATGGTTGATTCTATAAGAAATTTATTTGAAATAAATTGTGTGATTTAAAGAGATCTTCATTTGGGTAGTACGTTTTCGTCTATCGCTTAACGTTTACCAATTAAATAATATATTAAAAAAGTCGGATAAATACCAAACCTTGTATTTGAGCTTATATCATTCAAGGATGCGACACGAAGATTTTCAAGAAAATCCCCCCAACCCAGACTACCTTTGACATAGAACATCTTTCTAATTTTTTTATTTTAAAAATGTTCTAACGATTATGATTAAAATATCATGTGTTTAAGATAGTTTCATGGCAAATGAAATGCATGTCTTGAATTTTCTGGGAATGTCCCCAAAAGTCCTTTTCATTCTGAATGACATTCGCATGACTGGTAAACCGTAAGAGATAGACAAACTTTTACTACACAAAAAATGTAGACCTCATTAAAACACATAATTTTTGTCATATACATTTTGTTTGTCGAGTGAACCATTTCCGAGAAATTTCTTGTTATTTGTTTCAATTTTCCAATAAGATGCGAATTCGTTATTATTACTTTCTCTACTACGTATAGTAAGTAGTGGAAGTATTGTATTCCACCCAAAAATTCGATACCGAGATTTCACCGGAAATACATGTTTTGAGACTCCCTGAATCCAAAAAAAGCATTTTTGGAAAGCATTTTTGTCCGTGTGTGTGTGTGTCTGTGTGTCTGTGAACAGCATAACTCAGAAACGAACAGTCGGATAAACACCAAACTTCGTATTTAGGTTCAGTATCTACCAGAGATGCGACACGAAGGTTTTCAAAAAAATCCACCACCTAGACTACACTTTACATGGAACATTTTTCGAAAATTTTAATTTTCTCAAAAATGGTTAACGATTTTGATTAAAATATCATATGTTTAAGATATTTCATGAGAAATGAAATGTATATCTCGAATTTTCTGGGAATATCTCTAAAAGTATTCTTCATTGTGAACGACTTTTGCATAACTGGTAAACCATAAGATATAGACAAAATGTTACTACACAAAAAATGTAGATCGCGTTAAAATACACAATTTATGTCATATACATTTCTTTTGCTGAATGAACCGTTTTCGAGATATTGCTTGTTATTCCCTTAAATTTTCCAATACTTATACTTTTTCTCAAATTCGTTATTCATTTTTTTTGTCCTGGTAATGCAAAGAGAATGAAATTCTCCACATAGCAACCAGCTCT
Source organism: Deroplatys truncata (assembly GCA_030765065.1). NCBI lineage: Eukaryota > Metazoa > Arthropoda > Insecta > Mantodea > Mantidae > Deroplatys > Deroplatys truncata. The sequence continues at coordinate 107,062,254 of CM060987.1, read as the reverse complement.
TAAAATACTTGACTATCGCTTAAAGCCTAACAATTCCCTTTGCATCTACAAGAAAATTAGCAATAAGACTAACACCTCCATTAACATGAAATAGATGGAGAATAAGTGTTTGTAAAAATAGTTTGTACAAGAGTAGAGAACGTCATGTGAGTCTAACACATCAGAACTTTCCTCTTTTTTCCCCCTCTGCTTTTACCAAAGGGAGCCTGGACTTGCAGTTAGCTGTAGTATTGAATTCTGGCGTGGAATGCAATACTTTCTGCACTCTAGTTGACGTCGTAGAGAACGTAAAACAGCGGCGATGTGTTTCCAGCATTGAATTGAAACTGTAGTCAAATGAAACAAAATTAAACAAACATACTACTCTCAGCGATGCAGAAATCGATAGTAAATCCAAATAAAATAGTGAAAACAAGCACGGGGAAACTAATTACATTTGTATTTATCTCAGTGCTTTGTAGTGGTAATGTGATACGAGCAAAACATTACATGCCATTATTTACATGGATATATGCAACATGTATGTTGTAACAAGGGACTGCTGCGGTTTAAGGGTCCCTGAACAAGTGTTAGCGACATCAAAATTTATGTACCTAAATATACTGGCGTTGCTTCGTAAATAAAGCCATTTTTAAATAGTAATTGTTATTTGCGCTAGATAGAACTAGAGATAGGTAGGATAGGAAAAATATAACGAAAGTTTTGCCAAAATACGAAGACATAATGCCAAAATATTATGAAATATATATATTTTTAAAGCCAAAACATGTTATACTTAAATAGTTTGGATTAGCTTCACTTCATTAGTTTAAAAAATCTGATGTGTTACACTCACATGACTTTCTCTACTGTTGTACAAACTATTTTTACGAACTCTTATTCTCAATCTATTTCATATTAATCGAGATAAACATTTGCAGAAAAGATCTTTTAACATACAAAGAGAATTACATTTTACACATAGCGACCAGTTCTAAAAATATTTGACTATCGCTTAAAGCGTACTATGTTCCCCTTGTTTTGTATTTGCAGGGGCAATATAGAAATACAGTAGCCTTTTAGCATAGAAATATCTCTTAATAGCTGGTTACTATGTGCAGCACCTTCTCTTTGCCACAGATTAATACTCTTTGCATATCCAAGACAAAAAAAATGAATAACGAATTCCCATTTGAGAAAATAAGTATTGAAAAATTTAAGGGAATAACAAGCAATATCTCGAAAATGGTTCACTCAACAAAAAAAATGTACATGATATAAACTGTGTATTTTAACGCGATCTACATTGTTTGTGTAGTAAAAGTTTGTCTATCTCATGGTTTACCAGTTATGCAAAAGTCGTTCACAATGAAGAATACTTTTGGAGACATTCCCAGAAAATTCAAGATATACATTTTATTTGTCATGAAAATATCTTAAACTTATGATATTTTAATCAAAATCGTTAGTCATTTTTGAGAAAACAAATTTTCGAAAAATGTTCCATGTAAAGGGTAATCTGAGGTGGGGTATTTTCTTGAAAACCTTCGTGTCGCATCTCTGGAAGATACTGAACCTAAATACCAAGTTTGGTGTTTATCCGACTGTTCGTTTCTGAGTTACGCTGTTCACAGACAGACAGACAGACAGACAGACAGACACACACACACACACACACAGACACACACACGGACATGTTTCCAAAAATGCTTGTTTTGATTCAGGGGGTCTCAAAAAATGTATTTCCGGTGAAATCTCGGTATCGAATTTTTGGGTGGAATGCAATACTTCCCCTAATTACTATACGTAGTAGAGAAAGTAAAAGCCACTCGTCAAAAAAATCCATTACCCTGTGTCCATCTGAAAAGCCCATCTGCGTTAGAAAACCAGATTGGAAGTGGTATTCTTACTGCCATTTCATTTATGTTATTATAGCTAAAAACTACAATTACGTACCATCATTCCGGGTGCCATGTTTGAACGTCACTGTAACTTCTCTACTTTAAAGACAAAGTCCATGCATTTTCATAAAAGCTAACATAAATTACAGGGAAGGGATTCGATAACGTCGATATCTCGTACTGAGTGATATCGAAGTATGTGTAACAATTTGAAGTCAATCCGATACTTTCTCGATACGTTAAATGTTTAATGTACACATTTCTATTCGAGACAGCATTATTGTTAGGTTTTGCGTTTCACGTTACGCTAGACAAGGACGAAAGGAATGGAATATGGATATAACTTGCAGTGTTGCTTAGCAAAGCATTGCTGGATTCGTCATTCCTGGCTCCTGCCCCTGATTCCTAACCTATGAGCATATATGCAACACTCCATATAGTTTGCCTACCTCTTTCAGTAAACGCCGCGCGGGAATCGAAAGCACACCCGCAACAATGGAAAATAATTGTGTGTTCGACGAAAACCTCTTTCTCTCGCCTTACCGCTATAAAGCAGCCCGCAATATGTAATTGACAATGAGTGATTCTATCCCATCAGAATCAGTAGCCTACTGTTCGTGAATGTGAGTTTGTTACTGTGAGAGACGCCATCTGTTTGCGTGGAGGCGAAGGCTGGGCACGCAGAGACGGCAGTAACCTCACCCGCGCAGTTCCGAGAATTATTAAGACTGGGTTCTGCTCGAAACTACTAGAAATCGCTAAGACTGAAGTTCCAGCATGAATGAGAACATTCTGGCAATTTTCGCGGTGTTCTAAGAGAATGTGGACAGCGAATGGGCGCAAGAGTGAGTTGTGTGACAGTCGCATTGTGTTAGCAAGTGAAGTAGTATTAGCTCTCCAAACGAGTGTACTAGTACTAGATTTTACATGCCAAAGGTGTCCAGTGCTCGATTTATTGTTCTGGCTGAGGAATTCAAACAAGATTTCATAGACACTGATGGAACTGTTATGCCATATACTATTTGTGTTTCAGGAATTTTGTTAGTTGAAAAACACCACCGGGATCGCATCAAACAACACATTTCCAGCTCTAAGCATCAATTGAACAATACTCTTCAAGCAAACAAATCACGGCAACCTCTATTACGAGATGCGTTTCAACAGAGTTCTTCAAAAAGCCAAAATCTGAAGGAATTAAACATTGATTTGTGTGCAGCTCTTATACAAGCAGGAATTCCACTCAATAAGGTGAACCATCCAGCCTTCAAGGGATTTCTTGAAAAATACACAATGCTCGATGAGAGTACTTTAAGAAAAAACTACATGGAGCCTGTTTACCAAGAAACCATAGAAAGAATCAAGGAGAAAGTGTTTGATTGCGATGTGGGAATCATTGTGGATGAAACCATAGACTCAGTGGAACAATATGTTTTGAACATTTTAGTTTTTTCCTTAACAGGGAAGAAAGTTAGGCCCATGTAGTTAAAAATGTACGAGCTGCAGAAAGCCAATGCCAGTACAGTAATGCCATCCATTATGGACTTCTGCCAAAAACTCTTGGCCTACTGGTATCGAGTTTGAAAAACTTCTTCTTGTGGTTACGGACCAGGCTCCATACATGGTTTCAGCTGTTAACCAATTGAAACCTTTATTTTCTAACTTGAAGCATGTGACATGCTTGGCTCATGCCCTTCGTAGGGTTTGTGAATCCATAAGGAACGAATACGACATCGCAAATCAATTCATCTCTGCTTTGAAGAAGCTTCTACTGAAAGCTCCGAGACGTGTTGTTTAATACGGGAAATCACTGGCCTGCCCCTTCCAAATTTCCCGGTCAATACTCGCTGGGGATCTTGGATTGAGTGTGTGCTGCTATGTTTTGTGAGAATTTTGACAAAATTAAAGAGTTTGTGCTTTCTTTGGTTCCATCCGACGCAGGTGCAACTTCCAAGGCACAGTAACTTCTGTTACCGGAGAAAATAATAATTTTCAGACAGAATTATATTGTGTCCATAGTTACAAGTACCTGCCGGCAGCTATTAAACGATTGGATGAACAAGGTCTGGAAAAGGAAAAACAATGGGATGTTTTTATTTCCGTGAGGGAGCAGTTAGATGGCTTTGCCAAAGACAAACTTGAATCTAGTCTTCAGAAGAATCTAGACATTGAGGAATTCGCCACATCTGTAGAGTTGCCATTCCGAGTGAATATAAGATTTAAATTCACAAAAAAGTATCTAAAAAAGATTGACATGTGGTTAAAATTTCAGCCCAATTGAATGGATAGTTTAGAAAATAGTAATTTCAGTTGTGCATACCCTTAAATAAACCAGCACCTTATTGTCCCTTTTTTACCTTATTTGAGCACCCTTTCCCTTCCTTTTTTCATCTGAAATTTGCACCTTAAATTCCTAACCCTGTTTATAAGCATATACAGGCTGTGGTAAAAGCCGCTTTCCTGAAAATTTAAGAAAGCGCTGTTTGTAATCATTTTTACTAATATTTGATATAAGAAGCACTGCTTCAATAAAGATTAAACAGATAAAGTACTAACCAGTGGCTGCTAATGGCCTTAACGACGCGTGAAGCTATTTTCAAACAAAAAAAGACGTACAACTTTACGTTGTCTCTCCTATCCTTTCGGTTGGCGTCGCGAAACGGCTACCTCCGCACTAAAGTGGTTTCACTCTAAGTTTAAAGGAGTTGTAAACAAAACCACGTGACAAGAGAGCACCTAATTTGCTGGTGGGCAAACTACAACTTTTCCCGCTTAGCACGTTGTCTCTTCCTACACATAAAACAGTTCGGTTCAGATCGTAACATTTTCTGGTTATTCTCGTGTAGAGAAATTTTAAAAACCCATTATTGTAACAGTTCAATTTATAAAACAAAATATGTTTGTTCAGATTCGCCAATAACTAAATGAACCGTTATAACAGAGGGTTTAAGATCTTTACGCAGGCGCTGCAGTTCATTCCCGATTTCCGGATAAGTCGCCAGTGTACTTTTGCAACGTGTTGAAAAAATGAGTGTCAAGGCTGAGAATCCTCTGACACTGTGGAAATATAACGCGGGAAATGGAAAGAAGACAATTGGGTTAAATTCTTTTAACAGTCTGTGAAACGCACCCAACTTTAATACACAGTGAATATTGTTGGCCATGGTTTAGCAATAATTGACCTTCTTTGTTAGTGATTCAGAATTGTTGCTCGAATTCCTCGGGTCGCGTTTGTTTTCTGTGGTTTTCTAACATATAGTGCTAATCATTTTCCTAATTTGTTGACTCATAAAAGGTGAAAGCAAAGGTGGTATACTGACATTAGTCATTAAATGAATGATTTCTAAAACCTGAAGTTGAGAACAGTTTAATCCAGTACCTTTAATCACAGAAACCGAACTGTTCAGGTACAACTTTTATTTGTCTACTCGTAGTATTATGTGTTAGAAGTTTAGGATGTAAGGCAAAATATAGGAACAAGACATACAATGTTTAAAAGCGAATGATCCTCAAGCTGGGTAATATACTGTATTCACATTCTGTCTGAAGCAATTTCCTCTCACGGGCACTTATTTCCACGTGGTGCTGCCATGTGCTCGGCGGAGTGAATACATTTAAATGTTGTTTACTTCTCCTTTCAACTTGTATTAAAAAAGATATAGTTTACATTACTGCTTTAATTGTTGTCTTAAACAACAATCTGTTCAGTCTAACATTTTCATTATATTGCGCTACATTAAAAGGCGAGTTTTCTTTTAGAGTGTCATCAAATTCATTCTGATTTTTATGGAGCTGTTCTAAATGCAGCGCGTATTTAAGATGCTCAGCAGAATCTGATTGTTTATGCCATGACCAATTGGTATTCAGAATGCCACAAACGCCGACAGAATTCCACACCGTCTTCTTTATTCCAAGTAATAGACATGCCCAGCAAAGCAGATTTTGCCAGTAATTATTACCGCAAAACCACTTATACTCGTGTAGCACGAGCTTTTAAAATGTCTGATGTAACATTCACACCTTTCCGTTCCACTTTATGCCGATACAATAAGAAATGACTGTCTATCACATCACGTCTCGTCCTTATTCCAATGCGAAAAATATTTTTCTAACATGCAACCCACTACGTCATTTTGCGGATTCATTGCAAATCGCCAATGGTCTAAATGTCTTAAAACAAATGTTTTGTCGATGTTTAAACCCATACTAGCGAACTTCCAAGACCATGCACACACAACGACAATAATCACTGCGTACAACTTGATAACTCACATGAACTGAACTGACACTGAAGGTCCTAGACCGAGAACTTAGAGTTTGAGAAGTGATTTGGGAGGGAAATCACACCGTTACCCTAGGGAAGGAGTGTTTGCAAGTCTATAAAAGTTTTCACAAGTGTCAATGACCTCCGAATAGCTTCTAAACGGATCTTTCTATTCCAAAAAATCCGGGATTTTAGCTTCACTAGTGTCGAAGCAGTCGTTCGTAGGATGTACTCAGCACTCATACAATCCAAAGCTTGAGTTGGTTGTCATGGCAACCAGACATAAACAGTGCAACTAAACATCCCAGAGCCAGAGTAGATCATGCACCAACGCTCTATACTTGCTGATGGACATTGCGGCTTTCCCATTTCACTCGCTTACAACAATTTTTCCTTATTCCCTGCTACTGCTGTTGTAATACTTGGTAAAATTCTTTTTCTATAGGAGTATTGGAATATTTAAATATAAAATGTTTAAAATAGAAGTGAATTATATTCGAATGTAGGTATATTATTTTATGACTCTAAAGTGTTCCTGCTCTACTACATTGGCTTTGTAAATTCTTTTTAATCTTTTATTAATTTATAAAGCTTAATGGTGTTTTATAGCCTTATCTGTTAGAAACCATAGGCTTTTCAGTGAAAGAATCATCCATTTCGGTGTGGTGATATCTGAAATTACCCTACATACATACACACACACCCAGATACAAGTACATACCTACATACATACATTCTCTATTTATAATATTAGTATACATGTGTTTATGCCTTATGTTTGAGTATTAAAATTTATAGGATGATGGTGCTGATAGTGGTTATGCTGTTCTTTCCGATGGCAAACCTAATGGCCTATGTCATGAATAGCAATCTCAATTCATTCAAGGGTGCACTCGACACTACAATTACTGCGTTTACATGGGGTATTTAAATCAATTTGAATGCATAGTCCGTACTCGGTACGATCCGGTTTACACATACATGTGAAAACTAAGTGAAACGGATCTGGATTCACTGTATTTCACCTTTACACGTAAAACTAACTTAAGTAATTGAACCAAATTAAATGGTTTTCATTTACAATACAGCGCAAGTCCTGCGCCATAAGTTGGTGCTTAGTGTTCCGGTTCTCAGCCACGAAATGCTTGAAGGCTCGAGTTATAAAAAATGTATAATTGGCTTGTCTATTAAAGTTTGGCCCTGTCGAATCATGCAATAGACCACTAATACAATTCATGCAAGTTTAATAAGTAAATATTATTACAGGAGTGAGATTGGTTGAAAAAGATTCCGATGTGTTGCACTCACATGATTTTTCTCTACTCACACATCTAAAAAGCTATTCTTATAAACATTTATTCTTCTATCTCTTTCTCGTTAATCGTGACAAACTTTCATTAAATATTTCGTTGTATACATAAGATGGATATAAGAGGAAGTTGATGATTAATTCAAAATTTTTTATTTTTTATTTCATTAATTTTTACTTTCTCTACTACGTATAGTAAGTAGGGGAAGTAGTGTATTTCACCCAAAAATTCGATACCGAGATTTCACCGGAAATACATGTTTTGAGACCCCCTGAATCCAAAAAAGTATTTTTGGAAACATGGCCGTGTGTGTGTCTGTCTGTGAACAGCATAACTCAGAAACGAATAGTCGGATAAACACCAAACTTGGTATTTAGGTTCAGTATCTTCCAGAGATGCGACACGAAAGGTTTTCAAGAAAATCCCCCCACCCCAGATTACCCATTACATGGAACATTTTTCGAAAATTTTAATTTTCTCAAAATGGCTCTAACGATTTTGATTAAAATATCATATGTTTAAGATATTTTCATAACAAATGAAATGTATATCTCGAATTTTCTGGGAATGTCTCCAAAAGCATTCTTCATTGAGAACGACTTTTGCATAACTGGTAAACCATAAGGGACAGACAAAATTTTACTACACAAAAATGTAGATCGCGATAAAATACACAATTTATGTCATACACTTTTTTTTCGAGATACTGCTTGTTATTCCCTTAAATTGTCCAATACTTATACTTCTCAAATGGAAATTCCTTATTCATTTTTTATGTCCTGGACATGCAAAGGGAATGGAATGCGCCACAATGCAACCAGCTCTTAAAAGATTTGACTATCGCTTTTAATACTACCATGTTCCCTTGCATCTACAAGAAAATGAGCAATAAGATTAACATCTCGATATCTCGATTAACATGAAGCATATGAAAAATAACTAAAAATAGTTTGTACAAGAGTAGAGAAAGTCATGTGAGTGTAACACATCAGATTTTTTAATTAGGCTAAAGCGATAGTCAGGTGTTTATTAAACAGATTACTATATGATGGCTTTGAAATTCCATATTGTTTACATGGTTACGAGAGGGGAAAACCAATAGCGACTTCTCAGGTGAAAAGAGTATGTTTTTTAAAATTCAAACCAATAACAAAATATATTTCGAAAATGATTAACGCTACAAAATAAATTATGACATAAATTGTGTGATTTAGCGATATTTACATTTTAGGCATTAAGATTATGTTTATCCCTTACGTTTACCAATTATACAAAAGTAATTTAGAATAAAAATGATTTAATGAATTTCGAATTAATCAAACTATTTAAATGTATATATATATATATATATATATATATATATATATTAAGAAGTGACAGTAAATGCTATGCATTACAAATCAAACAGAACAAAATGATGAGACGAATAAAAGGTACAAGCCTAGTGAAAGTTAAAATAACTGTTCTTGTCTATAACATTTTAGCCTTATAACGGTAGGGAGGTATTTCGATTTTGCACAATATTCCATAATCTAATAGGTATTCCCAGAAAATTCAGTCGTGAGAACCGTGTTTGAAACCATTTTTTTTCTATGTAAAGGGTATCTTGGGATAGGGTGTTCTTGAAAATCTTGGCGTCGCATCTTTGGAAGACGATGAACTTGAATACCAAGTTTGGTATTTATACGTTTCACTTTGCTTTATGCTGTTCAGACACTTACATACAGACACACATCTGAGATACCTGTGTACTTGATCGTCGTTACCCGGTAACCGTACTAGCAGAAGCTAGCACAGATAAACAAGCGACGAAAGGTCAGTGACAAAGTATTTTGCACGTTTGTTATTGCGTTCACGTTCCAAAGCAGATTTAACGACGTTGTTTACGTCACACTTTGCAGTGATCGTAAATACGACAGATGGAAATCTTATATGGCAGCAATATTTTCTCGCTCATATTTTTCAGCGGGATGTGTGATTGATGCGTGCACCTGATAGAAAACGGCTCTGAGTGACGTCATATTCTCAGTAAATTGCACAGCTGTTGACGCGGGCGTCTGATGGAATGCTGAACCCCTTCCATATATCGTTGCGTTCGAAATATTCTCCTTTTTTACTTTGTGTAATACAGTAAGTATTACATTCCATCAAAAATTAGATACCGAGATTTCACCGAAATACACGTTGTGATGCACCTGAATAATAATAATAATAATAATAATAATAATAATAATAATAATAATAATAATAATAAAGCCTTTTAGAAGTTCAATTTATGCCTGTCTATCTGTCTATCTGTCTATGAACAGCATAAATCAAAAGCGAAAGGTCAGTTCAACGCCAAACTTGGTGTTTTTCAGCATCCTCCAAGCTATCGGCACTACCATTTTGCTTGCACCTGAAGCAGTACGTTCTGAGTAGCTAAATATAAAATTATGACGATAGGTAAAATGAATATTAATAACAGTAGGAATAGTATTATTAAATAAAACTGGGAAGTGAATTTTACATCTAAAGGTGAATATGGGTTTAAAAGATAGTGCCCGCAGCAGGCCAGAAATGGAGTGGTTTTTCCCTCATTCTAACAAGTGAGAAGAGAATACGCTTTGTTAGTGTACCGCTAGGTCGTCTGAAAATCACATGCGTCAAAAACGGTCAATGCCCCCCGATAGCTTCAGGATTCCAATAAGAAAGAAGGCAGAAATCATGTGATAGTGAAATGAGGAGATGGGAATTTTAAAATAAAGAAATAGAGTTTAGAAGACGCACTTCTTCTTCGTGGTAGTTCCTTGGAGGTGGTTTTTAAACAATGTGTCGGTGGATAGGGGAGATGGTATGAAGCACAGCAGTAAAGAAATGCGCTGTGTGTGTGCGTGCGTGGCCAGGAGTCAAATTTTAAAACGGTGACGGGAAATAAACGGGCAGGAAAATGAATCAGTCGTATTAACCACTAACCCTAGATCCAAGATACAGGCAAATCCCTGAGCTAGCATCGAACCCGGGACCATTCCTGCAAATCTCGTGCCGCAATTGGCGCTCAACATCCGTACCCCTGCACACTCCAAATTATCGTTTACATGAACAAATATACAGATGTTATATGATATTCGTTATTTTGTATTATTCAAAATGTCTCTGAAAATTTTCGTTAATCTACCATATGTACAAGCTGTTTGCATGACAAATAAAATTCCTGTTCATTATAATCATTTTTGTCTAATTGGTAAACCGTAAGAGAGAGACAAAATCTTACTACAAAATAAACTTGATCTCCTTAAAACACACAACGTATGTCAAACATTTTTTGTGATGTGAACCATTTCTGAGATATTCCTAGTTATTGGTTTGAATTTTCAAATAGTTATACTTTTCTCAACTGGGAAGTCGCTATTCATTTTTACTTTCTCTACCACACATAGTAGGTAGAGAAAGTATTGCATTTCACCAAAAAAATTATACTGAATATCTCTTGCGGGTTTAATTATTAAGTTCATTCAGAATATATACGATTTTAAAGCTTGTTTCCAGAATATTTTAATATATCTATGTACATTCAAGAATAACACAAAAATTTCCAATTAAAAGCTATTTTTGGTTGCGGGGATTTTCTTGAAAATCTTCGTGTTGCACCCTTGCAAGATACTAAACTTAAATACCAAGTTTGGTGTTTATCCGAGATGTCGTTTTCACTTTCTCTACCACGTACCTAGTAGGACTTGCTGGAGAAGGTACTGCATTCCATCCAAAAATTCGATACCGAGATTGTATATCTGTGCCTTTGAACAGCATAACTCAAAAACGAAAAGTCGGATCAACACCAAACTTAGTATTTAAGTTCAGTATCTTCCAAAGATCCGATACGAAGATTTTCGCGAAAATCCTCGTACCCCAAACTGCCTTTTCATGGAACATTTTCGACATTTTTAATTTTTACTTTCTCTACTACTTATAGTAAGTAGGGGAAGTATTGCATTCCACCCAAAAATTCGATACCGAGATTTCACCGGAAATACATGTTTTGAGACCTCCTGAATCCAAAAAAAGCATTTTTGGAAACATGTCCGTGTGTGTGTCTGTGTGTGTGTGTGTGTGTGTCTGTGTGTGTGTGTGTGTCTGTGTGTGTGTGTGTCTGTGAACAGCATAACTCAAAAACGAACAGTCGGATAAGCACCAAACTTGGTATTTCTTCCAGAAATGCGACACGAAGGTTTTCAAGAAAATACCCCCACCCCAGACTACCCTTTACATGGAAGATTTTTCGAAAATTTTAATTTTCTCAAAAATGGCTCTAACGATTTTGATGAAACTATCATATGTTTAAGATAATGTCATGACAAATGAAATGTATATCTCGAATTTTCTGGGAATGTCTCCAAAAGTATTCTTCATTGTGAACGACTTTTGCATAACTGGTAAACCATAAGAGATAGAAAAAATTTTACTACACAAAAAATGTAGATCGCGTTATAATACACAACTTATGTCATATACATTTCTTTTGTTGAGTGAACCGTTTTCGAGATATTGCTTGTTATTTCCTTAAATTTTACAATACTTATACTTTTTCTCAAATTCGTTATTCATTTTTTTTATGTCCTGGACATGCAAAGAGAATGGAATGCGTCACATAGCAACCAGCGTTAAAATATTTGACTATCGCTTAAAAGCTACCATATTTCCCTTGCATCTACAAGAAAATTACCAATAAGATTGACATCTCGATATCTCGATTAACATGAAGCATATGGAGAATAAGCGTTTGTAAAATTAGATTGTACAAGAGTAGAGAAAGTCATGTGAGTGTAACACATCAGATTTTTTAAAACTGGCTCTTAACGAGTGAAGCAGTATTTCATCGCTTATAATATAATTTAGATTCTGAGTGAGGCTAACTGCAGATTTCCGTGAATTCGGAAGGGATAAGTCAAGCTCTTGGACACCCTTGGCGAGGTCATCACCCCTATACAAAAGAGAGCCAAGCCCTGTATAGCATCTACTGGCTGGGTTCGAGTCTAACTGTAAACCCCGTAGCGCGTGGGTAAAAATTTGTATAAATTGAGGAGAAACGTGAAGCTCGTTCTCTAGTATTTTGTTGACTTCGGCGAGTATACATATATTCATCGACGCTCCCACGAGCACGTGTTCGAGATGTGAGCATAAGTTAAAGATACTAATATTCCGGGAGCATTTAAGTATTTTATATATCGCCGTGATAATTGGAAGCGAGTTTTGCTTTTATTTAGTGAACGGGAAAATAAGTTTACGCCGCTATTCCCGTAAAGCCCTCAGTTAGCCTTTGCTCCGAGAACATTCTTGCCTGTAAATTGAGTCGTCTATAAACTATGAATCAACGTAAATCGTACTCTTCATTCCAACGTGGTAAACCTAGTTACCCTGCAGATAAGAGCTACTCATTGGGCATTTGAGCAAGACAGCCACACGAGTTTGTAAAAAATACCGTATATTAATGATATTTACATTCCAAATAAAATGTATATAGAATTTGCTGGAAATAGCCTCTTCATTCGGAAGGAAATTTATATCAACTTGTAAGGTTAAACGATAGACGAAAACGTACTACACAAGAAATGTAGATCTCTTTAAATCACACAACTTATTTAAATACCTTTTTTGGGGGCATCAGCCATTTCCGAGATATCGGTTATTAATGGTTTGAGTTGTTCAATACTTAGCCATTCTTCTCAAGTCCTGCCAACATTCAGTTGTTTCTCGCGATTCCATTGAAACAGTATGGAATTTTAAGGCTAGCGTATAGCGTCCAGCTCTTAAGCATTTGACTATCGTTGTTACCTTTGTGTCTATAACGTACGTGTAATGTAGATATTTCCAAAGGTTTATTCGGATTAAGATTATGTAGATATATAAAAAAACTTTAGTAAGACTGGTTTGTATACCACTAATAAACGATAGAGGTTAGAGAAGGTCATGTGAATGTGTCACATAAGATTTTTACTTTCTCTACTACGTATAGTAAGTAGGCGAAGTATTGTATTCCACCCAAAATTCGATACCGAGATTTCACCGGAAATATATGTTTTGAGACCCCCTGAATCCAAATAAAGCATTTTTGAAAACATGTCCGTGTGTCTGTCTGTGTGTCTGTGAACAGCATAACTCAGAAACGAACAGTCGGATAAACACCAAACTTGATATTTGGGTTCAGTATCTTCCAGAGATGCGACACGAAGGTTTTCAAGAAAATCCCCGCACCCCAGATTTCCTTTTACATGGAACATTTTTCGAAAATTTTAATTTTCCCAGAAATGGCTCTAACGATTTTGATTAAAATATCACATATTTATGATACTTTCATGACAAATAAAATGTATATCTTGAATTTCCTGGGAATGTCTCCAAAAGTATTCTTCATTGTGAACGACTTTTGCTTAACTGGTAAACCATAAGAGATAGACAAAATTTTACTGCACAACAAATGTAGATCGCGTTAAAATACACAATTTATGCAATATACATTTTTTTTTTTTGCTCAGTGAACCATTTTCGAGATATTGCTTGTTATTCCCTTAAATTTTCCAATACCTTTCCAATGCCTACCAATTCCCCTTGTATCTACAAGAAAATTAACAATAAGATTAACATCTCGATTAACATGAAGCATATGGAGAATAAGCGTTTGTAAAAATAGATTGTACAAGAGTAGAGAAAGCCATGTGAGTGTAACACATCAGACTTTTTTAGTTATGATGTTCACATGGGCACAGGCACACACACATACACTGGGATCTTCTTTGTTGAAACGCTTTACTTGGATTCAGGGTGTCAAAACGTGTATTTTCTGTAAACTCTGGGTCTCGAATTTTTGGGTGGAATGAGAAGGTAATAGTTAATTCGGTGGTCTTAATTACCCGCTTCGATATCTCGTGAAACTAAGAAAGATTAATCAAGGAGTATATCACGAGTTTCTTATGTAACCAAAATTGGCCTGTTTAGCAGACACATCTGGCTGGGGTAGTTTCTTACAAGAAGGGGAGTTTTTTCTTTCCACTTCTTTAAGCCTCCCCCCTAGAACTCGTTACCGTAGCTCTATGAATGGAAAGTAAACGTTTGGCACCCAACTGAGAAATTACATATCCCCCCATCCTTAACCGATTTCTTCAACAATTCGTCGTCAAGTTGGACCACTTTTACCTGAACGTCGTATATCGAAAGAAGCTTGCTGTCAGTCGCAATATTCACCCTTCTGCGGACACAAACATTTCTATTATCATATCCACCCCTGGGGCAAGGGCCGCGGTGACGTCATGTACACAAAGGCCTGCTCCGCGACCCCAAGGGACTTTATGCCTCCCTCCTGTCAATTGTTACCATGGGCACACAGCGATGTTATTGAAAATATTTCACAACTTCTCAGATATTGCTCTGCATCTCTGCTAAATAAACATGGCGGAGTTTATAATATTACTCACAGGAAATTAAAATTGCAGACATTTCATATCCCATGTGAACATTCACACGACCTTCTTCACCAATGACGAATTTGCATACATCCATGTTATTGTATTCATATAAAAATCTTGCACTTACATGACTTTCTCTACTCTTGTACAAACTGTTTATACAAACGCTAATTCTCCATCCACTTCATGTTAATCGAGATATCGAGATGTTAATCTTATTGCTAATTTTCTTGTAGATGCAAGGGGAATTGGTAGGCTTTAAGCGATAGTCAAATATTTTAAGAGCTGGTTGCTCTGTGGAGCCTTCCATTCTCTTTGCATGTCCAGTATATAAAAAGCGAATAACAAATCCCCACTTGAGAAAAAGTATAAGTATTGGAAAATTCAAACAAATAACAAGGAATATCTTGGAAATGGTTCACTCGACAAATAAAATTTATATGATATAAATTGTGTGTTTTAGCGAGATCTAGATTTTTTGTATATTAAAATTTTGTCTATCTCTTAAGGTTCACCAGCTATGTAAATGTCATTTGGCATGAAGATGGGCTTTTGGGGACATTCCCAGAAAATTCAAGATATGCATTTCATTAGCCTTAAAAATATCTTAAACATATATTTTAATCAAAATCGTTAGAGCTATTTTTGAGAAAATGAAAATTTTCAAAACATGTTCCATGTAAAAGGTATCTGGGTTAGGGGGATTTTATTTAAATATGTCGTATCCTTGGAAGATAGTAAGCTCAAACAACAAGTTTGGTATTTATCCGACTTCTCGTTTCCAAAAATCCTTTATTTGGATTCAGGGCACCTCAAAACTGTGTTTCCGGTGAAATGTAGGTATTGAATTTTTGAGTGGAATGTAATACATCCCCTGAGAAAGAAAAAAGTTTGTTAACGTCGGTATTAATTGCCAGGATCATATCAGCGCCGCCGGTGTGCCGGGATTTGTCCCGCAGGGGCATTTTTACATGCTAGCAAAACTACTGATATGAAGCTGTCGCTTATAAGGACACTTAAAAGTTGTTGGTCTGAGTCAGGTTGAAGACCGTGACCTCGGAAACCGAAGGACAGCACCCAACTACTGAGCCACTCAGACCTCTCTATCACATTGAGGCAGTGTTTTTAACACTTAAATGATTTCAGTCTAATTATATAAATATAAATTCAATAACAGCCCGCCTTAAAGCAATATGTGTATGTAACAATATATTAAATATGTATATTATAGTCATTATATATGTTTATATTGTTGTATACATGTAATAATGTTATGTGAATGTATTACTTAATTTAATAATGTAGGAGGTGTGAGAATAATAGGTTAAAAGTTGCTAACAATGAGGTAATAATGAGGTAACCTTGAGGCAATAATGAATTATGAAAGCTTAATAATGCTACTTGTGATTCTTGGGAGCAATAATAATGTAATTTTTGTGATAGTTTATAAAATAGCCAATCAACAACAGAAAAAGCTTTAGTTAAATGAAAGTATTCTATTGGACTAGTGTTAGCCAATCAGAAACTAAAATGGAGCAAAATTTACAAATTCAGAAGTCAGTTGCTTGTAGACAGCATTCCTAACCGGACGCGAGATGTGTCCTCGAGAAATTTAATGCGTATTTTGTTGAGACAAAAATAGTTTTATGTGTTAAAATGTGCAAGTAAGTAATTTATAAAAAATATCTCACAGCTCTCTATATTAGTGGTGTTATTTAAATCGTATCAGGCATTAATAAAAGGAGTGAAGTAAAATTACATTCTTCAGTCGTATCACTTCCTGCTAAGACATTCATATCTCTAAAAATAAATACTGACGCAGCCGAGGCAAAAATAATTATATAATATTTAAAGAAACAGTCAAATTACAAAGTTAATATTTTTTAAACATTTGAAGCAAGTGCCACCGGAAAGTACCTTTTTTTTGGGGGGGGGAGGGATGGCTACCGCAAACTTTTTACCATACGTGCGGTTGCACTACTTCAAGTTCGGCTCCTCAACAGTCGAAATACAATTCAACTCCTTCAATACAACTTCTTCAAATGGGGCAAATAACAACGTAAAAATAACGTAATAATAATTAACTTCTTCAACGTACATAGTACGTAGAGAAGGTATTGCGTTTCACCCGAAAATTCAATAGTGAAGATTTCACCGGAAATACGTGTTTTGGGGCCTCTTGAGGAAAAAAAAAGAAAAAGCATTTTCTAAAAACTCAAAAATGAAAAGTCGAGTAAATACCAAACTTGGTATTTATGTTCATTACCTTCCAAAGTTGGGAGATGAAGATTTTTAAGAAAATCCCCCACCCCAAATTACCCTTTACTAGGAGCATTTTTCGAAATTTTAGATTTCCTACAAATGGCACTAACGATTTGATACCACATTTAAAGATATTTATATGACAAATAAAATTTATATCTGGAGTTTTCTTGGCATAGGCTGCAAAGTCCTCTTCATTGGGAAGTAATTTCTATAATTTTGTATAACTGATAAACATTAAACGATAGACGAAAAAGTACTGCACAAAAGAAGTAGGTCTCTTTAAAACCCCCAATTTATTTAAAGTAAGTTGTTGTGGCATAAGTCATTTCCGAGACATCAGTTATTAATGGTTCGAATTATTCAAAACTTAGCCATTCCTTTCAAGTCCTGTCGGATTTTGGTTGTTTCTCACAGTGGAAATAAAGTGAATGTAGTGGTAAGTATAGTGAAACATTATATTCAAAAGAGAAAGTGAAGTAATAGTTTCATAGAAGAGTGAAAAATATAGTCATTGTGTTAAGTGAAGTGCACGATAAATATAATAGGGGAAGATAAATTTAATCCAGAGTGAATGAAAAGTTTAATAAAATTATTAAAGCCTGTAATTTAATTAAAGTATATATTTTCAGGGAAGTGTATTGAACTACTATATATAGAAAGGATAAATAAAATAAACATAGCAGTTAGAATTTTGAATTTTGATGTGAATTTATAACAAAATTGTATAGGGTCTTTCAACAACAGTATACCATCTTTGAACTTCAACAAAACACGTTCTATAAATGATAGAGGTTTATTTGTTTTTATTCTGAAACATAATTAATGGCATTAGTGTGGAAGCGAACATCAGTTAAGTGACCGCCTCGACTTCGTTGGATTGCGCGTATACGGTTGACCCAATTTTCAATGATAGAACAACGTAAATTAGGTCCAACTTCACGAATAACACGCGTGATGCTTTCATAAGATCATTTATTGTTTCTGGCCTGTTGACATAAACTCGAGATTTAACATAACCCCACAAGAAGTAATCCAACGCCGTTAAATCACATGAACTCGGGGGCCAGTTAACATCACCACCATGGGAAATGATGAAACCTATGAACTTCTCCTTCAAAAGATCGATTTCGAGAGCAGTAGGACATGTGGCACCATCTTGCTGGAACCAGATTTTTCTGAGATCCATACCATCAAACTGAGGCCAAAAATAGTCCCTTATAAGAGCCCGGTATCTTTCTCCATAGAGCTTCTCCATCTTCGTGTTGGAAAAAATATGGACCAATGGTTCCACCATACCAAAATCCACACCACACAGTAACCTTTTAGGGATGAAGTGGTCGTTCTTAAATCTGCATTGGATTGTGATTGCTCCAATAGCGGCAATTTTGTTTAACATAACCATCCATCCAAAAGTGGGTTTCGTCGCTGAAGATGATTTTTCGACAAAAATCCGGGTCAACTTCCAATTGCTCCATAGCCCAGTCAGCGAATACACGGCGCAACCTATGATCGTAGGGCTTTAGTTCTTGAGTTAACACCATTTTTAAGCGTGAAACATCAAGTCCAGATGCAGATTTCGCCAAGTTGTGGTCAGCAAAAGCCTCAATTCTTGCGCTCGACGAGCAATTGATTTGTTTCCGTCCTCGCGTACACTCTCACAAACGGCGCCTATCTTTTCGTTGGAGCGCTTACGTCGATTACGTACCGGCGTTCCTTGATCGCTGACAGAACCACTTCTTTCAAATTTATCGATCAAACGCCGAATCGTTTTCTCTCAGGGACGATTATGCACACCGTAAACTTCACGCAATACATGGAAGGTTTGGCGAACAGATGATCCATTTCGAAAATAAATTTTCACAATTTCTACGCGTTGCTGAATGCTGTAACGTTCCATGGCTATTTGTCAATAACAACTGTAACCACGTGAAACAAATTAACGCTGTAACTCAATAACAACGGCAGCTATCACATGTTAAAGATAGGACACTGTTGTTGAAAGACCCTTTATTATAAAAATCTCTATCATTAGTTGAAATTGAATATATGTTTATACTATGTGTAGTTTGGGTACTGGATACCGGTACCTTTACCACGGGATACCAGTGGTTAGAATGTAGTTTGGCTTAGTACGGAATATTCTGTTACATTTACGTTGTTTAATTTACTAATTATTTACTAGAAACTGGGAATAGCTGGACACCAGTTATTTCATGTTGCCGGCTTCCAGTAACAGTAGTTGAATATATTAAATTTTAATTATTGTTATTGCATTTTAAATTTTTACTTTCTCTACTACGTATAGTAAGATGGGGTAGTATTGCATTCCACCCAAAAATTCGATACCGAGATTTCACCGGAAATACATGTTTTGAGACCCTCTGAATCCAAAAAAAGCATTTTTGGTAACATGTCCGTGTATGTGTTTCTCTGTGTGTGTGTGTGTGTGTGTGTGTGTGTGTGTGTCTGTGAACAGCATAACTCAGAAACGAACAGTTGGATAAACACCAAACTTGGTATTTAGGTTTAGTATCTTCCAGTGATGCGACGCGAAGGTTTTCAGGAAAATTCCCCCACCCCAGATTACCCTTTACAAGGAACATTTTTCGAAAATTTTAATTTTCTCAAAAATGGCTCTAACGGTTTTGATTAAAATATCATATGTTTAAGATACTTTCATGACAAATAAAATGTATATTGTGGACGACTTTTGCATAACTGGTAAACCATAAGAGATACACAAAGGTTTACTACACAAAAAATGTAGATCGCGTTAAAATACACAATTTATGGCTTATACATTTTTTCAAAAGTGAACCATTTTCGAGATATTGCCTGTTATTCCCTTACATTTTCCAATACTTACACTTTTTCGCAAATTCGTTATTCATTTTTTTATGTCCTGGGCATGCAAAGAGAATGGAATGCGCCACATAGCAAACGTCTCTTAAAATAGTTGACTATAGCTTAAAGCCTACAATTTCCCTTGCATCTACAAGAAAATTAGCAATAACAGTAACATCTCGATATCTCGATTAACATGAAGCATACGGAGAATAAGCGTTTGTAAAAATAGTTTGTACAAGAGTAGAGAAAGCCATGTGAGTGTAACACATCAGAATTTTTCTGTGACCATGCTGTGGGAACGGAATTTAAAAGCCATCATATTGAGACCAGCTTTTAAAAGATTTTTATTTTTTTTTATTAACGATAAACGCGAAATGTAAGAAAGATGCAAAAAGAAGTATATGCACGATTTATGACAAATGTGACCGAATTATGGCTATAGGTTTGTCGCAAATTTTCGCGAAAATTGGTCGTTTCTGTGAAAACCTTTATTTTTACATAAAAACGAATAAATGGCTTTTAAAAAACTGTATTCTTTTTGAAGGTGTTGAGAGTTTATTTAAAAAGGTACATTAACCCAAAAATTATTCCATTTTATGATCTGCAGGACCATTCATGACAGCTGACAGGGTTTTCCTGAGCTTTTGTAACATTTCGTTAGAAATTGTTTCATTTTGAAGTTCTTGATGTAATTGCTGCAGCGGAAATATAAATGAGCGCGTTGGAACAGAAATAAACTGACGGAAACGCGGCCTTAAGCACTGCACGTGATCAACAGTCGATAACAACGACTGAAAGCTTGTATCTAGCCGAATTTTAAGAACGTTCACGGCGCAGCTGCGACAATGAGAGCCTTGCCTATAACTTAAAAATTACGACCATATTTTCATCAAATTTCTATCATATTTTAAACTATGAATACGACATTTTATATATTTTTCAAGAACTTTTTTTTAGAAATAAACACCAAAACTACCTGCCCCTGTGTATTCACCTATTCCCATTGTACCTACAAGCCAAGATATAATCTGCATTTTAATTCAGTTGCCATTCTTCTAAACCATTTATATGGTTTTATAATTAAATTTATTCAATTTGTAACTTATTTCAAGATGGACAACTAATGTCAACTTTTATATTCTGCTTGCTAAACCTCTTTTAATGTATATCTTTTGTTAAGAATTTTTGTATGTTATTGTTATTCTGTGTCTTTATGGCAATTCCATTTCGTGTTAGATTCTTAAATAAAAAACAAAGCCACTTGATTAACATAAACCGGGTAGAAGAATACACTTTTTTTATTCTACTTATTTTACGTCGCTTTAACTTCTTGGTCATATCGCGACGAATCTGTTGATGGATAACTCTTAGAACGATATGTGATGGACAGCTAGGCTTCTAGGTCTCATCCCTGTAACCACCTGCTTCGTGCCGTGCAGATGGCATTAGGGGACGTCCAGTCTAACCGCCGCCTTCACACAGAAAGGCGGACAATTAGCCTTCTAGATCTCATCCCTGGAAATGCCATCTTTCTTCGTCACGTGCCCATAGAGACCCCCAGCGCATAGCAGCCGGATCTTCTGCTTCGGTCCGTGCAGATGGCACTTGGAATAAGCTTTTTTAAGAATAGTTGGTTGAAGATTGAGTAGAAAAGTCATGTGAATGTAATACATAAGACTTTTATTCTTTATTTCAATATATCAAATATATAGTATTTTATTCAAAATCGTTAGTTATTTCTAAGGAAATAAACATAACGAGCATTTTTATATTCAAAGTATTATATTAAAAAGTGGTTTGGAATGGGGGATTTTAGGAAAATATCAGTATCTTCTTGGAAGATACTGGATTTAAAATACCAAGCTTGATATTTATCCCAATTTTAAGTTTTGAGTTATGCTATTTATAAACACATACACACGTATTTCCTCCAAAAATACCTTTTGGGTTTATTGGACCCCAAAACGTGTGTTTTTAGTGAAATCCCGTAATTGATTTTTGGGGAAATAGAATACTTGTAGAATAGAAAAAGTAAAAGTAGTTTTTTGGATTCAAGAGATCTGAAAATTTGTATTTACATTAAAATTTCCACATCGAAGGTTTTGGTGTAGTACAACAATTCCTGTATATATTCGGAAATAAAGGATGGAGAAAGTAAATACGCTGTAGTTTGCTTTTGAAACGTGCTTTTTGTTTTACTTGAATATATTTCCGTTTTTATTTGCTGAAAACTATAAACTAAACTAACTATGCTGTTTTTAAAAGCCATAAATGTAATTAGAATACCAGTTCTATGAAAGATAGGATAACAAAATTTATACTGGGAAGTTTTAGATATTAGCATAGGACCCTAAATAAACACGAGAAATCCTCTCTCTCGACAACCTACCTCAACTTAACGTTCTATCACTGTCTCACCTCCTGGGAAATGGATACATATTCTCTGATCTGTGCTATTAATGACGTAATACCCCCTTAACCCTATCTTGATATGCTACAAGACGATGTTTTCTTTGCGGTCCGCTTCACTTCCCAGGGTAAACCTTTCAATTAATATATTTGCCTCAAACTAGTGTTTACAAACCTAACATTTGCTTCCACCGTTTAATTTAATGAGTGCTTCTCACCGATTGGTTGAACCCAAGTTTGCTGCTATTTGTTCTCGCTAATCCACTCCCGTGTGCAAACACTCCTTCATCAGCTATTCAGTAATTGAATCTGAAATTAAGGAAACTGGCATTCCTTGCATGCATATGGGACTCGGAGGGGACGATAATATGCTGATAGGGGGGTCCCTGTTCAAACCTCTGTCGCAACTATTGCAGTTGGCCCCAGTCCAGAAAAAGCCAAGCATGACGTTTGTTGTCTGATTTTTTGAAGCAACATACAGTACTAGCCACGGAAAAACTAATACAATAACTCATTAATGTATTTAGATATCTAATTCACAGCTTCTCAGCATCAACACATTAATAATTTCTTTGTTTAATATTTTGTTCTAAGCTTTACGTGTTCTGTATGTTTTGTTTTTGCTAATATTGTACATATAAAAATTAAGAGGATGTTAAAAACACCTATATTAATAATGTACACACGATAGAGAATCAGTATATAACGTTTTAACATATAAAATATAATATGAGATGGAAAGGCCATTGGTAGCTATACAACCAATAAAAATCTGATCTGACTTTCTCTACTCTTGTACAAATTATTTTACAATCGCTTATGCTCCATATGCTTCATGTTAATCGAGATATCGCGATGTTAACCTTATTGCTATTTTCTTGTACATGCAAGGGAAATTGGTAGGTTTTAAGCGATAGTCAAATATTTTAAGAGCTGGTTGCTATGTGGCGCATTCCATTCTCTTTGTATGTCCAGGACATAAAAAAATGAATAACGAATTCCCATTTGAGAAAAAGTATTAGAAAATTTAAGGGAATAACAAGCAATATCTCGAAAATGGTTCACTCAACAAAACAAATATGTATATGACATAAATTGTGTATTTTAACACGATCTACATTTTTTGTATAGTAAAATTTTGTCTCTCTTATGGTTTACCAGTTATGTAAACGTCGTTCACAATGAAGAATACTTTTGGAGACATTCCCATAAAATTGGAGATATACATTTCATTTGTCATAAAAATATCTTAAACATATGATAATTTAATGAAAATCGTTAGAGCCATTTTTGAGAAAATTAAAATTTTCGAAAAATGTTACATGTAAAGGGTAATCTGGGATGTGGGGGTTTCTTGAAAACCTTCGTGTCGCATCTCTGGAAGATACTGGAACCTAAATATCAAGTTTGGTGTTTATCCGATTGTTCGTTTCTGAGTTATGCTGTTCACAGACACACACAGGCAGACACACGGACATGTTTCCAAAAATGCTTCTTTTGGATTCAGGGAGTCTCAAAACATATATTTCCGGTGAAATCTTGGTATCGAATTTTTGGGTGGAATACAATACTTCCCCTACTTACTATACGTAGTAGAGAAAGTAAAAATTACGAGAAATGCAGTAGCATCTAGTAGGCGTGTAACAAACCTTGGATTCATAATTAGGACATGGAAGTCTGTAAACATATATACCAGGTGTTTTTTTTTTCGAGTGGAGGAGAAAATTATTTAATCACTGACCACAGCCCCGATGGGAGTCGCGACTGAGAGTGTGGGACTCACCAACAGTCGGCATACCCACTAAAAACTCCTCCACTGGATGGAAAAAATCTGATGTGTTACACTCACATGACTTTCTCTACTCTTCTACAAACTATTTTTACAAAGGCTTATTCTCCATATGCTTCATGTTAATCGAGATAAACATTTGCAGACTCTATCTTATTGCTAAGTTTCTTGTAGATGTAGGGGAAAATATATTTACAAGGGCAATATAGAAAAACAGTAGCCTTTAAGCACATACATATCTCTTAATAGCTGGTTGCTAGGTGCAGCACCATTCCCTTTGCCACAGATTATAACTCTTTGCATATCCAAGACAAAAAAATGAATAACGAATTCCCATTTGAGAAAATAAGTATTGAAAAATTTAAGGGAATAACAAGCAATATCTCGAAAATGGTTCACTCAACAAAAAAAATGTATATGACATAAATTGTGTATTTTAACGCGATCTACATTTTTACTTTCTCTACTACGTATAGTAAGTAGGGGAAGTATTGCATTCCACCCAAAAATTCGATACCGAGATTTCACCGGATATACATGTTTTGAGACCTCCTGAATCCAAAAAAATCATTTTTGGAAACATGTCCGTGTGTGTGTCTGTGTGTGTGTGTCTGTGTGTGTGTGTGTGTGTGTGTGTGTCTGTGTGTCTGTGAACAGCATAACTCCAAACCGAACAGTTGGATAAACACCAAACTTGGTATTTAGGTTCAGTATCTTCCAGAGATGCGACACGAAGGTTTTCAAGAAAATCCCCCCACCCCAGGATACCCTTTACATGGAACATTTTTCGAAAATTTTAATTTTCTCAAAAATGGCTCTAACGATTTTGATGAAAATATCATATGTTTAAGCTAATGTCATGCGAAATGAAATGTATATCTGGAATTTTCTGGGAATGTCTCCAAAAGTATTCTTCATTGTGAGCGACTTTTGCATAACTGGTAAACCATAAGAGATAGACAAAATTTTACTACACAAAAAATGTAGATCGCGTTAAAATACACAACTTATGTCATACACATTTCTTTTGTTGAGTGAACCGTTTTCGAGATATTGCTTGTTATTTCCTTAAATTTTCCAATACTTATACTTTTTCTCAAATTCGTTATTCATTTTTTTGTCCTGGACATGCAAAGAGTTATAATCTGTGGCAAAGGGAATGGTGCTGCGCCACATAGCAACCAGCGTTAAAATATTTGACTATCGCTTAAAAGCTACCATATTCCCCTTGCATCTACAAGAAAATTACCAATAAGATTGACATCTCGATATCTCGATTAACATCAAGCATATGGAGAATAGGCGTTTGTAAAAATAGATTGTACAAGAGTAGAGAAAGTCATGTGAGTGTAACACATCAGATTTTTTGTGTAGTACAATTTTGTCTATCTCTTATGGTTTACCAGTTATGCAAAAGTCGTTCACAATAAAGAATACTTTTGGAGACATTCCCAGAAAATTCAAGACATACATTTTATTTGTCATAAAAATATTTTAAACATATGATATTTTAATCAAAATCGTTAGAGCCATTTTGAGAAAATTAAAATTTTCGAAAAATCTTCCATGTAAAGGTTACTCTGGGGTGGGGGGATTTTCTTGAAAACCTTTGTGTCGCATCCTTGGAAGATACTGAACCCAAATACCAAGTTTGGTGTTTATCCGACTGTTCGTTTCTGAGTTATGCTGTTCACAGACACACACACAGACAGACACACAGACACACAGACACACACACGGACATGTTTCCAAAAATGCTTTTTTTGGATTCAGGGGGTCTCAAAACATGTATTTCCGGTGAAATCTCGGTATCGAAATTTTGGGTGGAATACAATACTTCCCCTACTTACTATACGTAGTAGAGAAAGTAAAAAGGAAGAAGGAAAAGTGGAATGGCGTGGCTTCGTGCGGTCCCGCATAGCACCCGCGTTAGTAATTGAAGGCTGTTGGCTGCCGCCCTGTGGACGGGAGCGGGTAAAGGTACTTACTAGGTTGGAGCCATGAAACCTGACTGCAACACTAGTGGGAATGGCGAGGGTTTAGGAAGTGAATGGAATTTAGGATTTAGGATGGTGCTGACGATGATGTTCCTGTTGCTGGTTGAACTCCTTGCATTGCTGCAAGGAGCTCGCGACTCGGGCCGGGTCCGTCTTCGGCCGGTGACTGAGAGATGAGACCCGGATGGCTTCAGTGATGGCTGTCAGCCTTGAAGAGGTGCTGTCGAACTGCCCAGCCAGGAAAACCTGTTAGGCAGTTGATGATGTTTGAAGTTCCCTGATGAGTTCCTCCAGGGCTGTCAGCTTCGTCGTCATGTTCAGGAACTGCGCATGGTGATCCTGAACGGCGTCGCGTAGGCCCTGGACTTTCTCGATGATCGGCGAGAGTGAAGGTGCTAGTATCGGCGTTGGTGGTACTGGTGTCGGCGCTGGTGATGGTGCTGGAGGCGGTTCCTGTGGAGATGTCACTATCTGCGGCGTAGGTGCTGGCGGCGTCGGCGATGCCTTCCTGGGGGGACGCAGGGGGCAGAGCGCCTGGCCGGTGAAGTGTGAAGACCCTCCACAGGTTGCACAGTAGCGGCGTCGGCGGCGAAGGTCGTGCTGGGTGCACGATGAGGTGGTGCAGGCTGCTCCACAGTAGTGGCACCTGGGTTGAGCTGTGCAGGACGTCTCATTGTGCCCGTAGGCACAGCAGCGTCTGCAGGGAGCCTGGCGTTCAACTCGGCTGGCCTCGATGCGTAAGCTCCGCCCTAATAAGGGCAGGCCCGCTCTCAAGGCAGCTTCGTAGTCGCCAGGGTCTGCGAACTCCATCCTGACGAGAGATGTGGGTCCCTGTGCTCCGATGATCCTGGTGGCCTTCAAGGCAGAAGGCCACTGCTGGTGAGCTGCGGCGATGAGGAACCTGACTGGCAGGTCCCTCGGGACCCCTCTGATGACGGCACTATACCTCCCTTGAGGTACAGGCTGGCTCTGCGGTGGCTGGGATGTACCCAGAATCGGCAGCGTGGATCCCGGTGAGTGACGCGGCGACTGCGGAGGCAGTCGCGGCGAAGCTGCGCTGGCTGGCGGCGAAGCGGCGGTTGCAGCATAGGTTGCCCTAGGCTGCGGCGGCTGCGACGAAATCTCCACGGCGGGTGCCGGAGGAGATGAAGAGGTTCCTGCCTTAGCAGGAGCGGCGACAGTGCGACCCTTCTTCCTCGCCATCTCGGAGCTGTGTGTGTACCAGGTGAGTCAGCTGCCCCTAGGTATTCCTATCTATGCCACCCGCAGTTTATAGTCTAATGTGAAAACATCGACCCTTTTAGCAAACAAACTGCTATTGTAGCTCTGCCCTTCTATTTGGTACTATACGCAATCCCCATAAATGATTAAAGGCCTGAATGAGAACCAAAGAGCTGCGAAAGTCTTAAAGAAAAAACGGCGTTTCATGGATGTAATGCTTGCAAGGAGGTAGAGGAACATTTTCCGAAAAGCGTGATGAACTACGTGGGTTCTGGCCGAGTGGTTTAGCTGCCGGAAGTGGTCAAGCAAAGGTTAGCTTCGGAGGTTTGAATCTGATACAAACAAAATTGTTTTGGTTCTTTTTCCCCCCTCTCCCTGTGTTTATTTTCTATATTTTAGTATACTAATTTTTTATTTCTGTTACTGGCTCTCCTGTGAGCCAAAGACATGAGAATTACAATCAGATAATTGTGTATCAAGTTTACCCTAATAATCTGTACCGTATCTGGTGTTGTAAACCGTGTTACGTAGTTAGCTTTCATTCTTTTGGGCGTATATCGACGATATTAAATATAACAATTTTTGTTTAATGTTTAAACCTTCTGTTTCACTTCTTCTTTTAACAAAGGAGTTGTAAATGTGTTAAGTTTACGCGTAAACAGAATAATAAATAGTTAAAGAGCGTGGATTTCATCAAGGAAGTAAATGTTCAAAATGACGACAAAATCCATACTTCTTGTATGAGATCTTGAGAAACAAAAGAATGGTGGCTTAGCATTTAACTATATGATACAGTATTGGAACATTAAAATCAATAGCAATCGCTATGTCGAAAATGCGTAATGCAAAAATAGAAAAAGATGTGAGCAAATAAAGAAGAGATGACATAAATTCTGCATTCAAACGCAATCAACATTTTTGTGCAGTTAACCCTAGAGAGGTGCCGCGGGGTATTTTCTGACCCCAGTCAGTTTTATTTGCAAGTTATATATAATGATTTCGGATACCTGAACCCTGCCTTTCCCTTACCTTTCGCTGCATTCCTTGGCTTTTGTTAGAGGTCATTAGCATTGAAATAATGGTCATACATTCCTAGAATATAGGCTATTTGTGTTCTTCGGCTGAAATGAAGGCAGGAAATACCCCACGCCACCTCTCCCGTTGCCTGTTATGTGTCTCGTCTGAATATTGTTCCTGTAGTTACAGTGTGTTTTCAGCTGAACCTTCGAGAAGTTGTGGTTATAATATTTACGTATTTTTTAGTCTTAAACGTAGTGTTGTTTTTATATCAATATGTGTTATGAGAAACATCAGGCAATGTTATTAGCCCTAATAAGGGAAGTGGAAGAAGAGGAAGCATTAGGTGGTGAAGGCAGCGAAACCGAAGATTAACTTGAAATACTGAGTTCAAATAATGAAAGTGAGCAAAGTGCAGAAGAGGATCGAGTTACGGAATGGAAAATGGTTCAGCCTCCTCAAAATTAACGTACTCGCTCCGACAAGATAGTTACTCACTTACCAGGTGTAAAATCTGCAGCTAAAAATGCAACATCTCCTATAGAATTATTGCTTGAGAAAATACAACCAGAAAATCAAGAACAGGAATTGCTAGTGAAGAAAAGAATGAGGTGCAATGTGTGTCCGAGAATGCAGACAGAAAGACCAAACTTTCGTGTGTAAAATGCAAGCAGCAGGTGTGCAAAGACCATAGTGTAGTCGTGTGTAGGAGCTGTGTGTGGATTATAATATGACCATCAACATATGTTCTTATTATCCAGATGAAAAGAAAACACATTAACTGTGATACTTTATGATTATGAGTGAAGTGAACATTTAAACATATTTTTTGTGCTGCGCATCAGTCCAAATTGCAAGGAACTGTCAATTCTAAGTTTTTGTTTTATTTTTTAAAGTAGATTTCTACAACCAAAAGTTATTTTAATA
The DNA here is from genome assembly GCA_030765065.1 of Deroplatys truncata. Classification (NCBI taxonomy): domain Eukaryota; kingdom Metazoa; phylum Arthropoda; class Insecta; order Mantodea; family Mantidae; genus Deroplatys; species Deroplatys truncata. The sequence goes on along the minus strand of CM060987.1, from coordinate 107,032,892 downwards.
CATAATGTATTACTCGGTATATGTAAGCAATAATTAGATAAATTTATTAATTCGGTTCATTTACAACAATCGTTTTATTCCTGGGGTCGCCAGTGACCCCGCGCCACCACTAATGTAAGACGTACATGCGCCACCTGTCTAGGGTTAATTGTTGTACACCTCTAATGATTTACCAGTTTTATTAATTTATACAAAATGCATTCGGAACGGAGAGTACTTAATAAGCTATTCGCAGAAAATTCAAGATATGTTATCTTACCTTATCTTCTGTTACGGAGGGGACTCGGTACCGATGCAGAGCGGATATTGTATCTGCACCCCATGAGGGAGCGTCCCCGGGAGGAAGGATAAGGCGAGAGGATCCAGGAGCGATAGTTCAGTAATGACAGGATCTCTAAGTTTCCAGAAGTAGACACCCCGGTAACCGGAAAGCCAGACCGGGGACTCCATTCTACATAGAGGGGGTTCGAATACCCTGGCAGTCATCCGAAAGCCGAGGGACGGAGACCATCTTTTTCCCCTGCCACGCTTCACCGAAATACCGACACTTCCGACACTGAAAGAGACCACCGGGATGAAGGATGAATGAAATAAAGAATGGGACGAAATGGGGGGGACAGGAAACTCGAGAACTGGAAGAAACCCTCCAGCATTCGCCCTGACTCTGGAAAACTACCAAAAAAATCTGATGTGTTACACTCACATGACTTTCTCTACTCTTGTACACACTATTTTTAAAAAACGCCTATTCTCCATATGCTTCATGTTAATCGAGATATCGATATGTCAATCTTATTGGTAATTTTCTTGTAGATGCAAGGGGAATATGGTAGCTTTTAAGCGATAGTCAAATATTTTAACGCTGGTTGCTATGTGGTGCATTCCATTCTCTTTGCATGTCCAGGACATAAAAAAATGAATAACGAATTTGAGAAAAAGTATAAGTATTGGAAAATTTAAGGAAATAACAAGCAATATCTCCAAAACGGTTCACTCAACAAAAGAAATGTATATGACATAAGTTGTGTATTTTAACGCGATCTACACTTTTTGTGTAGTAACATTTTGTGTATCTCTTATGGTTTACCAGTTATGCAAAAGTTGTTCACAATAAAGAATACTTTTGGAGACATTCCCAGAAAATTCGAGATATACATTTCATTTCCCATGACATTATCTTAAACATATGATATTTTCATCAAAATCGTTAGAGCCTTTTTGAGAAAATTAAAATTTTCGAAAAATCTTCCATGTAAAGGGTAGTTTGGGGTGGGGGGATTTTCTTGAAAACCTTCGTGTCGCATCTCTGGAAGATACTGAACCTAAATACCAAGTTTGGTGCTTATCCGACTGTTCGTTTTTGAGTTATGCTGTTCACACACACACAGACACACACACACAGACACACACACACACACAGACACACAGACACACACACGGACATGTTTCCAAAAATTCTTTTTTTGGATTCAGGAGGTCTCAAAACATGTATTTCCGGTGACATCTCGGTATCGAATTTTTGGGTGGAATGCAATACTTCCCCTACTTACTATACGTAGTAGAGAAAGTAAAAAGAGTGGGAGGTCGCCAGGGATAGATCCCGGGAACTCCTGAATGCGGGAATTTCAAGATATATATTTTATTATGAAACAAGGAAATCATTTGAAAAGTTCTCGGGATGAAGCACAAAATGATGGAACAGATTCTTTGGCATCAATGCACCTGATCCAATGATGCTTCATGTCACGGGTAAGCCAGATTCCTCCAGGCTTGTTCTTCGTCGGACAAAAATTTCTTTCCAGCAGGAAACTTTTTAAGTTTAGGGAACAGAAGGGATGTGATAGCCAACCATGGACTACTTCTTTGATTTTCCCCAACAATGCATGTATGTGGACGAACATTGTCTTGATGGAAGATGATCTTCTTTGCCAAACAATTCTTGGTCCTGAATTTAGCATAATACGTTTGGTGATAGGGTTTCAGTTGGAAGATAATCAATTAGCAGCACATCTTTGGAATCCCAGAAAACAGAGGCTATGACCTTCCCGAGAGATTTCAAACCCTTTTCTTCTTTGGGGATGGATAATCCTGGTGTCTCCATTGCTTCAACTATTTTGCTTCAGGTGTATAGTAATGTATTATCCATGTTTCATCTTCTGTTAAATATCGACGCATAAAGTTGGTGGGATCTCTCTGAAAATTATTGCAACTTTGCTCGAGATTGGCATCTTGCTTCGGAGTAGGCAGTCTCGGCACCCAATCTTTCAGGTGAGTTTTTTCTTGCCCAACTCTTCTCTCAAATTGTGAAGCACACGTTCTCCTTAGATGGTTAGAGATTCAGCAATTTCGGAATTGGCGGTCCTGCAGAACCATTTCGTGTACCAATCAACTTAATCGAAGATTTCTGTTGTGTTAGATTTCGGTTTTCCACTGCGTGCGGCATCTTACAAGCTTTCACGGCCGCGTTTAATCTCAGTACTTTACTTGTAAATGATTGAAAATGATGGTGCAGAGTTCCTTGGAGTGTCACCGGTAAGAAATTCTTTAGCAATCACACCTTTCCTTATGAAGTATTTAATAACCGCACGATGTTCTTTATTCTCCATATTTTCCTCATACATACGTCTGTACTGTAAGAAACAGCTATGCCTGCTATGATTCTTGAGCAATTTGTTTAGATAGTATAGCCAAAAACTAGAACTTTTAACATAGTGCACACCAGCTGAACGCTTTATATTATCGCATTAGTGCGATAAAACGTTTATACCACTCCATTGTGACCAGCTTTGGTTTCAAGTCCAATCACATGGCATTTTATTTGTATTCGCACATGTTTAATAATTCAATTTGGTTTGATTAGGTTTAACTTTTGGTTATGTATTTTAACATGATTAATTTCTCATGGCGGTCATATTATCTATACACAGTATAAATCATACTTCGTTGTAGAGTTAACCTGTACGTTATTCTTTTATCTAGTACAACCTACGTAAAGATTAGATGGCGGCAATTACGAATTCAGAAGAAACTTAAATGGTGAAATTACAGAAGCAGCTGAAAGAATAACATGAGAGCTACTTATCCAAAAAAAAACCCAGAAAGTAATATGATATAGCATTTAATCGCTTGTAAGGCAAAACATGTTGAAAATAATTTCACTGAAAATGACTGCTAGCGAATCAACAAAACATGAGAACACCTGACAACTCGCTGCACAGCAGAGATGATCTCGTTCTAAACCTGATTTCTCTTAGTTTCAGGAATCGATATAGTATTATTTCATTGATATTTTACAAGTTCGAGCGCTGTCTAAAAAATATAATGTGTTACACTCGCATGACTTTCCCTACTCTTGTACAAACTATTTTTACAAACGCTTATTCTGCATCTACTTCATGTTAATCGAGATATCGAAATGTCAGTCTTATTGCTAATTTTCTTGTTGAGCCACGGGAATTGGTAGGCTTTAAGCGATAGTCAAATATTTTAAGAGCTGATTGCTATGTGGAGCATTCCATTCTCTCTGTATTACCAGGACAAAAAAAAACAAGCAATATCTCGAAAATGGTTCACTCAATAAAATAAATGTATATGACATAAATTATGTATTTTTTGTGTAGTAAAATGTTGTCTATCTCTTATGGTTTACCAGTTATGCAGAAGTCGTTCACAATGAAGAATACTTTTGGAGACATTCCCAGAAAATTCAAGATATACATTTTATTTGTCATGAAAGTATCTTAAATATATGATATTTTAATCAAAATTGTTAGACATTTCTGAGAAAATTAAAATTTTCCAAAAATTTTCCATGTAAAGGGTAATTTGGGGTGGCGAGATTTTCTTGAAAACCTTCGTGGAAGATACTGAACCTAAATACCAAGTTTTGTGTTTATCCGACTGTTCATTTCTGAGTTATGCTGTTCACAGACAGACACACACACACACGGACATGTTTCCAAAAATGTTTTTTTTATTCAGGGGGCCTCAAAACATGTATTTCCGGTGAAATCCCGGTATCGAATTTTTGGGTGGAATACAATACTTCCCCTACTTACTATATAGTAGAGAAAGTAAAAATAGTATATGTCATATGTGTTAAAATCGATTATATTTTGCTTGTAGGAATGCGAGTCTAAGGCCTTCGTCGCGCAAACATTCCTACTCGCAAAATAAGACATTACTTTTAACACTTGTATCATAATCTACAATTATGCTACTGCGCAAATGTTTTCATGAAAGATGACTGATTTTAAAAACAAAACTTCCTTGGAAATGCTGCTGCATTCTGAGGGATAATACGAGAAGTATTCCGTGTATATATATAATCATATATTAAACTGTAAACAGTATTTAATCAAAATCGTTAGGTCATTTTGGAGAAAATTAAAAATAACGAAAATTGTTCCACATAAAGGGTAGCTCTGGATAGGGAGATTTTTGGATTTTATGTTCACCTAGCATTATTATGTCTCTCTTAAAGATACAAACACAAGGAGGGATTCAGGATATCTTAGAGTACAGAATTTTCTCTTCACAGTATAACTAAGCGGTAGGAAAAGTAACAATCGTCAATATGTTTCCACGACAAATATAAATCTCCCTTTCATGCTATTTTGTTGACTTAACGTTTCAAACGCAGCTTGTTGATTACGATATTTTGGATTTTAATGAAAACACGAAGAGTTTTAAATTTTCCAAACAAATTCTATAAGAATCCTTAATATATTAAAATGCTTTGCATGTAATTTTTCAGAATCTTCATAATGTTAGAGGAAATCTAAAAATGTCTGAAATGTTCAACATGTTTTAGAAGGTTCCAGATTGTTCTGGAATATGCCACAACGTTCTAAAAACATCAACAATATTTCAGCATATTCGATGTTTAGCAATTTTTAATACTATCGAAGAGTTAAATATGATACCTGATGTCTTTGGTCGTTGTTCCCTTAAATAAATAAAGAAACAAACAAAAGAACTCATGGATTGAAAACATTGTTTGCTTCCTTCGCCACTTTTAAGGTTCTGACCTCTCATCTCTTCCTCAGGGGTTGCGCTAGGGATATGTTAATCCCACACTACTGTTTTTCTGGATATCAAGTGGTAAGTGAGCCAAGTTTTGTTGAAATCTATTCAGCGACTTAGGAGAAAGATGATACCAGTCTTTTCGAAGTATAAAATTATCACCCTCTCATTGGTTCGAGTACAAGGATGTCTAACACCACAGTTGAGAAATGTTTGTTACTGCTACGTATGGAAAGTCAGTTTGAAGATGATGTATTATATTTCAACTGTTGGGGAGCCGTATTTGTAGTAGTTGCAACCACACGTATAGTAAACAGTTTCCAGTAGCCTTCACCCCAAATGTACTTTCAGGTAGCCTTTGTCCCAGTTTAAAAAGAAATATTAGCTTTGTAATTAAACTGTTTAAGTATTTAATATTTATGTTTGCCTCGGCTGCGTCAGTATTATTTTAGAGACATGGATATCTTGGCAGGGTTGTGATGCAACAAGAATGTAGGCTTACACAGATTATAATTTTACTTCACTCCTTTTATTAATACTTGATACGATTTAAATAACACTTCACTGATATACAGAACTGGGAGATTCTTTTTATTAATTAATTACACTTTTTAACACGTAGACTTATTTTTCGTCTCACACGAATAGATATTATATTTCTTGAGGACACTTTTTGCGTCTGGTTACTAACGCTGTCTGCAGGCAACTGACTTCTAGATTTGTAAATTTTGCTATATTTCAGTTTCTGATTGGCTAATCTTACTCCAATAGAATGGCTTCATAAAACTAAAGCTTTTTCTGGTTGTTGATTGGCTATTTTATAAACTGTCACTAAAATTACATTATTGTTACTCCAAGAATCACAAGTAGTATTGTTAAACTTTCTTACTCATTATTGACTCAAGGTTACCTCATTGTTAGCACCTTTAACTTATTATTCTCGCAGCTCCTACATTATTAAATTACGTAATATATTCACATAACATTATTACACATGGATACAATAATATAAGCATATGCAATGACTGTTACATATATTTTTTTACAAATTATTACATACGCATCTTGCTTCAAGGCGTACTGTTATTGAATTTACATACTATATAATTAGACTGAAATTATTTAAGTTTTAAAAATACTGCCTCACAGTATTTGGCTCACTTAGTAAATAATATTGTGCCAAGGTTGGCTGAAATTGATCATGTGATTTGGGAAGAGATGTGGAACATACATACCTACCCATCTGGTCCTATATATTGTGACCAGGCGTAAAGCTATCGGTGGACCGCCGGTAAGCACATCCCGGCCCGCCACCTGGGTGGGGCCCTCGACCGGCCTTTGGAACAATAGCCGCGCTACGAACCCATTATGTGTTACTTCCCCACAGCGTTTACTGCTCCAGAACATTATTTTCGGTATGTTCTAGTAGCCTCCCCTTTTAGAACTTTCCGCTTTGTATGCGGGCGGTATATAAGGAGCTACTTTTACCCGGACACTTCAGTTGAGTTAAAGTGCAGACAAGATGTTGAAGATTTTTGAGAATTAAAAGTGGACAGTGCCGAGTGCAGTTCAGTTGTCAGTTGTAATTCAGCAGTTCAAGTGTGATTCGATTTGTCGGATCAGTTGTGTTCTGTTCTGAGTCTCGTGTCCAAAGTGTCTCAAATCTAAAGTATATGCTACGCTGAGCACTAAATAACAAGTAAAGTGTGTTTAGCAACAACTACTGTTCTCATTTGTTACAGTATTACATACATCATACAGAGTGAATTTAAGCGACGGTCATAATTAGACCGTCGGCGTTTAGCGTGTTACAGCAAGGGCTCTAATGGTTATATGACTCTGAAACTTCGTAAATATTGCGATTGTCCAGTTTTTAAACTGTCACTTCACTGTTTTTGATCTGGTTCAACTTCACTGGGACTTCACTTAGTTAAAACTGACTTCTACAATCCATCGCTCCGCATTAGCACTCGCTGCACGTCACAGCACTCGTCAGCAACTCGCTCGGAGAACAGCACTTATCGCCGTACTGTGAACGCATTCGTAAACTTGCTCGCTCACTGACTGTTTCCTCTCCCGAGAACGTTCGCTTATATACCAATGGAGTTTTCCACGGAATATTCCAGAACTATCGGAACCCACGTTCTGGAGACGGGAGGAAAGAACCTTCTAGGAGATTCTGGTTATCTGCCGACAGCGCTTCCGATATTTACACCGGGCGAGAACGTGACTTACTCGTATCTTTATCTGCCTGGCGCTGACCTCTGAAGAAGAAGTTGTATATTTTATTTCGACTGTTGGGGAGCCGAACTTGAAGTAGTTGCAACCGCGTATGGTAAAAAGTTTCCGGTAGCCTTCGCCCCAAATGTACTTTCCGGTGGCCTTTGCCCCCCAAAAAATGTTTAAAAAATATTAACTTTATAATTTGACTGTTTCTTTAAATATTATATATTTATGTTTGCCTCGGCTGCGTCAGTATTATTGTTAGACACATGTTTCTCTTTGCATGGTTGTGGTGCGACTGAAGAATGTAGGCTTACACAGATTATAATTTTATTTCAATACATTTATTAATCTTTCACAAATTTAAATAACATTATATAGAGAGAGCTGTGAGATTTTTTTTATTAATTACTGCGCTTTTTAACACGTAAAACTATTTTCGTCTCACACGAATACGTATTAAATTTCTCGAGGACGTGTCTCACGTCCGGTTAGGAACACTCTCTACAGCCAACGCGTCCAGTTATGAGCGCTTTCTACAAGCAACTGAACTCTAAATTTGTAAATTTTGCTATATTTCAGTTTCTGATTGGCTAATTCTAGTCCAATAGAGTACCTTCATTTAACTAAACCTTTTTCTGGTTGTTGATAGGCTATTTTTTGAACTGTTACAAAAATTACATTATTGTTGCTCCGATAATCACAAGTAGCATTAAACTTTCCAATTCATTATTGCCTCAAGGCTACCTCATTGTTAGTAACTTTTAACCTATCATTCTCACACCTCCTACATTATTAAATTACGTAATACATTCACATAACATTATTACATGTATACAATAATATAAACATATATAATGACTGTAATATACACTTTTTATATATTGTTACATACACATTTTGCTTTAAGGCGGGCTGTTATTGAATTTATATATTATATAATTAGACTGAAATCATTTAAGTGTTAAGAATACTGCCTCACCTCTCAATAACCCAGGGCCATAACCGCTACGTCGCAGTACGCTAATTTAAGCCACGTGCTTACGAATTATGTCATAAAATTAGTTCTAAGTCGTATCACCAGATGAAAATATGTCGTTGTAAGCAGCCGGAATGTGGTATGAGCGCAGGAAAAGGCAAGAGAAATCAACAAAACGGTGACTATTAGGAAGTATAGTTAAAACACTGTTCAATATGGCCTCCCAACTCAGCAACATTTTACAGCCATAACACGGCAGTTGCTGGTATCGAAGTTAGAGCGACATGTTATATAGTAGCCTTTATTTTAGGCAGAGGCCAGATATGTCCCTGATATAGAGGTTATAAGATACGAGAGGTTACTAAAGTGCAACTTTGACACTTTGCCACCATTATGGAATAAGTTACTAGAATCTGGTGACATTTGAGTTGTTAGGTTCCATTCATAATCGGCAACTGCCCCGCAAATACGCAGGTGTTAAATATATTGGGAAGGTTTATTGTATCTGTTATTTTGTGTTTATATTCGCAGGCGTTCAAACTGCACAGCTACCTTTAGTCACCAACTGACGCGCGGATTATAGTGTTTGTTATATTATATTGTGGCATATTATTAATTTTGTTATTACCAGACGCACTGTTGTGCTGTATTGTTGCTACCAGATGTAGCATTATTGGGTATGCTTATTGTATTTCGGTTTGACGGTCTTTCATTTTGGCGCGGAACACGTCAAAGGGAAGGATCTGATTGAAATTGTCTGGTATGACGCCAGTTCTGGCTAGACACGGTTGATGGGTGCAAGATAGCGTCACTCGAGAGTAAGTGGTTGTTGGAACCAGTCGTGTGTGTGGCCAGTCTACGGTCTGTGGCATCTCACTTTATCCTGTTTCCTTTGTTAACTATGTATAGAAGCCAAACTTTTTTGTGAATAAAGCCCAGGTAATTTGTTGTATGAATATTTCAATGTTATATAAAAACCCAGCCTTCCTCTTAATTCTACACACCAAGGTCCCGGACTTTTGCTGCCAGCGAGTTGTGCCCGCATGTGCGTGTTGGGGTGACCTAAATTAACCATTTTCTAATAAACGTTTCGTTCTTCACCCCAACATGTAACAATATAATATTATTTTATATTACTGTTTATATTAGATTAACTAAAATTATACCAAATAGGCTAGTTATACGAACATTTAATTGTTAATTATTATTAGGTTATTATTAACTATTAGGCCTCACCTAATCAGAAATTTGTGTTGTTTCTTTTGCAATTTTTGATGTAAGGTTGTCTGTGTGGAATTTATTTTTAGAGGAAGGAAGATCTGCGTAGAGTAAAACAAAGAAATGTAATTGCTTGGTTTAGGTAAGTAGGCCGAAATCACATTAAAATGTAACAACAAGTTGTTCTTCATACAATTCCTACAGTACGTAATTTGCAACGTTTAATAACATTACTCATGTTCGATTATGGCGGAGAAGGAAATGATGACCAAACCTTTGCACCGAAGAAAAGAATAGAGCGATATATATGATATGGCAAAGACTCATAATAATAATAATAATAATAATAATAATAATAATAATAATAATAATAATAATAGAAGACCGAAATAGTACGTCTTTTTACTTTCTCTGCTACGTATAAAAAGTAGGGGAAGTATTGTATTCCACCCAAAAATTCGATACCGAGATTTCACCGGAAATACATGTTTTGAAGCCCCCTGAATCCAAAAAAAGCATTTTTGGAAACATGTCCGTGTGTGTGTGTTTGTGTGTGTGTGTGTGAACAGCATAACTCAGAAACGAACAGTTGGATAAACACCAAACTGGGTATTTAGGTTCAGTATCTTCCAGAGATACGACACGAAGATTTTCAACAAAATCCCCTCACCCCAGATTACCCTTTACATGGAACACTTTTCGAAAATTTTAATTTTCTCAAAAATGGCTCTAACGATTTTGATTAAAATATCATATGTTTAACATATTTTCATGACAAATGAAATGTATATCTCGAATTTTCTGGGAATGTCTCCAAAAGTATTCTTCATTGTGAGCGACTTTTGCATAACTTGTAAACCATAAGAGGTAGACAAAATTTTACTACACGAAAAAATGTAGATCGCATTAAAATACACAAGTTATGTCGTATACATTTTTTTTGTTGAGTGAACCATTTTCGAGATATTGCTTGTTATTCTCTTAAATTTTTCAATACTTATTTTCTCAAATGGGAATTCGTTATTCTTTTTTTGTCTTGGATATGCAAAGAGTATTAATCTGTGGCAAAGAGAATGGCGTTGCACCTAGCAACCAGCTATTAAGATATATGTCGATGCTTAAAGGCTATTGTATTTCTATATTACCCTTGCAATTAAACAACAAGGGGAACATAGTACGCCTTAAGCGATAGTCAAATATTTTTAGAACTGGTCGCTATGTGTAAAATGTAATTCTCTTTGCATCTCAAAAGATCGTTTCTGCAAATGCATCTCGATTAATATGAAATAAAGAATAAGAGTTTGTGAAAATAGTTTGTACAAGAGTAGAGAAAGTCATGCGAGTGTAACACATCAGATTTTTTTTATGTCCTGGACATACAAAGAGAATGGAATGCGTCACATAGCAACCAGCTCTTAAAATATTTGACTATCGCTTAAAGCCTACCATATTCCCCTTGCATCTACATGAACATCACCAATAAGATTAACATCTCGATATCTCGATTAACATGAAGCATATGGAGAATAAGCGTTTGTAAAAATAGTTTGTACAAGAGTAGAGAAAGTCATGTGAGTGTAACACATCAGATTTTTCAACTGGTTGTCTGGTGATTTTCCAGGTTATATATCTAATGCCTTCAATTATAACATTGACCGCCCTGACAGGCAGCATCAACGATCTTTGTTTTTAAGCAGAGTTAGACTGCGTCCCCTATGGACACGAACTTTCAAATAACACCACAACCAGCTGTTTTCTCGAATTTCTTGGTATTTTTCTTTAGTCTGTTAATTGGCATTGGCCCTGTCTTAGTTGTTTCTGTTGGCGCTATTCCCACAAAGCAGCGTTGCTACTGCTGCCATTCTGGTGAAAGAGCTTCACTAGCAGTGCACGGTCTCAATAGCGATTGCGTTTCACGTGGAGAAGTTCAAACCTCTTAATTTTCAGTGAACATTCACTTCACAAAATAAGTCTTCAACACTCGTCACCAAGCAACCAGGAAAGTGAAACAACGCAATACCAGAGGGAAAAATTTATACAAATTATTCATATGAATGCTTTTATTTCTATCTACTTCATTTTAATTGAGAAAAGACTTTACAAAGTAGCTACATTACATATTTCGTTAGGATACAAAGAACAGGGATTGTCAAATGTTTAAAAACTGGACTCTGGCCTTATAATTCCCCACTGTTTCCTTGCAATCCCGAAGCAAATGACATTCGACAGGACTTAAAAGAGTGATAAACTAACAAATCGATTCGGCTGGCCGCATGGCTCTGTCGGTAGAGAAACTGCCTGTTGTGCGAGGGGTCTCGGGTTCGATTCCCGGCAGGGGAGTGGGAATTTTTCTCTAGCCAATATTAATCCCTACCCTTCCCATGAGAGTATAAATGTATGTATGATTTAAAGATTAAAAAACCAAAAGTGCAAGAAACCCCATTGCCAATAAATTCCAAAGGAAAGGCCGCCGATAAGACCAATGTAGTTAAAGGCGGGGTATAAATGCAACTAAAAAAATCGAATCATTTATAACGGCTATCTCCGAAATTGTTTATGTCACAAAGAAGTTATTTGAACTAAACTGAGTGCTTGAAAGATCTTCATTTTTTGTGTAGTACGTTTTCCTCTATTGCTTAACGTTAGCAGCTATACATACACACACAATTCTTTCTGAATGAAGAGGGTTTCACAGCCTGTTCACAAAAAAAGTCAATATATACACTTTGTTACGTAAATATCTTGAATGAATGGCAATTTCATTAAAATTGTTAGAGCCTTTTTTGAGAAATCCAATTTTTTCGAAAAATGTCCGATAAAAGGTAGTTTGGAGTGCGGGATTTCTTAAAAATCTTCGGTGGCATCTCTGGAAGATGCTGAACTGAATATTAATCTTATTGTCATTACGAGACCGCACTATTGTGTTGTATTGTTGCTACCAGATCTAGCATTATTGTCTCTCCTTAGTTATATTTCGGTTTGAGGGGAAAGATCTGTTTGAAACCGTCTGGTATGACGTCAGCCCTGTCTGGCTTCGGCTAGACACGGTTGGTAGGGGTAAGATAGCGTGACTCTAATGGAAGTGGTCGTTGGAGCCAGACGTGTGTGTGGCCGTTCTAAGGTTTTGTGGCATCCTGTTTCCTTTGTTCATTATGTAGAGTCGCCAAACATTTGTGAATAAACCCCAGGTATGTGAAGGTAATGTGTGTTATGTAATTCTTCACTGTAATATAAAACCCACGCCTTCCCTCTAAATTTACACACCGAGGTCTCGATCTTTTTGCTGCCAGCGAGTGGCGCTCCCCCCTGTGCGTGTTGGGGTGACCTAAAATAATCATTTTCTGGTAACCTTTTTGGCCTTCACCCCTAGTGTAACAATATAGTTTTTGGTATTTAACCGACTTAAGGATTTGAGTTAAGCTTTTCAGAGACCATACATACATACATACATACATACATACATACATACATACATACATACATACATACATACATACATACATACATACATACATACATACATACATACATACACACACACGGACCTTTTTCTTAAAATGCATTTATTCAGGGGCCTTAAAACGTGTATTTCTGATGAAATCTCGATATCGAATTTTTAAATTGAATGCAATACGTTCTCTCCCTACTATGGTAGAGAAAGCAAAAACACTGACGTCAGAGGTATAGAAAATCCTACGTTCTTATAGCGCCATATTTTCAGCTGATAGCAAGAATTGCAACTAGTATGCTTTTTGCAAAAACTTTGAGTACATTAATTAGCAGATCTACCAGATTTCAGACACCTATTGTTATTAAAGTTCTTCTTGAGTCACGTAAAAACCCACCTGGTGCATATGTACACATACAATGACATATATACATTAAGATTATTCTCTAAGGTGTCTCTTAGGAGAGCGCACCCCACAGTTTGAGAACCGCAGTGCAAGAACAAAGAATGCACAGTGAATCCGAAAATATCACATTCTTTTACTTTTGAAGTGTCTGTGTCGATAACAAAGGGCGATGTTACATGACGCGGTTCGCGTTTGAAGATACTTCTTTTTGACTTTTGGATAGCGAAAATGGTCGGTTTGACATTTCCCATCTCAAAAATGTTCCCTCTCCGCCCCATAAATCAATCAAATGTACCGTGAAATTCCCACCCTCTTGAGATTTCATCTGCTACTAATGCCCTCCAAAGTTTCCAGACGTTGCCAACTACGGGAACAAAAATTTTCTTGCAGTGCTCAAAGAGGAGATGACAAAGGCGAATAAAAGCGACTCGCGTTGAAGAGGGTCGCTTCTTGAGGTGTTACTTTACTCACGATTTTTAACAGATAATCCTGGCCTTCATTGTGTACTTTAAGCGTCTGAAGGTCGATGGATATGGCCCGCAGTAACGTGTAAAACTCGCATTCGGGAGTCTCAGGGTTCGATTCCGGTCGACTGCCTATTCTGACCTTAGGTTTTTTCTGGGCTTCCCTGATCGGTAGATCCTTTCTATCATTTCCCTTCCATTCTGTTTCCTTCCCATCTTTCAGGGTACTAGGTTTCCTGGCATAGGCGGTGCAGGACAGATGACGTGATGCTTGCTCAAAGGAAAGAGTACTTACCCGTGGACACTAGAAGGCTGTTGGATCAACGGGTCATTCATCACCCTCTCTGGGTAACTCTAGAAATGGAATGAATCTTAGAGCCTGAAACTGTTAGAGAAATCGGCGGTTCTCCATGGTCTGCGGCAGACAGATTTTCAAGAAATGTCGCATCTTTGGAAGATATTGAACTTAAATACGAAGTTTGGTATTTATTGAACTTTTCGTTTTTGAGTTATGCTCTTCACACACATACACATACGGACCTTTTCCTAAAAATAATTTGTTGGGGCTCAGATGGTCTCAAAATATATATTTCCAGTGAAATCTCGTGGAATACAACACTTTCACTTCTTTCTGTAAGTAAAAATTAATGCACACAGGTATTTAATGCTAGGTGTACTTTTGTTAGTATTTTCTTTTAACCCTTGTTGTTAGCGCAACGAATCAGATTTAGACGCCATGGAAGAACATATTACAATAAGGGTGGCGTGCACCAACCTAGAGTGAAGTAGAATATTATTTTTTATGGACGCCAATTTGAAGAAGATGGTTTCTTTACGTTATTTACACCACGCTTTGGGTGTCAATTTGAAGAAGTTTGTAATGATGGAGTTGTATTATATTTCAAATGTTGGGGAGCCGAACTTAAAATTCGTTGCAACCGCACGTATAGTAAACAGTTTCCGGTAGCCTTCGCCCCAAAAATGTATTTCCAGGTGGCCTTTGCCCCAAGTTTAAAAAAATATTAACTTTGTAATTAAACTGCTTCTTTAAATATTTAATATTTATATTTGCCTCGGCTGCGTCAGTATTATTTTAGAGACATGGATAGCTTGGCAGGGCGTGATGGGACTAAGAATGTAGGCTTACACAGATTATAAGTTTTAATTCACTCCTTTTTATTAATAGTTGACACAAATTAAATAGCACTTCACTGATATAGAGAGCTGTAAGATTCATTTATTTAATACTACTTTTTAACACGTATAGTATTTTCGTCTCTGACGAATACGTAATTAATTCCTCGAGGACACATCTCGTGTCTGGTTATGAGCACTGTTTAGAAGCAACACGTCTGGTTATGAGCACTGTTTGGAGGCAACGGAATTGATTTCAACCGTCTAAACTTGTAAATTTCTGTATTTCAAGTCTCTGATTGGCTAATCCTACTCCAATAGAATACTTTCATTTAACTAAAGCTTTTTCTGGTTGTTGGTTGGCTATTTTTTTAAACTGTCTGAAAAATTTACATTATTGCTGCTCTAATAATGACTAGTACCATTTAAACTTCCTTACTCATTCTTGCCTCAAGGTTACCTCATTGTTAGCAACTTTAAACCTATTTTTCTCACAGCTCCTACATTATTAAATTACGTAATGCATTCACATAACATTATTGAACATGTTTACAATAATATAAGCATATGCAATGACTGTTACATACATTTTACAAATTATTACATACACATATTGCTTCAAGGCGGGCTGTTATTGAATTTACATATTATATAATTTGACTGAAATCATATAAGTGTTAAAAATACTGCCTCAAGAGTAAGCTCTGCTTTCGTGGTAAACTGCTATTCAAGTAAACACTGGGCGACTTCCATAGGAGCGTAAACTACTTCCGAAGCATTTTACTCCTTTCAGATACTTCTAGATTAAATTATCGTAGAAGTAAATGTCGGCGAGTAGCGTCCTATAGTATGTTACTACGGAATTAAATAGAGCACAAATATATGTTAGAATTTACTCTCGCGACCTGGATGGAGTAACTAACCTGTCAATTGAACTAGAATACCGTATCATATTTGGAGGAAGATAGTATGACGTGTTCATGAATTATTTAGATTACATTCATTATCTCGACGAAGAAAACGACGGGAATGCCATAGTAGTATGCGAGAACCATGTGATACTTATACAGAGAGAATTCAACGAACGTTTCGGTATTAGGAATGAATCTTTTACATGCCTTTTGAATCTGCATTTATAACAAAACTCACGAGTTCAGCTCTACAATACAAACTGAAATAATTTATTGGTATGCATCCTACGAGTGTTTCGTACCGGAACATTTTTTTGAAAGTTCCCTTGTTTACCCAATTTATATTACTGTTTTTTCCTGTTTTTCATTACCGCAATTACACACACACACACAAACATCCATGCCCATAGCGGGACTCAAACCCGCGACCTTCAGCTTGGTGGAGCGCCGGAGCTATACACTCCAGCGACCACGGCTACGAGGGCCGGCAAACATTTCAGATACTTAAAGCCGGCATTTGGATGAATTTAACGTAACGTGACAGTTTAACACTGTATTAAATGACATTTAGGATTGATTTAACGCGACTAAACTTAAGCGTTTGGCAACGTCAAGCTTTTCCTTTTGATGTCAAGTTTGATGTCACATGGTAATAAGAACAAATCGGCGTGAAGCTCTAGCTCGAAGTAATAAAATAACTATCGATCAAGAATCATGCCCATTACGTTAAGTGTATGCCAATTAGACCTTTAGTTTACCAGCATTTCTTAGCTTCATGTCACTTAAGTAAATTTCATTGTAACCCCGGTATTACTAGCGATCTTATAAATAAACGTTCACTATGCGTCTGCTGGTCGTGTATTTCATCGCGCTATTAGAGCACTTTTGGGGCTAAGAGCAAGGTACGAGGGGCACTATTTATGTTTTGAGCCTAATAATTAAAACAAAGTAATTTCTGATTAAAAACTGCTTTATTTTTTTCAAAATATTCTCCTTTATGATCAATACTCTTTTGCATCCGTTTGAACCAATTGTCTAAGCATTTAATTCACTCTTCTTGAGACACATCAGAAACATGGTTTTTGAAGGCATCAACGGCTTTTTCTGCCAACGTAAATCGTAATCCACGCCATTTATTCTTCATGTTCAGGAACAAAAAGAAGTCATTGGGTGTCAAATCAGGACTGTATGGCGGATGTCTCATCAATTCGATTTTTTGAGCCTTCAAATACCCTATTGTTAGGGTGCGATCGATTTGTATTGATGAAGAATGATCCTACGGTTCTTGTTGGTTTTCCTTACTTCACCGAAGACTTCCGGCAAACAAATGGTTGTGTACCATTCCGCATTGACCGTTTTAGTTCCTCTAAAGGCACTGTTGCCACATGGCCAGTTTTGCTGAAAAAGCAGGCGACCATTTGCTTCGAAGTGCATCGAGTGCGAACGACTTTTGTTGGATTTGCTTCATCTTGAAACACCCATACAGTCGACTGCTGTTTACGTTCCGCCATACGCATAGATCAATGATCAGTCACCTGTTACAATCTTATATACGTCTTTTGAGGCACCGGCATTGTATTTCTTGAGCATTTTTGTACACCAATCGACACGAGCATCTTTTTGAGATTGCGTCAAATTATGTGGGATCCAACGAGAGCAAACCTTTTACACGGCTAAATAATCATGCAATATTTTATATATGCTGGTGGAACTAAAGCCTAGGGTTGCCTCAATCTCACAATATGTCGCATGACGATCTTTGATTATTAGTTTTTGCACAGCATCAATGTTTTCTGGCACAACAACTGATTTTGAACAAACTTCATCATTGAGCGAACGGCGGCCACGATTAAATTCGTTATACCAGCGTTTCATAGTGGCAAAGGGGCAAAGGATGGAGCTTCGTCACCAAATGTGGAAGTTAGTTGATCGATGCAGTCTTATCTTGATAATCCACGCGAAAGTCGTAATACTTATTGCACGAACATTTTCACGAATTAATTCCATATTTTTGTTGACACACAATTTTCAATTTGATGTAAACAAAACAAATGACGCTATATTGACAAAATGTTTGAAGTAGATTATGGTAAAAAATGTCAAACTTTCCATTGGAAACGTCAGATGGGACCTACAACATTCAGGGTTGCCAAGGCTCAAAATATAAGTAGTGCCCCTCGTACATGCCTACAGATATACATGAGTGTTCAGAATATAAGAGGCAAATCTTCTTCACCTTTGCAGATTTCCCACTCTTGTGGGTGACATTGATTGCACGCATGTTACTATATTGTGCCCATCGGTGAATATACTGAACTTTTCCGAAATAGGAAAGGGTATTTCTTCATTAACTTGTAAGTGATCTGCGTTGCAAAATGAAGATTAGAAACATTGGTTCATCATTTTAAGCTGCTCTTCAGTACGTTTCCCGTCGCTCGAAGCGTTAAACTCGACCGTCAAGACTTTCCAGCATTTCTGTTCCAGCATCTTTATAATACGTTTTTTACACTCATATATATTGTTTTTATATTTTACGCTGTTTTCGCCCTTTTCCTATCTCACATAACCTTATTCATGATCACGTCAACTAAATCGCGTGAACAAAACAATACCTCCGGGAGTAATGAGCTCCTACTTCCGTAGTCGTAACTAAAAGAGTACATTGTAATTGAGCTCTCCAGCATCGTGCACGCTGCCCTAAGAGAGGAAAGTGAAAGCAGTACCATCTAATTACACTTAGGAAGAAAAATATTCTATACGAGTAATGCACCACCTGGAGGTAATTGCAAACTATTAGCTTACGTATAGATCGCATGACATCTGTGAGAAACTCTGAAATCATTTCTATCCTCCCTCCTGGCTAACCATCGGCTCAGTACTTTATACCACATGGAGGAAAATATTGTAATGTTTTCCACTCTGCAAATCCTCTTTTTACTTTCTCTACTACGTATAGTAAGTAGGGGAAGTATTGTGTTCCAGGCAAAAATTCGATACCGAGATTTCACCGGAAATATATGTTTTGAGACCCCCTGAATCCAAAAAAAGCATTTTCGGAAACATGTCCGTGTGTGTGTGTCTGTGTGTATGTGAACAGCATAACTCAGAAACGAACAGTCGGATAAACACCAAACTTAGTATTTAGGTTCAGTATCTTCCAGAGATGCGACACGAAAGTTTTCAAGAAAATCCCCCAACCCAGATTACACTTTACATGGAACATTCTTCGAAAATTTTAATTTTCTGAAAAATGGCTCTAACGAATTTGATTAAAATGTCATATGTTTAAGATACTTTCATGACAAATGAAATGTATATCTTGAATTTTCTGGGAATGTCTCCAAAAGTATTCTTCATTGTGAACGACTTTTGCATAACTGGTAAACCATAAGAGATAGACAAAATTTTACTACACAAAAATGTAGATCGCGTTAAAATACACAATTTATGTCATATACATTTTTTTTGTTGAGTCAACCATTTTCGAGACATTGCTTGTTATTCCCTTAAAATTTTCAATACTTATTTTTTCAAATGGGAATTCGTTATTCATTTGTTTGTCTTGGATATGCAAAGAGTATTAATCTGTGGCAAAGAGAATGGTACTGCACCTAGCAACCAGCTATTAGGAGATATGTCTATGCTTAAAAGCTACTGTATTTTTATATTGTGCTTGCAAATACAAAACAAGGGGAACATAGTACGCCTTAAGCGATAGTCAAATATTTTTAGAACTGGTCGCTATGTGTAAAATGTAATTCTCTTTGCATGTCGAAAGATTGTTTCTGCAAATGTTTATCTCGATTAAAATGAAATAGATGGAGAATAAGAGTTTGTACAAGAGTAGAGAAAGTAATGTTTGTGTAACACATCAGATTTTTATTACTTTATCTACCACGCAACTTAGGTAGAGAAGGTATTACTACATTCTAGTCAAAAATTTGTTATCGAGATTTCACATGTTATACATGTTTTGAGCCCGCTGAATAAATCCAGCACTTCTAGAGAAAGGTCCGTGTGTGGGTCGTGATATGCTTCTCGAATGTGCCGATAATGAATTGCTGTTGTATCCTGGTGGTTGTTCTGGAAACTCCTGGAGATAGGATGTTGTGTACTCTGGAATGTTTGGTTTAAATTTACCGCGCCTCATACACAGTTGGTATGACAAGTTTATGTCGAGGTGGTAGAATTGACTTCCTGGCGGAAAAGTTTTACTCAGCGATTGTTGTAGGTTAATGCAAGTGTAAGCAAATCCATTGAATATTTTCTGTTTTGTCCGTTCTGTTTTAAGATATACTTAAAACTCTAGTAGACTTGGTCGTAGCAGTGTTGAATCCTTTCTCAGGTATTCCGTGTTTGGAAGGTAAGATAGTTTTATACAAATAAAAATTAAAATAAGGGAACCTTCATTGTTTTGTTTTATTCTATTCAATCAATGTTCTTTAACGAGAATAAATTGCATTAATTAAAGCAAACGTTTACGTACATATATTTGCTTTAACTACTTTGCAGATTTCCTATTTTATATTATTTATATTATAATAATTACTTATTTATTCTTTCTCTTTGAGAATTTTCAATATTTCACGTAACGAATTTATATATTTCTTACGCTTTTTATGTAAGCGTCTCCTATCTGTGTGAAAATTTTATTAACAATCCCAATAATTGAAGCTTATTTTTCGTAGCTACTGTCTGGTTACTATTGATCGTAAAACAAATTAACATAGTTTAGAATTTTACATGAAATAAATAACATTTTCATAAGAATAACATATTTACAATCATATAGAACATACTACGCTTAAATTGTTACAATGTTTTTACTTTCTGTTCTACGTATAGTAAGTAAGGAAGGTATTGCATTCCACCCAAAAATTCCATTCGGAGATTTCAAGGAAATACATGTTTTGAAGCCCCCTAAATCTGAAAAAGGTCCGCGTGTGTGTGTGTGTGTGTGTGTGTGTGTGTTGTGTATCTGTGTGGATTATGCCTGTGTGGATGTGTCTTTGTGAACAGCATAACTCAAAAATGAAAAGTCGGATAAATACCAAACTTGGTATTTAGGTTCAGTATCTTTCAAAAATGCAACACGAAGATTTTCAAGAAAATCTCCCAGCCCCGGACTACCGTTTACATCGAACATTTTTCGAAAATTTTGATTTTCACAAAAATGACTAACCATATTAATTAAAATATCACATACTTAAGATTGTTTCACGGCAAATGAAATGTATATCTTGAATTTATTGGGAATGTCCCCAAAAGACCTCTTCATTCTGAATGGATTTTGCATAACTGGTAAACCGTAAGAGGTAGACAAAATGTTTCTACAAAAACAATGTAAATCTCGTTAAAACACAATTTGTCTTACATATTTGTTTATGTATTTTTTTATTTTAATATCCTGCACTTAAAAATAGAATGGAATGCTCCACATAGCAACCAGCTCTTAAAATATTTGACTATCGCTTAAAGCCTACCAATTCCCCTTGGACCTACAAGAAAATTAGCAATAAGGTAGTTTCTGCAAATTTTTATCTCGATTAACATGAAGTAGGCGTAGAATAAGCGTTTTTAAAAAGAGTTTCTAAAAGAGTAGGGAAAGTAATGTGAGTGTAACACATCAGATATCTTTTTACATATTTTTGTATTATTATAATTTTTATTGTGAAATCGATTATCTTGTTTAAAAATTTTAAACGTATTTAGCACTATTCATGTTTTATATTTCTCTTTATAGTAACAAATGCACTTCTATTAAGTACGTATTTTAAAATCTTTCAATGCTCAAGGCGCAGTTGATTACTCAAATGGTGTTTTAAAATAATAATGGATTAATAATTAAAATACAATGCATACATAAATAAACAATACATGAAATGTCTTCATTCATTCCATTGAATTTATGTTTTACCGTTTTTAGAATGTTTTCAAATGATTTATACTCATTTTACTAAATAACTGTTGCAGCTGCGATGGTAGGGAAGGTACATATGTTTAATAATACAATTAAAATCCAATGATGGGATGAACTGGGCTCAAGAATAAGGAGAATTTTACAGGAAATAGGAATGAGTAACTTAGCTAAAGGTTTCTGGAAAGAAGTGAGGAATAGAGTAGAAGATATAGAGAAACAAAAATGATGTCAAAGTCTGGAAGCAAAGAAAAGTAGGGAACTATATAGACAATTAAAGATGGACTGGGGAAGGGAGAAGTATGTGGATGTAGGTAATAGGTTAGTGAGAGAAGGGTGGGCCTGGTCTAGATTAAGTGCATATAGGCTAAGGGGAGATAGGAAGGGAGCGAATTTGAAAGGTGTCCTCTTTGTGGAGAGGCAGATAATGATTTACATTATATAATTGTATGTGAAGAAACTAAGTTGTGGAGAGATCAGTTTTTACCTAAAGAATGGGAGAATGTTAACAAAGAAGTATTAAAAGTTAGGATAATGAAAATACAAAAGGAAGGAGAGGGATATAAAAAGAATAGGAGAATATATGGGGAGAGTAAGAGAAAAATGGTTTAGAAAAATAAAGCAATGTGAATTTGTTATGACCCACCATGCATAAATAACCACGGTATTAAAATACATGATGGATCAAAGAAAGAAAGAAAAAAAGCAACTCAAAGTAATGTATTAAAATTTGTAAGAATTTTGTATAGTATTATGGAAATAAATATTGTCGTAACCTCATTATGATTTAGCTCATGGGGGTAGAGCAATAGGTATCAGGAACAGGATCAAACAATAAACTACACGAGGTCCGACGGGGCGAGCTGAACTAAATCATTACATGCAGGAAAATGCCTAAAATATGTCTACATCTTAGTGTGGGAGGATAGAAGGATCTAATAGCTACTGAAAATCACATGCCAAAACTTTAGATGGTCAAAACTATATTAAATATAAATGGATACATCACCTGCTTTGCCGTTGGCGACGAGTCGATCATGACGTGGCCATCCTACATGGGTGCTCCCTTGCAAGAGAGATCAGCAACTGACGCTACCTTCTAACGAACCGGTTTCTCCCACTATCCTGACATCATCCGGTCTCTGTTACCAACCCAAATACTAGTACATACATTTCCCAACCAACAAACAAACATTACCCTAGCCAAATGTCACATCATATACATATACATATGCAGGTAACTAGGCCGCAATAGAAGTAAGGTCCGATAATTTCTAGTACGGTGCTAGAATGATGTGCCCTATTTTCCCGGTACCAAAATTTTGTTATCGCAAATGCTTAAAATGGTCTGAATTGAAGAATTCAAATTATCCTGATAAAGCTAGGCCTTAGGTACATTGCACAAAAGAAAAACGCGTTAGAGATGTGTCTGAGAACAACAGAACTCAAACTTCGTATTTAAGTTCAGTGTCTTTCAAAGATACGACACGAAGATTTTACAAGTAAATCCCCCACCTCGTATACTCTTTAAATGGAACACAGTCTAATTAACACTTAAGAAACAGTGATTTCATTATTGGCTGTCAAGGCATCATGACATGTAAGTTGTGCAGACAGAAGGAAAGGGAGGAATTGAGGGCTAGTGCGGGGGAGAGAGAGGAGAATGAGAGACTGGCAGAAAGTAGGAAAGATGGAGATGATGAAGAAGGGAGAGATTAATATGGAGATGTAGGAAGAGATGGGGGAGAGGAAAAGATAGAGGGAGCGAGAGACAATGAGACAGTGAGAAAGTGGTATAAAGCCAAAGAAAATATCTCTGTATTTAAGGCAATAATGTTTAAGGCATATTCACACTACAATTACTCTTGACATTTACATAATTTGTGATACAAATTACTGCGTCAAATGTGAGCAGAGCTACGGGTTCTGCTAGCGATTAGAGGAGCTATGCATTTGCGTATGAATTAACCCTAGTGATTAGGATAGGATTAGTCAGACGGAGATACCTCCAATCACTGGAGCAGAGCACCACATAGTAGGACCTATGTGCTTCCAACCTAAGGTCGGGGTCCCTAACGATTGTAGAATTACATCAATGCTGTTGCCGATGATCCAGCCTTAGCCATCTTCAACCTGGGAGTCCCGAAACGAAACGAGCCAATCCCAAGAAGGGGCCACAGTCGGTCAGATAAGCCCGAGGGAGAAATCTTAACACAGAGCAAAATCCACCGTCCCGCCGCAATGCATTAATCGCCGTCGCCTGGTCCTTCAACCTTGAAACATATGAAATGAAACAGATAAAAGGTCACGGTGAACAGGAAATTCGTGGTAGAAGACGAATCATCCCCAGTATTCTGATGTGTTACATTCACATTACTTTCTCTACCCTCTATAGCTTACTAGTGGGTATACAAATTATTTTTACGAAAGTTTTTTCCTATCTACTTCATTTTAATCCAAATAAACCTTCGCAGAAATAGCTACATTACACATTTCGTTATAGATGCAAAGAGAACAGTGTTAGTCAAACGTTTAAGAACTGGACGCTATATGCTAGCCTTAAAATTCCATTCTGTTTCCATGCAATCGCGAGAAACAATTAAGTGTTGACAGGACCTTAAAAGAATGACCAAGCAATGAACAGCTCGAACCATTAATGACGGATATCTCAAAAATGGCTTATGCTACAAAAAAGCTTATTTGAGGTAAATTTGGTGCTTTAAAGACATCTAAACTTTTTGTATGGTACGTTTACGTCTATTGCTTAACGTTTACTAATTGTACTATTATACAGGATTTCTTCCAAAAGAAATGGACTTCACAGGCTATTCCCAGAAAATTCAAGATACACATTTCATTTGTAAAACAAAATATATTTAGTTTATTGTAGTTTGATAAAATCATTAGTCATTTTTTAGATAAAAAATTTCAAAAAAATCTTCCATGTAAAGGTTATTCTGGGGTAGGGGATTTTTCAGGAAATCTTCGTGTTGCATCTTTGAAAGATACTGAACCTAAATACCGACTTTGGTATTTATCAGACTTTTCATTTTTGAGTTTCCCTGTTCATAGACATACAGACGCATACACACACGGACCTTTTTCTAATTTTTTTTATTCAGGGAGTTTCGAAACATGTATTTCCGGTGAAATCACAATATCGAATTTTTGGGTGGAGTAGAATACTTCCACTACTTACTACTTCGTGGTAGAGAAATAATAAACAAAATTTATATCGGGTATATGACCCCGGAGCACGATGGTTGCCCTAAATTTCCAGGTTATAGATGAAATTAAATCCCTGTAGTAACGTGGACGAGAAGCTACAACTTCCCAGACATCTTGACTTTGTACCCAGAAGCCACCTTTTGTTACTTCGCGCATCTGCAGGGAAATTCCATAGCAGCTCTCTTTTCACCTCAGCCCGGACATTTTCAATAGGGTTCAAATCTGGTGAACAGGGAGGCCAGTCTGTCACTCTGATATCCAGCCTCTCTGAGAACCATTTAAAACCTTTCGACACATGATTATCTGTACAAATTCAACAATTCCATCAGGATATCTCATCCTCACAGAGGGAATCAAAATATTATCAAGTATTACCGTGTATTGCGTACTGTTCATTGTATCGTCAAGCTGCCACAACGCACCTACGCCGTCCCTTGATATTCAACAAGATACAGGTATGCGACCATAATGAAACTTGAGAAAGGTGTATTTTAGAAGGAGTTGTATCGTATTTCAACTGTTGGGGATCCGAACTTGTAGTAGTTGCAACCGCAAGTATAGTAAACAGTTTCCGGTAGCCTTCGCCCCAAATGTACTTTCAGGTGGCCTTTGCCCCAAGTTTAAAAATAATATTAACTTTGTAATTAAACTGTTTCTTTAAATATTTAATATTTCTGTTTCCCTCGGCTGCGTTAGTAATTATTTTAGAGACATTGATATCTTGGCGGGGTTGTGATACAACAAGAATGTAGGCTTACACAGATTATAATTTTACTCACTCCTTTTATTAATGCTTGATACAATTTAAATAACACATCACTGATATAGAGAGTTGTGAGATTCTTTTAATTAATTAATTACACTTTTTTTAACTCGTAAACTTATTTTTCGTCTCACACAAATACATATTATATTTCTTGAGGAAACGTTTTTCGTCTGGTTAGTAACGCTTTCTGCAGGCAACTGAATTGATTTCAACCGTCTAAACTTGTAAATTTCTGTATTTCAAGTCTCTGATTGGCTAATCCTACTCTAATAGAATACCTTCATTTAACTAAAGCTTTTTCTGGTTGTTGATTGGCTATTTTATAAACTGTCACTAAAATTACATTATTGCTTCCAAGAATCAGAAGTAGTATTGTTAAACTCTCAAACTCATTATTGCCTCAAGGCAATTACGTAATACATTCACATAACATTATTAAACATGGATACAATAATATAAACATATACAATCACTGTTATAAACACTTTTTTACAAATTATTACATACACATATTGCTTCAAGGCTGTTATTGAATTTATATATTTTATAATTAGACTGACATTATTTAAGTGTTAAAAATACTGCCTCAAACTGTGAAGCCACGTATTTTGCACTGTAATAACTATTCTATTATGAACTTTATCAAATACCGTGTATGAAATGGAGTGTATCGAAAATAAGTGGTCACTATGTGTTGGTTAAACATTATAAACAGAAGAAACGAAAAAAATGTATGTTTGCTACTTGCGATTCTGCGGTCTTAAACAAACACACAAGCACCTTAGGCTTTGCCACAGTGCTACAGAGAGAACAAATGGAAGGTAGCATGTTTAGTAACGCCATACAACTTGCTGCAGCGGCTACACAACTGTATTGAGTATGGTGTAAACAAGGCGCTGTGCCGTGTAGGACGTGCCGTGGCGTTCAAGACGGGTCTCATTTTTTGTCCACGGGTGTACATGGTAGTGAAAGTAAGCAAAACATCAGATGTAGTCTATACCCTGTCAGGTGCGTGCCAGCGTGGTGGATGTGCATTAAAATTTCAAATCACGGTATCGCGCCACATGTGGAATGACTTTTACCATGTTTTATAGACCAAACTGTTCCTATATACCGATTTAGAACCTGTCAAGTTGGGGCACTTCCCTTGTTAGTTTCTAGATGGCAGAATTGTTTAGTTCCTTTTGAGCTAAAAGTGTGTATAAAACATAAAAATAGCACTGTTTATTATTCTTTTTAAAGCGATCATAATTCTTTATTTTATCAAAAGAATTAAAAGAGAACCTCGCATTAATTAATCTTCTTAATTTATTAATTCCCCGCAGCAGTTATAATTACAAAACGCTTTGCTATGACAACGAACAAAACTTCACCTTACTTTGTTTCTCTGGCGATTATTTTCCCCTCTTTTCAAATATTCACTTTTATTTTCCCTCTTTTGTTTCCTAAATGCTGAAGGCCTTCTTTTTGTGTGTATTAACAATGGGCGCAGATGTTTTTAATCGTTATCTTCTGAAAGACGCCTTTTTCTTATAATGTTGGTTCACAGACTTCGTTTTTCCCCTGTAACTGACGTTTTTGTATTTCTTTATCGATATTAAGAGATCTAATCTGCAGATGTTAAGTCATTATTCGCTCGTCTGGCTTTGTTCCACCGAGGTAAAAGTTTAAATTTTCTTCAATTCAAAGAAATCTTTCGGAAGGAGCTCATATTGAGAGCTATGAAGCGGCAAAATTACCAAAAGAGCAGAGAAGAAACATAAAGATGTTGCTGTTTATTCTACCAAAGTTAAAACCGGCACATAACTTCACATGATCCCATTAGTAGAAGTGTGTTTCTCTCTCTCTCTCTCATTGTCATGGACCAGGTCATTGGACAGCGGTGTTGGAGATTTAAGCTAAAAAAATTAGGAATAATACCTGTTGGCTTTGTTATTCTGTTGAGGTGTTTTAAGTGCCGTAAATCTACCACACGGGACCACCGGCTTTACTTTCATGCCGAAGGAACTCATGCTAAGGATTTTAAGCCCGAAAAAAATCCATCGCCCTCCGTTGGGTTTGAACCCGCGACCTCGGGAACTAGAAGCTAGCATGGTATCCCTAGTCCACGGAGGACGACATCTGGAGGAGTGGTGCCCAATCTGTGTAGTGTTAGACTAGTGGCTGACATCAATTTCTTCTCCAGTCGGGTGGTTCTAGTTTTTATTCTATTGTTTGGTATCGTAGGATATATCTATCGAAGCATTTATGCTAATGCTTGGAGATCTGTCGTGTAAGAAGTAGTTAATTGGGCGACAGCGGAAGAACCCACTGGATTTTCATAAAAACTGAGAATTTGTGTAAAATTCAAAAGCCAGTCTCCGGATTGGCCTCCGCGTGGTTTTGAAGAGGTAGCAGCAATTCATATAAGGTGTCGCAGTTTCCAATGGCTTGTGTTATCTTATTTGTTGGGCGCTTATTGTTTAATTATTTTTTATTTGGGATATTTGTCCTCCGGCTAGCTGTTATAACTCAGTCGAGCAAGTATCTCTAAGCAGGGCGTGTAAACGGAAAGGAGTTGTTACTAAAAGATAACACTGATAAAAAAATTTGAATCTATACTTTTATTGCTATCACACTTAATTAATAATTGACATGTTTAATCTTTATACACGCCTGACTGAAACTGTGATATTTCCGAATGTAATTACATTCGTTTTAGTTGTCGCGCAGCAATTACTTCGCGTACTTTACATTTTTGTAACTAACTCTGCGACGTGCACCTCGTGAGAGATTCTTCCGAACTGTGCAACATTTGCTTATGGCTCGAGAATATATACTCCTTCACCTCGAGTTGCCTAAACATTATAATATAGCTCCTATTGGTTGCCAAATTGCGCCCACTTTAGCATCTGTTTTGGTCAGCCAATCACTACTACTAACATATGTGCTCTAGGGAAGATATTCCCTCCATTTCTAAAAAAAAAAGGCACGCTACCCTGACGTCATTTGTTAATCTCTTGTTAGTGATAAACAACTCACCCCCTCGGTTTATTGATACCCACTTCTATTGTCAGTTTCAGTGAGGCCGTGTAAACTTATTTCCTAACAATACTTATAGCTAAAAGACATCTAAAATCCTGTACATACAATAATATTAACTTACACTACAATAACTCTGGCATTCACAGCATGTTATGTTATAAAATATTGCCTCGAAGTTTGTGTTGTTGCTGACGATTTGGATTTTTTAGGCAATGGTTTAGCATTGATCTTTCCAATATTTTTATCCTCAGACAAATCTGAGATTTTGATAAGCGTTTAGAGTGACCCTGTTCAAGTCTTGAATCAAGTGGATGATCTGAATCGCTATTAGTTAAGGAAATGGTCGCTTCGTGCGGTGTGGCAGACTGTCAACAGGAGCGGTTACAACAGCTAAGTGTACAGTAATTATATCACCAGATGCAGTGACGAGCACTGTATTGCTTATTGGGTGAGAAGAGCTTTGCCCCATTTCAGTGTTAAATGAGGCTACCTGGCCATCGTTAGCATGGCGAGTGTCCATTTATGAGGTAGTTGGATTAGAAGTTACCTTTGTAGCAGATTGAGAGGGAAATTCCTCCAAAATGGAAATAGGGGTCGTTGTATCGGTGGACTGTTGTGTTCCTGTTACTTCATTTGCTAGCCAAGTGACCTTGTTTGCAAACAAAGCAAGCAGGCGTGTTAGTTGACACGAAGACCCAGTAGGTTGTATCGTCATGATAGATTTGAAAACTGTCGCGGGTCGATTTCCTCAGGTTTAACACATACATTTTGGCGAAAATTCAAAATGTGAGTGAAACCTGTAGCACTCATTCCAGTCCTAATATGTTAATTGCAGAGGTCGGATGTATACCTTGGGATGCCATATACATTTCTTGAATACTATTGGTGATTCTGGATAGACTTCGACAGTATGACTCACTTATGTTTAGTCAATGATCAAGAACATTATTGCTATGTGCAGCATAGTAATCTGGGGATGTTTCGTTGCCATTTCCTCCGCTATTCGTTTGTTACATGGGTACAT
Organism: Deroplatys truncata; assembly: GCA_030765065.1. NCBI lineage: Eukaryota > Metazoa > Arthropoda > Insecta > Mantodea > Mantidae > Deroplatys > Deroplatys truncata. The sequence continues at coordinate 107,003,125 of CM060987.1, read as the reverse complement.
GCATACACGATTAACTCTTTCCATGCAACCAGAGAAACAACCGCAAAGCGACGGGGCTTTAAAGAATGAAGTATTGGACAATTCGAAGGAATATCTCGGAAATGACCGATGCCAGAAAAAAATTTGTTTGAAATAAATTGTGTTTTTAGAGATCTACATTTCTTATGTATTACGTTTCCGTCTATCGTTTAACGTTTACCAGTTATACAACATTATAGAACATTCATCCCGAATGAAGAGAACTTCACAAGGTATTCTCAGAAATTCAAGATGTATATTTTAATTAGAATATTGTGGCGTATTAATAATTTGGGGGTTTGATTGTCATTACCAGACATATTGTTGTTTTCGTCTCTGTCAGTTTCGGCCGCAGACACCCCTTCCTCCTGGGCACTGATCATGCCAACCGGAAGGCACTTTGATGTTGACTGGGATGACGTCACTCTTGACTGGTAGTTTTTGCTAGTCACGAGTGGTGGGGATATAACACCTGTCTTACTGAGTATTCCGTGTGTAGCGGATTGCGCGTGCAACCCGGCCTTTGGATTGGTGATCATCTCCCCTCACTTTTCAGATTTAATAATGTAGGAACCCCAAGCGGTTGAGAAATAAACCTAGGAATATGTAAGTAGATCTGTGTTATAGATTTTGTACAGTGAAAACCCCCGCCTTCCTCTTAACCTCCAACCACGTTTCGCTCCTCCGCAGCCAAGTAAGTATACGTCCCCTCAATGTACGTGCTGGGTACCAAAAGTTAAATTAAGTTTTTATTTGAAGTTTTAGGCCTCTATCCAGCATGTCACAATATAAATATCTTTAATATATGATGCTTTAATCAAAATCGTGTCATTTTTAGGAAATCAAAACTTTCAAAAAATGTTCCATGTAAAGGGTAGTTTGGGGTGGGGGATTTTCTTGAAAATCTTCGCGTCGCATCTTTGGAAGGTACTCAAACTAAATACCAAGTTTGGTATTTATCCATCTTTTAGTTTTTAAGTTATGGTGTTCACAGGCACACACGCAAGGACCTTTTTCTAAAAACACGTTTTTGGAATCTAGGGGCCTCAAAACCTGTATTTCGGTAAATCTCGGTATCGAATTTTTGGTACTATGTACGTGGTAGAGAAGGTAGTAAACGATGGTGGGTAGAGAAAGCCATGGAAATGTGAGACAGAAGTTTCTTTAACGTTATTTCTGTTCTGTAAAACAATAGCTTAAAGGTAATAGGTTTGAGTTCTTTGGTAACCTATGCACTGCTATGGTTAGAATAGTTGTCTCGGGTGCTGGCCGCAGGCAATTAAACTCTAACGAGAAAGTTGTCTCGTCACAGATTACAAACTGTAATTATGTTTCACAAAGTAATACCGACTTAATGAGTTTTATATTCCCTTTACACACGTTCGTAAATTTTGTATCATAACATTTTACTATCTGTCCCTTCTACTCTGTAATTAGCTGTGGCTCGTTCTCTTATTTCTAGTTTGTGAGGTCTTGAGTTCTGCTAATATATTGGTTATAGCTACTGGTCTTATAATGACTCCACACTGTTACTTTAATGGCTATTAAGAATAAAATAGTGCTATCAGTGACCCAAATTAAATGTCCCTTTCCGGCGCTATTATCATCTATTCAAAACCTTATTAGCTTTTGCAACGCGGTGGTATATGTAATCGATGTAATAGTGTGATTATCGAAAATATTCGATTATACGCAAAGCCAGAGATGGCGTTTAATTAAATCAAATCGTTTCGAAAGGTTTTCAAGAAAATGTGTCAATAATTTTTTTTTTGGGGGGGTGCTATAAATTCAAAATTCACTTTCGATATTGTGGGTGTTTACCATCATAATACGAGGGCAATCCCAGATTTACCCGACCTGACGTATATATAGCAGTTGTTTCAAACAAATGACTATGGTAGAAAGTACCAACCTTATAAAGCTTAAGTTTGAAGTTTCACGATGCTACGTTCTTTAGTAATTGTATGGCAGCCATTAATAGTGAACTCTCTCAGCGAATTTGTAAACATGGATAAAACTGGCCACGCCAGAAATTGCGAAGAAAATCCACAAAATGGTATTGGATGACCGTCGGCTGAAAGTGCGCGAGCTAGCAGACATCGTAGGCATTTCAAAAAGTGCTGTACATCGCATACTGGCTGAACATTTAAACGTGAGAAAGCTGTGCGCAAGATGTGTGCCGCGTTTACTCACAATAGAACAGAAGCAGCGTCGTGAGGATGCTTTAGTAGAGTGTTTGACGATGTTTCGCTGCAATAAAGATGAGTTTTTGCGTCGATTCATAACCATGGATGAAACATGGGTCCATCACTTCACACCTGCGAAGAAGAAACACTCAAAACAGTAAATTGAAAGGGGAGAATCGGCTCCAAAGAAGGCGAAGACAGTTCTCCTCCTTGCAAGGCCATGGCGTCAGATTTTTGGGGTGCGCATGGGATAATTTTCATTAGTTATCTTCAAAAAGGAAAAGCAATCAATGGAGAGTATTATGAAAATTTATTGCAGTATTTGAATGATGAAATCAAGCGAAAAAAAAACTTTTGTTTCATAAAGACAATGCACCAGTTCACACATCCATTATCGCCATGGCCAAAATCAACGAGTTAAAGTTCGAATTGCTTCCTCATGCACCCTATTCGCCAGATTTAGCCCCCTCAGATTATTTTCTGTTTCCAAAGTTTAAGAAATGGCTTCGTGGTAAAAGATTTGCCAACAATGAAGTGGTGGAGTTTGCAATTGATGGCTGTTTTGCAGAACTCGACGGTTCTAGCTATTAAACATCGCTGGGAAAAGTGTGTCGATCTGAAAGGAGACTACTTAGAGAAATAAAGATGTTTTTTCCTAAAATGTTTGTCTTCTTTGTTTGGTCGGGTACTTCTGGGACAGCCCTCGTATGAAAGAAGGTAAAATTTAGGGACGAACAAAGGGGCCCGTTTTGCTTCTACCGTGACTCCTGGGTGGGAGGGATGAAGGAGAGACCCGACGGGTGACCACATCCGGATGACGATGAGCGCCAGCATGGACAGGTCCTTAACATTTCCATATCGGATGCATCCGACGCGTCCCGGCCCACTCACAAGCCCCTAACCTATAGGGATCTCCCAAAGGGGGAGACACAACACCAGGGAAGAAACCTTTTCAGAGTGCACATCCATCATCCAGCCGCAACTCGCCGAAATTTATCTGCCCTATAACGCTAAAACAGATGACAAGGCAGATGATGGAAATGAGGGACAGGAAAGTCGTGGTAGACGATGAACTACCCCAGCATTCGCCTACCGACTAGGTAAACCAAATAAAGACCTAAGATCGGAGTGGGCGGTATACGGGAATCGAACCGGTACCTCCCGAACGCCAGCCTTATGCTTTGCCGCGGAGACATTTCGCTCGTCAAAATTATAGTATAATAAAACTAACTTTAAAAAACTAGCCCTATACATATTTTTAACACTTTATATGGAAACCTAAATATCTGGATGAAATCTGTGATTCATGTTATAGGATCCCCCCCCCCACCCAAAGCATTACAGTTAAACTCTTGGTGATACAAGCGCTGGCTTTCTGCGTTGCGAGTTCGATCCGACATCAGATTATCAGTTCAGAGGTTTGCAGGCTTACTGCCATACCAGAAAAAGAAAAAAAGAAAGAGGAACATTCATGTGCTGTTGTTTATCCAGACCACACTGTGTTATTCAAAACTTCCTGATTTTTATACCATCTTCTCAAGTGAACTGTTTGCAATTAACCAAGCTGTGATTTATGTTCTGAATACTCGATGCTTGAAGTTATTTGTTATATAATCAGATTCTAAAAGTGCACTACTTGCAATAAACAATCTATCATCATACCATATTCTTACACAAGAAATTCAATCACTGCTTCATAGAGCCAACAAGCAAGGAAAGCAAGAGTCTTTAGTATGGATTCCATCCCACATTGGAATACAAGGTATCAAATTGGCCGATTAGGCAGCAAAATAAGTCACTAAACACATACAAAGTAACCCAACTATAATTACACCAACCGATGATGTTATCTCAACCATTTTCAAAGAAGCTCTACTAACAGTGGAAGACAAGATGGCTTGACTCCATGAGAAGCAAACTCCGTGATATAACATCGAATTTTTCGACACATCTTCCCAGTTATTCCCTTTCGAGACAATATCAGGTTTTACTATCCGAATGAGAATGGGCCATACCAAGATCACGTACAGTTATCTTCTTTCAAAGGACCAACCACCCATCTGCCACCAGTGTAACACGACGAAACACATAATTGTGGAATGTCCAAAATACGATCAATGGAGACAACACTACCAGATACCCAATGGTTTACAAATAGTACTCAGCTATTCAATGTACCCTAAGATAGTTGAATGTTTTAAAAGCATATATATATATATATATATATATATATAAATGTTTATAATGTTCAATCAGTTTGATCAATTATAGTGTCACAATTTTTTACTAGTTCATTGTTATGATTCAAAACTGCCAGTATGTTAAATAACCTCATTGTTTTATTGTTTTATATTTAGTTTATAAAAATTCGCGATATGACCAATATGTTTAAGCGACTATAAACTTTCAAAATAAAAAAAATTAAAAAAACCTCTTAAGCCGCTGATTGGTGGAGGGAAGTTCATGAGTGTTTTCTTTTATTTGTTTTTGCACGATAACCGGCTCTAGGAAGTATAGCACTGTAAGCACAGTGCCATTTAAACAACCTGAGACTCCTGACATTTTACTCTAAGCGGAGAAGTGTGGGAGTGTTGTTGTCACGTTGTATTAGAGCGTGTGTCAGCTGTTTAGTAACGAATAGCAAACAGCTCGCTGGGACGTAACGCTAAGGAGCAGTATAAACCACGCCAACATGGCAACGTTTTATCCCTTAAATTTCACTTACAGGCGAAGGGAAAGGATGGTGGTGGCACCTTACTGGTTAGGGCAACAACAGAGGGTACGTTGCCATGGAAACTACTCCTTCAAGAAGTGTCAGAAGTCTCATGTTGTTTAAATTCTACAGTAGTTTTCTAGTCGCTGCTCAGCGCGAATTAGTTACTGCGAGAGAATGGTCTACAGATGTTTCATTTTGGATTTCTCTGTATTCTGCACATACACCACAGATGTGTTCTAGGCTCGTGAATTCTCAAGAAATGCTTACAACAGACATAAACATAAGCAGAAAGAGATAGATGAAGCAGTTACACAGTATTAACCTACCATTGTTAAATAATAATTAGCAGCCAACTTGGTATTACTAACGAAACACTTGTATAATAAGTTGTATTCCTGGTTGGCCTCGTAGGTCAGTCGGTAGAGCACCTGCCTCCTATGATTATCTATGCTGGTCCCGGGTTTGAATTTTTCTCTAGCCAAGATTATTTCGATCCTCCCCAGAACCTGGAAGTGTGAATGAGAGCGTGAATGTGTGTGTAATCGATCTAATGAATAAAACCCAAAGTTTACAAGAAATAAGCGAATGCAAGTTAACACCATTGCAATAATATGTTCCAAAGGAATGGCCGCCAATAGGACCGTTGTAGTTAAAAGCTGGGTATAAATGGAACTTAAAAAAAAGTTTTGTTCTATACCATACGGTCCTCTCGGGACAAATTCGGTCTCGAGATGAATGGTGATGCAAATGTTATTGTTTATAATTCAAAGTGGCTTATGATATTTAAGACTGTATTTCCTAAACCTCTCGCAAGCCCAGAACACTTGTACACAATGTAAAAGCAATCAGATTATCATGGAGCAGACTTGTCAATCTGCCGAAATAAAACGAGGCGACAGAAACCTTAAGTGGCAAGAGAAAATGATCGCGCATTATTTAGCGATGTTTAAGAAAGAAATCCCGAATCGTAATCATATGCTACTACACAATAGTATTAATTCTGTAACACACAGGTTTAATAAATTACTTGCAAAGTCTTACTCGATTTATTGTCAAGAAGTTAGCCCTGCCACAGCTAGTGTTGCAAAACTTTGTGTACACGTCATGTGTGTACGTCAAACACGTGGTAGGTTGGGTCCCCTCCATCTTGTTGTTTATAACAGGATCGTTCTTGTCTGGCATAGGTTATAGTACCTAATAGATTATGTATTATGATTATTATTATTATATTTATTATTATAATGTAATATATTACGGAATATTACATTAGCACTCATGTTATCGAGATTGTAATACTGTGCGAAGTACACAATTAATAGTGCACAAACAGTATCTTGGTTAGATCGATGTAACAATTAAAACTAAAAGTTGGTATAACAAATACCCTTGCCTTGTACGTGGTGACAATGTTAACAATACCAGAACACTTTTAAATAAAATAATCGAAACAAAAGCAAGTAGTTCTATGTAAATGATGAAGCAGTAGATTTCTAATGTAATCTGAGTTGCCTATTCGACCACACTGGTGGGCGATTGAGGAACACATTGTTTGTATGTTTTCTAATATAATCTACATTTTTACTTTCTCTACTACGTATAGTAAGTAGGGGAAGTATTGTATTCCACCCAAAAATTCGATACCGAGATTTCACCGGAAGTATATGTTTCGGGACCCCCTGAATCCAAAAAAAAAGCATTTTTGGAAACATGTCCGTGTGTGTGTCTGTCAGTGTGTGAACAGCATAACTCAGAAACAAACAGAAGATTAACACCAAACTTGGTATTTAGGTTCAGTATCTTCCAGAGATGCGACACGAAGGTTTTCAAGAAAATCCCCCCACTCCAAATTACCCTTTACATGGAACATATTTCGAAAATTTTAATTTTCTCAAAAACGACTCTAACGATTATGATTAAAATATCATATGTTTAAGATAATTTCATGACAAATGAAATGTATATCTCGAATTTTCTGGGGATGTCTCCAAAAGCATTTTTCATTGTGAAAGACTTTTGCATAACTGGTAAACCATAAGAGATAGACAAAAGTTTACTGCACAAAAATGTAGATCGCGTTAAAATACATAATTTGTCATATACAGTTTTTTTGTTGAGTGAACAATTTTCGAGATATTGCTTGTTATTCCCTTAAATTTTCCAATACTTGTACGTTTTCTCAAATGGGAATTCGTTATTCATTTTTGTCCTGGTAATGCAAAGAGAATGGAATACTCCACATAGTAACCAGCTCTTAATATATTTGACTATCGCTTAAAGCCTACCAATTCCTCTTGCATCTACAAGAAAATTAGCAATAAGATTAACATCTCGATTAACATGAAGCATATGGAGAATAAGCGTTTGTAAAAATAGTTTGTACAAGTGTAGAGAAAGTCATGTGAGTGTAACTCATCAGATTTTTTTAGGAAATTGATAGTTCAAATGCATTTTTATAACCATATTATTGCATGCTGGATAGAGGCCTAAAGGTTCACATGAAACTTAAATTAATTTTTAGTACCCAGCACATACATTGAGGGGACGTATACCTACTCACTTGGCTGAGGAGGACCGAAACGTGGTGTGGAGCTTAAGAGGTAGGCGTGGGTTTTTCACTGTATAAAATCCATAACACAAGTCTACTTACACATTCCTAGATTTATTTCCTAACCCTTTGGGGTTCCTACATTATTAAATATGAAAGTTGAGGGGAGGTTCCCACCGAAACAAAAGCTGGCTTGCACGCGCGATCCGCTTCTCTTGGAATCTTAGGATTCTTAGGATTCCAAGATACCTTGAACTCTAAAAGGTACGCGTAACTTACTGTTTGAATATCCCTCGCATTTAATACATTAGCAGTTTGAACATTTATTTTTTTCTTCTTCCTTTTTTTTTTAATAATTTAGTGGGAACTTTTGCTGTATAAAGATGCATTATAGTTTTTCTAATAGAGTACATAGTAGTTCACATTATGTGTATTCGGTACATTATCCATTGATAAGCCCGGAAGTGCAGTGGTTAAATGCTTATATGTCTATGCATGGGTGTGCCTTTTCCTCTTCAGTCTTCATAGATGCCGGTTTGTTGTGAGTTATTCTCTGCAGTAGAGGATCCATATGTTGGAGTAAGCGTCGGTAGAGCTGGTGTAGCTGATGCGAAGGGCAGAAATCACTTCAGAAATGCCTAAATAGCTGTGTTGCGCATGTATCATGGAGCATCCGTTATTAGTCTAAGAATTCTGTTTTGTTGAACCTGGGTTCTTTTCACTTGTGAGGATGAAGCAGCGCGTCCCATATAGCACAACCATATTGCCAGATTGGTTTTATTAGCGAAAGATAAAGTAGACATTTATTATGAAGAGAGAGTGGTGATGATAATCCTGATATTAGATGCTGAGACCAGGGTAAGACCAGGATATTTCACCGACTCAGATGTGACATTGGAAATTATGTAGGTTACTGGATGACGTGTAATTTTCTTCTTATAGGCGAATTTAAGGGGACAAGGTAGTCTGAACACTGGAAATTACCCTTAAGTGTGTTAAATTACCACTGCTCTTAAAGTTCTCAATAGCTTCTCCTGAAAGTTTTATTAATTATTCTATAATTTATGACAGTTCTCCAAAGTGATTGTTTGCATTGATAGCTTATGTAGCTGATTCCGTAAAAATTATTTTATTCAGTAGAAAAATAATAAAATTTACTCTTAAAACATGTAAATTCATGTACCTTTTTCTCTGATACTACTTGCAATACAGAATCATACTTTTGCACGCTTGTTCTTAGTATAATCAACTATCTTCTGAACCTCAATTATTTAGTTATGTATGTCAGTTCACTAGAAATTTAAAAGCAAATATTTGCAAAGTCAAAAAATTAAAAATATGGAAAATTTGCAATGTTGTTGGTTTCTTAATATCACTAATATACATTATAAAATTATGATTGTGGTTCAGAAACTTTAAGTATTTGTTGTTTACATGTACTGAAAATTTCAGCTCTGTACCTCTCATACTTTCTGACAAAAAGGTATATAAGTATCCAAAAATGTTGTTCTGAGAAAACGGAACTTAAAGTTTGAACATTAAAATTCTGACACACTTCAGTACATTTCAGGTTCATAATCATCTGCATCTTCATTCCTGGATTGCTTCAGCTTTTCTGATTGCCTTCTCTTGGTCCTGGCCTGTTTATTATTTTCTGAACTGTTCACTGGGCATATATAGTCGTTCGTTGTTGAAAGATACAAAAATGTTTTAAAAAGGGGCGTTGTCTGACAGCTTTAAAGGAATGCATATTAGCATTTAAATGGTATTTAAATGTCTAAAAAATCTCTTCACCCCCAAAAAGTATACATTTTCAATGTGATTTTGTACCTTGTCCCCTTAACCAGGTGTAATTTCTGTGGGTTCATTTGAACCATCATTGCATAAACCAAGTATGAATGCCATTACAGAATTTCTGAAATTTTCTAGCATAAGAGTCACAGGTGTCTGCTTAGAATGGCTGTTAACATTTTCTGTAATAGTTTCGCTACGTAGCCTAGAATATCTGACCCCGAGTGGACCCAAAACAACGCCCTGTAATCTAAATAGAATCGAATAGCGGTCTCCCAGGATGGCAAGGGTTACCGAAATCGCACAAGAATTAATAGCCGCGTTGTAGGAACAATGGCAATATAATAAGAGCGTTATCTGGGACGTGGAGACCGCCCTAGTGTAACGTCATAATTATATGTTCTGTGAGAGGTCTACTCCCTCATGAATATAAATATGTCCTGTGTGTGGGATACAAGAACCTCGGTGACAGGTCTTTAACCACCTCTTACACACACATTTAAGAAGTAGCTGCGCAGAGGGAATTAAACTCATGTGTTACATTTTTATACCACTTAGGTATAGAACCTGGATTAGGAAATTAACGCCCATTCTTACCACACACGACACCACAGGCGCTGGACACTGATGATTAGAAGGCGGATGTTAGGCAAAACGCACGTTTTTCTGGGTGATAATAAATCAAAATTTATGTAGATATAATCATGTTTCGAGTTATTTAGATGGAAAAGGTATAGGTTATACACCAGAGGGGACACATCGCGCACGGCGACCTACATACGAGGGAGCTGCAGAAAGAAAGACCTTTTGAAATACAAAATTAACAAAATGAAAAAAACCAAAGTTTATTATATACATTTGAAATGCACTCTTAAACTATTTTATACGTAATCTCCATTAAAATCAAGGCACTTATCATACTGTGGCAAAACGTTTTCAATATCGTCTCTGTAGAAATCTGACGCCTGCGATTTCAACCCCGGCATCAATGTCAAAGTGTTATGTAGCGAGCCATTTCTTCATTGCTGGGAATAGGTGGTAGTCGCTCTGCGCCAATCCGGGCTGTATGGTGGATGATCGAAACCTCCCATCTATAACCATCCAAGAGCCCTCGGGTACGATTAGCCGTGTGTGGACGTGCGTTGTCCTGAAAAAGCAACACATCGCAAAGTTGGCGATACATTTCAATTGGTTTGTGTTGTTTGTTTGTTTAGGTTTTTGTTGCCAAAAAAAACAATCACAGACACACCTCACATGCGGCGGAATTTTCAATTGCAGCGCACATTGTAACACGTCACAGAGAGTAAAGCAAGGGAGGCACAGTCCACACGCTACCACAGCTGGATACGTACTGAGTGTAGGAATGTTCTGACACCAAGATGGCGACTCTAGCCCCGCCCACCGTTACGATAGGCCAAAACGTCTGTTACTTTCTGGACGATCCTCGTAGATCTATTGTGGCTACCATACCTGGTAATGGATGAAGTGAAGAAATCACAGGAGAGAATAGATCCGGCCCACCACTGGAGCTACCCCAGGGCCGCTCAGGGGGAGGGCATCGTGGCGAAAGTTCTGCCATTAGGAAGATTTTTTAGTGGAATTCAACATTTTGGGGAATACAAAAATGCTGAAGTAAATTAACGCAAGTGATTAAGCACATTTATTAAATTTTAAATTGAGTACTCTACATGTTAACTCAGTTTGTACCTTTAAGTTTGTTAATCTAAATGTATCTCCTCCAAAGTAATGCCAAGTACAAGTCATACTATATGGTATAATGTGGCGTATGAAATAGTAGCTTTTGGAACTATAACATTATAGGTAGGTGCTTAGTTGTTCAGAACGCATAGCATTATTACACTTACTATACTGGTCTATTTAAATAGATATAATAGGATACATTGAGATACCAAGTAATAAAGTACACCACCTGCCATATATTTTTGTTTGTAGTTTTTGGTGTAAATATTACGATTTTTATTGATTTTAACTTTCCAATTATTTGTTTAAGCTTTTATCGTGTAGTGGTATCACAATAGCTGCTACATTACTTATAAGGCAGCCCCTTTGTTAAGGTTTACAGCAACACAGAAAAGGAACTAAATAGTTTAAATTGAACTATCAGAAAAGCTGGGAGAGGATGATTGTTTTGGGGGGATGGACAGCTGCCCAGAGAGGGTAAATGAGTTATCAACCAGGCAGCCGTATGCTGTCCACATAGAATACTCGCCATTTGACCAGTATTGCCATACGCCATGAAACCTAGAAGCACACGTGAACCATGAGAAAGAAACAACGAAATGAAAAGAAAACGAGGGAAAAGAAATCGTGGTAGAAGAGAAACCACCTCAGCACTCCCCTACCGACTAGGAAAACCACGGAAAACCCAAGATCAGAGTGGATGGTCGAAGGGAATTGAAGTAGGGACCTCCCGAATGCAAGTCTTACACGTTACCATGGAGCCAACTCTCTCGGTTTTGGAAGGGATATAACCAATACATATTTTGTCTGTTTTACCGTTTTGTAGGTTTCACTGCCTGTTTGAATTATAAATACCTGCAGATTGGGCTTTTTAAAATCAACTTAAACTTTTTTCAATTTATTTTCATTAACTTTTTACTTTCCCTTACAATTACATAGTAGGTAGAGAAGGTATTGCATTCCACCCAAAAAAAAATCTGATGTGTTACACTAACATGACTTTCTCTACTCTTGTACAAACTATTTTTACAAACGCTTATTCTCCATATGCTTCATGTTATTCGAGATATCGAGATGTTAATCTTACTGCTAATTTTCTTGTAGATGCAAGGGGAATTGGTAGGCTTTAAGCGATAGTCAAATATTTTAAGAGCTGGTTGCTATGTGGCGCATTCCATTCTCTTTGCATGTCCACGACATAAAAAAAATGAATAACTAATTCCCATTTGAGAAAAAGTATAGGTATTGGAAAATTTAAGGAATAACAAGCAATATCTCGACGGGCCTCTGACCCCAGGCACCCGCCTGTAAGTCCTGGGGGGTGTAAGTCCTACATAAGAGGAGGGTAAACAGATAATGAATGAATGAATATTCAGAAAGAAGACGAATTTACAGGCTATTCGCGGAAAATTCATGATATGCGTTTTATTTTTCAAGAAACATTGAAACGTGTTATTTTAATCAAAATCGTTAAAGCGATTTTTGAGAAAATAAAAAAATTAACGAAAAGTTCTCCGTGTATAGGATATTGGGGTAGAGAGGTTTCTTGAAAATATTAGCCTGGAATCTTTGGAAGATACTGAACTTATACTCTATATTTGTAATTTATTCGATTTTTCGTTTTTGAGTTATGTATTCAGGAACAAACGCATGTTTTCCAAAATTATGTATATTATTATCATTATTATTATTACTATTCAGGGAACTCTATATCGAATTTTTAGGTGGAATGTAATACTTCGTCTAACTAGGGTAGGTGCTAGGGACAATAAAAATAGTTAAAAGTAATATTGTAGCGACCCTTGGGGCAGTTAGCCCTGGGGGTTACTGACAACAGGAGGGCAAGTAGCGTCAGGGGGTAGAGACGTCGGTACCGGGATGAGAGGCGTTGTAAGGATGCTCGGAGGAAGGGTGTGAAATAGATACCAGAGATTCTGTAAAACTCTTTCCTATATCCTTTGGTAAACTAAACGGGGTTGTGGCTCCTTCGAAAAGGGTCTCTCGTGCAAATGTTTAACCATACATGCTCATGATTCACTTGAATAAATCTGACAAGTCTTGCCGCACTAGGTTTAAAGACTTAGTAATTAGTTTGAAGTACAGAACTGGAGTACGGAACCCGAAACAAACGTAGTTGACTCACTTATGTGGCCAATAAATACATTTTAGAGGGACCGATCAGCAACCCATCATCCTCATTGTCAAAACTTCCCTTACACTTTCTGAAACTTCACGCGACCTGATGCAACTTCCCGGGCGTGGATCGAACTCCACACAAGGACGCTACAACATTACAAGAACCAAGCAGATAGCGCTGCGATAACGTGAGCGACTCATATTCGGGAGGTCCTGGGTTCAAAACCCCGGGCCAACCAATCTGACTGGAGGTTTTTTCGAGGTTTTCTTCGGTCGCTAGGCGAGTGCTGGGTTGGATAATAATTGATCTGCGAATTTTCCTATCATTCCTTTTATCACTAAATTTAATTTCCTTATTCTTAACTACCATTCCAGACATTGGACTGATCATACATTCTGGATATGCTCTGGTCAATAGTTTGCTTGCTTCTCGACAGACAGTCTGAACCAAGATATTGGCTTGTAAGTCCTTGGGGATGTAAGTCCTACAAAGATGAGGGTAATCCGTTGAAGAATTAGAAGAATACCACTAGAGCCTGAGATTGATGGTAAAGTCACGGTCGAAGTGAGTGAAATTTTTTGGATAGTTTAGCCCTTCGAGTGATATTTAGTAGAATATTTAACAAACGAAATAAGAGTTTAAATATGCCATATATAATTTAGGCTGCACCACCCTAGGATGCCTCTTACTTGATTAGCTACTCTAAACGTATTCTATGGGAAGATGCAAGAGTTCAAAGGAAACCACGGGCCAAGGCTAAGGAGTAACGGCTAATTCCTGAATGAAGACTAGGAATGTCCCCCCCCCAAGCATTTATTATAAAGAGAAATCAAATCATAAATTATGGGTTTATTAGGCTTCACCAAACATATAATATGGAATACATCTAGAGTCACGAGTTTTATCGATGAGATAGACAATAATGACATGCAAAATTTAACTCAAACGATATAGCATAACACTACCTCAGTTGTCCTGCAATTACAAGTGTACAAAGTGCGTGTTCACAAAATTCGCCTCACGCTAGCCTAATATAAATAAACTGCTCAACAAATCCCCGTGATAAAATAAATAATTTATTCACAAAGTGACCCTGAATAAACCCTATAAACATGAACAATTAATTACTCCAGATAAAAACAAATTCATAAACACTAGCAACATTAACAATTTCAATAATCAGCCTCATTTAATATGTTGCCCATAATCCCCTAGGCTACAAATATATAAATATTATGTAGTGGAAAGCGTTGTTCCTCTGGTTGATGCCCTCTGCTACAGTGTTCTTATCTCCGGCTATTGCTGCTCGTCGGCTGCTGTATTCTCCTTTCCTAACCAACTAATTTCACGGGTCACAGCGTTTTCGTAGGTGAAGCGAATTAAAGTACACTGCATTTCCGTTAAAGATGTGGTTTATTATTAAATAAATACTTATGGGCGGCTAGCATTTCCCATTGTAACAATTCCCACTATAATAATAAATTAGGAACCTAATATATCTGCAGACGCTTCCCACCCTAATGCAATTGTCGTCCAGAGAGTATCACTGTGTGTCGATGACACACACACACACACACACACACACACGTTACCAAAAATGCTTTTTTTATTTTCAGGAGGTCTCAAAACATGTATTTCCGGTGAAATCTCGGTATCGAATTTTTGGGTGGAATGCAATACTTTCTCTACTTACTATACGTAGGAGAGAAAGTAAAAATGAATAAGGAATTCCCATTTGAAAAAAGTATTGGAAAATTTAAGGGAATAACAAGCAATATCTCGAAAATAGTTCACTCAAAAAAAATGCATATGATATAAATTGCGATTTTAATGCGATCTACATTTTTTGTGTAGTAAAATTTTGTCGATCTCTTATGGTTTACCAGTTATGCAAAAGTCGTTCACAATGAAGAATACTTTTGGAGACATTCCCAGAAAATTCCAGATATACACTTCATTTGTCATGAAAATATCTTAAGTATATGATATTTTTAATCAAAATCGTTAGAGCCATTTTTGAGAAAATTAAAATTTTCGAAAAACGTTCCATGTAAAGGGTAATCTAGGGTGGGGGAATTTTCTTAAAAACTTTCGTGTCGCATCTCTGGAAGATACTGAACCTAAATACCACGTTTGGTGTTTATCCGACTGTTCGTTTCTGAGTTATGCTGTTCAAAGACACACACACACACACACACACACACACACACACACGGACATGTTTCCAAAAATGCTTTTTTTTATTCAGGGGATCTCAAAACATATATTTCCCGTGAAATCACGGTATCGAATTTTTGGGTGGAATACAATACTTCCCCTACTTACTATACGTAGTAGAGAAAGTAAAAACACCAACAACGAATTCCTGTTTGATAAAACGTACATGTATTGGAAAATTCAAACAAATAACAATTTTCAATAACAATATCTCGGAAATGTTTCATTCCACAAAACAATGTATATGGCATAAATTGTGTATTTTGACGAGAACTCCTTTTTTGTGCAGTAAGATTTTGTCTATCTCTTACGGTTTACCAGTTATGCAAAATTATTCAGAATGAAGATGACTTTTGGACGCCTTCCCAGAAAATCAAGCTATACATTTCATTTGCCATGAAAGTATCTTAAACATATGATATTTTGATCAAAATCGTTAAGAGCTATTTTTGAGAGAATGAAAATCTTCGAAAAATGTTCCATGTTAAGGGTAGTCTGTGGTATGGGGATTTTCCTGAAACTCTTCGTGTCGCATCTTTGAAGAACACTGAACCTAAATACCAAGTTTGGTACTCATCCGACTTTTCGTTTTTTGAGTTATGCTGTTCACCGACACACAGACATTTTCAAAAATATTTTTTTGCATTCAGGGCTCTCGAAACATGTATTTTCCGGTGAAATCTCAATATCGAATTTTTGGGTGAAATGCAATACTTCTCCTACTTATTATACATATAGAGAAAATAAAAATTTGATGTGTTACACTCACATGACTTTCTCTACTCTTGTACAAACTATTTTTACAAACTCTTATTATTCTTTCATATTAATCGAGATAAACATTTGCAGAAACGATCTTTTCTCATGCAAAGAGAATTACATTTTACACAGCGACCAGTTCTAAAAATATTTGACTGTCGCTTAAGGCGTACTATGTTTCGCTTGTTTTGTATTTGCAAGGGCAATATAAAAATACAGCAGCATTTAAGCATAGACATATCTCTTAATAGCTGGTTGCTATGTGCAGCACCATTCCCTGTACCACAGATTAATACTCTTTGTATATCCATGACAAGAAAAATGAATAACGAATTCCCATTTGAGAAAATAAGTATTGAAAAATTTACGGGAATAACAAGCAATATCTCGACAATGTACTTATCCGACTTTTCGTTTTTGAGTTATGCTGTTCACCGACAAACAGACCTTTTCAAAAATATTTTTTGCATTCAGGGCTCTCGAAACATGTATTTCCGGGAAATCTCAATATCGAATTTTTGGGTGGTATGCAATACTTCTCCTACTTATTATACGTATAGAGAAAATAAAAATGAGTGTATTAAACAATTGAAATTATGTGGTTGGTTGTGTAAAAGAAAGCAGTTTTCCTGGCGAGTCGGTTCTTTTCCTCAACAGCGCCACTACTGGTTATGCGGAATCCTGAACTACGCTTCAAAAAGCAGCAATAGCTGTAATATTCTGCAAGCCATTTTATCGCAATTTTTCCCTTGTTTCTTGTTATCTAAAAGAACAAAAACAAATGAGCAACTGGGGAAGTTTACGATAATGCGCTGACAGCTGTTTCTTAGCAGATATTTAAAAAGGTACCCTAGAGGCAAGCAAACAAGACAACGCAGACTAATAAATAGAGAAACTTGTGAAGAAGTAGGAACTACAGCCGCAGAGTAATTAAAAGGGTAAAGCACAAAGAGATAAACACAGCAGATAAAAATGCTTGAAGTAACTCTAAAGGATTTCTGCAGCGTTCTTACCGGCAGCAACAACAGCTGTGATCAAACATAGGACGCGCCGCCAGCGTGCTCCAAAATATGAAATATGTTTAAACCTTTCTAGATCGATTAAGATAGCAAAAAGGTATGTGTAAATCAGTACGAGTCTAGCTCTCATAAATATCAAGATCAGTAACGCCTATTTTGTTCGCAACACGTGTACTAAGTGAAACGATTTTAAGTGTTAAACCACGTAACCTTCTCTACCTGCCCATTATCGTTTATTACATTCTTTATCACGTACATAGCCAGTAGAAAAGATATTGCATTCCACACTCTATACTGAGATTTCGCCGGAAATATATGTTTTTAGGCACCTTGAAAAAAAATCTGATGTGTTACACTCACATGACTTTCTCTACTCTTGTACGAACTATTTTTACAAACGCTTATTCTCCCTATGCTTCATGTTAACCGAGATATCGAGATGTTAATCTTATTGCTAATTTTCTTGTAGATGCAAGGGGAATTGCTAGGCTTTAAGCGATAGTCAAATATTTTAAGAGCTGGTTGCTATGTGGAGTATTCCATTCTCCTTGCATTACCAGGACAAAAAAAGAAATGAATAACGAATTCCCATTTGAGAGAAGTATAAGTATTGGAAAATTTGAGGGAATAACAAGCAATATCTTGAAAATGGTTCACTCAACAAAAAAATGTATGACATAAATTGTGTATTTTAACGCGATCTACAGTTTTTGAGTAGTAAAATTTTCCAAAAATGTTCCATGTAAAGGGTAATCTGGTGTGGGGGATTTTCCTGAACACCTTCGTGTCACATCTCTGGAAGATACTGAACCTTAAATACCAAGTTCGGTGTTTATGCGACTGTTCGTTTCTGAGTTATGCTGTTCACAGACACACATACGGATATGTTTCGAAAAATGCTTTTTTTGGATTCAGGGGGTCTCAAAACATGTATTTCCGGTGAAATCTCGGTATTGATTTTTTGGGTGGAATAGAATACTTCCCCTATTTACTATACGTAGTATAGAAAGTAAAAATTAGAAAAATGTTCGTATGTGTGTGTGTGTGTGTGTCTGTGAACAGCATCTCACAAAAACGAAAAGTCGTATAAATACCAAACTTGGTGTTAAGGTTCAGTACCTTTCACAGATGCGACACAAAAATTTGCAATAAAATCCCCCACTCCAAGCTACCCTTTAGATGGAACTTTTTCGAAAAATGTTATTCTCTAAAAATGGCTCTAACGATTTTCATTAAAACGCCATATATTAAAAATCTTTACATGCCAAAATGTATATCTTGAATTTCTGTACTAGCCTGTGAAGTCCTCTTCATTCGGAAGGAGTTTTATATAAACATGGACAATACGTTCCTTTCCTCCTGCGGCCGGGCGATTACATGCAAGCGCGGTGCAGCAGTAATGTACCTTACATATGTGCTGCTTCACCGTGGTGGTTTCCGTAAAACTGTCAGTTTACGCTTGTCTGTGCAGTGTATAAAACATAATGTAGTGTATAAGATATGTCATAGGTTTATTTTAAAGTCCCTAAATATGACAGTCGAGAAATTCAGGCTTGCAGAAACAGTTTTCAGAGTCATGCAGAACGTTGTGTAGGCAATTTTAAGACAAATTCCCTACCGTTCCAGTTCTAAATAGACTGTCAGGCGTCTTGTTAATAAATTAAGAACAACGGAATCCCTAAACGCTAAATGTCCTAAGCCAAAGAGAAGGGTCCTAACTCAGGGAAAACTCGATGAAATTAATGCATCATTCATTCGATCTCCAATAAACCTCTAAAACGCTTTGCACAGCAAATATGTTTCAGAGACCTTAATCCAACCGTCCACTGAAATTTTAAAACTGAAACCATACAAAGTAACCATAGTCCATGAATTACGACCCCTTGACAATGAAAAACGAATCACTTTGTGTAATTGGATTTTACACAACATTGTTGTTCCGCAGTTAATAGTTTTCCCTGGTGAGGCGTAGTTTCATTTAAATAGTCACGTCGCTCACAGAATAGATACTGGAGCACAGAAAACCCACATCTGATTCACGAAATTCCATTAATGATGCAAAGGTCGTTGTGTGGTGTGCAATAACAGCACACCGAATAATAATACCAATCTTTTTTGACAAGACAGTAAATTCAGAGAGGTACCCCACACATATACTTGCACCATTTTGTTCAATTGTTGTCACATAACGAGAGAGAAAATGGGTATTTTTAAAAGATTCTGCCACAGCTCATACTGCCCATAATTCCTTGAACGATATAAAGAAGGTTTTTAAGGACAGGATAATTTCTCAAGGGTTATGGCCTCCGCGTTTCGCTGACCTTACTGTGTGCAATTTCTATTTGTGGGGAACTCTAAAACATAGGGTGTATAGGAATAATCCTCACGCTATAGACGAATTGAAAAACAATATAAGAACAGACATTTTGAAAGTTATTGAAGAAGAACTTCAGCGGGTGAATGGAAATTTCATCAAAAGATATCAAGAATGCATAATTGCAGACGGACACCACTTTCAAAATCTGCTGTGGCAAGGTTAGTACTCATGTGGTAACAATAAATGAGTAGGATAAACTTGAGATTTGATACACGTCGCTATCTAATGCTCCGTGCTTACATGCGATCGCCCGCCCGGCCGACCGCAGCGGGAAGCGAACGCACTGTATAACAGGTAGACGTTAAGCGATCGAAACGTAAACGTACTACACAAATCTGTAATTCTCTTCAAAACACACAACTTATTTCAAATAACTTTTTGTGGTATAAGCCTTTTCTAAGATATCCCTATTAATGGTGCGAATAGCTCAATAGTTAGTCATTCTTATTAAGTCCTGTCGATATTCAGTTGTTTCTCCCGATTGCACAGAAAGAGTGAGGCCAGTATCCAGTTCTCAGAGCTTCGCTATTCCCTATGATCTATAACGAAATGTGTAATGCAGCTATTTCTGTAAACGTTTACCTCGATTAGTAGATAGACAAACAAGTTTCTGTAAGAATAGCTTTTGTACCCATTAATAAATTGGTAGAGGGTAGGGAAAGTCATATGAATGTAATAAATCAGATATATTTTTACACAGTTTTGACAAACTGTTCTTATGACAGCTTATTTTTCTGCTTCACATTAATCCATATAAACATTAGCAGAAATGTTTCCATTACACATTAAGTATAAGAGGAATAGAGGAAATGGAATCGATACTCAGGTGCTTGAAAGCGGGCGGCTATATGCTGGTGGCTGAGACGGTAACGTCTGTGGTTCCGTAGGTCGGGGGTTCAAATCTCATGGGCCGACTAATTTGAATTAGCTTTTTGGTGATTTCCCTCAGCCGCTAAGATAAATACCGAATTGGATATTTAATAAAACTATCCTCCAAAGTTCCACCTAAAACAATAGTAAAAATGAAAAATGAGTGGTAATAGCGAATGCTGTGCCATCTATCCACAGACAATGAAAGCAGGTAGACTGGACGGCACCCTAATGCCACCTGCACGGTCCAAGCAGAAGATCCGGCTGCTATGCGCTAGGGTGACTAAGAAAGATGGCATGGTTACAGGGATGAGACCTGTAAGACTAACTGTCCGCCTTTCTATATGAAAGCAGCAGTTGGATTGGACGGCACCCTAATGCCATCTGCGCGGTACGAGGTAGAAGATCCGGTTGCTATGCACTAGGGTCTCTGTGGACACGTGACGAAGCAAGATGGCACGGTTACAGGGATGAGACCTGTAAGACTAACTGTCCGCCTTTCTATATGAAAGCAGCAGTTGGATTGGACGGCACCCTAATGCCATCTGCGCGGTACGAGGTAGAAGATCCGGTTGCTATGCACTAGGGTCTCTGTGGACACGTGACGAAGCAAGATGGCACGGTTACAGGGATGAGACCTGTAAGACTAACTGTCCGCCTTTCTATATGAAAGCAGCAGTTGGATTGGACGGCATCCTAATGCCATCTGCGCGGTACGAGGTAGGAGTTCCGGTTGCTATGCACAAGGGTCTCTGTGGACACGGAGATGGCACGGTTACAAGGATGAGACCTTGAGGGATAACTGTCCGGCACACCTCGATCTAAAAGTTATCCACTAACAGATCCGTCGCGATATGAGCCTGTAGTTAAAGCGACGTAAAATAAATAAAGCAATAAAAAGAGATGATTTTGAAATCCCATATCTTCATGATATCAGTATAAACAATTGAATACGACAGCACTTTAGGACATTTAGGACACATCATAAGGTATAGGAAATTTCAAACCAGTATTAACAGTTATCTCGGAAGTGGCAGGAATTTTTTTAAATAAGTTGTTTATATTAAAAATGTCTACATTTCTTGTGGAGTACGTTTGTTTATCTCTAACGTTTACCCAGATGCATAAAATTATAAAAAAAATCCTTCCGAATGAAGAGAAAATTTCCCAGAAAATTCAAGATATACATTTTATTTTTCGTTTAAATATCTTAAATATATGATATTTTAATCAAAATCGTTAGAGCCATTTTTTGAAAGAATCAACAATTTCACTTTACCATGCAGGCGGTAGTTTTGGGTTGGAGACTTTTCTGGAAAATCTTCATGTCTCATCCTTGAATTTTAATGCCAAACTTGGTATGTATCCGAATTTACATTTCTCAGTTATGTTGTTCAGAGTCGTTTTTTATTCGGGGCTTCAAAACGCGTATTTTTGCTATGGAATTTTTGGGTGGAATTTCATCTACCTTCTAAATAAATAGTAGAGAAAGTAGAAAGTAATGAGCTATCTCTTGGAACTACTTTCATAGCACCCTAAAAACAGAAACATTCTCGTTTTCATTTGTATTTTGATTCGCGATAGCATGGCGAGATAGATATGTGAGTTAACGCACATCTCGTCGCACTAATGGATGTTCATGTGTCATTCATGATGCACCAAGTTCTAATCCCCATGTGTGATCCTCCCTCCGCTTGTTTATTCCAAAGCTCCAGTCCATTAAACTTTTTTAATATTTTTCATTCACATTGTTTTCTCTACTCACTGTTCTACAAACTACGTAATATGAAAGCTTATTCTCCTACTTCTTGCTCTTAGAGTTAAATCTTCATTATGCATTTCGATGTACATATAAGAAGAGTATAGTAAACTGAAGCGGTAGTCAAATCTTTTAAACGTGGTTCACCATGTGATGGCTTTGAAATTCCGAGGAAAAAAATATGTAGCTGATGTGTTATATTCACACGACTCCCTACTGTTTATTTTACGTCGCGTTAACTCCTTGGTCATATCGCGACGGATCTGTTGGTGGATATCTCTTTGAACGATATGTGATGAACAGAGCCTTCTAGGTCTTATTCCTGTAAACCCTGCTTCATGCTGTGCAGATGGCATTAGGAGGCCGTCCAGTCTAACCGCCACCCTCACACAGAAAGGTGGGCAGTTAGCCTTCAAGGTCTCATCCCTGTAAACCTGCTTCATGCCGTGCAGATGGCATTAGGAGGCCGTCCAGTCTAACTGCTTACATTGTCTGTAGATAGATGGCATAGCATTCGCTATTACCACTTATTTTTCAATTTACTATTGTTTTAGACTTAAGATGGAACAATGGGTCGTGGTATTAAATATCCAATCATGTATTCACCTTGACGACTGAGGAAAACCACGAAAAAACCTCACAGATTGGTCGACCAACGGGATTTGAACCCGGGACCTCCCGAATGCGTGCCACAGACTTTACCGCCTTAGCCATCCCGCTCGGTTAGAGAGTATAAAAATTATTCTTACAAATTCTACTTCATTTTAATCCAAATAAACCTTTTGTAGAGATAGCTACAACACACATTTCGTTATAAACACAAAGAGAACAGCGATAGCTAAATGTTTAAGAACTGGACACTATATGCTAGCCTTAAAATTCCATACTGTTTCTATAACATCGCCAGAAACAACTGAAAATCTACAGGACTAAAGGAAGTATTGAACAATTCGAACCATTAATAACGCATATCTCAGAAATGGCTGATGTCACAAAAAAGTTATTTTAAATAAATTATGTGTTTTAAAGAGTACCTGTGTTTCATCTATCGCTTAACGTTTTCCAGTTATAAATTCAAGATTGTACAAAATTTCTACCGAATGAAGAGAACTTAACCGACTATTTCTAGAAAATTCCAGATATACATTTTATTTTATGTCTATAATGTATGGTACTTAAAATCATTAGAATCTTTTTTAGAAAATAAGAAATTTCGAAAAAGTTTAATCTAAAGCGGTTTGGTGTGGGGGATTTTTTGTAAAACTCTTCGTTTCGCATCTTTGAAAGGTACTGGACCTAAATACTAACGTTGATATTTATCCGACTTCTTGTTTTTGAGTTACGCTTTTCACACACAAATACGAACCTTTTTTTCCATTCAAAGGATCTCTAAATATGTATTTCCGGTAAGGTCTCTTTCGAATTTTTCGTTGGAATGTAATACTTTTTCTACCTACCATGTACGTGGTAGAGAGAGTAAAAAGCGAAGAAGCAGCTGAAAAAAGTATTAAGCGTTTGAAAATTCAAACCAAAAACAAAGAATATTTAGAAAACGGTTAACGTTGCCAAAAATGTTGTTTGACCTAAAGTGTGTGATTTAACTAGAGCTACATTTTTTACTTTCTCTACTACGTATAGTAAGTAGGGGAAGTATTGTATTCCACCCAAAGATTCGATACCGAGATTTCACCGGAAATACATGTTTTGAGACCCCCTGAATCCAAAAAAAGCATTTTTGGAAACATGTCCGTGTGTGTGTCTGTGTGTCTGTGTGTGTATGTCTGTGAACAGCATAACTCAGAAAGGAACGGTCGGATAAACACCAAACTTGGTATTTAGGTTCAGTATCTTCCAGAGATGCGACACAAGGTTTTCAAGAAAATCCCCCACCCCAGAGTACCGTTTACATGGAAGATTTTTCGAAAGTTTTAATTTTCTCAAAAATGGCTCTAACGATTTTGATTAAAATATCATATGCTTAAGATATTTGTATGACAAATAAAATGCATATCTTGAATTTCCTGGGAATGTCTCCAAAAGTATTCTTCATTGTGAACGACTTTTGCATAACTGGTAAACCATAAGAGATAGACAAAAGTGTACTACACAAAAAATGTAGATCGCGTTAAAATACACAATTTATGTCATATACATTTTTTTTGTTGAGTGAACCGTTTTTGAGATATTGCTTGTTATTCCCTTAAATTTTTCAATACTTATTTTCTCAAATGGGAATTCGTTATTCTTGGATATGCAAAGAGTATTAATCTGTGGGAAAGGGAATGGTGCTGCACCTAGCAACCAGCTATTAAGAGATATGTATGTGCTTAAAGGCTACTGTATTTTCAAATTGCGCTTGTAAATATACATTCCCCTTATATCTACAAGAAAATTAGCAATAAGATAGACTCTGCAAATGTTTATTAACATGAATTAGATGGAGAATAAGCGTTTGTATAAATAGTTTGTACAAGAGTAGAGAAAGTCATGTGAGTGTAACACATCAGATTTTTGTTAGTAAGATTTTGTCTAACTCTGACGGTTTACCAATTACACAAAATTCATTCAGAATGTAGAGAGCTTTACAGGATATTTCCAGAAAATTCAAGATATACATTTTATTCGACGTCTTAACATATAGTATTTCCATCAAAATCATTAGAGCCACTTTTAAAGAAGTTAGAATTAAAAACATTTTTATCTGTGGAAGGTGGTTTAGGCTGGCGGGAGTTTGTTGAAAATCTTCGTGTCACAATTGGAATATAATGAACTCGTTTTTCAGTTATGCTGTTCATGGGCAGGCAGTCTGGCAGACACGCATTAACACATCCACCCACCCACACATATAGGTATATGTGCATTGTTTTAAAAATGTTTGGTTTTGTTCGATTCTCAAAACGTGTATTTTCTACTAAATCTCGGTATCGAATTTCTATTTTGTTCCTATGCATGTTTACTAAGTGATAAAGTCTGATGTGATACATTCACATGGTTTTCTCTACCCACTATAGTTTATTAGTCGGTACACAAGCTATTTTACTAATGCTTATTTTCCCATTTATTTCATTTTAATCCAAGTAAACCATTGCAGAAATAGATACATTATACATTTCGTTATAAATACAAAGAAAGCAGCGATAGTCAAATGTTTAAGAACTGGACGCTATCTGCTGGCCTTAAAATTCTATACTGTTTCCATGCAATCGCAAGAAACAACTTACAAGACTTAAAGAGAATGACCAAGAAATGAACAAATCGAACCTTTAATAACGGATATCACAGTAATAGCTAATGCCACAAAAACTTATTTAAAATAAATTGTGCGTTTTAGAGAGATCCACATTTCTTGTGTGGTACGTTTTCGTCTATCGTAAATGTTTGCCAGGTATACCAGATTACACAAAGTTTCTTCCGAATGAAGTGGACTTCACAAGCTATTCCCAGAAAATTCAAGATATATATTTTATTTGTAATCTAAATATCTTCAATGTATGGTATTTTAAGGAAAATCGTTATAGCCATTTTTTAGAAAATAAAAAAATTCGAAAAAATTCCATATAAATAGTAGTTTGGAATGGGGTATTTACTTGAAAATCTTAGTGTCGCAATCTCAAGAAGGCACTGAATCTAAATACCAAGTTTGGTATTTATCCTATTTTTCGTTTTTGAATTATACTGTTCTCAGATATAAACATAGACGGAGCTTTATCTAAAAATGTTTTTTATTTAGGGAACCTCAAAACCTGTATTTCCGGTGACACCTTGGTATTGAGGTTTTGGGTGGAGTATAATATCTTCTATATCTATTACTGTGTTTGGACTCAGGAGTTTAGATATGACCTTATGGTTGACGTAAACGAATTTGAGCCAGTGCTGCATTGTTCTTCCCTCTCACTCTATTGTTTTACATCCTGTTCCAAAGGGCTTATCCTTTCTTTCCCGGAACAATAAACATTACGCGAAGTGTCATCAGTAACACATTGTATTACCGTATCAAACAAAATAAGTATGATCATACTTTCAATACAAAAACCTGTAAAGCCTGCATACATGTAAAACAATATATCGCAGTTATGACCGTACACATGTGCAACTGCTTGTTGAAAATACCTTTGAACAGCTGGTGTTACATTATTTGCATCGCAGACAAGAAACTCCCTAGTCCACAGCACGCTTGCAGTTCAGTGACAAAGCCATTCTCCTGAGCCAACCACAGTAAGTATGTGGTAGAGAAGGTAAAACAGTATTGAGCCAGCTCTTGCAGCTGCTTTGATGCACCCTAAACTCGGTAACTTCCTGTCTTCCTCTGTGTTTTGTTTTCGAGATAGGTTGAGATAGGTGTGTGAGTTAAAGCTCATCTTGTCGTGCTAATGTGTGACAATTTGTCAATGATGAGACACCTAGTTCAAATCCCCGTTTAAGTTTCTCCCTCTGGTTGAATAACGCTACAGTGTTGTTTCAAAGCACTAGTCAATTACAAATAATGAGGCAGTGGTCACTCAACTTTTGAGGGCTTTTATTAGGCTTCACCTCACTTTAAAACCTATATATTTTACGTGGCAGATGCAATGTTTCTGCTTCAAAGAAAATAAAAATTTGGAGACTTAATACCTTGTCCACTTTTTTTTAAATAATCAGGTTACATCCCAATTGACTCAACTTCATTTCTACTAATATTCATTTATTCACAAACCTATGAAATTCCCTACTTACTTACTTTAGTGGAAGCTTTTATGTCAACAGTTCACATGCTTAGATATTAGATGACAATAAATGAAAGAGAGAAAGAAATATAGGGAAGTTAATGATTTCAGCCAAGTGTAAATGATTACGGATATGTTCGATACATTTAAAATGTATTAAAATTATAGTTCATCGGTGGAATCTCGGTCTTCCAAGCGATGTGATACTAACCACTATACCACAAACACCAATGCCCTCGTTCTACTAGCAGTTCATCAAGAACGTATAACCCAGTGCAGTGACCCAACCTCTGTATCAAGGTTGTATTCCGTAATGGTAATAAAAGCTATTTCTTCCTACAAAATTCAGTCGCTTGCCTTGGAATAAGGTAGGGCAGCACTCAAAACGATGCGTCTCCGTTAACGTGTAAAGCTCGCATTCTGGAGGTCCTGGGTTTGATTCCTGTTGTAATTGGCCACTCTTTTTTTTCGCGGTGGTCGGTAGGCGAATGATGGGGTGATTTCTGTATTCCTGTACCCCCTTTTATTTTATTTCCTTGTGTGGCGAATCGCCAGCTAAGTCACTCCTTGGGGAGGGTGGCTTGTGGCGTAGGGATCTCACAGCTGGGGACGTTAGGGACCCCCAGCTGCATCCGAGGCTGCTGCCTCTGAAGCTGGTCGTCCTCTGTGTTGTTCGATTCACCATTTCCTCCCTGAGCTTCAGTATGCACAATTAGCTTCCTATGTGCTTTTGTGCTGAAATCCTCCGCAGCTCATCTAAAATCTACTCATATTATTGAGGGGAGAAACGTTATTGAACGAAAAGATTTGCATAACACTGCCGCGGAGTGGCATTCAAGAGAGCCGGCCCTCGGAGTCGTGGTCGCTCAAGTGTGTGGCTTCGGCGCTCCGCCAAGCTGAGGGTCGCAGTTTTGAGGGCATGGGTGTGTGTGTGTGTGTGTGATTGTGGTAATGCAAAACAGTAAAAACACAGTAATGATAAATTGGGTAACCAAGGGAACCTTTAACTAAAAAGAGAGAGAGGGAGAAATCCGTTATTTTTTCAATGTTTAGGTAGCTCAAACAGTTGTATCTGATATAAGCGATCACTTTGTAAAAATATATGTATTATTGTTTAAAAAGAACATTCAACATTAAAGTGGTATTTCATAGGTGCTATTCTCTGTGTACTATTCTGAAAAATCACGTTCTACGGCTACTTTGATCTTGCTGTTCAATTTCTTTCGATCTTTGAAATAAATATTTTGCCCCTTTTTGAGTGTTATATTTCAAGTGTAGCCACCTTGATCATATTGAGCTTTCTTAGGGGTTATAGACTGATAGAATCCCAAAAGTAAAGCAAAATCGTAACTTTTTTAAGTGATAGATAATTAAATTACGTGGATTGGATAATCTAGCTCCAGATTTACCCGAGGAACAATTATGCAGTCAAGACTACGTTACAAAAGTAAGAGAAACAAAAACATAAGGCTTGCAAAAACACGGCCTGATGCAAAGCACCGAACAGGAGAGTTCCTTCACAGAAAAAGCCTCTCGTTGTAGTCTATAAGGATTATTCAAATGAAACCCGGTCACTTGTGTAAAGTAACGGTAACGATTTTATAAACTCAAAAATAGTCGCCAAAACTGTTGGCACATTTATTCCATTGCAACACTAGGCGGTCGATTCCAGCTAGTAGGCTGTTGTCGGATCCGGGACTGGACCCATTCACACACTTCGTGAATCGATGTCCGCGAATAGCTTGTTTTAGAGGTTCATAAACATGAAAGTCACACGGTGAAAGGTCTGGACTGTACGGTGGATGTTCCAGCGTTTCCCATCGAAACTGCTGCAATTTCGTCTTCACCGCATTGGCAGTGTGTGGGTTGGCATTATCATGCTGGAGAGTAACGCCATTGGACAACATGCCTGGGCGTTTCGACTTGATGGCTCGTCTAAGGTTCTGTAAACTGGCTTGATAACGCTGGGCATTGATGGTGGTTCCCCGTTCCAGGAATTCGACAAGCAATGGGCCCTTGTGGTCAAAACAGAAGGACATCATGACCTTACCAGAACTGGTGTGCACAGCCTTTGATTTCTTTGGAGGTGGTGAAGTCGCATGTTTCCACTGCTTGCTCTGACTCACTCCTCGTTGTTCCTGCTTACTCGCCTTCATGTTCAATAGTGGACGATAACTTGTGTGACCACCATCTCCACCACACTGTCGCTATGCAACGTCTAACGTTGCACACGCTGTACTCGCTCTACAATAGATGGTGCCACCATACACGCAAGTTACGTGGTGCCACCTTACGTGTAGTGCAAAGTTAGACGCACTGACCAGGTGTCATTTGAATGCCCCTCATAGATGTTTATTATGCCAGTTAAAAGTAGCAAATAGTAAGACGTAACCAAGCTGGGTGATTCAGGCGGTAACTTCTGTGGCCTACATTCGGGAGGTCCGGGGTTCAAATCTCGTGAGCCGACCAATCTTACCGGGATATTTTCGTGGTTTCCACTGAGTCGCCAATGTAAATACCGGATTGGATTATTAATACCACGACACAAAGTTCCAACTTAGGTCTAAAACAATATTAAAACTGAAAATATATAGTAATAGCGAATGGTCTGTTGTCTCTCCACAGATGATGAAGGCAGGTAGTCTGGATGGCACCCTAATACCACCTGCCCGGCACGTGTAGAACTAGGGATACACTTGCCTGTCACTAAGGTCTCTCTGGACACATGACGAAGCAAGATGGTATGGTGCAGGGATGAGACCCAAAAGATTAACTGATCCAAGACGTATCTGCTAACAGATCCGTTGCGATATGATCACGTACTTAAAGAGAGTAAAGTAGATAAGGTACACTCAAAATGTAACAAAAAATGGAATGACAGGCCAAATGGGGTTTGATGTGTCACTACTAGGATATGATTCTATTAGGCCTTAAGATCTACTACAGACAGAGCCAAAAAACTACGAACCGGCTCGGTGGTATTATCCCTGTCCGCGTCCTCGGCGCTCGTTGCCGTCAGCCGCTATCATAGAAAAGCGCGGATGAAACCATACAACATTTTTAAAACTACTTTTAAAGGCTTTACTTAACAACTTTATAAAAGTGTGTTTGTGGACAGAATTCTTAGTAGACATTTGTGGCCCCCTCGGTACCCCGACCTAACACCTGCGATTTCTATATCTAGGGTAACATAAAACAAAGTGTACAAGACAAACCCACACACCCTGGAAGAATTAAAACAAAATATCCACCAGGAAATTGCCAGCATTTCTCAACGTGAACTACGGCGAGTGATGGTTAGTTTCCTAAAGGGATGCCAAAAATGTATGGACAACGACGGTGGCCAGGTTCAGCATTTCCTTTCATAAAGTTGGCAAGTAAAGCCTTTAAAAGTAGTTTTTAAAATGTTGTATGGTTTCATTCGCGCCTTTCTATGATAGCTGCAGACGACCACGAGCGCCGAGGACGCTGACAGGAAAAACACCGCGCAGCCGGTTCGTAGTTTTTGGCTCTCTCTGTAGAATCATATGCGAAAACTGACAAACAATCATCAGTTTGTTATAATCGATTTATTTCCTGCCTAACGCTAGAAAATACAACGCACTATTACAACACGTCGTTCGTTACCAAAACATCTGATGTTTTACACTCACATGACTTTCTCTACTCCTGTACACACTATTTTTACACACTCTTATGCTCCATCTATTTCATATTAAACGAGATAAACATTTGCAGAAACGATCTTTTCACATACAAAGAGAATTACATTTTACACATAGCGACCAGTTCTAAAAATATTTGACCATCGCTTAAGGCGTACTATGTTCCTCCTCTTAATAGCTGGTTGCTAGGTGCAGCACCATTCTCTTTGCCACAGATTATTATTCTTTGCATATCCAAGACAAAAGAAATCTGATGTGTTACACTCATATGACTGTTTCTACTCTTTTTACACCTATTTTACCACCTATTTTTACAAACGCTTATTGTCCATATGCTTCATGTTAATGAAGATATCGAGATATTAATCTTATTGCTAATTTTCTTGTAGATGCAAGGGGAATTGCTAGGCTTTAAGTGATAGTCAAATATTTTAAGAGCTGGTTGCTATGTGGAGTATTCCATTCTCTTTGCATTACCAGAACAAAAGAAAATGAATAACAACTTTGAGAAAAAGTGTAAGTATTGAAAAATTTAAGGGAATAACAAGCAATACCTCGAAAATGGTTCACTCAACAACAACAACAAAATTGATTATGACATAAGTTGTAAATCTTAACGCGATCTACATTTTTTGTGTAGTAAAATTTTGTCTATCTCTTACGGCCTACGAGTTATGCAAAAGTCGTTCACAATGAAGAATACTTTTGGAGACGTTCCCAGAAAATTCGAGATATACATTTCATTTGTCATGAAAATATCTTAAACATATGATATTTTAATCAAAATCGTTAGAGCCATTTTTGAGAAAATTAAAATTTTCGAAAAATGTTCCTTGTAAAAGGTAATCTGGGGTGGGGGATTTTCTTGAAAACCTTCGCGTCGCATCTCTGGAAGATACTGAACCTAAATACCAAGTTTGGTGTTTATCCGACTGTTCGTTTCTGAGTTATGCTGTTCGCAGACACACACACACGGACATGTTTCAAAAAATGCGTTTTTTTGGATTCAAGGGGCCTCAAAACATATATTTCCGGTGAAATCTCGGTATCGAATTATTAGGTGGAATACAATACTTCCCCTACTTACTATACGTAGTAGAGAAAGTAAAAATTTCTTGATTCCAACTTCATGCCTAGTTTTACAATTCAAGGAGACTTTAATATTTGATTGAGCCGAGGAGACACAAGTGTCAATGCGGGCGAAGCTCCTACTGAACACATTCAACGAGATAAGAGTATTTAATGACGGCGATCATCTGTCGAGAAAGTTGAGAGAATGTTATGTTTATTCCTTATAGTAAAATGTCAGTACTGTGCCACTCGAGTCCACAAAAAATCATCGACACCGTGGAAATGTCTCAAGGTGCCCCAAATACATTCAATTAAAACTAGGGTCAGGGAAAACTGACCAATAAACGAGTTGCCTTTTTAAACTCTAGTATATTCAATAGGAATAATGAACGACATAGAATAAACTGCCTCAGGGACGGCCCAAATTACACACCAAATTACATAGAGCACATAAAAGTGGAATTTACGACCTAAACCATGTCCCTAATTTACACTACTGAATAAGAAATACGGTTTCCCCCGCCATTCATTCCACCAACTGCTCCATCATCACCTTTCGTTTCTTCCATTTCGCCATCATCTCGTTTCATCTACTTCCTTCATCCTATACCAGGCATCGGGCTGGTCACCCAACCTGGACATTCTGACTGCTCCATAAGAGTGTCTGCTCCTCGACGGGCCTCTGACCCCAGGAACCCGCTTGTAAGTCCTGGGGGGTGTAAGTCCTATGTAAAATAAGGATAAACAATGAATGAATGAATAAGAAATACCAGATTGCTACGCTTACTTGGCAACGTTCAAGATAATTTCGAGAGTTCCAAATCATGAATTATTACCGAATAACACAATTTCCTGAAATTTAGGTAAATGCACGCTTTATGTCAACAGCGGCAGAAATAAACAGTCTGTGTGTTGGTCTTCTCGTAACCTAAATAACAAAGATTCTGCCCACATTTTCACCCTTTCCAAACACCAGTGTTACATACGCAGGGAATTCTAAACTGCACTTGCAAATTACAAAAGCACTAATTTATAATTCGAAGCTAAAAGAGAACATTCTGTGTTGAAAATTTTTGGAAAACTTGAAGGAATTTCCAAAAACAACAAGATAGAATTTCTATAGTTTCAGCCCTTAAAACCAATCACGTAGTTGTACCTGCGCCACTGAGCGTGGTGATGCCGCGGTAACGTGTGCGACTTGCATTAGTGAAGTCCTGGGTTCGATTCCCAGCGCCCGCCCACTCTGACCCATGGGATTTTTGTGGTCTTCACGGATTGGTAGGGGAATTCTGGGGTGGTTCATCTTCTACCACAACTTTCCTGCTCCTATTTCCTGTATCCAATCATTTCCTTCATTGTCATCTGTTTCAGGGTTGTAGGATATACGAAAACATTCGGCGGGTTGCCGCTATGAGGTGGATGTGCCCTTGGTAGAGGTTCCTTCCCTGGCGACGTTGCGGGACTTTTCAGTTAGGAACCGCCTCTGATTGGACCCTATTAGGGCTAGGAGACTTGTGGGTGGGCATCGTATGTGCTCGATCTGGAAATGTTAGTCACCCCGTTCACTCTTCTGGCACAATCTACTTTTAGGTTCCTAAGATAGGATAACCAAGACAGTTTTGTATCAAATACAACTCCAAGCAGTTTTGAAAACGAATGCAGCTAAAATCTGAGGACTAGACCTTAAAACCTTGCGTATGACATATGCAGATACAAGCTGGATTATGCCTCGATAATTTACAGTTTTGCCTCAACTAATACGCTGAAATTACTGGACATGATACAGACAACATCGCTGAGAATATTTCTTGGAGTGTTCAGGACCAGCTCCGTTAACAGTATACAAATTGAAATTCAAGAACCACCTATAACTATCAGAAGAAAACAACTGAGCCTATTATATGCAATTAAAGTAACAACCAATCCAGACTCCCGAATGCATAAATACGTCGTTTCCTAAAACGCTACAACCCACAAAATATCGTCGTTATTATAGACCTTTTCGTGTTAGAATAGCTCAATATCTTGTGCCGTTATACAGAGTGTATCTTTATTGGTGTCATATATTTGGGGGATGTGTTCCTGACATCAATACAGAAAATAAAGTTCATATGAACATGGGAGTGAAAATCATTTATTTCAGAGTTACAACACAAAATCTAAAGTTACAAAAATTGCTCGAAGTGGCTTCCTCTTGCTTCGATGCATGCAATAAGCCTGCGTTCCATGCTCTGGAGTACTCTCTTGAAAATTTCTGGTGTGTTTAGTATTTGGTTAAATCCAGTTCCTCTCAAAATGTCAACATCAGGTACAGGAGTCGCCTAAACCAAGGACTTCATATGTCCCCAGCCGAAGAAATCCATTGGATTCAAATCAGGCAATCCAGCAGGCCATGCAATGGGTCCCCTGCGATCAGTCTATCTTTGCAGAAATCGATTATTCAAAAACTTACGAACTATCATACGGAAATGAGCTGGAGCACCATCCTGTAAAAAGTACATTCGTTGGATGATGTCTAGAGGCACATTATCAGTTAAGTGATGCAACTCATTTCTGAGAAACTGGAGATAGGGTTGTCCATTCAGATGCGGAGGGAAGAAGTAGGGACCAATAAGATGATCATGAGTGATTCCACCTCAAACGTTGAGAGAGAACCTCTGTTGATGGTTGTCCTGTCGTACTTCATTAGGATTTTCAAATGCCCAGTTATGAGTGTTATGAAAATTTAATATGCCGTAGAGACGAGTAAAACCAGCCTCATCCGTGAATAAGATACAGGCAAATTGATGCGCACAGCGCACTGCTGTAACATGCGTTGACAGAAACGCCCTCTTGGCTCAAAGTCCGCCTCATTTAATACTAGCACACGTTGAAGGTGATACGGGTACAGAAGATTTTCATGCAGAATTCTCCAGATAGTCATATGATTAACTCTTTCCCTTACAGCCATACGCCTTGTGCTTTGTGATGGTCTGCATCCACAGCACGAAGAACTTGTTCTTCAAGCTCTATGCCTCGTACCGCTCTTGGTCTCCCAACATCCCTAATACTCCTCTCAAATGCGCCATTCTCTCTCAAGCGTTGGCTATTTCGTGCGAATGTTCTTGCACACGGTATCTGCTTATCAAGGTACCATTCTGCATAAAGTTCACGTGCTCGTGCTGCATTGCCGTCTGCACGGCCATACGTGTAGTGCATATCCGTCCGTTCACTCATGGAATACATCTTCTTTGACCTATAACAACGAAACGGTTGATTTTCAGACACACGTACATATGGACTTTTTTTTGCTTTTTTGATGTCAGGAACACGTCCCCCAAATATATGACACAAATAAAGATACATTCTATATGTATGTGTAGCATACCATCTAATTTACACGCCATACTTCCCGCTGAAATGTTCGCGATGTTAGTTCCCGCGTCGTCTGTATTCTG
Source organism: Deroplatys truncata (assembly GCA_030765065.1). NCBI lineage: Eukaryota > Metazoa > Arthropoda > Insecta > Mantodea > Mantidae > Deroplatys > Deroplatys truncata. The sequence goes on along the minus strand of CM060987.1, from coordinate 106,968,154 downwards.
GCTCGGTTCCTACTTACTTGCTTGTGGATTTTCCCAAGAGGTAGCGCGTGATTTGCTCGGCAGGCTGGCCTAGCAACCCGTTGCAGGAGGTACAGGAGAGCGTGTGGAAGTCAGGGCTTGCGAGTACTATCCTCATTGGAGGTATCAGTTTTTGTTGTTGCGGGAGCAGTAATCAGTGGCGGATATCAATGCTCGAGGTGGTCCATTGCCCAGTTTCAAATGTTGAGTGTTGACATTTTTCACGCTGTCGGTCGTATTTGTAAAAAGGTCATGGCATTTATGTACTGTCTGTTTTGCTATTTATTGTGAATTTGTAGTACGTGTGCTGCAGTTTTATGATTGATCGTTTTACTAGTGCAAACTTGGCCGTTATTCCCAAGCGTAAGGAGTTGATTATTCTTGTCTTGGTTGAATTCTAATACACACTTTTTTATTTAACTCCATCAGACAAGTTACTGCTTGTGGTTAAAGCACAAATAGAATTTCCGCTAAACTGGTGAATACGGTAATTTCAGCTGCTCCACGTAATTTAATGTCTATGATTATCTACATTTTTTATTTCTTCTACAAAAAAAGGTGAGGTAACCGGCAGGTAATAAATATATATCGAGGTTCTAAATTTGCGCGCAAATACGTATATGCATATGTGTGAGTCGGGGTTGTTATAATTTGTGCAAGTTTATATTTTACGTGTGTGTGTGTGTCAGAAGAATCGAATTTTATGGGTGTTCCATTTTAATTTCATGCTGTTTGTAGCAGCTGTGTGATGAAAGCTTATTGTAATTGAGTTTGAAGCCATATTGGGCAACATAAAGCATACTTGCTTCGGTTATTTTATATGTAAGCATATTTTCTAGGAAGGTGCTTTTACGCAACACTGCTTAATCTAGCAGTTATCTAAGTGAAAGCTTTACAACACCATAATACTAATTTCACAATTTCCTTTGGTCGTTTAGAATTTCCTGCTACCAACTGTTTAAAATTACTTTATTTCACAATTCTCCTGGTTATCTTAATGCGTCACAAATTGACTTTTATCCTGTTCAGGATATTTTCTTTAATACATTTAATATATCTATACATATTTCCTGGATACTGCCAATGGTTTCGTATTTAAGCTATTCATTATCCCAGGGTATGCCTTTTGATTTCCTTATTATATCCCTTATAAATATTGTTCTTTAGGCTTGTGACTGTGAACTTGAAATGTGACTGCTAGGTAATTCCACTTTATTGGAATTCTAGCTAGCTGCAAATAAAGAGCGTGTTTGGACAGTCATTACTTTAATTTTCTGCACTTTATTATAGGGATATTTGTACTAATTACTATGTATTATTAATAACTTTAGGGTTGTTTGTCATGAAATGTGTGCTATCAGATTTTGTGAAGCTTTCACTTTACTTATTAATTTAAATGTCTTTCCCTGCATCGACACAAATTTCCATTTGTATAGCTGATATGTAACCTTTTAAACACAATATAGTAATTGCATAATTTTAGTAGTGCCAAAAGACGCGCGAAGCCACAAAACATCCCCAAAATGACCCTAACATAGCTACCACCTACCAGGATGCCATATCTCCTGTGAAAAATAAAATAAAACGTAACTGGAACAACAGATGGCTTAGTAATGGCCAAACCCAATTACATTATACAGTATCTAATAAGTTTGCATATCCCAGCATACTAATAATTTAAGATGCCGTGATCAAATAAAAAATAAGAAGACTTCGCATTGGCCACACAAGACTCACACTAGTGCCATTTCACGCAAGAAATCGCCAGCTGAATGTCAACATTGTCATCAAACCTTAACCATCAAGCACATCTTCACGGAATGCCCAGCTTACGAGGAAAAAAGAAACTGTAGAATATAACAGCTCATCTTCCAACAGTATGCAATAACCCGAAAACTTCTTCACTTCACATCATTGCATAACCTCCTGTAACTGTACAACTGTAAAGGACTTATTTTGTGAAACGTTTTACGTTCGATAATGTTGAATTATTTTGTTATTATGCATATCTGCACTGTAATGACATTATTGCTTGTATTATTGTATTTACATTGGTGTAATGTTCTATAATTTGTATATAACCTCTTACAGTTAAGCGACAATAAATAAATTTTAAAAAAATCTGATGTGTTACACTCACATAACTTTCTCTACTCTTGTACAAACTATTCTTACAAACGCTTATTCTCCATATGCTTCATGTTAATCGAGATGTTAATCTTATTGCTAATTTTCCTGTAGGTGCAAGGGGAATTGCTAAGCTTAAGCGATAGTACGTAGTGGAGAAAGTAAAAAGAAAACTAGAATATAACAGCTCATCTTCCAACAGTATTAAATAACCCGAAAACTTCTTCACTTCAGTGGAAAAAGTAAAAAGAAAACTGTAGAATATAACAGCTCATCTTCCAACAGTATTAAATAACCCGAAAACTTCTTCACTTCAGTGGAAAAAGTAAAAAGAAAACTGTAGAATATAACAGCTCATCTTCCAACAGTATTAAATAACCCGAAAACTTCTTCACTTCAGTGGAAAAAGTAAAAACAAAACTGTAGAATATAACAGCTCATCTTCCAACAGTATTAAATAACCCGAAAACTTCTTCACTTCAGTGGAAAAAGTAAAAAGAAAACTGTAGAATATAACAGCTCATCTTCCAACAGTATTAAATAACCCGATAACTTCTTCACTTCAGTGGAGAAAGTAAAAACAAAACTGTAGAATATAACAGCTCATCTTCCAACAGTATTAAATAACCCGAAAACTTCTTCACTTCAGTGGAGAAAGTAAAAAGAAAGCTAGAATATAACAGCTCATCTTCCAACAGTATTAAATAACCCGAAAACTTCTTCACTTCAGTGGAAAAAGTAAAAAGAAAACTGTAGAATATAACAGCTCATCTTCCAACAGTATTAAATAACCCGATAACTTCTTCACTTCAGTGGAGAAAGTAAAAACAAAACTGTAGAATATAACAGCTCATCTTCCAACAGTATTAAATAACCCGATAACTTCTTCACTTCAGTGGAGAAAGTAAAACGAAAACTAGAATATAACAGCTCATCTTCCAACAGTATTAAATAACCCGAAAACTTCTTCACTTCAGTGGAGAAAGTAAAAAGAAAACTAGAATATAACAGCTCATCTTCCAACAGTATTAAATAACCCGAAAACTTCTTCACTTCAGTGGAGAAAGTAAAAAGAAAACTAGAATATAACAGCTCATCTTCCAACAGTATTAAATAACCCGAAAACTTCTTCACTTCAGTGGAGAAAGTAAAAAGAAAACTAGAATATAACAGCTCATCTTCCAACAGTATTAAATAACCCGAAAACTTCTTCACTTCAGTGGAGAAAGTAAAAAGAAAACTGTAGAATATAACAGCTCATCTTCCAACAGTATTAAATAACCCGAAAACTTCTTCACTTCAGTGGAAAAAGTAAAAAGAAAACTGTAGAATATAACAGCTCATCTTCCAACAGTATTAAATAACCCGAAAACTTCTTCACTTCAGTGGAGAAAGTAAAAACAAAACTGTAGAATATAACAGCTCATCATCCAACAGTATTAAATAACCCGAAAACTTCTTCACTTCAGTGGAGAAAGTAAAAAGAAAACTGTAGAATATAACAGCTCATCTTCCAACAGTATTAAATAACCCGAAAACTTCTTCACTTCAGTGGAAAAAGTAAAAAGAAAACTAGAATATAACAGCTCATCTTCCAACAGTATTAAATAACCCGATAACTTCTTCACTTCAGTGGAGAAAGTAAAAACAAAACTGTAGAATATAACAGCTCATCTTCCAACAGTATTAAATAACCCGAAAACTTCTTCACTTCAGTGGAAAAAGTAAAAAGAAAACTGTAGAATATAACAGCTCATCTTCCAACAGTATTAAATAACCCGAAAACTTCTTCACTTCAGTGGAGAAAGTAAAAAGAAAACTAGAATATAACAGCTCATCTTCCAACAGTATTAAATAACCCGAAAACTTCTTCACTTCAGTGGAGAAAGTAACAAGAAAACTAGAATATAACAGCTCATCTTCCAACAGTATTAAATAACCCGAAAACTTCTTCACTTCAGTGGAGAAAGTAAAAAGAAAACTAGAATATAACAGCTCATCTTCCAACAGTATTAAATAACCCGAAAACTTCTTCACTTCAGTGGAGAAAGTAAAAAGAAAACTAGAATATAACAGCTCATCTTCCAACAGTATTAAATAACCCGAAAACTTCTTCACTTCAGTGGAGAAAGTAAAAAGAAAACTAGAATATAACAGCTCATCTTCCAACAGTATTAAATAACCCGAAAACTTCATCACTTCAGTGGAAAAAGTAAAAAGAAAACTAGAATATAACAGCTCATCTTCCAACAGTATTAAATAACCCGAAAACTTCTTCACTTCAGTGGAGAAAGTAAAAAGAAAACTAGAATATAACAGCTCATCTTCCAACAGTATTAAATAACCCGAAAACTTCTTCACTTCAGTGGAGAAAGTAAAAAGAAGACTAGAATATAACAGCTCATCTTCCAACAGTATTAAATAACCCGAAAACTTCTTCACTTCAGTGGAGAAAGTAAAAAGAAAACTGTAGAATATAACAGCTCATCTTCCAACAGTATTAAATAACCCGATAACTTCTTCACTTCAGTGGAGAAAGTAAAAAGAAAACTGTAGAATATAACAGCTCATCTTCCAACAGTATTAAATAACCCGAAAACTTCTTCACTTCAGTGGCGAAAGTAAAAAGAAAACTAGAATATAACAGCTCATCTTCCAACAGTATTAAATAACCCGATAACTTCTTCACTTCAGTGGAGAAAGTAAAAACAAAACTGTAGAATATAACAGCTCATCTTCCAACAGTATTAAATAACCCGATAACTTCTTCACTTCAGTGGAGAAAGTAAAAAGAAAACTGTAGAATATAACAGCTCATCTTCCAACAGTATTAAATAACCCGAAAACTTCTTCACTTCAGTGGAGAAAGTAAAAAGAAAACTAGAATATAACAGCTCATCTTCCAACAGTATTAAATAACCCGAAAACTTCTTCACTTCAGTGGAAAAAGTAAAAAGAAAACTAGAATATAACAGCTCATCTTCCAACAGTATTAAATAACCCGATAACTTCTTCACTTCAGTGGAGAAAGTAAAAACAAAACTGTAGAATATAACAGCTCATCTTCCAACAGTATTAAATAACCCGATAACTTCTTCACTTCAGTGGAGAAAGTAAAAAGAAAACTGTAGAATATAACAGCTCATCTTCCAACAGTATTAAATAACCCGAAAACTTCTTCACTTCAGTGGAGAAAGTAAAAAGAAAACTAGAATATAACAGCTCATCTTCCAACAGTATTAAATAACCCGAAAATTTCTTCACTTCAGTGGAGAAAGTAAAAAGAAAACTGTAGAATATAACAGCTCATCTTCCAACAGTATTAAATAACCCGATAACTTCTTCACTTCAGTGGAGAAAGTAAAAAGAAAACTGTAGAATATAACAGCTCATCTTCCAACAGTATTAAATAACCCGATAACTTCTTCACTTCAGTGGAGAAAGTAAAAACAAAACTGTAGAATATAACAGCTCATCTTCCAACAGTATTAAATAACCCGAAAATTTCTTCACTTCAGTGGATAAAGTAAAAAGAAAACTGTAGAATATAACAGCTCATCTTCCAACAGTATAAATAACCCGAAAATTTCTTCACTTCAGTGGAGAAAGTAAAAACAAAACTGTAGAATATAACAGCTCATCTTCCAACAGTATTAAATAACCCGAAAATTTCTTCACTTCAGTGGAGAAAGTAAAAAGAAAACTAGAATATAACAGCTCATCTTCCAACAGTATTAAATAACCCGAATATTTCTTCACTTCGGTGGAGAAAGTAAAAAGAAAACTGTAGAATATAACAGCTCATCTTCCAAAAGTATTAAATAACCCGATAACTTCTTCACTTCAGTGGAGAAAGTAAAAAGAAAACTGTAGAATATAACAGCTCATCTTCCAACAGTATTAAATAACCCGATAACTTCTTCACTTCAGTGGAGAAAGTAAAAACAAAACTGTAGAATATAACAGCTCATCTTCCAACAGTATTAAATAACCCGATAACTTCTTCACTTCAGTGGAGAAAGTAAAAACAAAACTGTAGAATATAACAGCTCATCTTCCAACAGTATTAAATAACCCGATAACTTCTTCACTTCAGTGGAGAAAGTAAAAAGAAAACTAGAATATAACAGCTCATCTTCCAACAGTATTAAATAACCCGAAAACTTCTTCACTTCAGTGGAGAAAGTAAAAAGAAAACTGTAGAATATAACAGCTCATCTTCCAACAGTATTAAATAACCCGAAAACTTCTTCACTTCAGTGGAGAAAGTAAAAACAAAACTGTAGAATATAACAGCTCATCTTCCAACAGTATTAAATAACCCGATAGCTTCTTCACTTCAGTGGAGAAAGTAAAAACAAAACTGTAGAATATAACAGCTCATCTTCCAACAGTATTAAATAACCCGATAACTTCTTCACTTCAGTGGAGAAAGTAAAAAGAAAACTAGAATATAACAGCTCATCTTCCAACAGTATTAAATAACCCGAAAACTTCTTCACTTCAGTGGAGAAAGTAAAAAGAAGACTTGAATATAACAGCTCATCTTCCAACAGTATTAAATAACCCGAAAACGTCTTCACTTCAGTGGAGAAAGTAAAAAGAAAACTAGAATATAACAGCTCATCTTCCAACAATATTAAATAACCCGATAACTTCTTCACTTCAGTGGAGAAAGTAAAAAGAAAACTGTAGAATATAACAGCTCATCTTCCAACAGTATTAAATAACCCGATAACTTCTTCACTTCAGTGGAGAAAGTAAAAAGAAAACTGTAGAATATAACAGCTCATCTTCCAACAGTATTAAATAACCCGAAAACTTCTTCACTTCAGTGGAGAAAGTAAAAAGAAAACTAGAATATAACAGCTCATCTTCCAACAGTATTAAATAACCCGAAAACTTCTTCACTTCAGTGGAAAAAGTAAAAAGAAAACTAGAATATAACAGCTCATCTTCCAACAGTATTAAATAACCCGAAAACTTCTTCACTTCAGTGGAGAAAGTAAAAAGAAAACTAGAATATAACAGCTCATCTTCCAACAGTCTTAAATAACCCGAAAACTTCTTCACTTCAGTGGAGAAAGTAAAAAGAAAACTGTAGAATATAACAGCTCATCTTCCAACAGTATTAAATAACCCGATAACTTCTTCACTTCAGTGGAGAAAGTAAAAAGAAAACTGTAGAATATAACAGCTCATCTTCCAACAGTATTAAATAACCCGATAACTTCTTCACTTCAGTGGAGAAAGTAAAAACAAAACTGTAGAATATAACAGCTCATCTTCCAACAGTATTAAATAACCCGAAAATTTCTTCACTTCAGTGGAGAAAGTAAAAAGAAAACTGTAGAATATAACAGCTCATCTTCCAACAGTATTAAATAACCCGAAAATTTCTTCACTTCAGTGGAGAAAGTAAAAACAAAGCTGTAGAATATAACAGCTCATCTTCCAACAGTATTAAATAACCCGAAAATTTCTTCACTTCAGTGGAGAAAGTAAAAAGAAAACTAGAATATAACAGCTCATCTTCCAACAGTATTAAATAACCCGAATATTTCTTCACTTCGGTGGAGAAAGTAAAAAGAAAACTGTAGAATATAACAGCTCATCTTCCAACAGTATTAAATAACCCGATAACTTCTTCACTTCAGTGGAGAAAGTAAAAAGAAAACTGTAGAATATAACAGCTCATCTTCCAACAGTATTAAATAACCCGATAACTTCTTCACTTCAGTGGAGAAAGTAAAAACAAAACTGTAGAATATAACAGCTCATCTTCCAACAGTATTAAATAACCCGATAACTTCTTCACTTCAGTGGAGAAAGTAAAAACAAAACTGTAGAATATAACAGCTCATCTTCCAACAGTATTAAATAACCCGATAACTTCTTCACTTCAGTGGAGAAAGTAAAAAGAAAACTAGAATATAACAGCTCATCTTCCAACAGTATTAAATAACCCGAAAACTTCTTCACTTCAGTGGAGAAAGTAAAAAGAAAACTGTAGAATATAACAGCTCATCTTCCAACAGTATTAAATAACCCGATAACTTCTTCACTTCAGTGGAGAAAGTAAAAACAAAACTGTAGAATATAACAGCTCATCTTCCAACAGTATTAAATAACCCGATAGCTTCTTCACTTCAGTGGGAAAGTAAAAACAAAACTGTAGAATATAACAGCTCATCTTCCAACAGTATTAAATAACCCGATAACTTCTTCACTTCAGTGGAGAAAGTAAAAAGAAAACTAGAATATAACAGCTCATCTTCCAACAGTATTAAATAACCCGAAAACTTCTTCACTTCAGTGGAGAAAGTAAAAACAAAACTGTAGAATATAACAGCTCATCTTCCAACAGTATTAAATAACCCGAAAACTTCTTCACTTCAGTGGAGAAAGTAAAAACAAAACTGTAGAATATAACAGCTCATCTTCCAACAGTATTAAATAACCCGAAAACTTCTTCACTTCAGTGGAGAAAGTAAAAACAAAACTGTAGAATATAACAGCTCATCTTCCAACAGTATTAAATAACCCGATAACTTCTTCACTTCAGTGGAGAAAGTAAAAACAAAACTGTAGAATATAACAGCTCATCTTCCAACAGTATTAAATAACCCGATAACTTCTTCACTTCAGTGGAGAAAGTAAAAACAAAACTGTAGAATATAACAGCTCATCTTCCAACAGTATTAAATAACCCGATAACTTCTTCACTTCAGTGGAGAAAGTAAAAAGAAAACTAGAATATAACAGCTCATCTTCCAACAGTATTAAATAACCCGATAACTTCTTCACTTCAGTGGAGAAAGTAAAAAGAAAACTGTAGAATATAACAGCTCATCTTCCAACAGTATTAAATAACCCGAAAACTTCTTCACTTCAGTGGAGAAAGTAAAAAGAAAACTGTAGAATATAACAGCTCATCATCCAACAGTATTAAATAACCCGATAACTTCTTCACTTCAGTGGAGAAAGTAAAAACAAAACTGTAGAATATAACAGCTCATCTTCCAACAGTATTAAATAACCCGATAACTTCTTCACTTCAGTGGAGAAAGTAAAAACAAAACTGTAGAATATAACAGCTCATCTTCCAACAGTATTAAATAACCCGATAACTTCTTCACTTCAGTGGAAAAAGTAAAAAGAAAACTGTAGAATATAACAGCTCATCTTCCAACAGTATTAAATAACCCGAAAACTTCTTCACTTCAGTGGAGAAAGTAAAAAGAAAACTAGAATATAACAGCTCATCTTCCAACAGTATTAAATAACCCGAAAACTTCTTCACTTCAGTGGAGAAAGTAAAAAGAAAACTGTAGAATATAACAGCTCATCTTCCAACAGTATTAAATAACCCGAAAACTTCTTCACTTCAGTGGAAAAAGTAAAAACAAAACTGTAGAATATAACAGCTCATCTTCCAACAGTATTAAATAACCCGATAACTTCTTCACTTCAGTGGAAAAAGTAAAAACAAAACTGTAGAATATAACAGCTCATCTTCCAACAGTATTAAATAACCCGATAACTTCTTCACTTCACATCATTGCATAACCTCCTATAGCTGTACAACTGTAAAGGATTTATTTTGTAAAACGTACGTTTTATTATGTTGAATTAGTTTGTTATTATGCATATCTGCACTGTAATGACATTGTTGCTTGTATAATTGTATTTACATTGGTGTAATGTTCTATAATTTGTATATAACGGCTTACAGTTAAGCGACAATAAATTAATTAAAAAAAACCTAGTAACGCGAACATGCAACAATGAAGTACTCGTCAAAGAAGGCAAGAAATCAACAAGCTAAATAAAGGATTGCCATTGTGTTTTTATGAGTAGCTAAACGCCATTAACAACGTAGAAGAGAAAATCTGTAAAAAAATATAAAAGAAGCAAGAAGTAGTGTGATTAATACGTGTGAAAGTTTGAGAGGTGACTCCATGTGTTTAAATATATTAATTGGGAGAACTTCGTGGGAAATTATTACGACTCCGCGATGATGCGTCGAGGAAGATTTTCATCTTGTAAGAGAATTATCTGAACTGAAACGTCGCGAGGCAGTAACATAGGTATAGTAAAGCTCCCACTATAATTATTAAAGAAATTGTTAGGTAATTAATAGTTGTTATTAAAAGAAAATGTTCAAGTAATCCAAGACGTGTTTTTGAGATTCTATTAGAGAAACAAGAAATTTTATAGGAGAGATTTTGTTATATGCTATAAATTCTTTTAGAATCGGATTTATAAAACAGAAGAAAGATCTGTGTTTCATTTAAATCTTGACACAATTGAATTTTTAATGTGATTAGATTTTGTAAATTTTGAAAATCATATATCATAAAAGAAAAATTTGTATGAGTGTCGAGACTTTAGGACATATAAAAAAGAATCTATTAAAATAAACTACTGCATTTTATTATTTCAGTAGTGCAGCGGAAGTATACATATAACTTGAATATGAACCCTGAGTAATAATTCCCGACGCACCACACATCCATGTACGAACCAACCGCCACAATACACATACACACAAACACACTCCACACTGAGAAGTAAGATTCTGGATGTATCGAGGAATCTTCTTTATAAAAATAAAACTTTCCAACCCAACCGGAGATGAATCTGGGACCCTTGAATAAGCAGGAAGGTGCTCTATCAGCTGAGCCATTCAGTTTAGATATTCCTACATGCTGGGTAGAGGCCTAAAAGTTCACTTGAAAATTAAATTAATTTCTAGTACCCAGCACGTACATTGAGGGGTCGCGTACTCACTTGGCTGCGAAGGACCGAAACGTGATGTGGAGTTTAAGAGAAAGGCGTGGGTTTCACTGTGCAAAATCCATAACACAAATCTATTTACATACTCTTGGATTTATTCCTCAACCTTTTGGAGTTTCTGCATTATTAAAAAATGAGAAGGTGAGGGGAGATGTTCACCGAACCGAGTACCGGCTTGCACACACGATCGGCTCCTCACGGAATCCTCAGTAAGACTCTCTCTATATCCCCACCACTCGTGGCTAGCAAACTACCAGCCAGGAGTGACGTCATCCCAGTCAACATCAAAGTGCCTTCCGGCTGGCGTGATCAATGCTCAGGAGGAAGGGGTGTCTGCGGCCGAAACTGACTGAGGGACGAAAACAACAATATGTCTGATAATGAAATACAGAACAACAATATGTCTGGTAATGGCAATGGAACCTCCAAATTATCAATACGCCACAATATTCGATATAATAGAGTTAAAGCCAAAATCGTTTTTGATTGGGATGGCTATGTTTACTCCAAGCTTTTAGCACCTTGAGTACTTTTAATTAATATATCCTGCGTGCTAGGGATCACGGAGGTCCTGGGACTGCCAACCCAATACCGGCCTCACGCCGGCAGAGGTGGGCGATCGTCCAACCCAGGGAAGGCCAATCTTGTCCCTAATGATGTCAAACTGTCGCCTTACCCCACCTCTTTCCCCTTCACTCACTCACTGACGGCAGGACGCAATGGCATGTTACAAGGTAACCAAACATTTGGAGTTTGGATAACCCATGACCACATGAATACGTTATAACTCCGCTAACAATGCATGGGGGGTAAATCCGCCCTCCGCTGTTTCATTTAACATTAGGCATCACTGATACAACAGATATGGGGAGGCGATGTGGCCAGCAACACGCATCCCCAAGTCGGGAAATTCACTCACGAGGCCAGCCAGGACTGCTGCCTATTGCAGCTCTTCACTTTCCTCACGACGCTGAGTGGGCATCGGTCCTATGCCCAGGACTTAAAATCCACTCCCCCGTGGGTGGAATTGAATCCAGACGCATTTGTAGCCGGGAACTCTAGCCCACGACACAGAACTAATTAATATTTAAATGTTATTAAATTAGTATCAAAATATATCTGCAACAAACGCACATAGTCCATTAAATCTGTCTGTACTTCCTTTATATAAATTTGAGAAAGTTTATTGTTTATGTTTACGTAATTTAATAGCCTCACGTTTGGGAAGCCAATTTGAGAAAGGTTATTTCTGCCCCACGTATGGGTGCCAAGTTGAGAAAGTGTTTTGTTTACGTAATTTATTTATTTAGCTCCACGTATAGACGTCAATTTGAAGTTGGATTTTTTGCGACGTAATATGCTGCTACGTATGAAAAGCCGATCTTTGAAGATGTATTTTTGTTGTTACGCTCCAAGTTTAAAAAACATTTTTCTTTGTTATTAAACTCCTTCTATAGATATTATTTATGTTTATGTTTGCCTCGGCTGAGTCAGTATTGTTTTAGAGACAGGTTTCTCTTAGACAGGGTGTGGTGCGACAAGAATGTAGGTTTACACACGTTTTAAGTTTTCAATTCAGTTCTTTTTATTAATCCTTGACACAAATTAAATAGCACTTCACTGATATCAAGAGCTGTGAGATTATTTTATGCAATACTTGCACTTTGTTAACGCGTATACTTATTTTACGTTTCTCACGAATATGTAATATTTCTCTAGAGAACACATCTTCCATCCGGTTACTATCAAGTTCTGCAGGCAATTGAACATATTTCAACCGTCCAAACCCGTAAACATCTGTATTTCAAGTCTCTGATTGGCTAATTCTAGTCGAATAGAATACCTGCATTTAACTAAATCTTTTTCTGGCTGTTGATTGGCTATTTTTAAACTGTCACAAAATTTACATTATTGCTACCCTAATCATCATAGTAGCATTTAAACTCTCAAACTCATTATTGCCTCAAGGTTACCTCATTGTTACCTCATTGTTAGCAACTTTAAACTTATTATTCTCACAGCTCTTACATTATTAAATTACGTAATGCATTCACATAACGTTATGGAACATGTTTACAATAATATAAGCATATGCAATGACTGTTAAATACATTTTAAAAATTATTACATACGTATTGCTTCAAGGCGGGCTGTTATTGAATTTACATATTATATAATTTAACCTAAATAATTCAAGTGTCAAAAATACTGCCTCACATTCCAAAACTGTGAAGTCAAGACTGTGGAATATGAGATTTCTTTGCATTGCCTTAGCGGAAAGTAGGGAAAAAAACTCATTTTATTAATAATTTTAAAATAATAAGAAAATGAATTATAGCTGGTACAGAAAGTTGTGTGATGTACATGTTCTCGCTTTTATCTGAGCGTTTTCTCCTGAATACTATAATGTGTAGTTGGTTCGCAAATACACAGAAGTCGCATTGAATGTTTGTAGCCTGAATAATGTATTATTATATGGCGGTTTTGATCGATGGCCCAAATTTTTCAACTCCACCAAGTCATATCGAGTCACTATGGAAACTTGAGGACCCCAGGTGTTACAATAAAGTCAGGTAAGCAGGCTATAAAGCAGATAATAAGTATTGGAGGCGGTATGGTAGAGGCAGCAGGATTGTTGTGAAGCAATGGGGTGGAGCAGGGCTGGAAACCTGCCCGATATCTCTCACTCCACTTGTATTGTTGCTAGTAAATCTTCCGTGTGCCGCTTTCCTATGACATGCTCGCCTTTTCAGAAACACTGGATTCCGGTATTCCATTGTTTCGCGTTAGTGCTTCACCCAGTCATATCCCAGATTACCTATTAATGCCTGGAGCATAAATCAATAAAACCTATTGATTTATGCTCCAAAAAAGGTATTTTATAAATAGTGAGGAAGCTGGTTAATGTTAACGTATGGCCTTAAATAAAAAAGAGCATTACAGCTTAAAAACGGCTTTGTCCACAAGTACTAAATATCAAGCAAACCAGCTCCACTGCTCTGCCAGGGAGTCGTCAAACAAGTGGCTCTTCTCCGTGGGTTTTTTTCACTACGGCTGGGCCTATTTTATAAACCCCCTGCTTTCACAGCAACGGAAGTGGATACGCCACTTAATACGTATCCGTAGACTGTCGATTAACCTCGTTGGAGGCGACAGTATCTGGCCAGCTTCTACCAGCTCTCCAGGTTGGTGTAGGAAGACATTAAGAAGTCTCAGAACCCCACCTGGGCTTCGTCCAGACAAACGCAATTTCCCATGGGTGTCAGAAACCACTGCCCACCGAGTCCAACCCAATCTGAACCACTACTTTTCTGGAGGGGCTTAGATGTTAGGCCCGGCGTATGTCCAGAAGTAGTGTCTGACTTAGCCAAGCGAGATGGCTCTGCGGTATCATATGAGGCTCCCATTCGTGAGGTCCCGTGTTCGATTCCTGTTGGGCCGCCACTCTGAACTTGAGTTCTTTCGAGGTTTCCCTAGCTGGTAGGCGAATACTGGGGTGGATTTTATAATACCGAAATGAAACGACGTAATGCTGTACTTGGAATCATTTCCTTAAGTTTCAGGATCGAAAATCAGGTGTGTGGGGAGTGGGCGAATGGAGTTGGAACTATCTGCCTTGGTATTCGGTTACAGAGACCTCTCCGTGGGGAGAGGCAGAGCTGTGAAGGGTCCCGCCGGCGTCGGGAAGTAATATCTAGAGACGTTAGGGAACCCGTTTGTGTCCGAGCCTGCCGTCCTTCTTATCCTTCATTTCACCCCTTCCTCCTGGAGGTTTCCAGAAGCACCATGGGTGGCTGTGCACTAAGTGCCGAAATCATGTTCCGCTTCCGGATTTATACTCTAACAAAGGTGTATTATAACTAGTGAGGAAATGGGTTGGTATTAATATGCCTTTAAATAAAAATTACTGCTTTAATACTTCTTTCTTCACAAAACAGAAATACATGCCATAAGTTTATTTTGTCCAACATCTCTGATGAAAATTCAAAATTCAAACATTACGTCGACTTCACGCCCACAGAATTTGATGAACTGCCTCGAGAAGCGTATACACTCGCATTCACACGCATGCATAATGCATGTGTTACGCCTATATTAGGGTTTGATTTTGTAACCCAATTAAGGAATTATATATATATATATATATATATATATATATATAACATTTTGAAATGTATGGGTTGTACGCACTAAAGTATAATCAATGATCATCAGATTTGCCCGAAAATAAGCGCTAACATTACAGTGTGGCTGCTGGATAGCTCAGTCGCGGCTCGCGTTTCAAGGATCCGTGGCTCGATCCGGATGTAGGGGCCGAGTTTAAGTCTTAAAAAATCTAGCCCCAATTCTAAGATTTCATCGCTCCCAAGTAATAAATGGGGTCCAGTCATTGCTTCGTAGAAAAAGGTTACTTTAAGGTCCAAGACCATATAGGGAGTGTTAGAAACAACAATAACATTAGACTACTGGAATACGAGACCTCTAGTGTAAACATCCCGGTTAGCAAATCCCAATTTTACTATGAGGTAGTTTAAAAACAGTTTTTACAATTGAGAAAAAATGTTTTTATATCCCAGATTTCATTGATTTAGCAAGAATAGATACAGAGGAAATATATTGTGACTGAGCGCTCGAAGTTACGTACGGTGGGACTAACGGCCGGTCCCCTTCAGATCAATAACCCATTATGTGCCGCTTCTCCGCTCTAAAAGTATCCTTTGGGCGATTTTGAGTAGGTTCCTCTTCTAGAAAGACCCGCTTTGTATGCGGGACGTATATAAGGGGCTTCTCTGCCCAGATAGTTCAGTCCAATTCGGTTAGTTAAGAAGTTCCGAAGTTAAGTGCAGCCAAGAAGTTGAAGAATTTGTACAATTAAGAATGGACAGTGCAGTTCAGTTATGAGTTGTGACTCTGAAGTTCGGTTGTGGTTTGATTCGACCGATCAGTTGTGTTCTGCACTGATTGTGAGTGTCTCAAGCGTAAAGTTAGTACTACGCTAAGCACCTAAGTAATAAATAAAGTATGTTTACAGCAAGTGGTGTTCTCATTTATTACTATATTGAGAACCTGTACAGTGACTGCTAAGGTGTATTACCCCCTTAAATACCAAATTAGGTATATATATTACGCACATGTTAGTTTTTTAGGTGTACTGTACACACACACACACACACACAATGAGGACTGGGTGAAGTAATGCTGAAACATCCACTTGTAAAATAATAGATTAATGGAAGGCTATACGAATAAAAATTCTTAAGGAAACATGGTCAAAAACTGCCAAAATCCACAAATATGTATGTCATTTTATATTTTAGTGTCTATATACCTATAATATTCTACTATAAACGATAAATTTTGTCTGCCTAGGTATATTAAAGTGAGCAAAGCATTCAACAGAGGCCTCAGGAATCTGCAAATATTAAATTTAGCTGCAGAGGAGCAGAAAAAGGATTAAGGAGGACTGGTATATGCACTAAATAGTTTTTAAACAGCATAAAATCTGAAACGGTGTCATTTTAGCGTTATAGTTTTTAAACTATCTTTTCATTTGTCGGCCAATTCTCATTTTCAAACTATCGCACGATGTTTCGGTTTAAATAAATGAGGTTTTATATACTTCCTTGTAAACAACAAGATAAAAAATGATGAGGTAGATATATGTTGACATGCTTTGTTGTGATGTTCCTAAACGATAATACTCATATTATATCTATAACTTATTAAGAAAATAACTGTTAAAATTCATGTTTAATATTTATTTTCTTCCAAACAAGTAGGATAATTAAAAATTCATACCTGTCGTTTATTAATAAAGTATCAAGAGTTAAATAATAAAATGAAGTTTTTAAAAAATTGCAATAATAACTATTTTCATGGTCTAATTTAAAAATATGCTTGAAATATTTTGTACAGTCACGTACACAGAAAGCTGTCTATGCTTTTGGTTTCCTTTAGTGCTTTTCTTTATTTAATGTTGACAGAGTTGCTTATCATCTGTGTTCCACACTATACCGGATGAGCCAATCTCTTATTGATTTGAATTATTTGAATTCATGCCCGCACACATGCATTAGCCTTTAAACAAGGGTAAGGTCTAGGTGAGCGGCCAATGGAGAGCAGTGAGTGGCTGGAATGCATGCTCGCAACAACGGTCCATACTAGCCCTACAAATCACTGTTTATTATATTGCACGATTCCATGCACACAACTGTGCATATTATACGTTAAATCCTGATTACTCTGTTAAAATTTCAAATGAATGGAAGTGAAATTTTTGCTTTTAGATATTTCACCGATTGGTAATCTTAAATAAATAAGCAGAGAGTGTTGATAATGTGGCTATAATGTAAAGGGGTGCAGACAAGTACCCCCCAACGTTCCGTACATAAAATGCATCTGTTAGGTAAAAAATGTGATTTAATGTATACAAGGAATAAAATAATGATACTTGGAGGAACATTTGAACTTCATTTTTATAAATAAGACGCTTTTCATGATTACTTTTAGCTTTATTTGTGCTGTTGCACCATCCATGTACGAGGGCAGTTTCAGAAGTACCCGGCCTGAGATATATATAGCATTTGTTACTTCAAACAAATGACTATGGTAGAAAGTACCACCCTTATAAAGCTTAAGTTTGAAGTTTGACGATGCTACGTTGTTTAATAATTGTTTGGCAGCCATTAATAGTGAACTCTCTCAGCGAATTTGTAAACATGGATAAAACTGGCCATCGTTATGTGATACAATACTTTCATTTGTAAGTGTTCGACCAAATGAGGTGGCCATGTCAGAAATTGTGAAGAAAATCCACAAAATGGTATTGGATGACCGTCGACTGAAAGTGCACGAGCTAGCAGACATCGTAAATATTTCAAAAAGTGCTGTACATCGCATACTGGCTGAAAGTTTAGACAGGAGAAATCTGTGCGCAAGATAGGTTCCGCGTTTAGTCACAATGGAACAAAAGCAGCGTCGTAAGGATGTTTCAATCGAGTGTTTGGCGAAGTTTCGCTGCAATAAAGCCAAGTTTTAGCGTCGATTTATAACCATGGATGAAACATGGATCCATCACTTCACACCTGAGACGAAGGTCAGTCGAAACAGTGGATTGAAAGGAGAGAATCAGCTCCAAAGAAGGTGAAGACAGTTCCATCTGCAGGCAAGGTCATGGCGTCAGTTTTTTGGGATGCGCGTGGGATAATTTTCATTGATGATCTTCAAAAAAGGAAAGTAATCAATGGCGAGTATTATGCAAACTTATTGCAGCGTTTGAATGATTAAATCAAGCAAAAACGGCCGCATTTAGCGAAAAAGAAAGTTCTGTTTCATCAAGACAATGCACCAGTTCACATATCCATTATCGCTATGTCCAAAATCAATGAGTTAAAGTTCGAATTGCTTCCTCATGCACCCTATTCGCCAGACTTAGCCCTCTCTGATTATTTTCTGTTTCCAAAGTTGAAGAATTGGCTTGGTGGTAAAAGATTTGGCAACAATGAAGAGGTGGGTTTTCTAGTTGGTGGATATTTTGCAAAACTCGATGGCTCTCCTATAAACACGGTATCGAAACTATTGAACATCGCTGGGAAAAGTCTATCGAGCTGAAAGGAGACTATGTAGAAAAATAACGATTTTTCCCCAAAATTTTTGTGTTTTCTTTGTTAGGTCGGGTACTTCTGGGACAGCCCTCGTATTATAAGTTAAATCCTGATTGCTCTGTTAAAATTTCAAATGAATCGAAGTGAAATTGTGGCGTTTTGATATTTCACACATTGTTATCCTTAAATAAATAAGCAGAAAGTAACATTTGGACTTCGTTTTATAAATTAAAGACGCTCTTCCTGCTTGTTTTTACCTTTTTGTTTGCTGCATTAGGCATGTATGCATTACTTATTCATCTTAAGCTCTGTAACATAAATTGTGGGAAAGTTTGTAGTACATAAATATGGTGTTTTGTTTCAGGTAAGAGAGAGAGGTAGAGGTAGCTGCTATTCGTCATGAGGCTGTTCAGTAAGTACAAGAGCCGATCTATTCCCGACCTGCTACTTAGAACAAGCGCTATTCATCTTACTGTTCTAAAGATACCTTTCTCCAGACTTACAGCTAACTTCGCTCGCTTCCGTCTCAGATTTATTGCCTGACAAAGATGCACATCCCATCTCAAATTTGAATTGGCTGCTTCCGACTTACAAAGCAGTACCAACACCTACCGTTACAAGAGACATCGCTTCAACAAATGCTTCTGCACTAAATCCTACTCTTAAATAATTGTCAAACGTCAGAATAGTATGAGAGGTTTGTGTTCAGAAATAAATACAAAAGCTAGGTATTGGAGAAAGGTCGATGTTTTACATGCACATGACTTTCTCTATTCACTCTTAAACTATCTTAAACAGTGACAGTCCACCCTGACCCATGTTTTTTTTTCGTGGTTTTCACGGGACGTAAGGCGAATTTCCTGTCACTCCATTAATCATTTCATTCGTCCTCACCGTTTGGTCCGTTTCAAGGTTAGAAGTGTCAGCGATGGTGTTTCGGTGCAGCGTCGCATGGAAATGCTCTCTTTCTCCATCCCTCGCCCTTCGGCTGGTTATCGGGGTATAAGGACCGCTGCCTGGGGAGGAGGTTGGATCTTGTATGGGGCGGGGTCCCCGGCCTGGCTGTCCGACTGCCGGGGCGTCTCAATCTGGGGCCCTGTCATTGCTGTACCGTCACGCCGCCTGGCGTCTCCTTACGCCTCATCCCTCCCTTCGGGGGGCGCTCCCTCGTGGGGCTTCGGTACAATACCCTTATACCTGGGTCGATTTCCCTTCGATTCATTATTCCAATCCAATCCAGACAAACTTACTTACATAGTCAGCTTACCCTCCTTTTATGTAGGGCTAGGAATTACACCTATGCCTACAGTCAGAGGCCTGTAGAGGAGCAGGCGGATATGGAATGAGAGAATGAAGAACCCGGAACGGGTCCATCAGCCCGTAGGTATGAGAGTGAGGAAGAAGATGATAGGAAATGAAGGCGAAATGTTATGAAATGAAAGGTGATGGAGCAGTTGGTGGAATGAATGGCGGGGCAATCCGGAGAACTCGGAGAAAGCCCGTCCACACCACCACAAATCCCACAAGCGGATCCCTGGGATTGAATCCGGTCCGGAGTAGTGTATAGCTTGTATAAGCTTGTACAACCGGTAAACCATAAGAGATAGGAGAAAACGAACCACACAGGAAATGTAGAGTTCTTTAAAACACACAATTTATTTGAAATAAATTTTCTGTGGCATCACCCATTTCCAAGATAGCCATTCTTATTGGTTGGAGTTTTCAGTACTTATTCTTTTAAAGTGGCGTCGCTGTTCAGTTGTTTGTCACGATGCCGCGGAAAGAGAGTTGAACATCAAGAGCAACGTATAGCGACGCGTTTTAAATATTTGATTGTCGATATCCCGTTCGTAACCATAGCGAAATGTTAATAAAAGTATTTATGCAAACTTTTATCACAATTAACTTGAAGTAGATAGAAAAACAATCGTTTGCAAGAATAGAGGCTTTTTACAAAAAAATGATATAGTGTGAAGAGAAATTCATGAGAATGTAATGCATTAGACTTTTTACAAGTATAACACCCCATTAACAACTAAGATCTGCAGATACCGCGAATGAAATGGGTGCAGGAATGCTCAAATGATTCCTCGATCTAGTGAGTGCTAAGAGAGAACCGATATTTATCTGAAAAAATCCGAAAAAAAAACCAAACAGTCGGATAAACACCAAACTTGGTATATAGGTTCAGTATCTTCCAGAGATGTCACACGAAGGTTTTCAAGAAAATCCCCGCACCCCAGATTACCCTTTACATGGAACATTTAATTTTCTCAAAAATGGCTCTAACGATTTTGATTAAAATATCATATGTTTAAGATACGTTCATGACAAATGAAATGTATATCTCGAATTTTCTGGGAATGTCTCCAAAAGTATTCTTCATTGTGAATGACTTTTGCATAACTGGTAAACCATAAGAGATAGACAAAAGTTTACTACACAAAAAATGTAGATCGCGTTAAAATACACAATTGATGTCATATATTTTTTTGTTGAGTGAACCATTTTCGAGATATTGCTTGTTATGCTCTTAAATTTTCCAATAGTTTTTCTAAAGTGGGAATTCGCTATTCATTTTTTTTTTGTCCCGGACGTACAAAGAGAATGGAATACTCCACATAGCAACCAGCTCTTAAAATATTTGACTATAGCTTGAAGTCTACCAATTCCCCTTGTACCTACAAGAAAATTAGCAATAAGATTAGCATCTCGATATCTCGATTAACATGAAGCATATGCAGAATAAGCGTTTGTAAAAATAGTTTGTACAAGAGTAGAGAAAGTCATATGAGTGTAACACATCAAATTTTTTAAATTCAGGGGCCTCTAAACATATACTTCCGGTGATATCTCGGTATCAAATTTTTGGGTAGAATGCAATATCTTGTCTACCTATTAGTATTACGTGGTAGAGAATTTGGCTTTCGTAAGGAAGGCTGTAGAAGTTACACAAAAAACCAACGATCGTGTGTAGAGAAAGTCGCGTGAATGCAACGCATCATACCTTTAAATCATCAGAAGCATTTAACTTCATTTGGAATAATGCCTTCAGCTTAATGTGCCACTCTGTCCACCCCCGCTAAGGGTTGTCTATCTGTGCGCTAATAAAGTTGGGGTCAGCAACCTTGCCACGTCAGGGCTATAAATGTTTATGACGCCGGCTGGCGGCTTCTGTGTTGTTGATGATGACATACTGTCACAGGTGCATACTTGAACACCCTTGAGTGTTGCCTCAGGGCAACGTCCTAATGTATGCCGTACACATTATACTTGTGTAACACCTGCCACTCCACGTTACAACGCACACTGTTCCCATAGTAACACATATGTGGCTCTTGAAGGGTTGCGTCCACACGTCGGGAAAACAAACTTCTTTGTTTTGCATGTAAATGAGGCGTGGGCACCTATTAAAGGAGAATTCGACAAGCTCGATATTTGCCTTTTTTAAAACAATAGGGTCTAAGGCCGGTATTCGTAATTGCATTCTTCCCAGACTCTCGTAGGGGGAGTATGTCAACCTGCTAATGCAGAGGACCTGTTCGCATTTCGGTTGGCCAGCGTAAGTTCCCTATCGTATTAAAAATGCCATCGGTGAAACTTGTAGAAATCCACAATTTCAGTTCCATTGATTTGAAATCTTAATAGATTTTAATGCATGTTTTAAATTAGATACCGAGATATAATGCTTTTTATGCTGTTTTGAAAAATTGCTCCACATGATCCAATTAGTTTTTGAAAAAAATAATATTCTATAACTAAACTCTTTAATAGTAAATATATTAATATATTCTAGGGATGAATTTTTAATTACAATGCTAGATTGAGGCAGTATTTTTAACACTTAAATGATTTCAGTCAAATTATGTAATATATAAATTCAATAACAGCCCGCCTTAAAGCGATGTGTATAATATAATATAAAATGTATGTAACAGTTATTTTATTAATGTTTATATTATTATGTACATGTTCAATAATGTTATGTGAATGTATTAGGTAATTTAATAATGTAGGAGCTGTGAGAATAATAGGTCAAAGTTGCTAACAATGAGGTAACAATGAGATAACCTTGAGGCAATAATGAATTAGAATATTTAATAATGCTACTGGTAATTCTTGGATCAGCAATAATGTAATTTTTGAGACAGTTTATAAATAGCCAATCAACAACCAGAAAAAAGCTTAAGTTAAATAAAAGTATTCTATTGGATTAGTTATAGCCAATCAGAGACTTGAAATACAGAAATTTACAAATTTAGGCGGTAGAAAACAGTTCAGTTGCTTGTAGGCAGTGTTCCTAACCGGACGGACGCGTCCTCGAGAAGTTTAATATGTATTCAGTGTGGGACGAAAATAGTTTACGTGTTAAAAAAGTGCAAGTAATTAATAAATAATCTCACAGTTCTCTCTATATCAGTGAAGTGTTATTTAAATCATGTCAAGAATTAATAAAAGGAGTGAAGTAAAAATTATAATCTGTGTAAGTCCACATTCTTCAGCGCACCACGCCTTGTTAAGACATTCATGTCTCTACAAATTAAGACTGATGCAACCGATGCAAACATAAATATATAATATTTAAAGAAACAGTAAAAATACAAAGTTAATATTTTTAAACTTGGGGAGAAGGCTATCGGAAACTTTTTACCATACGTGCGGTTGCAACTACTTCAAGTTCGGCTCCCCAACAGTCAAACTACAATACAACTCCTCCTCCAATACAACCTACTTCAAATTGGCTTTCCATACGTGAAGCAACAAACCTACTTCAAGATTCAGGGACAATATATGTTAAATATGAGGCTTTAATTGCTCATCATGTTTATTCTGTTATTCGTTCATTTATATCGAAAAGTACAAGGTGGTCATAATTAAAGCGGAGGTGTTTGAGGGGTAAACAATGGCGAAGCCAAATAAATCGATATTTGGTGTACATGTGTTTCAGACAATAAGAATTCCATTCTGAGAAGAAAAAAGTTCCAAACTTTGCTGTCAGAGGACGAAATGACGCTGTATGCGGGTCTTGCAGGTGTCTCATCGTGATAATTTTGGATGCAGTCATTAGGATAGCTTGTGTACAAGCTCTGTTATACGTGATCGTGATTTGCTCGTCAAGCTTTATTATTAAAATAACAACAATGCTTCCGTTGCGAAGAACCTACGGAGAGGTTCCATGACCATTACTGATTTGCGAAAGATGATCTCAAGCTTTGAACGTACAAGTGCAACCAGGACGAGGACGCAAATCTGTATGCAACGAAGACTTGGAAACAGTGTAGACTGTATTCTGCAGTGGACAATGTGATTCAAAGACAGCAGTTTGTGAGGGCAGCATATTGAGTCCCATTATGATTATTATTCGTAATGTGTTGCAGTGGCGTAGCTTGATACTGTGTTTTGGGTATACTAGATTTTAAAAATTGAATTTAGAATTTTTAAATGATGCACAAATTTCCATACATTAGTGTTTCATAAAAGATGGTGGATTCTCTATTACGATTCGATTATTGTTATTATTATTTGCTGTTGTTTTAGGTCATTAGCATCACTACTAATTGCCGAAATTGGCTGAACATACATTTTAAAATAAACTAGATTATAAAAATATAGCGTTAGATGTAACATAACAAAATGGCTACAGACCATTGTATGATTGTAAATCATGAAAACAATGTGGGTACTCAGATTTTCTTGTATACAAGCTACAGTCACGATTTTTATTGCAAGCTTTTCTTTCAATATGTTTAATATTTGATATTCGTTCAACACTCCATACATTTTCCCCGCCAAAAAGCTAACATACAAAGCTTCACACTTTTTATGAATGTAACTGCCAGTTAACCAATTAAATTTACAGTACCAGGATGTTTGGAATGTCTTTTTTTGCTTCTTTTCCTGGAAGACAATGCCAAGCTTAGTAATTGGTCTTTTGCCAAAAGTTCATACTTTTTACTTTCTCCACTACGTATAGAAAGTAGGGGAATTATTGTATTCCACCCGAGATTTCACCGGAAATATATGTTTCGAGACCCCCTGAATCCAAAAAAGCATTTTTAGAAACATGTCCGTGTGCGTGTGTGTGAGTGTGTGTCTGTGAACAGCATAAATCGGAAACGAACAGTCGGATAAACACCAAACTTGGTATTTAGGTTCAGTATCTTCCGGAGATACAACACGAAGGTTTTCAACAAAATCTCCCCACCCCAGATTACCCTTTATATGGAACATTTTTCGAAAATTTTAATTTTCTCAAAAATGGCTCTATCGATTTTGATTAAAATAGCATATGTTTAAGATATTTTCATGACAAATGAAATGTATATCTCGAATTTTCTGGGAAGGTCTCCGAAAGTATTCTTCATTGTGAACGACATTTGCATAACTGATAAACCATAACAGATAGACAAAATTTTATACACAAAAAATGTATATCGCGTTAAAATACACAATTTATGTCATATAATTTTTTTTGTTGAGTGAACCATTTTCGAGATATTGCTTGTTATTCCCTTAAATTTTCCAATACTTATACTTTTTCTCAAATTCATTATTCATTTTTTTTATGTCCTGGACATGCAAAGGGAATGGAATGCGCCACATAGCAACCAGCGCTTAAAAGATTTGACTATTGATTAAAACCTACCATATTCTCCTTGCATCTACAAGAAAATTAGCAATAAGATTGACTTCTCGATATCTCGATTAACATGAAACATGTGGAGAATAAGCGTTTGTAAAAATAGTTTGTACAAGAGTGGAGAAAGTCATGTGAGTGTAACACATCAGATTTTTTTGTCTTGGATATGCAAAGAGTGTTAATCTGTGGCAAAGAGAATGTTGCTGCACCTAGTAAACAGCTATTAAGAGATATTTCTATGCTTAAAGGCTACTGTATTTCTATATTGCCCTTGCAAATACAAAACAAGGGGAACATAGTACGCCTTAAGCGATAGTCAAATATTTTTAGAACTGGTCGCTATGTGTAAAATGTAATTCTCTTTGCATGTCAAAAGATCGTTTCTGCAAATGTTTATCTCGATTAATATGAAATGGATGGAGAATAAAGGTTTGTAAAAATAGTTTGTACAAGAGTAGAGAGAGTCATATGAGTGTAACACATCAGATTTTTTTTATGTCCTGGACATGTACAGAGAATGGAATGCTCCACATAGCAACCAGCTCTTAAAAGATTTGACTATCGCTTAAAGCCTACCATATTCCCCTTGCACCTACAAGAAAATTAGTAATAAGATAGTTTCTGCAAATGTTTATCTCAATTATCATGAAGCATATGGAGAATGAGCGTTTGTAAAAATAGTTTGTACAAGAGTAGAGAAAGTCATATGAGTGTAACACATCAGATTTTTCTCATAAGATAGTCGAAAACGTGAGTTTCAAATAAATAATTCATTAAATCGATGGAATTGTCCATATTTCTAAAATCATAAATAAAACACACACAAAGCAATACACAGGTTTACGTAAAATTGACACTTTACTACAATGCACGGTTGCACGCACATAATGCTGGTTCACCAATATCTGAGGAATTAAACGTTTATATTACACTGCCTGTACTACTCTTATCTCCAACCCCTATTGTCCTGTTTCCGGACCTTGGAGACAGCAGGTACACAGAGACTAAACACCTCATTAAACGTTGTAAGTCTCTGATGCTGCCTTTGTGCACTTAATGCACAACAAAATATAGACATGTCTTCCTACAACGAGAGTTCGAAATTTAGTGGGAAAAGTTATATAAGTCCACTCTTGATGAGACTTGCACTCGCTCAGCCATCCCAGTCTCAAATCGACTTTGCTGTCGCATCATGATATTTTGAAGCTACCTAAGTACCCAGGTACACTCAGTCTCAAAGTATATTCTTACGCTACGCCACTGATGTTTTGGATTAAAGTCACCAGTAACACGTTACTTCCTTTCACTCTCCATACAGTGTCATTTCATTCTCTGGTGGCGATTTTTGGAACTTCTTATCTGAATGGAATTCCCATTGTCTGAAACGTCTGTACACCACCATTACAATTTATTTAACCTCACTGTTGCTTACTTATGACCTCTCAAACAGCTCCTCTTTAATGATGGCCATATATCATGTGGAACAATTTGGAAATGATGAGAATGAGTCGACAATAATAAACCCCAGAAAAGTGAGTCTAAAAATAATAATGTAAAATAACAGTTTCCGACGTTATGCAGTTTAAAGATAATTTAGTGCATAAGGTCCCTTCTTTATCTTTTTTCTTCTCCTCTGCAGTTAATTTAGTATTAGAATATTTCTGAGCCCACTCCTGAATGATTTGTTCACTTTAATGTAGACAATTTTACAGGAAGCCAGCCTTACAGATAGGCATATATATTGCTATACGACATGCTTTAAAAAATTGTACAGCTACAAACGCTACTTCGTGGAATAAAAGTTCTACAAACGTAGAACTAAAGTAAGAGGTTTATTGTGTTTCACGACACTAAAATCAATATTTATGAAGCTTGGAAAATTTTGGTATTCTTAAGACTAGTGATGGGATACCACTGTTTCTCAATGCTCGATACCGACATTAATATAACTTTATAATAAACTGTAAAGGCGATAGCTTGTTCATTGAATTACGTTCTTATTAGTAGTTTTCTGTGTATAAACTATGTAACCAATTTTGTATTTTATGCTAATTACTTTCCCTACTACGTATAGTAAGTAGGGGAAGTATTGTATTCCACCCAAAAATTCGATACCCAGATTTCACCGGAAATACATGTTTTGAGCCCCCTGAATCCAAAAAAAGCATTTTTAGAAACATGTCCGTGACTCTGTTGTCAATAGCTTGAATCTCCTGTGTTATGTTGTGCTTCAGATCATCCAATGTCTGGATATGTGTGGCATAAACCCTGTCTTTTAAGTAACCCCATAAAAAGAACCCGGCGATGTCAAATCCCGATATGTCGGTGGCCGCAGGTTCTTGCAAATTATCCGTCGTCAAAGAAACTTGCAATTACTGCCATGGATTCATTTGATGTATGGCATGTAGCGCCGTCCTGCTGAAATTATCCTTGACTGAGCTCTACATCGTCTGGTTCCTCAGCAAACTCCATGAAAATCCGTCGGTACTCTGCAGTGTTCACATTGTTTAAAAAAAATTGGTCCCACTAATCTCTGTGCGGATATTGCCGACTTTAACTGGGTGCATAGGTGCTTCATGAATAACATGTGGATTTTCGTTGGCCCAATAGCGTGAATTATTTGATTTCACATAGCCGGATAAATGGAACCATGCTTCATCTGTGAACCATATGAAGGACAATATGGCAGGATTTTGCACAATGAACGCCTGAAACCAACGACAATAATTCAGTCATCTATACTTATCTGGCTCCGGTAACTGATGGACAACGTAATCCTATACGGCTTTAGGCCTGCACTTTTCACAGCTCTCTGACACATTGAGTAACTGTACCCTGTTTCCTGCGACAAACGTCTTAATGATTTTTGAGTGACGTGCTCTTACGTCAGCAACTACCGTGGGAAGCCTAGACGAACGAGTTTTGTCTTTTTCACTCACCAGAGATCCAGTTGTTTCCAATTTGTTTACCAGCCCTAGTGTTGTGTTTCTTTGGGAAGGATTCCGAACACCAAATTCTCTCTGGTATGCCCTTTGAGTAGCTGTAATTGAATTTATAATCGCGTATTGGTTTACAAGGAAGAGTCGTTCATTTAATGTGTACTCCATTTTCACATTGACTAAAACAAAATCTCAAAAACAATTGCCGACAATAAAACTAATAATTACGAATAAAACATGAACATCTACGTATCTAGTGACAGGCAAACGAAACTCCAGAACACTCTGCTTAAAAGTGGTGCTAAAATTGGGGCATTGAGTGAATTTCGAACAGAATAATTAAAGAAAGAAATGTGTCAGTTCTTCGTAAATCATAATAAATAATTGCAGAAACAACGAAGGGAGGTAAATGAAATTAATTCGTCATTCGAGTTTAAAAAATATAAACGTATAACATCCGGTAAGCCAGCTGTAATAATAATAAAATTAATATTGATTATTTGCCTACCGTTATTTGTAACAAAAGTTTATATGAAAAACTTTGTTTTTCACAGCCTTCTCGAACGTATCGTCAATACCGTTTACCTGCTCAATGTCTATGCATGATCAAAGTAGTGTTTAAAGCCGAACTACCGGCTAATGATGTCTGTTCTAGCTGAATGTAGTACTTCTATACGTTACCTGAGGAGTACAGCAAAGAGTCTTCTATTCACCTTACCTGCAGGAGAAATGACCGTGCAAAGAGAACAAAAGCTTACCTGGAGAACAAGGAAGTGCTAATTCCAGAGCGTTTCCGCTCGGCGTTTAAGGAGCACGAACATTTTATACGAGTACTGTTACCCCACGTAACATAGCATTAAAATGAGACAAACGTGAAAATTTAAAATGAGCTGCTTGGCACGTAAACCCTTTAGTATAATGATATTCAAATTAAATTTGCTCGTCTGCGTCTAGTTATGCGGACTGCTGGTAGTGGCGCTCGTGCAGCGGAATGGCAGATAAGGCTTTTACGGCTACGGCTTTACGAGCGTCTCTTGTTTCAAGCGTCAAATGTTTTTAACGGGGATGTTCACTTGGCTGGTGTCTGACGGAAAAACTGTTTTATGATACACGGTCTATTTAAGAGCCTAACAGATGTGTCTGTTTCGTTTCTCTTCTCACGGTACCTCTGCTTAGTGGCCTAAAGGAAATCTTGTGATTTTTTTGCAACAGTCAGAGAGTGTAGACAGTAGAATAGCAGAAGGAGACGTTTCAACCAACTGGGAATTGCCTGTCCAGATGGCAGTTCTGTCGCCCACAATTCTTTGCAGCTCCAGCACTACTTCCTTCGTTGTAAATACCATTCATTCCCCTTAGTCGTGTTCTGGGCCCTAAACCCACCAAGCTAAATTCCCCATAGTAAGTACTCTGTATTCACTTATTAGGTTGATCCGCGCCAAAACAAAC
Source organism: Deroplatys truncata (assembly GCA_030765065.1). Taxonomy (NCBI): domain Eukaryota; kingdom Metazoa; phylum Arthropoda; class Insecta; order Mantodea; family Mantidae; genus Deroplatys; species Deroplatys truncata. The sequence continues at coordinate 106,938,581 of CM060987.1, read as the reverse complement.
GCACGTGACCAGTGCACCGTGGTACAACACTAACAATGCGTGCAGGAAAGTAGTTCCATGCTAATAATCTAAATTTTAGAATCAATTTATCCTTAAATGGTACAATATTCTATAGAAATTCCTAAAAGTCTAATTAACGCTAATTTGTACGTTTAAACAGAGCTACAAGTCCCAACACGCAATTCATATATGTACCTGACATCCGGGTATGCTCAGAATATTGTTGGTAGCCAGAAACCAGCAGTTTCTGTTTAGTATCATGGCGGACGGTGATTTGCTCTTGCGTTTTCGTCGACTTACGTAAAGCATAAGCGGGCAAACCATTGACTAGTGGTGAAAAAACAATAGGTTTGGTAGTATATTCCAAGTTATGTGAGAAATATCTAACACTTCCCGTGAAAGAAGTGGTGAAATTAACTTCTGAGTTCACCAGTGTTTCGAGTACAAGTATAAATATTGCTCGTTTAAGAAAAATCTGAAACAGGAAAGTGGAAAGCGATGCAAGAATGGAACAAGGATGTAATTCACGTAACAATATAAATTTCTTTTTTAAAAATGAGCCGCTGAGTTAATAAAAATGCCGCTTCCAGAGATCGAATAAATGTAAGATATCGCATACCACTACTTTCTTTTCGCTCGTTTCTTTTAGCATTAACTATTACTATATATCCAAATATTTATTTTGTTGCAACTTTCAATCTTATCACCTTCAACCCTAACAGAGTAAGCAAGTTATCGTTTAAGTTGTCGGACCATGTTCTGTTTGCCCGTACTCTGTTATTGTGAAAATATGACAGTATTTCTGGCGCGAATGGCGGAAGGATACATTACAACGGTGCACTGGTCACCTGGGTTTTGTTTTGGTGCGGATCAACCTAAGAGTGAATACAGAGTAGATGATGTATTATATTCCACAGAAAAGTTCCATTTGATAATTTCATTCAAAACTATTCTAATGTCACTCGAATCCAAAAAAGAAGCATTTTTTCCTTCTCTACCCCATACCAAGTAGTTAGAGAAGGTATTACATTCCATTCAAAAATTCTATATCGAGACTTCACGGGAAATACATGTTTATGAGCCTCCCTAAATAATAAGAAAAAAGACTTTCTCTACTCTTGTACAAACTACTTCTACAAACCCTTATTCTCCACCTACTTCATGTTAATCGGGATATCGAGATGTTAATATAATTGCTAATTTTCTTGTAGGTGCAAGGAGAATATGGTAGGCTTTAAGCGATAGTCAAATATTTTAATAACTGGTTGCTATGTGGCGCATTCCGTTCTCTTTGCATGTACAGGACATAAAAAAACGAATAACGAATTGAGAAAAAGTATAAGTATTGGAAAATTCAAACAAATAACAAGGAATACCTCCGAAATAGTTCACAAAAATGCATATGACACAAATTGTGTGTTTTAAGGAGATCTACATTTTTTGCGAAGAAAAATGTTGTCTATCTCTTATGGTTTACCAGTTATGCAAAAGCCATTCGAAATGAAGAGGACTTTGGGGTACATTCCCAGAAAATTCAAGATATACATTTTATTTTCATGAAAATGTCTTAAATATATGATACTTTAATCAAAATCGCTAGAACCAGTTTTGAGAAAATCAAACTTTCGAAAAATGTTTCATGTAAAGGGTAGTATGGGTTTGGGGGATCTTCTTGAAAATCTTCATTGCGCATCTTTGAAAGATAGTAAACCTAAATACGAAGTTTGGTATGTATCCGACTTTTAGTTTTTGAGCTATTTTGTACACAGACACACACACACACAGAGACCTTTTGCTAAAAATGCATTTTTGGATTCAGGGGATCTCAAAACATGTATTCCCGTGAAATCTCGGTATCGAATTTTTGGTTGGAATGCAATACTTCTACTTACTATACGTAGTAGAGAAAGTAAAAAGAATTCTTAGGAAAAGAGCCCGTGTATGTGTCTGTGTGCGCGTCCGTGAACAACATAAATAAAAACCGAAAAGTTGGATAAATACCAAACTTATTATTTAAGTTGAGCTTACAAAGATGCAACAAGAAGATTTTAAAGTAAATTCTCCAGCCATAAACTACCCTTTACTAGAAGATTTTTGTAATTTTCGATTTTCTCAAAAATCACTTGTGATTTTGATTAATATACCACAGATAAAGATACTTACATGACAAATGGAAAGGCCTTCCTGGAAATAGCCTATGAAGTCCTTTCCATTCAGAAGGAATTTTGTATAACTGGTGAACGTTAAGCGATAGACGAAAATTCACTGCACAAAAAATGCAGATATCTTTAAAATTTCCTAGATATCCGTTATTATTGGTTCGAATTGTTCAATACATTGTCATTCTTTTAAAGTTCCGTCAGTATTCTGTTGTTTCTCGCCTTTATACGGAAAGGGTACCGAATTTTAAGGCCAGGGTAGCGCGTTCAGCTTTAAAACATTTGACTATCGCCAGTCCCTTTGTATCTATAACGAAATGTGTAATGTAGCTATTTCTGTAAAGGTTTATTTCAATTAAAATAAAGTATACGGAGAAATAAGCTTTCTTCAGAACAGTTTGTACGCCCAAAAATAAACGGTAGAGAATGGAGAAAGTTGTGTGAATGTAACCCATAAGAATTTTTAAATTATGTCTTTATTCAGTTGTTTCTCGCGATGTCATGGAAATAGTGTGCAATTTCTATGCCAGCTGATAGAGAGAAGCTTTTAAACATTTGACTATCGATTCATTTCCTCTATTCCCTCCCTTTGTATATTGAAACCATTTCTGCAAAGGGTTATCTAAATTAAAATGAGGTAGACAGGAATATAAGCTTTCATAAGAATAGTTGCCTAAGCTATATAAAAATCAAGTACAGAGGAAGAGAAAATCATGTGAATATAATGCATCATATTATTTTTTACGAAAATGTTGAGGCAGTATTTTATATCACAACACTGTGAATGCCAGAGTGATTATAGTGTAAACTAGCATTATTGTATGACAACGATTTTACATGTTTGTTAGCCATAAGCATTGTTAGGAAATAAGTTTACACGGCCTCACTGAAACTGACAATAGGAGTGGGTAACAATGAACCAATGGGATGAGTTTTTTATCACTTAGAAGAGACAAACAAATGACGTCAGAGTAGCGTGCCTTTCTTTAGAAATGGAGGGAATATCTTCCCTAGAGCATATGTTTTAGTAATTATCATTGGCTGACAAAACAGACGCTAATGTTGGCGCGATTTAGTAACCAATAGCAGCTTTATTATAATGTTTAGGCACATCGGGGTGAGGGTGTATAAATTCTTGAGCCAAAGAGCCATCATGCCGCAAGTATCACGCAGTTTAAAAGAATCATTCACGAGGTACACATCGCGCAGTTCTCAGCAGTCTCTCGCGAGGTACACATTACGCAGTTCTACAGAATCATTCACGAGGTACACGTCGCGCAGTCTTGAAGAATCTATCGTGAAGTGCACATAATACAGTTTGGAAGAATCCCTCGAGTCGTAAAGTTAGTTACAAAGTGTGAAGTACGCGACAACTATTACGACAGTAATTACATTCGGAAATATAACAGTTTCAGTCAGGTGTGTATAAAGATTAAAGATGTGAAATTAATTAAGTGTAGAAACAAATTATTTTATCAGTGTTATCTTTTAGTAACAACTCCTTTCCATTTGCACGCCCTGCTTAGAGATATTTGCTCGATTGAGTAATAATAGTTAGCCGGAGGACAAAGAACCCAAATTTTAAAAAATAATAAAACAATAACAGGCGCTCAGCAAATAAGATAACACGAACAGAATACTGCGACAATGTGCAATCGTAGCAGATAAATGATATTTTTGGACGTTTTATAAACTGATAGCAGGGAATAGTGATGACTGGTACAATTTTAGTTGCTGTATAGACACAAATATCGCGAGAAAGTCGTATTGTGACATAACGTTGCGAACATAAAATTGAAAGTCGAAACAAATGAAAACTAAAGCTCAAGAAATTGGAATGTTACAACCCAGCTATAGCGAAGAAGCAATAAAATGCTTTGCAGAGATTCGAAACACTGAAATGAGACATTTAAGGGTGTTATAAAGACGTAAGATGGATAACAAAATCTAGTACACACTTTGAATGTAAAAGCAGACATTTTACTTCAAATAGACCATTCGTTGCTGCAAATGCAGGCAATAAAGAAACACAGGGTGAACTGGGAAAATTTGCGCATTAGTAATTTCTGAAGACAATCAGTTTTTGAAATGATGTAAAATGAAAAAGGTATTCTTTTTAATTCTATTTTATTTTACGTCTTATCGCGACGGATCTGTTGGTGGATATCTCTTAGAACGGTATGTGATGGACAGTTAGCCTTCTAGGTCTCGTCCCTGCTTCATGCCGTGTAGATGGGATTAGGGTGTCATCCAGTCTAACTGCTTACATTGTCTGTAGATAGATGGTATACCACTTATTTTTCATTTTACTATTGTTTTAAACTTAAGATGGAAATTTAGGTCGTGGTATTAAATATCCAATCCGGTATTTACCTTGGCGACTGAGGAAAATCACGAAAAAACCTCAGACAGATTGGTCGGCCCACGGGATTTGACCCGGGACCTCCCGAATGCGGGACACAGGCTTTACCGCCTGAGCCATCCCGCTCGGTGAAAAATGTATTGTTTTGATTTTTACGTATAGTTTCTTATACAAGAGCTATCCTGTAAAGAATGCGCGCTGCGCCTGCACTTTCGTCTCCATGGAAATGCATCAGTGATAACAATGGAATTAGATATTGCGAACAAATATATTGATTCAAATTACAGCAGATCCGCGATTAACCGACATTCCGGATTAACCAAGGGAACTGGTCGAAAATAACCATACATGATTTTTGTATTATTGCGGTACTAGCGCCCAAGAGAGGCAAGAGGTTAGCCCCTAAAGCTGTGAAAGACTTTTTTTAAAATTTAATATAATTTAATATTGTAATATTTTAATTAAACTCTGTTAATTATTCAATGTAAATTAAAGGAAATGTTTAATCTATTTATTTTACGTCGCTTTAACTACATGTCTATTGCGACGGATCTGTTAGTAGACAACTCGTGGATCGATGTGTGGCGGACAGCCTTCTAGGTCTCATCCCTGTAACCACACCAGCATGCTTCGTCGCGTGTCCACAGAGACCACCACAGCAACTGGACTTTCTGCTTCGTGTCATGCAGATGGCATTAGAGTGCCGTCCAGTCTACTTGCTTTCATTGTCGTGGATAGATGACAAAGCATTCGCTACTACCACCTATTTTTCATGTTTACTTTTTTTTAGATTAAGGTGGAACTTTGGGACATGGTATTAAATATCCAATCCGGTGTTTACCTTGAGGGCTCAGTCACATTGGTCGGCCCACGGGATTTGAACCCGGGACTCCCGAATGCAGGCCACAGTCGTTACCATCCCGCTCGGTAAAGGAAATGTGTTACCTATATAATAACCATTACTATACAGCTTAAAGCCATTTTTCATTTACTATCTATTAGAACAGTATCTCTGTATTATCCAAGTTTTTCGTATCCGAGGTAGTGTTGGTCCCAATTAACTCGGATAATTACAAATCTACTGTGACAGTTTAAAACCTCTATGCATGATTTTTGTTTTATGGGTCTTCCTGGTGATATTTACACAGAATGAAATTTAAATTCCAACACAAGAAGGAAATTTATGTCTACCAACATAAATTTGGTGGCTATACTAATAAACGATGTATGTAATAACATGCATACACTAGAGCGGGAAATAAAATACAATCCAATTTCCCATGCCTTTTTAATATCTGCGTCATCATAATCTCAGACTTCCAACTTTTCTTGAAATCCTGAATCTCTTTTATCGTCAATGTTATTATTTTCAAACAATCCGCTTTAAGTTGCTGCATCAGTCATCAAATAATGACTTAAAGCCTCCTAAATTATGGTATTTTACTAAACCATCGTATTAGTTATAGCTGTTGAACTGGCAACGTTGCGTAACCGGAAATCCCAAGGTGACGATGGGTAACTTCATTAGAGTTGTTTTTATTTATTTATGCATCCAAAATAATAAAACGCACAGTCGTACAAATAATAGTGTGCGATACATGTGTATGAAGTGCATTATTATAGAATCTCTGAAGTAGAAAAGACGAGATTTCGATTCGTCTTTTCAAACTACCTCATATCGTAATATACTACTTGTCTACAAGATATTGAAAAGAGCAATGCAAATAAATCAGGTCACATTACTGAAGAGAAAGAAGATGTGGAAGATAAAGGAAGAGACAAGTTTCCTTTCCACAGTCAATGTGCAATGACTTTTCTATATTAGAAAAATGGGAGGACTAAAAACTCCTGAATGATACATTCTTCATATATAGGTATCTAGAGATGAGGTAGGGCCATAAGCTGGCCTCTGACGTAGCGCACAATTGCGTCTCGCCTCTGCACGCTGTGATACTGCCTTACATCAAACATCTTGATGTAAATTCAACCGTGAAAATGATCTTAATGGTCACACAAAAAGAAAACAAAATCGTATATATAGGATGCTTGATAAGTCAAAACTATTTTCAAATTTAACTCTTTTATCAGTTATCCACACAGGACCTCAGGATTTTCTTTGCCATTGGTTACGCTTCCACACAAGCTTCTTCATTGATAGCACGTTTTATCTAAGATGGTTTCTCCCATCCCCAAAGGAAGAGGTCGCAGGACGTAACGCTTGGACTGCGAGGTGGCCATTTGTGTGGGCTACGTCTATTAATCCATCGATCAGCGAAATGGTCCTGCAACCACTCGCGAATGTCATTTGTGAAATGTGGGGGTGCATCGTTCTGCATAAAGTGAAGTTGTGCAATGTTGTCCCACTGAGCAATTACCTTTCGCCTTTCATTGTTGTGCGGAAAAAGAATGGACCAACAATGAAAGGCGACATTATTCCGCACCACACCATTACCTTTGGACATCCCTGCGCCTTTTCAGCACAAATGTGAGTGTTCTCACCCGCCCAATAATGACAGTTATGTCTATTTACAAAACCGCTAACGTGAAACATAACCTCATCTGTCAAATACTTCCGGTTAATCATCATTGCATCACAAAAAGATTTCAGCGAACTCCATCCTGCGGTCTCCAGGGGACAATTCCTGAGCTTCCATGTCCTACAAGAGAGATCCTTTTTCAGGAATGTTCTAATAGCATGACTGTTATATCACTTACGCGAGTCTCTTGACGCAATGACCTTTGTGGACTCCTGGTAAAAATCTTACTAACGGTAGCAACATTGGCGTCTGTTCTCAAGATTGACGGCCTTCCTGATGTTCTCGCATAGCTATCACTGTCCGTTGCTAGCAGCTTTCGATCACAATTTTAATTGTTTTTGCACGTAACGTTACATTAATGCCACGTTCAGCCCTTCACCATCTTTGCACGCATATTTCAACTCCACAAACCTCATTCCAAAACCGCTATCTTAGTTCTCTCTTCCACACTTAACTTATGCATCATATTCACCTGCAACATCATGTCAACGAAACCTTATGGTCCTGTGTTTATGTAATGCCTACGTCTCAATAAAACTGGATAACTGTAAGAGAGTTACAGCAATTTGAAAATAGGGAGTGACTTATGAAGCATCCAGTATATTCGGACGTCTTTTTCTGTCCATTATAAATTATGTTCATATCTCGTGCACAAACTAATGATTATTTTTCTGTCTACTTCATGTTAATCCAAATAAAATTCTGAAGAAATAGTTTCATTCAACATTTCGTTTATGTACAAGAGGGATATGAAAGGCTGAAGCGACAGGAAAATCTTTAAAATGCGGGTCGCTATGTGCTGGTTTTGAAGTTCTATACTCTTTGCATATAGCGAGTAACAAATGATTGGTGACTTGGCACTTCAAAATGTATGACACATGCATTCTAAACAATAACCAATGTCTTGGAAATGGTTAATGCCAGGTAAATCCTTATTTGACATTAATTATGCATTTTTGCGTTTCTTTTCAATCTCTTATGGTTAACCATTGTTCTGCAATATTCATTCCGAATGAAGAGGACTTCACAACTTATTTCCAAAATTCCAGATATACTTGCTTATAGTTATGCAAATATCATATACATAAAGTATTTTTATCAAAATGGTTAGAGCCATTTTTGCGAAAATAAAAGAATATAGAATAGTTTCCAATGTAAAGAGTAGTTTAAGGTAGGGAACTTTCTCAAAATTCGTTGTGTCGCATCCTTGGAAGATAAAAAACTTAAATACCAAGTTTGGTATGTGACCAACCTTTCATTTTTGAGTTATGCTGTTCACATACAGAACACAACATGCTGCTAATAGCATGCATGCCAAAAAAAATTCTGATGTGTTACACTCACATGACTTTCTCTACTCTTGTACAAACTATTTTTACAAACGCTTATTCTCCATATGCTTCATGTTAATCGAGATGTTAATCTTATTGCTAATTTTCTTGTAGATGCAAGGGGAATATTGTAGGCTTTAAGCGAGAGTCAAATATTTTAAGCGCTGGTTGCTATGTGGCGCATTCCATTCTCTTTGCATGTCCAGGACATAAAAAAATCTGATGTGTTACACTCACATGACTTTCTCTACTCTTATACAAACTATTTATACAAACGCTTATTCTCCATCTACTTCATTTTAATGAAGACAAACATTTCCTGACTCTGTCTTATTGCTAATTTTCTTGTAGATGTAAGGGGAATATATATTTGCAAGAGCAATATAGAAATACAGTAGCCTTTAAGCACATACATATCTCTTAATAGCTGGTTGCTAGGTTCAGCACCATTCCCATTGCAACAGATTAATACTCTCTGCATACAAAAGACAAAAAAATGAATAACGAATTCCCATTTGAGAAAATAAGTATTGAAAAATTAAAGGGAATAACAAGTAATATCTCGAAAATGGTTCACTCAACAAAAATATGTGTATAAATTGTGTATTTTAACGCGATCTACATTTTTTGTGTAGTAAATGTTTGTCTATCTCTTATGGTTTACCAGCTATGCAAAAGTCGTTCACAATGAAGAATACTTTTGGAGACATTCCCAGGAAATTCAAGATATACATTTTATTTATCATAAAAATATCTTAAACATATAATATTTTAATCAAAATCGTTGTCGCCATTTTTGAGATAATTAAAATTTTCGAAAAATCTTCGATGTAAAGGGTAATCTGTGGTGAGGCGATTTTCTTGAAAACCTTCGTGTCGCATCTCTGGAAGATACTGAAGCTAAATACCAAGTTTAGTGTTTATTCGACTGTTCGTTTCTGAGTTATACTGTTCACAGTCAGACAGACACACCGACAGACACACAGATACACACACGGACATGTTTCCAAAAATGCTTTTTTTGGATTCAGCGGGTCTCAAAACACGTATTTCCTGTGAAATCTCGGTATCGATTTTTTGGGTGGAATACAATACTTCCCCTACTTACTATACGTAGTAGAGAAAGTAAAAATGAATAACGAATTCCCATTTTAGAAAATAGGTATTGAAAAATCTGATGTGTTACACTTACATGACTTTCTCTACTCTTGTACAAATTATTTTTACAAACGCTTATTCTCCATCTAGTTCATGTTAATCGAGATAAACATTTGCAAACTCTATCTTATTGCTAATTTTCTTGTAGATGTAGGGGAAAATATATTTACAAGGACAATATAGAAAAACAGTAGCCTTTAAGCACATACATATCTCTTAATAGCTGGTTGCTAGGTGCAGCACCATTCCCTTTACCACAGATTAATACTCTTTGCATATCCAAGACAAAAAAAATGAATAACGAATTCCCAATAGAGAAAATAAGTATTGAAAAATTTAAGGGAATAACAAGCAATATCTCGAAAATGGTTCACTCAAAAAAACATGTATATGACATAAATTGTGTATTTTAACGCGATCTACATTGTTTGTGTAGTAAAATTTTGTTATCTCTTATGGTTTACCAGTTATGCAAAAGTCGTTCACAATAAAGAATACTTTTGGAGACATTCCCAGAAAATTCAAGATATACATTTTATTTGTCATAAAAATATCTTAAACATATGATATTTTAATCAAAATCGTTAGAGCCTTTTTGAGAAAATTAAAATTTTCGAAAAATGTTCCATGTAAAGGGTACTCTGGGGTGGGGGGATTTTCTTGAAAACCTTCGTGTCGCATCCTTGGAAGATACTGAACCCAAATACCAAGTTTGGCGTTTATCCGACTGTTCGTTTCTGAGTTATGCTGTTCACAGACACACACACGGACATGTTTCCAAAAATGCTTTTTTTGGATTCAGGGGATCTCAAAAACATGTATTTCTGGTGAAATCTCGGTATCGAAATTTTGGGTGGAATACAATACTTCCCCTCCTTACTATACGTAGTAGAGAAAGTAAAAATGAATAACGAATTTGAGAAAAAGTATAAGTATTGGAAAATTTAAGGGAATAACAAGCAATATTTTGAAAATGGTTCACTCAACAAAAAAAATCTATATGACATAAATTGTGTATTTTAACGCGAATTAAATTTTTTGTGTAGTAAACGTTTGTCTATCTGTTATGGTTTAGCAGTTATGCACATGTCGTTCACAATGAAGAACACTTTTGGTGACATTCCCAGAAAATTCGAGATATACATTTCATTTGTCATGAAAGTATCTTAAACATATGATATTTTAATCAAAATCGTTTGAGTCATTTTTGAGAAAATTAAAATGTTCGAAAAATGTTCCATGTAAAGGGTAATCGGGTAGAGTGATTTTCTTGAAAACCTTCCTATCCCAACTCTGGAAGATACTGAACCTAAATACCAAGTTTGGTGTATAATTGACTGTTCGTTTCTGAGTTATGCTGTTCACAGACACACACACAGACACACACACGGACATGTTTCCAAAAATGCTTTTTTGGGATTCAGGGGGGTCTCAAAACACATATTTCCGGTGAAATCTCGGTATCGAATTTTTGGGTGGAATACAATACTTCCCCTACTTACTATACGTAGTAGAGAAAGTAATAGCAATGACGCATTTTCTATAGCCATGACGTAATGTCGATATTGCAATTTTCCGTGACCTATAGAGGGAACATGTCACAAAAAATTTAGTTTTATTTATGGACACTCTTTAACTGCGTGGTCCTCAGCGTCCCATTCTTTACTAGGTGTGAAAGACCGGCCTGTTTTTACGCCCGAAAAAGTCCACCGCCCTCTCCCGGGTTTGAACCCGCGACCTCGGAAACCAGAGGCTGGCATGGTAACCACTACACTGCAGAGAACGAACAGGGAAGGTGTAACGCTTTTGTGATATTCTTTCCTCTGATCAAGACGCAAAAATCTCGGTAAATTACTAATTACGGGGTGAAAGGGGACTTTTACATCCTCCTAATATATAATTCATAGAGGTGTTATATACAAAAAATTATAGCATTATGTTCTGTGTTCAGCGTTTTCGAAAAGAAAAATAGTGTTTTTCCAGATTAGATGGTTTATTCCACGAGAATGTATGAAGGTAATAGTTTGTTACCTGTAAGAATTGTAGATTAACCTATTTCTGGCCTAGCTTCGGTAGTAATGTGACATCCTAAAGGGTTTTGAAATAATTAATCATTTTCTGAACACCGTTTTGCAGACGTAATATGTTTGGACACAGGTAACTTTGCTAGGTGAATGTAGATCGCTGTGAGAACCGGCTCCCGGACGTACACAAAACAACGTAGTTGAACTGGGAGATGGGGCAGTAGGGGTTTTGTTTTTCACACGAGCCTTAATCCAAACAAACACGACGAAAGGATGGTGTAATGTTTTGGCGATATAACAAGTACAGCTTGTTAGCTATTGGCCTACACTAGCAGTATGGAAGTAATACCTTCATCCAATAAGCGTTTTGCGGCGCTGACTGAAAAGCACACCATGTTTGTCAGCTCCACTAGAAGTAGAGTCACTATTAGAGTAACGTCCTACTAGGCACTGAAACTCACAGGTTTAGTGATAACAGAACCCGAGATGTGTTTATTGGACATTCATACGTACAGCAAGATTTATAGGATGCCAGCATTTTCAAATCGTGAGTAACTTGATAACGTTTATCCACACTCATGAATTACGCGCCATATAGCGAAAGTGAAACCCGTTTACGCGCTGACCTACTTCTGGTTTTGAAAGTAAAAGTCCCATCTCCGCTACCAGCCACACGCTGCGACATTGCCAGCGTGTGCGTTTTATGTTCTCGAATAACCTAAAATATATCTGCAAAAAATGGTCATAGAAGAAACTGAAACATACAAAATATGTTCCAGATAATAAGATCTGTATCTGGTTCCCTTCCACCCGGTATATGGAATAATTAACATCTAAATTTATAATTATATGCTGTGCTGATAATTGGATACATCACAGTCCGTAACACATGCTCACTTCTCTCCCAGGAAGGAATGCATGTGAGTGGCTGTCTTTTTTATGGGTTCAACAAGGTAGGTAACAAGTGAAGTACAGGGAGAGAGGTAAACATCTCGCTTACAGAGACAGTAATAGGTATTCAGACACCTAAACATTTGTTTCTATTCTGTAATAACAAAAACTGGACATATAATTTATATAACACGATTGTACGTTATGGAGGAGCACACATATCTAAACATTAAATACACTTAAATACATTTTTAAAATAAATAAAAACATAAATCGTTTTTCCTTTGTGAAAAAGGTATTCAGACAACACAGCAACACATAATTAATACATGGTCATCTGTCCTTTTATTTGTATGACGCTTCTTAATCTTTTAGATATGGAGTGTACATACTTGCTGGTGACGTTGGAACTTAATTTGTTCCATTATTCTAGAATTATCTGCTCTTTATTTGTGATTAACCGTTTGCCCAACCTATTCTGTAATTAATTTCAGATATTTTCAATAGGATTTACGTCTGGGGCCTGAGGTGGGGTGTTCAGAATATAAAGGACATTATATAAACGATTAAATGAGTGGTGTGCTTGGGAGCATTATCTTGCTGAGAGTAGAAATTCCTGTCCACGATCTCGTCAATTGTTTCAAGCTTCCCCACACCTGTTGAAGCCACACATCCCCAAACCATGACACTAACTGCCCCGTGTGGCTTGCGTGTTCTTAACATACCACTCTTTATTCTTCCCTCGCCATAGTTTATTCGGCCATCACTGCGGTACAATTGAACAGTCCCAGCACTCATATTTTCCTACAAATTCCTTGCACCTTTTCTGATTTGTTTTACTGACGTAGGGTTTTGGCCTGAGTACTCTGGCATTGAAACCAACACGATTCAGCATTCTGATGACAGTTTGGAAATGGAACTTTTTCAACTTTTTCTTTGGATGGGGCTATGATTTCGGATACAGAAATTCGAGGATCTTTCTTCACCATTGATGATTTTCTTCCTATCCCTAGAGCTGAGCTTACTCGGACGTCCTTGTCTTGCATTTCTTATGACTATTTTCCTTTCCTTGTAGTTTTTTATTATACTATAGTTCAGCAACTTAGAAAAAGAACCCTTGTGAGGGTAACACCCCTGGTCATGTATTCTTAGGCGGGTATGCCTCTCCTACTCTACCTCTGAGGCCTGCTTAAGCACCACACGCCATATTTCGCCTAACCTGTGTTTTATTTTATTCTCACAATATGGTTTATCACACCACTGTTCTAACTATACAACTGTAGAGGCAGCACTAAAGACATACGAGGTGTGATCAAAAAGTTTCCAAAATGACGTCATAAATACTACAGAACAGTTCGTTTTTGTCTAATCTGCACTGTCACCCTCGAAGTAGTCTCCTTGGGAGTTGATACACTTGTCCCAGCGCTTCTGTCATTGCTGGAAGCACCTCTGGAAGTCCTCTTCTTTCAACATGTTCAGAGCCTTCGCGATGGATAACATCAATGTCCTCAAAACGGTGTCCTCGGTGCCGCCTTTTAAGTCGCGGGAAAAGAAAAAAGTCCGCTGGTGCCAAATCTGGAGAATAGGCGGGATGGGGAACAGTATTCATCCTATTTTTATCCAAAAATTGGCGAACAGAAAGGACTTTGTGCGCGGGCAGGAACATGTCCAAATTGTCTTTCAAAATGGTTTGAACACTTCCAAAGGAGAGTGCTACTGAGTCAGAAAGCTGTCTTATTGCAATGCGCCTATCATTTAAGACCATTTCCCTCACCTGATTGATATTTTCATCAGTTTTGCTGGAACAGGGTCGCCCGAAACGATCTGCATCTTTAACTGATGTGACAGTACTTTTAAATTTCGAAAACCACTCAAATGCTTGAGTTTTGCCCATAACTTCCTCCCCATAAGCTGTTCTTAACATTCCATAGGCTTCTTTTGCAGTTTTACCGAGTTTAAAGCAAAATTTCATGTTCGCTCTTTGTTCTTCGTAATTTGACATTTTTGCTACGCGGAAAAATCGCAGAACATGCAAAGCACGTGTTCGCTTCAGAGCATCTACCTCATCACTGCATGGTCACAGGAAGTCACGTGACCTCTCATTTTTATCGGGAAGGAACGTTGCATGTACAGTCTGGGTAAGAATTAAAGAAATCTCAGCGTCAGCATTGTTGTGAAGCCATTCCGGAAACTTTTTGATCACACCTCGTAAGAGCATTGCAAAGAAAAAAGTGCTCTTTGTAGATTGCTGTGGTAAGCCACGCAAAGAGCAAGGTGCAGCGGGTATGAAAACAAATGTTTGCATATAACTAGTGATAGCATTTGACATACATGCGGTATTATCGTGGGATATCTTCCAAAAGTTAATTCGCACGTTTTACGATATTTCATAGCCTTCACTTCCGCATCTACGTCTTCAAGGGAAAAAATTCCTCACTGATTGATTTTCATAATACAAATTATTTCAAATGAAGTTTTACAAAGAAAACTAGTGACTTTAATTTTCTTACAGGGAGACCAATCACACGTCACATCATCATCTCGAAACTGTGCTCTGTAACTCTGTGCTCTTACAAAACTGGAACAAGAATGTTAGTTTTTGAGCTATCACGATGTAAAGAAATCCTATTCAATTTTTCTACACAATAAAATTGTTGTGTTCACACAGTGACGTGGCATTTGTTTCCCGCGTATCAGCCCACTTCCTCTTTAAGACACCTTATTAGATAACTCAGTAACTAAAGCAAAAGACAAGTAGAGTGGGGGCGATTATCCCTCCTGAATACTCGCGCAGTCCTTAGACGGAGGGATTTTACTAACTTGTTAAACTATAGCTTATGGTAAAGAGAAGAACATATCTTGACAAAGAATAACATTCTTGTTGAATTATTATTAATACTATTAGATAGAAGGGGGCAAAACACGATCACTAAAGAAAAACACATGCGCTTTTACTTTCTCTACTACGTATAGTAGGGGAACTATTGTACTCCACCCAAAAATTCGATACCGAACTTTCACAGGAAATACATGTTTTGAGACCCCCTGAATCCAAAAAAACATTTTTGGAAACATGTCCATGTCTGCCTGCGAACAGCATAACTCAGAAACGAACAGTCGGATAAACACCAAACTTGGTATTTAGGTTCAGTATCTTCCAGAGATGCGACACGAAGGTTTTCAAGAAAACCCCCCACCCCATATTAGCCTTTACATGGAACATTTTTGGAAAATTTTAATTTTCTCAAAAATGGCTCTAACGATTTTGATTTAAATATCATATGTTTAAGATATTTTCATAACAAATGAAATGTATACCTCGAATTTTCTAGGAATGTCTCCAATAGTATTCTTCATTGTGAACGACTTTTGTATAACTGATAAACCATAAGAGATAGGCAAAATTTTACTAAGATCGCGTTAAAATGCACAATTTATGTCATATACATTTTCTTGTTGAGTGAACCATTTTTGAGATATTACTTTTTATTCCCTTAAATTTTCCAATACTTATACTTTTTCTCAAATGGGAATTCGTTATTCATTTTTTTTATGTCCTGGTAATGCAAAGAGAATGGAATACGCCACATAGCAACCAGCGTTAAAATATTTGACTATCGCTTAAAGCCTAGCAATTCCCCTTGCATCTACAAGAAAATTAGCAATAAGATTAACATCTCGAATAACATGAAGCATATGGAGAATAAGCATTTGTAAAAATAGTTTGTACAAGAGTAGAGAATGTCATGTGAGTGTAACACATCAGATTTTTTAAATATGAAATATTCTGGTTCTAAAGGATATATTACGTCTGTCCGAATATTTTAGTCTGTCTGTATGTCAGCTATGCATGCCGAATTATTTAATTATATTACCTACATTTATAATGCTAAGATGTTGTATCCAACTCTTGGAGAATCATAGTGTGACACTCGTGCCATGATAATCAAGGTTACCCATTTGTTGCATTAATTATTATTTAATGATATATAATTTGCAACAGTTTAGGGCATGTAATGATATTCGTGTTTTATTACACAGGCTTCTATATTTAAAGAAATTAGCAATGAAAAATTAGTAGTCATGGAAAGGATAGAGTTTAATTATCCTGTTGCAGAAGTAATCGGAAATGAATTAAACAGTATTTACTGCGATATTCTGAAATAGATGAAACGACTTTCATAATACGAGGGCGGATCGAAAAGTAACGCACTACAATTTTTTTCTGCCTTGGTATTGCAGCTGGAAGCTTACAATTTCACAAAGAAATAGTTTACTACAGAGGAGTATTTTTTGTTTCATGTGCAGCTCTAGTGAGAAAAGCGTGAACTACTCAAAGATGGCGCACATGTTACTGTCCACGTGTGAAGAGCAGAGAGGTGTGGTTCGATATTTGTGAGCCAAAGGGCATAAACCGAGTGATATTCACAGGGACATGCGTGGCGTGTATGGGGATGATTGTATGGACCGTAGCAATGTCTCCAGGTGGTGTGTATTCTTCCTAGAGGGCCGTGTGAACCTTAGTGATTCGCCACGCTCCGGGAGGCCGGTTACAGCTGCAACCGCGCAGAATGTCAGGGGCATTGAGGCAGCAATTTTGAACGGCGTGTGCAACTGCGAACCTTATCGCAACAGTTCAGCATTTCCTATACTGCAGTGTACGATATTGTTCATGGCACGTTGAAATTTCGTAAAGTTAGTGCTCGCTGGGTGCCTAAGAACCTGACAGACAACCACAAGGGCCAGCGAATATTAACGAGTTTGGATAACCTAACGCGGTACACCGCAGAAGGGCATGACTTTCTGAAAGGAATCGTCACTGGTGATGAGTCGTGGGTATATCATTACACTCCCGAAACCAAGCAGGCAAGTTTGGAGCGGAAACTTGATTGTTCCCCAGTGAAGACAAATTTCAAAGTGCTAGAAAAGTGCTTGTGGCGGTGTTCTGGGATATGCATGGTATTTTATTAGTGGACTTTGCTGAACACGGGACCACTATGAATGCTGCAGCCTACATGAAAACTTTGATGAAGTTGCGTCGTGCCCTTCGTGACAAACGCCACAACATGAATGCTGACGATGTCAAGATTCTTCATGACAATTCTCGCCCCCATGTTGCTGCTGCTGTTCGTCAGAAAATCACCAAATTTAGTTGGGAGTGCTCCAGCATCCACCATACAGACCGGACCTTGCACCGTCGGACTTTCATCTGTTTGGTCCCATGAAGAAATTTCTGGCCGGCCAACATTTTGCGACAGATGCGGAAGTGAAATCAGCAGTCCGCAGATGGCTATACTCCAAGGAAACGGATTTCTACGAACAGAGCATATTGAAACTGGTATCACGATGGGAGAAATGTGTTGAGAAACTTGGTGACTATGTCGAAAAGTAGGTAAAAGGTGTAAGTTAATTTTTGATGCTTGTTGTTGTTGTTTTAACTATAAAACGTTTTATAAAAAAAATTATTGTGTGTTACTTTTCGATCCGACCTCGTACAATTAAAGTAGGTTTACATTTTGTTTACAAATTCATGTCGAATAACAAAAGATCTTGCTGCTATGGTGTGCATAAGTAGTAAAAAAATAATGAAAACAGTCCATCACATTTCCACTGTCTGTTATTTGATTTACGGACAGCCAATACTGACCGATGAACATGCACTGAATACAGCGTCGCATATCATAAGCTGCAGTTAATGTATTGATACACCGCACCAGCTCTCTGGGTATTTAATTTACATGTCCAGGTTCACAGACAGAAGTAATTAGTAATCAATGGATCGTGAATTCGAGTCCCGCTATAAGTGGATTGTAACATGTTCCTGATTAACGAACAATGCTAACCATATTACTCAGAATCTCGCCATTGTTCATTTGGCTCACATTATTTCCAGCAATGTCCTGTCACTATCGTTGAATTAGTAGCAGTTAGAATTAAAATTACATACTCTTTACATGAACATCGCGAGAAACAGCTGAAAATCGACAGGAGTATAAAATAATGATAAGTGCTTAACAATTTGAGCCCTAATAACGAACATCTAGGAAGTGGCTGATGCCACAAAAAAGTTATTTGGAATAAATTTGTATTTTGAAGAGATCTGCATTTTTTGTACGCTTTCGTCTATAGCTTAACGTTTACCAACTATACAAGATTATATAACATTAGTTCCGAATGAAGAGGACTTCAAAGGCTATTCCTAAAAAATTCAAAATATACATTTTACTTGTCGTGTAAATTTCCTTAACATATAGTATTTTAATCAAGATCTTTAGAGCATTTTTATCTAATGAAACTCGTAACTTTGAATGGGATTTATTAAGACTATTCCACGAATAAAAATCGATGTGTTACATTAATATGAGTTTCTCTACACTCGCTTATTACTGGGTACAGAGACTATTCTTACTAGAGCTTATTTTTCTCTCTACTTCATTTTAAACCAAATAAACCTTTGCAGAAATAGTAGCATTACAATTTTGTTATGCATACAAAGAGAGCAGCGATAGTCCAAAGTTTAAGAAATGGACGCTCCCTGCCTTAAAATTCCATACTGTTCCCGTGTAATCGCGAGAAACAATTGAATGTTGTTTCTTTAACCAAGCAATGAACAATTCGAACTATTAATAACGGATATCTTAGAAACTTTTATACTACAGTTAAAGTTATTTCAAATAAATTGTGTGTTTTAAAGAAATCTACATCTTTTGTGTAGTACGTTTAAGTCTTCAGTTAACGTTTACTAGTTTTACAAGATTGTATAAAATTCCTTCCGAATGAAGTGAACTTCAAACGCTATTCCCAGAAAATTCAAGATATAAGTTTTTATTTGTCATGTAAATATCATTAACATAAGGTATTTTAATAAAAATATTTAGAGCTATTTTTATAATATCAATTTTTTTTAAAAATATTCCAACAAAAAGTAGCTGAGGGGGCATTTATTACTTTCTCTACTACGCAGAGTAAGTAGGGGAAGTATTGTATTCCACCCAAAAATTTGATACCGAGATTTCACCGCAAATACATGTTTTGAGACCCCCTGAATCCCAAAAAAACATTTTTGGAAACATGTCCGTGTTTATGTGTCTGTGAACAGCATAACTCATAAACGAACAGTCGGATGTACACCAAACTTGGTATTCAGGTTCAGTATCTTCCAGAGATGCGACACGAAGGTTTTCAAGAAATCCCCCCACCCCAGATTACCCTTTACATGGAACATTTTTCGAAAATTTTAATTTTCTCAAAAATGACCCTAACGATTTTGTTTAAAATATCATATGTTTAAGATATTTTCATGACAAATGAAATGTATATTTCGAATTTTCTGGGAATGTCTCCAAAAGTATTCTTCATTGCGAACGACTTTTGCATAACTGGAAAACCATAAGAGAAAGACAAAATTTTACTACACAAAAAAATGTAGATCGCGTTAAAATACACAATTTATATTATATACATTTTTGTTGTTGAGTGAACGATTTTCGAGATATTGCTTGTTATTCCCTTAAATTTTCCAATATTTATACTTTTTCTCAAATGGAAATTCGTTATTCATTCTTTTTGGTCCTGGTAATGCAAAGAGAATGGAATACTCCACATAGTAACCAGGTCTTAAAATATTTGTCTATCGTTTAAAGCCTACCGATTCCCCTTACATCTACAAGAAAATTAGCAATAAGGTTAACATCTCCATATCTCGATTAACATGAAGCATATGGAGAATAAGTGTTTGTAAAAATAGTTTGTACAAGAGTAGAGAAAGTCATGTGAGTGTTACACATCAGAATTTTTTTAAATATTCTTGTCATATCCTTGGAAGATACTGAACTTAAATACCAAGTTTAGTACTTATCTGACTTTTAGTTTTTGAGCTATGATGCTGTTTACAGACACATACACAGAGATAGACACAATAATGGAACTTTTTTTAAAAGTTCTACTTTTAGATTCAGAGGGCCTCAAAACATGTATTTCCGATTAAATCTCGGTACCGAATTTTTGGGTGGAATGCAATACTATGTACGTGATAGAGAAAGTAAAAATTACTGAACCATTTTCGACCGACGATTGCTCCACCGGCAAGGTGTACTTATAGGTATGCAGCATTTGCAGAACTTGTAAAAGTGTTGGAGGGAGGTTAAGGAAGTCAGTCGTTCCACATCCTTTTGCACGAGCATCCGGAGATTTTTGTGCCATTATTTGGAATAGCCGGGCTCTGTGAGATTACAATTATAAGGGATAAAGGTAAGATATCTCCAGATCATTGTGAAATATTTTCATAAAGAACGGGGTGAGGTAAATTAAATTAATTCGTCATTCGAGATTAAAAAGCTAAGCGCGCAACGTCGAGTAAGTCAGCCAGTATCATATTAAAAGTGAATCTTCAGTAATATCAACAGAAGGAGGAGGTTTAAGTAAGGCCCTAAGATTACAAAAAAGAAAGAGGAAACTTCACCTGGTGGTTTCTAAATGATATTTGGGTGACCCAGTTGATCAGCTGGCAGAGTCAGTGGCCAATTCCCCTCGTTTCATTAAAGTCGGAATGCGACCTCCAGGAACTCGTGCCCGATGTGGATTTGGACCATTTCACAAAACAGCAATCTCTCCTCTATACTTCCACCTCATAAACTCCTAACTACAGGTAACGGTTGCACTTTGACGTCGTTACCAGCATCGATCTCTTTGCAGTATTTCCTTTTCATCAAGGTTAGTAATGATTCATACCTAGCAAATTATATTTTCCTTTATGATTTTGGCTGTGGATTACGCTTCGGTACAGAGGATATTCGTTTAGATAACCCAGGTTAAAAGAGAATAACTTCTTGCTTGATCTGATGATTCTTAAACATAAAGTGATAAATCAGGCACCCTGAGGCAGTATTCTTAACACTTAAATGATTTTCAGTCAAATTATATAATATGTAAATTCAATAACAGCCCGCCTTGAAACAATATGTGTATGTAATAATTGGTGAAATATATGTAACAGTCATTTTATATGTTTATATTATTGTATCCATGTGCAATAATGTTATGTGAATATATTAAATAATTTAATAATGCAGGAGCTGTGAGAATAATAAGTTAAATGTTGCTAACAATGAGGTAACCTTGAGGCAATAATGAGTTTGAGTTAAATGTTATTTGTGATTCTTGGAAGAATTAATGTAATTTTAGTGACAGTTTATAGAAAATAGTCAATCAACAACCAGAAAAAGCTTTAGTTAAATGCAGGTATTCTATTGGAGTGGGATTAGCGAATCAAAGACTTGAAATACAGAAATTTACAAGTTTAGACGGTTGAAATCTAGTCAGTTGCCTGCAGACAATGATAGTAACCGGATGAATGATGGTCCTCGAGAAATTAAATATATATTCGTGTGAGACGAAAATAGCATATGTATTAAAAAGTGCAAGTATTAAATAAAATAATCTTACAGCTCTCGATATCAGTGAAGTGCTATTTAATTTGTGTCAAGGATTAATAAAAAGGAATGAATTAAAACTTAAAATCTGTGTAAGACTACATTCTTGTCGCATTACGCCCTGCCAAGACTTCCATGTCTCTAACAATACTACTGACGCAGCCGAGGTAAACATAATTATTTAATACTTAAAGAAACAGTTTAATTACAAAGTTAATATTTTTTTAAACTTGGGGCAAAGACCACCTAAAAATACATTTGGGGCGAAGGCTACAGGAAACTGTTTACTATACGTGCTGTTGCAACTACTACAAGTTCGGCTCCCCAACAGTTGAAATACGATAGAACTCCTTCGATACAACCTACTTCAAATCGGTTTTTCATACGTGCAAACAACTCCAACAAAACACCTTCTTCAAATTGGCGCCCATACGTGGGGCAAATTAAAAGACAATAACTTCTTCAACCCAAAATGTATATATGAAATGTTGTTAAAAATTTTTGTGGGGATTAGGTGTTATTGTAGTGAATGTTTCCTTTAAAAATGCGATAACATAAATACGAATTTAATTTTAATTTTAGGATAATCTAGCACAGTATATCTTACCATATTTTGGTTAACATTATAGTATTGACTGTGATTTGGGCTGCATTGCACAATTTATGGAAAGAAAAATGAGGTGTAACATGTAAAGCTAAACATTTTGCTCTACGAAATTCTGGAACACTCTGTATATTTACCTACCGCTGAAAATTGTAGGTTTTGGTCAGTAAGTACCAATTATTCAATATACACAAAAATGTGCTAAATATGAGAGTTATCATAGGTTATGGGACACTCTGTGTAAGTAAACAGCACTTTGACAGACATGTCCTTCCTTCATTTTTAATATCTTCCGTCATATCCAACTTTATTTCGAATTAGCTTAACCCTCAGCTCCCTCCCGTTATCTCGACAAATGCAGCGCCTCTCTCCCTCTCCCTTCCTCCCTCTCTCTCTCCGTTTATTGGTGTTTCCGAAATCAACAATAAGTAGCATATTACACCGAGTTTAGCAGAAAGTCTGCTTTTTTATTTACTAGATTCTGTAAAATACCACATAAACGCGTTGTATATTTACTCGCTCCTACACGTCCTCCGTGGTGTAGTGGTTACCATGCTAGCCTCTAGTTTCCGAGGTCGCGGGTTTAAACCTGGTGGAGCACGATGGATTTTTTTCGGGTTTAAAAATCTTTAGCATGGCTTCCTTCGGAAGGGAAGTAAAGTTGGTGGTCCCGTGTCGTAGATTTACAGCACGTAAAAGAACCTCAAGCCTGATAAAGAGACCTCTGAGCATAATTTCCGGTCTTTCACGCCCAATATAGAATGTGACACTAAGAACCACAGCAGTTAAAGAGCATCCATAAATATTTTCTCGCTCCTACACACTGAACAATACGGTATATAAAGCCTAATTTTCGGAAAACCACTTAGCGTAGGAGAGAGATAAGTTAGAGACAACAGTCTGTATGTTACCTTAAAATTGTGTTCTGCAGTGTGTAAATTCTTTATATGTGTGTAAAGCCATATTTCTTTATAAATAAACTTAATATCAATATATAATATATAAATTATATTTATACATATATTTATATCTGAAAACGTTATATGGTACCTATAAATTAAATAGCAAACATATGCTACTCCTGATGTTGGCTACTTACCCTGCGAATGCCAAGTTGTGTACATTGCTCATTCTGTGTAGCTTTTGTAGTTAAAACAGAACACGAGTACTCGACCTGATCGCGGAGCGATCCCCCGGGCGATGTTGCGCGAGCGGAAACAAAAGACGAGTGCGAACGACCATACATATAGAGAGACAGGAAAACCTGTTTCTTTTTAATTTTTCTACCACCTACTTATTATAGGTAGAGGGAATATTATATTAAATAAAAGTTCGACCATTGGATTTATATTTCAACACAACAATATAAGATTCGAGAAGCACCAGTAAACCCAAGGGACTAAGAATAAATGAAATTAAAATATAAGCAATTTTGTTTGCAAATTATCAGATATTGCTAGCGGAAAATGAAGAAGAGTTGCAAAAATCAATATTTAAATTGAACAAAATAATAAGAGTATACAGTATGCAAATATCAGGTGAGAAAACTAAAGTTATGGCTATGAGAAGAAAAGAACAAGTGAGAGTGAAAATAGTAATACATAGAGGGAAATTTAACCGAACAAGTGGCAACATTCAAGTACGAGGGCTGATCAACAAAGACTGAGACTGATTTTTTCCTGTAGCTTCCGTGATAGTTTCGTATCTGTAATATAAATATTTGAAAAGAGCGGGTTTTTATGTATAATGTTGGTAGGCGGCAGCACTCTCGTATTGGTAGGTTGGTAGTAATGCTCTATTTTGTAGACCCTACGTGCATTTCGCATACCAGACAATGGAGGTGATGCATTTTTTAAATCGATTATCACCGGTGATGAGTCATTGCTGCATCATTATGATCCTGAAGGAAAACAAGCCAGCACAGTGTGGAAATCGCCAGGTTCTCCAACACCAAAAAAGGCAAAAGTTGTTCCATCTGCAGGGAAAGTGATGGTGATCACATTTTTTGACTGTAATGGAATGATTTACCAGCATGCAGTTCCTCCTCACACTACTGTTACAGCAGCATACTACACGTCAGTATTGGCTACACTCAGGAAGCACATTGCAAAGAAACGACCAAAGCTTTGTCGGACTGGGTGGTGACTTCATCATGACAATGCATGGCCTCACGTCGCAAATCAAGTCATGCAGTTTCTGGCTAGGTTCAAAATTACCTGTGTACCACATCTACCTTATAGCCCCGATCTTGCACCCTGTGACATTTTTTATTCCCATCACTAAAGGCAAAGCTTAGGGGTATTCGATTTGAGAACTCTAAAGCAGTGCTCAAGAAAAGTGAGGCGATTCTCAAGGACCTGACAAAGAATGGTCTGCAGCACGTGTTCAACGACTGGCAGAGATGCTATAAAAAGTGCATTGAAGTAGGAGGGGACTACTTTGAAAAAGATCATGTAAACATTGAATTGGAGTAATAAACATCTGAGAAAAAAAATCAGTCTCAGTCTTTGTTGATCAACCCTCGTATTTAGGATCTAAAATATCACTCAGTGAAAGCAAAGCGGATATTCAAGAATATATTGAGAAATATAATAAAATTAATGCGTGTATAAAAAGAAATGCTGGAAAAACTATGAAGAAGGAAATAAAATTAAGGATCCATAGGATAGTAGCTAAGCCTGCACTGAAATATGGTTGTGAAACACGGATCCTTGGATATTGTGAGAAGTCAAGGCTAAAGACAGCACATATTTCTAAGATCAATATTGGGATTGACAAGAGCAGATCGACTTAGAAACGTGATAAATGCAGTAATATGAGCGGCAGTGGAAGGTTCATGTGCAAAAGATGCGGCCTTCGAGGTTTCCTAGGCAAGCGTTATTATATAAACCACATTGACGGAGAGATAGAGGGCGACCACAAAGAAGATGAATGAAATAGTTTCAACTCGTAATGGGGAATAGCCGGAGGTAAATTAAATTCATTAATTCATCACTCGAGTAACACGTCGTAAGCGCCTAATATTTGTAAGGAAAGAAAAAATCGATACTGAAATTTTACAGTAAATACGCGTTCTGAAGTCCACTGAACCCTAAAAAAGGCTGTTTAGAAAAAGGTACCTGTGCGTGTGCGTGTGTGCGCGCGTGCGCGCGTCTTAGAAAAGCATAATACAAAAACTCTGATGTGTTACACTTACATGACTTTCTCTACTCTTGTACAAACTATTTTTACAAACGCTTATTCTCCATATGCTTCATGTTAATCGAGATGTTAATCTCATTTCTAATTTTCTTGTAGATGCAAGGGGAATATGGTAGGGTTTAAGCGACAGTCAAAACTTTTAAGAGCTGGTTGCAATGTGGCGCATTCAATTCTCTTTGCATCACCAGGACATAAAAAAATGAATAACGAATTCCCATTTGAGAAAAACTGTAAGTATTGGAAAATTTAAGGGAATAACAAGCAATATCTCGAAAATGGTTCACTCAATAAAAAATATAAATGACATAAATTTTGTATTTTAATGTGATGTACATTTTATGTGTAATAACATTTTGTCTATCTCTTATGGCTTACCAGTTATGCAAAAGTCGTTCACAATGAAGAATACTTTTGGAGACATTCCCAGAAAATTCGAGATATACATTTCATTTGTCATGAAAATATCTTAAACATATGATATTTTAATCAAAATCGTTAGAGCCATTATTTTTAAGATAAATTAAAATTTTCGAAAAATGTTCCATATAAAGGGTAATTTGTGTCGGGGGATTTTCTTGAAAGCCTTGGTGTCGCATCTCTGGAAGATACTGAACCTAAATACCAAGTTTGGTGTTTATCCGACTGTTCGTTTCTGAGTTATGCTGTTCACAGACACACACACACACACACACACACACACACACACACACACACACAGACAGACACACGCACAGACACACACACGGACATGTTTCCAAAAATGCTTTTTTTTATTCAGGTGGTCTCAAAACATGTATTTCCGGTGAAATCTCGGTATCGAATTTTTGGGTGGAATACAATACCTCCCCTACTTACTATACGTAGTAGAGAAAGTAAAAAAATCTGATGTGTTACACTCACATGACTTTCTCTACTCTTGTACAATCTATTTTTACAAACGCCTATTCTCCATATGCTTCATATTAATCGAGATATCGAGATGTCAATCTTATTTGTAATTTTCTTGTAGATGCAAGGGGAATATGGTAGCTTTTAAGCGATAGTCAAATATTTTATCGCTGGTTGCTATGTGGCGCATTCCATTCTCTGCATGTCCAGGACATAAAAAAATGAATAACGAATTGGAGAAAAACTATAAGTATTGGAAAATTTAAGGAAATAACAAGCAATATCTCGAAAACGGTTCACTCAACAAAAAAAATGTATATGATATAAGTTGTGTATTTTAACGCGATCTACATTTTTTGTGTAGTAAAATTTTGTCTATCTCTTATGGTTTACCAGTTATGCAAAAGTCGTTCATAATGAAGAATACTTTTGGAGACATTCCCAGAAATTTCGAGATATACATTTCATTTCTCATGACATTATCTTAAACATATGATATTTTCATCAAAATCGTTAGAGCCATTTTTGAGAAAATTAAAATTTTCGAAAAATGTTCCATGTAAAGGGTAGTCTGGGGTGGGGGGATTTTCTTGAAAATCTTCGTGTCGCATCTCTGGAAGATACTGAACCTAAATACCAAGTTTGGTGTTTATCCGACTGTTAGTTTTTGAGTTATGCTGTTCACAGACACACACACAGACACACACACAGACACACAGACACACACACAGACACACACACGGACATGTTTCCAAAAATGCTTTTTTTGGATTCAGGAGGTCTCAAAACATGTATTTCCGGTGAAATCTCGGTATCGAATTTTTGGGTGGAATGCAATACTTCCCCTACTTACTATACGTAGTAGAGAAAGTAAAAATAGATAAATAAATAAATCGCCCATGCTGAACTAACTTTTCCTTGTGAATTTGTTGGTTGTTTTTAATTTTCTCAAATATGGCTCTAATGATTTTGATTAATGCATATATAGTTGCAATATTAACGGGACAAGTTATAATTATATACAATTTATAAATGTATATTTTATATATCTGTAAACTTCTCCCCATGTCTGGATTTTGTGTAGTTCTATTTAACAGGAAATTATAGTTGATAGACAAAAAGTTACTGCAAGAAAAGTGAAGGGTTTGTGAAATAAACTGTTGGTTAGCATTAGAAGTTTTCCAATTACTCCATGTTGCTTGTTTTTTAAGCACTCCATTTGAGGGGTGTGCTTGAAAGCTTGTGATTTTTACTTTCTCCACCACTTAATAGTAGGTAGAGAAGGTATTGCATTCCACCTAAAAATTCTATATCGAGATTTCAGCGGAAATACACGTTTTGAGGTACCTTGAATAAGAAGAGCATTTTTAGAAAAAGCTCCTTGTTTGTGTGTGTGTGTGTGTATGTGTGTGTGTGTGAATAGCAAAACTCATAAACGGTCTGATAAATACACAAATTGTATTTAGGTACGTGCTTTCCAAGATGCGACGCGAAAATTTAAAAAAAAAATCCCGCATCTGAAACTTCCCTTTTGGAACATTTTTCTAAATCTTTTATTTTATAAAAAATGACTAACGATTTTGATTAAAGTACCATGTTTTAAAAATATTTATTTGGCAAATAAAATGTATTTTTACACCTTTTTAAGTACCGTGATTTTCAGTTTATTTCTGGCGATGTCATGGAAACAGTATTGAACCTTAGGGGCAGCATATAGCGTCCAGTTCTTAACATTTTACTATCTCCGTTCCCTTTGTATCTGTAACGAAATGTGTAATGTAGCTGTTTCGCAAAGGTTAATTTGGATTAAAATGAAAGACTAGAAAAATAAACTTTCGTAAGAATAATTTGTATACCAGCTCAAACGATAGAGGGTAGAAAATGTTATGTGAATGTAACACATCAGATTTTTCTTCTTTTATTCCATCGGAAGGACCCATTACCACGGCTTGAATGCTGTTAGTCAATATTGATCAACTAATCGGCTGCTCGACTTTGCACGGTGAGACAGTATTTTTAACACTTGAATGGTTTCAGTCAAATTGTATAATATGTAAATTCAATAACAGCCCGCTTTGAAGAAATATGTGTATGTAATAATTTGTAAAATGTATGTAACAGTCATTGCATATGCTTATATTATTGTAAACATGTTCAATAATGTTATGTGAATGCATTACGTAATTTAATGATGTAGGAGCTGTGAGAATAATAAGTTAAACGTTGCTAACAATGAGGTAACCTTGAGGCAATAATGAATTTTAAAGTTTAAATGCTAATAGTCATTATTGGAACAACAATAATGTAAATTTTGGAACAGTTTTAAAATAGCCAAGTTAAAGTGAAAAAAAAAGTGTCCTCAAGAAATATAATACGTATTCGTGAGAGACGAAAACTAATTTACGTATTAAAAACTGCAAGTATTTAATAAATACATCTCACAGCTCTCTCTCTATATCAGTGAAGTGTTATTTAAATCGTATCAAGTATTAATAAAAGGAGTGAAGCAAAAATTATAATCTGTGTAAGTCTACATTCTTGTCGTATCACAACCCTGCCAAGAGAAACGTGTGTCTAACAAATACTGACGCAGCCGAGGCAAACATAAATATAATATTTAAAGAAACAGTCGAATTACAAAGCTAATATTTTTTAAACTTGGGGCAAAGGCCACCTGTAAGTACATTTGGGGCGAAGGCTATCGGAAACTGTTTACTATAAGTGCTGTTTCAATTACTACAAGTTCGGCTCCCCAACAGTTGAAATATAGCACAACTCCTACTTTAAATTCACTTCCATACGTGGAGCTAATAAAACACCTTCAACGGATAGCCTTTCAAACTCAAATGAGGATTTAACTAACTTTGTTTATCCCTTCCCTCCCCTTTACCCCTTGTAATTATGATTTCGTTATTCCTAATAACCAAATTATTGATGAAATTAAATTTTCCCTGATATTCACACAAAAGAGTGTAAAACATCGGCGGAAGGTTACTTCCTTAATCTCTCACCCCCCCTACAGCCTTAAAAGTTCTGGAAATGCTACATAACCTTATAAGTACCCTTTGGCGGTGGAACAATTATCGTTCGGAATGATCGCTTAATTATCTAGGTAATTACAGTAAGTGACATTTTCAACCTTTGTAGCTTCTGTTTCGTCCAATAGTTATTTAATAACATAAAAATAATCTAGTTTTCACATAATACATAGATTCTTAACATACACAATGCTACCAAATTAACCACTTTAGAAAAGACAAATACTCTGAGAAAAATCTCAGTTAATTATCAGTTAATTGTCGGTTGACTTTGATGTTGGATGGACACAATTTTCTTTCCTTGTGCAATTATTTAACATATCCTACAATATTTATTATAGCATATAAAGGAAACAAAGCAAAACCCTATTATTTGAGGGTTATTAAATATATATTTGTACTGCCAGATTCGATTCTGCTTTGTTTTGCTGTCTTAATTGCGAGTATCTACATACGTATTGCTTGGAATGAAATGTCCGCGGCATTTGTCTTGTTTTACATGCGTATTCTGTGGACTAATAACACTTATTTTCTACTCCATGCCCTTCTCAAGTAAAAGACAAGGCCTTCGTCGCAAGCATGTTTGTTTATAACTCCAATGTGTTCCACTCAAGCACAAAGGCCTTGTAAATCTTTTTTAATTTTAATTCATGAAATGAAATTAAAAGGTATGTTATTGCCCCATGTCCAACAGAAAGACTTGGATTTTTCAATGGTGAAAGAGTTATCAAAATCGATTGAGCTGTTTTGAGATTACTCTACACACACAAACACAAAATTTTCTCTTTATAATATTAATATGATGTAAAATCATTCCTAGGTAAAATATATCGTGTAATAACGCGACGTGGATAGAATAATCTCTGTCCTCCGAGCGCAATTTTCAGATGAGGGAACAAAAAGAAATACACTTTTCGTAAGAAGAAACAATAACACACGAAAATTTTTGCTTGTGTCCGTTTTCCGAAAGTTCTGCCTTCAGCTTGTCAAGTAATGATGCGTAGTATGCTCCTGTAATGGTTTTTCCTTTTTGAAGATAATCGATTTAAATAACTTCATGACTATCCCCCAAAAAAAAACAGTCGCCATCACTTCCCAAACGAAAAACAGTTTTTGCTTTTTTTGGAGCCGGTTCCCCCTCTGCAGTCCACTGTTTAGACTGTATTTTTGTTTCGGGCATATAATGGCGTATCCAAGTTTCATCTATAGTAATTAATCGGTGCCAAAACTCGAATTTATTGCGCCAATAGAGCGTTGGAAATATTGATTGGAACACGTTTTTGGTCAAGCGTTAGCAAACGCGGCACCCAACGCACGCACAGCTTTCTCATATCTAAATGTTGATTTAATATGTGACAAACACGTTCTTTTGACATGTTCATAACCTCTGCTATCTCTCTCACTTTAATTCGGCGGTCGTCTAGCAACATTTGGTGAACGTTGGCGATGTTTTCGTCGGTAGTTGCAATTTTTGGACGTCCCGAACGTTCATCGGCTCCCAAGCTCTTACGGCCACGTTTAAATTCAAATGCCCAAACTTTTACTGTGGTAAATGATGGTGCAGAGTCCCCATACACAGAATTCAACTCATCTTTGATTTGCGTAAGCGTATTGCCTTTCAAAAATAAATATTTAATGACAGCTCGATACTCGATGTTACTCACATCACCTCACTCAAACCACTGTTACATAACAACTGAGCGCCCATAATGGCTGAAACTTTGGTGAGTAACTGTCAACGGATGAACAACGAAATTCCTAGCTTTTATTTACGAGTGCTGCCATCTTCACGTTGAGGTCGGAAACTTTTCAGACCACCCTCGTATGTAGCATGGTTAAAAGGAAATAGACGGAGAATTATGTATTTTTATGGATAAGTGGTAAAAGGTAAAGTGTACTGGCGAACGGAGAGGTTCCCGAAATCAGGGCGGAGTACCGCACGGAGGCCAGCCCCTTGTGCTTCTACCGTAACCCCCGGGGTGGGAGGGATGGTTGAGGAGAGGCACCCGAAGCGCGTCCAGCTCCGGATGACGACGAACGCAAGCACGGAGACCCTAATGTTTCCAAATAGAAGCCCTTCAACGCCGCACGAGCGAAATCCATTGGGCCCCGAGCCTCCGGGAGTCCCCCGAAGGAGCTTCTGCCCGAAAGCACCCAGAGGCGTCTCCAGCCCAGCAGTCCCTGACCATATGGATGAAACTTCCACTGAGCGCACAGCCACCGCCCAGAGCAACCCGTGAGCACCGTCGCCTGGTCCAATACCCTGAAACAGTTGACGAGGAAGATGCTAGGTACAGGAAATGGTGGCGGGAGTCATGGTATAAGATCATTCACCTGCCGACACGGGGTGTGGTCCAGAGTGGGCGCTCTCCGGGGACCTCTAGATTACGGGTCGCACGCGTTACCACAACGCCACCGTGCTCGGTATGGATAAGTGGTAGAACAGGCATGAAAATAAATGACATTTCTAAGTAACGTTTTTAACAAGGCAAACTGCTTTATACATGTTTGGTAAGTGTATTAGGGTCTGTAGACAAAACATAAAGTGATTTACTACATTTTCCAGTGAAGACAAAATAACACACTATATTATATAGGTAAATACACTGCTCTAGCACTAGTAGAGGAGTATACGAACTTTGTTAGGACTAGATCTGATATAAACTCTTGATGGCATGGAGTGATTAATCCTTGCATAGCGAGGCAGTATTATTCGTCAAAAGCACGTCAGCAAACTCCAAATGGTGCTACATAAAACGTGCTCCCCTTTTACAACCATCCTTATCGCCCCGGTTTACAACCCGCCTTGAAAATCTCTAAACAAGGGTAAAACCTTCTCGTTTAGCATGCGAACTGAAGCTCGCTTTACGTCGGCGTGCCGCATTAGTATCTCTCGAAACAGCGAATACTATTCATAGATTTTTTTTTTACTTTCTCTACTACGTATAGTAAGTAGGGGAAGTATTGTATTCCACCCAAAAATTCGATACCGAGATTTCACCGGAAATATATGTTTTGAGACTCCCTGAATCCAAAAAAATCTGATGTGTTAAACTCACATGACTTTCTCTACTCTTGTACAAACTATTTTTACAAACGCTTATTCTCCATATGCTTCATGTTAATCGAGATGTTAATATAATTGCTAATTTTCTTGTAGATGCAAGGGGAATTGGTAGGCTTTAAGCGATAGTCAAATATTTTAAGAGCTGGTTGCTATGTCGAGTATTCCATTCTCTTTGCATTACCAGGACAAAAAAAATGAATAACGAATTTGAGAAAAAGTATAAGTATTGGAAAATTTATGGAATAACAAGCAATATCTCGAAAGTGGTTCACTCAACAACAAAAATATGACATAAATTGTGTATTTTAACGCGATCTACATTTTTTGTGCAGTAAAATTTTGTTTATCTCTTTGGTTTATACCAGTTATGCAAAAGTCGTTCACATTGAAGAATACTTTTGGAGACATTCCCAGAGAATTCAAGATATACATTTTATTTGTCATGAAAATATCTTAAATATATGATATTTTAATCGAAATCGTTAGAGCCATTTTTAATAAAATCAAAATTTTCGAAACCTTTTCCATGGAGAGGGTAGTCTGGTGTGAACGGTAGTTTCTTGAAAACCTTCGTATCACATCTTTGAGAAGTACTGAACCTAACTACGAAGTTTGGTATTTGTCCGACTTTTCGTTTTTGAGCTATGTTGTTCACAGAAACACAAACATATACACGCTCAGGACCTTTTTTTAAACGCTTTTTTGTATTCAGGAGATCTCAAAATTCGCTTTTCTGTAAAATTTCGACATGCAGGTTTTTGGGTGGAATGCAATACTTCTGCCTACTAGGTACATAGAAAGGAAAATTAAGGACAGAAAAAGAAAAACTAATTAACATGTGCATGTTTTGTTCTATTGTGCAAATAGTTATGTCACATTTCTTAGTTTGACAATATTTCTGGTCAGGCCCTTATCGCTAATGCGATTAAATGAATCTATTATTTTATATGAGTGTTACCTATAATATATAAGGGGAATATCTTATTTATAATGGTTAGAGAAAGTTGTGCGAGTGTGACACATCATACATTCACACGCACACATACACACACACACACACACACACACACACACACACACACACACACACAAAGCTACTGCATGGAATAATGTGTTGTGCTGGTCGAGGCAAATGGGAAGTTCTCTCACTTGTTGCACATTTACACAAATCTATGTAAGTAAATAAATAAAAATAAAATGCCATAAATGGTTTTATCAAGCACAAAACAAACTTTCTCCTAGGGCTGCAATGGGTTGTATTGTCTAGGAATTGCAAGGAATTCTTAATTTTCAAACTTTTATTCAGTTGAGTTTCTTGTGTGCATTATGCAAGGTTTAAGAAACAATCAGAGTAATTATCTAAAATGAATAACATAGCGTCAAAGGTTGTCATTGTAATGGGATTTATGGACTTAAATAATGTACATATAAATTTGCTGTGGTGATTTAGTGGAACACGCCAAATGCAAATTGATAGATATCTGATGAACAGAGGGAGAATTTTGTGTCCTTAATTAATGCGTTGTACTTAACAGATTGGAAGTGGCGAATGTCTCGCGAAGAGCTTGTTGAAATCTGAGAAACATACTAAAAGTAAGCTGACACCACTAACCACATTCCACGCTACTCCAAGCCCAGCTGTTGCTACTGGATTTAAGAGTTTAAAATACTGGATCAAGGACATGTAACTGTCTGCCTGAAGCGTAAACATGGTGACACTCAGTTTTAAAATTAAAAACCAACAGATATTGATTTATTTTTACTTTCTCTATTATTTACCTATAGTAAGTAGAGGAAGTGGGTATTGCTTTCCATCCAAAAATTCGATATCGAGATTTTAAAGAAAGTATCTATGCGTTTTCAGGCTCCCTGAATCCAAAAACAGAAAATAGTAGCATTTCAAAAAAGGCTCTCTCTCTCTCTCTCTCTCTCTCTCTCTGTGTGTGTGAAGTGTGTGTCTATGTCTATGAACAGCATAACTCAAAAACAAAACGTCGGTTAAATACCAAACTTCAAATTTAAGTTAAACATTTTTACTTTCTCTACTACGTATAGTAAGTAGGGGAAGTATTGTATTCCACCCAAAAATTCGATACCGACATTTCAGGAAATATATGTTTTGAGACCCCCTGAATCCAAAAAAAGCATTTTTGGAAACATTTCCGTGTGTGTGTCTGTCTGTGAACAGCATAACTCAGAAACGAACAGTCGGATAAACACCAAACTTGGTATTTAGGTTCAGTATCTTCCAGAGATGCGACACGGAATTTTTCAAGAAAATCCCCCCACCCCAATTACCCTTTACATGGAACATTTTTCGAAAATTTTAATTTTCCCAAAAATGGCTCTAACGATTTTGATTAAAATATCATATGTTTAAGATACTTTCATAGCGAATGAAATGTATATCTTGAATTTTCTGGGAATGTCTCCAAAAGTATTCTTCATTGTGTACGACTTTTGCATAACTGGTAAACCATAAGAGATAAACAAAATTTTACTACCCAAAAAATGTAAATCGCGTTAAAATACACAATTTATGTCATATACATTTTTTTTGTTGAGTGAACCATTTTCGAGATATTGCTTGTTATTCCTTAAATTTTCCAATACACTTTTTCTTAAATGGGAATTCGTTATTCATTTTTTTTATGTCCTGGACATGCAAAGAGAGTGGAATGCGCCACATAGCAACCAGCTCTTAAAATATTTGACTATCGCTTAAATACTACCATATTCCCCTTGCACCTACAAGAAAATTAGCGATAAGATTAACATTTCGATATCTCGATTAACATGAAGCATATGGAGAATAAGCGTTTGTAAAAATAGTTTGTGCAAGAGTAGAGAAAGTCATGTAAGTGTAACACATCAGATTTGTTGAGTACTTCTCTTCTCATTTTATAGAGACTTTAAGACACATCACATCATTTCGTTGCTGCCAGATTGGTTAATATTCTAGTTTTAATCTTACCAGGAATAAAGCTGATAGTAGCATGAAGCTGGTACTCGTAAGGCATTCACGTTTTCTTAAAAGTATAATACGAGAACAATTCGGAAAGTAACCTCCGTTTCCATGTGGTGTGTGTTGGGTATAGCGCTGCCATTTTTCATCGCTGTGCAGCGTAATTCAATGCGCGTTCAGTTGCGCTAGGAGAACGTGATACGGCTCATACGCTCACTATAACCTTACAAACTGAATTGCCACGCTAGAAAATATCACCGTATGAGAGCTGAAAAACAGGATATAAAAACAAATTTATTTTGTTCAATACTGTTGATATAAATACACTCTAAACAGCCACAGTCTACCGTTTATTAGTACGAATAAGCAATCGGTAAAGATTATACACATCCTTCTCGTGACGTCCTAGTGAGTAATTTTTGTTAAGAATGTAAAACATTTCAGTAAAGTCTTTGCTTTAAGCAGATGATGAAATCATGATACACGATAGTGTAAATACAAATCATGTTGTTTAATTTGTATAATTTGGCCAATGACTATAAGTTTAAAATATCTGTAGATAAAACAAAAGCCATGGCGTACCCCAACACAGTATTGGGCCTGTGTAATCTGGTGAGCGACACAGGACTAGTGTGAAGGGGTAGCAATCTGCAGCCGGAGTTTTTGCAGGGGCCGGATATATAGACCATGGCATTCACTGGCAAGTTTTCGGTAATAACAAAATAGTAAGAGAAAGTTTAGTAATGGAACAGTTGAAATATTTTAAACATTTGGGGTCTTAGTCTGGTATGAATAGGATGGAGATAAGTTCAGAAATAGATGCGGAAATACTAGCAGAAACTTGAAAAACGAGACAAAAAAGACACTCGCATAGCATGTTAATACTGTGCGGACCCGCATAGCCGTGGTCGTATAGCGTATAGCTTCCGCGTTCCGCTAAGCTGAGGGTCGCGGTTTTTTTAGGGTTTTGTTTCTGGAACAAAATAAATTCTTTAATGACGTACAGACTTCTAAAAGCATATACTTGAATCATTACATCGATGCGGCATTTACAGCCCATTCAACATCTAATGAATAAAAATATCAAAAAATACGTTTAGTTCAGTGTTTATAATCATTCCACAGTTCATTGACTAAGGCATACTAGTGACTATAGATGTTTTTGTGACAAAAAGGCACAAGAATATTGTCATTACTTAGGGAAGCACCATAGCAAAATACTGCAATAATTCTGATGCAAACAATTATAAATGGTGTATATGCAGCCCATTGTGAAATATATGCAAGAAAAAAACCGTTAAAAACTATAAGTTATCACATATCACAATTATTACTTCTTATACAAAATAAGTAATCTTAACTTAAATTAATTCTGTTATATTCTTGATTCCTTTCAAAACCCAGTAACTATACCATAAGATTATCACAGTTCCGTTCTTTCTAACCAATCTGTAAATTTAAATAAATATTCTTTTATAAGCACTTAATAGATATTTTTACTTTCTCTTCACATCCTGAGGTAGAAGACAAATGTATTCGACCCAGAAGCCCTGTATCAAAATTTCACTGAAAGCGCACAGTTCAAGGCCGGCTGAACAAGGAAGGAAGAAAGGAAGGAAGGGAAGGAGAAGGAAGGAAAGAAATTCGAGTCCCGCCATAGGCATGGATGTTTGTGTCTGTGTGTTGTATGTGTAATTGCGGTAATAAGAGGTAAAGTAAACAGTAAATCACAGTAATCATAAACTGGGTAAACAAGGAAACTTAAAAAATTGTACTCTTGCAGTGCCAGTCCTAATGTGCGGAAGCGAAGCCATAATAAGAACAGAAAAAGATAAAACAAACATTCAGACGTCCGAAGTGAAGTTTTTAAGAAGCACCCTGTTAGATGAAAACTGCAATGGGGAAATACGACAAACATTACAGGTGGAACCACTACTAGATAAAATAACTTCAAACTACAGAAGTTGGTGACAACATTTAAAAAGGATGGTAGAAATAGAAGTTATGTCGATAGCAGTTGAGCGATATGTTCCGAAAGGAAAGAGAGAACAGTCTAGGGAATCTAAAAGCTGGTTCAAAGCAACCAAGAACGGTAAATGGAACAGGAACGACAAAGTTAAAATACGTATATTTTAATGGGAGCGTTCACAATTGACTTTCCCGGGCACGGCATATTATATCCATATTGTGCTTATTAGACTCTTCTCTGTAAAGATTATAGTAGGTGGCCGTGACATGAAATAGCCGCTAGTGTTCTCTCTAGTCGCAAGCTGGAAGAAATTCTAACATGTGCGTCCGAACCTCATATCCTAACAGCCAGAGATCCATTGAGCGTTGGTTCTTCTAGTGAAAGGGGCATGTGTAGTTTGTCTATATACAAGTCAAAACTACTTATTGCCTCAAAAATAATATGATATGGCGGTTAAGGGCGCTAAACATCTATGGTCATCAGCGACAAAAACAATAGGAAAAACTACAAATAACAGCGAAAACCGGTAGAAATTAACGCAGAACGACAAACAACTTTAATGTAAACCATTAAATAAAGGAATGAAAGCTTGGTACGATTAGAGGAATTGCAAATGGTTCTGCATTTAGAATTTAAATAATGTTTACGCTATCGAAATTTGATGTTGGCTCACCCGCATTGTGTTGGCGGAATTGGAAGCAGTAAAAAAATATCACTAGCATTAAAAGCGAACGAAATCCAATGGCGTAAAATCGACTTTCCACTTTGTGATCGCTGTGATAATTGATAAGCATTCCCGTTCTCGTTATCGGACTGTTGTGAACTAAAATCTTGTATGCTGCATTGCTTCCCGTTCTCGTTTCCGTTTTGGTTACCGTTGTCGGATTATTGTGAACCAGGCTTAACCCTTGAATAGAAGAAGAAGAAGAAGAAGAAGAAGAAGAAGAGGAGGAGGAGGAGGAGGAGAAGGAAGAAGAAGTATACTCGCTGCCAAAGAAGAAAGGGATTGACATTTCGCGGAGAGAGAAAGGCGACGTTGCGCTTATCGCGACCACGTGGAGAGCGCGTTAGAATTGTGTAGGAAGGTGACTGGGTTGCATCTGCATTGTAGAGCGGGTGTTATTTATATTCGTATATGAAGACAATTATAAAATAACGAATCTACATGCAAAGGATAGAACATGCAAGAATATATGAGTGTAAAGATCTGGGTTAACAAGAGAAACATACATACCTGTGTAATATTCATACTTATTCTGATGGGAAAATACCGCTGATTCTCTCGCAGAACACATTATTTCCCGCGCTTGTTCTTTA
Organism: Deroplatys truncata; assembly: GCA_030765065.1. Lineage (NCBI taxonomy): Eukaryota > Metazoa > Arthropoda > Insecta > Mantodea > Mantidae > Deroplatys > Deroplatys truncata. The sequence goes on along the minus strand of CM060987.1, from coordinate 106,899,639 downwards.
ATTGGAATACCTTTACCAAATATAGTTTTATTCGGTTATACGCTCAGTTTTTTGTTTGGCTCGCTGCCTTTGTCACTATTTTTGAATATTGTTAAATATCCATTAAAAGTGTTAACACAATTGCAAATGCTCACAGCACACGCACAGGTACATGGACTCGAACACACGTAAACACAAAGCAAATAACCGTACAAATAGGATGATGCAAAATAACTTGTCAGTGACCACGAGAAGAAGGCAAGCGAGAGGAATGTGTAACATCAACACTTTCCTGCGTCCGCATCATATTTAGGCTCGCCGTTAATGAGGTTATAAACTACTACACAGTGTTGTCAAGTACTCACCCATGGCTAGAAGTCCAGCAGCGGTCGTGCAATATCCAAGTCTGAGAAGTCTACTACTGTGTTTTTCAAATGGGATGATGTTTGTCCTTGAGCGCGGCCAGAGCGGCAACCAATCGGAGTTCCGCTGTGTTGTCATATTGCATTCGCCGTAAGCTAAGCATGACGTGCGCTAGGCGAATCTGTTTCTAATAAATATAATTTGCGCTAAGACAAAAATTCAAATTTTGCAAAAAGCAACCCACTAGAAGGTAGGGAGTAATTTTCGTAACACAACTGTAAAAACCACATATTTTTAGCTCAAATAGTTTTCATAATACAAACGAATAAACATGCCCATATGTTATATCATAACCACGTAAGCACTGTAATGGTCGCATTATTTGTATGTATGGATTATTGTATACATTATGTATGTATATTTGTAATTATATAGCACTACTGACTTGATGGTGATAAAGAATTATGTTGAAAAACCAAGGCGTTTGTTAAAGCTGAGAGAGAGCAGACAGCCCACCCAGCTTACTTGTGTTACTTGTAGAATGCTGAATCTGCAGAACGTGAGCCGTCACATGTTTATTATTGTGTGTTGTTTCTAAATCTGGGTTGGAGTTTATTTACCCTTACACAGTTAATATCAGTATGCAGTTGTTGTTCAGAGAGCAAGCAGCAAGAGTAAAATAGTGCAGTGGCTTATTGTGGTGAATTTAGTGGCGAGTCAAAGAGGCAGGTATTGCGAAGTCAAGCTCGAAATATTATATTTAGGGTCTACTCGTTTTTTAAAAAAATACAACAATGAGGAACACAGAAATCAAGTTTATTTCAAAAATCCTCAACACTACTAAAGCGTGTGGTGTCGGTAAAGCAAGTGTGTCTAGCATTTGCGGAGAGGCAAGATTAAAAGCACAGGTAATTCATAACCTATAATTATACAACACTTAAAAAATATGTACGTAACATGCGAGTATATTCCCAATTATGAATTTAAACACCAGGAGAATTATAAAAGTTTAGAAAATTCAGTTTGGGTTGCTGTACTTCGACCATTCTAGCGCCAGGCCGATGTGTGAGTGAGAGGGAAATATGAAAAGAGTGGGGGTAACGAGGCGGCAACGCTGTGCACGCAAATGCACCTCATTCGTTGCAGCTCAGAACTCTTCCCATTTGAAACTAATAGTAGTATCAGATCTGGCAGCATGGGTAGATCTGGCAGCATGGCACACATAAACACATTTCGTAGTAAACGTAGTAAACAATCGACAGTACGTGAGCAGATAAACAGTTACAGAACCCCGCTCGTCCCTCAGGCCCCGCTCGCCTTCTTCTCGTTGTCCAACAGTACACAGGCAATCTCTAAGCTGATGTAAATACATTAAGCTGTGGCTAAAGGAAGCATTGTGTATAACTGCAGCGACAGCTGAAGATACGTGCAGTTCATGTTACTGCAACGGTCGCTCGCCAGGTAGCGTCAGGCTAAACACGTGTTACACTATCGGCAACACGGTTTTTGCGTCTATTGTTGCTATGGAAACGTCTTAGTTCTAATTGGTCCTTCTAACCATTGCTATGAAGACCGCTATGACGTATCCATCCCCTCCCATTCACTTAAAGCTTTCCGCCACGTGGTTAGTAACTGTCAATCACCTTCTTGATTGGCACCGACTATAGTATAAAATTTCCTACAGAGGAGTGTCTATCTCTTATTTCAATACGCGAACTAGTGTTTGGGCAAACATACAGACACTGATAGCAGGCATCAGAAAAAGTAGATTACAGAGAGTCCACAGCAAATAAGTAGAGTGAAATATTTGAACTAACGAACAGGAGTCGAACAATATTTCGTGCATGAATACCTTGTCACCGACCGACGCCCAACTGTGGACCTTCAAACTATGAAATGTCTATCTGTGGCGGTCCATTTTCATGGAGTCACGGCACCAGCAAAGAATATGTCACCTGCGTCACAAAGAAGAGCGTCTTGGAACAACAAAAAGGGATATCTATCGACTCTTGTTTCTCGATACACAGAACCAATATCGATAAAGAGCTGTTGACATATTTCCGATATTCTCTCATCCACTTGACCGCTTTCGGGGTGGGTGGCCTGTCTTTTTCAACGGGAACCGCTTTTATCTCTACACTGTAGCACGTATAAAGTCCATTATCAGACCATAAGCCTTCTTTATTGCTTTGCTTGCCATTATTATCACCATTAATTGCATGTTTCATCTGCTGATACCACTGCAGCTGCGGCATCTGGTCGACTCCATGCCAAGAGTCTTGCTCCTGTTTTGCCTTAGATGTCGCTCTGGAGATCATCTATAAAGAGAAGATCTTGAAGCTAAAACATCATATAAGAGTCCCTGTGTTTGAGTCTGAAATTTCTTAGGATATTTACGGATTTACACACTGGAATTTTGACAATCTTAAAAAAAAATAGACTTTTTTCCTCTTTCGAAGGAATAAAATCTGATGATACATTCGTATGACTTTCTCTACCCTCTATCTTTAGTAGTGGGTATACAAACTATTCTTATTAAAGCGTACTTTGCTATCTAATACATTTAATCCAAATAAACCTTTGCAGAAATAGATTCATTACACATTTCGTTATAGATAAAAAGGTAACAGCGATAGTGAAGTAGATAGTATCTTTGCGTTATTTGCACCACGCTTTGGGCATCAGTTTGAAGCAAGTTGCACTGAAGGAGTTGTATTATATTTCAACTGTTGGGAGCCGAACTTAAAGTTCATTGCAATCGCACGTATAGTACCCGCTTTCCGGTAGCCTTCGCCCCAAATGTACTTTCCGGTGGCCTTTGCCCCAAATGTTTAAAAATATTAACCATGTAATTTGACTGTTTCTTTAAATATTATATATTTATGTTTGCCTCGGCTGCGTCAGTGTTATTGTTAGAGACATGTTTCTCTTTGCAGGGTTGTGGTGCGACTGAAGAATGTAGGCTTACACGGATTATAATTTTACTTCACTCCTTTTATTAATGCTTGACACGATTTAAATAACACTTCACTGATATAGAGAGAATTGTGAGATTTTTTTAAATTAATTACTTGCACTTTTTAACACATAAACTATTTTCGTCTCGCACGAATACGTATTAAATTTCTCGAGGACGTGTCTCGCGTCCAGTTAGGAAAACACTGTCTACAACCGACGCGTCCAGTTATGAGCGCTGTCTACAAGCAACTGAGTCTTATTTCTTCCGCCTAAATTTGTAAATTTCTGTATTTCAAGTCTCTGATTGGCTATTCCTAATCCAATAGAATACTTTTATTTAAATAAAGCTCTTTTCTGGTTGTTGATTGGCTATTTTATATACTGTCTCAAAATTTACATTATTGTTACTGCAATAATGACTAGTAGCGTTGTTAAACATTCTTACCTATTATTGCCTCAAGTTTACCTCATTGTTACCTCATTGTTAGCAACTTTTAACCTATTATTCTCACAGCTCCTACATTATTAAATTATTGAACATGTATGCAATAATATAAGCATATATAATGACTGTAATATACACTTTTTATATATTGTTAAATACACATATTGCTTTAAGGCGGGCTGTTATTGAATTATATATATATATAATATAATTTGACTGAAATTATTTAAGTGTTAAAAATACTGCCTCAATAGTCAAATGATTAAGATCTGGACGCTATACACTGGCCTTAAAATTCCATACAGTTTCCTTGCAATCAAGACAAACTACTGAAAATCGATGGGACCTTAAAAGAGTGACAAGTATTGAACAATTCGAACCTTTAATAATGGATATCTCAGAAACGTCTTTTTCCACAAAGAAAATTAATTTTATGTAAATTGTGTGTTTTAAAGGGATCTGCACTTTTTTGTGTGGTACGTTTTCGTCTATCGCTTAACTTTTACAAGTTATACAAGATTATACAAAATTCCTTCCGAATGAAGAGGCAAATATGTATTTCCTTATTACTCAACTTGGAGTGTGCGTGTTCGAAGCACAAACTGCGCATTATCAGAAAGGCATATTTATAAACGTGCAAATTGGATTTGTTTCTTTGGTTCGTAATAAATTCATATCAGGGTACGGCAGGGCACATACTATATTCAAAAGATGGTTAGATGAAGAGGAGGAGGAGGAAGAAGAAGAAGAAGAATGGCTTTTGGCTAGTTTCGCCTGGTATGCTAATGTAAAACTCAGCACGATGCTCAAATTAAATACATATTAAGAAATTAAAACATTAACAGATAGATAAGGTATCTTTATTGGTTTCAAATTATTGAAGTTATTACACAAGTATTTAGTGCATGGGCCATTGACCGTACATGCATATTTAAGATACAAGTATGGAGAAAACAAAACAAAAAAACAAGAAAAAGGGAAAATAGAGATAAATTACCTTTGTCTAAGTGAACAAATTTGACCTAGCTTCGCGCACTTTAGCCAAGAAATTGTCCATGTTTTGCCAGTTCCTCTGGTCAGCCAGTAGATCCCAACATGCAAATCTCTTTCTTGAGGGACTCACGAATTTTTCTTTGACCTTAATTGTTCGCTGGTTCTCCCACTGTGCACATTTCGCCAAAATACGAGTATGTACCTACTCCTCATTCAAATCACAGAATGGGCAGATTCTCCTGACAGAATTGTCTGTCGTTTTCTGTGCCCTCCAGCCCCCCAGTCTAAACCATGCCATTCCTGAACTTTGCTTTCTTCCTAAGTATACATGCCTCTTTACTCCAATTCAGTTTTATTTCATTTGCTAGACTTAGAGAAGGTTTAATTTTACAATCCGATTCTATTTCCTGTTGGTTGAAGGATAGCGGAAGGACTGAAATGGTAAAAAATTAGTCTAAAATATGACTATTCCATTTCTATAATAATAATGGCATTAAAACGTATGAGTATCACTTATAGGCTGCAAAAGATACTGGTAGATTATTATGCAACCAAACCTACTTCTAGGTGTGTTATGATTGATGGCAAGTTTATGAAAAAATACGATCTTCCAAAAATAATTGTAATAGCAGCTCTACTGTAAATAAGTTAACAAGCGGTTGAAGAAGTTATTTTGTTGTAGGAGTTTGCACCACTCTTGGAAAAACCGATTTTTTAAGTAGGAGTTGTATTATATTTCAACTGTTGGGGAGCCGAACACTTGTAGTAGTTGTAACCGCACGTATAGTAAACAGTTTTCGGTAGCCTTCGCCCCAAATGTACTTTCAGGTGGCCTTTGCCCCAAGTTTAAAAAATATGAACTTTTTAATTAAACTGTTTCTTTAGATATTATATTTATGTTTGCCTCGGCTGCGTCAGTGTTATTGTTAGAGACACTTTCTCTTAGGCAGGGCGTGGTGCGACAAAGAATGTAGGCTTACACAGATTTTAAGTTTTAATTCACTCTTTTTTATTAATCCTTGACACACATTAAATAGCACTTCACTGATATAGAGAACTGTGAGATTCTTTAATTAATTACTTGTTCCTTTTAACACGTAAACTTATTTTTTGTCTCACACAAATACGTATTATATTTCCCTAGAGTACGCATCTTGCATCCGGTTACTATCACGGTCTGCAGGCAACTGAACAGATTTCAACCGTCTAAACTTGTAAATTTATGTATTTCAAGTCTCTGATTGGCTAATCCTAGTCCAATAGAATACCTGCATTTAACTAAAGCTTTTTCTGGTTGTTGATTGGCTATTTTTAAACTGTCTCAAAATGTACATAATTGCTGCTCTAATAATGACTAGTAGTATTTAAACTTCCTTACTCATTATTGCCTCAAGGTTACCTCATTGTTAGCAGCGTTTAACTTATTATTCTCACTGCTCCTACATTGTTAAATTACGTAATATATTCACATAACATTATTACACATGGATACAATAAAATAAACGTTTGCAATGACTGTTACATACATTTTACAAATTATTACAATCACATATTGCTTCAAGGTGGGCTGTTATTGAATTTACATATTATATAATTAGACTGAAACTATTTAAGTGTTAAAAATACTGCCTCACGGTAAAGAAACATGCAACGAAACTGCCGAGAGAGAAATACGGCACGCTCTGAAGCAGCAATAAACACCACGATTATGTTGGGAATGTAACACATCCAACATGCAGCAACAAATCCTCCCCTCCAGTACGGTGCACGTGCACTCTGGGACCAGCGTCCCCCTTAAGCGCAATCCCAGCTATATATTGTAGGTTTACGAGGAAAGTTAATTCTGTGCCTTGTCGAACAGGAATCTTTATGGGCAATTCTGTGTATGCAATCAATTAGATTAGACCCACTTCTACAGGGATATCCAAACCAGTAAGGCACGTTTTGTAGTATTTAATAATGAATACTGTGAGTAATGAATGAATCTGTGACTTAATGAGGCTGTGAAAAGTGAAATAATCAGCATATTAGGTTAAGCTTGTTTTACGGAATTCTGGCCTCCTCGTTCAGATGGAAGAAAACTAAACTAATGAATTACATTCACATGACATTCTCTACCCACTATCGTTTATTTTTTATAACTTATACATACTGTTTTTAGGGAAGCTTGCTTTTCTTTCTACTTCATGTTAATCGCGATAAACCTTTGTAGAAACAGTTACATTACATATTTCATTGTATGAGAAAGGAGGATAGAGGAAACTGAATCAATGTTTAGATGTTTAAAAGCGGGTCCCTATATGCTGGTCTTAAGATTCCATGTATTACGTTGTGCTGATGTTTGTTATAAATTGTGAAACTGTTATATTTACCGCCAGTCACTTCGTTATTTTTTATCTCTTTGTCCGCCTCTCTCTCGCTCTGCCGTTTCGACCTCCATGGATTGTGGACGTGGCTTCCACGGTCGCCTGGTGTGAGCTGCCTGCATGGTTCTCTGGGCAGTTCTAGCACGCCTGGAATACGAGCGAGACGGAGTTGGTGTGGGAGTGAGACCGCTGCTACTTTCACGTTTTTCTTTAAGCTGGCCACATTTTGAGAATTTTGTTCTGTATGCCATCATCGTGAATGCAAATTAGTAAATGTGGTTTCATAGTTTTCAAAATTCGTCGGTGGCATACATTTTTTCAGGGTATTCAAGACAGATTTCTCCATTTTGGCTTATATGAAGGTAGGAACTAATTGTGCAGCTCATTTTCTGGTTTGGCTTTTCTAGGTGAATGGGAGTGAATGTAATATTTTGGAGATTATGCCCCAAAGATGTCGTAAGTGACTGGTTTTTGGGGGTAATACATGGTATAATTTTGTATGGTGATGTTATTTGTGTTCACTTTCTCAGATTTTCGAGTTAATAGTTGAATGTATCAGGTTCTACTTGATTTGGAAACAAAATTTAAAGAAAGTTTGGGCTCATTAAACCAAAGGCTGTGTGTCTGTTGTATTTGCTTGTTAATGTTTTTGACCAAGCCACATTTATAGCTTTCATAAAGCTGTTGAGTCATATTGCCCCATTTGAAAGTGGCTATGTGGAAGTTTCCAACTTGAGGAAATAGTTTGTTTTTTTGCTACCTTTAAAATTATATTTCATTTGGGGTTTTGTTTTGGCGATAGCACCGTACTAATACTAATTCAATAATAACTGCATTAATGCTAGTCGTTCTAATTTTAAGGAAGTGAGACCAACACTTGCACTTAAAGGGAAACATAAGTTACAAGCATACTTTTCAACATTATTTCTGGTCGGGTGAAAACCATTTGGTTGTTCTCACCGATTTTTTGGGTGTTAAACTTTTTTCATGCCTTTGTTTGCTGAGATAATGTCCATTTGACTGTTAGTGGGGGATGTTAAACTAAGTTTTGCTCTGGCTTTCTCTCGTGACCAAGTATTGAACTTTACTCCTTAGTGCACGTGGTGTTTTTCACGATTTATGCTTTTGCTTTAAGTGTTTCATTTCTTGGTTGTGAATTTCATATGTTTTCCTTTTCAGCTAAATTATTTACGGAGTTGCTTCAGGGTTTGAGTTTATTTAATCCTTACGTTCACTATTAGTATCTTTCTATTATCCTGGTTCTTATAATTATAATAGTGGTTTTATAAAGCAGCCAATTTACCAGTTCTAAATTTCAAAAGAATCTTAATGTGGAATATAGTTTTCTTTACCAGATTACAATTTAAAGACTTAGCTATATATAAAGATGTTTAAATGTTACCCTGAAACGACTAGATTCTGAATACATTAGTTTTTGTTTTATGTTTTCTTAGCTTTAATGGGCTGTTTCAAGTCGTGTTTTTCTCTTACTTTACGTTGTGTGTTAAAGTATAATTCAATTGGCTATTAAATTTTTGTTCTGAGATTGAAGTTGTATTATAAATTTACTTCAACTTTGTATTTTTATATTTTTGCTTCCCTTTTAAAATTAAATTTTTCATTTTCCTTTTAAAGGCATTATGCAGGTTTATATTTCAGTTAATGTGTTATGCTCGCTTTACTAGTTCATGAGCTTGGGGTCAATATACTGTGAATGGCTTAGCTGTGAGGGCCCATGTTAATGTGGCATAGTTATTAATCAAAATAAGGCCATTTCAATAGTTAGTTCTGTTTCTTTTTTTATGCTCGGAGATTATCTCCAGGTTCATTTTTGTATAGGTTATTACCATTCTGTGGTTTCTTTCTTCAATTTTCCCTCTACAACATTCGTTAGGTCCGTCCTCTTCGTCTTGTCGGGGTTCCCAGCGCCCGATAAATTATCGTAAACGGCTGCGTGGCTACGATGTCTTCATCAGTCAGAACTACCTGGTGAAGCCAACGTGTCCATCGCAGTTGAAATCGCGAGAAACAACTGAATAGCGACAGTGTTTTAAAAAGGACAAAACACTGAAAGTTGATGTCACAAGAAAGATTATTCGAAATAAATTGTGTAATTTTTTATGCCGTAAGTTTTTGTCTTATCTCTTAAGGTTTATCACTTATACAAAATTACGAATAATTTCTTTCCAGTGAAGAGGCATTGACAGACAGTTACCAGAAAATTAAATATGTTATACATTTTATTTGCCATATAAATTTTTAAATATATTGTTTAAATCAAAATGGTTGGAACCACCTTTTGAGAAAATAAGGAATTTGGAATTCTTTTTCGTGTAGATGGAAGGGGGTAGGGGATTCATTTGAAAATATTTGTGTCGATCTTTGGAAGATACCAAACTTTATTTTGGTGTTTGTTCGACACATACACGGACCTTTAGCTAAAAATTTTATGCGTTACATTTACGTGACTCCCTCTACCTTCTATCGATTATTAGTGGGTACACAAAGTATTCTTACAAAAGTTTATTTTCCTGTCTACTTTATTTTAATCGAGAGAAACCTTACCGGAAATACCTGCATTAGATATTTCGTTAAACATGTAAAAGGATAGTGATAGTCAAGTATTTTAGAACTGGACGCTAAATGCTGACCTTAAGATTACTTACTCTTTCCATGACACCGCGAGAAACTGAAAATCGACAGGACTTTAAAGGAATGGCTAAGAATTGAACAATTTGAGCAATTAACAATATATATCTCGGAAATGGTTAATGCCACAAAAAGATTATTTAAATAAGTGACATGATTTAAAGAGATCTACAATTTTTGTGTAGTACGTTTTCGTTTATCGCTTAACGCTTACCAATTATACAAGATTATACAAAGTTCCTTCTGAATGAAAGAACTTCATTCTGGCTACTCCCAGAAAACTCAATATATACACTACGGATCAAAAGTATCCGGACACCTGGCTGAAAATGACGTACAAGTTCGTGGCGCCCTCCATCGGTAATGCTGGAAGTCAATATGGTGTTGGCCCACCATTAACCTTGATGACAGCGTTCACTCTCGCAGGCATACTTTCAATGAGGTGCTGGAAGGTCTTTTGGGGAATGGCAGCCCATTCTTCACGGAGTGCGGAATTGAGGAGAGGTATCGATGTAGGCCGGTGAGGCCTGGCACGAAGTCCAAAACATCTCAAAGGTGTTCTATAGGATTCAAGTCAGAACTCTGTGCAGGCCAGTCCATTACAGGGATGTTATTGCCATGTAATCACTCCGCCACAGCCCGTGCAGTAAGAACAGGTGTTCGATCGTGTTGAAAGGTGCAATCGCCATCCCCGAATTGCTCTTCAATAGTGGGAAGCAAGAAGGTGCTTAAAATATCAATATAGGTCCGCGCTGTGATCGTGCCACGCAAAACAACAAGGGGTGCAAGCCCCCTCTAGGAAAAACCGACCACACCATAACACAACCATCTTCGAATTTCACTGTTAGCACTACACACGCTGGCAGATGACGTTCACTGGGCATTCGCCATATTCACACCCTGCCATCGGATCGCCACATTGTGTACCGTGATTCGTCATTCCACACAACATTTTGCCACTGTTCAATCCTGTAATTTTAACGTTCCTTACACCAAGCGAGGCGTCGTTTGGCATTTTCCTGCGTGGTGTGTGGCTTATGAGCAGCCGCTCGACCATGGAATCCAAGATTTCTCACCTCACACCTAACTGTCGTAGTACTTGGAGTGGATCCTGATGCAGTTTGGAATTCCTGTGTGATGGTCTGGATAGATGTTTGCCTATTACTCTTTACGACTCTCTTCAAATGTCGGCGGTCTCTGTCAGTCAACAGACAAGGTCGGTCTGTACACTTGTGTGCTGTACAGGTCCCTCCACGTTTCCACTTCATTATTACATCTGAAACAGTGGACTAGGGATGTTTAGGAGTGTGGAAATCTCGCGTACAGACTTCTGACACAAGCCTCACTCAATCACCTGACCACGTTCAAAGTCCGTGAGTTCCACGGAGCGTCCCATTCTGCTGTTTTACGAGGTCTAATGACTACTAAGGTCGTGGATAATGAGTACCAGGCAGTAGGTGGCAGCACAATGCACCTAAGATGAAAAACGTATGTTTGTGGGGGTGTCCGGATACTCTTGATCACATAGTGTAATTTTAATAGCATTTGACATGTAAGTGTTTTTGATATATGGTATTTTTGTCAAAATCATTAAAGCTATTTTTTATAAAATAATTTTTTTTCTCGAAAAAGTATTGCATGTAAAGTGTAGTTTGCGGTGGGGGATTATCCTGAAAATATTCACGTCGCATCTTTGGAAGATACTGAACTTAAGCACCAAATTTGGTGTTGGTCGCACACGCGCGCGCACACACACGCACACACACACAGAGAGATACAACCTTTATCTAAAACTGTTTTTTTAACCTAAAACGTCTATTTCCGTTGAAATCTCGATATCGAATTTATGGGTGGAACACAAGACTTTATCTTATACCTAGGTGGAACAGAAAATAAAGATGTACAGGTTGGAAGGCTGAGGGACAAATATTTATACTTTGGATGGGATACTAAACGCTATCCACGCGGTCTTCTCTCTTTTATGCTAAACTTCTTTTTAGGGTCCAATGATTGTGCGAAAATTAAATTATACCTACTTACCCTAGTAGGAAAGTTGCCACTAGTTGTGTTGCGAGCATCGAATTTCATATATCTTGTGTTATTCTCCCATGACGCTTTCACGATATTGGTACACAAGACCCTCGTTTATCCGGCTTTCCTGTTTACCCGGATTCATTTTTAACACGAAAACGTGCAGTATATAGTTAGTACGGTACGGTATATCTACAGCTGTTATGCAGGCACCGCAGGTAGCATAGAGATCGCCGGTCCCACGCTTCCAGCTACCATTAATACGGTCAGTGTGGGTGTGTTCCTTACAGAGTTCAGAAGCTGTACCGGTATTGTTCTTTTGTTCCCGTGTTTTGAGTGTGCACGAGTGAAACAATGCCTCATGCTGAGCAAAGGCACAACAGGAAAAACTAATGGTTTACCTAGAACGTCAGCCGGAAACAACTCCAGCCGAACTGATGTTAAGTGAAACGTCTACGCAATCAAGCGGCTCTCAACCGGCACACACGTTTGAGACAAAAGAAGCTTTGTACACTAGATATTTCGGTAAATAAACGTGAGTTGACTGCTTTAAATATAGAGCTTAAGTGCCAAAAAATGTTCCTTATTAGTGTCAAAATAAAAGGTTTGTATATTGTGGTATACACATATTAGAGTTTTTGCATTTATTAGAATATTTTCGGATTATCCGGATTTTTATTATCCTGATTATCTCCGATCCCACGTATTTCCGCATTCCGAACCTAGTTTATCCGAATAAACGACTTCTGTTTCCAGGTTTGTTGAAACCAAATAATTTATGATGAGGGGAATGGTTCAGGCGGTAGCGCCTGAGCCGCGCATTCAGGAGTCCCAGGTTTGATTTCCGATGACTTGTTACTTTCTCTACTACGTCCTTACAATGTAAGTAGAGAAAGCACATAAAAATTCAGAGTCGAGATTTCATCGTAAACACACGTTTTGAGGATACCTGAATCCACAAAAACGCATTTTTTTAAAAAGTGTGTGTGAGTACAGTATACTCTAAAATAAAATGTTGGGTGCTTGGTATTTAAGTTCAATATCTTCCAAACATGCTTACGAAGATTTCAAAAAAAAATCCCTTCACACCTAACTACCCTTTATATGGCATTTTTTGTTTTAACAAAAATGTCTAACGATTTTGACTAAAATAAGATATATTTAACACATTTGCATGACAAATAATATGCATATCTTAAATTTTCTAAGCCCAGCCTGTGAAGTGTCTTCATTCGGAAGGAATTTCGTATAATTTTGTATAACGGGTAAGTCATAAGGCACTACACACAATAAAAATGCAGACTTCTTCAAATTACTCAATTTATCTAAAGTAAATGTTCGTGACATCAGAAATTTCGAGATATACGTTATTATTGGTTTGAAGTTTTTAATACATTTGTCATTTTATTAAATGTTTGTCGCTATGCAGTTGCTTCTCGCAATGTCATTAATGCCAGTATATAGCGACTCGCTTTTAAACATATGACTAGCGATTCGGCTTCCTTTATCTCCCTCGTACCTACAATGAAATAAGTAATGAAGCTATTTCTTCAAGGGTTTATCTCGATTAGCAAGAAGAGAATAGAAATATAAGCTTTTAAAGGAATAGTTTATAAAAGCTATATAAAAATAAACGATATGGGTGGAGAACGCCATGCAAAAGTACCACATCAATTTTTTTTTCAAATGTAAGCCTCTGTTCTCTTTTTTTGTTTGTTTTTTGCTTATTTTCTCTTGGTCACGCAAGAAGTATGAAATTATAAAACCTACACATAGCAATCCGGTTTATCCTAGTGTATTCTTAGGTCGCGGGTTCAAACCCCGCGGAGGGCGATGAATTTTTTCGGGCGTAAAAATCCTTAGCATGGCTTCCTTCGGAACAGAAGTAAAGCCGGTGGTCCCGTGTCGTAGATTTACCGCACGTAAAAGAATCTCAAGCCTGATAGAGACCTCTGAGCAAAATTGCAGGTCATTCACGTCCAATATGAATAGGGATGCTAAGAACCATAGTAGTTAAAGAGCGTCCATAAATAAAACTCAATTTTCTATACCTATAACGAAATGTGTAACTGTGTAATAAAATTTATCTTGAGTCAAAAGGATTAAGCAGAATAATATTTTGTAAGAATGGTTTGCAGAAGATTTAGTAGAAAAAGTCGTGTGAATATAACACATCCGATTATCTTGAATTTTCTGGGAGTCGCTTGTAAGGTCTTCTTCATTCAAGTAGTTTTGTATACGGGTAAACTGTAAGACATGGACAAAAAATTGCTTCCCAAAAATGTTTGTTTGTAATTGGGGTGAAATCGCAGAGACCCAATATTCGGATGCACAGTCTGGAAGTGTTATGGACTCCTGCGCGTACCAAAACCAGATCTCTGGCCCTATATATATATATATATATATATATATATATATATATATATAATATATCATATATATATGTGTATATACTCCTTCCTCTAATCTCTTCTTTCTAGAGAAGCAAAGTCTATAGGCCTAAATGTAGCCGCAGTACTGAAATATCCTTCCCTCAATATCGTATAACTTATAAGAAGTACGAGAATACAATGTTTTGTTAGTTATAAACGCAAGCAGCGATTGGTTAAAGATGATTTAATTGAGGGGAGAGTATCTACATTGGCCTGAGCTCTATGTGATAACAGTCATGCTGTTTTATTTAATTGCGTTATAATGCTCTATTCTTCGTTCTGCCGATTGCCGTGTACAGGTCGAGTGCACGGAAACATGCTGATGCGACTGGTTTTGCTGTAGTGTTTTTCATTTCTGTTCCACATCAGTCCAGCTTGAGCCAATTCATATTGGTTTGAATTGAAGTTCGACACACACACACACACACACACACACACACACACACACACATTAGCCAATGAACAAATATCAGACCTAGGTGACGGCAAAAAGGGAAGAGTACGAAAACATTTCACCTGACTGCTGGAAGGTATGCTTCGCATCGACAGTTCACACTGGATGAGTTAGTCTCGTATTAGTTTGATGTGAAAAGTATAAACACAGTTTGGTTGCAGGCTCAGGAGCGAAGAACAAGGAGGCAGTCAGACACATATCAAGTAGAGTGCTAGCATCAGGTAAGGGGCGTGGTTTAGTATTTTATTATCAATATAAACCAGTGCGCTTTACATCAGCGCGATACCATGCACTCGACTGTACTTCTTTGGGTATTTCTTTAGTTTTGGAATCATACGCTTAATTGTGGTTTTTGGGAAATCACAAATTTTGGGGCCTCACATCAAAAGGCAAACCTCGCCACCATTAGCGATAACAAAGACATCCCTCCCTTCACACTGAAATACATGACAGCATCCGCACATGCCGAAGAGAAGGCGGTGAGTTCCCAGGCAGGTCGTGATAAGGTCGCTGCTCCCGGCACTGACCTTTGCTGCTTCTCAGGAAATTAGCTATTACTAAGGGAAGGACCCTCATCGCACACGTGTAGAGTCTCTCTCATCAGGGATAGGGTACACCCGCTTCACGTTTATCGGAACAATTCCCTCCAGACTCCACCCAGAGAAAAGTACAAGCTGTGTTTCGTAATACCCTTACGATCAACAAGGGACAAACTGTTTTTGTTAGACATAAAGAATTACCTACATCTACTGAAGTTCTAAAATATACCCAATTTTCTGGATGCAGACATGACTGGACACTGTTAAGGTGTGTAAACAATTTTAAATTTGGTGGGGTAGTATTATTTGATTTAATAAGTCTAAACAGGTTGTTAGCTCAGACTTCATGAAATTTAAATACATTAAATTCATATATTAAAGAAGCAGATATTGGAACTAAAATAGAAATGTTTTTCAAAAATATGTGGAACATTAAAAGAGCTTTAAAAATAAAGTGAGAAAAGATACGATGGTGAAGTTTTATAAAACCATGGTAGTTCCAGTTGCTCTTTATAGTAGCGAAACTTGGACAATGACAAATAGAAATAAAAGCAGATTACAGGCAGCAGAAATGAGATTTTTAAGAACAGTATTACAAGTCACTAGAAGAGATAGAATAAAGAATGATGACATAAGAAAACAATTAAGGAGCTTTAACCTAAATGAAGAAATAGAGCAGAACAGACAAGAGTGGCTAGAACACGTAGAGAAATGACTGAGGAACGCTACCCAAGGAAAATACTCTACTACATACCTAAAGGAAAACGAAATTTCGGAAGACCCACGAAACGATGGATAAATCAATAAATTAAACATTTGGAGCACGTACAAGTCTTGGAAAGGTTTAATGCTTGGTGTAGAAGAAGAAGCATTTCATATTTGGGAAAGCAAAATTCAAGTACCTATATTTTTACTTTCTCTACTACGTATAGGAAGTAGGGGAAATGTTGTATTCCACGCAAAAATTCGATACCGAGATTTCACCGGAAATATATGTTTTGAGATCCCCTGAATCCAAAAAAAGCATTTTTGGAAACATGTCCGTGTGTGTGTGTGCGTGTGTGAACAGCATAACTCAGAAACGAACAGTCGGATAAACACCAAACTTGGTATTTAGGTTCAGTATCTTCCAGAGATGCGACACGAAGGTTTTCAAGAAAATCCCCCCACCCCAGATTACCCTTTACATGGAACATTTTTCGAACATTTTAATTTTCTCAAAAATGGCTTTAACGATTTTGATTAAAATATCATATGTTTAAGATATTTTATGACAAATAAAACGTATATCTTGAATTTTCTGGGAATGTCTCCAAAAGTGTTCTCCATTGTGAACGACTTTTGCATAACTGGTAAACCATAAGAGATAGACAAAATTTTACTACACAAGAAATGTAGATCGCGTTAAAATACACAATTTATGTCATATACATTTTTTGTTGTTGAGTGAACCATTTTCGAGATATTGCTTGTTATTCCCTTAAATGCTTCAATACTTATTTTCTCAAATGGGAATTGTTATTCATTTTTTTGTCTTGGATATGCAAAGAGTATTAATCTGTGGCAAAGAGAATGGTGCTGCTGTTAAGATATATGTCGATGTTTGAAGGCTACTGTATTTCTATATTGCCCTTGCAATTACAAAACAAGGGGAACATAGTACGCCTTAAGCGATAGTCAAATATTTTTACAACTGGTCGCTATGTGTAAAATGTAATTCTCTTTGCATGTCAAAAGATCGTTTCTGCAAATGTTTATCTCGATTAATATGAAATAGATGGAGAATAAGAACTTGTAAAAATAGTTTGTACAAGAGTATTGAAAGTCATGTGAGTGTAACACATCAGATTTTTTATTTACAGCCGTATTTCAACGTGAATCCCATTGGTAGCATGACCACATCTAAAACTCTGATGCGCACATTCACACACTATCTCTAATAATGACAAATTCACACATATTTAATATATTATTGTATTTACATAAAAAGTGATTTGTCTATCCACATTGCGTTATTCATTGTGTATTTTTACCCAGAAATGATTTGTTATGAAAAAGGAGGAATCGCGAACTTTCAAGTATGTGCATAAGATTTCATACATTGACGTACACTGCGGTGCGCATTCCTCTAGATCGCCATAGTGTTTTTCTCTCCGTAAGGTTTCCACCTTTAGGTAAACAACTTTTGACTCCACCCAGCCAATATCAGTTCTCTATGTCACTGGTCTGAAAAACAATACAGCGACATACAAACTAACGAATGAACGATATGTGGAATACGGTGACCGGCGATTGCGTCCCGCGGTCAGTTTTATACGTCAGTTGTGTCCCTGGAGTTTTTGGTTAATACGTCAGTTGTGTGTCTGAAAGATTTGTTAACCCAGTATTTTCAATTCCTGGCACAAACATTGTATTGTGTTGTATTGTATTTCGACTGTTGGGGAGCCGAACTTGAAGTACTTGCACCCGCACGTATGGTAAAAGGTTTCCGGTAGCCTTCGCCCCAAGTTTAAAAATATTAACTTTGTAATTTGACTGTTTCTTTAAATATTATATGTTTATGTTTGCCTCGGCTGCGTCAGTATTATTGTTAGAGACATGAATTTGTTAACAGAGTGTAGTGTGGCTGAAGAATGTAGGCTTTCACAGATTATAATTTTACTTCACTCCATTTATTAATGCTTGACACGATTTAAATAACACTTCACTGATATAGAGAGCTGTGAGATTATTTATTAATTACTTGCACTTTTTAACACGTAAACTATTTTTGTCTCACACTGAATACGTATTAAACATCTCGAGGACGCGTCTTGCGTCCGGTTAGGAACGCTGTCTACAAGCAGCTGACTTCTGAATTTGTACAATTTGCCGTATTTCAGTTTCTGATTGGCTAATCCTACTCCAATAGAATACTTTCATTTAACTTAAGCTTTTTTCTGGTTGTTGATTGGCTATTTATAAATTGCATCATTGTTGCTCCAAGAATTACCAGTAGCATTATTAAACTTTATAATTCATTATTGCCTCAAGGTTACCTCATTGTTACCTCATTGTTAGAAATTTTTGAGCTATTATTCTCACAGCTCCCACATTATTAAATTACGTAATACATTCACATAACATTATTAAACATTTACATAATAATATAAACGTAAATACAAGGACTGTTACATGCATTTTTATGTATTATTACTTACACATATTGCTGTTATTATACCTTATATATTATATAATTAGACTGAAATCATTTTAAGTGTTAAAAATACTGCCTCAAATTGAGTATGAGAAATATTACGTATGTCCAGTTTGATCTTTATGTTGTATATGGCGTAGTAGAAAGCGTTCTAAACGGTGCTTTGTTGTGTCTCGTCGCAGAACACATTCTTTAGTGTTTGGCTGTGTCTTATCGAAGAATCTAAACCTAGCCAAGCTACCTAAGCAGGTAACTGTGGACGCAACTGACGTAGTGATTATTCGTAAACATGTTTACTTGGATGCAACTGTCATAGCCCCAGTTTGCGTTCCACCTCTATGATAGAGTTTCGCTACGATTGGAACACAAGAAAGGCTAAACCATTACCAATAATTCACCTTTCTAGAGGAAGGGGTGAAGAATTATATTCATGTGTGGTTAAACTGAAGGACAGCGACGACATTTTCAAGTTGCATAGAGCTTTCATCAACAAAATGAAGACAAAGGTTAAAGTTGTTGCTGCACTAAATGGCAATAAGAAAACGGTCGTTTTAGTTAATTGTTCCTTTATACCCCGCACTTTAACTATGATGGTCATATGGTGGCCTTTTACCTTTGGAACATATTGTGGCGTATTAATAATTTGGGAGGTTTCATTGTCATTACCAGACATATTGTTGTTCTACATTATCATTACCACACATATTACTGTTTTCCTTTTATGTTTACTGGGATGCCGTCACTCCTGACTGGAAGTTTTTGCTAGCCACGAGTGGTGGGGATATAGTGTCTGTCTTGCTGAGGATTCCGAGAGAAGCTGATCACTCGTGCAATCTGGCTTTTGGATCGGTGGATATCTCCCCTCACCTTTCATATTTAATAATGTAGGAACCCCAAACGGTTGGGAAATAAATGTAGGAAGGTGTAAGTGGGTTCATGTTATGGATTTTGTATAGTGAAAAACCACGCCTTCCTCTTAACCTCCACACCAAGTTTCGGTTCTCCGCGGCCAAGTGAGTATACGTCCCCTCAATGTACGTGCTGGGTAATAAAAATTAATTTAATTTTCATGTGATATTTTAGTAAATAAAAGAAATCTACCCACCCCAAGCCAGGAATCGAACCCGGAACACCTCTCACAGGAGGTAGGTGCACTACCGACTAAGCTACGGGTCCAGCTCAAAACAATAGTATAGCATGAAAATGTAGGGTTTAAGTTATAACGTTACCCTTCGGTAGTTCGGACATACTTTGGGGGAGGTAGAGTACCCTGCCAATTGAATGGCTGGAACTATGCTCTCGCTGGTAGGGGGTGTGGCTAGAATTTCTCAGTACCAACATAAACAGTTTCGTCTCATTATGGGCCAGCCTTCAACGTCTTCTCGACCCTCTTTGAAACGTTTATACCACTCGTAAACTCTTGTCTTACTCCTAATAGATTCGCCAAAAGCTACATTCAACATTTCGAATGCGTACTGCAACTTTATTCCGTTTTTCAAGCAAAATTTAATGCAAACTCTTTGATCCATTTTTTCGAAAATAAAAATTAACCGAGCACTCGAAAACACGTATAAATTTTCGACAGTCAACAATAAAGTAAATATTTAAAACAGCTGAAAATGCAAACATATATCAAGAACATGTGTACCAACAAGATAAAACAAAAGTTTTGAACATCGGATGTATAAAGCTCGCGGAATTAAAAAATTCCCGCTATTTTTTATCACATCTTGTACATAAAAGTGGCCCATTCCCCTAGACTGCAATAGCGTTGTTCCCTCTGTAAGGTTTCCAACTTCAGACAATCAACCGTTTTCTACAACCAGCCGGTATCATTTTTCTATATAATTGATCTGAAAAACAATTCAGGAACATAAAGGCGAACAAATGAACGATATTATAGTCGATGTGAAATGAAGGGGTGCCTTAGATACCACCTCTATGAAAGCGTTTCGCTACGATTGATACTCAAGGAAAGTATAAACCAATACAACGTAATTCGGCCTTCTAGAGGGAGGAGTGAAGAATTATTTTTTCATTTAACGATAGCGTTTATATGAGAGTTCTAATCAGTAATGGAGAGAAAGGTTAACGCTATAGACGCCATCAAACTAATAAGAAAAACGGCATTAAGAAAAGGGTAGTGTAGTATAAAAATATAAGGTTTAAGTGTATTAAAAGAACAATAAACACAACTCCTTAACATTTCTCCATTTTTTACTTTCTCTACTACGTATAGTAAGTAGGGGAAGTATTGTATTCCACCCAAATATTCGATACCGAGATTTCACCGGAAATACATGTTTTGAGATCCCCTGAATCCAAAAAAAGCATTTTTGGAAACATGTCCGTGTGTGTGTGTGTGTGTGAACAGCATAACTCAGAAACGAACAGTCGGATAAACACCAAACTTGGTATTTAGGTTCAGTATCTTCCAGAGATGCGATACGAAGGTTTTCAAGAAAATCCTCCCACCCCAGATTACCCTTTACATGGAACATTTTTCGAAAATTTTAATTTTCTCAAAAATGGCTCCAACGATTTTGATTAAAATATCGTATGTCTAAGATATTTTCATGACAAATGAAATGTATTTATTGAATTTTCTGGGAATGCCTCCAAAAGTATTCTTCATTGTGAACGACTTTTGCATAACTGCTTAACCATAAGAGATAGACAAAAGTTTACAACACAAAAAATGTAGATCGCGTTAAAATACACAATTTGTCATATACATTTTTTTGTTGAGTGAACCATTTTCGAGATATTGCTTGTTATTCCCTTAAATGTTTCAATACTTATTTTCTCAAATGGGAATTCGTTATTGATTTTTTTTTGTCTTGGATATGCAAAGAGCATTAATCTGTGGCAAAGGGAATGGTGCTGCACCTAGCAACCAGCTATTAAGAGATATGTATGTGCTTAAAGGCTACTGTATTTCTATATTGCCCTTGCAAATATATATTCCCCTTACATCTACAAGAAAATTAGCAATAATATAGAGTCTGCAAATGTTTATCTCGATTAACATGAAGTAGATGGAGAATAAGCGTTTGTAAAAATAGTTTGTACAAGAGTAGAGAAAGTCATGTGAGTGTAACACATCAGATTTTTATTATCTTTCTTTCACCAAATTTTAATGAAACATTGCCATAGCGGTACTCCACTAATGAGAGTATGAATAACTGCAGTTCGGCCATATTTTGGGGGAGGTAAAGTACCCTGCTAATCCAGCGGCTAGAATTATGCTCGAAGAACAGAGGAGATCACGCTGGCAGAGGTGGAGGCTAGATTTGACAGTACGAACACAAACGACTACATTATGGCTCAGTTTTTATGCATGTCAGTAGACACTTGGGAGCAGAAGTAACCCATTCTTCCAGATCGCATTAGTGTGTTTTCTTTCGTAAGGTTTCCACAATTATCTAACATTCTAATCAATACTAGTTTCTACCCTGCCCTTGTCACATATCTCTGACTGACTCGAAACAAATCGCAAGAAAAAATCTAAACCATACTCGATATGAAACGAACGTGGGTTGAGAAGTAATCTTTCTTAATGAATTATATTATGATCCGTATAACAAGAAGATGGCTAACTCAATGTAATTGATCAGTGATTCGACCTTATAGATGGGGTGCAGAGCTGAAGCACAACTTCCGTAATATTTATGTAAAACTTTGCTTCTGCAGTATACATGGAAACACAGCCTAAAATCATTGCCGACGTCTAATTAATGTCACCAATTGACAATGCATTTGTTAATTTAAGTAATTACTTTGGTCCATAAAAATAACAATAACGCAGATACAACACATGCAACGCTTTCTGAAGGGAGTCTCAAAATGTGACTTTTTCCAGTTTTTATAAACTGTCACTTTTTTCCCTCTCACTGCTTCGTTTTTATAGGGTTCACTTCACTAAGTGAAGTACTTCAATTCTCTCACTTCACTTCCTTCGTGACGTGGTCTCTTCACGCCTGACTGTTCACTTCACTCGGGAATCGAAAGCAAGACCTCCATAAACCATCGCTCCGCCATAGCACTCGTATCATTAAATAACTTAAGCTAAGACGTGGTATTTTAACCAAAATCGTTAGAGCCATTTTGAAAAAAAAGACTAAATTAACTAAACCGAAATTAAATTAAATTGAGTTTTATTTATAGACGCTCTTTAACTACTATGGTCCTTAGCGTCCCAATGTATATTGGGCGTGAAAGACCGGTAATTTTGCTCTGAGGCCTCTTTATCAGGCTTGGCGTCCTTTTACGTGCCGTAAATCTACGCCACGGGACCACCAGCTTTACTTCCCTTCCGAAGGAAGCCATGTCACGGATTTTTACGCCCGAAAAAAAAGCCATCGCCCTCCGCCGGGTTAAAACCCGTGACCTTGGGAACTAGAGGCTAGCACGGTACCACTAGTCCACGGAGGACGGCTGACTAAACCGTTTCCATATAAAAGGTAGTTTGGAGTTGGGGACTTTTTTACTTTCTATATTGTATACTTACAGTGAGTGGAGGATGCATTATATTCCACCCAAATATTCCATACCAAGATTTCACCTGAAATAGATTTTGAGAATCTCTGAAGCCCCCAAAACAAGCATTTTTATAAAAAGGTCCGTGTGCGCGCTCCTGTAAACAGCATAACTCAAAAACGAAAAATCGGTTAAATTGGTGTTTTAAGTTCATCTTTTAAGGATACGTCACATAGATTTACAAGAAAATTCATCCATCCCAAACTATGCTTTACACGAAACATTTTCTAAAATTATTTTTTTTCCAAAAAATGGCTCTAACGATTTTAATTAAAGTAGCACATGTATAAGATATCTTCATGACAAATGAAATGCATGACTGTCTACACCCTATATCGCTTATTAGTGCATATTAACGGCAATCTCGGAAATGGTTGATACTACACAACTTATTTGAAATACATTTTGTGTTCTAAAGAGATCTACATTTTTTTGTGGTGTGTTTTCTTCTATCGCTTAACGTTTACCAGTTATACAAGATTCTATGACATTCCTTCCGAATTGAGTGGACTTCATAGGCTATTCCCAGAAAATTAAGCATATACTCTTTCTTGTCATGTAAATATTTGTAATATATGGTATTTCAATCAAAATCATTAAAGCGATTCCTTAGAAAATAAAAATTTTCGAAAAATGTTCCATGTAAAGGGTAGTTATGGGTGTTTCTTGAAAACGTTCGCGTTGCATGTTTGGAAGGTATTGAACGTAACAAGTTTGGTATTTATCCCACTTTTCGTTTTGAGTTATGCTGTTCACAGACACAAACACACGGACCTTTTTCTAAAAATGCTTTTTGGGAGGATTCAAGGGACCTTGTACTTCCGATGCAATCTCGGTTTCAAATTTTTGGGTGCAATGTAATATATTTTCTACTTATATGTACGTGGTAGAGAAAGTAAACAGACCAAAATAAGAAAAAGCACTTAGTATTTTGTTGCAGTTATAATTAATTTAAATTAAATTCAGTTTTATTTATGAACGCCCTTAAATTACTGTGGTCCTTAGCGTCCCATTCTGTATTGGGCTTGAAGACCGGAAATTTTGCTCAGAGGCCTCTTTATCAGGCTTGAGGTTCTTTTACGTGCCGTAAATCTACGACACGGGACCACCGGCTTTACTTCCCTTCCAAAGGAAGCCTACTAAGACGCCTCAAAAAAAAATCCATTGCCCTTCTCCGGGTTTGAACCCGCGACCTCCGGAACTAGAGGCTAGCATGGCACCCGTATACCTCGGAGAACGACTGATTGCTAATTGACATTATAACATCAGTGTATAATTATTGCGGCTTTTACGTAGTTTTGGAGGATATGTTTGAGGTCTGTGGGGAGCATTTCCATGACATGTGTACACATTTGCGCTCAGTTAGCATTTACGCCCTGTATAGTCAAGTAAATGCCCGAGGGATATGTTCCAGTAAGTGGCTAACATTGCAGGAGGCAGGAATTAGTTCCACATACACACGTTTTACCCTGCACTGTAAGCTTCTCAGTCCCATCAGGGAGGATCTCAGATTGGTTCTTAATCCCCGAAGGCAGTGTGCCCCGTTCAGTTTCGATGCTGCAAGAGACTGCTTTCGCTCAAATATCTAACATATGTAAGCTGGGGTCTTGCACCAACGTTCGTATTTCATTTTAAATGTAGTATTTAATGTCGATCAGTTAAGCGTACTTACGTTACATTTTTACTTTCTCTACTATGTACAGTAAGTAGGGGAAGTATTGTATTCCACCCAAAAATTTGATACCGAGATTTCACCGGAAATAAATGTTTTGAGACCCCCTGAATCCAAAAAAAGCATTTTTGGAAACATGTCCGTGTGTGTCTGTGTCTCTGTCTGTCTGTCTGTGAACAGCATAACTGAGAAACGAACAGTCGGATAAACACCAAACTTGGTATTTAGGTTCAGTATCTTCCAGAGATGCGACACAAAGGTTTTCAAGGTAAATTCCCCCACCCCAGATTATCCTTTACATGGAACATTTTTCGAAAATTTTAATTTTCTCAAAAATGGCTCTAACGGTTTTGATTAAAATATCATATGTTTAAGATATTTTCATGACAAATGAAATGTGTATCTTGAATTTTCTGGGAATGTCTCCAAAAGTATTCTTCATTGTGAACGACTTTTGCAATAACTGGTAAGCCATAAGATATAGACAAAATTTTAGTACACAAAAAATGTAGATCGCGTTAAAATACACAATTTATGTCATATATATATTTTGTTTTTGTTGAGTGAACCATTTTCGAGATATTGCTTGTTATTCCCTTAAATTTTTCAATACTTATACTTTTCTCAAATGGGAGTTCGTTATTCATTTTTTTATGTCCTGAACATACAAAGAGAATGGAATACTCCACATAGCAACCAGCTCTTAAAATATTTGACTATCGCTTAAAGCCTACCAATTCCACTTGCATCTACAAGAAAATTAGCAATAAGATTAACATCTCGATTAACATGAAGCATATGGAGAATAAGCGTTTGTAAAAATAGTTTGTACAAGAGTAGAGAAAGTCATGTGAGTGTAACACATCAGATTTTTTTTAATAAATTCATGTAATACAAAATGTATAATGACGCTGGAAAGTGAAATTAGATTTGAAAAATCTTCTATTACATTCACGAGACTTTCTCTACTCAGTTTCCACAAAAGGTTTTTCTTCTATTCTTCTATTTGCTTATTGATAATGGAGATAAGCATCTACATAAATTGTTTTATTACACATTTCGTTGCACGTAGAAGTGCAATGAGTAGGGAATAGAGTAGGCTTAAGCCGTAATCTAATCAATGATGGCTTTGAAATTCTGTTCTCTTTACATGACCACGAGAAAAAATAATTGATGTTACATTCACATGAATTTCTCTACCATCTATAGCTTATTAGTGGGTATACAAATTATTCTTACGAAAGTTTATTTTCCTATCTACATCATTTTAAAGGACATAAACAAAGGAAATAGTCAAATGTTTAAGAACTGGACGCTATACGCTGGCTTAAAATTCCATACTCTTTCTATGCATTCCCGAGAAGGAACTGTATATTGAATGGAGTTTAAAATAATGTCTAAGTAATGAACAATTCGAACCATTAACAACGAATATCTCGGAAATAGCTGATGCCAGAAAAAGTTATTTGAAATAAATTGTGTGTTTTAAACAGATCTACATGTTATCACAACGTTTACCAATAATATAAAGAGGACTTCACAGGCTAATCCGTGAAAATTCAAGATATACATTTTATTTGTCATGTAAATACCTTTAATATACGGTATTTTAATAAAAAATCGTTACATCCATTTTTAAAAAATAAAAAATTTCCTAAAATGTTCCAAGTAAAACTATTTTGGGGTAAGGGGATATTCTTGAAAATATTCGTGTCTCATCTTTGAAAGATACTGAACCTAAACATCAAGTTTGATATTTATTCGACATTTGATTTTTGAGTTATGCTGTTCATACCCCCCCCACACACACACGTACACGCACACGGACCTTTTTCTAAAAATGCTTTTTATATATTCAGGGATTCTCAAAACACGTATTTCCGGTGAAATTTCCATACTGAATTTTTGGGTGGAATGCAATACCTTCTCTACCTACTATGTACGTGGTAGAGAAGGTAAAAAGGAATACAGAGTTGGCAGTTGAAAAAAAACATTAAGTAATTGATGATGCAAATCAATAAGAAATATCGGAAAACGGTTAACGTCTGAAACAAATACATTTAACATAAATTGTGTGTTTTAATGAGATCTACATTTTTTAAATAAAGTTTTGTGTAACTTTTGTGGTTTACAAGTTATGCAAACTCATTCAGAATGGAGGATTTTAAAGGCTATTTCCAGAAAATTCAAGATAAATATGCATTTTATTGTCATAAAAATCTTACACATATTTTAATCGAAATATTTAGAGATAAATCTTTTGTGAAAATCAGAGAAAATCATTTGAGAAAATAAAGAAAAATTTTCAACTTAAAGGGTAGTCATAAAGCAGACACACGTGGACCTTTCTCTAAAACTGGGAGACCTTAAATCGCGTACTTCCGATGAAATCTCGGTATCGAATTTTTGTGTGAAATGCAATACTTCCTCTGCTTACTATAGTAAACAGCAGAGAGAGTAAACTCGAGGGTCACGTATGGAATTCTAATCATTGATCGCTGTCTTCTTATACCGGCACAGGGTTTGTATGGGCGAGCAGTCTAAGTATACAAAGCCAAATTTTTACCTTCTCTAGCACCTAATTCTACACCGTAGGGTAGAGGAAGTAATCATTTCACTGAAAAAAATCTACATCTATATTTCACCGGAAATAAATGTTTTGAGGTGCCGTGAAAATAAAATAAATTTTTAGGAAAAGGTTGTTGCGCATGTGTCTGTAAACAGCACATGTAAACAAGATAAAATAGAATAAAAACCAAATTGCGTATTTAAGCTCAGCATTTTCCAAGAATAGGACACAAAGATTTTCTTCCCAAAATCTCCCTATTCCAAAGTTAACGTTTACAGAAAAAGTTTTGTTGCTTTTACTATTTAAAATGATTAATAAAATGTATATCTTGAATTTTTTGTGAATAGCTTGTAATGTTCTCTTCATTTGAATTATTTTGTACAACTCGTAAATCATAATGTATAGGCAAAAATTACCCGACGAAACATATAGATCTGTTTAAAACACATGTTTTATTTCAAATAGTTTTGTAGCTCTGTGGAATTTAACACAGAGGAGAAAATAAAAAGTGGTTCATCTGATGCCACTTGTGTCTATCTCGTATGTATGTTTCAAAGTGCTGGTCTATTATACTCCAAAATATTTTTTAATAATTGGATTATAATAGGACATTTATACTGTTAAGGTAGCATAAATAATTATAGGATAATAGGATAATAATTAGGAGATACCTTGTGGATGGATGTGTGGCGGGCAGTTAACCTTCTAAGTCTCATCCCTTTGCCATACCATGTTGCTTCGCCACATGTCCACAAAGGCATGTGTAGAGCAATAGTATCTTTGCTTCTGTGACGGGCAGATGGCAGCTTCGACACGTGTCCACAGACACTTTATACCCCCGCCGCTGAAACATTGCACTTGACAGCTCGCGTTTAAGTTGGTACACTCGCAACAAAACAGATGAAAAGCTTTCCCGTTTGACTTTCTAAGCCAATCACAAGGCAGCATTCCGGATGGTCGATGACAAAGCGGAAGCGGAACCGGAGCTGGAAGCGGCTCTGTTGCCGGATGTAGCTATCCCCAACCACGTGCTTCAGTTTGTGAATCTCTAGCACAAACGTCGAGTTGTTCTTTGCAAGCTACATATCGTTCTTGTTATTTGTGGTTATTGTTTTATAGTTTATTTATTGTTCGTTTATACATATATATATATACATATATATTTATATAGGTATTTATCTGTTTTATATACATTTAAGTCATTATTTATTTATACAAGATTTAAGTGCGACAATGTCTGAAAAACGACGTCTATCGCCGAGTGATGATTCACGAAGTGAAAATCCTTTGCGCCACTTAATAGTCAGGCATTGGAACTATTAAGGAGGACCCAAGAATTCTTTGAACAGGAAAAGGAGTATGTGATGCTTCACAGCCATCCCTCTATTCCTGCTGATAAAGCCGTACACTGTCACTTCAACCCCATCAAATTAGTGTGGAACGACATTAAGGTTTATGTGAGGGAGAACAATAAGTCATTTACCATTACCGAGGTGGAAAGGCTTTTGTGGGAAGGTGTGGTGACGGTGGACGCGGCTTCGTGGAGAAAGAAAGTAGATCATGTGAATAAGCTAAGACGAAAAATATAAGAAATAGACGGAATTATTAGTGAGTGTGAACCATTAATGATATGCCTTGGTGAAGATAATGATGACGGGATTTGGATGGAATTGAGCCATTGCTGTTTTAAATCGTGAATGAAAATAACTTTTGTTATCGCGTGCTAATAATTTGTTTTATTTCTCCTCAATGTGGCAGGCAAGTTTGCATTGTTCTGTTTCTATATTGTCAAAAGTGCGTAATTTATTCTCCATACGCTGCAATGTTTATGCAAAGTTATTTTCAATTAACAATAATAATACAAAATAGTTATTATACATTGACGTTCGCTACTACGTACACTTTTGTATGCGGCTTAAACACAGACAGAACTATCAGCTGTTGTTGTTTACTAGCCACTCTGGCAACGTCGCAACCACAATGTAGCCAACTTTACGCGAAGCCACATGAACTGTCAAGTGCAAAGATTCAGCGGCGGGGTATAGAGCTAGGTAACTGTATCTCCGCTTCTACATGTGTTGGCCAGGTGGCATTAGAGTGCCATCTAGTCTACCTGATTTCATTATCTGTGCATAGATGGCAGAACATTCGCTAATGCCATCTCTGTTCAATTCTACTATTGTTTTGGACTTAAGGTGAAAATTTGGGTGTATTAAATACTCAGGCTAGTATTTAGATTGGCGACTGGAGGAAACACGAAAAAAAAACAGGCAATTTCCCAACTCACGGGATTTGAAGGGCTAGTGCTTTTCTGATATTTACGGGAAAAAAATGAGCCAAGCCATCTTTTAATTAGCTATTTGCGATATTATTGGCGACATCCCAAGATTTTCCCCTAAATAATAAAACTATCACCTGCACGTTGCGATTAGCTGTTGCCCCACGTATGGAGAGCCAATTTGAAGAAGTTGTATTGTAGTTCCACTGTTGGGGAGCCAAAAGTTGATGAAGTAACTGCCCCACGTATGGTACAAAGTTTCCGGTGGCCTTCGCCCTAACGTTTAAAAATCAACTTTGTATTTTTATGTTTCTTTAAATATCATATATATTTATGTTTGCCTCGACTGCGTCAGTATAAATTTGTAGAAACATGTATGTCTTAGCAGGGGGCCATGCGGCTAAAGAATGTAGGCTTACACAAATTATAATTTTTACTTCACTCCTTTTATTAATCCTTCACACGATTAAATAACACTTCACTTGTATAGAGAGCTGTGAGATTATTTATTAATTACTTGGACTTTTTTACACGTAAACTTTATAATATTCTCACATTGAATACGTATTTAGCTGCTCGGGAACGCGTCTAGCGTCCGGTTGGGAACGCTGTCTACTAGCAACTGGCGTTTACCGCTTAAATTTGTAAATTTTTCTATTTCAAGCTCTCTGATTGGCTAATCCTACTCCAATGGAATACTTTTATTTACTTAAGGCTTTTCTAGTTTTTGAGTGGTTATTTATAAACTGTTTTAGATAGTAAATTCATTATTATTCCAAGAATTACTAGTAGCATTATTAAACTTTTTAATTCATTATTGCCTTAAGGTTACCTCATTGTTACCGCATTGCTAGCAACTTTCAACTTCTATTCTCACAGCTCCTACATTATTAAATTACATAACATTCACATATCATTATATATGTACATAATAATGTAAACATAATGCGATGACTGTAACATACATTTTATATATTATTTTTACACATATTTTTGTTTTTAGGCGGGCTGTTATTTTTTTATATTATATAATTAGACTGAAATCATTTAAGTGTTAAAAATACTGCCTCAAATTAAGAATAATTTGTATGAAGAATTCGTAGAATAGATACGGAAATAAACGGTAATGGGTAGAGAGAGCAACGTGACTCGTATTAAATTCCTTTTATCTACATTATACCACTAGCAATTTTACGAAGGAAATGAGGACCATTATGTTTATAATGCTAAAGCTGAAATGGTCAGGGTACTAAAACAGGTCAACTAAGACACTTTCTTGTAATTCTTATTACCCTATTGTTATGCATCTCCCCCCTTCCCAAGAGATGGAAAAATCTAAATCCCGAAAGGAAGGAGCAAAAAGAATGTCTGACATTTAGAACAAATGCTACACCCTTTTCTTGTAGCCCCTTCCTGTGAAGAAATGCTTTACAGTCACTTCTCAAGTGCCAAGTTCTTACTGAGGCGTATTGAGACTGGGCGTGGTGCATGCCTAACTTGGAATTTATTGTGGTAGAGGGGAAGTATGGCTTTGGACATAAGGGTCGCAGATAATAACCTAGTCAAGGTCCGTTACTCTCTTGTACGAGAGTTTCTTGCCAAGTTATACCAACACAAACGCATTTTACTCTCTCTCTCTCTCTCTCTCTCTCTCTCTCTCTATTATATTCAATCCCATAATTCGATAGATTTCACTGGAAATACACGTTTTGAGGTCCCTTGAATAAAATTTTGTTTAAAGAAGTTCATGTATGTCCATCTGCGTGTTTCAGCATAACTCAAAAACGAAAAGCCAGCTAAATACCAAATTTGGTATTTAAGTTCATCTCCAAAGGATGCGACACAAAGATTTTCAAGAAAATCCCCCCACCCCAAATACCGTTTACATAGTAAATGTTTCACAAATTCGTATTTTCTCAAAAATGACTCTTGACGACTTTGATTAAATACCATATGTTTATAATACGGGGTTATTCAAAAAGAGGGAGCAGATTTTAAAAATTTATTTCTAAAAAACAACAATAGATAGACACACATACGATATATCACTGGATGGAAACAAGTTCAGAGTTTATTTTACACGTTCAACATGAGCATTTCCCTTTGAATATGAAACCATCTTCTACAAATTTCTTGTACCAAGAATCTGTTCATTTTAAATCATTTAATTTATTGTAGATATCTTTATGACAAGGCAACTTTTTGTTGAAATCAAAATGAAATACATGCTGCACTGAAACAATGGACTCACTCTTTGCATACTGCACCTCACAAAACGACTTTTCCTGTTGGCAACGCTATTTTTTAAACAAAACTACAGTGCCGCTGTAGGAATTGAATGGAACTAATAGGTAAGGGTTTTAAACTTTGAACGTTACTCTATCTAGTATGTGACGTATGTTTCACTATCTATTGTCGTTCATTAGAAATTAATACTTAAAATCTACTCCTTTTTGAATAACCCTATATTTTCATGAAAAATGAAATGTGTTTTTAATTTTCTGCGAATAGTCTATGAAGTCCTCTTCATTTTGAATGACTTTTGCATAATTTGTAAACCGTTAAGACATACACAAAATCTTACTATACAAAAAATGTAGATCCCGTTAAAGCATACGACTTGTTGACTGATTCTATGGTCTGGTGGTTTGCATGCTAGCTTTCAAATTCAGAGGTGCCGGGTGGAGGATGGAGGGTCTTAATATTTGTTCATCCACTATTATTCCCCATTCTTCCTAGAGTATACAAGTGTGAGTGAGAGTGTAAATGTGTGTGTGTGAATTTAATGTTTATAAAGAAAATCTTACATAAACAAACCCAAATATGCACAATAGTTAACGCGTGAACATTATTGCCGATGGACAATTGTTCCAAGGGTAATACCGTCGATATGAACTTAATAATTTTTGTAACGTTAACCCTTATTGGTTGAATTTTCAAATTCTTACATTTTTACTTTCTCTACTACGTATAGTAAGTAGGGGAAGTATTGTATTCCACCCAAAAATTCGATACCGAGATTTCACCGGAAATATATGTTTGAGACCCCCTGAACA
Source organism: Deroplatys truncata (assembly GCA_030765065.1). NCBI lineage: Eukaryota > Metazoa > Arthropoda > Insecta > Mantodea > Mantidae > Deroplatys > Deroplatys truncata. Next base: position 106,867,120 of record CM060987.1, on the reverse strand, counting down.
TGTCCGTGTGTGTCTGTGAACAGCATAACTCAGAAACGAACAGTCGGATGAACACCAAACTTGGTATTTAGGTTCAGTATCTTCCAGAGATGCGACACGAAGATGTTCAAGAAAATCCCCCCACCCCAGATTACCCTTTACATTTTTCGAAAATTTTGATTTTCTCAAAATTGGCTCTAACGATTTTGATTAAAATATCATATATTTAAGATACTTTCATGACAAATAAAATGTATATCTTGAATTTTCTGAGAATGTCTCGAAAAGTATTCTTCATTGTGAACGACGTTTGCATAACTGGTAAACCATAAGTGATACACAAACTTTTACTACACAAAAAATGCAGATCGCGTTAAAATACACAATTTATGTCATATACATTTTTTTTTTTTTTTTTTTTTTGTTGAGTGAACCATTTTCGAGATATTGCTTGTTATTCCCTTAAATTTTCCATTACTTTTTCTCAAACGGGAATTCGTTATTCATTTTTTTTTCTCCTGGACATACAAAGAGAATGGAATGCGCCACATAGCAAGCAGCTCTTAAAAGATTTGACTACCGCTTAAAGCCTACCATATTCCCTTTGCACCTACAAGAAAATTAGCAATAAGATTAACTTCACGATTAACATGAAGCATATGGAGAATAAGCGTTTGTAAAAATAATTTGTACAAGAGTAGAGAAAGTCATGTGAGTGTAACACATCAGATTTTTTGGTATCAGTTACCATGACATCTATACTCGCCAAAGCAAACCTACAAATACATTTATTTGTCAGTGCTAATAGGGTTTAAACTAAAATAATTTATTTTATTGGTGTTTTAAATGGGGCGCCCTGTGTGTAGTAAAGATTAGATGATAGTGTAGCAGTGTTGCAACCAGCAAGGACATCCTAGTTGAGAATTGGCAGAACCTCCGCTCAGTTAACCACCAAAAGTACTGGCTCTAGTTCTGCGGTAGGTCCGGGATCTGCTGCAGAATTTGGAGATTAATCTCCACTGTGGCGACATGTCGAGGTCAGTGTGAGAACCTTCCCCAAGCAAAATGTGTCCGATATCCGCTCCCTGTGTGTGTGTCTTCCAACCTTTTAAAATAGCACTTCTCCCTCCCTTACCCACATAATGTTGCCAAGAGACCGGAGTACCTCGTTCGATAGAAAAACACTTAATGTGAGAGTGTAGCAACTTGCGTCCTTTACACGCAGCATCGTGTAATGTAATGCATATAAGGTAAACTATGGTCCATTCTTGTAGGAGGAGATTTTATAGTAACAAAAATCTGATGTTTTACTCTCACATGACTTTCTCTACTCTTGAACAAACTATTTTTACAGACTCTTATTCTCCATATATATCATATTAATCGAGATAAACATTTGCAGAAACGATCTTTTGACATGCAAAGAGAATTACATTTTACACATAGCGACCAGTTCTAAAAATATTTGACTATCGCTTAAGGCCTACTATGTTCCCCATGTTTTGTATTTGCAAGGGCAATATAGAAATACAGTAGCCTTTAAGCATAGACACGTCTTAATAGCTGGTTGCTAGGTGCAGCACCATTCCCTTTGCCACAGATTAATACTCTTTGCATATCCAAGACAAAAAAATGAATAACAAATTCCCATTTGAGAAAATAACTATTGAAAAATTTAAGGGAATAACAAGCAATATCTCCAAAATGGTTCACTCAACACAAAAAATGTATATGACATAAATTGTGTATTTTAACGCAATCTACATTTTTATGTAGTAAAATTTTTTCTATCTCTTATGCTTTACCAGTTATGCAAAAGTCGTTCACAATGAAGAATACTTTTGGAGACATTCCCAGAAAATTCAAGATATACATTTTATTTGTCACAAAAATATCTGAAACATATGATATTTTAATCAAAATCGTTTGAGCCATTTTTGAGAAAATTAAAATTTTCGAAAAATGTTCCATGTAAAGGTTAATCTGCGGTGGGGGAATTTTCTTGAAAACCTTCGTGTCGCATCTCTGGAAGATACTGAACCTAAATACCAAGTTTGGTGTTTATCCGACTCTTCGTTTCTGAGTTATGCTGTTCACAGACACACACACACAGACACACTCACCCACACACTCACCCACCCACACACACACAGACACACACACGGACATGTTTCCAAAAAAACTTCTTTTTGGATTCACGGGGTCTCAAAATATATATTTCCGGTGAAATCTCGGTATCGAATTTTTGAGTGGAATACAATACTTCCCCTACTTACTATACGTAGTAGAGAAAGTAAAAATGTTTCTGTGGAGTTATAGTTGTTGACGGGCGATGGTTGTCTTTTTTTGTAGCCGTATCCATTGCTTCAATATCTACTGTTGATTCTGCTGCCGGCTGCTACAGTGGTTGGCTATGAGATGTGTCTCTCAGGGTATACGTAAGCGAATTTTGAAAGGATAACACCAGTTTAAATTGACAAACATTTAATGTGATTTAATACTTGAGCTATTATAGCTAGTTGCCAACCGTCTGGAGATAAAGAATGAAACTTATTATGAATCGCAGCACTCGTAACTGTAACAACTGGCTTATTATATCTGCTAACTTCTGCAGTATCAATTTTACAGTTTGGAATAACTGTTTCCGCAATAAAAGAAACTAGAAGCTTAATTTGCCGTGAGTTGCTAAAATGCTTTCGGCAAAAAGCTCGCGGCTATCGCTAAATCTTGTTCACACATTCGCGTCACTGGGCGCTTAAAAATCACACGAGTAAGTCACATAATTAACTGAATAAGTCTCAAAAAAGTATGTCACTGAATGTATGCACGAAAGAATGTCCATGATTAGAATGCACGCCCTTATATTAACATAAGCTCCGTCTACATATTACTATGCACGCTCCAATCTCTAAATTTTAAGTACGCGCATGTGACACTCTTACTAGGTGGTACCTCCCTAATTCTCAGAATTTTATTCCCTTTCTCTGTTACAGAATTTTTATCTACGTGACTTTGCAAACGAACCTTAACTGCATTCCAAGAATCTTTATGCATAACGCGTTCACCACTTCGGCTGTTGCTAATGATTTCTCTCGCTAATTACCTTTTTCTGCGGACAGTCTTTTCAACTCAAGCTTATTGCATTGTAGATTGATGTAATATATGCAAATTGTCTATTGAATTATTTCTCTATCTTACTATTGTTTCTTTATTTAATTATGTATATCTTGCTGACAATAATTACGGTCACAGTTTAAGGGAGGTTAAAAGTCCTATCCTGCCAATGTTAAATCTACTAAATTTATGAACCCATTAACTTATTAACTATATAATATATCGGAATGAAACTTCTACAGGATATCGATGTATACCTTCTAAGTTCACTGGTATAACGGTAAAAATAGGGACCAACGGAAGAGGCCTCCGAGACTGCACGCAGGCAATCTGGCTCCTTGTGCTTCTACCGTGACCCCTGGGGGGGAGGGATGAGGAGAGAAACCCGAAGGGCAATCAGATCAAGATGACAGAAGGGGTCCCTAATGTTTCCAGACTGAGCGTCTCCAACGCCGCCCAGCCCACCCATGGGGGCCCGAGTCTCCGGGGGGAGAGTTCTTAAAGGACCACCTGCCCAAAAGCACTTAAAGGTAGGTATCCAAGCGAGCAGTCCCTGGACGAGGTCAGAAAAAATCCTCCACAGGTCACACAGCCACCGCTCAACTGCAACCCGCCGAACACCGTCGCCAGGTTCTACAACCCTGAAACTCATAACAACGGAGATGATAGGTACAGGAAATGAGGAGCAGGAGAGTTGTGGTGTCGACCTCCGTGGTGTAGTGGTTACCATGCTAGCCTCTAGTTCCCGAGGTCGCGGGTTCAACCCGGTGGAGGGCCATGGATTTTTTTCGGGCGTAAAAATCATTAACATGGCTTCCTTCGGAAGGGGGTCCCATGTCGTAGATTTACGGCACGTAAAAGAACCTCAAGCCTGATAAAGAGGCGTCTGATCAAAATTACCGTCTTTCACGCCCAATACAGATAAGGACACTAAGGACCACAGCAGTTAAAGAGCGTCTATAAATAAAACTCAATTCAGGAGTGTGTTATAACCGATGCCGAATGTAGGATGGTTCGAATACCACCTGTATGAAACAGTTTCGCTACAATTGATATACAAGGACAGGCTAAACCAATAAACATATTTCAGCCTTCTAGAGGAAGGAGTGAAGAATTATTTCTATGTGCCGTTAAACTGGACGACAAATACATGAATATGATAGCATTCATCAGCGACATGGAGACGAAAGTTAAAGTTATTACTGCCATCTAACGGCAATAAGAAAGCTGTAGCGCGTGTGAAACTCAAGGTTTAAGTGCATTAAAATAATAAAACACAAAATTTTCTTAACTTCCGTCTTTATTTCTAAGTTTTTATTATATTATGGCGGCCCAGTGACCGAGTATTCAGACCGCTCGCGTCCCATAAAGGCAGCCCGGGTTCGATCCCAGGGATCCGCATGTGGGATTTGTGGTATAATCATTTGTGCTCCATAATCACCTTTCCTTTCTCCATTTCGCCCTCGTTTCATATCACCTTCATCACCTTCACTCATACCTGGCTACGAGCCGATCCCCCGTTCTGGGTTCTTCATTCTCTGCTTCCATGTTCGTCTGCTCTTCGATAGGCCTCTGACCCTAGGCACGGTTATAAAGCCTTACATACGAGCAGGTTAAGCGACTAAGTATGTACTGCTTTATATTTAGCATCCAAATTCAACGAAGCACTGCCTTAATGATACTCCCCTAGTGAGAACATAGGCAACTAGCTTATAATGTTACCCTTCGACAGTAGATTACACTGCCAATCTAGTGCTAGAACTATGCTTGAGAAACAGGAGGTCACGCTCGCAGAGGGTGGGGCTAGATTTATCAATACCAGCATAAACAGTTGCATTCCATTATGGGCCACCTTTTATGCACTTCAGCACATATAATACGGTCGCTGTTAATGCGAGCTTATATAAATGAAAAAGAAATACTTTTCTGCCTGCCATAGAAATTCCTGATGATTTCGGACAAGAGAAACTTTCCCTGTTAACAAAAGGAGGTTTGTCGAAGTGCGTATTAATTAGAGCAGTCCAAGTAGAGCGCGACATTCCGTCACGTTAGAATGTGGATCCCACACAATTCCTGTCAACAATTTAACGGTGTTTTACACAGAATTCCTGCAGCTTGCCAGTAAATGAGGTTAGTGTGGCTGTGTGGGCGTTTATTGCTTCTGCTTTAATTAGGCGGCATATCAACTCTTTCTAGCTATAACTACTTCTCAGAATCCTTTACCTACCTCAATACATGTGCGTGTATACAAGGTATTAGTATCTGAGTGGCCACATAACGGCGGTTTCCTTGTGATATGGTATACCAAAAGGACGATCGAAGCTTCTCAGGTAATGCAGTTACAGTTTTTGGTTGTGATACGTATAAGATTAGTCTAAATTCAGTTGCAGTTTCAAGTGTTCAAGCTTTGCTTAGCAAGGTTTTAGAGTCCACTACAATTCCTTCCTAAATAAACGAAATGTTATTTCCACAAGAAAAATCTGTGTGTTGCATTCACATGTCTTTCTCTACCCTCTCGTCTATAAGCTATTCCTCTAAAAGTTTATTCTTCTATCTAAGTATTTCTTTATTATACATTTGCACAAGGATACACTAGGTTAAAGCAATTCAGATTTTTAAAAAGCGGACCTCTAATAATTGCTTTGAAATTCAATGCTCTTTGCATGACCACAAGAAAAACGAATAGCGACGTATCAGTTGAAGTGTCGGTGGGAGTCTCGGCGTTGCATGGCAGGGAAAAAGGCTGTAACATTTAGTGCCCCGGAATGCGGGCGATCTTCGAGTTCCTCCCACAAGTAGGGATTGCAAGTCTGCAGGGGGGAGCCGGTTATACTCCCTGCCACCGGGGAGTTTCCACCTGGAAAATTTAAGGACCCTGCCCTTCCTTCCCGGGGGCACCCCGTAACGTATTAGGCACAAAATATCTTTCCGGTTCTGGCCATTCGTCATATGTCAGAAAAGCACCTATAAGTACTTAAAAATTCAAACCAATAAAAAAAAGAATATATCACGCTGTTAACGATACAAAAAGTGTTATTTGACATAAATTATATGCTTTAACGTGATATAAGTTTTACATTCTCTACTACGTATAGTAAGTACGAGAAGTATTGTATTCCACCCAAAAATACGATATCGAGATTTCACCGGAAATACACGTTTTGAGGCCCCCTGAATCCAAAAAAGCATTTTTGGAAACATGTCCGTGTGTGTGTGTGTGTCTGTGTCTGTCTGTCTGTGAACAGCATAACTTCAGAAACGAACAATCGGATAAACACCAAACTTGGTGTTTATGTTCAGTATCTTCCAGAAATGCGACACGAAGATCTTCAAGAAAATTCCCCCCATCTCAGATTACCCTTTACATGGAACATTTTTCGAAAATTTTAGTTTTCTAAAAAATGGCTCTAACGATTTTGATTAAAATATCATAAATTTAAGATACTTTCATGACAAATAAAATGTATATCTTGAATTTTCTGGAAATGTCTCCAAAAGTATTCTTCATTGTGAACGACGTTTGCATAACTGGTAAACCATAAGAGATAGACAAAAGTTTACTACACAAAAATCTAGATCGCGTTAAAATACACAATTTATGTGATATACATTTTTTTTTGTTGAGTGAACTATTTTCGAGATATTGTTTGTTATTCCCTTAAATTTTCCAATACTTATACTTTTTCTCAAATGGGAATTGGTTATTCATTTTTTTTTATGTCCTAGTAATGCTAAGAGAATGAAATTCTCCACATAGCAACCAGCTCTTAAAATATTTGACTATCGCTTAAAGCCTAGCAATTCCCCTTGCATCTACAAGAAAATTAGCAATAAGTTTAACATCTCGATATTTCGGTTAACATGAATCATATGGAGAATAAGCGTTTGTAAAAATAGTTTTACGTGAGTAGAGAAAGTCATGTGAGTGTAACACATCAGATTTTTCTTTTTTGAGTCATGCTGCTCTCTCTCTCTCTCTCTCTCTCTCTCTCTCACACACACACAATTTTTGGAGGGAATACAGTATTTCCTCTGCATGCTATAGGTAGGTGGTAGAGAAAGTAAACAAACAAACAAACAAAACTGAAATGTTAAACTGTCTTTGTGTGACCCTGACCTATTGAAATCCACATGTTTTGAACATGAACAAGCACTGGCCAGTAATTTTCTCCTTTGGCGCTATGCAGTGATGTCACCATCCATGAGCCTTGGCATAGGAAGTGCGTACCTTTTACATCACTGAACTGCCGAGGTCATACGAGTCATTTGTATTCTGTACCTCTAGCAAAGTACACGCTGTACAAAGTACACAACCTGGTGACAATATCTCTGAGTAGATTTAAATGTAATCTTTGATATGTGCCTAATAAGAAACAATGTTTATTTCTTTCTCTACCGCTTACCCAAAGCAGCGGAAGTAGTGCATTAGATAAAAAAAAGCTGATGTGTTTCATTCATATAACTTTCTCTATCCCCTATCGTTTATTAGTTGTGTATACAAATTATTCTTACAGAGTTAATTTTTTATCTACTTCAGAGACAAACCTCTGCAAAAATAGCTACGTTACACCTTTCGTTTCAGTACAAAGGGAATAGCAATAGTGAAATGTTTAAGAACAGGACGCTATACGCTGTCCTTAAAATGTCATACTCTTTCCATGTATTCACGAGAAGCGACGGGACTTGAAAAGAATGACAAAGTATTGAACAAATCGATCCATTAATAACGAATATCTCGGAAATGGCTGATGCCATAAAATGAGTTATTTAAATTAATTGCATGTTTTAAAGAGATCTACCCTTTTTGTGCAGTACTTTTCGTCTATCACGTAACTTTTACCACGTATACAAGATTATACAAAATGGCTTGCAAATGAAGACCTCACAGGCTATTCCCAGAAAATTCAAGATATACATTTTATTTCTCATGTAAATATCTTTAATACATGGTATTTTAATCAAAATCGTCAGAACGATCTTTTAGAAAATAAAACATTTCGAAAATTGTTCCATGTAAAGGGTAGTTTAGGGTGGGAGGGTTTCCTTGAAAATCTTTGTGTCGCATCTTTGGAAGCTGATGAACCTAAGTACCAAGTTTGGTATTTATCCTACTTTTCGCTTTTTAATTAAAGTTGAGCATTTTTGGATTCGGGGATCTAAAAAAACGCATTTCCAGTGAAATCCCGATATTAAATTTTTAGGTGGAACGCAGTACCTTTGCTACATACTATGTACTGGTAGAAAAAGTAAAAATTAATATCGAGGTTTCACCGAAAATCCTAAATAAGATAGCAATTAGGTACAAATAGCGTAACATTTCAGGTGCGTTCGCAAAATATTGTGCCTTGTCTTCTGATATTTAATAAACACTTTAAGAAACAAATCCAAGACCGTGTAGCCCTTAAATTTGGATCAATCAGAAACAAATTGTAGCCATGAATATCTGCTTAGAATTTGTTAATATTATTTATTCAGTAACACCTTCACTTGTTTGTTTATCATTTAAGAAACACCAATATAACCGACTTGATATCGTCTTATTTTGTCGCAGTAATCTAACTCGTGTTATCTTATTTGCTGGGTGCCTGATATTGTTTTATTATTTGGAATTTTGGGTTCTTTGTCCTCCGGCTAGCTATTATTACTCAGTCGAGCAAGTATCTCTGAGCAGGGCGTGTAAACGGAAAGGAGTTGTTGCTAAAAGATAACACTGATAAAATAATTTGTTTCTACACTTTTATTGCCGTCACACTTAATTAATAATTCACATATTTAATCCTTTATACACGCCTGACTGAAACTGTTATATTTCCGAATGTAATTACTGTTGTATTAGTTGCCGCGTACTTCACATTTTGTAATTAACTTTACGACGTGTACCTCGCGAGAGATTCTTCCAAACTGTATGACGTACACCTCACGAGAGATTCCTTAGAACTGCGCGACACATGCTTATGGCTCGAGAATATATACTCCTTCACCCCGAAATGCCTAAACATTATAATAGAGCTGCTATTGGTTACCAAATCGCGCCAACATTAGCGTCTGTTTTGTCAGCCAATCACTACTACTAACATATATACTCTAGGGAAGATATTCCCTCCATTTCTAAAGAAAGGCACGCTACCCTGACGTCATTTGTTTGTTTCTTCTTAGTGATAAACAACTCACCCCCTCGGTTTATTGTTACCCACTTCTATTGTCAGTTTCAGTGAGGTCGTGTAAACTTATTTCCTAACAACACTTATAGCTAACAAACAACTAAAATCCTGTACATACAATAATATTAATTTACACTACAACCACTCTGGCATTCACAGTGCTGTGATATAAAATATAGCGTCAATTTTACAAGCCTGTTTTCATGAGTGAGATTTTAACGTGACGGTGTATATTATGTATTTAAATTTATGAGACTCCCTAAGGCTTTGTTTGCTTTCAATGGTAGATTTAGTGCTGTTTTTATTCTGACATCTATTTCCAAGAGCTTGCAGATGCATCCAGAGGCCTTTAAGGTCTGAATTCATAATAATAACTTAAAATAAAAAATATAATTGTTTACTTCAGCCAAGTTGCAGTTGATTAACTCATTTAAGCCTTAATAAAGTATAATTTAATATATAACCGCAGAGAGCAATTCAACTGTGTTGTACGCGAACATACACAAACCATTACACCATAAAGATAATGGCTGAGAAGTGAGTCTTAAAATGAATAATAACCGCGTTTCGGCTACTGCATTGGATTGTATCCAGTCGTATTCCGCTCTAATGACAATAATAATAAAAAATAGTATATTAATTTCTCCTACCGAGTTTCATTAAATTACGTATACATTTGATTGAATATTTCTTTTAGTAAGCAAAGCCAGCTTCCAGCTTTTAAAAATTGCTCGAAAACCTTCGGTTCTAACCTCGGAAGTGTTAGGCTATGTAACTAATAAATTATGATAGAATTCTTTTAAGACTCATTTAAATTATCCTTAGTTGTGTATAAATTTCAACCACATTTTAAAAATATTAGCAAATTTTCTTTAAACAGCTATACATTAAATCTGAACTCCGTACCTGCTGCGGCTGGCGAATTATTTTATGCGGTCCAGCAGACAGACGAAACAATGTTATTAAGTGCTCAGTAGTAGTGAATGCAAATTCTAAGATATGTGTATTTGTGTGTGTTTGTTTGCATACTGAAAGTGTAACTAATACTAAATTTCGTATTTAAATCAGGCGCCTTTTAAGCATGCAAGATGATTTTCAGAAACCCTTAAAAAACAGAATATAATATATATATTTTATTTTCCGAAAAATGGTCTAAACAGTTTTCATTAAAATATCGTATGTTTGAGATATTGGTATGGCTAATAAAACATTTCTTTCAGATTTCTGTAAATAGTCTGTAAAGTTCGGTTCATTTCCATTAAATTTTGATATAGGTTAGAAGCAATAACAGATAAAAAGTGTCTACTACCAGGGACGTAGCAATATTTGGGGGGATAAGCCTCCCCGAAATCAAATTAAATATTTTTCTCCATTCTCGATTTCCATTCAAGGTACAAAGAACGTACATGACACTAATACAAGTATATGAAAGTCTAGAGTTACTGAATCGTACATTTATCAGTGGACGCTTTAGGCAGGCCGTTTGGATGTAATGTTATATCAAGTTGAAGTGCCATAGGATTTAACAATAAGGTAGGTCAAACTTTCAGGGCACATTCCTCACGCGTGGAAGAAGAAAATATGTTATATGGATATGGGTTGGAAAGGCTTTATTTCATGCTAGAACACATTTTCTGAAACACTCCTCGTACATTAATCATGGGAAACACAGGAACAGAATGTTCCAGCATAGCACATGGAAACACTTTCTTATATGAAATGTTCAAAACGCCCTCTTGGTTACGTCTGCTTAAATTGTAATTCTTAAGTTCACCGTCAGTGTTCTGCATTCCATTTGAACGAAGGTAATGTGGGCATGCGACTCGCTTCATTGCTTGTATTGACATGCGAATCGTCCAATTGCTTGTATAGACATGTGACTCGTCTAATTGCTTGTATTGACATGTGGATCGCTTCATTTCTTGTATTGACATGCGACTCACCTCATTGCTTGTATTGACATGTCACTCACTTTATTGATTGTATTGACATGCCACTCACTTTATTGCTTGTACTGACACGAGACTCGCTTTATTGCTTGTATTGACATTCGACTCATCTAATTGCTTGTATTGACTTGTGGATCTTTTCGTTGATTGTATTGACATGCGACTCGCCTCATTGCTTGTATTGACATGCCACTCACTTTATTGTTTGTAGTGACATGCAACTAATCTAATTGCTTGTATTGACTTGTGGATCTTTTCGTTGCTTGTATTGACACGCGACTCGCCTCATTGCTTGTATTGACATGCCACTCACTTTATTGCTTGTACTGATATGCGATTCATTCCATTGCTTGTATTGACATGAGATTCACTCCATTGCTTGTATTGACATGCGATTCATTTTACAGCTTATATTGGCATGGGACTCGATTCAATACTTGTATTGGCAAGTAACTCGCTTCAATACTTGTATTGACCTGCAATTCACTTCGTTGCTTGTATTGACATGAGATTCGCTTCGTTGCTTGTATTGATATGCGACTCACTTCATTGCTTGTATTGACATGCGACTCACTTCATTGCTTGTATTGACATGCGACTCGCTCCATTGCTTGTGTAGACATGCGACTCGCTCTATGGCTTCCATTCACATGCAACTCACCCCATTGCTTGTATTGACATGCGACTAACCTCACTACTTGTACTGACATGCGACTTGCCTCGTTGCTTGTATTGACATGCGACTTGCCTCGTTGCTTGTATTGACATGCGACTCGCCTCGTTGCTTGCATTGACATGCGACTCGCCTCGTTGCTTGCATTGACATGCGACTCGCCTCGTTGCTTGCATTGACATGCGACTCGCCTCGTTGCTTGCATTGACATGCGACTCGCCTCGTTGCTTGCATTGACATGCGACTCCTCAAATTGCTTGTATTGACATGCAACTCACTCCATTGGTTGTCGTCCTGCGTGGTGTAGTGGTTACCATGCTAGCCTCTAATTCTCGAAGTAGCGGTTTCAAACCCGACGGACGAGGGCGATGGATTTTTTCGGGCGTAAAAATCCTTAGCATGGCTTCCTTCGGAAGCGAAGTAAAGCCGGTGGTCCCGTGTCGTAGATTTACGGACGTAAAAGAAGCCCAAGCTGATAAAGAGGGACGCTAAGAACCATAGCAGTTAAACAGCGTCCATAAATAAAACTGAATTTACCTCATTGCTTGTGTTGACATGCCATTAACTCCATTGCTTGTGGTGAAATACGATTCACTTCATTGCTTGTGTTGACATGCGGTTAACTTCATTACCTTACTACACATAGCATCAGTTGTTTAGTGTTGAATTTGGCAAGCACGTAACTGTTTACTAGTGTTCATCACGGAGTTTGTTTCCAGTACAGCGCAATGGAAGTGTACACACATACGGAGTTGGCAAATGCTCATTTGATATATGGATTAGCATACCGCGCTCAACGTTTGTATCAGGAGAGATTTCTAGAATGAATGTGCCTCGACAGAAGGCGCTTGAAGCAATTGATCGCCATCTTAAGGAACATGAGACGTTTAAGACTGTACCCGCGACTGGGAGAATCCTTGTAGGACGAGAACACCTCAACTGGAGGAGACATTTCTTCATGTAGTTGACGAAAAGCCTGATGCCAGCGTCAGACAATTAACTGCAACAAGACATAATGTTGACCACATGACTGTCTGGAGAGTGTTATATGAGAACCTGCTGTGTCCAGCGTGTGCAGACACTACCAGCTGCTGATTTAACTGCACGCGTATACTTATGCAAATGAGTTTTTTATCAATGTGTTAACTGTTATTTTAGTGCAACTATGTTAAGGCGTCGTTTTAACATGATACATTTTCAGCACCTATGGGCTGACGTGAATCCTCACGCAACTGAACTGTCACGTCATCAACAAAGACTTTCTGTCAAAGTTTCGGCCAGCATTGTGTTTTACTTTCTCCACTACGTATAGTAAGTAGGGAAAGTATTGTATTCCACCCAAAAATTCGATACCGAGATTTCACCGGAAATATATGTTTTGAAACCCCCTGAATCCAAAAAAAGCATTTTTGGAAACATGTCCGTCTGTGTGTCTGAACAGCATAACTCAGAAACGAACACTCGGATACACACCAAACTTGGTATTTAGGTTTAGTATCTTCCAGAGATGGGACACGAAGGTTTTCAAGAAAATCCCCTCACCCCAGATTACCCTTTACGTGGAATATTTTTCGAAAATTTTAATTTTCTCAAAATGGCTATCGATTTTGATTAAAATATCATGTGTTTAAGATATTTTCATAACAAATGAAATGTATATCTCGAATTTTCTGGGAATGTCGCCAAAAGTATTCTTCATTGTGAATGATTTTTGCATAACTGGTCAACCATAAGAGATAGACAAAATTTTACTCCACAAAAATGTAGATCGCGTTAAAATACACAAATTTATGTCATATACATTTTTTTTTGTTGAGTGAACCATTTTCGAGATATTGGTTGTTATGCTGCATCTAGTAACCAGCTATTAATATATATGTCGATGCTTAAAGGCTACTGTATTTTTATATTGCCCTTGCAATTACAAAACAAGTGGAACATAGTACGCCTTAAGCGATAGTCAAATATTTTAGAACTGGTCGCTATGTTTAAAATATAATTCTCTTTGCATGTCAAAAGATCGTTTCTGCAAATATTTATCTCGATTAATATGAAATATATGGAGAATAAGAGTTTGTAAAAATAGTTTGTTCAAGAGTAGAGAAAGTAATGTGAGTGTAACAAATCAGATTTTTATTGTTAGGGCCTTAAGTTCTTCCACCCAGGCTTAACGGGTAAACTTATTATGCTTTCTTAGAGGATTCTCCACCTGTACTACTAAATGTGCCTTTACCAGTGCGACGAAACATGTAGGTTCATGGAGCTCCTCCTAAATTCAGTGTTAATGTCCGTCGGCTTCTAAACACATTCCGCGTCAGTTAGATAGGTAGAGGTGGACCAATTCCCTGGTCTCTGCGCTCTCCAGAAATATATACTCGCTCACTAGACCTTTATTTGCATGGGCATTTGAAAGCTCTTCTGTGAAAGATGCAAATGGTTTTTGTGTCCGTATTGTAAAAAGCTCCAGGGACACATCAGCGCATTTAAGATCAACGGGAAGGAGGTTGATGCTAACGGAGGGCATTTTAAACAGTTCATGTATGAAAGAATTTCATGTGTTATGCTGGTTTGATCTGTTCCTATGTATTTTCTAGAATAATGTACTATGAAGAATTATAGCAAATAGTTGTAACATGGAAATAAAACTTTTCCGGATCCATGTCCATAAACATATTTTCTTCTGTGTGGAGGAATGTGTCCAAAAAGTTTGGCCGTACCTTGTTGTTACATTCTGTTTATCTTGCTAGAAATCTTGATCATAGTATAGCCTTTTCTGCTTTGACTATGTTGTGGGCTAATGTGGATTATATTGTTTAATTGATTACATCGCAAACTTGTCATTGTACATGTTCAGCAGTCATGTGTATGCAAGGAAATACTGCACAAATAACGCAACAAACACAAATAACACAAGAGTAAAAGAAATGGCATAGACGTATAAAATATAACTGCAAGTTGAAGCGAAGAACCCAAACCGAATAATGTATGCAGTTAACGAATGAATGACTGTGGGACGAATGAGCCACTGTTATCATAACACGTTCACTTGTGTTTTCCTAGCGTACCGCTAATGTGAGACCTCAGATCTCAGAACTGGCGTTATGGTTCCGAATACCGCAATAAATGCGCAGTGATGATCCAGCACAATGACTTGAAAAAAACTGATGTGTTACACTCACATGACTTTCTCTACTCTTGTACAAACTATTTTTACAGACGCTTATTCTCCATATGCTTCATGTTAATCGAGATGTTAATTTTATTGCTAATTTTCTTGTAGGTGCAAGCGGCTTTAAGCGATGATCAAATCTTTTAACGCTGGTTGCTATGTGGAGCATTCCATTCTCTTTGCATGTCCAGGACATAAAAAAAAGGAATAACGAATTCCCATTTAAGAAAAAGTATAAGTATTGGAAAATTTAAGGGAATAACAAGCAATATCTCGAATATGGTTGACTCAAAAATGTATATGACATTAATAGTGTATTTTAATGCGTTCTACATTTTTTGTGTAGTAAAATTTTGCCTCTCTTATGGTTTACCAGTTTTGCAAAAGCCGTTCACAATGAAGAATACTTTTGGAGACATTCCCAGAAAATTCGAGATATACATTTCATTTGTCATGAAACTATCTTAAACATATGATATTTTAATCCAAATCGTTAGTTATTTCTGGGAGAATTAAAATTTTCGAAAATTGTTCCATGTAAAGGGTAATCTGGGGTATTTTCTTGAAAACCTTCGTGTCGCATCTCTGGAAGATACTGAACCTAAATACCAGGTTTGGTGTTTATCCGACTCTTCTTTTGTGACTTATACTGTTCACAGACACAAAGACACACACACGGACATGTTTCCAAAAATGCCTTTTCTGGAATCAGGGGTCTCAAAACATATATTTTTGGTGAAATCTCGGTATCGAATTTTTGAGTGGAATACAATACTTCCCCTACTCAGTATACGTAGCAGAGAAAGTAAAAATATTGTTGTAAATCTTCTTGTAGCTGATACGATTTTTCATTTTGTTTCACCTCTTGGACAGTCTCACAAAGTAGGGTTGAGACATATGCCCTAGAAGCCTCAATACAAAACTGAGCAAAGGTTTGAAGAAATTAGGGGAATTATCCAAAAGTTAGGCAGAAAGTTAATCAGTTTGCCGTGCGTGGATTTGGAGACAAAGCCAGTAAGTCAAGGATGTAAAAGATAGAAAAAGGTGAAGTATAAACTGTTATAAAGAAATCTGATGCCTTACATTCACATAACTTTCTCTACCCTCTACCCTCTATCACCTTATTAGTGGATATACAACTAGTCTTACTAAAGCTTATTACTTTTCTCTACTACGTGTAGTAAGTGAAGTATTGCATTCCACCCAAAAATTCAATACCGAGATTTCACAGGAGATATATGTTTTGAGGTGCCCTGAATGCATATTACGCATTTTTGGAAACATGTCCGGTGTGTGTTTGTGTGTCTGTGAACAGCATACGATAACTCATAAACGAACAGTCGGATATTCAGTATCTTCCAGACATGCGACAGGAAGGTTTTCAAGAAAATCCCCCACCCCAGATTACACTTTACATATAGGTAACATTTTTCGAAAATTTTAATTTTCTCAAAAATGGCTCTTAACGATTTTGATTAAAATATCATATGTTTAAGATATTTTCATGACAAATGAAATGTATATCTCAAATTTTCTGGGAATGTCTCCAAAAGTATTCTTCATTGTTAACGACTTTTGCATAACTGGTAAACCATAAGAGATAGACAAAATTTTTCGTCACAAAAGATGTAGATCGCGTTAAAATACACAATTTATGTCATATACATTTTTGTTGTTGAGTTAACCATTTTCGAGATATTGCTTGTTATTCCTTTAAATTTTCAAATACTTATACTTTTTCTCAAATGGGAATTCGTTATTCATTTTTTTGTCCTGGTAATGCAAAGAGAATGGAATACTGTACATAGCAACCAGCTTTTAAAATATTTGACTATCGCTTAAAGCCTAACAAATTCCCCTTGCATCTACAAGAAAATTATCATTAAGATTAACATCTCGATATCTCGATTAACACGAAGCATATGGAGAGTAAGCGTTTGTAAAAATAGTTTGTACAAGAGTAGAGAAAATCATGTGAGTGTAACACATCAGATTTTTTTCCTATCTACTTCATTTTAATCCAAATATGCTTTGATGATATAGCTACCGTAGCGCATTTGCGATTGTAGCTACATTACACATTTCGTTATAGATTCAAAGGGAACAGTCATAGTCAAATGTATAAAAACTGAACGCTATACGTTGACCTTAAAATTCCACACTGTTTTCTTGTGATGGCGATAAACAGCTGAATGCTGGCAGAACTTCAAGAGAAAGGCCAAGTATTGAAAAATGTAAACCATTAATATGGGATGACAGAAATGGCTGATGCCACAAAAAGCTTATTTAAATAAACTGTGTTTTAAAGAGACCTACTTTTTTGTGCAGGACGTTTTCGTCTATTATTTAACGTTTACCAGTTATACAAGATCATACAAAATTTCTCCTGGATTGTAAGGATTTCACAGGCTGTTCCCAGAAAATTCAAAATGTACATTTTATTGGTCAAGTAAGTATCTTTAATATGGTGTTTTAAACAAAATCGTTACCCATTGTTTTTAAAAAAATTCTTGAAAACCTTCGCGCCACATCTTTGGAAGATAATGAACCTAAATATATAAAGTTTGCTATTTATCCACTTTTGGTTTTGAGTTTGGTGTTCACAAATTGAAATTGAGTTTTATTTATGGACGCTCTTTAACTGCCGT
The DNA here is from genome assembly GCA_030765065.1 of Deroplatys truncata. Taxonomy (NCBI): domain Eukaryota; kingdom Metazoa; phylum Arthropoda; class Insecta; order Mantodea; family Mantidae; genus Deroplatys; species Deroplatys truncata. The sequence continues at coordinate 106,849,427 of CM060987.1, read as the reverse complement.
GGTCCTTAGCGTCCCATTCTGTATTGGGCGAGCAAGACCAGAGAACTCTTTATCAGGCTTGAGGTTCTTTTACGTGCCGTAAATCTACGACACAGAACCACCGGCTTTACTTCCCTTCCGAAGGAATCCGTGCTAACGATTTTTACGCCCGAAAAAATCCATCGTCTTCCGCTGGGTTTAAACTTGCGACCTCGGGAACGAGGGCGCGCGCGGACGTTTTTCTAAAAATTGTTTCTTTTTATTTAGGTGTCTCAAAACATGCACTTTCGATGAAATCTGGCATAGAATTTTTTTCTCTACCCACTATATACGTGGTAGAGAAAGTAATAAGTTTTGTAGAAGCTATATAAAAATGTGAGTACCGAAAGTCGTGTGAATGTAACACAGTGATTTTATGTATGTGTTGAGGAAAACTACAACATGGAAACAGTTTATTTTTGTATTATTATTATTATTATTATTATTATTATTATTATACCTACTACAATTTGTGGTTGTAAAAACACTGGCCTCTGGTTTAAACTGCCGCGCACACAAAGATAGTACAGCGCGCTTTACGGTAAAATTAATAGAGAAGGCGGTGTACGCTTCACAAGACAGAATGACAAGAGAACATACAGCAAGTGACACTGAGGAGGGATGTCGCAAGTGAGTGATGACGTAATGGGTTTTGTGGCAGCTGCATGCAAATTGCTGTCCGGCCCCTGTCTTGGAGAGTGGCCCATGCTGTACGTGCTTGTCCCAGTGAGACACTTTGGGGAGGGGGAACAAGGCAACGTGCCACAACATTGTGTCTCAACACGTTTCTTACCTTCACAACAAGTGGACTCTGGCGTCAGGACTCTGTTCCCTCAAGCGTATACTCCTTCGGAGATTGTAAACAACATTTGTATTGGATATTTTTTAGACTCCTACTAAAATGTTTAAGCAAAGACAGCCATGAAAACTGATAAACAGGTCAATTTTAGTTGGTAATTTTGAGTATTTAAGATGATTACAACAAGAATGTCTAGTCAAAGTGTTAATTTTAAGTATATAAGGTACCTAATTTGCATATTAATGCCATAAGAAAGACGCCCCTTTCCACAACATTTCTTTGATACAACGCGGTCGATTTATGGTAAGGCCGCGGATCGCACTTGTGTGTTTTCCCGCATACTGTCTATTACATTAGGGTTTTTCGTTCCGTAACTCCCGCGTTACTTATTCACGAGGGAAAGTAACATACACTATAATTACTAAGCTTGTTATAAGTGGTGTTAGAAATGTGTCCAACTGCATGAAGACATTCCTGGTATCTTTGGATGAAATTTCCATTTACACGTCTAACTTCCTGCGTAATGTTCATAATTTCTGTTTTTATATTGTCCTTAAGTTCGCCTATCGTGTGGAGATTGTTCCTATAAACTTTTTCTAGGGGTTCCCCACAAATAGATGCACCAACATTTTCCTCCGTTTGGAAATTCATTTTTGTTTCTTAGGTTTAGCGTTTAGCGATCCCGTTGTTCTAAACTTATTAACCAGACGTCTAACAGTTTTTCTACTTGGACTTGGAATACAAAGAAATTTCTTTTAAAATTGTCTACATAATTCGCAGTTCATAACTCAGCACGAATACAAAGCAGCTACTGAAGCACAGGTGATAAAGATAACCTTGAACGCCTCATGCAAAGCCAGTTACGCATCGGAAAAGTGCTGAAGTCACTGCAGTACGTGCTACGCATATAGCCAATATATGACCTCACCTTAAAGCGACCGCACTATATATATTCAAAATTCCAAGCATGGTTCTATGGAGTATGGAATTGTATTGTGATGAAGTGAGAAAAACGAGCGGAAACATTGAAATAATGAGAATAACTACTTACTAGCATAATTTCTAGAAGGAAGGTTTAGAGCAAAAGAACATATCGGATAAAAAGTATTAAAATAAATTATTGAGGTGCGGAGACGATGAAGAAAGCGGAAAGGAGGAAGAATGGAAGAACTAGTGAAGGAAGTGTCCTTGATCAGAAAACTATAATCGATTGGTGTATCTACTAGTGAAATTTAATAAGCTTTAATAATGTTGCCTATGCCTTCGTCGTAAAAATGAAGTTTGTGCTATCTGAATCCATTTCTGTGTAGGTATTTATGGTAGTTAATTTAAATTTCGTAAAGAAATAGCCTCTTACAGAAATGATACATAGAATTTTCAAGACATAGTAGTCAGTAGAAACAGTCCTGTTACCATCTTAAATAAGAATCTTTTGATGTATCTATGAGCGAGTGGTCCCAAAGGCCCGGGTTCAATTCCCGGCTGGGGCGGGAGTGTTTTTCTTCAATATTCTCCTCAGAATCTGAAGTATGAGTGTAGAATGTGTTTAATGTTAAACATGACTAAAACACAACGTTAAAGAATCTGCAGTCAAAGCACCGAATATGACTATAAAGAGGATTATACAGAGTGGACCATTTAAGTTTATACTGTAACATATCTCCAAAACTAAGCCTTGTAAAAGAAATATCCTGAATAAAAGTTGCTTGATATTATGGGGGAAAATAAATGCCATTGGTCGTGTTTTCTTTGGAGGACGTTATGATAGTCATTTTATCACCAATTTATTTATTACTTTCTCTACTACGTATAGTAAGTAGGGGAAGTATTGTATTCCAACCAAAAATGCGATACCGAGATTTCACCGGAAATATATGTTTTGAGACCCCCTGAATCCAAAAAAAAGCATTTTTGTAAACATGTCCGTATCTCTCTCTCTCTCTCTCTCTCTGTGTTTGTGTGTGTGTCTGTCTGTCTGTCTGTCTGTGAACAGCATAACTGTCGGATAAACACCAGTCGGATAAACACCAAACTTGGTATTTAGGTTCAGTATCTTCCAGAGGTGCGACACGAAGGTTTTCAAGAAAATCCCCCACCCAAGAATACATGGAACATTTTTCGAAAATTTTAATTTTCTCAAAAATGGCTCTAACGATTTTGATTAAAATATCGTATGTTTAAGATATTTTCATGACAAATAAAATGTATATCTTGAATTTTCTGGGAATTTCTGCAAAAGCATTCTTCATTGTGAACGACTTTTGCATAACTAGTAAACCATAAGAGACAGACAAAATTTTACTACACAAAAAATGTAGATCGCGTTAAAATACACAATTTATGTTATATACATTTTTGTTGTTGAGTGAACTATGTTCGAGATATTGCTTGTTATTCCCTTAAATTTTTCAGTACTTATTTTCTCAAATGGGAATTCCTTATTCAGTTTTTTGTCTTGGATATGCAAAGAGTATTAATCTGTGGCAAAGGGAATGGTGCTGCACCTAGCAACCAGCTTTTAAGAGATATGTCTATGCTTAAAGGGTACTGTATTTCTATATTGCCCTTGCTAATACAAAATAAGGGGAACATAGTACGCGTTAAGCGATAGTCAAATATTTTTAGAACTGGTCACTATGTGTAAAATGTCAAAAGATCGTTTCTGCAAATGTTTATCTCGATTAATATGAAATAGATGGAAAATAAGAGTTTGTAAAAATAGTTTGTACAAGAGTAGAGAAAGTCATGTGAGTGTAACACATCAGATTCTTTATTTTTTTAAATGGGAACCTACAATTAGGGTCAAATTAAATTGACCCTCAAATGGCCACCACAACGTCCTCCAAATGAAACACGACTAATGGCATTTACTTTCCCCCATAATATCAAGCAACTTTTATTCAAGACATTTCTTTCTACAACGCTTAGTTTTGGAGATGTGGTACAGTTTCAACTTAAATGATCTACCCTGTACAGTGCTTTTCTTTCACACTGTGGCCACTGCATGGCGGCTCGCTCGCCGTTTGCCGCTGCTTGGACTTCCGCTGAAATTATTATATCCCCACAACCGCCCAACATTCTCTATTTACAATTACAATGATAACAAGCACATACCTTATCATAAGATATGTTGGAAATGTCCTTTTCCATCCATACATTTCTGTTATCTTCTCAGGAAATTTTCTTTCATGCTGCAGAGTTCAATATCCGAAATTGAGTGAATTTCTCGCCTGGAGTTTTCTTTCGACTTGTTTTTTGCACAACACCTATTTTTTCAAATTCTGCCACAGATAAAATAATATAGATGCAATGAAATCACGGGACCGTAAGGGCCATGATTCTTTACTAATTACCCTATCTCCAAAAAATTCGTAATTTAAAGACTCGCCTGTCTATACCCGTAGCAAAGTCTTGTTTGAAAACTCCAGACTGACATTCAACGTCCGTTAGCTGAATAAAAATATCTGATGTGTTAAACTCACATGACTTTCTCTACTCTTGTACAAACTACTCGCATTTTTACAAACGCTTATTCTCCTTATTCTCATGTTAATCGAGATATAAAGATGTTAATCTTATTGCTAATTTTCTGTAGATGCAAGGAGAATATAGTAGGCTTTAAACGATAGTCAAATATTTTAAGAGCTGGTTGCTATGTGGAGTATTCCATTTTCTTTGCATTACCAGGACAAAAAACATGAATAACGAATTTGAGAAAAAGTATAAGTATTGGAAAATTTAAGGGTATAACAAGCAATATCTCGAAAATGGTTCACTCAACAACAACAAAAATGTATATGACATAAATTGTGTATTTTAACACGATCTACATTTTTTGTGTAGTAAAATTTTGTCTATCTCTTATGGTTTACCAGTTATGCAAAAGTCGTTCCCAATGAAGAATACTTTTGGGAACATTCCCGGAAAATTCAAGATATACATTTTATTTGTCATGAAAGTATCTTAAATATATGATATTTTAATCAAAACCGTAAGTGCCATTTTTGAGAAAATTAAAATTTTCGAAAAATCATCCATGTAAAGGGTAATATGGGGTGGGGAGATTTTCTGAAAACCTTCGTGTCGCATCTCTGGAAGATACCGGACCTAAATACTAAGTTTGTTGTTTATCTGACTGTTCGTTTCTGAGTTATGCTGTTCACAGACACACACACACACACACACACAGTAACAAAAACACACACGGACATGTTTCCAAAAATGCTTTTTTTGGATTCAGGGGGTCTCAAAACATATATTTCCGGTGAAATCTCGGTATCGAATTTTTGTGTGGAATACAATACTTCCCCTACTTACTATGCGTAGTAGAGAAAGTAAAAATGGTGTAACTCATTCCTGTACCTCTCTGGATTTATTGTTTGTTAAAAAAGTATAGATCCTATTATTCTGTATGCATTTACTTCACATCACACACCAATTTTCGCATCATGCAAGGGAATCTCGTGTGTAAAATCGGCTTTCTCTGTACTCCAATAGCTGTTATTTTGCGACGAAACATAACCATATAAATGGAACTTGCTTTATCAAAGAAGCTTATTAAGTGTGAGTCAATAATTACGCTATCATTTTGCAAAAAAAAAAAAAACGATTACCGACTCTAATGATCACAAAAAATAAGGTGTATGCAAAAAAACCCATACACTGGAAGAACTAAAAGAAAACATCAGGCAAGAAATTCACTCAATTTCGGATACTGAATTCTCGAGTGTGAATGACGGAAGATACATGCTTAATACTGTAATGTAACTGTGAGAAAGTGAGGTAGCTGCGGCATATTATAACTATTTCGGCGGGAGTGTGAACTGCGGCCCGGCGCGCAAGCAGCCGTGCAGTGGCCACAGTACGAAGCAAAAGCACTGTATAGATGGTGCAACGAAAAAAATAATTCTGATGTGTAACGTTCACATCACTTCTTCTACCTACTGTTGTTTGGTTTTGTACCTACTTCATTTTAATCGAGATAAAGTATTGCAGAAAAAGCTTCATTGCACATTTCCTTTAAGGTAGAAGGGAAATAGAGGAAACTGAATCACAACTCTTTCCATGACGGCGAGAAACAATTGAATATCGACATCACTTTAAAAGTGGCAAAGCACTAAAACTTCAAATCAATAACAACGTATATCTCGGAAAAGGCTAATGCCATAAACATATTTTAAATAAATATGTGTTTTAAAGAGTTCTACATGTTTTGTGTAGGACTATTCTTCTAATCTCTTATGGTTTACCAGTTACACAGAATTATAGGAAATTCCTTCCGAAGGAAGAGGACTTCATAGACTATTCCCATAAAATAAATTTTATTTGACATGTAAATATCTTAAATATATGGTATTTTAATAAAAATTGTTACAGCATTTTGAGAAGATCGAAAATGTCTGGAAGTCTTTCATGTAAGAGGATGTGATTTGTATTGGGTCATTTTCCTGAAAATCTTCGTGTCGCATCTTTGGAAAATGCTGAACCTAAATATCAAGTTTGCTGTTCAAAAACACACCCAACCCCCACACACATTGTCCTTTTTCTACAAATGCCTTTCGTTTAGTTCACGGGGCCTCAAAACATGTATTTTCGTAGAAATCTTGACGTCGAATTTTTTGGGAGGGAATATAATTCTTCCTCTACTTACTACGTAGTAGAGAAAATAAAAAGAATTCTTAAAAGAGGAAGCTATGAAGATATTTAATATACTGTAAACGTCTAACCCGCGCTCTCGTAGCTTTCTCTCCCCAGGATATTTGCCCTAAGTCACCAAGGTCGACTTCAATTGTTTGTGTAGTAAGACAAACGAAAACCTGGTTATCTCATACATGCAAATAAAAGCAGTTTTACTCGTGTGCTCCTTAATATTTCATACGACGTTAGTTAGGGACATTAATTAACATTACTGTGCAGTATTTCTTTTGGCAAAGGCAAACAGTATTTCACGGTTGACGCACGCGCAAGCGACAAGTGACATCCCCACCATAGTGGTAAATAATTAACACTGGTGTGCAAATAGACGACTGAGCCCGCGTAGCCGACCGGCCGACTGGGATTACGCAAAGCAAAGTCCCTTGAATAAAACATGAGAACGGTCGAGTAAAAAGCACACGCAAGGGTTAAGAAAAACATTCGCCAGTGTAACATTAATTTCAGGGAGCGAGTCTGTACTTAGCTGTTAGGGCCACTTAGTGATAGCAATTTCATCGCCACTAGGGGTGTACAACTCTAAAATAGTATTGCTCAACATTAAAAATATGTGGAAAATATATCCTAATTGCTGTGTGATTTATTGCTACGACTGGAAGTGAATGAACTAGGATTACGGATGAAGATAAATGCATTAAAGGCAAATATTATGACAACTTCAGATGCCTGCAAGCGCCTACCTGCTTAACATCGCTGCGCGGCCGTGAATATCGTGATCAAAATTGAATTACCCGCAAGTTGATGTTAACTTGGAGAGTAGCACTTGACCACGAAGTTCTGCGTCTGTTACATCATATTTTGTTATTCTTTCAGTTTACGGTTTCGCTAGTAGTTTTGTTTAATAAGAAAAGAAAACACAGACGTAATAACGTTTCGTATTTGACATGTTACCCCTAAAAAAAAAAGAATTCTAATTTAAAAAAAATCTAATGTGTTACTTTCACGTAACTTTCTCTACCCCTCTATCGTTTAGGAGTGGCTATACAATTTATTCCTACCAAAGTTTATTTTTCTATCTACTTCATTTTAATCGAGATAAACCTTGGCAGAAATAGCTACATTGCACATTTCGTTAGGGTACAAAGGTAACAGAATAGTCAAATGTTTAAGAACTGGGTGCTATACGGTGACCTTAAAATGCTATGCTCTTTCCGTGCAATGGCGAGAAACAATTGAAAATTATGTGACTTAAAAAGAATGACAAAGTATTGAACAAATCGAAGCATTAAAAGCGGATATCTCGGAAATGGCTGATGCCACAAAAAGACGTTATTTGAAATAAATTGTGTGTTTTAAAGACATCTAGATGTTTTGTGTAATATGTTTTCGTCCATCGCTTAACGTTTACTAGGTAAACAAGATTATACAAAATTCCTTCTGAATGAACAGGACTTAACAAGCTTTTTGTTTTCACACACAGACTTTTTTTTTCTAAAAATGTGTTTTTTGGATTCAGGGGTTAATCGAGATAAACATTTGCAGACTCTATCTTATTGCTAATTTTCTTGTAGATGTAAGGGGAATATATATTTACAAGGGCAATATAGAAATACAGTAGCCTTTAAGCACATACATATCTCTTAATAGCTGGTTGCTAGGTGCAGCACCATTCCATTTGCCACAGATTAATACTCTTTGCATATCCAAGACAAAAAATGAATAACGAATTCCCATTTGAGAAAATGAGTATTGAAAATTTAAGGGAATAACAAGCAATATCTCGAAAACGGTTCACTCAACAAAAAAAAATGTATACGACATAAATTGTGTATTTTAACGCGATCTACATTTAACCTTCGTGTCGCAACTCTAGAAGATACTGAACCTAAATACCAAGTTTGATGTTTATCCAACTGTTCGTTTCTGAGTTATGCTGTTCACACACACACACACACACACACACACACACACACACACACACACAGATACACACACGGACATGTTTCCTAAAAGTCTTTTTTTGGATTCAGGGTGTCTCAAAACATGTATTTCCAGTGAAATCTCGGTATCGAATTTTTGGGTGGAATACAATACTTCCCCTACTTACTATACGTAGTAGAGAAAGTAAAAATGTTTTATATGCATTCAGTGTACCTCAAAACATGTATTTCCGATGAAATCTGGTTATTGATTCTTCGGGTGGAAGTAATAATACTTCATCTACTTACTTCAGTCGTCACCGAGGGAGGTGGCGTCGCGGTAACGTTCGGGATTGACATTCGGGAGCTTCCGGGTTCGATCCTCCGCGACTGCTCATTCTGACTTATGGGTTTTTTCTTGGCAGGTGAATGCTGGAGTGGTTAGTCTTCTGCCACGACTCTCCTGTAACTATCATCTTCCTTTTCATCTCTATCAGGACTGTAGGACCAAGCGAGGATGTTCGGCATGTTGCAGCTGGATAGTACTCTGTACGCTCTGTAGAAATTTCATCCTGACGTCGTTCAGGAACTGCTCGGCTGGAACCTGCCTTCAGGCGGGAGCTCCTTCGGAGAATAATAGAGTGGGCTCGGGCAGCGTTGGAGACGTTCAATCTGGAAACATTAGGCACCTCGTCTATGCTTCCACCCTTCCGGATCTGGTCGCCCTTCAGATCTCTCCCCTCATCCCTCCCAGGGTTCACGATAGAAGCTCAAGGGGCCGACTGACCTGCGTGCGGTGCTCTGCCCCGGTTTCGGGGGCCCTCTCCGTTTGCCCGTACCTTTACATTTTACTTCAGTCGGCTATTGTGCTTCTGGAAACCTCCAGTTAGGGATGAAGCAAAGGACACAGAGGGCGACCAGTTCGAAGCGGCAGGCTCGACCACAGGTGGGGTCTCCAAATGGGACCTCTCACAGTCCTGCCCCTCCCCACGAAGAACTCCACCCACACTGAACGCCGCAGACAGTTTCACAATGCAAACTCCACCACGAAACTCCTCGTCCGTCGTCCACTCTCCTATTCCTTCAACCCTGTAACATGACAAGGAGATGAAATGAAGGAAATGTGGGACAGAAAATTCGGTCGTTATACACAGTGATTTTAAATGATGGTCCCATTTTATAAAATTCATATTTATTAAAGCACAAATCCAACATGAACTATCTTTATACCAATAACCAGAGGAATTTTCAAAGTTTTGTTTCGTAGATTATAAATGTTTAATGTGTCCACCGTTTGCTGCACGACAAACATCTACGCGATCACCAAACTCGTCCCACACACTAGCAAGCGTGTCCTCTGTTACTGAGTGCACGGCAGCAGTGATACGGTTCCGCAGGTCGTCAAGAGTTGTAGGAGAGGCGGGACGTAAACAGCTTCCTCAACATAACCCCATAAGAAATAGTCACAATGGGTGAGATCAGGATATCTCGGTGGCCAGAAGTGTAGAGCCAAGTTTTCATACAGTTGGTTGGGGTATTCCAAGTTCTCTACTAGCTCTATGGGTAGACTGCGAGCAAAACTGTCTTCAATCCGTCTCTGACACACGCGGTCGGCCAGTGCTTTTTCCTTTACACACACTTCCAGTTTGTTTAAATTGCGTAATCCAACGGCTAATGCTTTTTCTAGTTGGTGGTTCAATACCGAATTTGCTACAAAATGCCCGCTGCACTACAATTTGCGAACTCAATAACGCAGAAAACCTTGTGCTCCACTGTAGCCATATCACTACGTACTGACAATGAAACGCAATGACGGCCTATTGCGCGAGCACTGTACCGGCCGCTTCTAAAACCATCACCGCCCGCCGAAAAAAACTTTGAAACTTCCTCTTTTCATTGTTATACAGATTGTTCATGTTGGATTTGTGCTTTAATAAATACGAATTTTATAAAATGGGTCCATCATTTAAAATCACTCTGTATAATGACCGAATTTTCTGTCCCCCATTTCCTTCCTTTCATCTCCAACCTGGAATCTTCCGAGTGCAAGGCTCACGCCCCTCGCTCGGTAGGACACAGCTCTACTGTTCAAATATAACCTCTTGTGTTCTAAGCGCATGCCTTAAACAGGAGCAGCGATGTTATTTCCCTAAGGCTCAGTCCGATGCTGATCAGGCGGTCAGCAGGAAAGGTTTATCGTGATAATATCCTCCCGCCCGGGGCTCTTATCTCCTTCCCGGGATGATGGATGGAAATGGAAAAACGCGATGTGCATCACAATCTTTCCAAATGTCGTTCTGCCGCGTCTTTAGAAGCGTTCGTACTCTTCCTTTATCACGGGCTATGTACTGATTTATTTGTTATTTTTTATTTCTCAGAGCTATCTAGACTTTTTTTAATTCGTTTATTTTCGCTTAACTGCTGAATTGAAATTGAATTGAGTTTTTATTTATGGACGCTCTTTAACTACTATGGTCTTTAGCGTCCCATTCTGTATTGGGCGTGAAACACGGGTAATTTTGCTCAAAGGCCTCTTTATTAGGCTTGAGATTCTTTTACATGCCGTAAATCTACGACACGGGACTACCGGCTTTACTTACCTTCCGAAGGAAACCGTGCTAAGGATTTTTACGCCCGAAAAAATCCATCGCCCTACGCCGGGTTTGAACCCGCGACCTTGGGAACTAGAGGCAAGCGGTTATATTGCGGTATACAAATCATTATAGAACAATACAATAATACAGATCGATGTGAATGCAACGATACGATGCAACAATGCCGTTAGGTTACAATAAAGTATATGCATAACAACAAATTAATTCAACATAATACAACATTTTACAAAATGAATCCTTTACAGTTTTACAGTCACAGTAGGTTATACAGGATGATTTATGAAGAACTGACACTGGCCACTCGTTGGAGGACTCTGTTGTCAATAGCTTGAATCTCTTGTGTAATGTTGTGCTTCAGATCGTCCAATGTCTGGGGACGTGTGGCATAAAACCTCTCTTTTAAGTAACCCCATAGAAAGAAGTCCGGCGATGTCAAATCCGGAGATCTCGGTAGCCACAGGTTCTTGGAAATTATCGGTCGTCAAAGAAACTTGCAGTTAGTGCCATGGATTCATTTGATGTATGGCATGTAGCGTCGTCCTGCTGAAAATATCCTTGACTCTGCTCTACATCGTCTAGTTGCTCAGCAAACTCCATGAAAATCCGTCGGTAGTTCACATTGTGCGGATATTGCGCGCCAAACTCCGGTTTTAACCGGGTGCATAGGTGCTTTATGAATAACATGTGGATTTTCGCTGACTCAATAGCGTGAGTTATTTGAGTTCACATAGCCGGATAAATAGAACCATGCTTCATCTGTGAACCATGTGATGGACAATATGGCAGGATTTTGCACAATGAACGCCTGAAACCAACGACAATAATTCAGTCGTCCATCCTTACCTGGTTCCTGTAACTGATGGACAAACGTAATCTATACGGCTTTAGGCCTGCACTTTTCACAGCTCTTCTTTGGGGAGGATTCCGAACACCAAATTCTCTCTGATATGCCCTTTGAGCAGCTGTAATTGAATTCGTAAACAGTATTGATTTACAAGGAAGAGTCATTCGTTTAACGTGTACTCCATTTTCACGTTGATTAGAACAAAATCTCAAAAACAGTTGCCGACAATAAAACTAACAATTACGAATAAAACATGAACGTCTGCGCATCAAGCGACAGGCAATCGAAACTCCAGAACATTCTGCTTAATTTGGTGCTAAAACTGGGGCACTGAATGAATTTTGAATAGAATAATTAAAGAAAGAAATGTGTCAGTTCTTCATAAATCACTTTGTACAAGTGGAGTAAAGAAATTTAAGGTGGCTTGGATAGTTTTCCGGTTATTTAATACTGTTGAAAGATGAGTTGTTATATTGTACTGTTTTCATTTTTCATCATAAGCTGGGCATTCTGGAAGATGTTCCTGATGGTTAAGGTTTGATGACAATGTTGAAATTCAGGTGGCGTAAAATGGCAGCATGTGTGAGTCCTGTATGGCTATTGCGAAGTCTTGTTATTTTTATTTGATCACGGCGTCTTAAATTTGTTAGTAAAGTGGGAGATGCAAACTTAGTAGATGCTGTGTCATGTAATGTAGTTTGGCTATTACTAAGCCATCTGTTGTTCCAGTTACGTTTTTATTATATTTTTAACATGAGATATGACATCCTGGTAGGTGGTAGCTATGTTAGGGCCATTTTGGGGATGTTTGGTGGCTTCTCGCGCTGCGAAGTCTCCTTCTTCGTTGCCATTAATACCTACATGGGAAGGTATCCATGCAATTGTGATTTGTTTCCGACCGCATGTAAAATGTTACATTGAGATGTTTACACTTGTGATACCCATAAATTCTTTATTGTGAAACAGTATGTTACAACACAGAAATGATTAGGTACTTATGTATCAATGCATTAAGGGAATAACTATTAGAACCAAATATGTGTGTGTATAAACATGTAATAAGTTAACTTATCTATGAAGAAATGTATATGGAGTTGCACACGGATATTTCTTTTAATATTTGCGCCTGATCCTGGAATAACCTTACTTTGGACACTGTAAGATAAGAGTAGGGTCCTTTGCGAACGTTGAAACTTTGAACAATCGGTCTTGTTTTCGATGCTTGAAGGGAATGCGGGAAATAGAGAGGCCCGCAAGGACAAAATGCAGAACAGCCTAGCACGTTGGAGAGTACGCGGCGAGCATAAGGTCGACTACTCAAAACCTCGACTCTCGGGAACGTCCTTAAATATCCCGTTTCAATTTCTCTAAAGCATACCACCTAAGACATTTATCTGTGCAGTCCTACGAAATAGCAGTTTCGAATAAGTGGAATAGCATAGAATGCAGACACCGATTAATTATTCTAGGGAGAGTCTTTGCTGTAATTAGAAATAAAGTGAATAAGTTTATTATTAACTAATATTGTTTTTCTTCTTTTTATAGGTAAGATATCACGCTACAGCTATTTGGTGAGTGGCTTTCATAAATTTTACTACTAAAACCATATCAAAATAGCTTTCCCTAGAAAAACTAAGTAAACATTATACATACTAACACTTGATGGTTACTTGTTTATGTCGCTGTATGATCCGTTGTATTCATTATGATTACGAACTCTATCTGATTTTCCGTCCTACATTATGTTATATAAAGTATCCCGCGTTAATATAGTGATACAAATATTAGAAAGTTGCCAGAGGCTAACACTAAAAATCTAACCAAACCTTTATATATAGTGTTAATGGAGTTAGTTTATCACCAGAGGAATCAGACTTATTGAGAGTGTGAAATTTCTGAAGAAAGGTTTTTTTATAGCAAATAGTGTGAGCTAGTTTCACAAATGTACAATGACGTGCATAAAATAGTCCCATTCCTCTGGAATGTAAGAGTGTTTTTCTGTGCTTAAAGTTTCCATGCTCAGGCAACCAACCTATGACTCCACCCAGTCGGTAATAGTTCTCTATGTGATTGGACTGAAAAACAGTTTTAAGATACAAAAAAGAACCAATGAGCGATATTTTAATTGTTGTAAAATAAAGGATTGTTTCTGATATCGCCTCTATGAAAGAGTCTCACTACGATGGGTACAGAAGTAAAGACTAAACCAATAGAACGTACTCCGGCTTTCTAGAGAAAGGGGTAAGGTATTAATTTCATGTATCGCTAAACTGACGGCAGCTACGACATGCAAAGGGAGAGCCAAAAACCTACTAACCGGCTGCTCGATGTTTTTCCTGTCCGCGTCCTCGGTTGCCGACTGCCGCTATCATAGAAAGGCGCGGATTAAACCATACAACATTTTTAAAACTACTTTTAAAGGTTTTACTTACCAACTTTATGAAAGGAAATGCATTTTTGGCACCTCTTTAGGGAACTATCCATCACTGGCCAATGTTTTTCGAGACAACATTTGACTCCCATACATATGTGAATACAATTTTGTCCCTCCTTTTTTAGAGAATTAACAGCCAGGGAGTGTGATTTTGCCTTTTTTTCAACAAGACTCCTCAACAGCTTATACGGCCAATATTTCGATGAGAAAAATTGAAAGTGTGTTTGAGGATAGAATTATTAGTACAGATTTGTGGACCCCTCGGTCCCCAAACCTAACCCCGTGCGATTTTTATATCTGGGGTAACTTAAAACAAAGTGTACAAGACAAACCCACACACCCTGGAACAATTAAAACAAAATATTCACCAGGAAGTTGCCAGCATTTCTCAATATGAACTACGGCGAGTGATGGATAGTTTCCTAAAGAGGTGCCAAAAATGTATGGACAACAACGGTGGTCAGTTTCACCATCTCCTTTCATAAAGGTGGTAAATAAAGCAAGTAGTTTTAAAAATGTTGTATGGTTTCATCTGCGCCTTTTTATGATAGCAGAAGACGGCAACGAGGGCCGACGACGCGGACAGGAAAAACACCACGCAGGCGGTTCGGAGTCTTTTGGCTCACTCTGTATAGTTTGGGAGAGGTAAAGTATCCTGCCAATTCAGTAGCTGGAATTATGATTGAGGAACGCAGGAGGTCACGCAGGCAGAGGGCACCAACATAAATAGCTGCTTTCCATTATGAACCAGTTTTTATGCACGTATGAAGAATAGAAGAAAATTCTTTTTTAAAGCAACAACGTATATGAGAATTTCACAAAGACGGTGGTGCCGCCAATACAAAAGAAAATCAATGTCAAGAAAGGTAATAATTTCAGAGCTGTAGGCTGACATCTCATTCGACAAAGATTCTGATAGAATGTCAAACAATGATACAGAAAGAATCAGAAGAACAGCTCCGTTCCCAGAAGGGGAAAAGGTGCCGATCTCCCCCCTGCTACGAACAATCAGCGAACGTTGCTTAGAAAAAGTAAGAAGGCATATATGGATCTGGAAAGGACATATGATAGAGTAGACGGGCGAGAATGAGGAAAATTCGCTTGTAATGAAAAGAGGAGACTCTTAAGAGTAAGGATAGGAGAGGATATGTCAGAGGGAAGTAGAAGAGGAAGAGATTTGTCAGGCATGCACTTATCGCCCTCTCTGTTTGAGACCTTCATGGAGAATTTAATAATGTAGTTTCAATAAAACGAGCAGGGTGGCTATAATAGGAGGATGAAGGATAAATACATCGATTTTCGTTATATGTTACTACTAGCAAAAGAGGAAAGATCCTAAGAAATATCTTAATAGAGCTAAATGAACTTTGAAGAATATGGGATTAAGACAAAGTGACAAAGTAAACAAGGCAACTTATTCAAACCCGAAATGTATTACTGGAGCAAGTAGTTAGATTTAAATGCTTGATGTGTATCATATATAGAAATAACAGATGTTGTCAAGAAGTCAAATAAAAGGTAGCAGTGCCAAAGGGAGCTTTTAATAGAAAAATTTGATGTGTTATACTCACATGACTTTCCCTACTTTTGTACAAACTATTTTTACAAGCACTTATTCTCCATCTACTTCATATTAATTGACATAAACATTTGCAGAAACTACGTTATTGCTAATTTTCTTGTAGGTGCAAGAAGAATATGGTAGGCTTTAAGCGACAGTCAAAACTTTTAAGAGCTGGTTGCTATGTGAGGCATTCCATTTTCTTTGCATGTTGAGGATATAAAAAAACGAATGGCGAATTCTCATTTGAGAAAAGGTATAAGTATTAGAAAGCTCAAACAAATAACAAGGAATATCTCGGAAATAGTTCACTCTGCACCACTAGGCTTTTACCTGAAATAGATAGTATTATTGTAGTTTTATTTTTAAATAATTTTGCACCATGCTTTGGGCGTCAATTTGAAGTAGGTTATATTGAAGGAGTTGTGTTATATTTCGACTGTTGGGGAGCCGAACTTGAAATAGTTGCAACCGCACGTATGGTACCCGGTAGCCTTCGTCCCAAATTTAAAAATATTAACTTTGTAATTTGATTGTTTCGTTAAATATTATATATTTATGTTTGCCTCGGCTGCGTCAGTGTTATTGTTAGAGACATGGATTTCTTAGCAGGGAGGTGGTGCGACTGAAGAGGGGTAGGCTTACACAGATTATAATTTTACTTCACTCCTTTTTATTAATTCTTGACACAATTTAAATAACACTTCACTAATATAGAGAGCTGTAAAATTCTTTTATTAAATACTTTCACTTTAAACACGTAAACTATTTTCTCACACAAAATACGTATCAAATTTCTCGAGGACACATCTCGCGTCCAGGTTAGAAACACTGTCTACAACCAACTCGTCCAGTTATGAGCGCTGTCTACAAGCAACTGACTTGATTTCAATCGCCTAAATTTGTAAATTTCTGTATTTCAACTCTCTGATTAGTTATTTCTAATCCAATAGAATAGTTTTATTTAACTTAAGCTTTTTTCTGGTTGTTGATTGGCTATTTTATAAACTGTCACAAAAATTACATTATTGTTGCTCTAAGAATTACTAGTAGCATTATTACACTTTCTTAGTGATTTTTCCTCAAGGTTACCTCATTGTTAGCAAACTTTAACCTATTATTCTCACAGCTCCTACATTATTAAATTACGTAATACATTCACATAACATTATTATACATGTATACTATAATATAAACATATACAATGACTGTAATATACACTTTTTATATATTGTTACATACACATATAGCTTTAAAGCGGGCTGTTATTGAATTTATGTATCATATAATTAGACTGAAATCATTTAAGTGTTAAAAATACTGCCTCATCCCATACACAGAGGTGTTAAATATAGTGGAAAGGACTATTGCGTAAGAGCTAGGAATTGGAAAAAATCACTGCCACATATGTTAACAATTTATTATAAAGTTTTGCATTTGGTAACAATTCCATCATCAGCATGCTTTAACATTTTAAAAGTTTTGTGATTTACAAATAATATGCTCGGAAACGACAATGTAATATACTCTTTCACCTTTTTTAGAATTTAAGTTGCCCTACAAATCGAGAATACTTCTCAAACAACGAATAATACAATGCAATGTTACACGAAGTGAAAAATATAAATATTTCTCCCGTAAATATGAATTTAGAAACACCAAGAGTAAAAAGGTTAAATTTTGCAGCTTACCAAACAGTTGAAAATAATTTAGAAAAGGCAAAAGGTTACTCCTGGTGGTTTACGCCAAATCTCGCCATCACAAAAGCAGAACACAAGTCTCGGCGCTATCCACTCGGTCCCTGACCACGAGCGTGATGGCGCTGCCGTCAATAGCGTGAAGCAAACCAGCCGATGGTAACTGCACGACGCTTTGAGTTGTGGAATGATGAATTACGTCATGCATGACGACATCTTTCTCGAAGCTGAAGCAGTTGTTTATATTGTTTACCCCACGCTTTGGAGCCAATTTGAAGAAGTTTTGTTGCTGCCACGTATGGAAAGCCAGTTTGAAGATGTATTATATTTCTACTGTTGGGGAGCCGAACTTGTAGTTGCAAACGCACGTACCGTAAAAAATTTCCGGCAGCCTTTGCCCCAAAATGTACTTTACGGTGGCCTTTGCCCCAAGTTTAGAAATATTATCTTTGTAATTTCACTGTTTCTTTAAATATTATATATTTATGATTGCCTCGGCTGCGTAAGTATTTATTTTTAGAGTCATGAATGTCTTAGCAGGGAGTGGTGCGACTGAAGAATGTAGGTTTACACAGATTATAATTTTACTTCACTCCTTTTATTAATGCTTGACACGATTTAAATAACACTTCACTGATATAGAGAGCTGGGAGATTCTTTTGTTAATTACTTGCACTTTTTAACACGTAAACTGTTTTCGTCTCACACTGAATACGAATTAAATTTCTCGAGGACACATCTCGCGTCCGGTTAGGAACACTGTCTATAAGCAACTGAACTCTAAATTTGTAAATTTTGCTATATTTCAGTTTCTGATTAGCTAATCCTGCTCCAATAGAATACTTTCATTTAACTGAAGCTTTTTTCTGGTTGTTGATTGACTATTTATAAACTGTCACAAAAATTACATTATTGTTGCTCCAGGAATTACCAGTAGCATTTAAACTTTCTAATTCGTTATTGCCTCAAGGTTACCTCATTGTTAGCAACTTCTAACCTATTTTTTTCACAGCTCCTACATTATTAAATTACGTAATACATTCGCATAACATTATTGCACATGTATACAATAATATAAACATATATAATGCCTGTAATATACACTTTTTATATATTGTTACACACACATACACATATTGCTTTAAGGCGGGCTGTTATTGAATTTATATATGATATAATTTGACTGAAATCATTTAAGTGTTAAAAATACTGCCTGAAAGGTTGGATGTTAACTGTTTCTCTCGATGACCCACGTCATCATTTGTAAACCATTGGGGATTCTTGAATTGGTTGCATAAGCCATGACTAAGGGGGAGGGGGGAAAATGGCACACTCCATAACAAAAAACGTATATCTCATACATTGTTTGTTTTAACGAGATCTATATTTTTTGTGTTGTAAAAGTTTGTCTATATCTTAAGGTTTACCAGTTATGTGAAAGTTAATCAGAATGAAGAGGACTTTTGGGAGCATTCATAGAAAATTCAAGATATACATTTCATTTGCCATGAAAATATCTTAAGCCTGTGACATTTTAATCAAAATTGTTTGAGTCATTTTTAAGAAAATCAAAATTTTCAAAAAATGTTCTATGTAAACGGTAGTCTGGGGTTTGGAGATTTTCTTGAAAATCTTCATGTCGCATCTTTGGAAGATGCTAAACTGAAATACCAAGTTTGGTATTTATCCCATTTTTCGTTTTTGAGCTATGCTGTTCACAAACAGACACAGACACACACACACACACACACACACACACACACACGAGGACATGTTTTAAAATGCTTCATTTGAATTCAGGGCACCTTAAAACGTGAATTGCAAGTGAAATCTTGATGCAATACTTCCCCTTGCAACTATACGTAGTAGAGAAAGTAAAAAGTAACAAACTCTCTGGATCCTGTAAGAAGGAATTACAGAAGAGATTAGTGAAGAGCTTATTGTGGAGAGTGAGAGTGTATAGTGTGGAAACTTGCATTTTTCCATGATGTGACCGAAAACTATTGAAAACATTTGAAATGTGTATATGGAGAAGAATAGACAGAAAAAGCACGAGGTGCGTTTTTAAACTAAGTACCGATAATTCTTTTTAAATAACAGAGCATTATTATGCAAACACTATATTATCATTGATTACCTTACACTACTTCTCCTCTTACTCAGCGTGTTATTCAGGCACTTTGGTAACCGGAAACAGTTGTTGTATGCCTTCGTCAAAGAATGATGTTGCCTGTAATGAAAGCCACAGGCTTCTTGTTTCACAACACCGTCGTCGTTGAATTGTTTTCCCCCAAGAATTTCTTCAGATGAGAGAACGTGAAAATCTCTAGGTGCCAAATCCAGACTGTAGGAAGAGTGATCGAATTGTTCCCAAACAAATGATGCGATCAGATCTAAGATTATTTGGCTGTGTGTGGCCGAGAATTCATTATTTTTTCCCATAAATCTCGCCCAGTTGGATGAATGTTTGCTGGCGTAACGTTTCTCGCGTTCAAAAAAGGAATCACTGATCTGACTTCCCAGTCGGTGGATCTTTCGATACTTTTAAACATTACGAAACGCTCTAACAACAAGAAAACACAAAGTGACGATCGCTCACAACTGCGTCTGGCTTCCTAATGAATGGAGGAAGTGATTGCGCATGCTCATAATCGCGACTGCTGCGCTGCAGTGGCAAAATGATAAAACGGTAGTTACTTTAAAAACACGCCTCATAAGTAAAGAAGCTATTGTAGTAAAAGTGGGTGAAGAAAAGCGAAACTTAGTCACTAAGAGGAAAACATTATGGGATAACGGATAAGAAGAAGCGCTTGCCTTATGGACGTAATGAAGAATAGTGAATAGATAGACTGATCTGGACAGGAGATACCACGTCATAAATAACTGGTTCATATGCCGAGAGGAGAGGGAAGAATAGAGCAAGTTAGGCTTGCAGTGAAGTACCTCCCTTGCGCAAACAAGTACGTACCTCTGCATTTCATAGCAAATACACATGTTTTGGTGCCTCATGTTTTCAAAAGTAGTTTTTTAAGGGACAAAATGTGAGTGTGTGCGCGCGCGGGCGTGCTTGTGTAGTTAGCCCATAAACGGTTAAGTTTAGCGATCTGCCACTCCAACTATGTTTTCTTTTTCGTGGTTGTTAACAGAAACAATGGTTTATGCATAACTTAATGTTGCTATAACAATTTCCTGCTGCCTACTTTAACTTGCGCTACTAATTTATAATTTTCCTTATCAAAAGGAAATACTTATTGTTAAGCATCTCCTTTACATATAAGTGACGACTATAAATTTGACCCTTAATATTGCCAATACAGGCATCCCACTCTTTAATGAGCAGTAAAACAATACAGTGTAACTCAATCCATATATCAAGCACGTTGCGAAGTTGTATAGATCCCTAACGTCTTTCCATAGTACGAGTATAACTTTGCCCTGTATCTCTTAACGGTCACGTGCAATAGTCACCTCTTATTGGCTGCTGTCGTTGAATAGGTTGTTATGCGGTACAAAATAGTTCCTTGTTTAACATGGCCATTTACCTTAACATATTCGAAGATGATTGCCAGGTTCAGATTTTAATAACCGTTTGAATTGAATATATTATGTAACAGAGTTAACGTATCTGGAATGCATGTAAATCCTTACCAAAAATATAATATATTATGGGAGGATCCTTCGGTTTAAACCTGCCTCTCAGAATGATAAAGCACATGCAGCTCTCTTGACTATGTTTTTATGTCGCTTTTATCGCATATCTTGCATTGCACACGGCTTGTTTGTCACCGTTCAATGGTGTACGCTGAGACAGTATTTTTAACACTTAAATGATATCAGTCAAATTATATAATATAAAATATAATAACAGCCCGCCTTAAAGCAATATGTGTAAGTAATTGTATATAAAAAGTGTATATTACAACCATTGTATATGTGTATATTATTGTATACATGTGTAATAATGTTATGTGAATGTATTACATAATTTAATAATGTAGGTGCTGTGACAATAATAGGTTAAAAGTTGCTAACAATGAGGAAACAATGAGATAACCTTGAGGCAATAATGAATTTGAAAGTTTAATAATACTACTTGTAATTCTTGGAAGGAATAATGTAATTTTTGTGACAGTTTATAAAATAACCAATCAACAAAGCTTAAGTTAAATAAAAGTATTCTATTGGATTAGGAATAGCCAATCAGAGACTTGAAATACAGAAATTTACAAATTTAGGCGGTTGCTTGTAGACAACACTCATAACTGGACGTGTTGGTTGCAGACAGTGTTCCTAACCAGACACGAAATGCGTCCTCGAGAAATTTAATACGTATTCGTGTGAGACGAAAATAGTTTACGTGTTAAAAGTGCATGTAAGTAATTAAAGAATCTCACAGCTCTCTATATCAGAGATGTGTTATTTAAATCGTGTCAAGAATTAATAAATGTAGTGAAGTGAACATTATAATCTGTGTAAACCTACATTCTTCAGTCGCACCACAACCCTGCAAAGAGAAACATGTCTCTAAAAATAAATACTGACGCAGCCGAGGCAAACATAAATATATAATATTTAAAGAAACAGTCAGATTACAAAGTTAATGTTTTTAAATTTGGGACGAAGGCTACCGGGTACCATACGTGCGGTTGCAACTACTTCAAGTTCGGCTCCCCAACAGTCAAAATATAATACAACTCTTTCAATACAACCTACTTCAAATTGACGCCCAAAGCGTGGGGCAAATAACAATAATACAAAATATCAACTTCAACGTTAGCAACTAGGGGAAACGGAAAGGAAACGCAGCAAGGAAGAATACATGTCTGCGGTGCAAGGTTATAAGAAGAGGGTTTGGGTAACTCTTTGCCTTTTTTATATTTTTGCTTTATCTACTGTGTGCTTACAGCAAGTAGAGGAAGTAGGCATTATTGCACCTAAAAATACGATGTCGAGATTTCTTCGCAAATATAATTTTTGAGGCGCCTGAACCCAGAAAAGCATTTTCACAAAAAGATCTCTGTGTGTGTGTGTGTGTGTGTGTGTGTGTGTGTGTTTTTGTGAAGAGCATAACTCAAAAATGAAAAGCCCGTTAAAAACGAAATAACTTCGTATTTAAGTTCATTTCCAGAGATGCAACATAAGTATTTTCAAGAAAATACTCCCATGCCAAACTACTCTTTATATAAAGAATTGTTCCTTAGTTTGTATTTTCTCCATAATATATCTAACAATTATGATTAAGATAACAGATGTTTAAGATTAGTGATGGGGTGATACCCTATTTCTCGATACTCGATCCCTATACTCATTTTTGAGCACCGATACTTGATACTCACTTTATAAAAAACTGTAAAATCGATAGCTTATTTACTGGATTATATTCTTATTAGTAGTTTTCTGTATATAAACGCATGTAACTAATTTTCTATTGTATGCTAATTCCCAAATTGTTCCTGTTTGACCTTTTCCAATTGGCAGTACTTTTTTTATCTTGAAAATTCCATTGGTTATATGTCCCCAATATTATTCAAGGCTAATAATAATAATAATAATAATAATAATAATTTTTTGCCTCTCTTTTTATGCAACTACGAGAGCTGATCAAGAAAGACTGAGACCGATTTTTTTTCACAGATATTTATTACTCCATTTCAATGTTGACATGATCTTTTTCAAAGTAGTCCCCTCCTAACTGAATGCACTTTTTATAGCGTCTCTGCCAGTTCTCGAACACATGGTGCAGGCCATCTTTGTCACGTCTTTGAGAATCGCTTCACTTTTCTTTAGCACTGCTTCAGTGCTCTCAAATCGAATGCCCCGGAGCTTTGCCTTTAGTAATGGGAATAAAAAGAAATCACAGGGGGTAAGACCGGGGCTTTAAGGCGGATGCGGCACACAGGTAATGTTGAATTTAGCCAAAAGTTCCTGGACTTGATTTGCGATGTGAGGCCGCGCGTTGTCGTGATGAAGTCGCCACCCATTCCGATGATGTTCTGGACGTTTCCTTGTAGTGTGCTTCCTCAGTGTAGCCAATACTGACGTGTAGTAGCTGCTGTAACAGTAGTGTGAGGGGGAACTGCATGCTGGTAAATCATTCCATTCCGAAACACCCGGCCCACCTTGCTTAGCACAGAGGACTCGCCCTTCTTTGAAGTCCTTGAACCACCT
The DNA here is from genome assembly GCA_030765065.1 of Deroplatys truncata. Lineage (NCBI taxonomy): Eukaryota > Metazoa > Arthropoda > Insecta > Mantodea > Mantidae > Deroplatys > Deroplatys truncata. The sequence continues at coordinate 106,825,720 of CM060987.1, read as the reverse complement.
AAACACCGTTGCACGAGGTAGTGCATCTTCACCGTATGCTTGCTTCAGCTTTTCGAAAGTTTCAAGGCTGTATGATTTAAACGGAAATAAAATTTTATTGCGCTGTATTGCTCCTCTCGTGTCACCTCCATTTTGGGTATGCGCAATTCATGTAGGGTCAACAATATACAGCATTATATTGCCAACCTACCGTTACGAGAGTGCTGTCGCTTATGGACATTATACATGAAACCCTGGTCTTTTCAAGTATACGTGGTAGAGACATAAAACTATCAAGGAAACTACAGAAAAAATCAGTCTGTCTTTGTTGATCAGCCCTCGTATATTTTGTGTTGAAAACTTTACTTTAAAGGATTTTCTACCCAAAGAACAAATACTAGCAATTCTTTATTCTGCAATCTTGAAAATATAAACTAATATACATTTTCCCATAAGACAGCAAACTAAACATGATAAATATTTCCATGCATTGGATTATCTCACATCTTTAATTATGATTTATTTCTGCTGGATTCATAGATTTTGGTTACCGGAGTAGATAAATGTAATGGCTGAGAGTGAGTCACCAAGCCAGGCTGTTGCAGAAACGTGATTTAGTGCTTCATTCACAACTCAGTTAACGCTGCACGTAACACCAGTAGCTCTGTTCCTTCCCCCACTGTTTTGCATGTTTTCATTTAGACACAAGAGAGTATGCATTTATTCACCCACAGAAAACGCAGTCAAGGTCTATCGAGAACTATAGTCCAGCAACTCTTTGGAGACACGTGCGAGGCAATAACAAAGTCTCGACACGTTCCTTACCTAGTTACAAGTTAAACGTAACAAATTTCAGTAATGCTAAACCTAAACATCTGAAAGTATCGAGAAAGTATCAAATGCTTACCTCAAAGTATTAGACATATTTCGATACTACCAGGTATCGAGATCCCATTTGTATTTAAGAAATTTTCATGATAAATAAAATGTATATCTTGAATTTTCCTGGAACGCCCTGTGAAGTCCTCTTCATTCTGAACAAGTTTTTTATAACTGATAAAGTGTAAGAAATAGACAAAATCTTACGACACCAGAAATGTAGATCTCGATAAAGCACATATTTATGTCAAATAATTTTTTGTGGCATTCACCATTTCCTCTTTGTTATTGATTTGTATTTTCAAATATTTTACTTTTTTCAAATGGAAAGTCGCTATTCGTTCTTACACATGATCATGCAAAAGCTGTTGCTTTAGCCTAGTGTATCCTTCTTATATCTAAAACGAAATGTGTAAATGTACAAAAAGTTTATGACGATGAAGAAGAAGTATTTGGAGAATAAGCTTTTGGAAGATTAGTTTGTTGACGTGTGAATACAGAAAGTCACGTAAATGGTTTATTTTGTATTCCAAAATGCATGCAACGACTTTAAAAAATAATTTCATTTTCCATGCCATTTTCTGCAAAGCGCTAGTTAGCGAGTTTTAATTCCTGCAAGTTTTCATATAAATCGAAAACCATAAATTCAGCACAGAAATATTCTGCCATTTTAACAATCTATTAAATATTCGTTAAAGTTATACCGCTTTCAAATAGCATGTTTTAAAAAGTCAATTAACCGTTGCTTCTTACATGTTAATCTATAGTTCAGCAACTTAGAAAAAAACTTTGGGAGGGGTAATTCACCTGGTCATGTATTCTCCCCTCTCTAACTGCCTTGGGCGTGCATGCCTCTGAGTCGCTGCTTGAGCAGCGCACGCCATAATTTCGCCTAGTCCGTGTTTTTTTTTATTCTCAAACAACCGTTTTTTACTTAATCACATCACAAGAGCATTGCAACGAAAATGCTGTTTTTGTAGAGTGCTGTAGGCCACGCAAAGAGCAAGGTGCAGCGGGTGTGAAAGAAAGTGTTTGCATATAACTAGCGATAGCATTCACATACATGCGGTATTATCATGGGGTATCTTCCAAAAGTTAATTCACACTTCTTTACTTTACATGACTTTTTAGGGTATTTCATAGCCTTCACTCCCCTATCTGTGTCTTCAAGGAAAAGGTTCCTTGGTGATTTATTTTCATAATACAAATTATTTCAATTGAAGTTTTACAGAGGAAACTAGCTGCTTTAATATTTTTACAGAGATACCAATCACACATCATTATCATCTCAAAACTGTGCTCTTTAATACTCCTCTTACAGAACTGGAATAAGGATTTTAGTTTTTGAATTATCACGATGTAAACAAGATCCTATTAAATTTTTCTACACTATAAAATTGCCGTGTTCACAACAGTGACGTGACACTTGTCTCCCGCGTATCAGCCCACTTCCTCTGTAAGACACCTCATTGGATAACTCGGTAGCTAAAGGCAAAAGACGAGTAGAGTGGGGACGATTTATACCTCCTGAATACTCGCGTAGACCGAGGCATTTTACTAAGTTATTATACTATAGTACTATAGTAATCCCAAAAGTAAGGTCTCCAAAGCGATAGGATCGCAGGGAAACTGTTTGTGTGGATGTTGTCCATACTGCTTTTTTCCTTCCTTCCTCCCTCCACTCTCTTCAGAAACCACCGCACATCCCTTAGCGCCCTCAGTCTTGGCTTGGCAGCCTGTTATAATGGAGCTCCCGTTAGCCACTACCGCCAGGTGCGAAGTTCGCGCAGTTATTCGCTTTTTGAGTGCAACAGGGGTTAAACCTGTCGAAATTCATGGACAGTTGATGGAAGTGTATGGAGAGTCTTTTTTGGATGTCAAAAATGTTCGCAAGTGGTGTAGAGAATTTGCAAATGGTCGCACGGAAAATCATGACGAGGAAAGAAGCGGGGGACCGTTCAATTTCTGACGAAACAATCGCAAAGGTTGAACAAATCGTGCTTCAAGATCGGCGGATCACTCTCGATGAGCTCTGCATTGTTGTTCCTGAGATTTCTCCAAGCACTATTCGTCGGACTTTGATTGAAGAGTTGAAATTTCGGAAGGTGTGCGCAAGATGGGTCCCAAGAATGCTGACAGAAGATCACAAAAAGCAACGCGCCAATTTCTTCAACGATATGCAGATGAAAAGGACAACCTTTTGGATTCAATAGTCACGGGTGATGAAACCTGGGCTTTCCACTTCACACCTGAGATCAAACAACAATCACGTGAGTGGCGGCATTCCGGTTCACCCAAGCCGCGAAAATTCAAGAGAAAACAGTCTGCCAGTAAAGTCATGGCAACTGTGTTTTGGGATCGAAGGAGGATATTGTTGGTCGACTTTATGGATCCTGGGACAACAATAAATGCCGATAGGTATTGTCAGACATTAAAAAAACTTAGACGGACAATTCAGAACTGTAGAAGAGGAATGTTGAGCAAGGGCATAAGCCTTCTCCATGACAATGCTGGCCCCCACACCGCCCGTCAAACCATGAATCTTCTGCAACAGCTTGGATGGGAAGCCATCACCCATCCACCCTATAGTCCGGACTTAGCACCCAGTGACTACCACTTGTTTCCCAAGTTGAAAGAACACTTGGCTGGAAGGCGCTTCGGTGACTACGATGAAGTGAAAAATGAGGTCCATCACTTTTTCAAGAGCATGGCGGCAAGCTGGTATGACATGGGCATACAAAAACTGCCACAGCGTCTACAAAAATGCATCGACCGAAATGGCAATTATGTGGAAATATAGACAAATGCTAAAGCTTCAAAACTATGTATCATTTGTTGTCAATAAAACTTTCTTTGTATTTTAAAAAAATTGAAGACCTTACTTTTGGGATTACTCTAGTACATAGACTAGTGAATGTTTTCTTAACCTTTATCATATAACGAAATCAAACCGTATCTAAGTATGTATTTATCACGATTTACATGAAGTGGATAGACAAAAGCATTTTTTGCGAAGAATCTGTAGAACCTCTTTGTTTTTATTATCTTCCTTGACAAACTATTTCATATGAGGAAAGTCTCATCTCCAGGCATGACGCACCGGAAGTAGCACAATAAGAGTCCGAGGTATCGATGGAGCCACGGAGGCAATAAATAACGCTCTTCTTTTGATGGCACATTTCAGAAATCCAAGATGCCTCGCACCGACGACGGAAAATGGCGTAAGAGTTTCTCGGGAGGAGTAAACTTTTATATGGGAGAGTTTTCGAGAGCAAGTTTTCTCTGCAAAAGTGAGAAGACGTATAAAACACTTCAACTCTGGCACTTTTTTACGTTTACAGAGGTATAAACTAAGTTGAAATGAGAATACTCTCGGTTCAAAGAACTTCCCACCTGTTTGTTACCGTCTTGTACACCATATGTCACTCCCTAGCCTAAAAATCGTATGTATTACGTTCACATGACTTTCTACACCCACTATCGTTTATTTTTTAGTCGCTTCTACGGACTATAACTAGGAAAGCTTATTTTTCTATCTACATCATGTTTATTGAGGTAAAGCTTTGCAAATATAGTTACATTACACATTCATTTGTAGGTGCACGGGGGATAGAGAAACCGACTCGATAGTCAGATGTTTTAAAGGTAGTCTGTATATTATACTGGTCTTGAAATTCGATACTCTTTCCATGAAATTGCAAGGAACAACTGAATAGCGACAGCACGTAAGGAAAATGACAAACATATTGAAAAATTGATACTATATATTGAGAAAGTTGTATTTTAGAGCACCAAGTTTAAAAAATATTATTAACTTTGTAATTTATCTGTTTCTTTAAGTATTAAATAAATTATGTTTGTCTCGGCTGCGTCAGTATTTGTTGTTAGAGACATGGAAGTCTTGGCAGGGCGTGGTGCGACTAGAATGTAGGCTTACAAAGATTTTAAGTTTTAATTCACTCCTTTTTATTAATCCTTGACACAAATTAAATAGCACTTCACTGATATCGAGAGCTGTGAGATTCTTTTACTTAATACTTTATTTAATACGTAAACTTATTTTTTCGTCTCACACGAATACGTCATTAATTTCTCGAGGACACATCTTGCATCCGATTACTATCACTGTCTGCAGGCAACACGTCTGGTTATGAGCACTGTTTGGAGGCAACTGACAAGGTTTCTAGCGCCTAAATTTGTAGATTTCTGTATTTCAAGTCTCAGATTGGCTAATCCTAGTCCAATAGAATACCTGCATTTAATTAAAGCTTTTTCTGTTTGTTGATTGGCTATTTTTTTAAACTGTCACTAAAATTACATTATTGCTGCTCTAATAATGACTAGTAGCATTTAAACTTCCTTACTCATTATTGCCTCAAGGTTACCTCATTGTAACCTCATTGTTAGCAATGTTTAACTTATTATTCTCACAACTCCTACATTATTAAATTACGTAATGAATTCACATAACATTATTGAACATGTTCACAATAATATAAGCATATAAAATGACTGTAATATACACTTTTTATATATTGTTACATACAAATATTTGTTTAAGGCGGGCTTATATTGAATTTATATATTCTATAATTTGACTAAGATCATTTAAATGTTAAAAACACTGCCTCAATATATACCACAGAGTTTTTTCTTGTTGTTTAACTTCTCTGGTCATATCGGGGGCTTTGACTTGAGAAACAGCTGATGGTGTTATAGTTAGTTAAGTATAGATTTTTGACGTTGCCTTTAGTGCCGTTTTTAAATATTAAGCACTCACATTCCCCCATTCCCCCAGGCTGTGGGGAATAGGAAATGATTCCGGTAAAAGAAAAATTCCAGCCCCAGCCGTTAATCGAATCCGGAAGCTCTGGGTTAAGAAGCCAGAGCGCTTATTACTCGAGCACAGATACAATCCGCAGCAAACGTTACTTTAAATACATAAATTGCTTTTTTTGTATTTTGTGTAGTACGTTTTTGTCTATTTCTTATGGCTTACCTGTTATAAATACAGAGGACTTCACGCAGAAAATTCAAGAACATGGATTTATTAACCATAAATATATCCTAAACACATACCATTTTAATAAAAATCCTTAGAGCCATTTTTTTTCTAGAAAATGAAGGATACGCATGTTAAGGCTAATTTGGGAATAGGAATTTTTTTTACCATATTCATGTTGTATCTTTGGAAAATGCTGAAATTAAATTCCAAGTTTGGCATTTATACAAGTGTTATTACTTTCTCTACTACGTATAGTAAGTAGGGGAAGTATTGCATTCCACCCAAAAATTCGATACCGAGATTTCACCGGAAATACATGTTTTGAGACCTCCTGAATCCAAAAAAAGCATTTTTGGAAACATGTCCGTGTGTGTGTCTGTGTGTGTCTGTGTGTGTCTGTGTGTGTGTGTGTCTGTGTGTGTGTCTGTGTGTCTGTGAACAGCATAACTCAAAAACGAACAGTCGGATAAACACCAAACTTGGTATTTACGTTCAGTATCTTCCAGAGATGCGACACGAAGGTTTTCAAGAAAATACCCCCACACCAGACTACCCTTTACATGGAACATTTTTCGAAAATTTTAATTTTCTCAAAAACGGCTCTAACGATTTTGATGAAAATATCATATGTTTTAAGATAATGTCATGAGAAATGAAATGTATATCTCGAATTTTCTGGGAATGTCTCCAAAAGTATTCTTCATTGTGAACAACTTTTGCATAACTGGTAAACTATAAGAGATAGACAAACTTTTACTACACAAAACATGTAGATCGCGTTAAAATACACAACTTATGTCATATACATTTCTTTTGTTGAGTGAACCGTTTTCGAGATATTGCTTGTTATTTACTTAAATTTTCCAATACTTATACTTTTTCTCAAATTCGTTATTCATTTTTACTTTCTCTACTACGTATAGTAAGTAGGGGAAGTATTGCATTCCACCCAAAAATTCGATACCGAGATTTCACCGGAAATACATGTTTTGAGACCTCCTGAATCCAAAAAAAGCATTTTTGGAAACATGTCCGTGTGTGTGTCTGTGTGTCTGTGTGTGTGTGTGTGTCTGTGTGTGTGTCTGTGTGTGTGAACAGCATAACTCAAAAACGAACATTCGGATAAACACCAAACTTGGTATTTAGGTTCAGTATCTTCCAGAGATGCGACACGAAGGTTTTCAAGAAAATCCCCCCACCCCAGACTACCCTTTACATGGAACATTTTTCGAAAATTTTAATTTTCTCAAAAATGGCTCTAACGATTTTGATTAAAATATCATATGTTTAAGATAATGTCATGAGAAATGAAATGTATATCTCGAATTTTCTGGGAATGTCTCCAAAAGTATTCTTCATTGTGAACGACTTTTGCATAACTGGTAAACCATAAGAGATAGACAAATTTTTACTACACAAAAAATGTAGATCTCGTTAAAATACACAACTTATGTCATATACATTTCTTTTGTTGAGTGAACCGTTTTCGAGATATTGCTTGTTATTCCCTTAAATTTTCCAATACTTATACTTTTTCTCAAATTCGTTATTCATTTTTTTATGTCCTGGACTTGCAAAGAGAATGGAATGCGCCGCATAGCAACCAGCGTTAAAATATTTGACCATCGCTTAAAAGCTACCATATTCCCCTTGCATCTACAAGAAAAATACCAATAAGTTTGACATCTCGATATCTCGATTAACATAAAGCATATGGAGAATAGGCGTTTGTAAAAATAGATTGTACAAGAGTAGAGAAAGTCATGTGAGTGTAACACATCAGATTTTTTTTTATGTCCTGGACATGCAAAGAGAATGGAATGCGCCACATAGCAACCAGCGTTAAAATATTTGACTATCGCTTAAAACCTACCATATTCCCCTTGCATCTACAAGAAAATTACCAATAAGATTGACATCTCGATATCTCGATTAACATGAAGCATATGGAGAATAAGCGTTTGTAAAATTAGATTGTACAAGAGTAGAGAAAGTCATGTGAGTGTAACACATCAGATTTTTTTTAGTGTTTTGTTCACAGATACACAAAACGTGTGTATATGTATTTCTAGTGAAATCTCAATATCGAATTTTTTGATGACGTAAAATACTTCCTCTGCCTACTATAGATAAGAGGTAGAGAAAGTAAAACGAGGAATTAAAGATTTTCAAATATTTTCAGGCAATGTCGTACAGGGGAAAATGTGAACTAATAATAAGGGATACTTCATAAAATGTTAAAGCTAGGAAAACAAGTAATTTATCAATATATGTATATTTTTACTTTCTCTACTACGTATAGTAAGTAGGGGAAATATTGTATTCCACCCAAAAATTCGATACCGAGCTTCACCGGATATACATGTTTTGAGAACCCCTGAATCCAAACAAAGCATTTCTGGAAACATGTCCGTGTGTGTGTCTGTCTGTGTGTCTGTGAACAGCATAACTCAGAAACGAACAGTCGGATAAACACCAAACTTGGTATTTAGGTTCAGTATCTTCCAGACATGGGACACGAAGGTTTTCAAGAAAATCCCCTAACCCCAGATTACCCTTTACATGGAACATTTTTCGAAAATTTTAATTTTCTCAAAAATGCCTCTAAGGATTTTGATTAAAATATCATATGTTTAAGATATTTTCATGACGAATAAAATGTATATCTTGAATTTTCTGGGAATGTCTCCAAAAGTATTCTTCATTGTGAACGACTTTTGCATAACTGGTAAACCATAAGAGATAGACAAAATTTTACTACATAAAAATGTAGATTCCGTTAAAATACACAATTTATGTCATATATTTTTTTGTTGTTGATTGAACCATTTTCGAGATATTGCTTGTTATTCCCTTAAATTTTTCAATACTTATTTTCTCAAATGGGAATTCGTTATTCATTTTTTTGTCTTGGATACGCAAAGAGAATGGAATACTGCACATAGCAACCAGCTCTTAGAATATTTGACTGTCGCTTAAAGGCTACCGTATTCCCCTTGCATCTACAAGAAAATTAGCAATAATACTAACATCACGATTAATATGAAGCATATGGAGAATAAGCGTTTGTAAAAATAGTTTGTACAAGAGTAGAGAAAGTCATGTGAGTGTAACACATCCGATTTTTTTATGTAAGGGTGTTTTGTTATTTCCTAGTCGCACGAAGTGATACAAAGTGTACAGGACCTCAGAAGGTATTTACAGAAAAGTCAAGCTCACTCAAAGGCTTCGTATGTGTACGATAAACACATGATGTGTTAATCGAAACGTTAGAGACCGTTTTGAGAGTATAAACATTAACTAATAAAGGGTGTAGTGTTGCTCGGCTTGAAGAAATTTCGTAAGAAACTTGTGATATTATTTAAAGATGTCGAATTTAAACACAACGTTTCTAAAAATGGTCTTTTGGTTAGGGAACCTCAAAACGTGAATTTCCCTGTTTCAAACATTAGGGTGAAATACCATAGGTACTTCCACTACCTACCGCGCTTAAGCGGCTGTGAAATTAAAAATATCCCATTCTACAGTAAATTTAATTTTTCTGGAGAGAAAAATGTAAATACTTAAAAGTGGTTTATGATAAAAGATCGGATGTGATACATTCACATAATGTTCTCTAACCTCTATCGTTTATTGGTTTGTATACAAACTATTCTTATTAAAGCTTATTTTTCTATCTACTACATTATAATACAAATAAACATTTGCAGAAATAGCTATATTACACATTTCGTTATAGATACAAAGGAACAGCGATAGTCAAATGTTTAAGAATGAACGCTATACGCTGGCCTTAAAATCCATACTGTTACCATTTAATCGCCAAGAAATGAGAAATTCGAGCCTTTAATAACGAATATCTCAGAAATTGGCTTACGCCACAAAAAGCTTATTTGAAATTAAATTGTGTGTTTTAAAGAGATCCACATTTTTTGTGCGGTACGTTTTCGTCTATCGCTTAACGTTTACCAGTTATACAAGATTATACAAAACTCCTTCCGAATAAAGAGGACTTATAAGCTACTCCTAGAATATTCAAAATTACATTTTATTTGTAATGCAATATCTTTAATATAATCAAAATCATTAGATTTCGAAAAGAAAAAGCTGGGGTGGGGGATTTTCTTGTGTCACGTCTTTGGAAGGTACTGAACCTACATACCAAGTTTGGTATTTATCCGACGTTTGGTTTTGAGTTATGCTGTTCATAGACACACCCTACTTAGTATACGTAGTAGAGAAAGTAAAAACAATAAAAAGAAATATTCTGATTTGGCACCCTCACATGCTTTTCTCTGCCCTCTATCGTTTATTAGTGGGTATACAAACTAATTTTACTAAAACTTAGTTTTTCTATCTACATCATTTAATCCAATATAATCTTGTAGAAATATCTACATTTCACATTTTGTTATAGATACAAAGGGAACAGCGATAGTCAAATGTTTAAGAACTGGACGCTATTGTCTGGTCTTAGAATTCCATACTGTTTTAATGCAATCGCGAAAAACAATTGAATATTGAAAGGACTTTAAAAGAATGTCAACTATTCAAAAATTCAAACCATAACTAACGGAGGTCTCAGAAATGGCTATTTGTCGTAAATTGTGCACTTCAAAGAGACCTACAAGTTTTGCGTAGTATGTTTTCGTCTATCGCTTGACCTTTAGCAGTTATAAAAGATTTTACAAAATTTCTTCCGAATGAAGACGACTCCATAGGTCATTCCCAGAAAATTCAAAATATACATTTTATTTGTCAAGAGCGATAAGAATAGTACGTGGAGTTCCGCCAAAAACACATTGTAAACCACATTTTATTGAACTTGGAATCCTCACTCTTCCTTGTATATATGTTTTGAATTGTTTATTGTACATTAAGAGAAATCTACAACAGTATAATCTGTGTGAAACTGTTCATAATTATCCGACACGAAGTAGCAACAATATTTATTTTGGTAAATGTAAGTATAGTAAAACACAAAATAGCTTTGAAGTATCATCCATTAATCTATACAATAGTTTACCGGATAAAATCAAGTCACTTACATACGACGTTTTTAAAAGACAGATTTTAATGATATTGAAGAAAAATCCTCTCTATAAGGTCCAGGAATTTTATAAGATTAAATTATTGTAACATTTAATATCTGACCTTGCTATACATGTGTAAAATGTTTTAGCAATAAATATCTATCTATCTATCTATCTATCTATCTATCTATCTATCTATCTATCTATCTATCTATCTATCTATCTATCTATCTATCTATCTATCTATCTATCTATCTATCTATCTATCTCTCTATCTATCTATCTATCTCTCTATCTATCTATCTATCTATCTCTCTATCTATCTCTCTATCTATCTATCTCTCTATCTATCTATCTCTCTATCTCTCTATCTCTCTATCTATCTATCTATCTATCTATCTATCTATCTATCTATCTATCTCTCTATCTCTCTATCTAAATGTCTTTAATATATGGCATTTTAATAAAATCGTTAAGATTCATTTTTTACAAAATTAATAATTTCGGAAAAACGTACTACGTAAAGGGTACTTTGGGGCGGGGGATTTTTATTTAAAATATTTGTATCGCATATCTGGAAGGTGCTGAACCTAAATACTAAGTTTGGCATTTATCCGACTTTTCGTTTTTGAGTTATGCTGTTCACAAACACACATACACACATACCTCATCTTTTTCTAAAAATGATTTTTTCTCTCTTTTATGTACGTGGTAGAGAACGTAATAAATCCCGTAGCGCTACAATCCTAATGGGGCCTGGACCTCCTAACCCACTGCCGGCCCCACGCTCACTTATATACGGTAGAGGTGAGCGATCATCCATCCGATACGGGGATGTGATGTGGCCAGCATCACGCATCCCCAGCCGAAAAGTTGGCTCATGAGGCCAGGATGGCTGCCTATCGCAGCTCCTCACTTTTCTCTTCAAGTGCTGAGTGGGCACAGTCCTATACCTGGGCTTAAAATCTGCACTCCAAGGGTAGGAACGAACCCGGGCGCAGAGCTCCATGCTCTAGCCCAGAGTACCACCTGCAGGACAATGGGATAAGATAGAAACATAAAATTCATCTAGAATTTTGATATGAGTAATAATATTGTAAATATAGAATTCAATTGACCGTTTATAAAATTATACTGTGTGGAGGAAATAATCAATAACATTTTAATTGTTTCTTTTATAGTGCAGGATTTAACCATTACCTATAAACAAAAATGAGACTAGAATAAATCGCACATAATTCAATCCTGTTTTGTATGCAAGATGCAGAATCACCGGGTTTCACTTCTTGGAATACATCTATTTTATTGGTTTATCTTCAGGAACTTTGTAACCGTTCGAACAGGGCCATAGGATGTTCTCATTTACTTAAGTGATTTCGTAGGGGAATATTCTAGAGACTGCTCAATGTTATCCAGGGTTTCTTGTGAAAACACATTACATTGCTTTCCATCAGGGATATCACCTCGATACCGGCAACTTCGGTAGTTTACTTTCCCTACTACGTACAGTAAGTAGGAGAAGTATTGTATTCCACCCAAAATTCGATACCGAGATTTCACCGGAAATATATGTTTTGAGGCCTCCTGAATCCAAAAAAAAGTATTTTTGGAATCATGTTCGTGTGTGTGTCTGTGAACAGCATAACTCAGAAACGAACAGTCGGATAAACACCAAACTTGGTATTTAGATTCCGTATCTTCCAGAGATGCGACACGAAGGTTTGCAAGAAAATCCCTCCACCCCAGTTAACGTTTACATTTTTCGAAAATTTTAATTTTCTCAAAAATGGCTGTAACCATTTTGATTAAAGTATCATATGTTTAAGATATTTTCATGACAAATGAAGTGTATATCTCGAATTTTCTGGGAATGTCTCCAAAAGCGTTCTTCATTGTGAACGACTTTTGCATAACTGGTAAATCATAAGAGATAGACAAAATTTTACTACACAAAAATGTAGATTGCGTTAAAATATTCAATTTATGACATATAAATTTATTTATTTATTTTTTGAGTGAACCATTTTCGAGATATTGCTTGTTATTCCCTTAAAGTTTCCAATACTTATACTTTTTCTCAAATGGGAATTTGAGATTCTAGTGCAAGTGGTTTACTAGAAATCGTATTTTGAAAAGTTTCCACTTCGACAATTGTTTGTCCCATTCAACCTGCTTAGTTGCTAGGTACGATGTTAGGTTTGTTTGCATTATGTTTTCTGTTCATTGATTGCATTGCGACCTTCTGGTCAGTTAATTTGTGACAGTTCAAGCGGCAAGTCGTGAGTGGAAGATGGGGTTTACTAATGCAGAAAAAGCCGACATGCTCATGGTGTATGGAGAGTGTAGGAAGAATGCAGTTCGTTCCTGTACGGTGTATGCGGAAACGTATCCCAATAGACGTCAACTATCTCGGCAACTATTTATCAACCTCTTCAACCAATTACGTTAAAGTGGTACTGTAACACCTAGAAAACGTAACAGAAACAAACAAGTGACTGGAGAAGAGGCAGAAATTAATGTTTTGGCTGCCGTTGCAGTAGATCCGCAAATTAGTTCCCGCACAATCGCACGTGGAAGTGGCATAAGACAGTCAACCGTAGTGCGCATTCTCCATCGACATAAGTTCCATCCCTATCACATCTCTCTCCATCAAGAGCTGCATGGAAACGGTTTTGAGAATCGTGCTAACTGTTGTACATGGGCATTAAGACACGATACTCCAGATTCATCATTTATCTTGTTTAGTGACGAGGCAACATTTACTAATCATGGCCAGGTAAACCACAGAAACATGCACTATTGGTCTGTTGACAATCCCCGTTGGCTTCGTCATGTGGAACGTCAGCGTCCATGGAGTTTAAACGTGTGGTGTGGGATAGTGAACCATCAGCTCATAGGCCCTTTGTTCATAGAAGGAACAATGAACTCGCACAAGTATCGCAGCCTCCTGGCAGACCATCTGCCACAGGTGCTAGAAGACGTTCCTTTGCAAACTAGGAGGGACCTATGGTACCAACATAATGGCTGTCCAGCCCATGCACGAAGTACTACAGCTTATGTTAACGGATTGTTTCCAAATCGTTGGATTGGACGAAGAGTACCTGTGCCTTGGCCGGCCCGTTCACCGGATCTGACACCTTTAGACTTTTTTTCTGTAGGGAAGGCTGAAAGACACTGTCTACAAGTATGTACCAACTACACCAGACGATATGAAACGACGTATTACTGCTGCCTGCTCTGAAATTTCCGCTGAAATGCTAGAACGTGTGCAGCAGTCTTTCCATAGCAGACTGGAAGCGTGTATTGAAGCTGCCGGTGGTCATTTTGAACACATCCTTTAAAGGGCTATATTCTGGTTACTTGTAAGACCCACAGAGGTATTGTAATTCCCTTTTGTTGTTCTTTAGTTTGTGCTACCACAGGTGTTGGTGCGTAAAAGTTTCAAAATAAGATTTCTCGTAAACCACTTGCACTAGAATCTTGCAACAAACGCCACTGACATTCTAATTTACCCTACCTTAATTCTGTTGATGTAACTAGGCATTGTTCCATTTAAAAAATTGTATTTTTGCTCAAAAAATACACTTTCTCAGTAATGTTGTGAAAACTGCACATCAATATCACTTTTAATTTCCGAAATGTTTGCGGTGCAAGTTTTAGGTGATTCACCCTGTATAGAGCAATTTGAACGGCCATGGTTTTATGAAACTTCATTATCGTATCTTTTCTCACTTTATTTTTTAGAGTTCTTTTAATTGTTCGACATATTTTTGAAAAAGGTTCTATTTTAGTTCCAATATCTGCTTCTTTAATTTATATGATACTGAAGGTCCTAAAAATTTAAATGTGTTTACTAGTTCAATTATATAGTTCTATATTATAGATATAATACATTTACAAAATTATGTGCGGATACATATTGACTTATCTTCGTACATTACCCGGCCCAGACCAATGTTTTTTTTTTTTTTTTTTTTTTTTTTTTTTTGTTAACAGCGACAACGCCATGTCAGTAAATTTACTAGCATGTAAAAGAACTCCTGCGGCAGAAAATTCTGGAACACCAGCGGTGCCGTAATGAACTTGGCAATTGATAGCGTCGTTAACAATCTATCTATTTATTTATTTACATATACATTTAATAAGACTGAAAGAAAATATAACCAATAAATCCCAAGGCATGACAAGTTATTATTCACTGCTCTTCTGTCCTTATGCAGTAGCCGCCACTGTACACACACACACACACACACATACACACACACACACACTTATGGAAGTTTTTCAATTTTTTTTATAGATTCAGGGACTCTCGAAACATGTATTGTGGAATCTCGGTATCGAAATTTTGGGTGGAACACAATACTTCCTCTACTCATTATAGGTAAGCACTAGGGAAATAAAAATAATGTTTGCCTATTGAAGAATACAAATCTGAAACACTCGTTCTAAAATATCTAACAACTTCATCTGCAGGACCTATAGCAGTACATCTACTTTAAAGCCCACACGGCGCTGCGCTCTTGGTGGAGAGTGCCTGCTGAGAAGGGGTAGGGGGAGATATTTAATTCTTTCCATTTACTTCCCCCTCCAACCATTAATTCCATCAGAACGACAAACCTGACTTCTAAAGTGTAGAGGTTACACTTTCACCAATACTGTGACACCTCGGGGTTTTTCACAGTCACCGACACATCCAATCAAGCGAAACCTCTCCCTTTCTGCTCTAGTTTCCCCTGGTTCAAACCCTGCTCAGGCTTTGCTTACACTTCCAGAATATTTAATTCAAATTATTCTGTATGAAGGTTTAACTTCAGGCCCTAGATTTTTACTTTCTCTGCCACGCACGTAGTAGGTAGAGAAAGTATTGCAGTCTACCGAAGAATTCTTTAGCGTGATTTCACCGGAAATACATGTTTTGAGGCCCCTGAATAAATAAAAAAGAGCATTTTTAGAAAAAGATCCGCGCGTGTGTTTGTGTGAACAGCATAACTAGAAACGATATGTCGGATAATTAGCAAATTTTTATATAGACGATGTTTCAAGTTTTTGATTTTCTAAAAAATGGTAACATCTTTATTAAAATACCATATACGAAAGATATTTACATGATAAATAAAGCGTATACCTTGAATTTTCTGGGAATAGCCTTTGATGCCCTCTTCATTCGGAAGGAATTTTGTGTAATCTTGTATAACTTGTAAACGTTAAGTGATAGACAAAAACGTGCTCTACAATAATTTTAGATATCTTTAAGACACCCAATTTATTTCAAATAACTTTTTTTGGGGATCAGCCGTTTCCGAGATATCCGTTGTTAATGATTCGGATTGTTCAACACTTGGTCATTCTCTTAAAGTCCTGTCAACATTCAGTTGTTTCTCGCGGTTGCATGGAAACTATCGAATTTTAAGGCAGCGTATAGCGTCCAGTTCTTAAACATTTGACCATCGCGGTTCTCTATGTATCCATAACGAAATGTGTATTGTAGCTGTTTCCGGAAAAGTTTATCTCAATTAAAATGACGTAGATAGGAAAATAGACTTTCGTAAGAATAATTTGTGTAGCCTCTAATAAGCGCTAGAGAGTAGAGAAAGTCATGTGAATGTAACACAGAAATCTTTTTCCATATGCTGCTCTTAATATCTAAGATATCTGCGGCCATGGCTTTGGAGCAATTGCTCATCGGCAGTGATGTTCACTCGTTTACTATTGTATAGCTTTTGGTTGTTTAGTTGGTTTTTTCTTAACATTAAATTTACACACATACACACACGCGCACACATTTACACGGTCATTCATACTTCCAGACTAGAGAGGAAGACGAATTATCCTGGCTAAAGAAAACTTTCCGTCCTCCAGCCGAGAATCGAACACGGGACGTCTGCATTTGGAAGCTAGCATCCTGACACAGAGGCAGTCTGTTATAACAAAACAAAATGGTATGCTTTCAATAAACTATCATAAGATTACAGGCTTAGTACCCCAACACAAAGGTTTCCTTAAGGTTTGAAGAAGTAATTTTATTTACTTTATTTGCACCACGCTTTCGGCGTCAATTTGAAGTAGGAGTTGTATTATATTTCGACTGCTGGGGAGCCGAACTTGAAGTAGTTGCAACCACACGTATGGTACCCGGTAGCCTTAGCCCCAAATTTTAAAAGTATATACTTTGTAATTTAACTGTTTCCTTAAATATTATATATTTATGTTTCCCTCGGCTGCGTCAGTATTATTGTTAGAGAGTTTCTCTTTGCAGGGTTGTGGTGCAACTGAAGAATGTAGGCTTACACAGGTTATAATTTTACTTCACTCCATTTATTAATGCTTGACACGATTTAAATAACACTTCACTGATATAGCGAGAGAGATGTGAGGTTTTTTTATTAATTACTTGCACTTTTTAACACGTAAACTATTTTTCATCTCACACTGAATATGTATTAAATTTCTCGAGGACACATCTCACGTCAGGAACACTGTCTACAACCAACACGTCCAGTTATGGGCGCTGTCTACAAGCAACTGACCTGATTTCTAGTGCCTAAATTTGTAAATTTTGTTATATTTCAGTTTCTGATTGGCTAATTCTAGTCCAATAGAATACCCTCAATTAACTTAAGCTTTTTTTCTGGTTGTTGATTGGCTATTTATAAACGGTCACAAAATTTACATTATTGTTGCTCCAATAATGACTAGTAGCATTATTAAACTTTCTTACTCATTATTGCCTCAAGGTTACCTCATTGTTACCTCACTGTTAGCAACTTTTAACCTATCATTCTCACCGCTCCTACATTATTAAATTACGTAATACATTCACATAACATTATTACTCATGTATACAATAATATAAACATATACAATGACTGTAATATACACTTTTTATATCTTGTTACATACACATATTGCTTTAGGGCGGCCTGTTATTGAATTATATATATATTATATAATTAGACTGAAATTATTTAAGTGTTAAAAATACTGTCTCAGGTTACGGAACTCAGAGAGGATGTATTGCAATTACTGCAGTAGATCAAGTTTGTAGCTTATTACTTTATCTTCTACGTATAATAAGTAGGCGAAGTATTGCATTACAACAAAACTTATATACCGAGATTACACCGGAAATACATGTTTTGAGGCCCCTGAATTCAAATAAGACATTTTTCTGTCTTGTCTGTGTACAGCATAAATCAAAAACGAAAAGTCGGATTGATACAAAACTTGGTATTTGAGTTTAGTATCTCCAAAGGATGCGACACGAAGATTTTCAAGAAATTCCCCCACCCCAGACTACCCATTACATGGAACATGTTTCAAAAATTTTGATTTTATTAAAATGGCTCTAACGATTTTGAATAAAATACCATATATTTAAGATATTTTTATGGTAAATGAAATGTATATCTTAAATTTTCTGGGAATGTCCCCAAAAGTCCTCTTCATTCTGAATGGTTTTTGCGTAACTGGTAAACAGTAAGAGATAGACGAGTTACTTCACAAAAATATAGATCTCGTTAAAACACATAGAAAAATTATAAGTATTGGAAAATCTAAAGGAATAACAAGCAATATCTCGAAAATGGTTCACTCAACAAGAAAACTGTATATGACATTAATTGTGTATTTTAACGTGATCTACATTTTTTGTGTAGTAAAATTGTGTCTATCTCTTATGGTTTACCAGTTATGCAAACGTCGTTCCCAATGAAGAATAGTTACTAGTGGTACCGTGCTAGCCTCTAGTTCCCAAGGTCGCGGGTTCAAACCCGGCGGAGGGCGATGGATTTTTTCGGGCGTAAAAATCCTTAGCACGGCTTCCTTCGGAAGGGAAGTAAAGCCGGTGGTCCCGTGTCGTAGATTCACGGCACGTAAAAGAACCTCAAGCCTGATAAAGAGGCCTCTGAGCAAAATTACCGGTGTTTCACTCCCAATATAGAATGGGACGCTAAGAACCATAGTAGTTAAAGAGCGTCCATAAATAAAACTCAATTTCAATTTCAATTTTGAAGCAATATGTGTATGTAATATTTTGTAAAATGTATGTAACAGTCATTGCATATGCTTATATTATTGTATCCATGTGTAATAATGTTATGTGAATATATCACGTAATTTAATAATGTAGGAGCTGTAAGAAATAGGTTAAGAGTTGCTAACAATGAGGTAACGATGAGGTAACCTTGAGGCAATAATGAGTAAGAATGTTTAATAATGCTACTAGTCATTATTGCAGCAACGATAATGTAATTTTAGTGACAGTTTATAAAATAGCCAATCAACAACCAGAAAAAGCTTTAGTAAAATGAAGGTATTCTATTGGATTAGGATTAGCCAAAAAGAAACTGAAAAGGAGAAACATTTAAAAATTCAGAAGTCAGTTGTCTGCAGACAGCGTTACTAACCAGACGCAAAAAGTGTGAGACGAAAAAAAAATAGTTTACGTGCTAAAAAGTGCAAGTATTTAATAAAAACATCTCACAGCTCTCTCTCCCCCTCTCTCTCTCTCTGTATATATATATATATATATATATCAGTGAAGTGTTACTTAAATCGTATCAAGTAAAATTATAATCTGTGTAAGCCTACATTCTTGTCTCATCACGCCCTGCTAAGAGAAACGTGTCTCTAACAATAATACTGACGCAGACGAGGCAAACATAAATATTTAATATTTAAAGAAACGGTCAAATTACACAGTTAATATTTTTAAAAATTTGGGGCAAATAACAACGTAAATAAAGATACTTCTACTTCAAATTGGCTTTTCCATACATGGTGCAAATAACGTAACAAAATATCTTTCTCAAATTGGCGTCCATACGTGGAGCTAATAAACTTCTTTTCTCAACGGATAACTTTAATAGTAAAATACACTTGTCTCACTCGGGCTCTTTCGCCTCAAGCTGCAATTCTTCGTTCCGGTACCAAAACGTGACGCTATCCTTCCTTCTTTCCAAAAACCACACATGAATTAGTTATTTTCCGTTCATCATCATCAACATCATCATCTTAACTGTGATGCATCAGTTGCATAATGCTAATGATTAGATGTTCAAAACAGTATCTCAGGTAATTTACCTTCGCATATGTATCGTTCAAAGTACCTAACAATTAAATCTGATTGGCTGGAAGACTTTTAATGCGGTTCCCTATTTGGAAGTAGGGACGGTTCCCAGGTCTCATATCATACATATGCTTGTAATTTTATTGTAAGGCAATGTATTCTCTACAATCAGAGCGTTGCTTTTGGAACCAGTTATAGAAATGCTCGAAAGATTGCATTAGTGAAACGTAGGACCATTATTTTAATAAGTGTAACAACATGTGTTATTTTATGCAGTGCTTCTACCTTTGTAACCTTTCCAAAATGACAAATGATGTGATTGCTAATGTGTGTTATGTAATTTTTTGTGTAATATAAAATCCAACGCCTTCTCCTTAATTATACACCAAGGTCCCGAACTTCTAGCTGGTAGCGAGTCCCCCCATGTGCGTGATCTAAATTGATCATTTTCTGGGTTGAAGGCCAGCATGTAACATTTTGATGTGGCGTATCAGTTACTTCACTGTCATTACCAGACGCACTGTTGTGCTATATTGTTGGTACCAGACGTGGACCGCGCCAAAAGGAGAGACCGATAAGCCAAAATATAGCTAAAGAGACCCAATAATGCTACGTCTGGTAGCAATAATAAAACACAACAGTGCGTCTGGTAATGTCAATAATTTATCAATTGCACCTAATTATTCCTAAGCTAGTGGGTCATATACAATGGACTGATTTTCAATCGTTTATATACAGTAAACTACAAAAAGTTTTGCAAAAAAAGACCTTCATTTTAAAGAAGAAATTATTTAAACTCAGAGAAATCAACATGAACTATACCAGGTACAACTATTCCTCAAGATTAAAACCTGACATAAATGTAGTAAACCAATCAGTTATGCTTTCTCTTAGAAACAATTGAACTGCTTAATTATGGTGTAAAAACTTGTATTGATTTTTCAAAAAACCCAGATGATTACATAGCTGATATACTTACAATTACTAATGGATTACCTGATTTTTGATAAAACCTTAATTAAAAAGAAATGTGCTCCTATAGTGGAAGAATTACAAGCATGCAATAATAACAGCTCTCAATTAAAACTTGTTAAAGAACTCAATAAAAAAAACCTGTGTTTTACATTAAAGCAGATAAAGGCAATAAAATAGTAATTTTAGACAAAGAGGAATATCACAATAGTGTATTGAACTTGCTTAACTCAGAAAATTATAAAATAATACTGAAAAACTCTCTTAATAAATGTGTAAAAGATGTGAACAAAGCTCCTTCTAACAGTATGCTGATCCTAGTATCTAAGAAAAACTTTCTCCAGGTCAATAACCCTACACTGCCTAAATTATACTGCTTACCTAAAATCCACAAAGCAAATAACAGCATGAGACCTATCGTTAACCATATAGGTTCTCCTAATCATTTATTAGCAAAATGGCTTGTGAAAAAGTATAATTCTTGGCCAAAAGTTGAGAGCTTAAGCATTAAAAATTCATTACTAAAAAACTGAAAACTGTTTCACTATCTGAAGATAATACCTTAGTTTCTTTTGATGTTTCTTCACTCTTTACTAATGTACCTCTGGAAAACAACCAGAGTTAATAAGAAATTCGCTTTATACTTATGATACAGAAATGATCAATTTAACAGATATGTGCATAAATCAGAACTTCTTTACCTTGATACAGAAATTTATCTACAGACACATGGTTTGGCTATAGGGAGTCCTCTATCACCTATATTATTCATTATCTGTTTACCCTCCTCTTACGTAGGACTTACACCCCCCAGGACTTACAAGCGGATGCCTGGGGTCAGAGGCCTGTCGAGGAGCAGACACTAGTGGATCAGACAGAACATCCAGGATGGGTGATCAGCCTGGTATGGGATGAAGGAAGTAGATGGTGAAATGGATGAAAGAAAAGGTGATGATGGAGCAGTTGGTGGAATGAATGGCGGGGGAAACCGGAGAACCCGGAGAAAACCCGCCCAAACGCTTCATTCACCACAAATCCCACATGCAGGTCCCTGGGATTGAACCCGGGCTGCCTCGGTGGGAGGCGAGCGGTCTAACCACTTGACCACGGCGCCGCCTATCACCTATTTTAGCATATTTATAAATGAGTTACTAATACTGTGATGTAAGTGAAGGCTTTTAATATCATTCGATTCATTTATTTTATCTATTGATTCTTCACTGTTAATATTGTCCTATTTCAACTTTAACGCCAATAAACTTACAGATACGCCACAATATTTAATTTTTGCCTTAATACGAAATATAACTAAAGAGACCCAATAATGCTACCTCTGGTAGCAACAATACAATACAACAGTGTGCCTGGTAATGACAATGAACTTACTGTTATGCCACAATATTTAATGTTTGCCTGCCTCTACCGCACAGCTCCGTTTCGGAATTCTATTTGCATTTTATCTGCTGCTCCATGGTGCTGTGCATATTCCATATCCTGTGACTCGGGGAAGGAATGCATTTTCGCCACTACGGCAACAAAATTGCAGGTGTGGGACCATTACTCCTTCCAATTGAGGTACCCACCATGCACCTTAAAATATCTAGTGTAATAAAAAACGCCATTAGAGCTGCAACGAGTACAATAACCGTTAAAACGAAATTAAATGTTCTGTTATTTGTGTGGACAGTGCCAGGTATTATGAAACAGTAAATTCAGTGGTACCTATCCTAACAGAGAAATTAAGCCAAGCCACACACACAACTTATGATAGTCGGATGAGGCCGAAAACGTTTGGGAATTGGTGTCACGTTTTTTCGTTTAATTTCCTGCAGGGATGGCAATCTGTGCGAATGTGCACGTGCCCCACGTTTTCTCCGATTCTAATTTCCGTTACCAGAGTAAATCAAATCTCTAGCACCGAAGGAAGCAGATCGTCCTAATGCTCTGTCGAGGCAGATGCTGGCGACATCTTTATCGCTCTTTTGTTGCTAGGTCACGGGGTCGTGCTGTAGCTACATGCGAGGAATTTCTGTTATACTGTCCGTTTATATCATTCCGAGCATTTAGGACTCTGGGTGAAGCGCTTTACCCCACGAGAACCAAAATTGTAGCGATGGACCAAAAAGAGCAACAAAGGACTGTATGTATGTACTTTCACTCTCCCCTCCAACATACTGGACAGCACATTAGTTCTGAGACATTTCTGACATTATTAAATGAATATTTCAAAGGATTCTGTTTGAGGCAGTATTTTTAACACTAAAATGATTTCAGTCAACTTATATAATATGAAAATTCAATAACAGCCCGCCTTGAAGCAACATGTGTATGTAATAATTTGTAAAATGTATGTAACAGTCATTGCATATGCTTATAATATTGTATACATGTTCAATAATGTTATATAAATGTATTACGTAATTTAATAATGTAGGAGCTGTGAGAATAATAAGTTAAAAGTTGCTAACAATGAGGTAACCTTGAGGCAATAATGAGTTTGAGATTTAAAATGTTACTTGTGCTTCTTGTAAGCAATAATGTGATTTTAGTGACAGTTTATAAAATAGCCAATCAACAACCGGAGGGATTTTTAGTTAAATGAAGGTATTCTATTGGAGTAGGAATAGCCAATCAGAGACTTGAAACACAGAAATTTACAAGTTTAGACGGTTGAAATCTATTCAGTTGCCTGCAGAGTGTGCTCATAACTGGATGCGTTGCATGTGCGTCCTCGAGAGATTTAATACGTATTCGTGTGAGACGAAAATAGTATACGTATTAAAAAAATCTGATGTGTTACACTCACATGACTTTCTCTACTCTTGTAGAAACTATTTTTACAAACGCTTATTCTCCATATGCTTCATGTTAATCGAGATGTTAATATTATTGCTAATTTTCTTGTAGATACAAGGGGAATATGGTAGGTTTTAAGCGATAGTCAAATATTTTAACGCTGGTTGCTATGTGGCGCATTGCATTCTCTTTGCATGTCCAGGACATAAAAAAAATGAATAACAAATTTGAGAAAAAGTGTAAGTATTGGAAAATTTAAGGCAATAACAAGCAATATCTCGAAAACGGTTCACTCAACAAAAGGAATGTATATGACATAAATGGTGTATTTTAACGCGATCTACATTTTTTGTGTAGTAAAATTTTGTCTATCTCTTATGGTTTACCAGTTATGCAAAAGTCGTTCACAATGAAGAATACTTTTGGAGACATTCCCAGAAAATTCGAGATATACATTTCATTTGTCATGAAAATATCTTAAACATATGATATTTTAATCAAAATCGTTAGAGCCATTTTTGAGAAAATTAAAATTTTCGAAAAATGTTCCATGTAAAGGGTAGTCTGGGGTGGGGGGATTTTCTTGAAAACCTTCGTGTCGCATCTCTGGAAGATACTGAACCTAAATACCAAGTTTGGTGTTTATCCGACTGTTCGTTTCTGAGTTATGCTGTTCAGACACACAGACACACAGACACACACACACACACACACACACACACACACACACACACACACACACATACGGACATGTTTCCAAAAATGCTTTTTTTGGATTCAGGGAATCTCAAAACATGTATTTCCGGTGAAATCTCGGTCTCGAATTTTTGGGTGGAATACAATACTTCGCCTACTTACTATACGTAGTAGAGAAAGTAAAAATGCAAGTATTAAATAAAAGAATCTCACAGCTCTCGATATCAGTGAAGTGCTATTTAATTTGTGTCAAGGATTAATAAAAAGGAGTGAATTAAAACTTAAAATCTGTGTAAGCCTACATTCTTAGTCGTAGAAACGTGTCTCTAACAACTACTGACGCAACTGAGGCAAACATAAATATATAATATTTAAAGAAACAGTTAAATTAAAAAGTTAAATTTTTTTAAATTTGGGGCAAAGGCCACCGGAAACTGTGTACTATACGTGCGATTGCAACTACTACATTTGGGGCGAAGGCTACCGGAAATTGCAACTACTACAAGTTCGGCTCCCCAACAGTTGCAATACGATACAACTCCTTCAATACAAACTACTTTAAATTAACGCCCAAAGCGTGGTGCAAATAACGTAATAAACCACTTTCTCATGTTTTGTAGAAAAGGCTTCTATCATAAAACAAATAACAGTAGAGAAAAAAAAAACATATTGCAAAGCTTGTTGAATCCATGAACAAATACTTTATACGCTTTTAGTCTTTTTAAAAATTACGTTTGAGGAAAAACACTGTTGGGCTTTGTGTTACTGCATCTTACATATGAAGCCTTAGTTAAAGTACCACTCCACTTCAATGTATTTTTAAGTGTAATAGAGACAGGGCGAATACGGATGTGGTCCCCAATCAGTATATTATAGTACACGCTCGTAGGCTGCCATAAGGGGCCATTACGTTTTACAATCACCTCTGGGAGCAGGGAATAAGACGGAAGAACCGTAGAGCGTACACATCCAAAGAGAACTCTAAGCGAAATCGGGGTCCCTAACGATTCTAGAATGTGCCAGGCCGAAGGGATAACTACTGGAGAACCGACAGGAGGTCCCGCAAAGAGACCATCACAAATACTCTCCCAATGGTCGAAGCAGTCATGCGATGTGGCGCAGTGGGCAACTGGTTCCCCGCCACGAATACGCCCAGGTTCGAGGAAAATGCAGATTTTAGGTCCCGGGTATAGAACCGGTGCCCACTCAGCATCGTGAGGAAAGTTAGGATCTTCGATAGGTAGCGGTCCTGGCCTCGTGAACCTACTTTCCAGCTGGGGGATGCGTGATGCTATCCACATCACCTCCCCGTATCGGTTGGATGATCGCCCACCTCTGTCGTGCGCACGTGGGTGTGAGGCCGGCAGTCGGGTTGGCAGGCTCAGCCTCTTCGCTGGCTGAGCGAAACAAAATTTACTTTAATGGTCGAAGTAACGGACACAAAGTGAAATCTTTCCCACAGAGCAAATTCCACCACCCAGCCTGAGTTCACGAACCCTCGTTGTCTGGTCCTGTAACCAAACAGAATGTGTGGGAAATGCAATGAGGAACAGGAAAGTTTATACTAGTATATAATACACCCCAACATTCGCCTACTGACCCGGAAAATCCATGAGAAATCATGAGGGTCAGGTTGACCGAGACCTATTCAATAGCCTGAGGTATCTCGTCTCCTAGTTTTGTTTAAGTAACTATGTGTGCAATGAGGCAGTATTTTTTGCACTTAAATGATTTCAGTCAAATTATATAATATGTAAATTCAATAACAGCCCGTCTTGAAGCAATATGTGTATGTAATAATTTGTAAAATGTATATAACAGTCATTGCATATGCTTATATTATTGTATACATGTTCAATAATGTTATGTGAATATATTACGTAATTTAATAATGTAATAATTTGTAAAATGTATATCACAGTCATTGCATATGCTTATATTATTGTATACATGTTCAATAATGTTATGTGAATATATTACGTAATTTAATAATGTAGGAGCTGTGAGAATAATAGGTTAAACGTTGCTAACAATGTGGTAACAATGAGGTAACCTTGAGGCAATGATGAGTTTTGAGAGTTTAACAATACTACTTCTGATTCTTGGAAGCAATAATGTAATTTTAGTGACAGTTTAAAAAATAGCCAATCAACAACCAAAAAAGCTTTAGTTAAATGAAGGTATTCTATTGGAGTAGGATTAGCTAAGCAGAGACTTGAAATACAGAAATTTACAAGTTTAGACGTTTGAAATCAATTCAGTTGCCTGCAGATAGCATTGTAACCGGATGCAAGATGCGTCCTTGAGAGATTTAATATGTATTCGTGTGAGACGAAAAATATTTTTACGTGTTAAAAAGTGCAATTAATTAATAAAAAGAATCTCACAGCTCTCTATATCAGTGAAGTGTTATTTAAATCGTATCAAGTATTAATAAAAGGAGTGAAGTAAAATTATAATCTGTGTAAACCTATATTCTTGTGGCACCAAAACCCTGCTAAGAGAACCGTGTCTCTAACAAATACTGATGCAGCCGAGGCAAACTTAAATATAATATTTAAAGAAACAGTTAAATTACAAAGTTAATAATTTTTTTAACTTTGGGCAAAGGCCACCTGAAAGTACATTTGGGGCGAAGGCTACCGGAAACTTTTTACTATACGTGTGATTGCAACGAATATCAAGTTCGGTTCCCCAACAGTTGAAATACGATACAACTCCTAAAACTAACCTTTCTCAACAAATGTCGGTTCTTGAATATTGGTTTGTAGGTTAATTAGGCCGCTATGAGGGAAAACGTGACTAAGAGTCAGTGCACAGTAATGTTTCCCAAAGTTCGATTGGCGAACTACATGGACGCCCGTAAAGTTTGTGTTCACATTATGTGAAAGCACTCCAAAACGTCTTGCAGTTAAGAGCAGAAAAACCTGCGATGTTCATTAGTGTAGGAAGACAACTTTGTGCATGTCTTACTCTGCATTCGTTGTACAATGGTAAAACTGGGTATTGTTCCTGAAAACAATCCTGCGTTGGTGCAGATTTATGCGTTACACGTAGGAAACGTTAATTAAAACAAAACCCGTACAATGTTACAATTACTTTGTATGAATAACAATGTTCCATAGTTTGTCACAATAGGTTAAAACGTTTACTGTAATAAAAACTCTTGTGTTACATTCACATGACTATCTCTACCTACTGTCATTTATTACTTTCTCTACTACGTATAGTAAGTAGGGGAAGTATTGTATTCCACCCAAAAATTCGATACCGAGATTTCACCGTAAATATATGCTTTGAGATCCCTTGAATCCAAAAAAAGCATTTTTGGAAACATGTCCATGTGTGTGTGTGTGTGTGTGTGTGTGTGTGTGTGTGTGTCTGTCTGTGAACAGCATAACTCAGAAACGAAAAGTCGGATAAACACCAAACTTGGTATTTAGGTTCAGTATCTTCCAGAGATGCGACACGAAGGTTTTCAATAAAATCCACCCATCCCATATTACCCTTTACATGGAAGATTTTTCGAAAATTTTAATAACGATTTTGATTAAAATATCATACGTTTAAGATATTTTCATGACAAATGAAATGTATATCTCGAATTTTCTGGGAATGTCTCCAAAAGTATTCTTCATTGTGAACGACTTTTGCATAACTGGTAAACCATAAGAGATGGACGAAATTTCACTACACAAAAAATGTAGATCGCATTAAAATACACAATTTAGGTCATATAGGATTTTTTTTTTGTTGAGTGAACAATTTTCGAGATATTGCTTGCTATTCTCATAAATTTTCCAATACTTATACTTTTTCTCAAATTCGTTATTCAATTTTTTTTGTCCTGGTAATGCAAAGAGAATGGAATGCTCCACATAGCAACCAACTCTTAAAATATTTGACTGTAGCTTAAAGTCTACCAATTCCCCTTGCATCTACAAGAAAATTAGCAATAAGATTAACATCTCGATATCTCGATTAACACGAAGCATATGGAGAATAATTCATTCATTCATTCATTATCTGTTTACCCTCCTCTTATGTAGGACTTACACCCCCCAGGACTTACAAGCGGATGCCTGGGGTCAGAGGCCCGTCGAGGAGCAGACACTCATGGATCAGACAGAGCATCCAGGATGGGTGATCAGCCCGATGCCTGGTATGGGATGAAGGAAGTAGATGAAACGAAATGTTGGTGAAATGGATGAAAGGAAAGGTGATGATGGAGCAGTTGGTGGAATGAATGGCGGGGGAAACCGGAGAACCCGGAGAAAACCCGCCCAGACGCCGCTTCGTCCACCACAAATCCCACATGCAGGTCCCTGGGATTGAACCCGGGCCGCCTCGGTGGGAGGCGAGCGGTCGAACCACTCGGCCACGGCGCCGCCCATATGGAGAATAAGCGTTTGTAAAAATAGTTCGTACAAGAGCAGAGAAAGTCATGTGAGTGTAACACATCAGATTTTTATACAGCTTTTACAAACTATTCTTACGGAAGCTTAATTTTCTAATTACTTCACGTTAATTGAGAGTGATTCATTACACATTTCGTTGAAGGTAAAGAGAGATGGACGACACCGAAATGGTAATCAGGTCTCTGTATTCTAACTTAGAAATTCCACGATATCAGGACAAACGACTGAAAAGCGAAAGCACTTTTTAAAAGAAATTTTAATGTATTACATCCATCTGACCTTCTTTACACTCTATCTTTATTAGTGGATACAAAAACAATTTTTACGGAAGCTTATTTTTACATATACTTAATTTTAATCGAGATAAAACTTTGCAGAAATAGCTGCATTACACATTTCGTTATAGGTCAAATGTTTTAAGAACTGATCGCTATACGCTGGGCTTAAAATTCCGTGCAATCGGGAGAAATAACTGAAAATCGACAGGACTTTAAAAGAATGACAGAGTATTGAATACTTTGAACCATTAATAGCAGATATCAGGAAAATGGCTCACGCTACAAAAAAGTTATTTGAAATAAATTGTGTGTTTTAAAGAGATCTACATTTTTTTGTGCAGTACGTTTTTGTCTATCGATTAACGTATATGAGTTGGACAAGATTATATAAAATTCTTAGCGAATGAACAGTACTTCACAGGTTATTCCCAGAAAATACAAGATACACATGTATTTGTCATATAATAGCGTATTATGCAACGAGACTACAATGATGGTAATTAAAACGCGAGGTTAATAATTAACATACGAGCGTTTTAATCATCATTATAGTCAAGTTTCATACGACTGTTTATGCTCGATCATGTATCTAAATTAAAGGTTTCATAAGTATTCGTTTCTGGTTTGAGTGATGTGTTACAATCGTTATTCCTTTGTCTATGGTTACAATACAATGACCTTGTAGCACCTGTGTCAAAGTTGCTAGCGTTATGAATAATCGATACTTGCGCTTTCACAATGTTACGTGGCCACTCCTGATTGGTCGAATACCAATACTTTAATGAACAGGTGTACTTTAATGAGGCCCATGAAAGTGCTGCTACCAGTTGTATAAATACTACATTTTGGCATGGTCGAGCATAAATTATTTTAATACATGGTATTTAAATCAAAATCCTTGTAGCCTTTTTTGAGAGAATAAAATACATCGAGAAATGTTCTATATAAAGAGTAGTTTGGAGTGGGAGGATTTTCTCGAAAATCTTTGTGCCGCATCTTAGGAAGATACTGCTCCTAAATATTAAGTATGGTATTTATGCGAATTTTCGTTTTTGAGTTATGCTGTTCACACACTCGGGCACGCGCGGATTTTTTTCTAAACATACTTATTTTGGATAAGACCTTCTCTATCTACTATATAAATGGTAAAGGAAGTAATTACAAAGTATTGAAAATTCAAACCAATAACAACGGACATCTCGAAAATGGCTAATGCCTTAAAACAGGTTATTTAAATAAGTGGGTTGTTTTAAAGCGATCTACATCGATATCGAATCTAATTACTTTCTCTACAACGTATACTAATTAGGGGATGTATTGTATTCCACCCAAAAGTTCGATACCGAGATTTCACCGGAAGTATATGTTTTGAGACCCCCTGAATCCAAAAAAAGCATTTTTGGAAACATGTCCGTGTGTGTATCTGTGTGTGTCTGCGTGTGTGTCTGTGAACACCATAACTCAGAAACGAACAGTCGGATATGGTATTTAGGTTCAGTATCTTCCAGAGATGAGACACGAAAGTTTTGAAGAAAATCCCCCTACCCCAAATTACCCTTTACATGGAACATTTTTCGAAAATTTTAATTTTCTTAAAAATGGCTCCAACGATTTTGATTAAAATATCATATGTTTAAGATATTTTCATGACAAATGAAATGAATATCTCGAATTTTCTGGGAATATGTCTAAAAGTATTATTCATTGTGAACGACGTTTGCATAACTGGTAAGCCATAAGGGATAGACAAATTTTTACTACACACAAAATGTAGATCGCGTTAAAATACACAATTTATGTCATATACATGTTTTTTATTGAGTGAACCATTTTCGAGATATTGCTTGGTATTCGCTTAAATTTTCCAATACTTATACTTTTCTCAAATGGAAATTCGTTAATAATTTTTTTTTGCCCTGGTAATGCAAAGAGAATGGAGAATTACTCCTTTCCTTTTATCAAAGAAGATGTTTAATTTGAGGCAGTATTTTGAACACTTAAATGATTTCAGTTAAATTATATAATATAAAATATAATAACAGCCCGCCTTAAAGCAATATGTGTATAATATAATAACAGTCAATGTATTAATGTTTATATTATTATGTGCATGTTCAATAATGTTATGTGAATGTATTACGTAATTTAATAATGTAGGAGCTGTGAGAATAATAGGTTAAATGTTGCTAACAATGAGGTAGCCTTGAGGCAATAATGAATTACAAGGTTTAGTAATGCTAGTGGTCATTCTTGGAAACAGTAATGTAATTTTTGAGTCAGTTTATAAAATAGCCAACCAACAACCAGAAAGAAGCTTAAGTTAAATGGAGTAGGATTAGCCAATCCGAAACTGAAATAAGGCAAACTGTACAAACTCAAAAAGTTAGTTGATAGCAGACAGCGTTACTAACAGACAGAAAACGCGTCTTCTAGATGTTTGATACGTATTCAGTATGAGACGAAAATAGTTTACGTGTTAAAAAGTGCAAGTAATTAATAAAAGAATCTCACAGCTCTCTATATCAGTGAAGTGTTATTTTAATCGTTTAAAGAATTAACAAATGGAGTGAAGTACAAATTATAATCTGTGTAAGCCTACATTCTTAGCCGCACCACTCTCTGCAAAGAAATTCATGTCTCTACAAATTAATACTGACGTAGCCGAGGCAAACATAAATTTATAATATTTAAAGAAACACTAAAAATACAAAGTTAATATTTTTAAACTTGGGGCGAAGGCTACCGGGTAGCATACGTGCAGTAGCAACTACTTCAATTTCGGCTCCCCAACAGTCGAAATACAATACAACTCCTAAAACTCTCCTTCTTCAAATTGGCTCCCATACGTGCGGCTGAAACTACCTTCCTCAACTTTAAGAATCACTTCACCAGATGTTATAATGGAATTATAATTCTAAGATTAATTTTCGTAAATTAAGGGAATCCATAATAAAATCACTATATGATTTCTACTTTAAATGTTTCATTTTTTTCAGTTTAGAATTTTCTATTTGAAGGAACATTTTAGGTGTTAGATATGCATATAATTTAAAAAAGAGTATTTCAGTATTAAAGATACGAAATGTCTGAAAAAAAGTTTTAATGCATTGGATTTAAAAATATTAATTTTAGTATCTACGAGGGTAAGTTAATAAGTATCCCCACACTATTTTTAATTTTTTGTAGGCTAGCTGTATCGGTTTGTGCACGCGCATGTCGACGTGTTGTTCCTTTGTTTCTGCTTGTGGAATGTTTGGTCGTTATCACTTCAGTGAGTGTTGCATTGTTGCATAATACACGTGGTGCACCCTCACCGTTTGCAGCAAAGAACAGCATGCAGATATTTCAAACAACATTTTTTTGACAGCAGCCATTTCCGAGACATTCGTTATTAATGATTCAATTGATCAATGCTTATCCATTCTTTTGGAGCCTTGTCGATTTGCAGTCGTTTCTCATGATTGCATGGCAACAGTATGGACTTCAAAGGCAGCGTATAGCGTCCAGTTCTTAAAGATTTGACTAGCGCTGTTCCCTTTGTATCTTTAACGAAATGTGTAATGTAGCTATTTCCTGAAAGGTTTATCTCAATCAAAATTAAGTAGATAGGAAAATATCTTTCGTAAGAATAATTTACATGCCCTCTAATAAGTGATAGTGTATAGAGAAAGTTCTGTGAATGTAATACATAAGATCTTTTTATTTCTTATTTGTATAGTCAAGTCTATCTTCTATGGTTTTATCGGGGGCTTTGACTTGAGAAAGAACTGGTTGAGTGAATGTTCTATAATGTTGGTTTATAATCATTTTAACACGAAACATACTCATCTGAACATTTCCAGATAATGCGGAGAGTAGAAAAATATTCTAATTAAAGAAAAATACCCCCAGTCGGAAATTCAACCTGGGTCATCTGGGTTGATAAGGCAGAATCCTGACCCAGACCACAAAGACAGTATTTTTAACATTGTTCAGCACGTACAGGACGAGAAAACAAAAGAGATCTCATATTAGGAGAGGTCTGATAAAATCGACGTTTCTATCTAGTAATCTAACCACAACTATAAATAGCAAAGATATAGCTGGTATGCTTATTATTTGTTTGTAAGGAAAATTTGATTCCAAATATTTTATCCTTAGGAAAAAAGAAACACTAATGTGATACATTCACATGACTTTCTCTACCATCGTTTATTAGTCCGTATACAAAATATTCTTACTCAAGCTTATTTTTCTGTCTACTACATTTTAATCTGAATAAACCTTTGCAGAAATAGCTACATTACACATTTCGTTGTAGATACAAAGGCAACATTGATAGTGAAATGTTCAAGAACTGGACGCTATATACTGGTGATAGAATTCAATACTGTTTCAATGCAATGGCTAGAAATAACTGAATGTTGAAAGGACTTTTAAGGGAATGACCAAGAAATGAACAATTCGAACCTTTAATATCGGATATCTCAGAAACGGCTTATGTCACAAAAAATTTATTTTAAATAAATTGTGTGTTTTAAATAGAAACACATTTTTTGTGAAGTACATTTTCGTCTATGGCTTAACGTTTACTAGTTATACAAGATTATACAACATTCCTTCAGAATGAAGAGGACTTCACAGGCTCTTCCCAGAAAATTTAAGATACACACTTTGTCATGTAAATATCTTTGTTTCGTATTTTAATCATAATCGTTAGCGTTTTTTTATAAAGTCAAAATTTTAAAAAAAAATGTTCCATGTATTGAATTTTTGGGTGGAATACAATACCTCCTCTACCTACTATGTACGTTGAGGCAGCATTTTTAATGCTTGAATAATTTAAGTTAATTATATAATATGTAAATTCAATAACAACCCGCCTTGAAGCAATATTTGTGTAATAATTTGAAAAATGTATGTAACAGTCATTGCAAATGCTTATATTATTGTAAACATGTTCAATAATGTTATGTGAATGCATTATATAATTTAATAATGTAAGAACTGTGAGAATAATAAGTTTAAAGTTGCTAACAATGAGGTAACAATGAGTAACCTTGAGGCAATAATGACTTTGAGAGTTTAAATGCTACTAATCATGATTAGAGCAACGATAATGTAAATATTGTGACAGTTTAAAATTAGCCAATCAACAGCCAGAAAAAGCTTTAATTAAATGCAGGTATTCTATTGGACTAGGATTAGCCAATCAGAGACTTGAAATACAGAAGTTTCGGGTTTTGACGGTTGAAATATGTTCAGTTGCTTGCAGACCTTGGTAGTGACCGGATGGAAGATGTGTTCTCTAAAGAAATATTACGTATTCGTGTGAAACGAAATTTAAATAGACGCGTTAACAAAGTGCAAGTATTAAATTAAAGAATCTCACAGCTCTTGATATCAGTGTAGTGCTATTTAATTTGTGTCAAGGAATATTAAATAAAAGTGAATTTAAACTTAAAATCTATGTAAGCCTATATTCTTGTCGCACCGCACTGTCTAAGAGATACGTGACTAAAACAATACTAAAGCAGCTGAGGCAAAAACAAACATAAATACTATCTATAGAAGCAGTTTAATAACAAAGTTAATAAATATTTTTTATAAACTTGAAGCGTAACAACAAAAATACATCTTCAAATCAGCTTTTCATACGCAGCAGCATATTACGTAACAAACAATCTTCTTCAAATTAACGCCCAAAGCGTGGTGCAAACTCCTACAAAAGAACAATTCTACTTCAAGTTGGTTTTTCCAAGAGTGAGGCTAATAAATAAATAAACAAAATACTTCTTCAACGTGGTAGAGAAACTAAAAATTACTCTACACACTGCCTGTAAGGAACTCCTCTTGTTCACGATATATTCAGTTTGTTTTATTATTATTCGTGGCATTAATTTCCTAAATGAATAATGCAAGAGCGTTTTACATTATTTCTTCTTCTCAGTATTTCTGTTGAGCGTTCACGTGCATAATATAGCGAGGTTTCCTGAGCTATACAATTGCTTGATTACACTGGTAACTATGACATGGTAATGGTAACTACTAGAGGAGCAAGTTTTTTATACCAAGCGGGATGGCTCCGACGGTAACGTCTGTGACCCACATTCGGGAGGTTCCGGGTTCAAATCGCATAGACCGACCAAACTAACTGAGGGTTTTCGTGCTTCCCTCAGCCGCTACGGTAAATACCGGATTGTATATTTAATACCACGACCCAAAGTTCCATCTTAAGTTTAAAATAATAGTAAAAATCTGATGTGTTACACTCACATGACTTTCTCTACTCTTGTACAATCTAATTTTACAAACGCCTATTCTCCATATGCTTCATGTTAATCGAGATATCGAGATGTCAATCTTATTGGTAATTTTCTTGTAGATGCAAGGGAAATATGGAGCTTTTAAGCGATAGTCAAATATTTTAACGCTGGTTGCTATGTGGCGCATTCCATTCTCTTTGCATGTCCAGGACATAAAAAAAATGAATAACGCATTTGAGAAAAAGTATAAGTATTGGAAAATTTAAGGAAATAACAAGCAATATCTCGAAAACGGTTCACTCAACAAAAGAAATGTATATGACATAAGTTGTGTATTTTAACGCGATCTACATTTTTTGTGTAGTAAAATTTTGTCTATCTCTTATGGTTTACCAGTTATGCAAAAGTCGTTCACAATGAAGAATACTTTTGGAGACATTCCCAGAAAATTCGAGATATACATTTCATATACATATGATATTTTCATCAAAATCGTTAGAGCCATTTTTGAGAAAATTAAAATTTTCGAAAAATCTTCCATGTAGAGGGTAGTCTGGGTTGGGGGGATTTTCTTGAAAACCTTCGTGTCGCATCTCTGGAAGATACTGAACCTAAATACCAAGTTTGGTGCTTATCCGACTGTTCGTTTTTGAGTTATGCTGTTCACAGACACACAGACACACACACACACTCACACACACACACACACGGACATGTTTCCAAAAATGCCTTTTTTTGGATTCAGGAGGTCTCAAAACATATATTTCCGGCGAAATCTCGGTATCGAATTTTTGGGTGGAATGCAATACTTCCCCTACTTACTATACGTACTAGAGAAAGTAAAAACAGGTGATAATAGTTAATGCTGTGCCATTTATCCACACACAATAAAATCAGTTAGACTGGTCGGCACCCTAACGCCATCTGCACTGCACTAAGCAGAAGATCCGGCTGCTGTCCACTAAGGTCTCTGTGGACACGCGACGAAGCAAGATGGTATGGTTACAGGGATGAGACCTAGAAGGCTAAGTGTCGGCCTTTCTATATGAAAGCAGCAGTTAGAGTGGACGGCACTCTAATGCCATCTGCAAGGCCGGAGGCAGAAGATCCGGTTGGTATGCACTAGGGTCTCTGTGGACACGACGAAGCAGGTGGTTACAGGGATGAGGTCTAGAAGACTAACTGTCCCCCACACATCGATCTCAGAGATATCCACTAACAGATCCGTCGCGATATGACCATGTAGTTAAAGTGACGTAAACTAAATAGAGTAATAAAAATAGTTCTTTTATATAGTATCGCTCACTTAATCCAAGGGTCGTTTGTTAAGTTACCATGGTGAATTGCCCATGTGTGCAACAGCGCAAACAGATATTATGTAATATACTAGAAATAGACAAAATATTACAATTTAAACAAATACGCTCCTAAGGGGTATTGTTGGATAGCGTATCCCTAAGGGAAAGCTACTTTTACTTTTTCTACTACATATAGCAAGTAGGGGAAGTATTGTATTACACTCAAAAATTTGATGTCGAGACTTCATCGGAAATACATATAAACCCAAAAAAGAATTTTTAGAAAAAGCTTGTGTGCGTGTGCCCACCTGTGAACAGTGTAACTTAAAAACGAAAGGTCAGAAAGATACCAAACTTGATATTTAAGAACAGTATCTTTCAAAGATGCCACACGAAGATTTTCAATAATATCTCCCACCTCCAACTGTCCGTTACATAGAGCAATTTTCAAAATTGTCTATTTTCGGAAAAGCATTCCACCCAAATATTCGATATCGAGATTTCCCTGCAATACATGTTTTGAGGCTCCCTGAATAAAAAAGAAGCATTTTTAGAAAAAGGTCCGTATGTCTGTGTGAACAGCATAACACAAAAACGAAAAGTCGGATAAATATCAAACTTGTTATTTAGGGTCAGTATCTTTCATAGATGCGACACGAAGAATTTCAAGAAAATCCCACACCCCAAACTACCCTAAGCATGGCACACTTTTTGAACATTTTAATTTTCTCAAAAATGGCTCTAACTATTTTGATTAAAACATAATATGTTTAAGATAATTTCATGGCAAATGAAATGTAAATTATGAATTTTCTGGGAATGTCCAAATTCCTCTTCACTCTGAATAGCGTAAGATATGGACTGAAGCGAATACTTTGACCCAGGATTACATGGATTGTACAAGGAATAATGGCCTGAAGATATATTCATAAAAATAATTACCAACCGTATTATTTACTTTAATAAATTAACACGTCCATATCACACAAATGGTTACAATTATTAACCCTTGTTCATTCCCTATTTCCTTTTAGAGTTTACAATTTCAATATTTATTATTCAATTACAATTTTTACAATTTGCTTCTTGCTCTCACATTTAAACATTAATAGTAAAACGCCAAAAATAAATATATCTATCCAACGATAAGTCTTTACCACTACCCAATTACAAAAGAGAACTTTAAATATATTTAGCCGAAAGAGAATTTTGTGTACCGTGCCGAATGCTTCTATCTGACGTGATCCTGCTTGTTTCCCTCGGTGAAGACAGACTGGTTCGTCGTCCTAGCCAGCACGTTGGAGCAGATCGAGATTGTTTTTGCGCGTGCGCAGTCGACGAGTCCCGTGACGTAAACTACTACGTGAGTCCAAACTTGTGCTGGTTCTTCTTCTTGTAGCGAACTGTTGAAGAACTGCTACGTTGATCGTTGCACTTCTTTTTGCCGCATTCGGCAGCGTTCCTTTGATACATGCCCGTCACGTAATGTATATTTCTCCTGGGAGGGTGGATTTGGCACAGGACAAAATTTTACTACACCAAAAATGTATATCTCGTTAAAACATACAATGTATCTGCTATATATATATATATATATATATATATTCGAGATATTCCTTGTTATTTGTTTGAATTTTCCAA
The DNA here is from genome assembly GCA_030765065.1 of Deroplatys truncata. NCBI lineage: Eukaryota > Metazoa > Arthropoda > Insecta > Mantodea > Mantidae > Deroplatys > Deroplatys truncata. Next base: position 106,787,410 of record CM060987.1, on the reverse strand, counting down.
TATTTATACTTTTTCTCAAATATGAATTTTTTATTCGTTTTTATGTCCTGGACATGCAAAGAGAATGCAATGCTCCACATAGCAACCAGCGCTTAAAAGATTTGACTATTGATTAAAACCTACCATATTCCCCTTGCACCTAAGAAAATTAGCAATAAGGTATTTTCTGCAAATATTTCTATCGATTAACATAAAGTAGATGAAGAATAAGCGTTTGTACGAATAGTTTGTACAAGAGTAGAGGAAGTCATTTTTCCATGGTCTGTTTATTTCCATTTTTTTGACTATATGATCCATATATACAGGGTGGACTATTTAAGTTGAGACTGTACGATATCTCCAAAATTAAGCGTTGTAGAAAGAAAGTCTTTAATAAAAGTTGTTTGATATTATGGGGGATAGGAAATGCCATTAGTCGTGTTTTATTTGGAGGGCGTTATGATAGTCATTTTAGGATCAATAGTTTTTAAATGTCAATTTAAATTGACCCTAATATGATCATAACGTCCTCCAAATAAAAACGACTAATGGCATTTACTTTTTCCATAATATCAAGCAACTTTTATTAAAGACATTTATTTCTACAACGTTTAATTTTGAAGATATTGTACAGTCTCAACTTAAATGGTTCATCCTGTATAATCAATAGTAATAGGGATAGACAGCAGCCCTGCCTAACACATTGATTAATTGGTTTTCATTCTGTGCAACTGTTTCTTACCCATGATTAAATATAGTTTTCACAGTATAGTTTAAAGATGACTTCTATAAATAAAGTTATGACTAAAATAATTATTATTTTGCAGTCCTATGCCCTGTTTTATACATTTTCATTGGTTTAAGTGCGTCATTTGAAGGAATGTTCGATAGTTTGGTATTACTGTTTTGGTTTCTTTTCGTGAATTATTGCTAGGGCTTATGATATAAATATTTAATAATATTTTCGCAAGTTACGAATATTGCTTAGCTCTGCTCAAATATTTATCGTGAATAGTTTAAGGAGAAGAGAATAATAACTCCGTTTATACATATAAAATAGGATAGTAATATGTACTGGGCAGAAGTTGTTTTTGGCAAGAGACTTTATTTAAAGTCATGAGAAAAGCAATTAACCATTCCATTTTCTTTGTGTTACAAAATCAGTTGCTTGAGGGGTTAGTTTGAAATAAAATAGAAATGTTAATTTCGTATTCAAGAAAGAAGCCAAAGTGAAATGAAAGATAAGCACGTTTGCTTTTTCTTATCTTGGTTACTCTCTGCCCCGGTTTTTGCACCATAAACTTGTGTGCTGTATGTTATCTTAGGATTGTAACTCAAATGGAGCGTGCAGTTCATACATATATTTTAAAGATGTAGTACCCATAGCTCTCGCAATTCTATCTGGAGCTGTCGCTTCATAGCTGACGTATATATTGCGTGATTATGAGCGGAACATTTATTTTAATGTAACGACTGTTTGCACACAATATCACTGCAGGTGCAGAATTTTAATGTTACAACATTTTCCCGCACGTTATTACAACATAGCATCGTAAAGCTTTCAAATGTTTGCTAGTCACGCAGTCCGATCAGCGGCAATAGAAATAACAACCAGTCTATAGTACAGCTTCACAGAATCAGGCAGGAAAAGTACGGACGAACGCAGGGCCCCCGAAACTCGATTAGAACAACGGCCCTTTTTACTTTCTATACTACGTACAGTGAGAAGGGGAAGTATTGCATTCCACCCAAAAATTCGATACCGAGATTTCACCGGAAATACATGTTTTGAAACGCCCCGAATGTTTGTAAACATGTCCGTGTGTGTCTGTGAACAGCATAACTCAAAAACGAAAAGTCACATAAATAACAAACTTGGTATTTAGGTTCAATATATTCCAAAGATGCGACAAAAAGATATTCAGTAAAATCCTCACACCCCAAACTACCCTTTACATGGAACATTTTTCGAATTTTTTTATTTTCTAAAAAATGGCTGTAACGATTTTGATTAAAATACCATATGTTAAAGATGTTTATAGACAGTTAAAACGTATATCTTGAATTATCGGGAAATAGCCTATGAGGTCCTCTTCATTCGGAAGGAATGAATTTATTTAAAATAAGTTTTTTGTGGGATAAGCCGTTTCTGAGATATCCGCCTTTAAAGGTTCGAATTTTTAACTTCTTGGTCATTGTACACACTGAGGCTTTCACGGCCAGCGTCATAACTAATAAATGAATTACAACTATCCGGGCTTGTAGGCCGTGGTCATTCAGACTCCGACTACCGCAGACACTGAATCACTTCACCCTGAAGATGCCAAGCGCTGTACTTGGCGAAACGTCGGTATCCACGATGGCTTTAGACCACGGCCTACAAGCCCGGATAGTTGTAATTCATTTATTAGTTCTTGGTCATTCTCTTAAAGCCCTGTCAACATTCAGTTGCTTCTCGCGATTGCATGGAAACAGTAGGACTTTTTAAGGCCAGCATATAACGCCCAGTTCTTAAACATTTGACTATCGCTGTTTTCTTTGTATTTATAACGAAATGTAGCTATTTCTGCATAGGTTTATTTGGATTAAAATATAGCAGATAGAAAATTAAGCTTGAGTAAGCGTAATTTGTGCACGCACTAATAAACGATAGAGGGTAGAGAAAATCATCTGAATGTATCACATCACATTTTACTGTTTTTACTGTGATCCCTGGGAGGGATGAGGGGAGAGAGCTAAAGGGCTCAGATCCGGATGATGACGGGCGCAAGCATGGAGGGGACCCTAACGTTTCCGGGCCCACCACAGGGGCTCCATGAAGCCCCCAAGAGCACCCGGAGGCGGTTCCTAACTGAGCAGTTCCGCAACGACGCCAGGGAAGAAATCTTTACAGAGCGCGCAACCATCGCCCAGTTGCAACCCGCCGAACACCATCGCCTGGTCCTACAACCCTGAAACAATTAAGGAAGATGAGACAGAAAAGTCGTGGTAGAAGATGAACCATCCCGGCATTCGCCGGCCGACCCGGGGAAACCATGAAAAACCCATGGGTCAGATTGGGCGGTCGCCGGAGATCGAACATAGGATCTCCCAAATGCGCGTCAGTAGGTTATTTAGAAGAGAGCGAGGCCACTTTTTTGCGCATGTATGGGAAAGGATAGGGAAAACGAGGCTAGATGGGGCGGTTCAAGGAGGAAAATGCGTTTATATGGGGAAGATAGGAATACTACGACCAATACTATGCTAGACAGGGTTGAAGGAGGGAAATACGTTTATATGGAAGAGATAGTCCCCTACTGATTAATTGCTTATATCTCCTGAATGAAAAGAGATAGAACAATGGGATAAAAACTAATCAATTCTTTGGAATGCGCCGCGTCCTTGAGATATTAATCCGAGTTGTCCGGGATGCCTGGGTTCGAATCCCACGAGTAATTACAAATTCAACTTCTAATAACTCAGAGACTAATTAAGATAAAGACGCCAAATAAATTTTATTACATTTATATCATTAGGTAGTTTCTTCTGAATGTACGTTTGGATACCTGGTGTCCTGGGTTCGATCCTTAATTTTAAATCTTCATTATCTCGGAAACTAAGAGAGGTAGAGGGATGGACCAAAGCATGTTTGATAGCTGTTATAATGTGTAATTAATACTGTATATAATTTTCAATCAGTTGTCCCTAGTTCGAATCCCGATTTTTAAATGATTTCCTTAATTTTTCTCTGCATACTAGAATATATCACTTAGATTGATTGCGTAACTGTATACAACTCTTTTTAACATAGCAAACTAATTTTATAAATAATTTTGTTTCTGGTGTTCTGGGTTCGAATACCGATAAAATGTAATTTAATTATAAATTTAATAACTCCTAAACTACTTAAGATAGAGACGTCAAATAAACGTTATTACATTTATGTCCATAGGTAGTTTCTTGCGGATCTATATTTGGGGATCTGGTGTCCTGAGTTCGATTCTTAATTTTAAATCTTCATTATCTCGGAAACTAAGAGAGATAGAGGGATGAACCAAAGCATGTTTGATAGCTATTATAATAGGTAATTAATGTTGTATATAATTGTCAATCAGTTGTGCTTGGTTCGATTCCCCATCTTTTAATGAGTTCCTTAATTTTCCTCTGTACACTAGAATATATCACTTAGATTGATAGCGTAACTGCACACAGCTTTGTTTAACATGTCAAGCTAATATTATAAATTATTTTGTTCCTGGTGTTCTGGGTTCGAATACCGATTTAATGAAATTTACTTGCAAATTTAATAACTCGTAATCTAATTTATATAGACACGTCAAGTAAACCGTAAACAGAGTACCTAGTTCCTAAATATCGTTATTATGACAAAAAGTACTTTAAAGTACTCAGATCGAATCCCGAAGGGGTGATTTCATATATCTTCAAGCCTATGAATCCTATCAGGTTCGAGTAAAGATTAAATGGTAGATGCTGATGCGAGGGAGCTAAATTACTACAAATACATTTATTAAAACTATTAGCGGGTTCGATTCTAGAAGCTTACAATCTGTGAAACTCTGGAAAATTGCTTTTCTCGTGATTGTAGTGAAATGTAATGGTCTTTCTAGAAGAAAATGGAAAGGAAGAATTGAAAAGGGAATGAAAACATGAAATAATGTAGTATATACACACATTTAAGTAAGTAAGGCGGAAAATCTTCTGCGTTACCTTTTAGGCCTTTGAGATTGTGCTAGCTTCGGTGTAATGGGTGGTGGTAGGCTTTGAATGTAACATCTGACTGAATGAGCGTGTGGGAATACTTCTCTTGTTGATGTGACAGCATATACAGGTAGTTACGAGACGAGTTTAAACGTATTTGATACTGGCAGACATCCTGTCTCTGGGTGTGACGTCACAGACATCGAGCATCCTATAGAACTTAACGATCTACCTTTCCTGCCTGAGTGTATGAAACCATTGAAATCATATACAAAGAAACTGATACCTCGTCTTGGACCTCGAAAGAAGTATGTAGTACATTACATAGCTTTGAATCAAGCTCTTAATCATGGGTTACGACTAAAGAATCCATCGTGTGCTGCAATTCCAACAGACACAGTGGTTAAAACCTTATGCGGAATTTAACAACAGGCTACTACAATAAGCTGCAAATGATTTCGAGAAGGACGTCTACAGCTCTTTAACAACGTCATGTTTGGAAAAACTATGGAGAATCTGCCTGATCGTATGGATATACGACTGGTGATAAATGAGAAGACTCTAGAGAAGCTGATCGCCAAGCCTACGTTTATTGATAGGTCGATATATGCTGCTGTTCTAGCTGTTGTATTTATGGTCTCTCGACAAGCCTGTATACATTGGTATGAGTGTGTTGGACATCTCCGAGACAATGTATCACCATCATTACGATGTGCTGTTATCATATTATGGAGCTTATGTATATGGATACTTATTCATTCATTCATCGTGTAACAACTGGAGATGTGGAACAGGATAAGTTACGTTTACTTGAACATCTGATTACTGCTGATTACCCTGTCAACTATATATGCTATTCAGCTCTAAACAAATTGCTTGGGAAATCTAAAGATGAGGCTAATGATAAAATCATCCAGCGCTTTGTCGGACTACGAGCTAAGATGTATGCCTTAGATATCCACGGCTCAATGGTAAAAAAGATTAAGGGTAAAAACGTAGTGCTATTAAGCATTACATTACATTTGAGAGTTATACTGATTGTCCTAAAACCTGTGAAATCATGAGAACACCTATGAATCTTATCATGAAAGCATGCTGATACTACTGTGCAAGTGAATAAAATTACATTGAATCCCTTTGATGATCTCCGCGAATCTACAATGTTAAAAAATTAATGTTTACTCATGTGCTGTGTATGCACATAGCAGACAAATGGTGAAGAAAGGAGAAGATGGAAGGGGAGGCGGTAACCATTGTCATTAGGAGCAAATACTAGTGTTAGTCTCAGGCCTATATAAAGGGAAGAGACGTCTACCCTTACAATCCTTGTTTAATGAAGCAATGATTTAACTGATAAAGCTGTTACATTTGAACAAAAAATGGATTAGCTGCTGCTACATCTGTAATGTAATCGGTTGTTGTCTCTGCTATTATTGTATCAGATGTTGCTACAGCTGTAGGATGTGTTACATCTATTGTTGTACAGCTGCTGTATCTGCTACGATAGTAATTGTATTTGCTTTTGCTACAGCTATTGTGCTGATTGTGTCTAATGCTGCTACAGCTGCAGGATCTATTGCTGCTATCGTTGTAGCTGCTGTTGCTATAGATGCTGTATCTGATACTACATCTGTCGTATTTACTGTTGATGTTGTGATGACTGCTTTTGCTGTGGTAGGGGAATCTACGGCTGGAATATCATTGCTGTGATGCTTGCTATTGCTAAACACTGCTAAATCTCTAGCTGCTGCTGCAGTTGTTATGTAATGCGACGGCTACTGCTATTGTTATAGCAGATGCTGCTGCAGCTGTGGGGTCTGTTACAGCTATTGTTGTACAGTCTCTGTATCTGCTACGATAGCTGCTGTATTTGCTTCTGCTATAGGTATTGTGCTGACTATGTCTAATGCTGTTACAGCTACCTGATCTGATACTGTTATTGCTGTAGCTGATGTTACAGTGTTGTATCTACTACTTCAGCTCCGTATTTGATGTTACATCTGGAGTGATGACTGCTGTTGCTGTGGTGGGTGAAGCTATAGCTGGAATATCTTTGCTGTGATGCTTGCTATTGCTAAGAGTGCTAAATCTTTCCTGCTACTGCCCCTACAGCTGTTATGTAACTGGTGTTTGTCGCTGCTGTTATTGTAGCAGATGTTGCTACAGCTGTAAGATCTGTTACATCTATTGTCGTACAGCTGCTGTATCTGCTACGGTAGCTATTGTATTTGCTTCTGTTACAGCTATTGTCCAGGCTGCGGGTGATGTTTCTGTAGCTGCAGGATCTATTGCTGCTATCATTGTAGCTGCTGTACATATGGCCTCTCGTCAGATTGTATTCAACAAGTCTATATTCATTGGTATGAGTGTGTTGGACATCTCCAAGACATTAATGTATAACTATCATTACGACGTGTTGTTGCCTTATTATGGAGCTGAAAACCTGAAGCTTATGTATATGGACACCGATTCATTCATTCATCGTGTAACAACTGAAGATGTGTACCAGGGCAAGCTACGTTTTCTTGAGCACCTCGATACAGCTGATTACCCTGCCAATCATATGTGCCACTCTACTCAGAACAAGAAGGTATTGGGAAAATTTAAAGATGAGGCTAATAGCAAAATCATCCTACGCTTTGTTGGACTACGTCCTAAGATGTATGCCTTAGATATTCAAGGCTCAATGATAAAAAAGATTAAAGGTATAAAACGTAGCGCTATTAAGCAGTACATTTCGTTTGACAGCTATACAGACTGTCTTAAAACCTGTGAAATCATCTGAACGCCCATGAATCTAATCCTATCACGAAAGCATGCTGTTACCACAGTGCAAGTGAATAAAATTACATTGAATCCCTTTGATGATAAAAGAATTATTGCTGAGGATGGAATAACTACCTATGCGTATGGACATTACAGTATTACAAACAGTACTTAAGAGAATGTAACCCGAAGATGAAGATTTTCTCAGCGAGTCTACAATTTAAATAATTAAAGTTTACTCATGTGCTGTGTATGTAACTAGCAGACAAATGGTGAAGAAAGGGTAAGATGGAAGGGAAGGTGGTAACCCTGCCATTAGGAGCAAATACTAGTGTTAGTCTGAAGCCTAGATAAAGGGGAGAGACCTCTACAATGAACTAAAAAAATAAAGGTATGTTGACGCAAAGCTTTTCAATTTGTGAACCAATATGCAGCTTATCCCTCTCCGCATCGTACAATAACTGTTTAACATATAATAAGTTTGTAAGATTTAGAAAAAAGTATATAAATTGTTGTAACGTTGGATGAGAAATGTTTATGATCTAATTACTCTCTATATTACCATGAGTACCTGTGATACTAGTTGAATTACCTGTTAAAATGACTTAAATACCTGTGATACTACCCGAATCATGTGAAATTACCTTAACTAGCTCTGATACGAATTCCTGCTCTAAATTAGCATGAGCACCTGTGATACTATCTGGTTTGCCTTAAATACCAATGATACTAGATGAATTACCTGTTAAAATGACTCAAATACCATTGATACAATCTGAATCACCTGCATTTACCTTAAATAGCTGTGATACAAATCTCTGATCTAAATTATCACGAGTATCTGTGAAACTATGCTGATTACCCAAATACTTACGATATTACCTGAACTATCTGTAAAATACGAAAACTACGTTATAACCAACCCTGGAACCTACCCTCCTGTAATGCCAACTTAATTACTCTAAACACCTATGACGCTTGAATTATGCTAAATACCTACCATACTAGCTGAGTTACCTGTGAAATACGAAACTATGCTATACCCAACCCCTGGAATCTATCCTCCTGTGATACTAGATGAATTAGCCTAAATACCTACAATACTAACTGAATTACCTGTGAAATCATACACTGCTATGATGCAGTCAGCCTCTTGTAATACTAGCTGAATTAGCTTAAATGCCCTCCGATACTAACTGAATTGCCTGTGCAAAATATGCAGCTATGATACGTCCTGCTCCAGGAAACTAGCCTCTTGTGATACTAGCTGAGTGACTCTAAACAGCTATGTTACTTGAATTATCCTAAATACCTACGATACTCTCTGAATTACCTGCAACATCATACGGAACTATGCTATATCCGCTTCCTCGGGATATGTCCTACCCTGTGATACTAACTGAATTACTTACCTGTTAGTGTGAGTGGGTTAGCTTTTCCCTTTCCTGGTCACCTTTTTCCCTTTGCTGGTCACCTTTTTCCCTTTGCTGGTCACCTTTTTCCCTTTGCTGGTCACCTTTTTCCCTTTGCTGGTCACATTTTTCCCTTTCCTGGTCACCTTTTTCCCTTTGCTGGTCACCTTTTTCCCTTTGCTGGTCACCTTTTTCCCTTTGCTGGTCACCTTTTTCCCTTTGCTGGTCACCTTTTTCCCGTTGCTGGTCACGTTTTTCCCTTTGCTGGTCACCTTTTTCCCTTTCCTGGTCACCTTTTCCATTTGCTGGTCACCTTTTTCCCTTTTCTGGTCACATTTTCCCCTTTGCTGGTCACATTTTCCCCTTTGCTGGTCACCTTTTCCCCTTTGCTGGTCACCTTTTTCCCTTTGCTGGTTACCTTTTTCCCTTTGCTGGTCACCTTTTTCCCTTTGCTGGTCACCTTTTTCCCTTTGCTGGTCACCTTTTTCCCTTTGCTGGTCACCTTTTTCCCTTTGCTGGTCACCTTTTTCCCTTTGCTGGTCACCTTTTTCCCTTTGCTGGTCACCTTTTTCCCTTTGCTGGTCACCTTTTTCCCTTTGCTGGTCACCTTTTTTCCCATTGCTGGTCACCTTTTTTCCCATTGCTGGTCACCTTTTTTCCCATTGCTGGTCACCTTTTTCCCTTTGCTGGTCACCTTTTTTCCCTTTCCTGGTCACCTTTTTCCCTTTCCTGGTCACCTTTTTCCCTTTCCTGGTCACCTTTTTCCCTTTGCTGGTCACCTTTTTCCCTTTGCTGGTCACCTTTTTCCCTTTGCTGGTCACCTTTTTCCCTTTCCTGGTCACCTTTTTCCCTTTCCTGGTCACATTTTTCCCTTTGCTGGTCACCTTTTTCCCTTTGCTGGTCACCTTTTTCCCTTTGCTGGTCACCTTTTTCCCTTTGCTGGTCACCTTTTTCCCTTTGCTGGTCACCTTTTACCCTTTCCTGGTCACCTTTTTCCCGTTGCTGGTCACCTTTTTCCCTTTCCTGGTCACCTTTTTCCCTTTGCTGGTCACCTTTTTCCCTTTGCTGGTCACCTTTTTCCCTTTGCTGGTCACCTTTTTCCCTTTGCTGGTCACCTTTTTTCCCTTTACTGGTCACCTTTTTCCCTTTGCAGGTCACGTTTTTCCCTTTGCAGGTCACGTTTTTCCCTTTGCTGATCACATTTTTCCCTTTGCTGGTCACGTTTTTCCCTTTGCTGGTCACGTTTTTCCCTTTGCTGGTCACCTTTTTCCCTTTGCTGGTCACCTTTTTCCCTTTGCTGGTCACCTTTTTCCCTATGCTGGTCACCTTTTTCCCTTTGCTGGTCACCTTTTTTCCCTTTGCTGGTCACCTTTTTTCCCTTTGCTGGTCACCTTTTCCCCTTTGCTGGTCACCTTTTTCCCTTTGCTGGTCACCTTTTTCCCTTTGCTGGTCACCTTTTTCCCTTTGCTGGTCACGTTTTTCCCTTTGCTGGCCACCTTTTTCCCTTTGCTGGTCGCGTTTTTCCCGTTGCTGGTCACGTTTTTCCCATTTGCTGGTCACCTTTTTTCCCATTTGCTGGTCACCGTTTTTCCCTTTGCTGGTCACCTTTTTTCCCTTTGCTGGTCACGTTTTTCCCTTTGCTGGTCACCTTTTTTCCCTTTGCTGGTCACCTTTTTCCCTTTGCTGGTCACCTTTTCCCTGAATGGGTTACATGATAGGCAAGTCAAGAACATTGACATGAAACAGTTTTCCACTAAGTTCACATCTAAAGTCGCTTTCAAGGTTAACATCTCCTATTCCCTATATCTCCTGTATATAAGTCCGCATTCCTACTGCTTCACTGTCTAGCCTACCGACTCTCCTCGTTTCCCTATACCTCTCATATAAACCATACTCTACTCCTCTACCTCTGTCTAGCCTAACACCACTCCCCGTATCCCCTACCTCTCATAAGCGCATTCCCCTCCTGCCCCCTGTCTATCTCTCCTTGGGTTCCTATCTAGCATATATAAAACACATTCTACTTTTAGCACCTGCCTATCCTAGCATTGGATCTCTTCGTTTACTCATCTCTCCTTATAAACGGCTACTCAACCTCGTTAGCCTAATACCTCTCCTGGTTTTCCTATATCTCATATAAACCATACTCTACTTCTTGACCTCTGTCTAACCTATCATCCCTACCCCTGTTCCTTAACTGTCTCATATATAAAGACAAGCTCTACCCTTCAACTCTGTCTAGCCTAACACCTCTCCTCCTGTTCCCTACCTCTCTCATATAAAAGACATACTCTACCCTTCAACCTCTGTCTAGCCTAACACCCCTCCTCCTGTTCCCTACCTCTCTCATATAAAAGACATACCCTACCCTTCAACTCTGTCTAGTGTAATACCTCTCCTCGTTTTTCCTATACCTTTCATATAAACCATACTCCTCAGCCTCTGTCTAGCCTAACAGCTCTCTACTATCTCTTCCATATAAACGTATTTCCCTCCTTCAACCCTGTCTAGCATAGTATTGGTCGTAGTATTCCTATCTTCCCCATATAAACGCATTTTCCTCCTTGAACCGCCCCATCTAGCCTCGTTTTCCCTATCCTTTCCCATACATGCGCAAAAAAGTGGCCTCGCTCTCTTCTAAATAACCTACTCGCGTCGCACACGTTACCGCGGCTTCACCTCGGTCGGTTGAATGTGGCAGACTAACTTCCGAGAGTGGGAATCTTACTTTATAGCTTTCAGTTCATTCAGATCTATTAGTAACTATGGCAACAATCTCCAAGAGATCAGTAGCAAATCGTGGCCCAAAGTATAGGTGAAGCTCTTTTCTTTGTGTAAACAAGACATGCAACTTATCTATTTCTTGTATATTAAGTTGACTCTCCTATCCTTTCGGTTGGCGTACCTACTATACCAAGAGCTTTTAAAATGTCTGTCTGATGTAACACTTCGCACCCTTCCTTTGCACTGTAAGTGCCCGTACACTAATTTGGCTTAGGCCATCCGTAAATATCACTTCTTTTTTATCGTCGTCATTCCACCGCGAAAGAGATTTTGCAACACGCAACACAGCATGCCATTTTGCAAATTCATAGCATATCGCCAATGCTTTAAATGTTTTTGAGACATAAACGTATTGTTAATACTTTAATTCACACTAGCGAATTCCAAGATCGAACACAGGACTACAATAATTGCTACGTGCACATTGTTTTCGGACATGAACTGAACTGACACTGAAGATTCGAGTCCGAGAAAGTGATTTGAGAGGGAAAACATTCCGTTACCCAAGGGAAGAGATGTTTGCTATTTACAAAAGATTTCACAAGGGTCAGTGACCACCAAATAGTCTCTACAAGGGGTGTTTCTATGAGGGCTGATCAACATTGACTGAGACTGATTTTTTCCTGTAGCTTCCGTGATAGTTTCGTATCTGTAACATAAATATTTGAAAAGAGCGGGGTTTTACGTATAATGTTGGTAGGCGGCAGCACTCTCGTATTGGTAGGTTGGTAGTAATGCTCTATGTTGTAGACCCTACGTGCATTTCGCATACAGGACAATGGAAGTGATGCATTTTTTAAATCGATTATCACCGGTGATGAGTCATGGTTGCATCATTTGATCCTGAAGAAAAACAAGCCAGCACAGTGTGGAAATCAACAGGTTCTCCAACACCAAAAAAGGCAAAAGTTGTTCCATCTGCAGGGAAAGTGATGGTGATCACATTTTTGACTGTAATGGAATGATTTACCAGCATGCAGTTGCCCCTTACACTACTGCTACAGCAGCATACTACACGTCAGTATTGGTAACACTGAGGAAGTACATTGCAAAGAAACGACCAGAGCTTTCTCGGACTGGGTGGCGAATTCTTCATGACAATGCACGGCCTCACGCCGCCAATCAAGTCATGCAGTTTCTGGCTCGATTCAACATTACCTGTGTACCACATCCACCTTATAACCCCGATCCTGCACCCTGTGACTTTTTTTATTCCCATCACTAAAGGCAAAGCTTAGGGGTATTCGATTTGAGAACTTTGAAGCAGTGCTCAAGAAAAGTGAGGCGATTCTCAAGGACCTGACAAAGAATGGTCTCCAGCACGTGTTTAAGGACTGGCAGAGACGTATAAAAAGTGTATTGAAGTAAGAGGGGACTACTTTGAAAAAGATCATGTAAACATTGAATTGGAGTAATAAACATCTGTGAAAAATCAGTTTCAGTCTTTGTTGATCAGCCCTCGTACTTCAAAAATCCAGGATTTTAGCTTCACCGTAGTCTCGAAGCAGGTCAGCACTCGTACAATCCAAGCTTGTGTTGGTTGTCATGGCAACCAGACAAACAGTGAAGCTGAACATCCCAGAGCCGATAGTAGATCATGCACCATTACTTTATACCTGCTCATTGACATTGCCACTTTCCCACTTCGCTCGCTTACAACCCATTTTCTTTATTGCCTTCTATTGCCGCTGTAACACTTCGAAACGGGTGGTTTTCGCTCTTAAAATAGTGTTTCGTAAATATGTATTCCTCGAAGTATGTAGCGGAATATTTAAATATAAAATGTCTAAAATACAGATAAAATTACATTAGAATCACCTAGTAAGAAAACAGCTGAAGTGGCGTTAACTAACTTCACCTGAGGAACCGTCCGTGCAAGAGATACAAGCAAAGTCATCTTGACAAAACTTGAAGCATCGGCCTTGCTGCTAGTCGTAAAAGGTTTTAATGTATGTAGGCCGGAATCGCCATTAGAGATTGTCAAGTCATTATGAGCCACTATAATATCTAAAGGTGGATAGGTATAAGAAACACTGTATTCCACCCAAAAATTCAACTTTAAGATTTCAAAGCTATTACACGTTTTGAGTTCTCCAGACTTCTTCTCTGTCGAGTGAAAAGGCTCCGAGAAATGCGATCCGGATCTGCAATCAGGCAGATCCGCGGTTCAAATCCCCCAAGTTCGTCCTCCGTGACATTTTCGAAAAATGTTCCATGTAAAGGTTAATCTGAGGTGGGGGGATTTTCTTGAAAATCTTCGTGTTGCATCTCTGGAAGATACTGAACCTAAATACCAAGTTTGGGGTTTATCCGACTGTTCGTTTCTGAATTATGCTGTTCACAGACAGACAAAGACACATACACACTCAGACACACACACAGCCATGTTTCCAAAACGGCTTTTTTTGGATTCAGGGGGTCTCAAAACATGTATTTCCGGTGAAATCTTGGTATCGAATTTTTGGGTGGAATACAATACTTCACCTATTTACTATACGTTATAGAGAAAGTAAAAATTTTGAGGTTACTGAAAGGACTGGTATGAAAATACAATAATTGACAGCTAACATAACTAAAATTTCCTCTCTGATATGCCTCTGGAATATTTCATCCCTCAAATAAAGCGAGTATTTCAATCACTAAGTTTCTACCTCGTTTACAGCTAATGTTTCCAAATTTAGTAGGTTACGTGAAATAAGACTTTATTTAAGTTTGTGTGGGAATGTTGAGCGGGTAGAATTTGCAATTTGCATTAGCAACCGTCCTCGACACAGCCAGAAGTGAGATGATAAATCCGTTGGATTTAGACGTCAGATCACGCGATCTGATTGTTCTTATCTGTTGAACCATCTCTTGTGTGCATCCGAAACACCTGCTAACATTCATCTTCTCCCGGCACGAAGATGGGGCTTAACCCAAAGCCTGGAGACGGGGGTAAACAGGAAATATTTTCGTATTATTTAATAACTTGTAGGCCACTTTTAAAGCAAAAATAGCAACAACTTATATTAACACTGTGGACATTTCTAAATGCATGAAACTAATGTGCACCTTTATTACGAAGAAACTATTTCTCCAATACTCACTGGCATCGAGCGAGATAGCGCCGCGGTGACGTGAGTGTCTTGCATTTGGTAGGTCCCGGATTCGATCCCCGTCTATCGCCCATTCTTATCCATGGATTTTTCGTGGTTTCCCCGGGTCGGCAGGGGTGGTTCAACTTCTACCACGAATCCCCTGATCCTCATTTCCTGCACCCACCATCGTTGTCAAATGTTTCATGGTTGTAGGACCAGGCGACGATGTTCGGCGGGTTATGGCTGGATGGTTGCTATGCGCTCTGTGGAGATTTATTTTCGTCCAAGGACCGCTCGATTGGATATCCGCCTCTAGATGCTTTTGGGCAGGCGCTTCTTCGAGCACCCCCGGAGGTTTGGAGCCGAATGGTTGGGCTCAGATGGCGTTGGAGGCGTTAAATCTGTAAACATTAGGGACCCCGTCCGTGCTTGTGCCAGTCATCAGGATCTGGTGTCCTTTCTGGTCTCTCCCCTCATCCCTCCACAGGGGTCACGGTAGCTGCAGATGGCCTGCGTGCGGTTCTCTGTCCCGGTTTCGGGGGCCCCTTCTGTTCACCAGTACCTTTCCCTTTACCTTTTACTATGAATGCACAGAAATAGAGGAAATTCGTTTTCTAACTTTTTTATTTATAGTCGCTAACACATGTTAGGTCTTATAGCAATCTTTACAATGTAAATACACAATACAATAACTGGCATGGAATCGTCCCAATTGTGTGTCCCAAATATAACAGTTCTCTGTTATATTTGGGACACACAAAGAATATCATTGAGTGAAGTACATGGGTAAGTGATAACACAGTCAATCAGTGAGACAGTAACTATTTTAAGTGATTTTAATAATTAGTACAGTATACCATAAGAGTGATTTACAGTTTATTTTATATCCCAATTTCAATGAGGAAGATCTTCAACTTGAAAATGAGGTTGTCGATGAAAAAGCAATTTCATGTATGTATGACTGTAGTGTGGATGCTCTATAATTACATCAGAGTGTCATCGAATATACTATAAGCACAAAAATGTAGATCCAGCCTTTTACGACGGTAGATCAAAAAGTAACGCACAATAATTTTTTTACAAAAATGTTTAATAGTTAACACAACAAAAATCATAAATGAACTTACTACTTCTACTTACTTTTCGACATAGTCACGAAGTTCACACATTTCTCTCATCATGATACCACTTTCAATATGCCATGTTCGTAGAAATCCGTTTCCTTGGAGTAGTATAGTCATCTGCGGACTGCTGACTTCACTTCCGCATCTGTCGCAAGGCGGCCGGCCAGGAATTTCGTCATGGTACGAAACAGATGAAAGTTCGACGGTGCAAGGTCCGGACTGTATGGTGATGCTGGAGCACCTCACAACCAAATTTGGTGATTTTTGACGAACAGCAGCAGCAACATGGGGGGCGAGCATTGTTATGAAGAATTTTTACGTAGTCAGCATTCATGTTCTGGCGTTTGTCCCGAAGGGCACGACACAACTTCACCTAAGCTTTGATGTATATTTCAGTATTCACAGTGGTCCCGTGTTCAGCAAAGTCCAACAATACAACACCATGCATATCCCAGAACACCGTCACAGGCACTTTTCTAGCAGATTGAGTCACTTTTAATTTGTTCTTCACTAGGGAACCAGCATTTTTCCACTCCATACTTGCCTGCTTGGTTTCGGGCGTGTAGTGGTATGCCCACCACTCATCACCAGTGACGATTCCTTTCAGAAAGCCATGCCCTTCTACGTGTACCGCGTTAGGTGATCCAAGCCCGTCATCATTTGCTGGCCCTTGTGGTTGTTTGTCAGGTTCTTAGGCACCCAGCGAGCAATAACTTTACGAAATTTCAACGTGTCATGAACAATATCGTACATTGCACCATAGGAAATGTTGCGATAAGGTTCGCAGTTGCACACGCCGGTCGTTCAAAATTGCCTCCTCAATGCCTCTGACATTCTGCGGGGTTGCAGCTGTTACCGGCCTTCCGGAGCATGACGAATCACTAAGGTTCACACGGCCCTCTAGGAAGAATGTACACCACCTGGAGACATTGCTACGGTCCATACAATGATCCCCATATACGTCACGCATGCCCCTGTGAATATCACTCGGTTTATGCCGTTTAGCTCACAAATATCGAACCACACTTTTCTGCTCCTCACACGTGGACGACAGTAACATGAGCGCCATCTTTGTTGCGTAGTTCACGCTTCTCTCGCTAGAGCTGCACATAAAACAAAAAATACCCTCTGTAGTGAAACTATATTTGTGTGAGATTGCAACATTCCAGGTGCAATACCAAGGCAGAAAGAATTATTGTGGGTTACTTTTCGATCCATCCTCGTATTTCTCTATTACAATAACTAGACGTATTAAAATGCCTTCATTACCGAATTCCAGGAATAGGCAGGCAGCATACATCACCTAGCAGCACGTATGAGAATAAAGGTGTCTGTCATTCAGAGTAGAGGCAGCGCGAATCCAGATGACATCGCGAAGCACTTTTCTCCACTTTTAGAATAATGGATCCATGTTGAAGAAGGTGAATTTTAGGAATATTGTATTATATTTCAGCTGTTGGGGAACCGAACTTGTAGTAGTTGCAACCGCACGTATAGTAAACAGTTTCCGGTAGCCTTCGCCCCAAATGTACTTTCTTGTGGCCTTTGGCTCAAGTTTAAAAAATATTAACTTTGTAATTTTGGCTGTTTGTTTAAATATTATGTATTTATGTTTGCCTCGGCTGCGTCAGTATTTATTTTAGAGACATGGATGTCTTGCAACAAGAATGTAGGCTTACACACATTATAATTTTACTTCACTCCTTTTTATTAATGCTTGACACGATTTAAATAACACTTCACTGATATAGAGAGCTGTGGGATTATTTTTATTAATTATACTTTTTAACACTTATTAAATATCTCGAGGACGTATCTCGCATCGGGTTACAGGCAAATGAATTGATTTCAACCGCCTAAACTTGTAAAATTTCTGTATTTCAAGTCTCTGATTGGCTATCCCTAATCCAATAGAATACCTTCATTTAACTACAGCTTTTTTTGGTTGTTGATTGGCTATTTTTACAAACTGTCACTAAAATTACATTATTGCTTCCAAGAATCACTAGTAGTATTGTTAAACTTTCAAATTCATTATTGCCTCAAGGTTACCTCATTGTTAGCAACTTTTAACCTATTATTCTCAGAACTCCTACATTATTAAATTATGTAATACATTCATATAACATTATTACAGGTATACAATAATATAAACATATACAATGACTGTAATATACACTTTTTATATATTGTTACATACACATATGGCTCTAAGGCGGGCTGTTATTGAATTTATATTATATAATTTGACTAAAATCATTTAAGTGTTAAAAACACTGCCTCAATGTCTAACTTAACTTGAGAAAATAATGGACCTGTAGATTTTCTCAGTAAAATGATTGAGGTATTTCTCGAAGACCCAGGTGCAAAATGGAAACCGTGATGGATTTTCTCAACACTTTACTCGGTGCATGTTCGACTACAGACCAGAAGTTACAAATTCATACTTTGTTGGCGAGCTAGTGAATATTTCAAAGCACGTCCTCTTTGAGCAGTCAGTCAGATTTGGGTGCAGTTTATTACAGCTTCACTCCGATACGAAGGATGCATGTCAAGTTTTCTGCAGGTAGATGCAGCATCTCATCTCACGTTATATCTCAGCAACACAATTTCTTATAGCGCAGGATCTTCTAGTCTTCTGTCAATATATATTTACTTCTCGACTGAGCATGGGTTCTTTACTCACAAGTATGCTAATGGCCGCATTAGAGCCTACTTCTGGGTTAATTTTGTTCACGCTGAAAACATAAACTGAAAAGTTTTAGAAAATCAAATAAGGAATTAAGTTTTAAAAGAATTTAAATGATTTTATTGTTTTTCAAAAAATTATCCTTTAACATCATAAACGTTTTTGATGCGATGAAACCAGTCCTTAAAGCAATGATGCCACTCCTCCTGAGGGACTTCAGAAACCAGGTTTTATAGTGTTTCAGTACTTTTTCTGATGACGAAACAATGTTTCCACGTATTTTATCTTAAATTTTTGGAAACAAAAAGAAATCACAAGGTACTAGTTCAGAGCTGTATGGTGGAGGGACCAGTGTGATGACCTTTAGGGCGTCCAACTACTCAGTGTTGCTGTATACGACGATGCGTTGTCATGATTGAGGCAGTATTTTTAACACTAAAGTGATTTCAGTCTAATTGTATAATATATATAATTCAATGACAGCCCGCCTTAAAGCAATATGTGTATGTAACAATATATAAAAAGTATGTAACAGTCATTGTATATGTTTATATTATTGTATCCATTTGTAATGTTATGTGAATGTATTACGTAATTTAATAATGTAGGAGCTGTGAGAATAATAGGTTAAAAGTTGCTAACAATGAGGTAATAATGAGGTAACCTTGAGGCAATAATGAATTTGAAAGTTTAAATGCTACTAGTCATTATTGGAGCAACAATAATTTAAATTTTGAGACAGTTAAAAATAGCCAATCTACAACCAGAAAAAGCTTTAGTTAAATGAAGGTATTCTATTGGATTAGGAATAACCAATCAGAGACTTGAAATACAGAAATTTACAAGTTTAGACGACTGAAATAAGTTCAATTGCCTGCAGACAGTGATTGTAACCGGATGCGAGATGCGTCTTTGAGAGATTTAATACGTATTCTGCGAGACGAAAATAGTTTACGTGTTAAAAAATGCAAGTAATTAATGAAAAGAATCTCATAGCTCTCTATATCAGTGAAGTGTTATTTAAATCGTGTCAAGCATTAATAAAAGGAGTGAAGTAAAATTATAATCTTAGTAAGCCTACATTCTTAGTCACACCACAACCCTGCTAAGAGAAACGCGTCTCTAACAATAAGACTGACGCAGCCGAGGCAAACATAAATATAATATTTAAAGAAACAGTCAAATTACAAAGTTAATATTTTTAAATAACAATACAACAAAATATCTACTTCAAATTGGCTTCCATACGTGATGCAAATAACGTAACAACCTTTCTCATGATATAATATTTTTTCTTTTGGGCGTTTTTTGTGAACTTTTTAAAACCTTTGCTGAAAATAGACATTTGTGTACCAATCGACAGTAATGGTACGTCTATCTTCTAATGCTGTAGTAGCAATATGGCCCCTTTTATTAGAAAAAAAACAAACAAAAAACAACCATCTTCTTACCACCACTACTAATTCGTCAGACTGTCGTACGCTTGGGTTCTGTTTGAAAGGTCCATTGAGCCGATTGACTACTCTTTTCAGGATCATAACAATAAACTCAAGATTCATCACTAGTAACGATTTTCCAAACAAATTTGAAGTGCCGCCTTGGAATTTTTCCTTAGCTTTCCTGCACTAATCAAGCTTTGTCGTTTTTTTTATCGTGAGTCAGTTTATGTGGAATCCATCCACAACAAAGTCTTCTCACGTCTTACTGTTGATGTAAAATGTTTTGGATTTGGCTCATACTAATGCCCAATGTCGCCCAAATAAATTCATAAGATTACCTTATCGAGCATTGCTCGGAAAGCGGCAATATTTCCAGCAGTAATAGCAGTTTCTGTTCGTCTTTCACGAAATTCATCACTAAGAAAATCTGATGTGTTGCACTCACATGACTTTCTCTATTCTTGTACAAACTACTTTTTACAAACGCTTATTCTCCATATGCTTCATGTTAATCGAGATAAACATTTGCAGACTCTATCTTATTGCTAATTTTCTTGTAGATGTAAGGGAATATACATTTACAAGGGCAATATAGAAATACAGTAGCCTTTAAGCATATACATATCTCTTATTAGCTGGTTGCTAGGTGCAGCACCATTCCCTTTCCCACAGATTAATACTCTTTGCATATCCAAAACAAAAAAATGAATAACGAATTCCCATTTGAGAAAAGTATTGAAAAATTTAAGGGAATAACAAGCAATATCTCAAATGGTTCACTCAACAAAAAAAAATGTATATGACATAAGTTGTGTATTGTAACGCGATCTACATTTTCTGTATAGTAAAATTTTGTCTATCTCTTATGGTTTACCAGTTATGGAAAAGTCGTTCACAATGAAGAATACTTTTGGAGACATTCCCAAAAAATTCAAAATATACATTTTATTTGTCGTAAAAATATCTTAAACATATGATATTTTAATCAAAATCGTTACAGCCATTTTTGAGAAAATTAAAATTTTCGAAAAATGTTCCATGTAAAGGGTAATCTGGGGTGGGGGGATTTTCTCGAAAACCTTCCTGTCGCATCTCTGGAAGATACTGAACCTAAATACCAAGTTTGGTGTTTATCCGACTGTTCGTTTCTGAGTTATGTTGTTCACAGACAGACACACAGACACACAGACACACAGACAGACACACACACACTCACACACACACACACTCACACACACACACACACACACAGACAGACACACAGACACACAGACACACACGGATATGTTTCCAAAAATGCTTTTTTGGATTCAGGGGATCTCAAAACATGTATTTCCGGTGAAATCTCGTATCGAATTTTTGGGTGGAATACAATACTTCCCCTACTTACTATACGTAGTAGAGAAAGTAAAAAATGCGATCTCTTTTGAATTCGCTACACCAATTATTATAAATTGTTGCCCTAGATGGGGCTACTTCGCCAAATGCATTTCTAAGCGGATCTTCGCATTGTTTAGATATTAATGACGATTTAAAATCGTAAAAAATCATAACCCAGAAATGTTCTCAAGTCAAATTCACAAAATTTTTACATTATAATAATTAACAAACTATTTGGGCAAATTTAACAAAATTCACGGCAATCAACTCGCAAAACATTAGAAAGTAGCTGTCAAATATAAAGAAGTTTAATTTGTTTTTAGAAATATGGCATTCTAAAGGTTTTCAATTGCTCTTGTAATTATTCCACGATAGTATTTTACTTTCTCTACTACGTATAGTAAATAGGGGAAGTATTGTATTCCACCCAAAAATTCGATACCAAGATTTCACCAGGAATATATATGTTTTGAGGCCCACTGAATACAAAAAAGCATTTTTGGAAACATGTCCGTGTGTGTATCTGTGTGTCTGTGAACAGCATAACTCAAAAACGAACACTCGGATAAACACCAAACTTGGTATTTAGGTTCAGTATCCTCCAGAGATGCGACACGAAGGTTTTCAAGAAAATCCCCCCACCCCAGATTACCCTTTACACGGAATGTATTTCTATAATGTTAATTTTCTCAAAAATGGCTCTGACGATTTTGATTAAAATATTATATGTTTAAGTTATTTTCATGACAAATAAAATGTATATCTTGAATTTTCTGGGAATGTCTCCAAAAGTATTCTTCATTGTGAACGACTTTTGCATAACTGGTAAACCATAAGAGATAGACAAACTTTTACTACACAAAAAATTTAAATCGCGTTAAAAACACAATTTATGTCATATACATTTTTTTAGTTGGGTGAACCATTTTCGAAATATTGCTTGTTATTCCCTTAAATTTCCAATACTTATTTTCTCAAATGGGAATGCGTTATTCATTTTTTTGTCCTGGACATACAAAGAGAATGGAATGCGCCACATAGCAACCAGCTCTTAAAAGATTTAACTATCGCTTAAAGCCTACCATATTCCCCGTGCATCTACAAGAAAATTAGCAATAAGATTAACATCTCGATTAGCATGAAGCATATGGAGAATAAGCCTTTGTAAAAATAGTTTGTACAAGAGTAGAGAAAGTCATGTGAGTGTAACACATCAGATTTTTTTTATCCGCTTCCAGCACATGCTATCTATCATGCGTGTGAAGTTGAAATTCCTACAATCCGATGCTTTGCATTTCTGACGCAGACATAAAATGTATTTAATCCTCCAAATATTGATATGTGTATTTATTGTTGCAGACAGTAATATAAACATATTTGATATGATAATTTTACGTTTAAATCGTACCGCCTTTACTTCCCTCTATTTGTTAACATTTACTTGCGATTTAATTCATGGAGCATTTAAGTAAAACTTTTGGCGCAAGCATCCATCTCACCTTCAGTTGTTGACTGCCTTGGTCAACAGTACCAAGTGGCTACTACACTATGAATGGAGTTAGACCTTTGTGGAATAGGAAGGATGTTTTAAATGAATGAAACCATTTTTGGTACATATTATGAAAATGGTTACATTCATGTTTTTTCCACCCACTTTTGCTAATTTCTATATCTCTTTTACAAGTGATTCTTACAAAAACATTATTTCTCCATTTACTTCATGTTAATCCAGGTAAACGTTTGCAGGAATGACTTCATTACACACTTCGTTGCAGATACAAGAGGGATGGAGAAGGCTGAAGCGATACTAGAATTTTTCAAAAGCGAGTCGCTATACGATGGTTTTGAAATTCCATAACTTTTGCGTGACATCCCGAAAAACATCTGAATGGTGACGACACTTGAAAACTATGTAATAAAATAATTGGAAAATTCAAATCAATGGCAAGGAATATTTTGGAGATGGTTAATGTCACAAAACGTTTTCTTACATAAAATTGTACTTTTACAAGCTCTCCATCCTTTTGGGTATTAAGTATTAGTCTATCTATGATGACTTATGAAGTAAATTTTTATTTTTACATTGTTTGCACCACGCTTTGGGAGCCAATTTGAATAATGTGTTGTATTTCATTTCGACTGTTGGGGAGCCAAACTTGAAGTAGTTGCAACCGCACGTATGGTAAAAAGCTTCCGGTAGCCTTCGCCCCAAATGTATTTTCTGGTGGCCTTTGTCCCAAATGTTTAAAAAATATTAACTTTGTAATTTTGACTGTTTCTTTAAATATTATATATTTATGTTTGCCTCGGCTGTGTCAGTATTTATATTTTTTTAAAGATATGAATGTCTTAACAGGGAGTGGTGCGACTGAAGAATGCAGGCTTACACAGATTATAATTTTACTTCACTCCTTTTATTAATGCTTGACACGATTTAAATAACACTTCACTGATATAGAGAGCTGTGAGATTTTTTTATTAATTACTTGTAGTTTTTAACACAAACTATTTTTGTCTCACACAAAATACGTATTAAATTTCTCGAGGATGCATGTCGCGTCCGGTTAGAAACACTGTCTACAAGCAATGCGGCCAGTTAGGAGGGCTGTCTACAAGCAATTGAACTCTAAATTTGTAAATTTTGTTATATTTCAGTTTCTGATTAGCTAATCCTAGTCCAATAGAGTACCTTCATTTAACTAAAGCTTTTTCTGGTTTTTGATTGGATATTTTATAAACTGTCACAAAATTACATTATTGGTTTCCAAGAATTACAAGTAGTATTGTTAAACTTTCAAATTCATTATTGCCTCAAGGTTACCTCATTGTTAGCAACTTTTAACCTATTATTCTCACAGCTCCTACATTATTAAGTTACGTAATACATTCACATAACATTTTTACATGTATACAATAATATAAACATATACAATGACTGTAATATATACTTTTTATATATTGTTGCAGACACATATTGCTTTAAGGCGGGCTGTTACTCAATTTATATATTATATAATTAGCGAAATCATTTAAGTGTTAAAAATACTGTCTCACTTAACGGTTATACAAAATTGTACAATAATAAAGAGGATTCGTGGTCTATTAGGAAATTTCAAGATATACGTGTTACTACATATGAAAATATCTTAGGACGTAGGATGTATTTTCTATTATTTTATTTATGGACGCCCTTTAACTGTTGTGGTTCTTAGCGTCCCATTCTATGTTGGGTGTCAAAGACCGGCAATTTTGCTCAGAGGCCTCTTTATGAGGCTTGAGGTTCCTTTACGTGTCATAAATCTACGACATCCATCGGCCTCCGCTGCGTTTGAACCCGCGACCTCGGGAAGTAGAGACTAGTATGGTATCCCTAGACTACGGAGGCGATATGTTTGTAGGATGTGTTTATCGGAGGGGGACACATCGCTCACTGCGACCATATTGATCTACGAGGGCAGTCCAGAAAGTCCCAGACGTTTAGGCCTATCGTGACGATGAGTAGGGCTAGAGCCGCCATCTTGGTGTCAGAACGTTCCTACATTCAGTACGCATTCAGCTGTTGTAGCGTGAGGACTGTGTCTTCCTTACTGTGCTCTCTGTGAGTTGTTAAAGTGTGCGCTGAAATAGAAAATCTCGCCACTTGTGAAGTGCGCCTGGCTAAAAAGAACAAACCAATTGAAATGTATCGTCAACTTTGTGATGTTTACGGGCAGGGAATAATGAGTAAATGCCGAGTCAGGCAATGGTGCATTGATTTTAAAAATGGCCGTACAAAGTTCACAACGAGGATCACTGTGGTAGGCCTAGCCTTATGCCTGATGAACTGTCAATGCAAATCAATGACAAAATTCGTGAAAATTGTCGTTTCACGATTACAGAACTTTCGGAACATTTTCCCCAAATTTCACGGAGTTTCGTGCATCAAATTGATGCTTTAATACTGACGCTGAACTGCATGCCGGTGTAAACCAGTGGTTGAAGTCGCAGGCGGCAGATTTCTACAGAGAGGGTATTAAAAAGCTTGTGCCACGGTATGATAAATGCCTCAATTTGAATGGCGATTATGTAGAAAAACAGCTTAAGAGTGTACCTTTCAAATGTAGATAATAAACGTTAATATTTGCGTTTTGTTAATTGTCTATTTCAAAACATCTGGGGTCAGAAAAGAATCGTACATACGCGCGCCACCCACGGTCATCTTCTGCATGGTGCCCCGACCCCTGTCTGTTCGGCGTGTGACGTTTCGCTTACCGTGTCACGTGCTCTCTTTGATTGCCCGAGATACGCCCGTGATCGTCAGTTTTTTGGCCTGGGTTTTACACTGCCCTCAGTTTTAGGCGATGACCCAGTGGCTGTAAGGCAGACCCTGCGGTTCGTTGCCAAAATCGGGTTTTTTTAAACAAGTATAACTTGTATTTTAGTTTTGGAGGTTTTTAGACTTTTAGCCTAGATTTTATTCCATTTTACCGTCACGTTTTCGTCCTGGATTTTATTCTATTTTAAGCTCAATTGTGGTCTTATGGCTATTTCGTTTTTAACTTATTCTTCTGCGTTTTTAGCTCGACCGTTTTAAGCTTTGACTGTTTTTTATGTTTTTATTTGGGGCACAAATGACCTATTTTTCGACGGGCTCTTAAACTCCACTCCACAAAACGTCTGGGACTTTCTGGATTACCTTCGTATTGTGGCTACACCCCCGGGAGGTAAGGGCGAGGCGAAGCAGCAAGAGGAGGTCCCAGGTCCCAGGTCCGCTGGCAGACAAGCCTACAGAGACGTGCAGAAGTTCCTAATATTTCCAGTTTGAATACCGTCGCACCAGTGAGCTAGGAATCCTTAAGAGGGCGACGCAGCGACCCTAACTGGCGGTACAGCTCACCGTAGCATACACGGGGAGAAATATTTCCAATGTGCATGCATCCACGCCATCTGCCTGGCACCGACAGCACCGCAGGAGCTCAATTCACACCTGAAACGTGAAACAGAGATGAAATGAGGGAAAGGAAGGGTCGCGGTAGAATACACCACCCCGGCATTTGCCTTGGCGACCAGGAAAAATCACAAAAAAGCCCATGGTCAGAGTGGGTAGTCACCGGGAATGGAACCAAGGACCTCCCTAATGCGGGCCATCCCGCTCGGTATAAAAATATCTCAAACACATAGTATTTTAATCAAACTATTGAAGTAACTTTTGACAGTAAAAAAAACAAGCATTTTCATTCTGTAACCTT
This sequence comes from Deroplatys truncata, assembly GCA_030765065.1. Lineage (NCBI taxonomy): Eukaryota > Metazoa > Arthropoda > Insecta > Mantodea > Mantidae > Deroplatys > Deroplatys truncata. The sequence continues at coordinate 106,760,834 of CM060987.1, read as the reverse complement.
GGGGAATTTTTTTGAAAATCATCCTGACATATCTTTGGAAGATTCTGAACTCAGATACGAAGTTAGGTATTTATGCGCCTTGTTATTACTTTCTCTACTACGTATAGTAAGTAGGGGAAGTAATGTATTCCACCCAAAAATTCGATACGGAGATTTCATCGGAAATATATGTTTAGAGGGCTCCTGAATCCAAAAAAAAGCATTTTTGGAAACATGTCCGTGTGTGTGTCTGTGTGTGTGCCTGTGGTCAGCATAACTCAGAAACGAACAGTTGGATAAACACCAAACTTGGTATTAGGTTCAGTATCTTCCAGAGATGCGACACGAAGGTTTACAAGAAAATCCCCCACCCCAAATTACCCCTCACAAGGAACATTTTTCGAAAATTTTAATTTTCTCAAAAATGGCTCTAACGATTTTGAATAAAATACCATTAGTTTAAGACATTTTTATAGAAAATGAATTTTATATCTCTAATTTTCTGGGAATGTCACCAAAAGTATTCTTCATTGTGAACGACTTTTGCATAACTGGTAAACCATAAGAGATGGAGAAAATTTTACTGCACAAAAAATGTAGATCGCGTTAAAATACAGAATTTATGTCATACATTTTTGTTGTTGAGTGAACCATTTTCGAGATATTGCTTGTCATTCCCTTAAATTTTCTCAAATGGGAATTCGTTATTCATTTTTGTGTGTGTCCTGGTAATGCAAGAGAATGGAATACTCCACATAGCAACCAGCTTTTAAAATATTTGACTATCGTTTAAAGCCTAGCAATTTCCCTTGCATCTACAAGAAAATTAGCAATAAGATTAACATCTCGATTAACGTGAAGCATATGGAGAATAAGCGTTTGTAAAAGTAGTTTGTGCAAGAGTAGAGAAAGTCATGTGAGTGTAACACATCAGAATTTTTTTGAGTTATTCTGTTCATACATACACAGAAGCATACGGACGATTTTCTAAACAGCGTTTTTGGGTACACGGGACTTTGGAATGTGAAATGTGGAATCTGGATATCGTGTTTTTGGGAGGAATAAATTACTTCTTCGACTTACTTAAGGAGAGAAAGTGCAAAGGTGTTCTGGATTAAGGGACCTCATACCTTGTTTCCAGTGAAATTTTGGTACAGAACGTTTTAGTGGAAATCAATAATTCTACCTATCACGATCAGCTTTAGAGAAATTAAAAATAGTTGAAAGGTAGAATTAGACTGAAAAATTCAATGTCATGGCCAGGATTTGAATCACGGATATTCCGGTTTCCGTCTAGTTGTTCTAACTAACATTACTTTATGACATTAAGTTGTTAGCTAAAATTTTGTTAACGTCAAAGACAACTGCGAACCTAGCTTTCGAGAAGGCGGTGGCCGAGCTACACTGCTTCTGAACGTACTCCGATGCACTTTTGTCTGCGTATCGCCACGCTCTCTGTGTCAGTAGCAGACAATTATTTACATTCATGGCAACAGCCATGATATGTTCCCGATTGTTTGAGGTTAGAATCACTATGTCAACTGAAATAAATGTTTCGCCGTTTGAAATGCATTAATTTACATCTGGTTAATTAAGTGTAGATGTATTATCAAATACGAATAACTGCTGTCTTACATTAAAGAATAAGATTGCAGCCTGGGACAAAATCCATCGAGTAACATAACATAAAGTGCAGTACCAGAAACGTTTGGTGCAGAACGTTTAAGACGGTTTAAAACTGCATTGAAACTAAAGTGGACGAAGATGTGTTATCTCTGATTAATCAAGCAGACCCGGAAAAAAGAAATACTGTTTGCTTCTTGAAGCATTTCCTTCGGAAACCTTTCGGATAAACCCACAAACGGCAGCTTTGGAAATACCAACATTATCACCCACCAAGTAAAGGAAAAATGTTAGTAGCATAAAATCTAAGTACCTAATTAACACTTTTAGCACAGGAGAAAGAGGCATGTTTCTGTTGGTAGTATTCTAACTTCTCGTATTTCCGATAAAACCATGCTTATGACCCCTTGGGCAGTTTATATGATTTTAAAAATTCCTTCTTTTGCAGGGTTTCCGATTTATTATGACGTACGGCTGATCTATTAGGAATGTCATTCAAAAATGTCAATTGTAGCAAACTCGCATCAACAGCTTGGTTTGCGGCAGCCATTTTCCAACTTCTAACATTTGTTAAAAGCCTTAACACAGGGGTATGGGGATGTTAAGTTAACATCGACTTTAACACATTGTTAAAGTTAACATTGTTTGATGAAAGAGAATTTGCGTTAACTTCAGTGATAAATCAGTTTAACATTATGTTAAAATTTAGCATCTGTTGGTGAAACCGGCCCTAGGTGTTGCGAATGTTAGCTCATGAAAATCCGGCTTTTACTTGCTGTATTGCTTATGTAGCCAGAGAAATACCGTTTCCTTTTTCTTGGACAATGCTGACAGAAAATGTGCTGATAAGCTTTGTATTTAGCAACTTGCTCTAAAATGTATTTTCCAAATGCCATTGGCTGCAACAAAACAAAATTGTGAGGGCCTTTTAATTAAAACCAATCTATTACAAGTGCGTACTAAATTCACAGTTCACCAGAGAAAACAGATATAAAACGCTCTGGACGAACCGTTAAAATGATTTTAGCGCTAAATACCGTACGAAAGTGCGTCTATTTGTAAAAATCTCATACAGGAAGTCATGTGGCTTGATGTAACAAAAGCAAAATGTAACAAAAAACATCGGAACAACTGACATCAAACACAACAGACATGAGAAAGAGATGGAAAACGGTTGACTGTGACAAAATAGCGGCGGCTTCCCACTGCATTACTGTATTCAATGAGACAGCGAGTTTTTTCTGTGACAGCATGTGCGCTCAATAAAAACAGCCTCCATGCACTTTTCTGTGTATAACGGGAGGCCGTTCATGAATCTTTTAGGAACAAAGAAGCTTTTGTGTCCATGAAAGGATTTAAATGGATAATGAAGCATATTTGTCTCACGAATTAGTGACTAGTAAGCTCACCACTAACAATACATATATTTCAATCAATCAGAGCCTGTTGCCACAATTTTGTTTTCGTTTTAACGATTACATTTTATCACTGTAGTCGCGCATATTTTTATATATTGAATCAGAAAAAGACATTGAAACATATTTATGGTTTATTTCTACATTTAATTAGTGCGATCGTTTTATGCTCCAGTTGTCTTTAATAATTCATTTGTTATCAAAGAGTATGAATGAAAAACATAACGTAATACACAATGCATGAAACCAGACACAACCAAATAAAATAAAAGTGTGTGTATATATATATATATACACATACAGAGAGAGCCAAAAGACTACGAACCGGCTGCGCGATGTTTTTCATGTCCGCGTCCTCGTCGCTCGTAGCGTATGCCGCTATCATAGAAAGGCGTGGATGAAACCATACAACATTTTTAAAACTATTTTTAAAGGCTTTACTTAACAACTTTATGAAAGTGTGTTTGAGGACAGAATTATTAGTAGAGATTTGTGGACCCCTCGGTCCCCCGACCTAGCCCCTACGATTTCTATCTCTGGGGTAATTTAAAATAAAGTGTACAAAACAAACTCACACACCCTGGAAGAATTAAAACAAAATATCCACCAGGAAATTGCCAGCATTTCTCAACGGGAACTACGGCGAGTGATGGATAGTTTCCTAAAGAGGTGTCAAAAGTGTATGGAAAATGGTAAGTAACACCTTTAAAAGTAGTTTTAATAATGTTGTATGGTTTCATCCGCGCCTTTCTATGATAGCGGCAGATGGCAACGAGTGCCGAGAACGCGGACAGGAAATACACCGCGCAGCCGGTTTGTAGTTTTTTGGCTCTCTCTGTATATATACAGTTTTATTGGTATGCCCCATTTTGTAGTTATTCCTTAAATAGTCCAAATACGTAAAACCAGAGCTCCAAAAACTATTTTTCTCAAATACTTATCTATACTTGGTTAACTAAGATAACCCCAAATTTCAAATCCAGAGATTCTAAAATTATTACAAATTATAGAGCAGTAGCCTTTTTATCAACTCCATCTAAATATTTGAAGGTATACTTTATAAATATACATTCCATAATGTCAAATGCAATATTAGTATTACTCAGCATGTATTTATGCCTTATATATCTACTGTGGGACGCCGCCGTGGCCGAGTGGTTAGAGCGCTCGCCTCCCACCAAGGCGGTCGATTCGATCCCAGGGTCCCACATGTAGGATTTGTGGTGGACGAAGCGACATCTGGGTGGGTTTTCTCTGGGTTTCCCGATTTCTCTTGCCATTCATTCCACCAATTTTTCCATTATCACCATTCCTTTCTCCATCTCGCCTTTATTTCATATCATCTTCCTCGCTCTCTACGGGCCGATCCCCTGTTCCGGGTTCTTTATTCTCTTATTCATTGTTCGTCTGTCCTCGACAGGCCTCTGACCCTAGCTACGGGTCTACGTCCTAGGGGATACGAGAAGGATAAGCCGACTACGTTAGATCTGCTGTGACTAATTTAAGCAACTTTGTTCACTATATATGAGTGCGTTAGATAAAAGATAGCAAGTTGATGTTATATATACAGATTTCAAAATGCTCTCGACAAAATTGATCATGATAAATTAACAAAAACAAATTACCGTTATATTGATTTTATAAGCCTACAATATTTCTATCTATCGAGAGTACAAGTTGTTAAATACAAATATAGTACATAGAGTACATACAGCTTTATAGTTTTTTTTCTGGAGTACCACAAAGTTCCAGTTTAGGTCCTCCATTATTTATTTTGTTATCAATGACGTATTATCACTTGTTAATTCGTCTAATATCTTACAATTCGTAAACAATTTTTAAAATGTCAGACCCATTCGGTCTGTTTCTGATTGTGTTAAATTAAAAATGATTTGAATTCATTAAATAAATGTAGTAAAGAGAATAATCTTCCACTTAAGATACTAAAATTTCAGGTTATGCCCTTCTCTGGATCAAAAGAAATGTTGATTATAATTACAACACACGAAATAAGGTTACGTTCTGTCGAAACTAAATAAAGATCGCAGTAATTTTTAATGCAGAGTTATCATTTTCAAAACGTATCATTACTGTTGTTAGTGTAGCGCACAGTAATCTGGGGTTTCTTACTCGTAATTAATCTTACTTAAACGACGTAATAACTGTATTTATCTTACGAAAATTAAATTAAATTTGCTAGATCTAGACTTCAATATGCTTCTATTAGTCTTTATGGTGTCAAATATTTAAACCTACTGAAATATTCAACGCAAGTCTTCAAGTATGCAATTTTCAAAAAAGTTTTATTCTACTAATTTAATTTCTTATGGCTCATTACTTCCGTTATTTCAGTTTAAAAGCTTATCACGTAGAAAGAACTGTCACTTGTTACTCTTTCTCTACAAACTATTACACGATAAGGTTGATGATCCTAATCTAGTACAATTAATATGCTTTTATATTCCTAATATCATACCAAACATATTTCGTAATATCTTGTTCATTCCAAGAGTAAACAATGATTCATATAAATATTATCCTGTACTTAGAACGCAATCTTTATATAATAAATTAAAGTATTGAAATATTTATATATTCAATTTGAATTTTATAATTTTACTATTACTTTCGTAATATCTTGTTTATGCCAAGAGTAAACAATGATTCTATAAATATTATCCTGTACTTAGAATGCAATCCTTATAGAATAAATTAAATTAATGAAATATTTATTTATTACATATGAATTTTATGAAGTTTACTATTACTTTCGTAATATCTTGTTTATTCAAAAGTAAACAATGATTCTATAAATATTATCCTGTACTTAGAATGCAATCCTTATAGAATAAATTAAATTGTTGAAATATCTATATATTCAATATGAATTTTATAAGTTTACTATTAGCTGTTATAATTTATTATGAATTATAGACTAATTAACTTAATGATTATATATCGACATTTTAATGGTAACATGAATAGAAGGTGAGATTTTTGTATAAATAGCACATATAAAGCAATGAAACGGTAATGGCAAAGAAAATGTTATACTTTTTACATATGAGTTTTTCTATATTCTCTCACCTTTATATGGTACTTTAGAAAGGTATCTATTTGTTGATTCGGTGCACAATTTTGTGTATATTAAAGTCAGACATCGTTGAATTGAAAGATGTGAAGTTGACAGTGGCGCCACGTGTTCCGCCGTCGACAGGAAATAAGCTGCACTGCGTATAATGAAATCACACCGGATATTAGATTTGGAGCAGTACCATTAGGCTGAATATTAACTGGGGTCCATTTACACTTTCAAAAAACGCAACGAATGCAGAGATACTAAGGGGAACGTCGCACTACTTAGTAGTTCGGAAATAAGTTCGTATATTCATCCGTGAACGTAACCCTAAAATCGTAAAGCTTTTTAATGCGTTATGTAAAATTGAACAATGCTTCTTTATGCATTTTCATTAAGTATACAACTACTCATGTAAGAATAAAGCTTTACATTTCAACTTTTAGCAAATTGTAAAAACAGTTTTGATAGTTTTGTAAATATAACCAATAGTGATAGAACTTAAAGTATTTTATTAGCTCCACGTATGGATGACAATTTGAAGTAGTTTGTATTGAAGGAGTTGTATTATACTTCAACTGTTGGGGAGCCGAACTTGTAGTAGTTGCAACCACACGTATAGTAAACAGTTTCTGGTATCCTTCGCCCCAAATGTACTTTCAGGTGGCCTATGCCCCAAATTTAAAAAATATTAAATATTATATTTATGTTTGCCTTGGCTGTGTCAGTATTATTATTAGAGACATGTCTCTCTTTGTAGGGTTATGCTGTGAGAAGAATGTAGGCTTACACAAACTATAATTTTACTTCACTCCTTTTATTAATGCGTGACACGATTTAATTAACACTTCACTGATATAGAGAGCTGTGAGATTCCTTTTATTAATTAATTACACTTTTTAACATGTAAACTTATTTTTGTCTCACACGAATACTTATTAAATTTCTCGAGGACACTTTTTGCGTCTGGTTAGTAACGCTGTCTGCAGGCAACTAAATAGATTTCTAGCGTCTAAAAATTTGTAAATTTCTGCATTTCAAGTCTCTGATTGGCTATTCCTAATCCAATAGAATACCTTCTTTTAACTAAAGCTTTTTCTGGTTGTTGATTGGCTATTTTATTAACTGTCACTAAAATTACATTATTGCTTCCAAGAATCACAAGTAGTATTGTTAAACTCTCAAACTCATTTTTGCCTCAAGGTTACCTCACTGTTACCTCATTCTTAGCAACTTTTAACTTATTATTCTTACAGCTCCTACATTATTAAATTACGTAATATATTCACATAACATTATTACACATGGATACAATAATATAAACATATACAATGACTGTAATATACACTCCTTATATATTGTTACGTACACGTATTGCTTTAAGGTGGACTGTTATTGAATTTATATATTATATAATTAGACTGAAAATATTTAAGTGTTAAGAATACTATCTCAAATTATACCACTATTTCTCGATACTCGTAACTGATTTTTGAGCACTAATACCCGTTGCTCATTTTGTTAAATTAAATTGAGTTTTATTTATGGAGGCTGTGGTCCTTATCGTCCCATTCCATATTGGGCGTGAAAGACAGGACATTTTGTTCAGAGGCCTCTTTACCAGGCTTGAGCTTCTTTTACTTGCCGTAACTCTACGATATGGGACCACCGGCTATACTTCCCTTCCGAAGGAAGCATTTTTATGCCCGAAAAAAATGCATCGCCCTCCGCCGGGTTAGAACCCGGCCTCGGGAACCAGAGGCTACCAAGGTAACCACTACACTATGGAGGACACACTCTTATTGTATAAAACTGTTAAGGTGAAAGTTTGTTCACTGAATTATGTTCTTATTAGTAATTTTCTGTGTATAAAAGAATTAAGTCAATTTTGTATTGTAAGCTAATTACAAAATTGTTCCTGTTTGACATTCTCCAATTGACAGCAATTACTTTTATCTTCATAATGCCACAGGTTATATATCCCCTATTACTAATCAATATTAATAATAATTTCTATACGACCCTTTTTATGTAACTGTATTTTGTGCTAAGACTTTCTTATAATGGATTTTCTATTTAATCAAAAATAAATTCTAGCAATTCTTCTTTATTCTGTAATATTGAAAATATAAGCTAATAAGTATTTTACACGAAACTCAAACAATTAAAAATAAAGTATTTGTTACACCATTTTACCACTATTCACAACTACCACATAACATATGTATATTTTCATCGGGTAATAAGAAAGTAGCCATATAACACTCGGAAACATGGTAAATTTGTGGATTAAATCTGTCTGCTACCCACCGACATATATTGGCATATACATGTTTAATACAAAGGCATATTTCACATAATTAAAATTTTGAAAAAAAAACATCAAAGAAGTATATTATATGAAATGCAGAGACACAAAGGAAACAAAGTGGTGGTTTCTATAATACAGTCAGTTTAGTTTATCTCTACAGTTTATCTCTACGGTATGTAAAACGTAGTGCAGCTTTTCGTTTATCTCTAAAGTTTATCTCTACGGTGTATAAAACGTAGTGTAGTGTTTCGTTTATCTCTACACTATATAAAACGTAGTGCAGTGTTTCGTTTATCCCTACCGTATATAAAACGTAGTGCAGTGTTTCGTTTATCTCTACGCTATACAAAACGTAGTGCAGTGTTTCGTTTATCTCTACAGCATATAAAACGTAGTGCAGCGTTTCGTTTATCTCTACAGTATATAAAACGTAGTGCAGTGTTTCGTTTATCCCTACCGTATATAGAATGTAGTGCAGTGTTTCGTTTATCTCTACAGTATATAAAACGTAGTGCAGTGTTTCGTTTATCTCTACAGTATATAAAACGTAGTGCAGTGTTTCGTTTATCTCTATATATATATATATATATATATATATATATATATATATATATATATATAAAAGTAGTGCAGTGTTTCGTTTATCCCGACCGTATATAAAACGTAGTGCAGTGTTTCGTTTATCTCTACGGTATATAAAAACGTAGTGCAGTGTTTCGTTTATCTCTACAGTATATAAAACGTAGTGCAGTGTTTCGTTTATCTCTGCAGTATATAAAACGTAGTGCAGTGTTTCGTTTATCTTTACGGTATATAAAACGTAGTGCACTGTTTCGTTTTTTCTCTACAGTATATAAAACGTAGTGCAGTGTTTCGTTTATCTTTGCAGTACATAAAACCTAGTGCAGTGTTTCGCTTATCTCTACAGTATATAAAACGTAGTGCAGTGTTTCGTTTATCTCTACGGTATATAAAACGTAGTGCAGTGTTTTGTTTATCTCCACAGTACCTATATAAAACGTAGTGCAGTGTTTCGTTTATCTCTACAGTATATAAAACGTAGTGCAGTGTTTCGTTTATCTCTATATATATATATATATAAAAGTAGTGCAGTGTTTCGTTTATCCCGACCGTATATAAAACGTAGTGCAGTGTTTCGTTTATCTCTACGGTATATAAAAACGTAGTGCAGTGTTTCGTTTATCTCTACAGTATATAAAACGTAGTGCAGTGTTTCGTTTATCTCTGCAGTATATAAAACGTAGTGCAGTGTTTGGTTTATCTTTACGGTATATAAAACGTAGTGCACTGTTTCGTTTTTTCTCTACAGTATATAAAACGTAGTGCAGTGTTTCGTTTATCTTTGCAGTACATAAAACCTAGTGCAGTGTTTCGCTTATCTCTACAGTATATAAAACGTAGTGCAGTGTTTCGTTTATCTCTACGGTATATAAAACGTAGTGCAGTGTTTTGTTTATCTCTACAGTACCTATATAAAACGTAGTGCAGTGTTTCGTTTATCTCTACAGTACATAAAACGTAGTTCATCTCTACTTTATATAAAACGTAGTGCAGTGTTTTGTTTATCTCTACGGTACATAAAATGTAATGCGGTGTTTCGTTTATCTCTACGGTACATAAAACGTAGTGCAGTGTTTCGTTCATCTCTACGGTATATAAAACGTAGTTCATCTCTACTTTATATAAAACGTAGTGCAGTGTTTTGTTTATCTCTACGGTACATAAAACGTAGTGCAGTGTTTCGTTTATCTCTACGGTATATAAAACGTAGTGCAGTGTTTTGTTTATCTCTACAGTGTATAAAACGTAGTGCAGTGTATAAGACGTGTCATAGGTTTATTTTAAAATCCATTATTATAACAATCGAGAAATTCACGCCTGAACAAAGAGGTTTCATGTGTAATACTTATGTAAAAACCCAGCCATGCAGAGCGGTGTGTAGCCAATTTCAAGAAAAATTTCCTACCGTTCCAGGTCTAAACAAACTGTCAGGAGTCTTATTAATAAATTAAGAGCTACGGGATCCTTAAGCCAAAGAGAAGGGCCCTAACTGAGGAAGAACTCATTGAAATTAATGTATCAATCACTCGCTCTCCAAATAAGAACAGGGTTTTTAAATTTTGAAAATTAATGAAGAACTTCAGTGGGTGAATGAAAATTTCATCAAAATATGCAAGAATACATCAATGCACATAAACACCACTTTCAAAATCTTCTGACAATGTTAGTACTTAAATGATAACAATAAATGAGTAGGATAAGCTTCAGGTTTGATACACGTCGCTATCGAATGCTCCGCACTTTCATGTGATCGTCTGCCCGGCCGGCCGGCTGCAACGGGGAAGCGAACGCCCTGTATTTATGTAAGGCATTATCTCGAGTAACATGAAGTAGATGGAAAAAAAATCTGACATGTTGAATTCCAATGAACTTTTTCTATCCTCTATCGCTTATAAGTGGGTATTAAAATTATTCTTACGAAAGTTTATTTTCCTATCTACTTCATTTTAATTAAGATAAACCTTTCCGGAAATAGCTGCATTACACAATTGGTTACAGATACAAAGGGAATTAGATACTTAAATGTTTAAGAAGTGGGCGCTACACGCTGGCCTTATAATTCCTTACTCTTTCTATAACATTGCGAGAAATAATTGAAAATCAACAGAACATTTAATGGAATGGTAGGTATTGAACAATTTAAACCATTTATAACGGGTATCTCGGAAATGTATGATGTTACAAACAAGTTTATTGGAAATAAATTGTGTGTTTTAAAGAGTTTTATATTCGTTGTGTAGTATGTTTTCGTCTATCGCTTAACGTTCACAAGTTATAGAAATTATACAAAATTCCTTCCGAATGAAGAGGACTTCACAGGCATTTCCCAGAAAATTTCAGATATACATTTATTTTACAGGTACATATCTTTAATATATGGTATTTTAATTAGAATCGTTGCAGCCATTTTTTAGAAAATCGAAAATTTCGAAAAATGTTCCATGTAAAGGGTAGTTTAAGGTGGTGGACTTTCGTTTTAGAGTTATGCTGTCAGACACACACACACATACACATATATACACGGACTTTTTTTTCTAAAAATGTTTTTCTTGCATTCAAGAGACCTCAAAACATGTATTTTCGCTGATATCTCTCAATCAGATTTTTGGGTGAAATCTATGTTTTTTTTGTACGTGGTAGAGAAAGTAATAAGCTTTCTTAAGAATAGTGTGTAGAAAAAATCATGTGAATTCTCCCTCCAATTCATAGTGGTTAGTGGACTGAGACGAAGTCAGTTCATGCAGCAAGAGGGCAACCCCCCCGTTTTGTTTATCATCACACATCCTTAGTGTGTACCTGACAGGAGCTAAACGTCTGGAAAATCACAGTGTTGGCGAGCAACCAGAGAATCACAGTATGAAATATCCTGTTCGACCTCCCAGCAGTTTCACTGTTTACTGTTCTAAAATAAACCACGCTTCCTCGCTGCCCAGTTTCCTTGTCTTACTAAAACCCGCTAGTAATGCTTTTGGAGCTGTTTTTCGCGCAAATTTATCCTCATTCACAGCATGAATAGTTTCCTAATGCATAAGGCCTACAATGCTTTAAATTCTAATATTCTCTGCTTAAAAAAATCTAATGAAAGTGCATTTATGAAATTAAGATACATAAATTCCAATTAACTCGTTTTTGGTATTTTTGCGTGATTTACCTGTTTGTTGATCAAAATATGTTTATGCGATCCTAAGATTATAAACGTGTTGTTATGGTTGAGAAAATCGTGCATAATTGCATCTTTCTACAGAGCCTTCATTTGGAGGCACGTCCGGCCTAACAGGAATTTTCTTAGCACCGGGAAGCACGCTGTTTGCCGGCAAAGTCAGATATTCATAGCCCCTTAAATTCAAGCGCATAGATTTCTCATACAAATTATAACTACAATAAACACATATCTTCGTCATCGAAGATGTCGGAAATTGTGCCGCCACACATACTTATCTCATACTTTTAAGAAAATGTGCATTAACACTCATTTATTGTTCATGGCTATGTAAATAAAACTATGGTTGGTGCATTTAAAAAACTAAATGTAGGATAATAAAGCCATCATTAACATCATCCAACACCCAATTGTAGAAATGATCTCTATTCAGATTATCGCGTGGTTGTAATTCCTGTGTTGCAGTTGTCTTATAGAGGTTAAATTTTAAAAGTTTAGTGGCACTCCAAGCCGAGGTGCAAGCGTTCTTAGAGATTTCTTTGGACTTCGTTCTAACTTTTCTCCGATGTCATCGAGTTTTTTCTCTATAAGAATACGCCGATTTACTTTCGGTTTCTTAACAAAAGAATAGATCCCTTTTCCCTAAGTCTATCCACAAGAATCCGAAGAGTTTCTCTGTGAGGCGCACAAACAGCAAGGAATCTTGTCTATAAATAACCGTCTCTCTTCTCTAAAGAGTTTATTGCCACATAGGAATCGTATATGAAGATTGTGTGTACGATTTGGACTGGGGCATTATAACAGTAGTAACACACTATAGCACCGAAACACGTGGTTTTACAACGTATCAATCAACCTTTGTACAAATATTTTGCATAAACTGATTCGCCGGCACACCGACAGTAGGGAAAGCAGAGAGGGGACAGTACCGGATAGAAGCAGCGAGAGCATGTCAAGCAGTCTCTAATACGGCCATGCGTCGAAACGAAGGCAGCAATGACGTAAATAAATATGTTGACACACGTGCATTTAAAATTGATTTCATTCTTATTACCTCTTAACCCGCAAAAATGGCAATGGAAGCGATTATGTTTTGTTTTATAGATCAAATATTTGCCTTGCGTAACACTGTCCTCTATGTATCTGGTAGACAATGCATATAGTATAAGGCAATAGTCCAGTTCTTCAACATGAGTTACCATAAATGTAACTCTCATCTCAACTATTAAGGGAACCAACATTGAAAATTGTGTAAAGTTCTGAAAAGTTTTGCTTTTGTCGGATTCAGCGCGCCTCAAAATCCGTATTTCCGGTGAAACCTCGATATAGAATTTTTGGGTGGAATGCGATACCACCTACTACATACATAGTAATAATAACATCTTGAAAAATAATAAAATTTAGTGTTTCTAAGATATGTATATAAAGGTGCATAAAGGTGCATATGTCTATAAAGGTGCAGACGCTAAAATTATTAAAGTGCCAGCCAACATAGAAGTGCCAGTTTGAAGTCTAATGCGACCTCTCTACTCTTAAAAGTAGTTTATTTTATTTATTTTCATCAACACCGTAATTTCTCCATGCAATACAACCGTTGCCAATTTCACCAAGGAGTCTGAAGGTGATGATGATAAATAATCGTTAAGGCTGGAAATTAAAGAAGAAAATAAAAAAAAATAAAAATGAAGGGCATGCCTTTAGAAGTAGTTTTTCATTAAATAAAAACCACAAAAGGCAAGAAGTATATACATTTTAATTTATTTTCTTAAGTTATTTATAGTTTATTGGTATACACATGTGTTTGAAACCAAAACTGAAACTTAGTTAAAAAATCTGATGTGTTACACTCACATGACTTTCTCTACTCTTGTACAAACTATTTTTACAAACGCTTATTCTCCACGTGCTTCATGTTAATCGAGATATCGAGATGTTAATCTTATTGCTAATTTTCTTGTAGATGCAAGGGGAATTGCTAGGCTTTAAGCTATAGTCAAACATTTTAAGAACGGTTCCATTCTCTTTGCACTACCGGGACAAAACAAATGAATAACGAATTTGAGAAGAAGTATAAGTATTGGAAAATTTAAGGAAATAACAAGCAATATCTCGAAAATTGTTCACTCAACAAAAAAAAGTTATTTGACACAAATTGTGTATTTTAACGCGATCTATATTTTTTGTGTTGTAAAATTTTGTCTATTTCGTATGGTTTACCAGTTATGCAAAAGTCGTTCACAATGAAGAATACTTTTGGAGACATTCCCAGAACATTCGAGTTATACGTGTTATTTGTCATGAAAATATCTTAAACATATGATATTTTAATCAAAATCGTTAGAGCCATCTTTGAGAAAATTAAAATTTTCGAAAAAAGTTCCATGTAAAGTGTAATCTGGGGTGGGGGATTTTTTGGATTCAGGAGGCCTCAAAACATATATTTCTGGTGAAATCTCTGTATCGAATTTTTGGATGGAATGCAATACTACCCCTACTTATTATACGTAATAGAGAAGGTAAAAATGTTGAAGTTTACACCGCGAATACATTTTTCAGTAGATCATCAAAAACACAGCATTTTTATTTTTTAAGGAACTACCCGAGGAATTTATCTGAAAATTTGGAGATTTATTATATAATACATTACAAATATCGGTAAAAATCAAACTAATACTTAATAAATGCATCATCTCAAAATTTCAGAATTTGGTCGCCTTTATACAGGTTACATATAGTTTTATCATAAACAAACTTTAGTATCATTCCTGAATCAATGAAAACTATTTGAGCAGCTGCAAAATTTAAGTACAAGCAATGAATAGAGATTTATTTTAAAACGTCTCGATTTTCTGCATATTTATGGTAATTAATCAACGATTTGCTGTAGGCGTATTTGGTTTGATCTTTTCCACTCACAATTTGTAATAATCTCTCTCGTAGTATTATTTAGATTTCTATGGAGTTAGTTGCGCTTCAGCTTCCACATGCCTTCAATAATTCTAAAGCAAAATACTATTCTAGTTCAGCTGAAGTGTTAACTTCATTTTATAAATAAAGAAATACCTTGACACTATAAAACAACTAGGCAAGGCTGTCCCTGTCGCTATGAAACTAAAACGTTATTTTCTCGGCTAAAAAGAGAATAAAACTAAATTTAAGGATATAAAGTTAGAATTTATTATCTGTTCATAATGCTAGGATTAAATAAAACGCTTTATACCAAACGTGTAGCGGGAAATCGATGATCCTTGGGTCGTTGTTGCCTGTTGCAGTGTTCTTCTTCCTCGGCTATTGGTGCCCGTCGGTCTTTGCGGTTTCCATTCCTAACTATATCTAATAATTAACTCTCAGGTTATAGTGGGTGAGGCAAGTTAAAAACACACTGCAAGTTTCCCTTAATCAATGAAATTTTATTTCACAGTTTGAATAATTATGGGCGGCTAGCGTTTCCCATTATTATAATCCCACCACTTTAAATTAGTCAGAAACCTAGCTATATTCACACGCTCCCCACCCTTGTGCACCCACGTGTATCTGTAGCACCTCGTGTCGACGTGACTTCTCGATGAGATATATTTAGAATAAGAGCGGGCTCTGAGGCTTTGCCTGCCCTTATATACGGGAGCCTAGTGACGCTCATCTCTGCGTTTGAAAATGTAACGACGTTTCCTATTGGCACTCAGGCCGCGTTACCCTGACATGTATGAGAATGTGTGACTTCAGTTCCGTGCGCTTGAGCGCCATCATGTAGCGTTGTACCGCTCTGTGACAGGTACGGTCTTTATGATTTCTTGGAATTCTTGCTAGCTCGCCCGTGTCTTGCACTCAGCTCTGTACAAATGTTAGATGTTGAATATTTTAGTGAATTAAATTATTACTGTACAATTCTTATATGTGTGATTCCCCTTTCATATGTACAATTCCTCTATATCTGTATAATACATCCCCTTTTAAACCACTATACACGTGTTCCTGTCCTGTCTTATACCACACAGATTTCCGTCATTGCTCCCAATGCACATAGGCTTATTGTGCTACTGTATCGTTTTAAAGCCAATTCATTATGCCTGCGCCCTTTACCAAGGAAGGCCGTCTCATAACACATATGGTTTCAGATCTTTCTGTTTCTAAAAACATTATCCCTAAAGCAACATATCTCCTGTGAGCCATTCTCTGTGTTGGGCTGTTTCGGTTTATTTCTCGCACATTCTGCAATCTTAGTTACCCTGAAACACTCCCATCGTGTTAAGATGCTTTTTTACAGGAGCATGTCCTGTGAGAAACGCAACACTTGTTCTAGCTGAAGTTTGTAACATTTAAATAAGCTTTCAGCTCTTTTCTTACATGGTTTTCTAATAAATACTTTACCATGTTTGTTTCCTGGAGTTTTAAGCCAGGTTGTAGACGTTCTACTTTGGACCAGTTCTTAACAGCCTCGCTTACTAAACATCGAGATGTTCCTAGAGTCGGCTCTACCCCAATCAATTGTGAAGTTGCTCCTTGTCTTGCAAGTTCATCAGCTTTTTCATTTCCCTTATAGTGGGAAATCGTTGCTCCTCTGTATTGAAGCTCTCTGCTGCAGTGTTCTGGTGTCCAACTACCTCTGCTCAGCGATTGATGATTTCTCCATTCCTAATAAATCGCCTATCTATATAATCTTGCTAACCTCAAGGCTTTCGTGGGTGAGGCAAAATTAGGACACGCCGCATTTCCCTTCAAATGTGATTTATTACCAAATGAAATATATCTGGACGGCTAGCTTTTCCTACCCATGATACTTATGACAATCCCCGAAACTTTTATAGAGAATAGTAATTTAGGAACCTAAACTGCGGCACTCTTAGGTTGATCCGCGCCAAAACAAACGCGCGTGACCAGTGCACCGTGGTACAACACTGTAGCAATGCGTGCAGGAAAATAGTTCCATGCTAATATTCTAAGTTTTAGAATGAATTTATCCTTAAATGATATAATATTCTATACAAATTCCTAAAAGTCGAATTAACGCTAATTTGTACCGTTAAACACAGATATAAGTCCCAACATGCAATTCATATAAGTAGCTGACATCCGGGTATGATCAGAATATTGTTTGTAGTCGCAAACAAGCAGTTTCTATTTAGTATCATGGCTGACGGTGATTTGCTCTTGCGTTTTCGTCGACTTACGTAAAGAATAAGCAGGCAAACCATTGACTTGGGTAAAAAAAAAACAATAATGTTGGAAGTTTGTTGTAAGTTATGTAAGAAATGTCTAACACTTCCCGTGAAAAAAGTGGTGAAATTTAACTTCTGAGTTCATCGGTGTTTGGAGTACACGTATAAACAGTGCTCGTTAAGAAAAATCTGAAACGGGAAAGTGGTTACGCGCGGGAAAAACAGAAAGCGTGTGAAATACGCGATGCAGGAATGCGACAAGAATGCATTTCACGTAATAATATACAATTTCCTTTTTAAAAATGATCCGCCAACAGTTGATAAAATGCCGCTTCCAGAGAGCAAATAAATGTAAGATATCGCATACATGTTACTTTAGTTTCGTTCGTTTCCTTTAGAATTAACTATTATTATATGTGCAAACATTTAGTTTGTTGCAACTATCAATCGTATCACCTTCAACCCTAACAGAGTATGCTAGTCATCGTTTAAGTTGTCGGAACCTGTTGTCTTTGCATTATGTGCCGCCTGTACTCGTCACATAGTCGTGAAAGTATGACAGTATTTCTGGCGCGAATGGCGGAGGGATACATTATAATGCTGCACTGGTCACCTAGGTTTTGTTTTGGTGCGGATCAACCTAAGATTGAATACAGTTTAATATAACTGCACGCGGTTCCCCACTCCATATGCACACACGTGCATCCGTCGTTTCAAACCTCGTGGAATATTAGGTAAGAGTCTGGGGCCTGCCCCACCTGCATTTATACAGAAACCTAGTGACACTGAACTTCGCGCCTTAAAATGTTAGTTTATAATTGGTCCTCGTACCGTATTACTTTACCATATATGAAAATATTCTGTCCCAGTGACGCTTCAGAAAAAAAAACACTGTCTCTGTCTCTTTCTTTTCTATATGTGTTTCTTTCCATTTCTCGTTATTCCTCCAAGTCCTGTGCTCATTAGCTTGGGGAAAAATGGTGGACTTCTACCTGCAATTAGCTAGCTCGCTCGTCCCTTAATTATCTAAGTTACAATCTGCTTTGTACATCTCTTGCCTACTAAATGTTTCAACATCTTTAACATGGCTTTCTTGCTGAATTATACTATTATGAACCATTCTTATTTGATATCAATTTATACTTATGTGTGTGAATGTGTGTGTGGTATATACCCTTTCACCCTCTATGCCACTATGACCCGGCACCCAGATGAGTTGAACTTCATTCTGTTCTGACTAGCTTGTGATCATTAGGCAGTTTGAAATCAGTCATGACGTTACCTTATGACTACTTATAGCCTTAAGTGTAGCCTAGCTATATGCACGTGTAGCATAATACTTTATTACGATACTAGTGCGATAAGTGCACAATTGGAAAACGAGGATGAGTAATACGAGACGAAATCGAGTATTTTCTGCTTCAGAGATTCTCCAATGCACTTAACGCATTTTCATTACAGGCTATTTTTTCGACGATAGTGAATAATATAAATTGTACTTATGCGAAATTAAAATTAATTAGTAACACCTGTGGAACATGATAGTTCAAATAGTAAGGTCACCAACATAATCTTGGTGGCAAAGTGGCGATCTATTATCCAGGCCTGGTTGTTGACCTTATAAAAAACCAATAACTTGTAGCTCATACTTAATTTCTCCATGAATTAAACCGTAAGTAAGTATTACATAAGGAATAAAGATCCAGGTAAGATTTAAATGGTAAAAGTCAACATTAAAATCTGATTGTATTCCAGGCCTTAATAATAAATACATCACAAGTTAAAAGATTTAATATAGTTCATGCATATACGTGCAATAAAATAGGCAAAACACGTAGGTAGGCTAGCTTACCAGCACTGAATGCAGGGAATTCAAAATTTCACCGCGACAGCATGAACGAGAAATGGATAAAAACACCATCCTCGAAAAAAAACCTTTTTATACTGGGTAGACAGGTATCGATTTATCTGAAAAATTAACATATATGTAACTAACATAATACTCATAAACTTTCAAGGAATGCTATGACAGCTTTTGTCCCATTTCTGCATTCTCGATATGATCATTCGTTTTCCTTTTCATTTAGAAGGCTTTAAATAAAAAAATCTGATGTAACACATTCACCTGACTTTCTCTACCCTCTATAAATTCATTAGTGGGTATACAAGTATTCCTATTAAAACTTATTTTTCTATTTACTAAGCCTTTGCAGAAATAGCTACATTACACATTTTGTTATACGAGGGCCGATCGAAAAGGAACGCTCAAAAATGTTTTTACAAAAAAGTTTAATAGTTAAAAGAAAAAATCACAAATTAATTTACACCTTTTACCTACTTTTCGACATAGTCACCAAGTTTCTCAACACATTTCTCCCATCGTGATACCAGTTTCAATATGCCCTGTTGGTAGAAGTCGGTTTCCTTGGAGTATAGCCATCTGCGGTCTGCTGATTTCACTTCCGCGTCTGCCGCAAATTGTTGGCCGGCCAGGAATTTCTTTATGGAACCAAACAGATGAAATTCCGGCCTTGCAAGTTCCGGACTGTGCGGTGGATGCTGGAGCTCCTCCCAATCAAATTTGGTAATTGTGTGACGAATAGCAGGCAACATAAGGGCGAGTATTGTCATGTGAAATTTTGATATTGTCAGCATTCATGTTGTGGCTTTCGTCACGAAGGGCACGACGCAACTTCAGCAAAGTTTTGATGTAGGCTGCAGCATTCACAGAGGTCCCGCGTTTAGCAAAGTCCACCAATACAACACCATGCATATCCCAGAACACCGTCACAAGTACTTTCCTAGCAGATCAGGTTACTTTGAATTGTTTCTTCACTGGGGAACCAGCATGTTTCCACTCCATATTTGCCTGCTTGGTTTCGGGCGTGTAGTGGTATGCCCACGACTTATCACCAGTGACGATTCCTTCGGCGGTGTACCGCGTTAGGTGACCCTTGTGATTGTCTGTCAGGTTCTTAGGCACCCAGCGAGCACTAACTTTACGAAATTTCAACGTGTCATGAACAATATCGTACACTGCACCAGAGGAAATGTTGAACTGTTGCGATAAGGTTCGCAGTTGAACACGCCGGTCTTTCAAAATTGCCTCCTCAATGCCTCTGACACTCTGCGGGATTGCAGCTGTTACCGGCCTCCCGGAGCGTGACGAATCACTAAGGTTCACACGACCCTCTAGGAGGAATACACACCACCTGGAGACATTGCTACGGTCCATACAATCATCCCGTACACGCCACGCATGTTCCTGTGAATATCATTCGGTTTATGCCATTTGGCCCACAAGTATCGAACCACATCTCTCTGCTCTTCACACGTGGACGACAGTAACATACGCGCCATCTTTATTGCGTAGTTCACGCTTCTCTCGCTAGAGCTGCACATGAAAAAAATACCCTCTGTCGTGAAAACCTTAAACTATATCTGTGTGAAATTGTAACATCCCAGCTGCAATTCTAAGGCAGAAAAAATTATTATGCGTTACTTTTCGATCCGTCCTCGTAGATACAAAGGAAATAGCGATAGTGAAATGTTTAAGAACTGGACGCTATATGCTGACCTTAAAATTCCATACTGTTTACATGCAATCGCGAGAAAGAACTGAATGTTAGAAGGACTTTAAAAGAATGACCAAGTATTCAAGAACTCGAACTATTAACAATAGGTATCTCGAAAACGGCTGATGCCACAAAAACGTTATTTAAAATAGGTGGTATTTTAATCAAAATCGTTAAAGCCATCTTTTAGAAAATAAGAAATTTCGAAAAATGTTCCATGTAAAGGGTAATTATGGGCGGGGCGATTTTCTTGAAAATCTTTGTTGCATTTTTGGATGGCAGTGAACTTAAATAAAAAGTTTGGTATTTATTCGACTTTTCGTTTTTGAGTTATGCTGTTCATAGACACACACACAAAGAATATCAAGACTGATATTTATCCAACATTTTGTTTGAGTTATGCTGTTCACACACATATAATGGAACTTTTTCAGAAAACCCTTTTTTTATTCAGGGGGCCTCAAAACCTGTATCAATTTATGGGTGGAGCACAATACATTTCTATACCTACTAGGTGCGTGGTAGAGAAAGTAATACAGAAGGGTAGTGCGAGTCACCATTTGTAAAACATGTTGAAAATCTCTTTAATGTTGTTCAGATACGCCCGGCGTAAATGGCAAATTCACGGCTATTGTTGCCTTTCAATTCCTGTATTGTCTGTGCGTTTATTTTATACCCCTTTAAGTGTCCCCAAGAAAACAAAAATCACAGTGACTTCTGGCTATCTCATTTTACATTTTCTACAGATCCCGTAGCGCGCCACTTTTTAATCAAACTCTGTATTTCTCTTTTTGCCGAGATATGCTTAGACTCAAAATTACAATAGGAACCCCATAAACACATTCTTGGAAAACACATTCACACCAGCGCCCAGACTTTCAGCCCTCGAGGAGCAAACATTTGCTACCTCCTTTCACTCCCCAGTCTCAAACTCAACCTGCATCCTGCAACCCCCACCATATCCAATAAGCGGTTATACCCACCCTCTCAGGCTGGTCCCCTCAGCCCGCCAACACTGGAATGAACTCTCTTTTGCAGGTTGTCTTCTATTCGGAAACGTGTCACAGAAAGTTTTGCAGGTTTCCTTAATCGAACTTGTTTTCATATACGCTTCCACAGCTTCTACTCTTTGTTGTATCGAGCAAGTCATTTTGCAGAATGCGTACAGACGCGTATGATTCAACTGAATGCTGGTGACTAGGGATGGGTATTGCATCAAATGATTTATTTATGTACTTATTTATAGTCGCTTGAACAATAAAGTCATAACGCACCGAGCAGGATGGCTCAGGCGGTAACATCGGGAGGTTCCCGGTTCGATTCCCGGCGAGAGTTTTCTCGGGTCGTCAGGCGAATACTGGAGTGATTTCTTTCATCCCCTGAATTTCTTGTCCCTCGATTTCGTTCTCTTAATCATTTCATTAGTCCTTCACCCCGTATGGTCTGTTTAAGGATTGGAAGGGTCGGCGATGGTGTTCCGGTGCAGCGTGGCAAGGAAAAATGTTCTCTGTGAACTTTCTCCGTCCCTCGGCCTTCAACTGGTTGCCGGGGTATATAAAGAAGCATTGGACTCTGTGTGGAGCGGGGTCCCCGGTCTGGCTGTCCGACTTGCGGCGTCTGTGGGGACCCTGCCACTGCTGTGCTGTCACTCCTGGTTCCGGCCGCCCGGTGTCTCCCTTCACCTCATCCCTCCCTTCCGGGGGTCCCGGTACAATATCATCCTTCCTGGATTGGCGCCTAGTCCCCTTCGTTTCACAATCCAACCCAAGTCATAACGTGACTAACAATTTAGAATTAATAAACACAAATGCATTACTTAGTACAAATAGTTGACATTAGCTGCATAATAGATTGTTTAAGCCAACAATAAGTAAAGTCTGCTTTTACAGTAGAAACGTAACGTAAACTACAATTAACAGTTCATTAAGTTTACAGTTTACAATATAAGCTACTGAGGCAGCATTTTTAACGTTTAAATGATTTTAGTCAAATTATATAATATAAATTTAATAACAGCCCGCCTTAAAGCAATATGTGCATAAAACAACATATAAAATTGTATGTAACAGTCATTGTATTAATGCTTATATTATTATGTACAGGTTTAATAATGTTATGTGAATAAATTACGTAATTTAATAATGTAGGAGCTGTGAGAATAATAGGTTAAAAGTTGCTAACAATGAGGTAACAATAATGTAACCTTGAGGCAATAATGAATAAGAAAGTTTAATAATGCTACTTGTAATTTTTGAGACAGTTTATAAATAGGCAATCAACAACCAGAAAAAAGCTTAAGTTAAATAAAAGTATTCTATTGGAGTAGGATTAGCCAATCAGAAACTGAAATAGGGCAAATTGTACAAATTCAGAATTCAGTTGCTTGTAGACAGTGTTCCTAACTGGACACGAGGCGCGTCCTCGAGAAGCTTAATACGTATTCAGTGTGAGAGAAAAATAGTTTACGTGTTAAAAAGTGCAAGTAATTAATAAATAATCCCACAGCTCTCTATATCAGTGAAGTGTTATTGAAATCGTGTCAAGAATTAATAAAAAGGAGTGAAGTAAAAATTATAATCCGTGTAAGCCTACATCTTCAGCCGCACTATACCCTGTTAAGAAATTCATGTCTCTAACAATAATACTGAGCAGCCGAGGCAAACATAAATATATAATATTTAAACAAACAGTAAAAATACAAAGTTAATATTTTTAAACTTGGGGCGAAGGCTACCGGGTACCGTACGTGCGGTTGCAACTACTTCAAGTTCGGCTCCCCAACAGTCGAAATATAACTCCTAAAATAACTCCTCCTACAACCAAAACGCAACTCCCAAATTGGCGCCCAAAACGTGGGGCAAATAATGAAACAATACAAAAACTTCACTATTCACATTAGTAGTTCAGATTAACCACTGTAAAAACTAAAATTTTGAGTTACAGTTTACGGTACAGTGTTATATCTTCAAAGAACTGAATTTTTTCGGGTGATTGAGCAGTTTCGACTAATCTGAGGAAATGCAATGATGTTGTCTTTTTCCCTTATAAGCGGTGGTGTGTTTAATTGTGAGAAGAGTATTATAGTTTGAGCGGATGGGTGGATATCCTACGTAGCAGGTATGAGCGCGTCAGTGAGCTAAGGCCAATGCGTAGTCTCATTAATGGCACTTGGTGAGGCTGTTTGAGGGTGAGTTCTGATCTCGTGAAGTAAGTATATTTGCCCACTGTAGTTTCCAATGATAATTGAGATGGTGTTTTATGTGATTAAACAAGTCAGTATGGTCACTGGGTGTGAGTGGTCACTGACTGAGTTGATAGCTTTTTTCTCAGCTACGTCTGCATTTTATTGCCCGGTATATCTAAGTGAGATGGTAACCAACAGAATACTACTTGTTTGCCATGGCGTTGCAAATCCATACATATGCTGCAAACTTCCTCTACTAATTAATGAGGCGTGTTTTAAAAGTAAGTACCGATAACTTTTTTAAAAACATAACAAAACATTATTTTCTTCTTCTTCCATTCAAGGTTTAAGCCTTTCGACCTGTTCCGAAGCTAACTAAACTGAGACGTAAAATAAGTATACGCGATAAAAAAGTGCAAGTATTAAATTAAAGAATCTCACAGCTCTAGATATCAGTGTAGTGTTATTTAATTTGTGTCAAGGATTTAATAAAAAGAAACGAATTTAAACTTAAATCTGTGTAAGCCTACATTCTTGTCGCACCACGCCCTGATTAAGAGAAACGTGTCTCTAAAACAATACTGACGCAGCCGAGGCAAAAATAAACATAAATACTATCTATAGAAGCAGTTTAATAACAAAGTTAACATTTATTTTTAAACTTGGAGCGTAACAACAAAAATACATGTTCAAGTAGGCTTTACATACGTAGTAGCATATTACGTAACAAATTATCGCCCAAAGCGTGGTGCAAACTCCAACATCAACTTCAAGAACAATCCACTTCAAATTGATGTCCATACGTGGAGCTAAATAATAAAATAAATAAACAATGTAAAGAAAACACCTTCAAATTGGCTCCCATACGTGGGTCAGTTAAACTCCAACAACAAAACACCTACTTCAAATTGGCTTCCCAAGCGTGAGGCTAACATCAAAACATAAACAATAATACATTTTCATTCTTCCTTTTGTATTGAGCATCCTTCTTGTCCTGAATTATACTGCAGCAATATTCAGCTTACATTGTGAGCATCTATTTCCTTAATACCGTTTCTCCGTGGTAGGTATGTCTTTGTTTCATGCTCATCTGATAGATCCCTGCAAGTGTCTGGAAAGAAGTCTAGATGTGATTCCATGAAGTATACTTTCAAGACCACATTGCATCCTAAATATTTATAAGCTTTGATCATTTCATTCACAAATTCCTTAAATTTAGGATCTCTTCTACTCCAAAGGAAGTTTTGAATTACTTTCTCGAAAAGACACCCAGGCTCGTTTTTCTTTGTGTTTTCTTCAAAACCTTGTTATCTTGTTGAAGTGGTTGATCTGAGGACCCACAAGTATACCTTCTTTAATTTTAAGAGCAATAGACGAGGGAATTTGTCAGTAAGATATGTGAACCTTCTTCCTGTTGGATCCATGGCGTTTACAATTTCTTTAATTAGGCCCACTTTGATGTGAAGTGGTGGAAAGGAAGAAGAATATCTTCTTTGCTGGAGGGGATGGAAATTTCTCTCTAGCCACGATTATTCCCTATCTTCCCCAGAGTCTGGAAGTTTGAATGAGAGTGTGAATGCGTGTGTTATCTCACGAGTTAAGCCCAAAGTTTACCAGAAACCCAACGACAAGCAAATAGAGTTAACATCATTGCCTATAGGCGATAATATATTCCGAAGGAAAGGTCGCCGATAAGACCATTGTAGTTAAATGCAGGATGTAGATGGAAATTTAAAAAAATCTGATGTGTTACACTCACATGGCTTTCTCTACTCTTGTACAAACAATTTTTACAAACGCTTGTTCTCCATATGCTTCATGTTAATCGAGATGTTAATCTTATTGCTAATGTTCTTGTAGATGCAAGGGGAATTGGTAGGCTTTAAGCGACAGTCAAATATTTTAAGAGCTGGTTGCTATGTGGAGTATTCCATTCTCTTTGCATTACCAGGACATAAAATAAATGAATAACGAATGTGAGAAAAAGCATAAGTGTTCGAAAATTTAAGGGAATAACAAGCAATATCTCGAAAATGGTTCACTCAACAAAAAAATGTATATGACATAAATTGTATATTTTAACGCGATCTACATTTCTGTGTAGTAAAATTTTGTCTATTTCTTATGGTTTACCAGTTATGCAAAAGTCGTTTATAATGAAGAATACTTTTGGAGACATTCCCAGAAAATTCGAGATATACATTTCATTTGGTAAGAAAATATCTTAAACATATGATATTTTAATCAAAATCGTTAGAGCCATTTTTGAGAAAGTTTCGAAACCTTCGTGTCGCATCTCTGGAAGGTACTGAACCTAAATACCAAGTTTGGTGTTTATCTAACTTCGTTTCTGAGTTATGTTGTTCACACACACACACACACACACACACACGGCATGTTTCCAAAAGTGCTTCTTTTGGATTCAGGGGGTCTCAAAACATGTATTTCCGGTGAAATCTCGGTATCGAATTTTTGGGTGGAATACAATACTTCCCCTACTTACTATACGTAGTAGAGAAAGTAAAAAGGAATATCTTCGCGGCTAAGCAGATTTTCACGCTGCACACTTTTTCATCCACTTTCCAACTTCATTTATTTATGTTTTATGTAATGGGATCTTCTATATCGACGTCCCACTCGCAAAGAAAACTCCATATTTTGTGTTACGTTGCTGCATTCCCAATAACAATACAATTACTTTGAAATTGCCACGCGCATTCCACTTATGCTCATTGTATTTAATTAATTTGAGCATAGTTGCTGACATTTCATAACTCTCTTAAGCCAGACTGGCATAAGCAACCGGGATATAAGCTACATTATTGTAGTGTTGTACAGCAAAACACCCTTGAGACTTATCTTCGATCCTCTATGAAGGTTCTCTACTCTTGTGGTTGGTACTTTATGTCCAGAGCATTCATTAGGGCATGAACATCATTGCAAAAGTTAATTGTTTGTCACTTGCAATATATGGAACAAACACGCGTTCTCTGTGCCTAAACTCCGTCAAGTTTGTACTTGGGTGAAAAACATATTCTTGTAACCTCGAACTAAGAAGTTCTGCTTTCTGTTTACTGAGACCCAGTCACGCATAATGTAATGAACCTGAGTTTAAGGATTTGTCCGGAGAAAAAGGTCATTAGCGAATCATGTTAAGCAAATACATTAGTAGCAGCCGAGTAGCGAATGCGTTAGTATAAAGATTCCTGGAACGCAGTTAAATACGTTGTAAAGTCCGTAAGCAGGAATTCTGCAAATTATTAAGGAGATGGAATTCTTAGATTCAAGCAAAGTGCCGCATGGAAACAGTGTCAGATATGCATACGTAATGTTTTAGGATTGTACCTCGTGAGTAGGCACGTTGGTAAGGGTAGCGATAGGTAGGCTGGGTTTAAACTAAAGAGCGTGCATTCTAAATCAGACTTACCGACCTATCTATCTATCTATCTATCTATCTATCTATCTATCTATCTATCTATCTATCTAACTATTTATCTATCTGTCTATCTAACTATTTATCTATCTGTCTATCTAACTATTTATCTATCTGTCTATCTAACTATTTATCTGTCTATCTATCTGTCTGTCTATCTAACTATCTATCTGTCTGTCTATCTGTCTGTCTATCTATCTATCTATCTATCTGTCTGTCTATCTATCTGTCTGTGTCTGTCTGTCTGTCTGTCTGTCTGTCTGTCTGTCTGTCTATCTGTCTGTCTGTCTATCTATGTATCTGTCTGTCTAATTCTCTATCTAACTATCTATCTGTCTGTCTATCCGTCTATTTATCTGTCTATCTATATATATCTAACTATCTATCTGACTGTCTATCTGCCTGTCTATCAATCTATCTGTCTGTCTGTCTACCTATCTATCTATATATATATATATATATATATATATATATATATATCTGACTATCTGTCTATCTATTTGTCTGTCTATCTGTCTGTCTGTCTATCTATCTTTCTATCTGTCTGTCTGTCTATCTATCTTTCTATCTGTCTATCTGTCCATCTATCTATCTGTCTATCTGTCCATCTATCTATCTTTCTATCTGTCTATCTATCTTTCTATCTGTCTAACTTTCTATCTTTCTATCTGTCTATCTTTCTATCTTTCTATCTGTCTGTCTATCTTTCTATCTGTCTATCTTTCTATCTGTCTATCTTTCTATCTGTCTATCTTTCTATCTGTCTATATTTCTATCTGTCCATCTATCTATCTTTCTATCTGTCTATCATTCTATCTGTCTATCTATATATCTATATATCCATCTATCTTTCTATCTATCTATCTTTTTATCTGTCCATCTATCTATCTGTCTATCTGTCTATATATCCATCTATCTATCTTTCTATCTGTCTATCTTTCTACTGTCCATCTATCTATCTATCTTTCTATCTATCTGTCTATCTATCTGTCTATCTATCTATATATCTATCTTTCTATCTGTCTATCTTTCTACTGTCCATCTATCTATCTATCTTTCTATCTATCTGTCTATCTATCTATCTATCTATCTACCTAATTATGTGACGTACTCATGTGACTACGCTGGTGATTATTCGTCTGGTATTTAATTTCATTTTAAGGTGTGTAGCTCCCAGTGACGCGCTAGAGTTAGACAGATTTAGCGGCTGTTGTGAGGTGTCTTTCCGAGTATCATTTCTACGATTTGCGACAACTGACGCTTTGTATCGTTATTATTCTAGAAGTAATGTAATTCTTTAATTCAACATTCGGCAACTCTTTTGAAACAGAATGTTTAAGACGACAATAAAATTTATCAGTTAACTAAATTGGTGTTATCCTTTCACACTACACTTACGCATACCCTGAGACAAAGAACTCGTAGCTATACCGCTGAAACAGCTGGCGGACCAGACAACGCAGAACGAGATAGGAGTTGACATAGTAGAATTCAACAAAGCAAGTTATCTAAACTGCGTCTTCGAAATAGTAGCATAAAAATTTGAAGCAAAGGGTACGGCTTCAAATTTGCGCACCACGAACGGCTTCAATACACAGGAATATTTTCTTCAGGGGATGAGGACAGTTCTTCAAAGCTAATTTCTTCACTATCGCTCTCATTCGCTTCTTTGCAAGGTACAGGAAGAGATTGAGAATGTGGTACTAGTATTCTTGCGGAACTTAAATTCTGATATGTAATGTATCACTTCGATTTCTTATTGGTTAATCCCTGAAATTTTGTCAAACAGAAATAACAATCTGTGGTGTGGTCTTGAGGTTCTCTCTACACCATGGGTACTGAAAATAATACAGCATTCTCTTTAGCTTTAAACCAGTTATTATTTTACAGTAACAATTTGCATAACAGACGTGTAGCGCCCAGTCTTTATCCTGCTGTCCAACAGCTACCCCAAAATAATATTTGTATGTCTTCTTTATCATGGTGAGATTCTTTTCCTATTTCTTGAAAAGGTGAACTTCCCACAAATCTAACGGAAGTAGTTTAGCAAAAAAATTGCAGTTGCGACGACGAGACATATTTACAAAAGAGTCTTTAATATAATATGACTACAGAAATCATGTATGTAAACTACTTAATATAGACATAATTAATAGAAATATAGAAAAAGAGAATTCACAGAAATATAATTACATTGGTTTAGTAAAGCTGAAGAATGCAAATAAATAAATTTTAAATTTGTCTGAACAATAACCAGAAACACAAAGGTTAATGTTGCCAAACATTTCCAAAAATTCACTCTTTTTCCTGTAAATAATGACACATTATATATGTATGGGTTGTTAAAAAAGTAGTCAATATTTTGATAGGTGGTAGTGTGGACCAAAACAAGAGAAAAACAAAGTGCAGTAAACATGGGTTCTAAAATGCATACCTTAAGAGCTATGAGCACTTGCTCATCTTCGCTCCTGTGAAACATCCCTCTTACTGCAAGCTCTTTGCTACTACGTATGACCTACAGAATGCAGTAAATAAATGAGGACACATTACTCTGTTACTGTGAAACAGCATAGCTTCTAATGTAATCTACTGGCGATTACATATGACCTGCACCTGTGAACCATTGCTAAAGGAGGTGCTCTATATGCTGCCCATTCATAGTAAGGCATGCTTCTGTCCGATATCTTAGGGAATCACGCACTCTCACCACTCCAGGTTGGTCACGGATGCTCTGGCAGGCATTGATGACGCCTTCCTATAGTGTTTGTATATTATCAAGGTGGTTTCCATACACTGAAGATTTCAAGATAAAAACAAACTTATTCCATTAGAACTAATAAGAATATGCGTTGCCACTACCTATCAACTGTGAATACGTTTTACAGTAACAACACTAACAGATGTTTACTGCCTGCTGTAGATCGTACGTAATAGCAAAGAGCTTGCAGTAAGAGAGGTGTTTCGAAGTAGCGAAGATGAACAAGTGCTCATAGCACTTAAGGTATACATTTTAGAACCAATGTTTACTGGAATTTTTTTTCTTGTTTTGGTCCACACTACCACCTCTAAAATTATGGAATCTTTTTTTAAGGTTAGAATTTATGGTGCATTTTCTTGAAGTTGAAACATGTAAAGTAGGTTGAAAATCCTAACTGCCTAATCTCAAAACCTTTACTATTGAAAGTTACTATTTAAAATCTAAGTTAGGTTGAAACTTAAAATTTAGAACAGAACAACCAACACCCGCTTGTAATAATAAAAAAGCCAGCGAACCAAGGACGGCTGAAGATATCAGATATTTCCATATTTCACTGCCAAAATAATTGTGGCAACAACATTATACAGGTGATACTGAGAGACTAGGCAGTGAAGGTTGACTGTGGCAGGGTTTCTCAGCACTCGGACCCCCCTTCTAGACCGGTCAGGTAGCGTCACAATGGTCATATTTCAACTTAAACCTTACCTACTGTAGCAGTGTAAATTGATTTATAATTCTTATATACTTTCATTTCAGGGTTAGAACCTTTGTATAACAATGTTATTGCATAAAATTGTCTATTATTTTAGTTTTCTCATTTCGTTACGATAAAATACGATCTATGCAATTTCAAGCAGTCAAAATATTACATTTGCATTCAAATGGAGGTTGAACTATTCTTGTCTGTTACCTTGCATAACCTTTAAAGGTAAAATCTGTTGAAGTTCTAATCTGTATAAGCTTTAGTCATACAAGTAAATGAAAGTGTCACCTTGGAAACCGCAAGACAAGAGGGTATCGCCCGAGGACAACGAACAGTCATACAGCCAAAAAACAAGAGCGTGCATGTGGTTACCAAGCGGTCTTAGTTTTTTCTCTTCCTCTTTGTAACGTGAGCCAAGCTGTCCTCAAAGAGTTCCAGGAACTTCCTGGATGCAACTGAATTTGTGACAAGTGGTAACTCGCGTTCACTTTGTGAAGTATCTAGCGCCTAGTTCTGACTAATGAAAGCGTACTACCTTTCCCCTTTTAGTGAAGTTCAAACTTTGTCCGACTACAATGCCATTAGCGTGAGTGCAACTAATTGACTTTATAAATGAACTTGTTGGAAAGCCTCATGAATGCTTAAGTTTCTGCAACTACAATCAAGGAACTATTGCATTTTATTTAAAATTTGGATAGCAATAGTTTAGATTAAATGAATATTTGGTTCTCTCATTCTAGTGGAATTTTACATAGCTACAAATAAAACAAATCTGATGTGTTACACTCACATGACTTTCTCTACTCTTGTACAAACTATTTTTACAAACGCTTATTCTCCATATGCTTCATGTTAATCGAGATATCAATCTTATTGCTAATTTTCTTGTAGATGCAAGGGGAATTGGTAGGCTTTAAACTATAGTCAAATATTTTAAGAGCTGGTTGCTATGTGGAGTATTCCATTCTCTTTGCGTGTCCAGGACATTAAAAAAACAAACAAACAAAACAAAACAAAAAGCAAAACCCATTCCCATTTGAGAAAAAGTATAAGTTGGAAAATTCAAACAAATAACAAGGAATATCTCGGAAATGGTTCACTCCACACAAAAAAGAATGTATGCGACATAAATTGTGTGTTTTAACAAGATCTACATTTTTATGTAGTACTATTTTTGCGGACATTCCCAGAAAGTTGAGAAAGTACTTGCTTCACGTAAATATGTTTTACGTAAATATTAGTAGCTTTATGGAGTTTGCAACAGACTTTGGGCGTCGGTTTGAATTTGTTGATTGCGTAATAGTTACTGTTATTACGCAATGTGCTTCTACGTACGAGAAGCTGATTTTAAGATGTAATTTTGTTGTTACACTCCAAGTTTTACACTATAATATTTAACTTTGTTATCAAAACTGCTTCTATATATTATTTATGTTTGAATTTTGCCTCAGCTGCGTCAGTCTTACTTTAGAAACATGTTTCTCTTATTCAGGGTGCGGTGTAACAAGGATGTAGACATCATAGAATATAACTTTTTAAACTCACTTCTTTTATTAATTCTTGCACATTTTTATAAAGCACTGCACGTTTTAAGAACTGTGAGAATCTTCAATACTTTCACTTAGCGCGTATACGTATTTTACGATTCACTCGTAGAGAACACATCATGCATCTGTTCACTACCAAGGCTTGCCAGCAACTGAGTAAGATTTCAACGGTTAAACCTGTAAGCTTCGGTATTTCAAGTCTCTGATTGGCTAATTCTAGTCCAATAGAATATCTGCATTTTACTTAAACTTTTTCCTTGCTATTGATTGGCTAATTTTAAACTGTTACTGAATTTACCTTATCTTTGATATAATCATGACTGGTAACTTTTCAAACTCTTAAACTCATTATTGCTACAAGGTTACCTCATTATTACCTCATTGTTAGCAACTCAAAACTTATTATTCTCACAGCTCTTGCATTATTAAAGTATGTAATGTATTCACGCAACATAAATAAAACATGTTTACAATAAAATAAGCATATGCAATGACTGTTACATACAATTTAAATAATTATTACATACATATTGTTTCAAGGCGGGCTGTTATTGAATTTACTTATTGTAAAATACAATTGAAATTATTCAGGTATTAAAATACTGTCTCAAAGTACAAGATATACATTTCATTTGCCATGAAAATATTTTAAACATATGATACTTTAATAAAAATCGTTAGCTATTTTTGAGAAAATCAAAATTTTCGAAAATTGTTCCATGTAAAGAGTAGTGTGGGGTGGGGGATTTTCTTGAAAATCTTCATGTCACATCCTTGGAGATAGTAAACTCAAATAACAAGTTTGGTATTTATCTGACTCTTCTTTTTTGAGTTATGCTGTTCACAAACACTCATCCACACAGACACACACACACAGACTCTTTTCTAAAAATGGTTTTTTTTGGTTTCAGGAGGCCTGAAAATATGTATTTCCGGTGAAATTTCGATATCTAATTTTTGGATGGAATGCAATACTTCCCCTACTTACTATAGTAGTAGAGATAGTAAAAAACGAATAGCGAATTCCCATTTGAGAAAAAGTGCAAGTATTGAAAAATTGAAATAAATAACAAGGAATATTTCGGAACATTCCAGAAAAAACAAGTATGACAAATTGTGTTTTAACGAAATATTCATTTTTTGTGTAGTAATACTTTGTCTTTCTCTTACGGTTTACTAGTTATGCAAAAGCTATTCAGAATGAAGAGTACTTTTGGGAACATTTCTAAAAGATTCAAGATATACATTTAATTTGTCATGAAAATATCTTAAATATATAATATTTTAATCAAAATCGTTAGAGCCATTTTTAAGAAAATCAAAATTTTCAAAAAATGTTCCATGTAAAGGGCAGCCTGGAGTGTGGATTTTCTTGAAAATCTTCGTGTCGCATCCTTGAAGGATACTAAACTCAAAATACCAAATTTGGTATTTATCCGACTTTGCGTTTTTGAGTTATGTTGTTCACAAACACCCAGACACACACACGGAAATGTTTCCAAAATGCTTTATTTGGATTCAGGGTGCCTCAAAACATGTATTTCCGGAGAAAACTCGGTATCAAATTTTTGATTGGAATACAATACCCCTACTTACTATACGCTGTAGAGATAGTAAAAAGTAACGGAATACAAAGCTTTAATGAATTTCGCAGAAATAAGTTATTTCGCCTTAAAAATTAAAAATATGCAGCTTTAGCTATTCTTACCGCCGTAACTACAAAGAAAAACATCTTTATTTTTAATTAGCTATTTGCGCTGTCATCGCATCTACGAAATTGTGTGGTCTCTACACATGCCTGTCCAATTGAGGATGGAGCTGCTCTGTCCAAGATTCATCGGCTGCAGGTGTTCCAAAATAAAGTACGACTCACACCGAATCCCCCAGATATGTACGTAAGACTCTGTTACATAATGAACTTGGATTCAGCACAATCTCTGCATATATTCGCTCTCAGGCCTATTCAAGTTTACATCGCTTGTACCCGGCGCATTGGATTTCTACTTAGGTAGAAGAATTGCTGCAGAAGTCTTCTCCCGCAGACTCTCCGATGGCTCCCGAGAGCGCCCCGGAACAAGAAACTATTTATTGCGGCAATAACCTGTACTTCTATTTACAGAGAGAGTCAAAAAACTGCGAACCGGATGCGTGGTGTTTTTCCTGTCCGCGTTGCAGTCTGCCGCTATCATAGAAAGGTGCGTATGAAACCATACACATTTTTAAAACTACTTTTAAAGGCTTTACTTCCAACTTTATGAAAGGAGATGCTGAAACTGGCCACCGTCATTGTCCATACATTTTTGGCACCTCTTTAGGAAACTATCCATCACTCGCCGTAGTTCAAGTTGAGAAATGCTGGAAATTTCCTGGCAGATATTTTGTTTTAATTCTTCCAGGGTATGTGGGTTTGTCTTGTATACTTTGTTTTAAATTATCCCGGATATAGAAGTTGCAGGGGTTACGTCGGGGGACCGAGGGGGCCACAAATCTCTACTAATAATTCTGTCCCCAAACTCACTTTCAATTTTACTTATCGAAATTTTGGCCGTATAAGGTGTTGCAGTCTTGTTGAAAAAAGGCAAAATCACACTCCCTGTCTGTTAATTCTCTAAAAAAGGGGGCAAAATGGCATTCACATATGTACCTGTGCCAATTGTTGACTTGAAAAAAATTGCCCTATAACCCTTTCTCCGCTCATGGCGCACCATACACCAATTTTTCCGTCATGAAGGGTAGTTCATCAACAATAACACCGGGTGAGCGGTGTTTTTTCCGCTGGACGTGTGGAAACATGATAACGCACTGCTGCTATAAACTAGGTCACTCTGTTGACGTGGTTTTGCTCTGCAGTATGAAGTGCAGTATTGAGTTGACGGTGATGTGATGTAGTTATGTATTATTTTGTCCTGTAGTTAATCACAAAGTATATTATGGCTCAGTATATGTTTTCTACTACACAGCGTGTATTTGTTTATCATTCGTATGTGTTAACTCAGTCAGCTCGCCAAGTGAAATACGACTTGCAGAAAGACTTCCAGGTGTAAAAATTCCGGGTCGTACAACAAATCTTGAACTTTACAATGCATTTCAGCGACAGGAAGCGTTCAGGCTAAGAAATCTAAAAGACGGCGAAAGAGTTGTGGGGCCAATCTTTTTCGAGTCAATAGTTGAAGTTCGCGCATGCGTGAATACAATTTTGCTCCCTGTGTTTGCAGAATTAACAGACAGCGAGCGTGATTTTGCCTTTTTTTTCAGCAAGACTCTGCAACAGCTCATATGTTCAATATTTCGATAGAACAATTGAATGTGTGTGTGTGAGGACAGAATTATTAGTAGATATTTTGACCACCTCGGTCCTCCGACCTAACCCCCTGCGATTTCTATCTCTGGGGTAACTTAAAACAAAGCATACAAGACAAATTCACACACCGTGGAAGAATTAAAACAAAATATCCGCCAGGAAATTGCCAGCATTTCTCAACGTGAACTACGGCGAGAGGTGGATAGTTTCCTAAAGAGGTGCCAAAAATGTATGGACAACAACGGGGCCAGTTTCAGCATCTTCTTTCATTAAGTTGGTAAGTAAAGCCTTTAAAAATAATTTTAAAAATGTTGTATGGTTTCATCCGCGCCTTTCTATGATAAAGCAGACGCCAACGAGCGCCGAGGACGCGGACAGGAAAAACACCGCGCAGCCAGTTCGTAGTTTTTTGGCTCTCTCTGTAATAGGTGTAGCTAGGTTATATAACGGAGGGGACACCTGGCGCATCGCCACATCGTGGCTACCACCCTCCAGGAGGATGAAATAAACTACTGGAGGTTACAGGTCACAAGCAGTCAGGCCATGAAGACGCGCACAACCAACCAGTCTGGTGTCCACGGCGAGTGCATTCCTTGGAGCAAATACCCGCACCATCTGTTCAACACCGCCTCACGTTAACCTGAAACATGACAAGAAAACGGAATAAAAGGAAAATGAGGGAAAGGAAATTGTGGTAGATGAGAAACCACCCCAGCATTCGCCTAACCGAATAGGGAAAAACCACCTAAAACCTAAGTTAATAAAGAACTTAATAACCAACTTTGAAAATGTTTACTAAATCGGATTAAAAATTATACTCCTGTTGTAACAAGTTGAGAATGAACTAAGGCCGAAACAGGGTTAAAATTAATAGAAATAGAATAATTGGGATATTCTTTCGAACACATCAATCGAGTTATTTTCTAAGTCCGAGTAAAACCTCATGCGCATGCGCGAGAAAGGGAGGGCTCTCATATCGGCTATGCACCATCTTAAAGAAAACGAAAAGTAACTATGAAATAAACTCGCCTAAATATTGTATACAAACGACCGATGTTGGTGCTTATAAAAACATTAAAGCAGCACAGAAAACTTGTACATGTACATTTTGAAAGAAGAGCAAACTTTTTATAATTGTTCAAGTTACTATATTAGCCGAGATTTGAACCACGGATCTCCCGGCCTCCGTCCGGTTGCTCTAACCACGAGCTACCATGGCAACAAAAATGCGAATCAGTTGGAGAATTTAATGGCGTGCATGTTGCCCATTAATTGACCTAACAGTGGTTGAAACTATGAAGCCCAGGACTTAAAGTACTTACAACATTGTAAGTCGCCATTGGGGTATATAGTAACTTGAACAATTACAAAAATGGGTATGTCAACTCAATACAATTTGAGATCTTCTTGGGGTTCCCGGGAAAAATGCGAATCAGTTGGAGAATTTACTGTCGTGTCAGCATGTTGCCATGGTAGCTCAGTGGTAAGAGCAACCGGACGGAGACCGGGAGATCCGTGGTTCAAATTCCGGCTATGGCATTGAATTTTTCAGTCGTCTGATTCTACCTATCCAACCTTGTCCAACACGCGGCTTGTGTGGAAGAACAATTAATTCTATTTTTGTTGTTACATATCATTGTCATGATTGCTGTTTTGGGAACAGCTGCAATTATATTAATCTGTTTATAATCATAACTAGGCTTCGGACATGGTTGCTGTTTCGTTGCACTTTGACTAGAAAACAGTTACGTGCGCACAAGTTTTCACTGAGACCTCCCTCTCCCCAAACACTGCCAGTGATTCACTCAAAACAAGCGATCAGTATATATGCAGCCTGTTTTGAAGTTACGAAGTCCGGCCGTGTTAGCTGACAAAGCGTGCCGAAAATGAATATGGACGCGAGTATTTTGATGTAAGAGGGGAAAATATATTTTGTAAAGTATGCCACATTGAAATCAAAGGAGAGAAAACCGTTTTTGTTGCAAGACACTGTAAATATAAACACTCACAAAATATTACGTTGCTTCCTAGAAATGTGGGGGTGAGGATATATTATCCACATCAGAAACTACGAACTCATGTAACCAAACCGAAGCTTACAGAGACTGATCTGTCATGATGGTAAGCACAAACATCCCATTTAATAAGCTGCAAAATTCTGCCTTTAAATAATTTCTGGAGAAATGTACAACTATGAAATTTCCTTGTGAGTCTACGCAGATGTTATTTGTCATAGATGGTAATACCAGAGTTCTGAAACTTGTCGGTGATTTGACACAACACTTTACAGAAGTGGACAAATGTTCTGCTGCTGAAATAGCACAGCAGAAACTGAAGAGTGTTATAGATAAAAACCCAGGATATGCAATTATGTGCGTATTAGGCATTAATAATAATATTCTATTATAATGATATTCTAAACAATGAAAATGGATGGGTTTCCCAGAGGTGTGTGACGTTGGTCAGTTTCGTTTTGCATCAGTAACATCATGTGATGTGGAACGGGGTTTTTCAAGATATACACTTTTTTGAGTTTGAGAAGAGGTTTTGCTTTTGATACATTCAGAAAATATATTGTAATCCATTGCAATTTTTGTCCATGCATGTAGATCAGATATAAGCTGATTATTTCATCTGCCACAGATTTATTATTCTATTCATGTTATTTATACTTTGTGATAAAAGCTTAAGTTTACTACAAAACCGTATACTTACTTCTGTGCCCACCTATACCTATAGCGTACACAGTACTCAGCACAGCACAAACTCAGTAGCGCACGAGACTACTGCCTCTCTCCTCTCCGCTCGCTTGTAAACAAAGTAGTAGTATAATAGAAGTTAACCTAACCTAAAGTCATGTCCGAAGCCTAGTCATAACCATTATACAGGACAGCTATTTCTCACTTACAGGGCTATCTGACTCTAAAAGTTTGTGAACACCCAAAATGTATACTCACGAGCCGCTACTGGGTACAGAAAATGATGTAGTTGTTACAACCAAGATTTTACGAAGGCATAAATGAATTTTTACTTTCTCTACTACGTATAGTAAGTAGGGGAAGTATTGCATTCCACCCAAAAATTCGATACCGAGATTTCACCGGAAATACATGTTTTGAGACCTCCTGAATCAAAAAAAAACATTTTTGGAAACATGTCCGTGTGTGTGTCTGTGTGTGTGTGTCTGTGTGTGTGTGTGTGTGTGTGTGTGTGTCTGTGTGTGTGTGTGTGTGTCTGTGAACAGCATAACTCAAAAAGGAACAGTCGGATAAACACCAAACTTGGTATTTAGGTTCAGTATCTTCCAGAGATGCGACACGAAGGTTTTCAAGAAAATACCCCCACCCCAGACTACCCTTTACATGGAAGATTTTTCGAAAATTTTAATTTTTTCAAAAATGGCTCTAACGATTTTGATGAAAATATCATATGTTTAAGATAATGTCATGAGAAATGAAATGTATATCTCGAATTTTCTGGGAATGTCTCCAAAAGTATTCTTCATTGTGAACGACTTTTGCATAACTGGTAAACCATAAGAGATAGACAAAATTTTACTACACAAAAAATGTAGATCGCGTTAAAATACACAACTTATGTCATATACATTTCTTTTGTTGAGTGAACCGTTTTCGAGATATTTCTTGTTATTTCCTTAAATTTTCCAATACTTATACTTTTTCTCAAATTCGTTATTCATTTTTTTTATGTCCTGGACATGCAAAGAGAATGGAATGCGCCACATAACAACCAGCGTTAAAATATTTGACTATCGCTTAAAAGCTACCATATTCCCCTTGCATCTACAAGAAAATTATCAATAAGATTGACATCTCGATATCTCGATTAACATGATGCATATGGAGAAAAGGCGTTTGTAAAAATAGATTGTACAAGAGTAGAGAAAGTCATGTGAGTGTAACACATCAGATTTTTAATACTGTTAAGTTGGTAAGTTGTCTCACTATATATAGTTGTGGTTGTGGGATACTCGGCACCTGCTTTCGTGATGGCGTATACAACTTATACATTTCCATTATATCGGGCTGTTATAAGCCCTCCCGTCTTTCTGCTCGATTGAGTGCACTCTTAAAGGGAAATTGAAAACGTAAAATTGGAGAAGTGTTTACAAATAAGGAAAAGGGTCGCGTTGTGTACAGAAGATGTGGATTTCATCTGCCACTTTGCTTCTGCTACTAGTACCAACATTATGCAAAGTGTTTTCCTTTTTGTGGAGGAGAGTGGGGGCTTAACCCAATTCCTTCAAGTGTGCGTGCGTGAGTGTCTGTGTGTGTAAACCTCTTAACATAGCACCTACGCTACGCTACGGAAGATGCACTTTCTACGTTTCTTAGGTTCCACATACATTTCTTTACCTTCATCCTTCTCCTTTTACCTACTATTTGTTATTTGCCCTCTTTGGCTTCCTTTGATCTTTTTGTGCTTTTTGCTTTATTCTCCTCGTCGTCTTTAGCTTTTACGTTCTTCTACTATTTTCGTTTACTATGCATATTCATGTATTTGCTAGCAGAAACTGCAGCTCCACTGGCGTTATTATGTTAACTGATAGTTAACTCGCTTTCTCTCCCTTTCTCTACCCCGTTCATAGTACATAGTCTACTCTTCATTAGCACGGAAAAGACACCGGGTTAAACTACACCAAGTGGCCCAACCACACCGTATTTCAAGTGTGTAGACATCTCTTCGTGCGTTAAAAGAGTTGCAGAACTTAACGGGGCAATTCCAAGTAAACACAGGTCAGTGGTGGGCTGGCGAATTAGCGTGAGCGAGCTGCTGCTGCTTCTTTTTTTACTTCCATTTACACCCCACCTTTAACTACAATGGTCCATTTGCAGGCCTTTCCTTTGAAGCATATTATTCCTATAGACAATGGTACTGATTCGTATTCGCTTGTGTTTGGGTTTCTAGTAAAATTTGGGCTTAATCATCACACGTTCACTCTCATTCATACTTGAAGACTCTGGGGAGGATAGGAAATAATCTTGGCTAGAGAAAAATTCCCACCTCCAGCCAGGAATCGATCCC
Organism: Deroplatys truncata; assembly: GCA_030765065.1. Lineage (NCBI taxonomy): Eukaryota > Metazoa > Arthropoda > Insecta > Mantodea > Mantidae > Deroplatys > Deroplatys truncata. The sequence goes on along the minus strand of CM060987.1, from coordinate 106,719,985 downwards.
GGGACCCCTCACACAACAGGCAGTTGCTCTACCGACTGAGTTATGCGGCCAGCCGAGCATCGTTGGGCTCCTCTTGCTTATCATCATTAAAGACGAAGAGCAGATTGCGCTCATTGAGAGGCATTTCCCAAACTTGCAATAGAGTGTAGAGCCCTTGATGATAGACAAAAACAAACCTTTGCATTATAGTGTACTACCCGTGATGATAGACAAAAATAGACCGAAAACTTTTTAGTGCATTTTCCACTTCAGTTACAAGGGCTTTATTTTCGAGGAATAAACTCATTTTTTAGGCTGACAAACACTGAAAATATCTTTATTTGATCTCTAAATTGGTCCATAGCTATTTTAATCACGTTTACGTTGTTCTTGTTTAACAAATACAGGCTATAAGCAACAAACATTAGAGCACGCAGTGTTTCGCTTGCTATTATAAATGTTATTGTTACTATCATTATTATCATCATCTAACTGTACTGTTATGCTGACTTCGCTCATTGAATAGGCGTTCGAAATTTCGCCTGTGTTGAATGATACGATGTCCCAACCGTCTCCGTGTATCCATATGGACGCTTTTGAGAACCGCTGTAGCAGCAGCAGCAAAGGGCTTGTAGGACGCTAATGCGCCAGTTCCCTGTGTTTACCTTTTGATACTGTAGAACGCAGTGCTCTCTGGGAGAAATTAACACGTAAAGGGCTTTCGGGGAAAATGATTAGAGCACTTAGGGCAATGTATAAAGAAGTTAAGTTTGTTATCAAGACCGATCAGCACAATACATCAGAATGTAACATAGCGCAGAGGGGGGTTAAACAGGGTTGTATACTATCTCCGTTACTTTTTAATTTGTTTATTGATGATGTTGTTAGCGTGATGACGGAGGAAGACATAGATGCACCGACAATCGCAGACCAAAAAATACCAATTCTTTTGTACGCGGATGACATTGTAGTTCTTTCTAAAACGATAAAAGGTTTGCAGTCTGGTTTAAACGCTCTTCGACAATACTGTAGGCAATGGGGTATGGAGGTAAATATTCTTAAAACTAAAACAGTCACCTTCAAAAATGGATATGTGTACGGCCAACATGAAAAGTGGACCTATGGGGAGGAAGAAATTCAAAATGTTAAACACTTCGATTACTTAGGAGTAAGGTTTGATATGGGCGGAAAATGGAACAAGAACATGGAGTTTATAAAACACAAAGGGATTGGACAACTTTCTGAAGTATTAAGGATATTGACACGGGTACCAGATATGCCAGTAAAACATTAAGACCATGTATGAAGCAATGGTTAGGTCCTCATTACTATACGGCAGTGAAGTGTGGGGATGGGAGAGGGTGGATAATGTAAATAAAATACAATGCAATTTCTGGAAGCGCATTCTAGGGTTGGGGAGGGGTACTTCAAACTACGGAGTTCTTCGGGAGGTAGGATGCTGGGAAGATGCTGTATTTGCTAAACTAAACGTAGTTAGGTACTGGCTGCGAGTAATTAAAGGCGATCAAACAACTCTGAGAGCAATATGTTATCGTCATCAAATAAATAACATAGAGCATCCAAAATGGTGGGCGGCGGGGTTGCAACGCGAATTATCAAAAATTGGCTTAAATGATATCTGGCAAAGGGGTAATGAAAATACACACAGTGCCGTAAGAAAGGTCAAAAGACGACTATGCGATATAAACAGGCAGAAAATCGAATCTGAATGTAGACAAAGATCAACATTGGAGCTACAAAATGAAATAAAAACTAGGTGGGGTAAGGAAACATATATTTTGGAATTGGGTATAAAACAGAGGACTGGAATAGCATGGCTTAGGTTGGGAGGGTGGAAAGCTCGCAAGATTGTTGATAACGATGGCAGGAGGATTTGCCCATTATGCGGGGAACAAGAAGACTGGACGCATATTTTGGCAGCATGAGTGCAGACGGAGGGTATTAGGAAAAAATTATTACCGGAAGTATTTTTGGCTTCCAACAGACGGAGGACAGCATGCTGGGACTTGATTCTAAACAGCCAAAACTGGCCAAGCTTGGGCACATACTTAATGGAAGTACGTGTACTAAGAGATAAGGTGTTTATGTAATTTTTCTTTAAACATATAGAGTACTTGTGCGCGACTGTGTGTGTGTATGTGTTTGAGTGTGTGATTCAGTGTGTTTTTTCAATTTTATATGTATGTATATAGTGCGGTGATTGTAAAAAAAATAGTTGTTTTCTGGTTGATACTGCAAGTCACATATACAGACCAGGTATTTTTCTAGAGAGCATGTACGGTCTTATGACCCATGTGACTGTGTTATGAATTAATGTAATACTAAATACTTAATAAATACCACCACTACTACTACTACCTGGAATTGCCCGTTGAGCACTAAAACTACGGGCTATCTGCACACATCAAACACGGCGCAGTTGGACTACCTGGAACACCATAATCATTGTAGCAGTTCTTTGCTACACAATTAAACATGGTGAGGTCCTCTGACCATCGTATTCTCCTTCAGTGCTACAATAGATATTCGGCGATTAATGATGTTTAATGAATTAATTGAATGATATTTTAATGGGTTACCTGGCTAGTCATTAAAGGTTGCGATCGAGCATGGATTTGGAGTCTCAGGTTGTACTTGCGATATGAAGGATGTTGAATGATTTACGCTGAAATTAAATTTAACTGTAGAATTTTACTTTCATAACCACAAATTAAAAATGTATATTTTCACCTTTGATGATAATGTGAGAGTTTATGTGTTAATCGCTGCAATTACTTAGACATTTTAGTTTCCGACCGTTATCGCGCAAATATGTTTAACTTACATATTTCTTTCACACTTTTCACAAACTTTAGATTACCAGGTAAGTACGTTCTCTATCATTTATATAACTTGATTATTGGGAAGGATTACTTTTATATGTTTTGGCCCGTATCATTATGATAACTAGCACAGACATGTAAAGTTTGAGGTCATTTTTTCTTCCTTCCGCCATCTTATTTTAGTGACATTGACTACGCTCCTGATTAGGTTCCAATCCTCTCTGTCCAAAGAAAGATGGTCCAGATTTGGTACCCCTTCACAGAATTGCTGTCATTGTCTACCTTAAAGTCTGAAAAGTGAGCCCTGCAAGTTGCAGGAGCGTCTCAGAACCAGACTGTGTGTACGTGCCATCAGGCAGTTTGATAGTGCTCACAATTTTTACTTTCTCTACTACGTATAGTAAGTAGGGGAAGTATTGTATTCCACCCAAAAATTCGATACCGAGATTTCACCGGAAATACATTTTTTGAGATCCCCTGAATCCAAAAAAACAATTTTTGGAAACATGTCCGTGTGTGTGTCTGTCTTTGTGTCTGTCTGTGTGTCTGTCTGTCTGTCTATGAACAGCATAACTCAGAAACGATCAGTCGGATAAACACCAAACTTGGTATTTAGGTTCAGTATCTTCCAGAGATGCGGCACGAAGGTTTTCAAAAAAATCCCCCCACCCCAGAGTACCCTTTACATGGAACATTTTTCGAAAATTTTAATTTTCTTAAAAATGTCTAACGATTTTGATTAAAATATCATATGTTTAAGATATTTTCATGACATATAAAATTTATATCTTGAATGTCTCTAAAAGTATTCTTCATTGTGAACGAATTTTGGTAAACCGGTAAACCATAAGAGATAGACAAAATTTTACTACACAAAAGATGTAGATCGCGTTAAAATACACAATTTATGTCATACATTTTTTGTTGAGTGAACCATTTTCGAGGTATTGCTTGTTATTCCCTTAAATTTTTCAATATTTATTTTCTTAAATGGGAATTGTTTATTCATTTTTTTGTCTTTGATATGCAAAGAGTATTAATCTGTGGCAAAGGGAATGGTACTGCACCTAGCAACCAGCTATTAAGAGTATATGCTTAAAGGCTACTGTATTTCTATATTGCCCTTGTAAATATATATTCATTCCCCTTACATCTACAAGAAACTTAGCAATAAGATAGAGTCTTCAAATGTTTATCTCGATTAACATGAAGTAGATGGAGAATAAGCGTTTGTAAAAATAGTTTGTACAAGAGTAGAGAAAGTCATGTGAGTGTAACACATCAGATTTTTTAACACAAAGTGACCCTTACATAATTATCAGTGACTCTCTATCAGCCTTAAACCAACAGGTTCTCTACCAATAGTATTGTAAAAGAAATAAAAATCTTGTTACCATCCTTTATAACTTAGAAAAGTCACTCAATTTCATGTGGATACCGTCTCATAAAACATCCAATACTGCAGCAAAATAAGCTACAGAACCACCAACACAAGATACTGATATCAAAATACCTCTGCAAGATGCAGTCACACACTTTAAGAAGAAAATTCACAAAGAATGACTGACCAGCTGGATGAACAATTCTACATCCTACGTGGAACTTCAACTCAAGAATATCCCATAAGACAGCTACAGCGGTGAAACCATATTGTAATATCCCGACTACGAATTGGGCATACCAAACTGACACTCTTATTTGTTAAATAGAAGCTCTCCACCAATTTGTGAAACACGTAAGATAGCATTAACAGTAGTACATATTATACTAACATGTCCAAAATTTTAAAATCAGCGTAGTCAGGTTGGTAAGCCCAGAAATATTTCTGCAGCACTCAATGATGCAACTTTCATCCAGAAAGTAGTTATTTTTCTTAAATTAATTAATATATATCAATACATTTAACCAAATTGTAACCTTATGTATACATAATGTGTAAGTATTATACTGTAATCCAATAATGTAAACAACTGTACACAAAAGGGCGTGATAAAACCTAGGAAGGTTAAAACGACCCTAAATAAAACCTTTTTTTTTTAAAAAAAAAGTTCATTTCATCTCGTTTTAATTATTTTATTAAGCACAGATACAAGTAAGGTGGTACAAATGATACGTGGCCCGCAAACGACAAACTGCAGGACAGAGAGAAAAGACAAGCTGTTTTGATTAAGTTTTCTCGTGTAGGCGTTAAGGCGGATGTACTTGTGTTCCAACTTGTGTAAACTGCTGCAGGAGACAGCCGACTTTCCGGATAAGTTTCAGCAGGTACCTTCTGACTCTTTCCCGAGCTAATTACTTCAGACGCTGCTCTGAAAGAAAATTCATTTCCCTCTGAGCTGCGCACTTCAAACGCACCGCTCTAACAGGTAGAGCCAATCTTCAGAAACAATCTCTCGGTTCCTTTGCGGATTCAGATCAAGGAAATTCCATTACCGACCGAAATGGCTCTGCATTCGAATGTCCTGGGTTCGATTCCCGGTAAAACTGACCATGGTATTTTTCTCAGGTTTCCCCTGTTTGGTAGCCGAATGCTAGGTTGGTTCTCCTTATATCAGGAATTTCCTGTGCATCATTTCCTGTCCGCCATGATTTTCTTTCAACTGTTTCATCTCATATCTTTCAGGGTTGTAGCACCATGCGACGGCGGTTGGTGTGTTGCAGTAGGACGGTGGAATCTGCACTATGGAAAGATTTCTCCTAGGCACTTGACGGGACTACTGGGGTCTCATACCTTCACAAAAAAAAATAAATAAAAAAAATAAAATAAAATCTGAATATTCAACCCCGGCATCTTGGTTACTATTCCGGGGCATATATCCAAATTTTGTATTTATTGAATCAATTTTTTCAATTTTATACACATTCATTTTACAGATTAAGTCTATAACTACTACCTAGCTACAAACAAAGAAAACATAAAATATAAAACATAACTAAGGAAAATGAATAATAGATGTAACGGTGTAAATAAATAATAATTACAAAATGTATAAACCTATACCAATACTGGTAACCAGCATAAATGCAACTGATATCCAGCTACCTAACTAACAAGACTTACCTATTTACTACTTATCCCTACGTTTACAGCTGTCTCATTATTACCGGGTCCCCTAAGTTGTGGGCTAGCCGGAGAAAGGATTAGTGTTATGTTGGGATCGGTAGGGAAAACACCCTTGCTGCGCGCATCGTAGTCCGGATGTGGTCGGCCTTCATGTATCCCCTTCATCTCTTCCTACAAGGGGTCACATTGGAAGCACAGAGGGCCCGCCATGGCCTACGTGCGGTGCTGTTCTTCAGTTAATGGAGGCCTTCCGTCTGGCTATTCACAATGAAAATTAGGCATAAGCCTAAGCCTAGATCATATGTATTGTAATGGATCCTTCCCAGCATTCGACTAGCGGCCCGGGGTAACCTCCAAAAAAACCCATGGGTCAGAAAGGTTGGCCACGGGTATCGAATCCACGACTTCACCGCCTGAGCCATCCCGATCGGTTAACAATTATTTTAGTTTCATTTGTTTTATCTGTATATTTTGCTTAAAGTAGATGTATTTAGATGGGGATTATAGGGAACCATAGCTAAACCTATCATATTCGTCGGCACTCGGAATTTGAACCGGGTGTTTGTATTTAAAACTTGTCAAAGTTACCAAAATTTCATTATTTCGATAATAGAATAATAGACATTTTATTGACACATGAGGATAAAAGTAAAGATAAATATACAGAAAGTTGATACATATTAAAAACTGCAACAAAGATTTTCAATGCATCTTGGTTAAACTCCTAGAAATCTTAACTGTCATCAACGAATAATTTTTCCTTAAGTTAACCTGTTTACCCAGTTTATGAGTACTGTGTTTTACTGTTTGCTTTACCGCTTATTACTGCAATTACACATACAACACACACACACACACACAAACATCAATGCCAATGGTGGGACTCGAACCCACGACCCTCAGCTTGGCGTACTGCCGAAGCTATAGTTCCAGCGACCACAGCTGCGAGGACCGGCAGAGTTCGGAAAAGATTCATACTTTATACGTGTTACATTTCTGTACTAAATTTAATTATATTCCTATACTGTTACTAATGGATTCAATTTTGGAGTAACTATTTTACATAAATTGTTGTTAGTTTTAATAAGGGTTACATTTTTCTGCCGTAGCTTTTATTTACTGTTTGGTGTTTAACAAGTTTTTGTAACTTTTGCAGGAATTTAAAGAATTTATCATGAATTAAACTAAAACTTCGTCATACACATTTTATTCATCATGTTATCTCAAAGATACGAGGGATGTCCCAGAAGTATCCGACCTAACAAATAAAACACAATTTTTTTAAGAAACATCTTTATTTCTTTACAGAGTCTCCTTTCAGCTCGATACACTTTTCCCAGCAAAGTTCAATAACTTCCATACCCTGTTTATGGTGAGAACCGCCGAGATCTGCAAAATAGCCATCAACTGCAAACTCCACCTCTTCATTGTTGGCAAATCTTTTACCACCAAGCCATTTCTTCAACTTTGGAAACAGAAAATAATAATCAGAGGGGGCTAAGTCTAGCGAATAGGATGCATGAAGAAGCAATTCGAACTTAACTCATTGATTTTGGCCATGGTGATAATGGATGTGTGGACTGGTGCATTGTCTTTATGAAACAGAACTTTCTTTTTCGCAAAATGCGGCCGTTTTTGCTTGATTTCATCATTCAAACGCTGCAATAAGCTTGCATAATAATCGCCATTGACTGCTTTTCTTTTTTGAAGATAATCAATGAAAATTATCCCACGCACATCCCAAAAAAACTAACGCCATGACCTTGCCTGCAGATGGAACTGTCTTCACCTTCTTGGGAGCCGATTCTCCCCTTTCAATCCACTATTTTGACTGTTCCTTCGTCTCATGTGTGAAATGATGGACTCGTATTATTCTTTAATCAGAGAAAAGGTTTTTCAAATAAGCATTTATAAAACGTACTTCAAATCTTGGGAACATAAAGGATCTAAATAGAAACATTTGTACTGATTAAGTGTTTTCCTCTCGAGCTATTCTACTCTCTAAGATATATAAACATTCATGCACGCAGTTCTTTTACCAGAAATGCAACTTATTACTTTCCCTACCACTATAAGAGAGAGGATTGCATTTAAACTGAAAATTCTATATCGAAATTTCAATTCAAGTTTGTGGGTCCCTGAATCTTAAAAACCTGATGTGTTACATTCACATGATTTTTTTTAATCCTCTATCGTTTATGGGTATACAAGCTATTCTTACGAAAGTTTATTTTCCTATTACTTCATTTTAATCGAGATAAAGCTTTATAGAAATAGCTGAATTACACATTTCGTTATAGACACAAGCGGAATAGCGATAGTTAAATGTTTTAAAACGCTGGCCTTAAAATTACATACACTTTGATTGAAATGGCCAGAACCAACTAAACATCGACAGGAATTTAATCGAATGACTAAGTATTGAACAATTCGAACCATTAATAACAGATATCCGGAAATGGCTGTTGCCACAAAAAATATTTATTTGAAATAAATTATGTGTTTTATAGAGATCTACATTTTTTGTAGAGTACATTTTAGTCTATCGCTTAACGTTTAAAAGTTATACAAGATTATACAAAATTCCTTCCGAATGAAGAGGACTTTACAGGCTATTTTAATCAAAATAGTTAGAGCCATTTTTTAGGAAATCAAAAATGTTCCATGTTAAGGGTAGTTTGTGGTGGGGATATTCGTGAAACTCTTGTGACTCATCTTTTGAAGATATTGAGTACGTCCTTAAGTTAAGTGTTTATCTGAGTTTTAGTTTTTGAGTTATGCTGTTCACAAAACACACACACACACACACACACACACAGAGAGACCTATTTCTAAAAATGTTTTTTTATTCAAGGGCCCTCAAAAAATGTATTTTCGGTGAAATTTCGCTATCGAATTTTCAATGGAATGCAATACCTTCTCTGCCTATTAGGTATTTGGTAGAGAAAGTAAAAGGTATTTTTAGAAAAAGCACAGTAGTGTGTATTTGTGTGTCTGTCTGAGAACAGCATATCTCAAAAACAAAAGGTCGCATAAGTGCTAAAGATAAAAGGTGAACATTTTTATAAATCTGCAACCTAAACTACCCGTCATGTTAAAAACAAAATTCGTTATTCTTTATTTTCTTTTGAATAAAATGGGAAAAGAAATGCATATCTTGTATTTACACTGAAGACCCTATAAAGTCCTCTTTATTGTTAATAAATTGTACATACTTTTATATAACTGGGAAATAATAAGACATAGGCAAACACATTAGGAAAAATCTAGGGTTTCTTAAAATATACAATTTCAATTTTTGTAGCGCTAGCCATTCCGAAATATTCTTCTTTTAAAATTTACAGTCTTTTAAGCAATACACTTTCAGGTGTTCTATTATTTCTGCTTATGAAAAAAGTATGCAATAAGAAATCAGGTATACAAAACACAGTTTATTATCGTGTTACACTTCAGTGTCCTCTTGTGTGTTATGTAGGTGCCATAAAATGTGTGTTGGAATCATTTATCAGGTTTAACATTAAGTGGATAGAAATACAATCTTTTGAGCGAATAACTTGCAGAGAAGATATGAAATAAATGAGTAGAGGAAGCCATGCGATTGTAACACTTAAGATATTTTTTATTAAAGGTATCTCAAAATAAGTATTCCAATTAAAATATTGAAATCGATCCTTTCTCTACCTCGGATAATGAAGAGAGAAATCAGAGTCAATTGTGGGAATGATCTAAAAATTCATTTTGGATTAGGATCAGACAGCCGGAGGGGCCTCCAGCCACTAGAGCATAGCACCACGCATAGGTTATAGTAGAAGGGATGAAGGGGAGACGCGAAGGTCCACCGGATCCACGATCTCAATGGGGTCCCTAACGTTTCCAAAACAACACCAAAATAATACAAACTCCCCTTATCCATTTTCAACCGCTGGATCCCAGAATGAAACGAGCCGCTGCTCTAAAGGAGTCCTAGTTGGCCAGCCAAGCGCATGCGAGAAATATTTACAGCGAGAAATATTTACAGCGGGAATTCCACCGTCCCGCCGCAACGCACATGTCGCCGTTGCCTGATACTACATGAAGATAAAACAGATGGAAGTAAATGGTAGGAACAGGAAATGATGGACAGGAAATTTGCGATATAAGAGAAACCATCCCAAAATTCACCTACCGATCCGTGCAAAACATGAAAGGGCCAGAGTGACCGACACGAATCGAACTTGGGACAATCCAAATGCGAGCCTCACATGTTACCGTGGAGCCGTCTCGCTCGGTATTAGTTTTGAATTGTCCTATGCTGGCTTAGATTCCGTCCAACTCAGTGAAAAAGTGAGGAGTAGCACCATCATGCTAGTACCGCATAAAGCCTCGAAGGTTCCGCAGCTACTTGTCAAACTCATGTTTTAACTATTTTAAAGATTGCAAAAAGCTTTGTTTTAGACTGGGTATTAAATTTTTGTAACATCCTGTAAGTCGATCCTGTCTTTTCTCTTTCCTGCCTATCTTCTTATTTTCGCCGTTCTGTTCGGAGCCAGCAATTCGTCGCCCTCTTCCTGCTGTGGTACATACAACAGTATAAGTTTAGCAGGTTGTCACAACCAGGAACGTACTGCGATATGCACAGACACAATTTCCCTTTCAAGCAAAGGCAACTCGAGGGTACTTTCACTAAACTTCCCTTTCTCACGACGCCAACAGAAAACAGATAAGAAACGCGAGGCGTCGTATTTTGCGTCGCAGCGGTCGCTTTGCTCTGAGCCTCTCGTATTTTTATGATCGCAGCGACGCTTCTGCCTTCTTTCTCTTCCTAGAAGCTACAGGCATTTTGTAGCTATTGTTTTGACTTTTAAGTCGAATATTTTGGTTTCAATTGACATTTGTGTTGTGGAGTAAATTAAAATGAGCTCGAAAACTTATCCGCGATGTAAATCAATTTTATTTTAGATTCTCCTACTAATATTTACTAGTTTTGGTACATTTTTTTACTTTCTTTATCACTACATAGCACGTAGAGAAGGTATTGCATTCCACCCAAAAATTCGACATCGAGATTTCACCGGAAATACATGTTTTGAGACCACCAGCATTTTTTAGAAAAAGGCCTGTCTGTGTGTGTGTCTGACTGTGAACAGCATAACTCAAAAACCAAAAGTCGGATAAACACCAAATTTGGTATTTTGGTTTAGTACCTTCCAAAGATGCGACACGAATATTTTCAAGAAAATCTCCCCATCCTAACTACGCTTTGCATAAATACTTTTCGAAAATTTAAATTTTTTTTAAAAAATGGCTAAAAATTTTGATTAAAATACTATATATTAAAGTATCTACATGACAGATAAAATGTATATCTTGAATTTTGCTCTTCATTCGGAAAGAATTTTGTATAATCTTGTATACTGGTAAAGATGAGCCGATAGGCGAAATGTTCCATACAAAAAAGTAGATCTCTTTAAAACACACAATTTACTTCAAATAACTCTTTCTGTGGCGTAAGCCGTTTCTGAGATATCTGCTATTAAAGGTTCAAATTGTTCAATACTTGTTCTTTTAAAGTCTTATCGATTTTCAGTCGTTTCTCGCGATTGCATGGAAACAGTATGGAATTTAAGGCCAGCATACAGCGTCCAGTTCTTAAACATTTGACTGTCGCTGTTCTCTTTCTATCTATAAGGAAATGTTGATCAGCTATTTTTTCAAAGGTTTATTTGTATTAAAATGTAGTAAATAGAAAAATGATCTTTAGTAACAACAGTTTGTATACCTATTGCGTTTATGAGATTCCCATTAAACACAGATAAATTTAAGGAACTAACCACCTACATTCGATGCTTTCTTCACTACTTCATAACATGTTGAATGTTTCAAAACAGCATACGTTAATTAAAAACCACAAATAAGTAAACAAAGAAGAGAAAATGGTCTTTTCTTCTTAGTCCTTTACGCTATCACAGGGCGCAATATTCTGTTTTTCTTGAGTCAGAAAGAAAAAAAAAAAAGCGCGCAGGTACTGCCTGCCTGCGTGTGTGTTTGTGACAAAGTTAATTTTATTTATTAACGCACATTAACTGCTGTGGTCCTTAGCCTCCCATTCTATACTGAGCGTGAAAGACTGGTAATTTTGTTCAGAGGCCTCCTTATCAGGCTTGAGGCTCTTTTACATGCCGTAATTCTATGACACGGGACCACCGGCTTGACTTCCCTTCCGAAGGAAGCCATGCTAATGAATTTTACGCCCGAAAAAATCCATAGCTCTTCTCCTAGTTTGAACCCGCGACCTCGAGAACTAGTGGCTAGCATGGTAACCACTACACCAGGGAGGACGGCGCGCGCGTACGTGTGTGCGTGTATGTGTAACTCAAACACGTAAAGTCGATTTGTATTTACGTTCAGTGTCTCCAATAGATGCGACACGAAGTTTTTCAAGAAAATCACCCCAACCTAAACTACCCTTTACATGGAAAAATGTTCGTTATTCTTGATTTTCTCAAAAACTGCGCCAACGGTTTTGATTAAAATAACATGTCAACCTACACGCATGACCGAGGTCGTTAAGCCACGGACTCGTGATCGGGTGGTCTGTGGGTTCAAATCCCACCAGGAATGTTAGGTTTCTCCCAGTCTCATAACTGGAAAGTGCCAGGGAGGTAGACCTGGAATGCTTCCTTCCCAATCATCATTTCATTTCATGTATGTGTCCAGTGTCCACCGCCTGTGCTGCAGTACGCAGTAAGAACGGGCGTTAAACACCCTACAAGTAGCCATAAATTTAAGATATTCGCATGAAAAATAAAATATATAGCCTGTGAAGTCCTTTTCATTCTGAATGATATTTGTATAACTGATATTTAAACATGTGACTATCGCTTTAGTCGACTATATACTTCTTACATCTACAACGAAATGTGTAATGAAATCTTATCTCGATTAACAAGAAAAAGATAGCAGAATAAGCTTTTGTAAGAGTAGGGGTTTACATAGAAGAGAGAGTGGAGAAATTCCAGTGACTGAAATACGAGGGCGGATTGATAAGTCCATGACTTTGACGAGTGATAGCGTTCTAATCACAGGTTTCTTGTTTGCACCCGTCTTACATCTTTTCTGGGTATAATCACAAAATTCGTCGTCATTTGTTTCTCAGAACATTGTTGAAAGCGTCTAAGATAAGCAGATGTGTGTTGCTTAATAGAAATTGTAGAAAAATGAATTTCGTGTTCTGATAAAGCCCTACATTTTGCGTGGTAAGACGGTGAAGGAAACGGAAGAAAAGCCGAACAAGTATTATGGGGACTCTGGTCCATCACATGGCATGGTTCACAGAATTTAGATGTGGCCGTTCGAGCACAACAGATGACGTGCGCACAGGACGGCCGGTTGAGGTCACAACAGAAGAAATGGCGAACGAAGCTCACGATATTGTGTTGGAAGAGCGCCGAGTGAAAATCCGTGAGAAAGTCAAGACCGTAAGCATCTCTAGTGAACGTGTGTATAACATTCTGCACGAATTGGATAATGCATCTGCACCCAAGTCAGCCATTGCCATCACAAACTTTGTGGAATTGGGCTACAAACTGCTACCTCACCACCATATTCTCCAGATTTGGCTCCGAGCGACATCTTCCTCTTCGCAAACTTGAAAAATTAGCTCGCTGGGAAGAAATTCACGTCCAGTGAACACATCATGGCAGAAACAACTTCGAAAAATCATATTTTTTTGGAACGGTTAAAAAAGTTGGAGAATGTGTGTTGAATTGAAAGGAGTCTGTTGAGAAATAAAATTGATTTTTTTGGAAAAAAAATGTTATTTCATTTAAAAAGTCACTGATTTATCAATCCGCCCTCTTACATCAGAAATTGTTTTACATAGAAGAGGGAGTGGAGAAATTCCAGTGGCTGAAATATATCAGATATTTTATTTTCTTTGATAAGACTGTTACTATGGCTTCGGTCGCCCACTCTAACCGTGGGTTTTTTGTGGTTTTCCTCTGGTCGCCTAGGCGAATGCTGGGGTGTGTATTCTACCATTTCCCTCATTTCCCCTCATTTCATCTTTTTCCTTTCATGTTTCAGGAAGTGTCTTCGAGTCCTGTAGTGCGGCTGATATGTACGGCTGACATTTTGCTGCGCTGTCTAAAGATTTTTTTCACGGTGCGTTGGCCCACCTGGCTTCGTCGCCCTCTCTTCGCCTCCGCGAGTGAAGCGGGTGATTCAACCTGGAAATATTAGGGACCTCTGTGAACCTGTCTACCTGTGGACCTGCGACCTCCTGCGACTCATTCACTTCATTCCTGCCTCCCGGGGGGTGTAGCCATAATAGATCATGTTGTTCGCAGTGGTGAGGTATCCCCCTCCGATAAATATATCCTACATCGTACTTTTACTTCTGAATTGCCTCTCTTTTCGCCCTGATAGCAAAAATATAGGGTTATTCAAAAAGAAGGATCAGAGTTTAAACATTCATGTTTAATGAATGACAATACACAGCAACACATGCGACACATCATTGAATAGAGGAAAGTTCAAAGTTTTAATCCCCCACCTATTAGTTCCATTCAGTGCCTACAGCGGCGCTGGGTTTGTTTACGAGAAAATGGCAACGCCACAGAAAACGTCATTTTGTGTGCTGCATTATGCAAAGAGTGAATCAATTGTTTCATTGCAGCGTGCATTTCATTGTAAGTTCAACAACGAGCCGCCTCGTCATAAAAAATTTACAATTGATACAGTAAATTCGTAGAAGACGGTTGCGTATGCAAACTGAAAAGCACTGGTCGTCTTCGCATAACAAATGGTGCTCATTTTGAACACATAAAATACAATTTTGAACGTTTCTCTATTCAGTGATTTATCGCATGTGTCGCCATGTATTGTCGTCTTTTAGAAATAAATATTTTAAGTCTGTTCCTTCTTTTTGAATAACCTTTTATTTGCACAAAAACGTTCTTACAGAATCGGAGTAATAATAAGCCAAAATTAAACATTTTGGTAACTATTCGCCGATCTTTCGCCTTAAATTTTAGGATGATAAAAAGGACCTTTTTGTGGATTTAATTTGGTGTTAATAATATAGTTGTTTTTAGAAAAAAGAGAAATTTCTGACAAATTTTAATCAAAAGATAGTATAATTAAGAATATAAGTCTTAATAAACAAACTTGTTGTATAAAAGTAGGCCAGTGAACTTGAGAAGGCAAACATCTATATTCTGTAAACATTTCAGTCTGATATCTTGAATGAATTTATCAGATTTAACATTGGCGGAATAGGGCTTTTAATCTCTTTAACTAATGTTAGTTGATACCGCCGCAAGAGAGGAAGATCCAAACACCAGAGGAAGTGATTGTATGTACAGCGCGTCAGCCTTCTGAAAGATGCGAGATGTTACAAAGTTCAGCAATTAACTTCACCACATTGATGACCCACCCACCACGGTCAACGTTACCCTGGAAATATTATGTTTACAGATACCTTGCCTCTTCCACCATAGTTCATTTTATATTTCCACGAACTCCGGACAAATGCAGGGTAGCTTTATCGTTGAACTTTTCCAAAAGCCCCAGAATTGCTTTCTGTAGCCATAAACTGAGAGCACTTGCAAAAATGAAAGTAATCCTGCGTGATGAACCTCACTTGCATATGCGGAATGTTTGACAAAAATCTGAAGGGTTACATTCACAGGACTTTCTCTTCTCTCTAGCGCTTATTACTAGAATACAAGTTATTCTTACGAAAGTGCATTTTCCTATCTACTTCATTTTAATTGAAATAAACATTTCCGCAAATAGCTACATTACATATTTCGTTATAAGTACAAAGGGAATAGCGAAAGTCAAATGTTTTATAACTGAAATCTATACGCTGGGCTAAAATTCCATACTCTTGCCATAACAACGCGAGAAATGACTGAAAATCGACTCCATTTAAAAAGAATCACAAGGTATTGAACAATTCAAAACACTAATAACGGATATCTCGAAATAGCTGATGCAACAAAAGCAATTACTTGAAATAAACTGTGTGTTTTGAAAAGATCTACATTTTTTGTCGAGCGTTTTCATCTATTGCTTAACGTTTACTGGGTATACAAGATTATACAAAATTCCTTCTCAATGAAAAGGGCTTCACAGGCTATTTCCAGAAAAGTCAAGATATGTGTTTTATTTTTCGTGTAAATGTGCTTGATGTGTAGCATTTTAATCAAAATCATCAGAGCATTTTTTTGAAATTCAAAAATTTCAAAAAAATGTTCCTTATAAATGGTAGTTTGGGGTGGGGGAATTTTCCTGAAAATCTTCCTGTCGTATCTTGGAAGATATTGAACCTAAATACCTAGTTTGGTATTTATCTGACTTTTCTTTTTGAGTTATGTTGTTCACAGATGCACACGGACCATTTTCTAAAAATGCTTTTTATGAATTTAGGGGCCTTCAAAATATTTTATTGCCGATGAAATCTCGGTATCAAGTTTTTGTGTGAATTGCAATGCCTTCTCTACCTGCTATGTACGTGTTAGAGAGAAAGTAAAACATTCGTTACAAACATTCAGACATTCTGATATATACACGTGACTTTCTCTGCCAATGATAAATTCAGATGTCCATTATATATAGTGTTCATACAAAACAGTTTATTCTATCCTTATTCCTTTATCAAGATACACTTTTGTCTAGGAATGATTTACAATTAAATAAGCCGTGCTTAGTTGCTACGTGTGGAAATAACATTCATATGTTTATTCGTGGCAACAAGCTTTTATCACGGAAAGAAAAGAAATGTTGTACATTCACATGACTTTCTCTACTCACTGTTTTATTTTTAAGTACCTTATACTGACTATTCTCACGAAAGCTTATTTTGCTATGCACTTCATGTTAATCGAGATAAAACTTTGCGAAATAGTTTCATTACACATTTTGTTGTAGGCACAAGGGGGCATAGGGTAGAGGAAACCGGATCGACAGTCTTATTTAAAAACCAGATAGCTCTGTGCTGGCTTATAAATTCCAAACTCTTCCTATATCATGGCAAGAAACAACTGAATACTTACAGCACTTCAAAAATAACAAGTATGGAGAAATTCAAACCAATAATAGTCGATGGATATCTCGGAAATGGCGGATGCCACAAAAAATCTGTTTGAAATAAATTATGACCGAGAGGTGAGAGATCCCAAGTTCAAACTTCCCGGGGCCGACCAACCTCACCGAAATTTTTGCGGTTTCCGCGCTCGCTAGGGGAATGCTGGGTTGGATAATTTTATCGTGAATTTTCCTATCATTCCTTTCATCACCACGTTTCATTTCCTTCTTCACCGCTATACCAGGCATTGGACTGAGCACCCACCCTGGATATACTATGATCCAAAGTTTGCTTGCTTCTAGACAGGCTACTGACCCAAGGTATTGGCTTGTAAGTCCTTTGGGGTGTAAATCTACAACGAGGAGCGCATTCCATTAAAGAAAGAAGAAGGAATAAACTGTGTATTTTAAAGAGGTCTACATTTTCTGTGCAGTACGATTTTGTCTCTCTCTTACGGTTTACCAGTTGTGCAAAATGATACAAAATTCTTTACGAATGAACAGGGCTTCAGAGGCCGTTTTCATAAAATTCAAAATATACATTTTATTTATCATGTAATTATGTGCCTTCACCCCACCTTCCTGGACGTTCGATAAATCGAAAGTAGGGGGAAGTTTCGGCACTTATTCTTTCTGGTTTTCCTTGATGCCTCTTTTGTTTTGTTCGCCTCGGGCGTCTAACGAGAGAGAGAGAGAGAGAGAGAGAGAGAGAGAGAGAGATGGTAGCGACTTCGATTCGTGCGAGGCGGTAGCGAAGGTGGTGGTAGTGGTGGTGGTGGTAGTGGTAGTAGTCGTAGTAGTATTTATTAAGTACTTAGTATTACGTTAATTGCATAACACACACGCATGGGTCATAAGACCATACATGCTCTCTAGAAAAATACCTGGTCTGTATACGTGACTTGCAGAATGGACCAGAAACAAGTATGTTTATAATCACCACATTATAAACATACATATAAAATTGAAAAACACTCTGAATCACACACACACACACACACACACACACACACACACACACACACAAGTGCTCAAGCACCACATATATTTAAAGAAAATTTACATAAACACCTTATCTCTTAGTACACGTACTTCCATTAAGTATGTGCCCAAGCTTGGCCAGTTTTGGCTGTTTAGAATCAAGTCCCAGCATGCTGTCCTCCGTCTGTTGGAAGCCAAAAATACTTGCGGTAATAATTTTTTCCTAATACCCTCCGTCTGCACGCATGCTGCCAAAATATGCGTCCAGTCTTCTTGTTCCCCGCATAATGGGCAAATCCTCCTGCCATCATTATCAGCAATCTTGCGAGCTTTCCACCCTCCCAAGGCATTCTATTCCCGTCCTCTGTTTTATACCCATTTCCAAAATATATGTTTCATTACCCCACCTAGTTTTTATTTCATTTTTTAGCTCCAATGTTGATCTTTGTCTACATTCAGACTCTATTTTCTGCCTGTTTATATCATATAGTCGTATTTTGACTTTTTTCACGGCACTGTGTATTTTCATTACCCCTTTGCCAGATATCGTTTAAGCCTATTTTTGATAATTCCCGTTGTAACCCCGCCGCCCACCATTTTGGATGCTCTATGTTGTTCATTTGATGACGATAACATATTGCTCTGAGTTGTTTGAACAACTTTAATTATTCGCAAGGTGTGTCAGTTTTCTAGTCTATGGTAATTGTGGTATCGCATTTACAGGTACGTGTTTGGTTGCGAAGGTTGAAACTATATCAAAATTCTATTTGGTTCCTTTTGGAAATTCCTTTAGGTTGTACAGAATATTTTAACACGTTGCTGTCTTTTAGATTCGACTCATACATTATTTATTTGTGCTTTTATAATCTGAAAGTCTAGTTTACAATTCGCTGCGTAGTAAAATTTGTGTGTTTGGAAACGGTGATAATGTGAGCAGACATTTGTTGTAATCTGTTATGTTGCAAGAAGGCCAAGTTGTTCCCATCGCTGTTGACGTGAAGCGTGCTGCCTTTAAATTGGGATTACGATGAACTTAACGTAACGTGACTTAACTTAACGCGACGTAAAGTGAAATTCTAACACATTGTATTAATTGAAGCTATTTAGGGTAGCCTTAACGTGACGTAACCTAATAGTTTGGCAATGTCAAAGTTTTCCGTCCCGTTACGTTAAGTTTGACGTCACTGGTAATTAGAACCAAACAGCGGAAGCATAGCATGAAGTAATAAAACCAACTACTAATCGAGGGTCACTCGGTCATTCTCCTTACGTTAAGCTATTTGCATCTTAATTAGACCTTTATTTCACAACTTCATGTTACGTCACAGTGCGTTTAGTCACGTTAAGTAAAGTTCATTGTAATCCCGGCATTACCTACATTTCAGGTAAATTATTTCGTAGGAAATTCTTCACGATTTGGAATTTGCGAAATCATTCTAATCCTTATTAAATAAACTTAATAATCAGTAGTTTCTTCAGTAGCTTAATAGCCTAACTTTACGTCTTAAGCGCGCTTTTATGCATTTTTCTAATTTTCTGTGTAACTTGGGGTGTGTCTGAGGTTTTATGTTTGTTATATAGAATTATTCAAAAAGAAGGAACATACTTTACATATTTATTTTGCGGCAGTATTTTATATCACAAAACTGTGAATGCCAGAGTGATTGTAGTGTAAATTAACATTATTGTATGACAATGATTTGAGATGTTTGTTAATTATAAGCATTGTTAGAAAATAAGTTTACACGGCCTCACTGAAACTGACAATAGGAGCGGGTAACAATGAGTGAGGGGGTGAGTTGTTTATCAATTATAAGAGACAAACAAATGACGTCAGAGTAGCGCGCTTTTCTTTAGAAATGGAGGGAATATCTTCCCTAGAGCATATGTGTTCGTAATTTTGATTGGATATAAAAATAGACGCTAATCTTGGCGCGCTTTATTAACCAATAGCAGCTCTGTTATAATGTTTAGGCATATCGGGGTGAGGGAGTATAAATTCTAAAGCCAGAGACAAGTATTGCCCAGTTTAAGAGAATCATTCGCGCGTTACCCATCGCACAGTTCAACAGCATCATTCAAAGTTTACACGTCGCACAGTTTGACAGAATCATTCACGAATTACACGTCGCACAGTCCAACAGAATCATTCACGGGTTACACGTCGCACAGTTCAACAGAATCATTCACGGGTTACACGTCGCACAGTTTAACAGAATCATTCACGAAGTACACGTTACGCAATTCTACAGAATCTCTCGCGTCGTAAAGTTAATTACAAAAATGTGAAATACGGAATTAATAATGAGCCGCAAATAAGTGATTATAGTTATATTCGAAAACATAACAGTTTCAGTCGGGCGTGAATCAAGAGTAAATATGAGAAATTAAAGAAGTGTGATGGCAATAAAAGAGTAAAAACAAATTCTTTTATCATTGTTATCTTTTAGTAACAACTCCTTTCCGTTTACACACCTGTTTAAGAGATATTTGCTCGACTGGGTAATAATAGCTAGCCGGAGAACAAAGAACTCAAAATTCAAAATAGTAAAACAATAACAGGCGCTCAGCAAATAAGATAACACGCAAGTTACCGCGACAATTTCTAATGAACGACAATAGATAGCGACACATACGAAACGTCATTGAATAAAGGAAAGTTCCAAGTTTTAAGCCCCACCTATTAATTGCATTCAGTGCCTACAACGGCGCTGTGTTTGTTTACCAGAAAACGTCCTCCGTGGACTAGTGGTATCGTGCTGACCTAATTCTCAAGATCGCGGGTTCAAACCCGGCGGAGGGCGATGGATTTTTTCGGGTGTCAAAATTCTTAGCATGGCTTCCTTCGGAAGGGATATAAATCCGGTGGTCCCGTGTCGTAGATTTAGAGCACGTAAAAGAGCCTCAAGCCTGATAAAGAGGCCTCTGAGCAAAATTACCGATCTTTCACGCCCAATATAGAATGGGACGCTAAGGACCATTGTAGTTAAAGAGCGTCCATAAATAAAACTAATTTTTTTACGAGAAAATGGCGACGCCACAGGGAAAGTAGTTTTTGTGCTGCATTATGCAGAGAGTGAATCATTGTTTCATTGCAGCGTGCATTTCGTTGTAAGTTCAACAATGAACCGCCTTGTCATAAAAATTTACAATTGATACAATAACTTCTTAGAAGATGGTTGCGTATGCATAACAAATGGTGCTCATTTTGAACACATAAAATGAAACTTTGAATTTTTCTCTCTTCAGCAATGTATCATATGTGTCGCCATCTATTGTCGTTCATTAGAAATAAATATTTAAATTCTGTCCCTTCTTTTTGAATAACCCAGTATACTATTCCTATTAAAATAGCAGGTTGTTAAGACAACTCATTTGATTGATCAGTTTGTCCCGGCCGTAGTTTTAAAAGAATACGTTTAGGGCACCTTGAGGCTTTCCCAGATTTTAATGATTCCTGATGTGCTGGTTTGCACACAAATATCCTGAAATACAATATTTTAATCGTTACTGACATTTTGATAAAAGGCTGTAAAATGCTGATACTTAAATAAAAATATTTACATTTCCAGAAAAGGATAGTTGGGGTGGCGATTTTCTTGAAAACCTTCATGTCGCATCTTTGGAAGGTACTGAACATAAATACTAAGTTTGGTATTTATCGAACTTTTCGCTCTTGGGTTATGCTGTTCACAAAGACACACACACACCACAGACAGACAAACGGACTTTTTACTTTCTCTACTACGTATAGTAAGTAGGGGAAGTGTTGTATTCCGACCCAAAAATTCGATACCGAGATTTCAAGGGGAATATATGTTTTAAGGCCCCCTGAATCCAAAAAAAGCATTTTTGGAAACATGTCCGTGTGTGTCTGTGAACAGCATAACTCAGAAGCGAACAGTCGGATAAACACCAAACTTGGTATTTAGGTTCAGTATCTTCCAGAGATGCGACACGAAGGTTTTCAAGAAAATTCCCCCACCCCAAATTACCCCTTACATGGAACATTTTTCGAAAATTTTAATTTTCTTAAAAACGGCTCTAACGATTTTGATTAAAATATCATATGTTTAAGATATTTTCATGGCAAATGAAATGTATATCTCGAATTTTCTGGGAATGTCTCCAAAAGTATTCTTCATTGTGAACGACTTTTGCATAACTGGTAAACCATAAGAGATAGACAAAATGTTACCACACAAAAAATGTAGATCGCGTTAAAATACACAATTCATGTCATTTACATTTTTTTTATTGAGTGAAGCATTTTCGAGATATTGCTTGTTATTCCCTTAAGTTTTTCAATACTTATAGTTTTTCTCAAATAGGAACTCGTTATTCATTTTTATGTCCTGGTAATGCAAGGAGAATTGAATGCGCCACATAGCAACCAGCTCTTAAAAGATTAGACTATCGCTTAAAGCTCACCATATTCCCCCTGCACCTACAAGAAAATTAGCAATAAGATTAACATCTGGATTAATATGAAGCATATGGAGAATAAACGTTTGTAAAAATAGTTTGTATAAGAGTAGAGAAAGTCATGTGAGTGTAACACATCACATTTTCTGTATAGTTTTATGTATACCCGGGGGAATCTGTAAGTACGTAATATTAAACTAAAACTGCCCATTAAATGACGTTTGGGAAATGACTCTACTCTAACATATAATATTTAAAAAACTGTTAACGCTGCGAAAATATTTTTGTGTTTTAATCAGCCGTATATTCTTTACGGAATTAAATTTTTGTCTATATTTAAGGTTTACTAGCTATACAAAATTCTATCAAATTCAATCAAAAAAAGTAGTCTACAAACTATTCACAAAGAATTCAAGATATACATTTTATTTCTTGTATATGAAACACATATTTGAAGAAGTCATTAGGGTTAATTTTTGTAAAATAAAAATATAACGAGAATTCCTCAATTTAAATAACAGTTTGGGGTGTTCTTGAAAATCGTCGTGTTGCACTTTTGGAAACTGTTGAAACATTAATTTCAGTATTTATCCACTTTTCGTTTTGAAGTACTGCAGTTCTCAGACACTCCGGACCTTCTTTCTAAAAACTGTTTCTTTAAATTCAGATTGCCACAAAACGTGTATTTCCGATGAAGTGTGGGTAACAACTTTTGGGTGGAATACAATAATTTCTCTGCTTACTGTAGAGTAAAAACTGGATAAGTTATAGACTGGTTATGCTGCTTTTGGAGGTTTTGTTTGGGTATGTTGCATTATGACTAACGCAGATGTTCGCACACACAATATTACGTAATTAATGTACTCCATGTTCAGTAAAAACAGCGTAAAGCTCTGAGTCTTGTGATTGGGGACATGTTGCATGTTGTTTGAATTATGGAGCACATGTTGTCAGCGGAATGAAGACATATTCTGCGCTTTAAAAATTACAGGACAGGATGTAATATGACAGTGACAGAATAAAATACTGGATGGTACATGCAATGCTCCTCCAGCAAAGCCATCGATTGCCTGAAAGGTGCACTGAGGTAGATACATTGCAACACCAAGAAGGAAACGCATGAATTCAATGAATTTAACACCACAGGTTAGGTAAACCTTTCAAATCTATACATGACCTTTGAGCCCTAATATTCAGTGTTTGGTGTGGCCTCCATGCGCTGCAATTAGAGCTGCTATACGCCGTGGCATTGAATCAAAAAGGTTCTGAATAAGTTCCTGAGGGATTTCCCTCCACGCAGTTTGTATTGAGCCCACAAATCCGTGACACTGGTTACCGTAGGACCAGGTGCTGCCCAACCATATCCCAGACATGTTCGATGGGCGACATGTCAGGCGAACGTGCAGGCCAGGGAAGCGATGGTACCCGTCGCTCTTCGAAGAAAGCTTGAACATTCCTCGCAATATATGGCCGGGCATTGTCCTGTTGAAATGTGGCCTGTGGAGATGTCTGAAACACGAGGAGTACCTCAGGCTTTACAACTAGACCGTTAGGTACCGGTTGCTGTTCAAAGTGCCCTCAATTCGTAGGAGGCGAGATCGGTGTTTGTCCGCCGCTCGACAATGCAGCCCTCCAGGTTGCGCTCACCACGGTAGCGCCGGACACGTATGCAGCCATCACTGTAGAACACGTTGGAGCGGGACTCGTCCGAAAAGAATACATTTTGCCACTCAGCACCCCAGTGACGATGTTCACGTGCCCATTGCAGTAGGAGCTTGCGGTTTCTGGAAGCCGACATAATGGCATGCATGAAACCAGTCCTACTGGTGGGCAGACGACGAACCGTTGATGCAGACAAGTTCACACCTGTTGCAGTACTTCAGCGTCCAGCCAACACTGTGGATGAAGCTGTACGGTCCGTTATGGCCATGCGGACAAGATGACAGTCATCCTGTGCTGTGGTCATGCTCCATGGTCCAGTACCCGCTCTTCGCTGCGTACGACCTTCATCTATCCACTGGTTCCACACACGCATCACTGTCATAGCAGCATGCCCTGTACGAGTCGAAATGTCACGGTATGACAAACCCGCTTCCCGGAGACCGATCATTCAGCCCCGTTCGAACTCACTCACATGCCGATATGGCTCCCTTTGACGTCGGCGAGGCATTCTGGCACTCACTTTATTGTTTGTACATTGTTTGACAGCTCCGCACTGACTACACTGGGTGCAAAACTGACCTTGTCGGACCGACACGAGAGGGCTCTGCTCGGCCTACGTGTACCCCATCTCTCTGCAAACCTAATCACTTATTGTTTGCACACTTTTATACTTCCAAGTTTAGGTTATTCGGGAAATTCTTTCTGGGTGTTGGAATTTTCACAAACGGCAGTGTACATTTTGAACTACAGTTTCACATCTCAAACATCGTAGTTTATTAAAAGTTTCTTTTAGACTGGCTGTATTCTGTGCGTCAGCCTTTTGGCTTCTGAAATCTGTGGTCCCGGAGTCGATTTCCGGCTCGATGCGAGAAATCTTTTTCTAATTAAATCATCTATCCTAAGCATAGTGTGGAAATTTGAATCTGATCGTTTCCTAAAGAAAACTAGTAAAAACTAGTCAACGAGTTATTTCAAAAATCAAAGCTGCCAACATAACCACAGAAGTTAAAGGGTACTATACAGACGATAAATAAAAAATAGACTGCCTCTGTATTTTGGTGGTTAGCATGTTAGCTTCCAAAACCAGAGATTGCGGGATCGATTCCCGCCTGGAATACAGTAATTTTTCACTCCCCTAGACTCTGTAAGTATTACTGTAGATGTATGTGTGTGTTTGATAAAGAAACAGCAATGTAAACAAACCCAAAGATTAACAGAATAGTAAACAAGTGAACGTTACTGATGAACAATTTTTCCAAAGCTAAAGCCGTCGATTGATCTTAGATGTTATAGGAGGCATATAAATGGAACACACACACACAATAAATAAATAAACAAAAATAAAAAATAACCACCTTAGGGATTATAAAAAATCTTCTCTAATACGATACAGATTACCGTCATTGCTCCGAACTCACTTGGGCTTATACTACCTATATCGTTTTAAAGCCAATTCATTATGCCTGCACGCTTTACCAAGGAATACAGTCTCCTAACGGATATGGTTTCACATTCTTCTGGTTCTAAAAACATTTTCCCAAAGCAATATATCTTTTGTGAGTCATCCTCGCAGGAGCATATAATGTGATGGGCTGTTTCAGTTTCTTTCTTGCACAATCTGCAGTCTGAAACACTCCCACCTTGTTATGATGTTTTTTCACAGGAGCACGTCCTGTAAGAAATTCAGTAATTGTTCTCAGCTGAAGTCTGTTACACTTAAGTAAGCTTTCAGCTCTTTTGTTACATTGTTTTCTAATAAATAGTTTACCATGTTTGTTTCCCGGAGTTTTAAATCAGGTTTTATGATATTCTACTTTGGACCAGTTCTTAATAGCCTCTCTTACCAAACATTGAAATGTTCCCAGAGCCGGCTCTGGCCCAATAAATTGAAGCTGCTCCTTGTCTTGCAAGTTCATTAGCTTTTTCATTTCCCTCTATGCCACTATGACCTGGCTCCCAAATGAGTGCAGCTTCATTCTATTTTGCCAAACTTGTGAGTATGTTAAAGCAGTTTAAAACCAATTAAACGTTACCGTATGACTACTTAGAGATTTAAGTGCACCCTGGCTATCTGAAGATATCTGTTAATCATGATAAATATTTTATGAAACTCATTTCATATACATACTAAGACCTTCACGGCCGGCGTGATGAATCATAATTGAATTACTACTATCCGGGCTTGTAGGCCGTAGTCTAGAAGACATCGTAGATACCGACGTTTCGCCTGAATGATGCTTTGACCACCGCAGACCACGAATCACTTCACCCTGAAGATGCTAAGCGCTGTACTTGGCGAAACGTCGGTATCTACGATACCTTCTAGACCACGGCCAACAAGCCCGGATAGTAGTAATTCAATTATGAGTCAAACTAATTTCAGTTCTCATACATAGCATGGTTATTGTGTTCCTCTCACGAGTATGTACCTGTAAGGAATGTGTTGACATCAACAACTCTATCGCTATCTGAGAAGAATTACGCCTCTACTTTC
Source organism: Deroplatys truncata (assembly GCA_030765065.1). Classification (NCBI taxonomy): domain Eukaryota; kingdom Metazoa; phylum Arthropoda; class Insecta; order Mantodea; family Mantidae; genus Deroplatys; species Deroplatys truncata. The sequence goes on along the minus strand of CM060987.1, from coordinate 106,693,467 downwards.
AACATATCAGCAAGGCTTAAGGGCTCTTAGAAAACATATGCTCTTGTGCTAGTAATGCTGAATCACCAGTTGCTTTTGTTTGTTCTCCTCGTAACAGATTTTAACAACGTTAGCAACTGTTTCTCGGACTTGACTGTATAGAGTTCTTCCTTTCTTACTGGGCATTGTAAATAACTTTATAAATCACTAGAAAACATTTACACACTGCTCCAAGTGATACACGCTGGAATATCAACGTTTCGCGATGTTTTTAATGTAGATAGTAGATCTATTTATGACACCATCGTGAGGTGCCACATAGTATGTTCCCCCTTCACTATTCCCCGCAAACGTTTTCTCGTCAGAGGTCTGCAGTGTGGGCTGAGAGAACACCCAAATTCTGCTTAAAACCAGGCTATAATTATTCACTAGCCATTATATTATGTAGTCAAGCTCGGGTTCTTGAGAATTAAAAGTGTTGATCACTCCATATTTCAGAGTACAGCTGTTTAAAATATGTGCAAATTCAAATGAATAAAAGTGAGTGTACCAGAAATGGCTGATGCCATACAGTTTTATTTTATATTCTGATGTAGATAGGTGCCGAGCTATAAAATGGCTGGCGCCAACCGGCCGGCTGTTTAGATTAGGGAAAGATAATTCGCGCTCTCGTCCAGCGTAAACACCAGAAATGTTATCAAGAGATAACCAGAATCTTCTGGAAGCTTCTTCCCGTCTCTTGAACATTCTGGAGCTCTGTGAAAAATTTCATTGGCTATATAGCCGAGCGTTCACGCGAGTTACGTGGGCTAGTACGTTTCCGATGCGACTTCAAGGGCATACGTTTGTTATGACAGCTTAGATGTACAGTGAATGCTACTACTGCGAGAGATTAAAATATGTCCTGTGTTCGACTTCTAAGTGAGTGAACCACCGAAGAAGAGGCTGCTTTGCGCGTATTTTATTACGCTGCTACATCGCGAAGAAAAGTGAAGTGATAAAATTGAACTACTTCATATTACTGAAGTTGCCGTGCGAACTAAGTGAAGTCTCAGTTAAAGTTGAACTAGATCATATGTGAAGTGACAGTGAAAACTGGAAAAAGTCACAATATAAATTGCACATCTTCACGAGATTTGCATTTTTAATTTCTCTACCCCGTACCTAGTAGGTTGTAAAGATATGACATTCCACCCAAAAAATTTGGTACCAAGATTTCAGAAAATACATGTTTTGAGACCCCTTAATCCAAATAAAGCATTTTTGGAAACGTCCGTATATGTAACTATAAACAGCATAACTCAGAAACGAAAAGTCTGATAAATGCCAAACTTGGTATTTAAGTTCAGTATCTTCTAAGCATGCGACACGAAGATTTTTATGAAAATCTCCCCACCCCATACTACCCTTTACATAGAATACTTTTCGTAAGCTTTTATTTTCTAAAAAACTGATGTAACGATTTTTATTAAAATACCGCATATTAAAGATATTTACATGATAAATAAAATATATATCTTGAATTTTCTGAAAATAGCCTGTGAAGACCACTTCATTAGGAAGAAATTTTATATAATCTTTTATAACTGGTAAACGTTAAGCGATAGACGCAAACCCACTACATATAAAATGTAGATCTCTTTAAATAAATAATTTATTTCAAATAAGTTTTTCTGTGGCATAAGCCATTTCTGAGAAATCCGTTATTAAAGGTACGAATTTTTCATTTCTTGGTCACCCTTTTATTCCTGTCAACATTCAGTTGTTTCTTGCGACTGCAGTGGTAACAGTACGGAATTTTAAGGCCAGTACTTAAAATTTGACTATGGCTTTTCCCTCTGTATCTATAACGAAATGTGTTATGTAGCTATTACTGCAAAGGCTTATTTGGATTAAAATGCAGTAGACAGAAAAATGAGCGTTAGTAAGAATAGTTTGTATAGCCACTAATAAACGATAGAGGCAGAGAAAGTCATGTGAATGTATCACATAAAATTTTTACTTTCTCTACGTACAGTAAGTAGAGGAAGTATTGTATTCCACCCAAAAATTCAATACCGAGATTTCACCAGAAATACATGTTTTGAGACCCCCTGAATCCAAAAAAAAGCATTTTTGGAAACATGTCCGTGTGTGTGTGTGTGTGTGTGTGTGTGTGTGTGTGTGTGTGTCTGTGAACAGCATAACTCGGAAACGAACAGTCGGATAAACACCAAACTTGGTATTTAGGTTCAGTGTCTTCCAGAGATGCGACACGAAGGTTTTCAAGAAAATCTCCCCACCACAGATTACCCTTTACATGGAACATTTTTCGAACATTTTGATTTTCTCAAAAACGGCTCTAACGATTTTGATTAAAATATCATATGTTTAAGATATTTTCATAAAAATGAAATGTATATCTCGAAATTTCCGGGAATGTCTCTAAAAGTATTCTTCATTGTGAACGACTTTTGCATGACTGGTAAACCATAAGAGATAGACATTTTACTACACAAGAAATGTAGATCGCGTTAAAATACACAATTTATGTCATATAGATTTTTTTTGTTGGGTGAACCATTTTCGAGATATTGCTTGTTATTCCCTTAAATTTTCCAATACTTATACTATTTCTCAAATTCGTTATTCATTTTTTTGTCCTGTAATGCAAAGAGAATGGAATACTCGACATAGCAACCAGCTGTTAAAACATTTGACTGTCGCATAAAGTCTACCATATTCCCCTTGCATCTACAAGAAAATTAGCAATAAGATTAACATCTCGATTAACATGAAGCATATGGAGAATAAGCGTTTGTAAAAATAGTTTGTACAAGAGTAGAGAAAGTCATGTGAGTGTAACACACCAGATTTTTAAAAAAGAGTCCCTATATATATGTCTGCGTGTATGTGAACAGCATAACTCAAAAACGAAAAGTCGGATAAATACAAACTTAGTATTTAGGTTCAGCACCTTCCAAGGATGCGACACGAAGATATTCAAGAAAATCCACCCTACCAAACTACCCTTTTACATGATAGGGTTTTGGAAATCTTTGTTTTTCTAAAAAATGGCTATAACGATTTTGATTTAAATACCATATATTAAAGGTATTTATATGACAAATAAAATGTCATGCTGGAATTTTACGATAACAGACTTGGAAGTCCTCTTCATTCGGAAGGAATTTTGTATAATCTTGTATAACTGGTAAACGTTACGTTATAGGCGAAAACAAACTACACAAGGAATGGAGATCTCTTTAAAACACAGAATTTATTTCAAATAAATTTTTTGTGGCATCAGGCATTTTCCAGATATCCGTTATTAATGGTTCGAATAGTTCAATACTTAGCTATTTTCAAGTACTGTCGATTTTCAGTTGTTTCTTCCGATGTTATGGTAAGAGTTTTAAGGCTACTGTAGCGTCCGGCTCTAAAACATTTGACTATGCTGTTGCCTTTGTATGTATAACGAAATGTGTAATGCAGCTATTTCTGGAAACATTTATCTGGATTAAAATGAAGTAGATAGGAAGTTAAAACTTTTGTAAGAATAATTACTATACCTATTAATAAGATATAGAGAGTAGAGAGAGTCATGTGAATGTAACATACGATTTTTTCTTCAGGAAGTTGTTTCATCTCTTAATGTTTCGAGTTAAATTAAATTATGTAGGAATGAAAAGGACTTCAAACACTATTTACAAATATTTTTTAAGCTTTTGTTATTCCGATATCTCAAAATCACTAGATTAAGTTTGAAAAAACAAGGAAGCATGTAAAGCGTTGTTGAATGGAGGAGGGATTCGTTGGAAACCGAAATGGCTCTAGGTAAGGTGTAAGGCTAGCATTCAGGAGGTCCCGGGTTCGATTCCCGTCGTACCGGTCACTTAGATCTTAGATTTTTTCGTGGTTTTCCCAGGTCGGTAGCTGAATGCTGGACTGGTTCCTCTTCTAACACGAATGCCCTGGCCCCCATCATTTCATCTGTTTCATCTCCATAAGTTTTAGGGCTGTACTACCAAACGACGGCGATTGGTGCGTTGCGGCGGGACCGTGGATTTTACTGTGTAAAGGTTTCTCTCTGGCGCTTGGAGGGACGGTCGATGTTTCTTATTGGGGAGCTAATTCCCGGGACTCCCAGTTTGATGATAGCGTCATAGGTGTCATTCTAAAATCGTTAGGGACCCCTTCTTTATTAGCGTGCATCGTGTCTCCCCTTCATCCTTTCCTATCAGTGGTCACGTAAGTCACAAAGAGCCTACAATGGCATATGTGGAAGCCTCCTCCGACTGACTAATCCTAATCCTGACATGCTTAAAATGTTGCTGATTTGAATGCAAAATATCACACATCCACACGAATAAATAATAACGTGTATTTCTTTTGAAATAGCGAGATCCGATTTTTTGTTGGAATACGATGCTTTCCCTACTCTACATGACAGCAAAATAAGAGAAAATTTGCAGCTTGCAAAACCCTCTTGCGAATACAAATCCAGTTCTGTGATGTAACGCTAAACTCCCAACATGCACGCAAATATACTGTTAATTAACAACGCGAGGGATTCTATGTGAGGTATATGCGGACATGGGCGTCACAATCAAACAAAAGCACCTCGCTGGTTCTACTTCCTTCACTGTTTGCAGACCGCAGTTGCAAGAATATTTTGTTTACTTATTACTGGATTACACGAGTTTCAGCAAGAATTCTGTTGCGGTATACAAATAAATTGCATTATAGTAATTTGGACAGATGGTGTGGTAGCAACCGGGCGCTACTCGGATGTTTCTCAACACTGAAAACACCAAGAGTTCTACTATAATGGCGCACAAAAAGGGAAATGAACTTGTCACTTTCTCCGCTGATTAACAATATTCGATATCAAATCCCCCCTCCAAAACATTCGGATGGGTTGCATTCATATGACTTTCTCCACTTACTCTACTGCAACTGTTCGTAAAAAGGCATACACTACACATTTACACATTCGTTGTAGCCATAAGAAGAATATAGAGGCTAAACGATAGACAGATTTTTACTTTCTCTACTACGTATAGTAAGTAGGGGAAGTATTGTATTCCACCCAAAAATTCGATACCGAGATTTCACCGGAAATATGTTTTGAGGCTCCCTGAATCCAAAAAGCCATTTTAGAAAACGGTCCGTCTGTGCCTGTGAACAGCATAACTCAAAAACGAAAAGTCGGATAAATACCAAACTTGGTATTTAGCTTCAGTGTCTTTCAAAGATGCAACACGAAGATTTTCAAGAAAATGCCCCTGACTACCCATTACATGGAAGATTTTTCAAACATTTTTATTTTCTCAAAAATGAATCTAACGATTTTGATTAAAATATCATATGTTTAACATACTTTCATTGCAAATGAAATGTATATCATGAATTTTTGGGGAATGTCCACAAAAGTCGTCTTTATTCTGCATGAATTTTGGATAACTGGTAAACGTAAGAGATAGACAAAATTGTATAACACAAAAGATTTAGATCTAGTTAAAACACATAATTTATGTCATATACAGCTTTTTTTTTTGTCAAGTGAAGCATTTGAGATATTCCCTGTTATTTATTTGAATTTCCCAAAATTTATGCTGCTTCTCAAATGGGAATTTGTTATTCGCTTTTTTTACTTTTTCCACTACGTATAGTAAGTAGGGGAAGTACTGTATTCCACCCAAAAATTTGGTACCGAGATTTCACCGGAAATATATGTTTGGAGACCCCCTGAATCCAAAAAAAAAACATTTTCGAAACATGTCCGTGTGTGTGTATGTGAACAGCATAACTCAGAAACGAACAGTCGGATAAACACCAAACTTGGTATTTAGGTTCAGTATCCTCCAGAGATGCGACAAGAAGGTTTTCAAGAAAATCCCCTTACCCCAGACTACCCTTTACATGGAACATTTTTAGAAAATTTTAATTTTCTCAAAAATGACTAACGATTTTGATTAAAATATCATATGTTTAAGATACTGTCACGAGAAATAAAATGTATATCTCGAATTTTCTGATAATGTCTCCAAAAGTATTCTTCATTGTGAACGACTTTTGCATAACTGGTAAACCATAAGATATAGACAAAATTATACGACACAAAAAATGTAGATCCCGTTAATATACATATTTTAAGTCATATACATTTCTTTTGTTGAGTGAGCCGTTTGAGAGATATTGCTTGTTATTCCCTTAAATTTTCCAATACTAATGCTTTTTCTCAAATTCTTATTCATTTTTTTATGTGCTGGACATGCAAAGAGAATGGAATGAGCCACATAGCAACCAACGTTAAAATATTTGACTATCGCTTAAAAGCTACCATATTCCCCTTGCATCTACAATAAAATTACCAATAAGACTGACATCTCGATATCTCGATTAACATGAAGCATATGGAGAATAAGCGTTTGTAAAAATAGTTTGTACAAGAGTAGAGAAAGTCATGTGAGTGTAACACATCAGATTTTTTTAAAGAAACTCTCTCTATCCCAAACTACACTTTACATGGAAGATTTTACGAAAGTTTTGATTTTCTAAAAAATGGGTTCAAAGATTTTGATATTTACGTTATAAATAAAATATATACTGTGAATTTTCTGGGAATAGCCTGCAACGACCCCATCATTAGGAAAATTTTTTGTATAATTTGTATAACTGGTAAATGTTAAACGATAGACGAAAACGTACTATACAAAAAAATCTGATGTGTTACACTTGCATGGCTTTCTCTACTCTTGTACAAACTATTTTTACAAACGGTTATTCTCCATATGCTTCATGTTAATCGAGATGTTAATCTTATTGCTAATTTTCTTGTAGATGCAAGGTGAATATGGTAGGCTTTAAGCGATAGTCAAATATTTTAATAGCTAGTTGCTATGTGGCGCATTCCATTCTCTTTGCATTACCACGACAAAAAAAGTGAATGACGAATTCCCATTTGAGAAAAAGGATGTGTTGGAAAATTTAAGGGAATAACAAGCAATATCTCGAAAACGGTTCACTCAACAAAAATGTATGACATAAATTGTGTATTTTAACGCGATCTACATTTGTTGTGTAGTAAAATTTTGTCTATCTCTTATTGTTTCCAGTTCTGCAAAAGTCGTTCACAATGAAGAATACTTTTGGAGACATTCCCAGAAAATTCGATATATACATTTCATTTGTCATGACAATATCTTAAACATATGATATTTTAATCAAAATCGTTAGCCATTTTTGAGAAAATTAAAATTTTCGAAAAATGTTCCATATAAAGGGTAGTCTTGGGTGGGGGGATTTTCTTGAAAACCTTCGTGTCGCATCTCTGGAAAATACTGAACCTAAATACCAAGTTTGGTGTTTATCCGACTGTTCGTTTCTGAGTTATACATGTTTCCAAAAATGCTTTTTTTGGATTCAGGGGATCTCAAAACATGTATTTCCGGTGAAATCTCGGTATCGAATTTTTGGGTGGAATACAATACTTCCCCTACTCACTAAACGTAGTAGAGAAAGCAAAAACCTTCGTGTCGCTTCTTTGGAAGATACTGAACCGAAATACCAAGTTAGGCGTTTATCCTACTTTTCGTGTTTGAATTATGCTGTTCACAGATACACACATAGATACTCTCACAGAAATTTTTCTAAAAGTGTTGCTTTATTCAGGAGGCCTCAAAACATGTGTTTTCGTTGAAATCTGGGTACCGAATTTTAAGGTGGAATGCAATACTTTCTCTACCTACTATGTACATGGTAAAGGAAGCGGGCAAGGAGAATATTTTTGCTCACTTGAATGTAGTAATAAGTTGCATACATTTTCAATAACGTGGTGCAGGTGAAACAGTTCCCTGTGGTACCGTACATCTTGTTGCTGCGGCGCATCATCTTGCTGGAAGTAACATAAAATAAAAGTGCAGCAGATGGCTCTACGAGAATATTCATCTTGTAATGTAGGTGTAGGCATGGCCAGGGTGATGCATTGAGTTTCCTGTGGAGGACAACGTGTTTGTGCAGCACAGACACGAAAGCTAGTCACGTTATGCTCTTTGCTCACGTACTGGCGCACTCTGCAGCTTTTCTCAATTCAGTTTTATGCTTGTAACACATTTCACCGCCCGCTGGCATATAATATTATTGTGGTAACGTTGACATGCTTCGTGGGCGAAGTACATGCATTCTGGATGTGCAGACAACAAAATATTGCATATTTGTGCTAGGGGTTTTCAAGCTTTAAGACAAATCTGACTGTGCTAGAGTCGACCCCCCCAAAAAATAATATATATATATATGTATATATATATATATATATAACATTGCATATTTCAAACAGCCACTTTCGAAAGTTTGGAACATGAACTTTGTGGTCCTTGGTCAGCGTCTGGCTTATAAACACAGAGAATCCGGGGTCAGTTCTGGTAACGGAATTCTTCTTTTCCTACATCACTTCAAAATTACTTAAATCCAGTGATTAACATAAATGAATAAAAGAAATATTTGGCGTTTCACTTTCACTATCCAGTATAGTTAATTTTTATATTTCTTTTATTGAGCGAGATGCTCTGCGGCTCGCATTCAGTATTTTGATTATCTTTGACCCACTATGACCTTATGTTTTTCGTGGTTTGCCCTGGTATTGCATTCCACCCAAAAATTCGATACTAAGATTTCATCGAAATACATGTTTTGAGACCCCCTGAATCCGAAAAATCTGATGTGCTACACACACATGACTTTCTCTACTCTTGTACAAACTATTTTTACAAACGTTTATTCTCCATATGCTTCATGTTAATCGAGATATCGAGATGCTAATCTTATTGCTAATTTTCTTGTAGATGCAAGAGGAATATGATAGGTTATAAGCGATAGTCAAATCTTTTAAGCGTTGGTTGCTATGTGGCGCATTCCAATCTCTTTGCATGTCCAGGACATAAAAAAATTCTGATGTGTTACACTCACATGACTTTCTCTACTCTTGTACAAACTATTTTTACAAACGCTTATTCTCCATCTACTTATGTTAATCGAGATAAACATTTGCAGACTATCTTATTGCTAATTTTCTTGTAGACGTAAGGAGAATATATATTTACAAGAGCAATATAAAATTACAGTAGCCTTTAAGCACACACATATCTCTTAATAGCTGGTTGCTAGGTGCAGCACCATTCCCTTTGCCACAGATTAATACTCTTTGCATATCCAAGACAAAAAAAAATGAATATCGAATTCCCATTTGAGAAAATTATTGAAAAATTTAAGGGAATAACAAGCAATATCTCGAAAATGGTTCACTCAACAAAAAGAATGTATATGTCATAAATTGTGTATTTTAACGCAATCTGCATTTTTGTGTAGTAAAATTTTGTCTACCTCTTATGGTTTACCAGTTATGCAAAAATCGTTCTCAAAGAAGAATACTTTGGAGACATTCCCAGAAAATTCAAGATATATATTTTATTTGTTATGAAAATATCTTAAACATATGATACTTTAATCAAAATCGTTAGAGCCATTTTTGAGAAAATGAAAATTTTAGAAAAATGTTCCATGTAAAGGGTAATCTGGGGTGGGGGATATTCTTAAAAACCTTCGTTTCGCATCTCTGGAAGGTACTGAACCTAAATACCAAGTTTGGTGTTTATCCGACTGTTCGTTTCTGAGTTATGCTGTTCAGTCAGACACACATAAACACACAGACAGACACACACACAGATGCACACATTGACATGTTTCCAAAAATGCTTTTTACTTTCTCTACTACGTATAGTAAGTAGGGGAAGTATTGCATTCCACCCAAAAATTCGATACCGAGATTTCACCGGAAATACATGTTTTGAGACCTCCTGAATCCAAAAAAAGCATTTTTGGAAACATGTCCGTGTGTGTGTCTGTGTGTGTGTGTGTGTGTCTGTGTGTGTGTCTGTGTGTGTGTCTGTGAACAGCATAACTCAAAAACGAACAGTCGGATAAGCACCAAACTTGGTATTTAGGTTCAGTATCTTCCAGAGATGCGACACGAAGGTTTTCAAGAAAATCCCCCCACCCCAGACTACCCTTTACATGGAAGATTTTTCGAAAATTTTAATTTTCTCAAAAATGGCTCTAACGATTTTGATGAAAATATCATATGTTTAAGATAATATCATGAGAAATGAAATGTATATCTCGAATTTTCTGGGAATGTCTCCAAAAGTATTCTTCATTGTGAACGACTTTTGCATAACTGGTAAACCATAAGAGATAGACAAAATTTTACTACACAAAAAATGTAGATCGCGTTAAAATACACAACTTATGTCAAATACATTTCTTTTGTTGAGTGAACCGTTTTCGAGATATTGCTTGTTATTTCCTTAAATTTTACAATACTTATACTTTTTCTCACATTCGTTATTCATTTTTTTTGTCCTGGACATGCAAAGAGAATGGAATGCGCCACATAGCAACCAGCGTTAAAATATTTGACTATCGCTTAAAAGCTACCATATTTCCCTTGCATCTACAAGAAAATTACCAATAAGATTGACATCTCGATATCTCGATTAATATGAAGCATATGGAGAATAGGCGTTTGTAAAATTAGATTGTACAAGAGTAGAGAAAGTCATGTGAGTGTAACACATCAGATTTTTTACTTTCTCTACTACGTATAGTAAGTAGGGGAAGTATTGCATTCCACCCAAACATTCGATACCGAGATTTCACCGGAAATACATGTTTTGAGACCACCTGAATATAAAAAAAGCATTTTTGGAAACATGTCCGTGTGTGTGTCTGTGTGTGTGTGTGTGTGTGTGAACAGCATAACTCAAAAACTAACAGTCGGATAAACACCAAACTTGGTATTTACGTTCAGTATCTTCCAGAGATGCGACACGAAGATTTTCAAGAAAATCCCCCCACCCCAGACTACCCTTTACATGGAACATTTTTCGAAAATTTTAATTTTCTCAAAAATGGCTCTAACGATTTTGATGAAAATATCATATGATTAAGATAATGTCATGAGAAATGAAATGTATATCTCGAAATTTCTGGGAATGTCTTCAAAAGTATTCTTCATTATGAACGACTTTTGCATAACTTGTAAACCATAAGAGATAGACAAAATTGTACTACACAAAAAATGTAGATCTCGTTAAAATACACAACTTATATCATATACATTTTTGTTGTTGAGTGAACCGTTTTCGAGATATTGCTTGTTATTTCCTTAAATTTTCCAATACTTATACTTTTACTCAAATTCGTTATTCATTTTTTTATGTCCTGGACATGCAAACAGAATGGAATGCGCCACATAGCAACCAGCGATAAAATATTTGACTATCGCTTAAAAGCTACCATATTCCCCTTGCATCTACAAGAAAATTACAAATAAGATTGACATCTCGATATCTCGATTAATATGAAGCATATGGAGAATAGGCGTTTGTAAAAATAGATTGTACAAGAGTAGGGAAAGTCATGTGAGTGTAACACATCAGATTTTTTTATTCAGGGGGTCTCAAAACATGTATTTGTGGTGAAATCTCGGTATCGAATTTTTGGGTGGAATACAATACTTCCCCTACTTACTATACGTAGTAGAGAAGGTAAATAAAAAGCATTTTTGGCAACATGTCCGTGCGTATGTCTGTGTGTGTGTGTGTCTGTGAACAGCATAACTCAGAAACGAACAGTCGGATAAACACCAAACTTGGTATTTAGTTTCAGTATCTTCCAGAGATGCGACACGAAGGTTTTCAAGAAAATCACCTCACCCCAGATTACCCTTTACATGGAACATTTTTCGAAAACTTAAATTTTCTCAAAAATGGCTCTAACGATTTTGATTACAATATCATATATTTAAGATACTTTTATGATAAATAAAATGTATATCTTGAATTTTCTGGGAATGTCTCCAAAAGTATTCTTCATTGTGAACGACTTTTGCATAACGGGTAAACTATAAGAGATAGACAAAAGTTTACTACACAAAAAATGTAGATCGCGTTAAACTACACAATTTATGTCATATACAGTTTTTTGTTGACTGAGCCATTTTCAAAATATTGCTTGTTATTCCCTTAAGTTTTCCAATAGTTAGATTTTTTCTCAAATTCGTTATTCATTTTTACTTTCTCTACTACGTATAGTAAGTAGGGGAAGTATTATATTCCACCCAAAATTCGATACCGAGATTTCACCGGAAATACATGTTTTGAGACCCACTGAATCCAAAAAAAGCATTTTTGGAAAATGTCCTTGTGTGTGTCTGTGTGTCTGTGAAAAGCATAACTCAGAAACTAACAGTCGGATAAACACCAAACTTGGTATTTAGGTTCAGTATCCTACAGAGATGCGACAAGAAGGTTTTCAAGAAAATCCCCCTACCCCAGACTACCCTTTACATGGAACATTTTTAGAAAATTTTAATTTTCTCAAAAATGACTAACGATTTTGATTAAAATATCATATTTTTAAGATACTGTCATGAGAAATAAAATGTATATCTCGAATTTTCTGATAATGTCTCCAAAAGTATTCTTCATTGTGAAAGACTTTTGCATAACTTGTAAATCATAAGAGATAGACAACATTTTACTACACAAAAAATGTAGATCGCGTTAAAATACACAATTTATGTCATATACTTTTTTTTGTTGAGTGAACCATTTTCTAGATATTGCTTGTTATTCCCTTAAATTTTTCAATACTTATACTTTTTCTCAAATTCTTTATTCATTTCTTTTTTGTCCTGGTAATGCAAAGAAAATGTAATACTCGACGTAGCAACCAGCTCTTAAAATATTTGACTATCGCTTAAAGCTTACCAATTCCCCTTGCATCTACAAGAAAATTAGCAATAAGATTAACATCTCGATATCTCGGTTAACATGATGCATATGGAGAATAAGCGTTTATAAAAATAGTTTGTACAAGAGTAGAGAAAGTCATGCGAGTGTAACACATCAGATTTGTTTCCTTCCATTAATACCGTAGTTATTGACGAGAAGATATAGGTGATTGCATCAAGAAAGAATAGTAATTGGAATAAATATTTTTCCGTATATTAAATCACTGTATAATGTAACAAGCTTGAGTTGAAAATTTTTTCCGGAAAGAAAAAGATAATTATGAAGACATTAGCAACAGCCGAGGATACAACACATTAGCCTAAAGATTCTGGGATTGCAATTAGGGATTATTTCAGTATGTTTGCCAAGTCACGTAGACATACATTCTGTAAAAGAGAAACGTAAATGAAATTCTTAGATTCGGAAAGGTACCGCAAAGAAACATATATACACATACGTAGTATTTTAAGTATTGGGCCACGTGAAAAGGAACCTTTATAGAGATATTGATATGTGAGCGGAGCTTAAGTTAATAAAAGGGCGGGCATTCTAAATCAGAGTTAAACTCACTTAATTCTGTGGCTTACTCGGTGACGACTCATGTGACTACTCCTGTGTTATTTTAAGCGCTCAGTAACGTGCTTGAGTGAGAAAAATTAGCGGCTATTGAAAGGGATCTTCCCGGTAACAATTCTGCAACTTACGACAACCAACGCTTCGTTTAATTATTGTCACAGAAGCAATTAATTCGTAAATTCAACAATGGGCAACTCTTCTCAAACTGAGCATTTTAGTTTACATTAAACTGGTGTTATCCTTTCAAAATTCACTTACGCAAACCCGGAGAGAAAGATCTCTTAGCCAACCACTGTGGCAGTCGGCAGCGGAATCAACAGCAGATATTGAAGATGGTGTCAAAAGGCGAGAATTGGCATTTGGCTTCACTTGTTCTTAATGTATTCATTTATGTTCTGTTTAGTCTGGTGATTGTAAACGCTTGTTTCTTTCTCTACTGTTTACCTATGATAGGTAGGAGGATATTCCATTCAAAATAACGTTATTGAAATTTCTCTGTAAATAAGATGTTTTGAGTAATCCCGGATTAAAAAAGCATTTAGGATTATAGAAATATTTCCATGAGCTTATCTGTGAATAACTTAATCAGAAACTAAAAAGTCGGAGAATACAAACTTCGTATTTAAGTCCAGCATCCTTGAAGGAAACAAGGCGAAGATTTTCACGAGTTGTTTCTACGGCATAAAAGATATTTCAGGAAAAAACGTTTCTATTTTAATTCCCCCAAAGTGGCTCTAACAATTTTTATTAAAATGTCATGTAATTGAAATACCAGCATGAGAAACAAAATGTATATCAAATTGTATGCAAATATCTTGTTAATTCCTTTTCATTTTACTTGAATTGTGCATAACTAGAAAATTATAACAGGTAAGACAAAAACTGCTTCATAAAACAAGTACAGAGTATTAAAATATGTAATTTGTGCCAAATACCTGGATTCGTAATATTAGGCTTTTCTGAAATATTTGTTGTTGAATGTTTGTTTTCATAAAATTAAGTTTGGTTTGGTCGTCAACTCTGAACATTTGCAATTCAGAGTGTCTGCCTTTCTACTCTCTATACCTCACGCCTGCAATAGGCAGTGGAAATACCTACACTAATCCACCAAAATAATTGATATCGAGATTTCATCGGAAATGCATATTTTGAACTCCATTGAACCCCACCTAGAAAGCATTTTTGATTTTTTCTACCTCATATAGTAAGTATAGGAAGTATTCCATTCCACTCAAAAACACAATGTAGGGATTTCCCCAGAAAGGCATGTTTTGAGGCCCCTAAACCAAGAAAATCATTTTCTGAAAAAGCTCCGTGTATATGCGTATGCACGCGCGTGCGTGTGTGTGAACAGCATAACTCAAAAATGAAGATGTGGTTAAATACTTAACTGGCTATTTAAGTTCAGCATCTCCAAGAATGTGACACGAAGATTTTCAAGAGAATCCCCACATCCTAAACTACCCTTTACATGGAAAATATTTCCAAAATTGTTTATTCTCAAAAATGTCTAACGATTTTGATTAAAATAACATATGCTTAAGATATTTTCATAACAAATGAATTCATATCTTGAATTTTCTGGAAATAGCCCGTAAGTCTTCTTCATCCTAAATGACTTTTGGATAACTGATAAACCGTAAACGATAGACATCTTACTACACAAAACTAAGGATCTCTTTAAAACACACAATTTATTTCAAATACACAAATTGTTTGTGGCATCAGCCATTTCCGAGACATCCGTATTAATGGTTCGAATTGCTCAATACTTAGCCATTCTTTTAAAGTCCTGTCGATTTTCAGTTGTTTCTCGCGATTACATGGAAACAGTATGGAATTTTAGAGACAGCATATAGCGTCCAGTAGTTAAACATGTGACTATCGTTATTCCCTTTGTATCCATAACGAAATGTGTAATGTAACTATTTCTGCAAATATCTATCTCGATTAAAATGAAGTAGACAGAAAAATAAGCTTTCGAAAGAATAGTTTCCATACCCACTAATCAACGATGGAGGGTAGAGAAAGTCGGTGTCAGTAACACTCCGAAGTTTTTTTTTCTATCAATAAAGTACTCATTGTCACGACAAAATATTTGAGTTTATCGTGAATATCCTAACTTGGATAGAAGGATTACTTTTATGCCTAGTCGCCCACGATATGAATGCGCTTGGAGAAGGGTGCCACTTTTTTTGTTGACAATCAAGGCTAGGGATCAGAGTGGAGTGGGGAGCAAGGCGATAGGGAAATGTACAGTCACACAATGAAAACAATACTACTTTTACAGGCCCCAACCTTGCTAGTAAATGTAGCTCGGAACTCCAGATGTTTTCTTTATCTGACTTTCCTTCCGATGCCCCGTCCACTAGTTTCGTAACAATTTATGTCTTCCACAGCAAAGAAAGTCCCCGGGGAATGAAGGGCAGAGGGGAAATTTCTGATTAGACACGGTCCGAGCCCTGCCTACTTGCTCATGTTACCCACACACGACAGCTCAGTTGAATAGTTTTACTCTTTGCGTAGCATGGTTCTGTCACACATTCACTGTCCTTGTTGCACTTTGTCCAAACAGATAAGGTTAGCACATTCCTGTCAAAGACTTGCTTTCCGTTGGCGAACAGTGGTTCCTCTTCCGACTAGTGACCGACTAGTGCTCAACTATCTATAAAGGATTATGTCAGGCTGTAACCCATAGAGACAGTCACATGAGTGTGATAAATGCGAATTTTTTTCGAATCTTATATGTAACTAAGTAGATACCTATTGACTGTTTGAAAAGAATTTCTAGGCAACAGTTTCTTTTTAAGTAGCATGACATAAAATATACCTCTGAAATGGTATGGGCGAATGTACTGCATAAGGTTGTCCTTCATAGTTACCATGCTAGCCTTTAGTTCCCGAGGTCGTGGGCTCAAACCTGGCGGAGGGCGATGGACTTTTTTGGGCGTAAAAATCCTTCGGAAGGGAAGTAAAGCCAGCGTCGAAGATTTACGAAACGTAAAGGAACCTCAAGGCTGATAAAGAGGCCTCCTGATCTTTCAATATAGAATGGAACGCTAAAGACCACCGCAGTTAAATTGTTGCATAATTAAAACTCAATTTAATGTTTAATTTTGTACTGCATAAGAATGAAAATGTATATTTCACAATTTAAAATTGTTTTCTAATACAAAGTTCGTAATTGTTATATTTCGCATTACAAGCTAGTTTATTTTAGAAGCGGAGCATCTTCAGTTTCCAAACGGCGCACGTGTTACTCCTCCACTTCTTTATTTCCAAGTAGGAACTCATTAAGCTAGAAAGAGCCAACCGCACTTGCAGGAGATACCGCTTTCGACATGCACCAATTAGCGAACTAAGTCTGAGCTAATTTCGTTCGTCTCGGCCTCCTGTAATAGAATCAAGTATTTAAAGCCGCCTAACATGCGAGGATTCTCGATATCTCTATTAACTGACGCAGCTCCTTTGGCCTGTATTGTTTTACGAGAGGACTCACTAGATATTCAAACCTGATGACTGTTTACTTCCAGCTTGGTGTGCTAAACATTTTTTAACCATAATGCAGCGAAAGAGAGCAAAATATTAAAAATTTGTACACAAACAAGTAATCTACTTCAAGTTCAAAATAGGCTTTTTATTACTTTCTCTACTACGTATAGTAAGTAGGGGAAGTATTGCATTCCACTAAAAAATTCGATTCCGAGATTTAAACGGAAATGCATGTTTTGAGGTGCCCTGAATAAAAAAAGCATTTTTGGAAAAAGGTCTGTATGTGTGACTGTGAACAGCATAACTCAAGAACGAAAAGTCGGATAAATGCCAAACTTGATATTTAGGTTTACTATCTTTCAAAGATGCGACACCAGACTACTCTTTATATAGAACATTTTTCGAAAATTTTGATTTTCTCAAAAATGACTAATGATTTTGAATAAAATATCATATATTTGAGATATTCTTATGACAAATGAAATGTATGTCTTGAATTTTCTGGGAATGTCCCATAAGTCCTCTTCATTCTGAATAACATTTGCATAACTGGTAAACCGTAAGAGATAGACAAAATTTTATTACACAAAAAATGTAGATCGCGTTGAAACACACAGTTGTTGTCATATACAGTTTTTGTGTAACGAATCATTTCCAAGATATTCCTTTTATTTGAATTTTCCAATACTTGTACTTTTTCTCAAATGGGAATCCGTTATTGGTTTTTTTTGGTTTATTTGTTTTATGTCCTGGAATGCAAAGAGAATGGAATGCTCCACATAGCAACCAGCTCTTAAAATATTTGACTATCGCCTAAAGCCTACCATATTCCCCTTGCACCTACAAGAAAATTAGCAATAAAAATCACATTTCGATATCTCAGTTAACATGAAGTATATGGAAAATTAAATTAAATTGAGTTTTATTTATGGACGCTCTTTAAGTACTGTGGTCCTTAGCGTCCCATTCTATATTGGGCCTGAAAGGCAGGGAATTTTGCTCAGAGGCCTCTTTATCAGGCTTGAGGTACTTTTACATGCCGTAAATCTACGACACGGGACCACCGGCTTTACTTCCCTTCCGAAGGAAGCAAGAAAAAACCCATCGCCCTCCGCCGGGTTTGAACCCGCGACCTCGGGAACTAGAGGCTAGCATGGCAGCCACTGCAGCACGGAGCACAACGAAGTATACGGAGAATAAGCGTTTGTAAAAATAGTTTGTACAATAGTAGGGAAAGTTATGTGAATGAAACACATCAGATCTTTTTCCTTCCTGTCAACTAAAAAGCTTTGTATATGACGTAAACATTCGATATCCAATTTTCCGTTTGTTCAAAACGATACAATATAAAATATAATCGGATTCGTTGCATTCATATTAAGTAATCCACTCTTCTACAAACTATTCTTACGAAAGCTTATTCCTCTACAGACTGCTGTCATTAAGTATTTACATATTTCCTTGTAGTTATAAGGATACAGTAGGCTTAAGCGATAGTTATAGTTTTAAAGGCAGGTCGCTATGTGATGGACTTAGATGCCATTCTCGTTGCATGACAACAAAACAAAGCGAACAGTAACTAACCAGTTGAAAAAGGTATAAGTGTTTTAAAAATCAAACCAAAAGTATTTCTCGGAAATAGATAAACGTCACCAGAAACTTTCTTGAATATAAATTCTGTTCTTTAACCAGATCTACAGTTGTTAGATTTTGTGTATACTTTACGGTTTACCAATTATACAAAAATCTTCCACAATGAAAGTCATCCAGAAAATTCAAGATATACATTTATTTTTCCTGCAAATATCTCAAACCTACTGTACTTTAAAAAATCCGTATAGCCATTTTTGACAAAATCAAAACTAACGGAACAATTTTCATGTACGGGGTAGTTTGGGGTGGAGGAATTTTATTGAAAATTTTCGTGTCGCATCTTTGGAAAATGTTGAACTTAAATAACAAAGTTGGATATTTAACCTACTTTTTTGTTAAATGGCGGCTATTTTAGAGATTTTGGTTATTACTGATTAGAATTTTTCAATATTGTTCTCATTTAATAAGTATTGCTGCAAAATCATCGTATAGACACTCGCATTTAAACATCTGACTAACGATTCGATTTCCAGTATCTCACGGTAACCTGCAACGAAATCTGTAATGAAACTATTTCTGCAAACGTTTATCTCGGTTAACGAAACATAAAAAAATCTTATGTGTTACACTCATATGATTTTCTCTACTCCTGTACAAACTATTTTTACAAACGCTTATTCTCCATATGCTTCATGTTAATCGAGATGTTAATCTTATTGCTAATTTTCTTGTAGGTGCAAGGGGAATTGGTAGGCTTTAAGCGATAGTCAAATCTTTTAACAGCTGGTTGCTATGTGGCGCATTCCATTCTCTTTTCATGTTCAGGACATAAAAAAATGAATAACGAATTTGAGAAAAAGTATAAGTATTGGGGAAAATTTAAGGGAACAACAAGCAATATCTCGAAAATGATTCACTCAACAAAAAAATGTATATGACATAAATTGTGTATTTTAACGCAATCTATATTTTTGTGTAGTAAAATTTTGTCTATCTCTTATGGTTTACCAGTTATGCAAAAGTCGTTCACAATGAAGAATACTTTCGGAGACATTCCCGGTAAATTCAAGATATACATTTTATTTGTCATGAAAGTATATATGACATGTTAATCATAATCGTTAAAGCCATTTATGAGAAAATTAAATTTTTCGAAAAATGTTTCATGTAAAGGGTAATCTGGGGTTGGGGGACTTTCTTGAAAACCTTCGTGTCTCATCTCTGGAAGATACTGAAGCTAAATATCAAGTTTGGTGTTTATCCAACTGTTCGTTTCTGAGTTATGCTGTTCACAGACACACACAAACACACACACAGACACACACGCCGACATGTTTCCAACAATGCTTTTTTTGGATTCAGGGGGTCTCAAAACATATATTTCCGGTGAAATCTCGGTATCGCATTTTTGGGTGGAATACAATACTTCCCTTACTATACGTAGTAGAGAAAATAATAAGCTTTCGTAAGAATAGTCTATAAAAGCTATATAAAAATAAAAGATAATAGGTGGAGAATGTCACGTGAGGACAACACATCAGATTTTCACTTAGTACATTTTGATAAAAGAATATTATTCAAAATCTTATGAATACTTTCACATAACTTTCTCTAATCTCTATCGTTAATTAGTGGATTGTAGCGGTTCTCTTGTTAGGGCCCCACTACGTTGATAATGATGTATGCTATATTAGTACCTGTAGGTCGTCTTGATACCGGCGCTCTCGTGACGTATCTCGGCGTTCTAGTAGACTGGAATCCGATGATCATATATCTGTATTCTGGTGTGTGTGTTAATATGTTTTATTATTATTATTTTATAATTATGCCTCGGCTTCTGTATTGGTGTCGAAGAGCACTTGTGTCTTGTCGTGGTTGGGTATGGAGAATGTTAAATAACGTTTTCTGTTAATTATTTCACTTGTATTTTAGATAAACCACATATGATATTCAAAATTCACTATTACGTTTGCTATGTTAAAATATGTATAACGGATAGACTTTAAATACGTAGTTTTAGCGTCTACTTAGAGACGACTTTATACACCATCTTCCTGCACGAACACAGACAAGCTTCTGTTAGCGTTCCTTCCAACCGTTCTTCTTAACGTACGTATTTAAATTATAGGCATGTATCAAGGTACCTGATTGGTGCTACTGTCCAATAACATCCAATAACGGTTTATCTTGCATATATATATATATATATATATATATATATATATATATATATATATGTTTACAGACTTCCCTTGTCTTAATTATGAATCCAAAGTTCGTTACATGCTTACGTATATACTACTGCATTTCTCGTAGTTTTATATTACTGGTTATATAGCTAACAATGGCCTTTCCCCCTCATATTATATTTTATGTGTTATTTCGTTATATACTTGTTCTCTACCAGGTGTATATTATGAATATATGTGTTTTAACATCCTTTTAATTATTATACGTATAATATTAGCAAGAAAATACCTAACACCTAAAACTTAAAACAAAAATATTAAAGAAAGAAATTATTAATGTGTTGATGCTGAGAAGCTGTGAATTAGATATCTTATATTAATGAGTTATTGTATTAGTTTGTCCGTGGCTAGTACTCTGTTGCTTCAGGGTATACAAACGAGTCTTACTAAAGTTTATTTTTCTATCTACTATATTTTAATCCAAACAACATTTTCCAGAAACAGTTACATGACATATTTCGTTATAAATACAAAGAGAACAGCGATAGTCAAATGTTTTAGAACTGGGCGCTATATGCTGCCCTTAAAATTCCATACTGTTTCAATGGAATCGTGAGAAACAACTGAATGTTGACAGGGCTTCAAAAGAATAGCTAAGTATTGAACAATTCGAACCATTATTAAGGAATATCTCGGAAATGGCTGATGCCACAAAAAGAACTTTTTTGAATTAAATTCGTTGTTTTAAAGGATCTACATTTCTTGTGCAGTACGTTTTTGGTTATCGGTTAACGTTTACCAGTTGTACAAGATTATACAATAATTCCTCCCGAACGAAGAGGACTCCAAAAGCTATTATCAGAAAATACAAGGTATACATTTTATTTGTCATGTAAATATTTTTGTGTATAGTATTTAATCAAAATTGTGAGTAATTTTCTAGAAAATAAAAAATTTCGAAAAATCTTCTATGTAAAGGTTAATATGGGATAGGGCAATTTTCTTGAAAATCTTCGTGTCGCATCTTTGGAAAGTTCTGAAATTAAATACCAAATTTGGTGTTGATCCGACTTTCCGTTTTTGAGTTATACTGTTCACAGGCACAGGCATTCACACACGCGAAGCTACTTCTAAAAAATACCTTTTTGTATTCAGGGGACCTCAAAACACGCATTTCCGGTGAAATCTCGGTATCGAATTTCTTGGTGGAAAGCAATACCTTCTCTAGCTACTGGTATGTGGTAGAGAAAGTAATAAAAGATAGTGGGTGGAGAATGTCACGTGAAGGCAACATCAGATTTTTACTTAGTACATTTTGCTAAAAGAATATCATTAAAAAATTGGAGCTGTTAAATGTGAGAAGAGATATTCCTTTGCATTGTAATTAAAGTCTCTTCAGGCATAAACTTCTGTTTTGAAACAGCAGCTTGATACAGACATTTTGTTGAGGAATGATTATTTTTAGGTATATCAGTTTATAAACTTGTTTTGGTCATACATTCTCTATTTGTTAATTGAGTTTTGGGATTTCGTCCTTTGTTCTAGTTTTTCCCCTAAATTTAAGTTTATTGAGAAGAGTTTTCTGAAATAATTGTAGGGGCATGTCATTTATGGAGGTTACAAACGGAGACACCTGCTGGTAAAGTTTGGGAACGTCTTTGCTGGCATACATCTACTTATTATAATGAACAACCTACTGTTGTCTCAATTTGTAGCACGGCGCTTACTATCTAACTGATACTCTTTCACCATACATATTTATTAATTTATATATTATTAAAATTTAGTATTATTTTAGTTTTTTCGCGGTTTTCCTCGGTCGCTAGTCGAATGATGGGTTAGATAATTTGATTCGTGAAGTTTCCTATCATCCCTTTTCATCACTATATTCCATTTCCTTCTTCACCACCATACCAGATATTGGTCTGATCACCCATCCTGTATATGCTATGATCCAGAGTTTGCTTGCTCCTCGACAGGCTACTGACCGAAGGCATGGCTTGTAAGTCCTTGGGGATGTAAGTCACAAAGAGGAGGATAATCTGTTGAAGAATAAGACGAAATTAGCCGTAACAGTTTTAGAAAATAGACATAAAATAGAACGCTGAACATTACGCATCAGGTTTTATCCACTCTTTAGCAGATTTCATAACATTGCTTATTGAAAATATTTTGACTATGAAAAAGGCGAAAAAGAAAATTTAAATTAAACAAAACGCAGAAAACTTTCTCTGCCTACGACAAATTTGTATAACTTGCTATGTATTATAGTATTAATTATAAAAATTTATCCATTTACAATATATTTTGTTTTCTTAGAAATGATATCAAATTAATCAATGTGTTTAGTTTCATACAACATTGTCAAAGAGCATCCAAATGTTTATCCATGGTGAGGAGTTCTAATGATGGAAAGAAAGAAAAGAAATAAAATATAAGAATCTCAAATTTGCAAATATAACCATTGGACGACGTTCTTCGGAAACTGAACGTGCAGCATTGAATATTTCGAAAGCGGTTAGTCCTGCTACGTTTTTTCTGCTGTAATCTTTTTGACTATCTCTTACGACTTTCCAGTTGTAGAATTACACATAACTTAGTACGAAGGGGACTTTACAGGCTATTACATAAAATTAAACACATATATTTTATTATAATCCAAGTGTCTTAAACATAAAAATAAGAAAGATAATAAAAATAATAAGCATGTGGGTATAAAAGAGTGACCAAAGCTATTCCTCGTGAGGATTTTCTATATCACCAGGGAAATTGTTCACGATGTTATATTTTATTATATGCTATATGTATAAAATTATTTTTTCCCTAGTGTTTACTATTTCTACATTAAAAACACAAATACAACAGAGTAAGTTGTATTGCAAGACTAAAAAAGCAATGTAGCTCAATATAGATCTAACTAAACTAGAACTAACTAAACTAGATAGCTAACTAAAAATAAATAAATAAAACACCCATGGCATTTGCATCAATATCTTTAGAGCCATTTCTAAGAAAATCCAAATTTTTTCGTATAAACAGTAGTTAGATGTGGAGGAAATTTTACTAAAAGCTTACGTGTGGACTTATACCAAAACCGATATTTATCTGAATTTTAGTTTTTAAGTTATGCTGTTCACACACACACACACACACACACACACACACACACACACACCGACTTAAACATACACACACATTTATACGATCCCCTTTTTTTCTCTAAGTTTTTGGAGTGGTTCAGGGAAGCTCAAAACAAGAATTTCTGCTGAAATCCTAATATCGAATTTTTAGGTGAAATAAAATACCTCTCCGTGGTATTTACGATAGATAAACTAAAAATGTATTTGTTTGATTATAAGTTTTCTGACTAACAGTGAAGATATTTAAGAATTTGTAGTAAATGTACATACTCAAATGGCTTTTCTATATCCGAGGCATGTTGTTAATGTAAGTAACATTTTAATATTCTGCAGTAGCAATTTTGAGCATGCGCGATCACTACCGCTATTCGTTAGGAAACCAGACGCAGCTGTGAGCGATTGTCACTTTGTGTTTTCCTGTTGTTAGACAGTTTCGAAAAGTTCAAAACAATCAAACGACCCTCCGACAGTGAAGTCAGATCAGTGATTCTTTTTGAATGCAAGGAACGTTACGCCAGCAAAAATTCATGTCCAATTCTGTGAGGTTTATGGAGAAAAATAATTAGTGACAATGCCCGGCCAACAAAGCCAAACAACCATCATTTGGTTGGGAATAATTCGACCATCCTCCCTACAGTCCGGATTTTGCACCAAGCGATTTTCATCTCTTTCGTGGTGGAACACATTTCAACGACGATAATGTAAATCAAGAAGTGCAGACGTGGCTTTCACCACAGGCGGCATCATTCTTTGACGAAGGTATACAAAATCTGGTTTCTCGTTACGACAAGTGCCTCAAAAACGGCGGTTTAAGGTGTAAGGTAAGGAATGATAATAAAGTAGTTGGAAAATAGTGTTCTGTTATTTAAAAAAATAAAAAATCTGACTTACTTTAAAAACACGTCTCGTATGCAGATTAGACTGTTTAGGTAGTAAGTCCCTTAACGAGAAAGGAACTAGATCGTTACATTACACCAAGGGAAAGCAAAGACATTTTCTCACCTTTCAAACAAACAACAAAAGACATCCTATTTTCCCCTTGGCGCGCATTGTCTAAGATTTAAGATTCGGCACCGCTGAGAGTGAAAAGTTACAATCGCAACGTTATAACGGCCCCACAGTGTGCCATTATGTTTCTTATACTTACTCGTTCTGCTAACTCTTCCCGCTTTAAATAAAATATGTTTACGTTAAGGCATATTAAACAAAAGACTACATAGTCTACGTGTTTTTCGGGAACTACGTACAGTCAAATGCACGGAAACGTGCCAATACTTTTGGTTCCTATAGTATTTTTCTATACTTAATATTGGCAGAAACGTCTTTATCATTCGTGATCTACACCAGCTCTGGGTAAGCCAATCCCTTATTGATATGTATTCAAATTCGACACACAAGTATTTGCCTATGAACAAAGTTCAGGTCTAGGTGAGTGGCGAAAGGGGAGGAGTATGGAAACATTTCACTTGAGTGGCTGGAAGGCATACATCGCAACGACGGTCCACACCAGTATCTGGATGAGTCCGTCTTGTATTGATGTCATGTCAAAAGCCTGGTACTCGAACATTAACTATGAATTAAGGTCGGAAAAGATGTGCAGTAAAGCAAACATTAAGTGGAGGGTTAGAACTGGTAAGGCTAGGAGCTGGGCTTGGCAGACTGGTTTAATATCTTCTTAAGAACATAAATCACTGCGCATAATATCACTACGATTTCATGCACTCGACTCTATTTACAGTGACTCCAGAAAGTGCTCGCAAAGTTAACAACAGAAAATATTAAAATTTAGAAAGATCAAACAATAGTTAAATTTACGTTCTAGGTTTTTCAAGATTTTTCATTAGAATTGTAAGGATTTGTTTTAACCTTTTGATAACGTTATCTTATGCAATTGTAGCATTAAGGCGATCAGCTTTTGAAGGTTGCCAAAAATTCTGAAAAATACAGTGTATAACTGGGGTGGGTATTTAATGATATATTCACTAAAATCATTAAAGTGCTAGCCAACATGAGGGAGCAGTTTTGAATTCTAAAGCTACCTCTCAAAACTTAAAAGTAATTGATTTTCTTCATTATTTTTCAGTTATCAATTTTACTCAAATTGCTCTTTGTTTTGTAAACGTTTGCGGATTGCTTTGAAAACTTCACCCGAGTCATAAGATAAGAATAAAAAAAATTATGATGTGTTACACTCACAGACTTTCTCTACTCTTGTACAAACTATTTTTCCATCGCTTATTCTCCATATGCTTCATGTTAATTGAGATGTTAATCTTATTGCTAATTTTCTTGTAGATGCAAAGGGAATATGGTAGGCTTTAAGCGATAGTAAATCTTTTAAGAACTGGTTGCTATGTGGCGCATTCCATTCTCTTTGCATGTTCAGAATATAAAAAAATCTGATCTGTTACACTCACATAACTTTCTCTACTCTTGTACAAACTATTTTTACAAACTCTTATTCTCCATCTATTTCATATTAATCGACATAAGCATTTGCAAAAACGACCTTTTGACATGCATTTTACACATTACATTTTACACATAGCGACCAGTTCTAAAAATATTTGACTATCGCTTAAGGCGTACTATGTTCCCCTTGTTTTGTATTTGCAAGCACAATATAAAAATACAGTAGCCTTTAAGCATAGACATATCTCTTAATAGCTGGTTGCTAGGTGCAGAACCATTCTCTTTGCCACAGATTAATACTCTTTGCATATGCAAGACAAAAAAAATGAATAACGAATTCCCATTTGAGAAAATAAGTATTGAAAAAATTAAGGGAATAACAAGCAATATCTCGAAAATGGTTCACTCAACAAAAAAATGTATATGACATAAATTGTGTATTTTAATGCGATCTAAATTTTTGTGTAGTAAACTTTTGTCTATCTCTTATGTTTTATCAGTTATGCAAAAGTCGTTCACAATGAAGAATACTTTTGGAGATATTCCCCGAAAATTCAATATATACATTTCATTTGTCATGAAAATATCTTAAACATACGATATTTTAATCAAAATCGTTAGTTATTTTTGAGAAAATTAAAATTTTCGAAAAATGTCTCATGTAAACGGTAATCTGGGCTGGGGGGATTTTCTTGAAAACTTTCGTGTCGCATCTCTGGAAGATACTGAACCTAAATACCAAGTTTGGTGTTTATCGGACTGTTCGTTTCTGAATTATGCTGTTCACAGGCACTCACACAAACACACACACGGACATGTTTCCAAAACTGCTTTTTTGGATTCAGGGCGTCTCAAAACATATATTTCCGGTGAAATCTCGGTATCGAATTTTTGGTTGGAATACAATACTTTCCCTACTTACTATACGTAGTAGAGAAAGTAATAAAAGTTATCGCTGAAAATTTTCAGTTAAGTTAAAATGACAAAGTACATGCCTTTGAAAATTATTTGCATGATTTAAAAATCTGATGTGTTACCTTCACATGATTTTTAGCAAAATATTATTACAAGAGCTTATTCTTTTATCTGCTTTGTGTTAATCTAGATAGATTTTTATATAAACAGCCTTAGTGCATATTTCCTTGTAGGTAGAATGGATTTAGCGGCACACACTAGGCTTACGCGATAGTCACATCTTTTAAGGGAGTGTTCGAATGCGATAGCTTTGAAATTCCGTTCTCTTTGCATAGGCAAAAGGAAAAAGCGAACAGCGATTTTCCTTTTGAGGAAAGTATAAGTATTTGAAAATTAAAACCAAAGACAAAGGATATCTTGAAAATGGTTAACTCTACAAAAAAGTTTATTTGGCTCAAATTGTGTGTATAAGGGAGATCTACATTTCTGTACTTTGTCTATCTGTTACGGTTTACCAATTATACAAATGTCATTGAGATTGAAGAAGACTTTCAGGCTATTCCTAGTAAATTCAAGATATACATTTCATTTGTCATGTAAATATCTCCAACATACGGTACTTAAATCCAAATCGTTAGTCATTTACAGAAAATAAAACTTTCGAAACGTTTGTACAGGGTAGTTTGGAATGAGGAGATTTTCTTAAAAATCCATGGCACTTGTATACTAAATTTGGTATTTATTGGACTTTTTTTAAAGATAAACTTCCGGAGTAACGTGTGAGGCTCACATTCGGGAAGTTGGTTCGGTTCCTGTCGACCTTACACTCTGAACTTGGGTTTTTTGTGGTTTTTCCATTTGAAAGAGAGAGAGGAAAAGAGGTTTGAGATTCTCCGCATTTAAACAATAAAGCGAATAGAGCTGAGGAAGATGAGGGTGAGACAAAAAATAAATAGACAAATGCTGGGATTATTTCTCATCTACCACGATTTCCTTTACATTATTTCCCTTTCATTCTGTTTATTTCTCAGCTTTCAGGTGTGCTTCTAGGTTTCGTGGCGTATGGCGGTGCCGAACGGAAAGAGTCGGACACTGGAGGGCTGTTTGGTGGACGGGTCGTTTATTACTCTCTCTAGGTATCACAGAAGTACCCTGGGCCGAACACTCGAGCCCCTCCCGAAAGGGAATTGTCCGGATTGAGTTGGACTCGGCGAGCTGTAGTTCCCGGAACCCATGGGTGTTTGGTTATGCCTGGCTGAAAATTCCGCCCAGGCGGGATTATAAGACGCCCGGATGTTCTCCGGTACCAACCATGAGTGAGAGCTGGTAGACGGTGGCTAGACACTGTCGCTCCCACCGAGGTCTTCCTTAGAGTTTCCCTATTAGGGCTGACACGCGTAAGTAGCGTATTCACTTCCACCCAGTGGAGTTGGCGAGAGGAGATAGGTGTCCTGATCTCGTCTAGTGAAGCAGGCTGGTCAGGTTGTAAAATAGGTACTGGCCTAATGGAAATCCTGACGGCTTGACCCTGGGGCGCAGGGAGTAGCGGGCTACCCAGCCGCTTGTTGGTCTCGGTAGCTCCAGCAGTGTGGCGGTCTCCGAGCCTGGAATTGTTAGGGAGTTCCGCGCGTCTCGTGACCTTTAGCTTCCTGTGGTTCCTTCACTTCATCCTCTCCTCCTGCCAGAATATATCTATGTATATCGTGTATAAATTATGTTACATATACGAAATGTTGATAATAGACATATTGAAACAAAACTAGCTTACATTTCATTTTTATTAACACTCCAAAGTTTTGACGACGGAAGGGGAGAGAATGAGAGCGTGCGAATGGAGATAGAGGGAGAAAATTTGAAAGAGAGAGAGGAAAAGAGGTTTGAGATTCTCCGCATTTAAACAATAAAGCGAATAGAGCTGAGGAAGATGAGGGTGAGACACAAAAAATAAAATACAAAACCACGTGCGTTTTCCATATTTCACGAAGTTCCCTATGTAAAAGAGCCGTTAACTAGATGCTATTACTTAGAGTGGAGGATGGCTTCTTCTTTAAGCTTATGTATGGTTGAATAAATACAACATAAGAGATACCTTAAAAGTTTCGGAAGTTTTAATAATCCTTGGGGTGTACATAAAACTAATAAACATTTTATAAAGAAATTTATGGCTTAAAATAACAAGAAGCATTTTAAAAAGCAGTAGCTTCTCCTTAAAACTGACTTAGTCCGTATAAACTTATAAAAAAGGTAAACAAGGCCCCCCATTGTTTTGTTTTCGCCAAAGCCTAAGCTCACAATGTTCACAAACCATAAACAACAACATTATGAACCGAAAGTGGACGTTTTTATATAGCAGGGAAGTTAATGATGTTATGGTTGGCAATTCTCATCTCAAGCTCCGCTGTGCGAGTCGTAAAGTTTTCGCGAAGTCGTCATTGGCGTGCCGTTTTCCAACTATAAAGTGAAAATATCATGGAGGAGAGAAATTTTACGTTCAGCGTGTGACAGCACTGCTGGGAGTTTCGGATGAGAAACAGCCTTCACTTGTTATCTCCAAGTGGGTGTTAACTTGGCTTTATGTGACTTTTAAACACTGTTTTGATTTATTTTATTGGTCCACTCGCGCTGCATCATTAATCCGGCATCATTCCTGCCTGAAAAGGTTAACAGAGACATATGGTCTGTTCTGGGCTGTCTAAGTGGACAGTGTTTCATTAATCTAACACATGGATTCTGTAGCTACAGATGTGTTTTGTCATATCGTACGGAGTTGTGACCTCAGAGTCAAAGGAATTAGTCTTAATTGTGCAGAGAATAGCGCTAGAAAATTATGGAATTTTAAGTTCTCTTTATGCAAGAATCATTTCGTAAGATCGAACGACCTATTTGACGATGATGCTGAAGGGGATTTAGTATAATTTACTCTTTCAAGTACGAATTAAGGTTTCTAAAACACAATTTACGTTGTAAACCTTCTGAAGGTGTTTGTTAAACATCTTTTTTCTTTCTTTCTTTTTTACTTTCTCTGTCACATACAGTAAGTAGGGGAAGTATTGCATTCCACCCAAAAATTCGATACCGAGATTTCACCGGAAATACATGTTTTGAGACCCCCTGAATCCAAAAAAAGCATTTTTGGAAACGTTTCCATGTGTGTCTGTGTGTCTGTCCGTGAACAGCATAACTCAGAAACGAACAGTCGGATAAACTCCAAACATGGTATTTAGGTTCAGTATCTTCCAGAGATACGACACGAAGGTTTTCAAGAAAATCTCCCCACCCCAGATTACCCTTTACATGGAAGATTTTTAGAAAAGTTTAATTTTCTCAAAAATGGCTCCAGCGATTTTGATTAAAATATCATATTTTAAGATAGGCGGCGCCGTGGCCGAGTGGTTAGACCGCTCGCCTCCCACCGAGGCGACCCGGGTTCAATCCCAGGGATTGCATGTGGGATTTGTGGTGGACGAAGCGGCGTCTGGGCGGGTTTTCTCCGGGTTCTCCGGTTTCCCCCGCCATTCATTCCACCAACTGCTCCATCATCACCTTTCCTTTCATCCATTTCACCAACATTCCGTTTCATCTACTTCCTTCATCCCATACCAGGCATCGGGCTGATCACCCATCCTGGATGCTCTGTCTGATCCATGAGTGTCTGCTCCTCGACGGGCCTCTGACCCCAGGCACCCGCTTGTAAGTCCTGGGGGGTGTAAGTCCTACATAAGAGGAGGGTAAACAGATAATGAATGAATGAATGTTTAAGATATTTTCATGAAAAATAAAATGTATATCTTGAATTTTCTGGGAATGTCCCCGAAAGTATTTTTCATTGCGAACGACTTTTGCATAACTGGTAAACCATAAGAGATAGACAAAATTTTACTGCACAAAAAATGTAGATCGCATTAAAATACACAATTTATGTCATATACATTTTTGTTGTTGAGTGAACCATTTTCGAGATATTGCTTGTTATTCCCTTAATGTTTTCAATACTTATTTTCTAAAATGGGAATTCGTTATTCATTTTTTTTGTCTTGGATATGCAAAGAGTATTAATCTGAGGCAAAGAGAATGGTGCTGCACCTAGCAACCAGCTATTAAGAGATATGTATATGCTTAAAGGCTACTGTATTTCTATATTGCCCTTGTAAATATATATTCCCCTTACATCTACAAGGAAATTAGCAATAAGATAGACTCTGCAAATGTTTATCTCGATTAACATGAAGTAGATGGAGAATAAGCGTTTGTAAAAATAGTTTGTACATGAGTAGAGAAAGTCATGTGAGTGTAACACATCAGATTTTTTTAAGTTTCATTTATACCCCGCCATTAACTACATTGGTCTTATCGGCGGCCTTTCCTTTGGAACGTATTGCCTATTGGCACCGGTGATAACTCGTGTAACTCTTGTCTTTGAGTTTCTTGCACTTTTGGTTTTTAATCATTAGATCACACACACATTCACACTCTCATTCATACTTCCAGACTCTGGGAAGGATACGGATTATTCTTAGCTAGAGAAAAATTCTCACCCCACAACCAAAATCGAACCCGGGACCCCTCTCACAGCAGGCAGATGTGCTCTACCGACTGAGCTACGGGGCCAGCCCTTAAACATCTTGTCGCTCACATTAACTTGTTTCTGTTTCCTTTGTTGAGATCAATGAAGTAACTGAGTGTTATTTTGTTAGGGTCCGATAAATTAAATTGAGTTTTATTTATGGACGCTCTTTAACTTCTGTGGTCTATTATGGGCGCGAAAGAACGGTTATGCTGCTCATAGGCCTCTTTATCAGGCTTGAGGTTCTTTTACGTGCCGTAAATCTGCGACACGGGACCACCGGCTTTACTTCCCTTCCGAAGGAGCCATGCTAAGAATTTTTACGTCCGAAAAAATCCATCGCCCTCCGCCGGGTTTGAACTCGCGACTTCGGGAACGAGAGGTTAGCACGGTAGCCACCATAGTGGACATAATATGATCCTGGCGATCCTTTTTGTCTTCAAAGGTTAATGAATCTGTACGCCAGATGGCAGCAACTGCTACATGAATAGGTTACATGTTGGAAGGAAAAGGGGAAAGAAGTTCGAAACTTGAGGTTCATTACGTAACATTTTAGGTTTTCTGAAGCATTAATTGTTTTAATTGCAAAGTGACAGGGAGAGAAGACAGTAAAATAAAATCTTCTGCATGTTTGGAATATTAAACACATTTTATTATATAAAATTCTGAGACATGTTCCAAAAATTAACATAAACATTTAAACAAATGATTGGGATTGATAAACAGACTAACAGTCTCTCACAATATAGCAATTGAAATGGATAATTTAAACGTAACCTTGGTTGTAGATCAGCAGAGAGCGTCATAAGTATAAGTTCTACTAAAGAACGTTGCTACGCCATGGGAACTAGGCAACTTCTTCGACACAAACCTACTCCACTTTCGAACCTCTGAGGAGGTAAAACTCGCAACAAAATAGAGACGTAATTTGGAGCAAGAGCGAGCTACGTCAGAGGCAATTAAAATGAACACCCAGTGGCTCGCTGCCCAATTGAACGGACAGACACATTATTACTGTGGTGCACTTTACCGCACGTTGATGAGGGGCCTTCAGCCACTGGAGCTTAGCATCCAACCGCACGCCCTTCGTGACTTGCGTGACCCCTGGGAGGAAAGGATGAATGGGAGATCCAAAAGGCGGCCAATCCGGACGACGATGCGCACTAGCAAGGACAGGGTCCTTAACTATTCCAGAATATACGGTCTGAACCTGCCTGCGCCATCAACCAAGGGATCTCGGAGAAGAGTCCCACAGAAAGGGGTATCAACCGACTATTCAAACGTCAGGGAGAAATATTTACATAGCGCAAACTCCACCGTCCCTCCGCAAGGCACCAATCGCCGTCGTCTGGTCCGAGAGCCCTGAAACAAGTTTATGGACAGGAAATACACAGTAGAAGAGGAACCACTCCAACACTAGCCTGTCGACCGAGAAGAATCACTAAATAACCCAAGATCAGATTCCCGACGAGAATCAAACCCGGGGCCTCCCAAATGGGAGCCTCATGCGTTACCGGTGAGCTCTATCTCGTTCCTTTTGGATATTATTATGTTCAATACTAAACAAACGACACATCATCGTCTGTCTTAAGATCTCTAGATGTTTTCAAAGACTATCTGGAATAGTTGTGATGAAGGGTGCAGATCTGTGGTTTTTTATAAGCTACTTTTACCTTTTTGCTACATACCTATGTTAAGTAAATGACGTGCCTACTGTATACCACCAAAATATTCTACAGCGAGATTTCACCGGAAAAACACGTTTTGAGAAGCGTTTTTAGAAAACGTTCCTTCTGCGCGCGGTGTGAGTGGCATAAAAAATTCTGATGTGTTACACTCACATGACTTTCTCTACTCTGTTACAAACTATTTTTACAAACTCTTATTCTCCATCTATTTCATATTAATCGAGATAAACATTTGCAGAAACGATTACATTTTACACATAGCGACCAATTCTAAAAATATTTCACAATCGCTTAAGGCGTACTATTTCCCATTGTTTTGTATTTGCAAGGACAATATAGAAATACAGTAGACTTTAAGCATAGACATATCTCTTAATAGCTGGTTGCTATGTGCAGCACCATTCTCTTTGCTACAGATTAATACTCTTTGCATATCCATGACAAAAAATCTGATGTGTTACACTCACATGACTTTCTCTACTCTTGTACAATCTAATTTTACAAACGCCTATTCTCCATATGCTTCATGTTAATCGAGATATCGAGATGTTAATCTAATTGGTAATTTTCTTGTAGATGCAAGGGAAATGTGGTAGCTTTTAAGCGATAGTCAAATATTTTAACGCTGGTTGCTATGTGGCGCATTCCATTCTCTTTGCATGTCCAGGACATAAAACAAATGCATAACGCATTTGAGAAAAAGTATAAGTATTGGAAAAATTAAGGGAATAACAAGCAATATCTCGAAAACGGTTCACTCAACAAAAGAAATGTATATGACATAAGTTGTGTATTTTAACGCGATCTACATTTTTTGTGTAGTAAAATTTTGTCTATCTCTTATGGTTTACCAGTTATGAAAAAGTCGTTCACAATGAAGAATACTTTTGGAGACATTCCCAGAAAATTCGAGATATACATTTCATTTCTCATGACATTATCTTAAACATGTGATATTTTCATCAAAATCGTTAGAACCATTTTTGAGAAAATTAAAATTTTCGAAAAATGTTCCATGTAAAGGGTAGCCTGGGGTGGGGGGATTTTCTTGAAAACCTTCGTGTCGCATCTCTGGAAGATACTGAACTTAAATACCAAGTTTGGTGTTTATCCGACTGTTAGTTTTTGAGTTATGCTGTTCACAGACACACACACACACAGACACACACACACACAGACACACACACACACAGACACACACACACACACACACAGACACACACACGGACATGTTTCCAAAAATGCTTTTTTTGGATTCAGGAGGTCTCAAAACATGTATTTCCGGCGAAATCTCGGTATCGAATTTTTGGGTGGAATGCAATACTTCCCCTACTTACTATACGTAGTAGAGAAAGTAAAAAATGAATAACGAATTCCCATTTGAGAAAATAAATATTGAAAAATTTACGGGAATAATGAGCAATATCTCGAAAATGGTTCACTCAACAAAAAAATGTATATGACAAATTGTGTATTTTAACGCGATTTACATTTTTTGTGTAATAAAATTTTGTTTATCTCTTATGGTTTACCAGTTATGCAAAAGTCGTTCACAATGAAGAACATTTTTGGAGACATTCCCAGAAAATTCGAGATACACATTTTATTGGTCGTGAAAATATCTTAAACATATGATATTTTAATCAAAATCGTTATAGTCATTTTTGAGAAAATTAAAATTTTCGAAAAATGTTCCATGTAAAGGGTAATCTGGGGTGGGGGAATTTTCTTGAAAACCTTCGTGTCGCATCTCTGGAAGATACTGAACCTAAATACCAAGTTTACTGTTTATCCGACTGTTCGTTTCTGAGTTATGCTGTTCACACACAGATACACACACACGGACATGTTTCCAAAAATGCTTTTTTTGGATTCAGGGGATCTCAAAAGATATATTTCCGGTGAAATCTCGGTATCTATGGAATACAATACTTCCCTACTTACTATACGTAGTAGAGAAAGTAAACTTCTGACTGTTTCAGTAAACTTCTGTGTTTATGTTTAGCATCTTCAAAGTATAGGGCACGAAGATTTAAAAAAAAAGTACCTCTACATAGAAAAATATTTTTAATTTTTTTTATTTTCGCAAAAATGGTATTAGGGATATTGATTAAAATACCGCATGTTTTAAGATATGTGTATTAAAAAAAACTTGTATATCTTGAATCTTCTGTGAAAAGCCTATGAATTCCTGTTCATTCTGAATGACTTCTGTATACTACTAAACGAGCAGATATAGACAAAAAATTACTAAAAAGAGAATATAAAAGTTGCTATAACACAATTTATGTCAAATAAGCCTTCTGCTTTATTAAGCATTTCCCGGATATTCGTTGTTATTGGTTTGAATTTTCAAACACCTACTTAACAGTCTTTTTAAGTGCAATGTTGCCAATCGTCTATTTCTCGTGGTCGTGCGAAAAGGAGGTAATTTAAACTGAGCGTATAGTAACCCACTTTTTAAAGACTTGACTATCGCTTCAGTCTCCTGCATTCCTCTTGATGTAAAACGAAATATGTAACGAAACCATTTCTTTTTGTTCGTATTTTAAAGCTTATTAACCTCGGAGAAAGCCCTTTATCATCCGTTGTTAAAACTCAAAACATGTAACTTGTATACCGGAGAGCTCGTAGCCGTGTACTGGAGTGTACAGTTCCGGAGCTCCGCTAAGCTAAGGGTCGCGGGTTCGAATCCCGCGAACTACGTGGGTGTTTGTGTGTGTCTATGTGTTGAGTAATTGCGGTAATAAGCGGTCACGAAAAAACAGGGAATATACAGTATCATAAAGTGTGTTACACTCGCATTACTTTCTCTACTCTTGTACAAACTGTTTTTACAAACGCTTATTCTCCATTTGCTTTATGTTATTCGAGATATCGAGATGTTAATCTTATTGCTAATTTTCTTGTAGATGCGAGGGGAATTGGTAGGCTTTAAGCGATAGTCAAATATTTTAAGAGCTGGTTGCTATGTAGTGCATTCTATTCTCTTTGCATTACCAGGACAAAAAATCTGATGTGTTACACTCACATGACTTTCTCTACTCTTGCACAAACCATTTTTACAAACGCTTATTCTCCATATCCTTCATGTTAATCGAGATATCGAGATGTTAATCTTATTGTTAATTTTCTTGTAGATGCAAGGGGAATATGGTACGCTTTAGGCGTTTAAGAGCTGGTTATGTGGAGTATTCCATTCTCTTTGCATTACCAGGACCAAAAATCTGATGTTTTACACTTACATGACTTTCTCTACTCTTGCACAAACTATTTTTACAAACACTTATTCTCCATATGCTTCATGTTATTCGAGATGTTAATCTTATTGCTAATTTTCTTGTAGATGCAAGGGGAATTGGTAGGCTTTAAGCGATAGTGAAATATTTTAAGAGCTGGTTGCTGTGTGGAGTATTCCATTCCCTTTGCATTACCAGGACCAAAAATCTGATGTTTTACACTCACATGACTTTCTCTACTCTTGCACAAACTATTTTTACAAACACTTATTCTCCATATGCTTCATGTTAATCGAGATGTTAATCTTATTGCTAATTTTCTTGTGGATGCAATGGGAAATGGTGGGCTTTAAGCTATAGTCAAATATTTAAAGAGCTGGTTGCTATTTGGAGTATTCCATTCTATTTGCATTACCAGGACAAAAAAAATAATAACGAATTAGAGAAAAAGTATAAGTATTGGAAAATTTAATGGAATAGCAAGCAATATCTCGAAAATGGTTCAGCCAATAAAACAAATGTATGTCATAAATTGTGTATTTTAATGCGATCTACATATTTGTGTAGTAAACTTTTGTCTATCTCTTAAGGTTTACCAGTTATGCAAACGTCGTTCACAATGAAGAATAATTTTGGAGACATTCCCATAAAATTTGAGATATACATTTCATTAGTCAGGTATAAATTTTAAACATGTAATAATTTAACCAAAATCGTTGGAGCCATTTTTGAGAAAATTAATATTTTCGAAAAATGATCCATGTAAAGGGTAATCTGAGGTGGGGGGATTTTCTTGAAAACCTTCGTGTCGTATCTCTGGAAGATACTGAACCTAAATACCAAGTTTGGTGTTTATCCGACTGTTCGTTTCTGAGTTATGCTGCTCACAGACACACAGACGCACACACGGACATGTTTCCAAAAATGCCTTTTTTTATTCAGTGGGCCTTAAAGCATATATATTCCTGGTGAAATCTCGGTATCGAATTTTTGGGTGGAATACAATACTTCCGATACTTACTATACGTAGTAGAGAAAGTAATATATGATTTAATGGTATTGATATAATGCTCAAGACAAAGTAGATAGCGTAAATAGTGTTTTAAAATAAATATGCATTAATAATTGTGATACACAATGCACACAAAAATATACAATGTATCAAATTTCCCCATCCATTCAATTAGATATACGTTTTATCATTCTTTTTCAAGTTTACAATTATTTTCGATCCGTTTACTAATATCTGCTTCAATAGAAATAGCCGGATCTGTATGTGGTTACAATTATAAGGGGCAAAACATCATCTGGATCACTGTACAATACGTTCATAAACAACGGGGGAGGTAAATGAAATTATTTCCACATTCGAATTTAAAAAGCTACCCGTGCAACGTCGGCCAGCCATCTAGTGTTTATTAAAAATCTTCCTACTGTTGAAACAAAAGCGAGGCAGAAAGGGATTAATTCCAGACAGGGGGTAGCGAATTCCACTATATGTAAGAGGAATTCCTTTGAGGCACCGACAATACCAATTTAAATTTCCCTTCAGAGAGGTACCTATGCGCTCTTCTTTTTATGTGTAGAATTACACGTTATTTCATTATTCCTTTACCTAGGGGATAACAATAATACAATTACATTCGTGTAACATGGACATTTCCCTAACTTTGTTCCGCGGGAGACTCATCCAGATATGAATACATTAAACTTAAACGTCTTACTGTTAGAGGGTTAGATTTTTGTGTCAAATGTTTTTAAAACAGATGTGATGCGTTATACGGAATATGTATTTTACTTTCATCAAATAAATAAAGGTGTACTGTTTAGTCTGTAATATCACAGATTAGTAGTTTTTACTTTCCCTACTACGTATAGTAAGTAGGGGAAGTATTGTATTCCACCCCAAAATTCAATACCGAGATTTCACCGGAAATATATGTTTTGAGACCCCCTGAATCCAAAAAAAGCATTTTTGGAAACATGTCCGTGTGTGTGTGTATGTGTTTCTGTGTGTGTGTCTGTGTGTCTGTGAACAGCATAACTCAGAAACGAACAGTTGGATAAACACCAAACTTGGTATCTAGGTTTAGTATCTTCCAGAGATGCGACACGAAGGTTTTCAAGAAAATCCGCCCACCCCAGACTACCCTTTACATGGAACATTTTTCGAAAATTTGAATTTTCTCAAAAATGGCTCTAACGATTTTGATTAAAATATCATATGTTTAAGATATTTGTATGACAAATAAAATGTATATCTAGAATTTCCTGGGAATACCTCCAAAAGTATTCTTCATTGTGAATGACTTTTGCATAACTGGTAAACCATGAGAGATAGACAAACTTTTACTACACAAAAAATGTAGATCGCGTTAAAATACATAATTTGTATCATATACATTTGTTTTGTTGAGTGAACCATTTTCGAGATATTGCTTGTTATTCCCTTAAATTTTTCAATACTTATTTTCTGAAATGGGAATTCGTTATTCATTTTTTTGTCTTGGATATGCAAAGAGTATTAATCTGTGGCAAAGGGAATGGTGCTGCACCTAGCAACCAGCTATTAAGATATATGTCGATTCTTAAAGGCTACTGTATTTCTATATTGCCCTTGCAAATATAAAACAAAGAGAACTTGGTAGGCCTTAAGTCATAGTCAAATATTCTTAGAACTAGTCACCATGTTTAAAATGTAGTTTTCTTTGCATGTCAAAAGATCGTTTCTGCAAACATTTATCACGATTAATATGAAATAGATGGAGAATAAGAGTTTGTAAAAATAGTTTGTATAAGAGTAGAGAAAGTCATGTGAGTGTAACACATCAGATTTTTTATTATCTACTACATAGCTACTCGACGTTGAACAGGTAGCATTATAAATTCGAATGACAACTTAATTAAAGTTGATTTACCTCCTCCCATTCTTTATGAAACTATGGCACAAGGTTATCGGGAGGTCAGCGCGGGTAATCGGATTAAACAAAGTCAAGTGCCGCTCGCCAGCCTAAACACCAGACTCGCTATCGGTGCTTCTGGTAGCTGCCTGTTTAATAGCTCGCTATTTGCTGGCTATGAAATTGTATACGCTTTCTATGACATCGCGAGAAATAGCTAATTTCGACAGCACTTTAAAACACGACAAAGCGTATCAAATTAACAACGGATATTTCGAAAATGGCTAACGCAAAGAAAAAAAACTCTATTTGAAATAAATTGTGCCTTTTAGAGATATCTACATGTTCTGTATAGTATGTTTTTGTATGATGGTTTTCCAGTTATACATAATTATATAAAATTTCTTCTGAAATAAGAGCACTTAGTAGGCTATTCCCAGAAAATTAAAGTTATACATTTCATTAGTCATATATTGGGAGATTATTCCTTAACCAGATACGTGCTTCGAGGTGATATGAAAATTACCGAACATTCCTTTTTTGTTGTTACCGTGTAATTGCGAGGTATGCGCTGTTCAAAAATCATTCAGAAATACCGTTTTCTTTGTAAAATGAAAAAATCTACTGTGGTCTGCTATGCAATGGCGGACATGCTGTATGTGGTGATTGCCAACTTCAGGAAAAGAAATGTGGCCAAAAGAATGTCGCGAGGCAATGCAGAAGTAGCTAAATGGGCATGAGACAAAGAGCGTGGTTAAGGTTTCTTGCAATACCCCATTACGTAATCAGTAAAGAATAAGATGGCGTGTCATAAATGTGACTAGCTCGTAAAATATTTGATAATCGCTTAAAGGTACTTACTGTATTTCCATATTCCCCTTGCAACTACAACACAATTAACAATAACATAATTTCTGCAAACGTTTATCACGATTACCATGAAGTAGATGGAAAATAAGCGTTTGTAAAAATAGTCTGTACAAGTGTAGGCAAAGTCATTTGACAGCAACCCACCCGATCCTTTTTATTCCGCATCCTATTAAAGCCGCTGTTAAAAATGTTATTTTTAGGTGCAGGGTATACTATTATATATGTTAGTATCGACTATTCCTCCCAAATCTTAAATTTACCATAGATTTTTGGGGGTTACAGTTTTATTCTAATTGCGACCTACCAGACTAAAACCACATCCATGTTTAAACGCTTCTTACAAGAGTACTAGGTAGTACTACACTACGTGATCAAAAGTATCCGGACACCTGGCTGAAAATGGCGTACATCGGTAATCTGGAACTCAATATGATGTTGGCCCACCCTTAGCCTTGATGACAGCGTTCACTCTCGCAGGCTTACTTTCAATCAGGTGCTGGAAGGTTTCTTGGAGAATGGAAACCCATTCTTCACGGAGTGCGCAACTGAGGAGAGGTATCGATGTAGGTCGGTGAGGCCTGGCACGAAGTCGGCGTTCCAAAACATCCCTAAGGTGTTCTATAGGATTCAAGTCAGGACCCTGTGCAGGCTAGTTCATTACAGGGATGTTATTGCCATGTAACCACTCCGCCACAACCCGTGCAGTATGAACAGGTGCTCGATCGTGTTGAAAGATGCAATTGCCATCCCCGAATTGCTCTTCAACAGTGGGAAGCAGGAAGGTGCTTAAAATATCAATGTAGGTCTGCGCTGTGATCGTGCCA
Source organism: Deroplatys truncata (assembly GCA_030765065.1). NCBI lineage: Eukaryota > Metazoa > Arthropoda > Insecta > Mantodea > Mantidae > Deroplatys > Deroplatys truncata. Next base: position 106,652,250 of record CM060987.1, on the reverse strand, counting down.
CGCAAAACAACAAGCCCCCTCCAGGAAAAACACGACCACACCATAACACCACCACCTCCGAATTTCACTGTTGACACTGCACACGCTGGCAGATGACGTTCACCGGGCATTCGCCAGACCCACATCCTGCCATCGGATCGCCACATTGTGTACCGTGATTCGTCACTCAACACAACGTTTTGCCACTGTTTAGTGTTGACGCTCCTTACACCAAGCGAGGCGTCGTTTGGCATTTTCCTGCGTGATGTGTGGCCTATGAGCAGCCGCTCGACCATGGAATCCAAGATTTCTCACCTCACGCCTAACTGTCATAGTACTTGGAGTGGATCCTGATGCAGTTTGGAATAACTGTGTGATGGTCTGGATAGATGTCTGGCTATTACTCTTTACGACCCTCTTCAAATGTCGGCGGTCTCTGTCAGTCAACAGACGAGATCGGCCTGTACGCTTTTGTGCTGTACATGTTCCTTCACGTTTCCACTTCACTATCACATCAGAAACAGTGGACCTAGACATGTTTAGGAGTGTGGAAATCTCGCATATGTTCGAAGTTCGTGAGTTCCACGGAACGTCCCATTCTGCTGTTTCACGATGTCTAATGACTACTGAGGTCGCGGATAATGAGTACCAGGCAGTAGGTGGCAGCACAATGCACCTAAGATGAAAAACGTATGTTTGTGGGGTGTCCGGATACTTTTGATCAAATAGTATTCTAATTGCGAAGTACCAGACTAAAATCACATCCATGTTTAAACGCTTCTTATAAGAGTACTAGGTAGTTAATCTGTGGGTAGCACCGTAAACTCACGCTAGTGCGGAACTGCTATGTGGCACAGAACACCAAAGTATGTAAGCTATGTGGTTAGGTTATTTTCTCTTGGTGGAAGTATTAAACAGGTTCAGTGTTTGTACAGCCTTATTTTCCTTTCAGATGTTGGCAGCACAGATTCACTTCCGCTGGTTTTGCAGTAGAATGTTGGCAGTACAATCACGACTGCAACGCCACCTGAAATGCGTGTTCTGCTAGATGCTGTGTACCGTGGGATAAGGGAACAAAACTGGCAATACATTGCATAAATGACCTTAAACATCCTCAGTAATTACCTGATAATGATTCCTAATTACTTATGAGTACTTTATAAGGTAACAGTGATTACCAGGAGGCGTATATTACGGTTTATAGCAATTTGTTAATTTTCGGAGGCGCTACCCGGATAAGGAATATTGTCCCACATATTGTATTGTAATCAAACTTATTAGAGCCATTTTTCAGATTTTCTAACCTTACGAAAAATGTTCCAAGTAAAGGGTAGTTTATTGTAGTAAGATGTTCTTGGAAATCTTCGTGACGCGTCTTTGAAAGATATTTAAATACCAAGTTCGGTATTTTTCCGATATTTTGTTACTTTCTCTACTACGTGTAGTAAGTAGGGGAAGTATTGTATTCCACCCAAAAATTCGATACCAAGATTTCACCGGAAATACATGTTTTGAGACCCCTGAATCCAAAAAAGGCATTTTTGGAAACATGTCCGTGTGTGTGTGTCTGTATGTGTGTGTGTGTGTGTGTGTGTGTGTGTCTGTGTGTGTCTCTGTGTCTGTGTGTGTGTGTCTATGTGTCTGTGATCAGCATAACTCAGCAGGGAGGTGGTGCGACTGAAGAATGTAGGCTTACACAGATTATAATTGTACTTCACAACTTTTATTAATGCTTGACACTATTTAAATAACACTTCACTGATATATATATATATATATATATATATATATATATAGAGAGAGAGAGAGAGAGAGAGAGAGAGAGAGAGCTGTGAGAGATTTTTTTCAATTACTGGCACTTTTTTTAACACGTAAACTTTTTTGTCTGGCACGAATACGTATTAAATTTCTCGAGGACACATCTCGCGTCCGGTTAGGAACACTGTCTACAAGTAACACGTCCAGTTATGAGTGCTGTCTACAAGCAACTGACTTGATTTCTACCGCCTAAATTTGTAAATTTCTGTATTTCAAGTCTCTGATTGGCTAATCCTCGTCCAATAGAATACCTTCATTTAACTAAAGCTTTTTCTGGTTGTTGATTGGCTATTTTATAAACTGTCACAAAAATTAGATTATTGCTTCCAAGAATTACAAGTAGTATTGTTACACTTTCAAATTCATTTTTGCCTCAAGGTTACCTCATTGTTAGCAACCTTTAAACTAATATTCTCACCGCTCCTACATTATTAAATTACGTAATACCTTCACATAACATTATTACTCATGTATACAACAATATAAACATATACAATGACTGTAATACACACTTTTTATATACGGTTACAAACACACATTTCTTTAAGGCGGGCTGTTATTGAATATATATATATATATATATATATATATATATTATATAATTAGGCTGAAATCATTTAAGTGTTAAAATTACTGCCTCACGTGCAGATGGCAGCTTCGACACGTGTCCACAGAGACCTTAGTGCCAGGCTATTGTACCTCTGCTTTTTTACGTGCCGGGCAGGTGGCAATAGGACGCCGTCCAGTCTACCTACTTTCACCATCTGTGAAAGCATTCGCTATTTCGCTATCACCCCATATTTTTATTTTTAGTATTGTTTTAGACTTAAGTTGGAACTTTGGGTGTCGTGATATTAAATATCCAATCCCGTATTTACCGAGGAAAATAAACGGGAAAAAAAGCAGTTGGATCGGTCGACCCACGGGATTTGAACCTGGAACATCCCGAATGCGGCCACAGACGTTAGACACCTTGAGTCATTCCGCTCGGTATTACTGAAATTGTGTCTGAACAGCTTGTCTTAATGGACTGGCGGCAGCCTACAACAACACAGGAATTCTAAAGCTTCTGAAAAATATGACAAATACTTAAATGACGGCGGTGATTATGTGGAGAAACAACGCAAGCGTCAATTTTGTAAGTGCCATGCTATTTTTAACAAAATATATTTTTTTAATTTATTAAATCCAAGCTGTCGTTACTTCCTGGATTACTCTCGTATATACAACTTGTAGGACTGCCGGGGGTTTATGAAATACATATACAGCATCCAACGTTATAATATACATTCTTTTTCACAACAATCCGGTTTGACACCAAACCATTTTCAGCTGTGTTCTCATCTGAAGAAACTCCTTGGTGCAAAAAATTTCAATCCAATTTTCTCTAAAGTTCTACAGGGTAGCGTACTCGGGCCGCTACCTTCTCTATACTTACAATTTTCCTATGCCGTTTTCACTATAAGCTGAAAGGAGAAGTAAACAAAACCACGTGACAAGACAGCACCTCATTGGCTGGTGGACAAACTACAGCTTTTCCCGCTCAGCATGTCGCCTCTTCCTCTACAAAAAACAGTTTGGTTCAGATGGTAACATTTTGTGCTTATTCTGGTGCAGAGAAATTTAAAACACTCATTATTGTAACAGTTAAATTTATGAAACTAAATGTGTTAGTTCAGATTCACCTATAACTAAATAAACCGTTATATCATAGGGTTTAAGAGGCTATGCGCAGGCGCTGCAATTCGTTTCCGGTTTCCGGCTGAGGATCTTCTGCCATTGTAGAAAACATAAACGAGGGAAATGGAAAGAAATCAATTGTGTTAAATGCTTTTAACAAATTCTGTGAAAAGTACCCACCTTTAATCGACAATGAATACGTTTGGCCATTGTTTAGCATAATTGAACTTCTTTGTTAGTGATGCAGAATTGATGCTCGGACAGCTTGTGTCGCGTTTGTTTTCTGTTGTGTTTTAACCTACAGTACTAATCGTTATTTAACTTGTTGACTCATAAAAGTTTAAAGCAAAAGTGGTATACTAATATTAGTCATTAAATGAATGATTTCAAAAGCCTAAAGTTAAGAACAGTTTAATCCAGTATCTTTAATCATAAATGTCGAACTGTTCAGGTACAGTTTTATTTGTCTATTCTTAGTATTATGTATTATAAGACAAAATATTTTGGATGTAAGGCAAAATATAGGAATAAGACATACAATGTTTAAAAGCTAATGATCCCCAAGCTGCGCAATATACTGTATTCGCATTCTGTCTGAAGCAATTTCCTCTCACGGGTCTTAGTTCCCATCATTCTCCACGTGGTGCTGCCTTGTGCTCGGCGGAGTGATACGTTTAAGTTTTGTTTACTTCTCCTTTCATCTTATAGTGAAAAAGGTATAGACATAAAGATCTTGCAGTAGCACAGTTTGCAGATGATACAACTGTGCTGTGTAAAAGTGATATTCCAACATGTTGCAACGAGCTTCAGGAATTTAGTAACATTAAAAGCTGGTGCAGTAAATGGAGAATAATCCTGAATTCTTGTAAGTCAAAACAGTTTTGTTTACCTATAAACACAATATTATATACCCACCGATAAATTTAGGATCATCACCCATACCAACATCGACCACAATCAAGTGTTTTGGATTGACACTTTACTCTAACCTCGCATGGAATTCGCATGTAACAGAAATATTGACTAAATGTCGAAACAAAATTCATCAAGAAAATTCACCACTTGCACTACGATATAAGCGCCTCATATACATCTCAGTAATTCGTATAATTTGGCAATATGGTTGTTCAATCTGGGGATCTGCTTCTGCCAGTCAGATTAGAAGGATTCAGACCATACAAAACAGGAGCCTACGACTGATGACAGGATCACCATAGTACTTGCGCAACGCAGTTCTGCGGGATGACTTAGGAATTCCGGAGGTAGACGTTCCTCCGCGTGAATTAGATACGACTTCAGAAAACATTCCAATATCAAAATCCCCTCATCCAGCAAACAGCGGACAATCTGCCACTTGACCAACGCTCAGAAGATTAAAACGAAAACGCCACACCGACTTAAGACTACAACTCAAATGAGCACATACTCAGATGTATCGTTGGATAAGTACCTGATCAGAAGTGTCATGTTATTTGTTTTTAACTAAAAGCTATGCACAGCTGCATTGTATTCAGTTTATACAATAAAGTTATCTCAATAACATTAAAAAAATCTGATGTGTTACATTCGCATGACTTTCTCTACTCTTGTACAAACTATTTTTACAAACGCTTATTTTCCACATGTTTCATGTTAATCTTATTGCTAATTTTCTTGTAGATGCAAGGGGAATTGATAGGCTTTAAGCGATAGTCAAATATTTTAAGCGCTGGTTGCTATGTGGAATATTCCATTCTCTTTGCATTACCAGGACAAAAAAAAATGAATAACGAATTTCCATTTGAGAAAAAGTATAAGTATTGGAAAATTTAAGGGAATAACAAGTAATATCTCGAAAATGGTTCACTCAACAACAAAAAATGTGTATGACATAAATTGTGTATTTTAACGCCATCTACATTTTCTGCGTAGTAAAATTTTGTCTATCTCTTATGGTTTACCAGTTATGCAAAAGTCGTTCACAATGAAGAATACTTTTGGAGACATTTCCAGAAAATTCGAGATATACATTTCATTTGTCATGAAAATATCTTAAACATATGATATTTTAATCAAAATCGTTAGAGCCATTTTTGAGAAAATTAAAATTTTCGAAAAATGTTCCATGTAAAGGGTAATCTGGGGTGGGGAGATTTTCTTGAAAACCTTCGTGTCGCATCTCTGGAAGATACTGAACCTAAATATCAAGTTTGGTGTTTATCCGACTGTTCGTTTTTTGGATTCAGGGGATCTCAAAACATATATTTCCGGTGAAATCTCGGTATCGAATTTTTGGGTGGAGAAAGTAGAGAAAGTAAAAATGATGGGTTATTACTTTAAAAGCACGCGTTGTACATTACTTGTCTAAAAGAGATGATTTTATAAAGTTATTGAATGGAATATAATAATTGTGATGTCCAAAAGCAAAATACTTTGTGACTATGTTCTTGTCACGTGTTGTATATTTAATAGCTTACGCAGCTTAATAAAGTGTAGTTATTCTGTAGCATAACATTACAAATTACTTTTCTCTGTTTTCTACAGTAATGTAATTCCATGTTACACTGATAAACGTTTGCGACACACACACAACGTGATGGATTACTCAGAATATTGTGTTGTGTGTGTGTAGCTTTATTGAGTCGACGACGGGCAGCTGTAGTGGCGCCGCCAGTGTGCGCCCTCTTGTACTAATGTTGTGTTCCACATGTGCAAATCATTCAGCGCTGAGACTTGCGTCACCGCCTTAGAATTATTGCCGTTTTTGTTGTTCGGTACATGGTTTATTTAGACTGGGTACTAAAGAATTTGTGTAATGACTAACATGTTAAAATAAGCATACCATTGCAGACAATGCTGTTTAGCCAATTCTGTCAACAAGTCTCCCAGGAAGACACAGCAACGCGCATGCGCAAAATTGGGAGCATGTGAGCAGTAGAACCAGGGAGGTATAATATGTAGTATTTTTATTTCTTCTAGCATGTACTTTGTAGGTAGAGGAAATATTGTATTTCACCCAAAATTCTGATACCGAGAGACTTCCTGAATAAATAAAAAATCTGTGTTACGCTCATATGACTTTCTCTACTCTTGTACAAACTATTTTTACAAACGCAAATTCTCTATATGCTTCGTGTTAATCAAAATGTTAATCTTATTGCTAATTTTCTTGTAGATGCAAGGGAAATTGCTAGGCTTTAAGCTATAGTCAAATATTTTAAGAGTTGGTTGCTATGTGGCACATTCCATTCTCTTTGCATGTCCAGGACATAAAAAAATGAATAACGAATTCCCATTTGAGAAAAAGTATAAGCATTGGAAAATTCAAACAAATAACAGCTTTTAGCGGTTATGTCTCTTTTAAATTTAATGCAACTATCTTTAATAGCTTTTGTGTTAATTGTATTTCACTTAAACTTTTTGGAAAAATAAAAACACTATCACTAACACACAAAACTGGCATACAGAATTTTTTCATGTTATGGTTGTTTCAGAAACCTTTTTTAAATCTTTAATTATAATTGTTGTAGGAATTTATCCTCAGGAGTAGTAAGTAATTAAAAATGTAGAAAAAAACCATATGCCACATTTTTATGCCTATTCTCTCCGAGTTTCTGCTGAAAATTTGAATAATATTGGTTTCTATAGCTACACCCTACTACGATGCAGCTACTCACTTCAAGAGAGAAACAATAAATCAGTGGTGGAATAGTTGGATACAGAACACCAATAGTAAACTTCACAATCTGCACCACACTTCTATTACGTAGTATCCAGTTAAAAACCCCAAACGTGGAGACTAAATTACAATAACCCACCTAGGAATTGGACACACCAGAATTACATACTTCTACCTGTTAAACAGAAGTCCTTCACCCGCCTGGAATGAGTGTCCAACAGCACTAACAGTAGAACATATTATACTGAGATATTTAAATCTTCAACAGCAGAGAAAAAAAATCTGATATACCAATAAACCTTCATACTGCATTCAATAATCCTTCTCACTGTCGAAATATTTTCAACCTCATTATAGCAATTGAATTATGTAACCATATTTTATCTAAAGAATTAAGAAATTCTTTTTGTTAATCTAAAATTATTTTTACTTTCTCTACTACGTATAGTAAGTAGGGGAAGTATTGTATTCCACCCAAAAATTCGATACCGAGATTTCACCTGAAATACATGTTTTGAGATCCCCTGAATGCAAAAAAAGCATTTTTGGAAACATGTCCCTGTGTGTGTCTGTGTGTATGTCTGTATGTCTGTTGTTCTGTGTGTCTGTGTATCTGTGAACAGCATAACTCAGAAACGAACAGTCGGATAAACACCAAACTTGGTATTTAGGTTCAGTATCTTCCAGAAATACGACACGAAGGTTTTCAAGAAAATCTCCCCATCCCAGATTACCCTTTACATGGAATATTTTTCGAAAATTTTAATTTTCTCAAAAATGGCTCATAAGATTTTGGTTAAAATATCATATGCTTAAGATATTTTCATGACAAATAAAATGTATATCTTGAATTTTCTGGGAATGTCTCCAAAAGCATTCTTCATTGTGAACGACGTTTGCATAACTGGTAAACCATAAGAGATAGACAAAATGTTACTACACAAAAAATGTAGATCGCGTTAAAATACACAGTCTATGTCATATACAGTTTTTCTGTTGAGTGAACCATTTTTGAGATATTGCTTGTTATTCCCTTAATTTTCAATACTTATTTTCTCAAATGGGAATTCGTTATTCATTTATTTGTCTTGGATATGCAAAGAGTATTAATCTGTGGCAAAGGGAATAGTGCTGCACCTAGCAACCAGATATTAAGAGATATGTATGTGCTTAAAGGCTACTGTATTTCTATATTGCTCTTGTAAATATATATTCCCCTTACATCTACAAGAAAATTAGCAATAAGATAGACTCTGCAAATGTTTATCTCGATTAACATGAAGTAGATGGATAATAAGCGTTTGTATAAATAGTTTGTACAAGAGTAGAGAAAGTCATGTGAGTGTAACACATCAGATTATTTTTGTCCTGGTAATGTAAAGAAAATGGAATATCCACATAGGAACCAGCTCTTAAAAGATTTGACTATCGCTTAAAGCCTACCAACTCCCGTTGCATCTACCAGAAAATTAGCAATAAGATTAACATCTCGATATCTCAATTAAAATGAACCATATGGAGAATAAGCGTTTATAAAAATAGTTTGTACAAGAGTACAGAAAGCCATGTGAGCGTAACACATTAGATAATTTTTTATTCTATTTTATTATACGTCGCTTTAACTGCTTGATCTTATCGCGACAGATCTGTTGGTGGATATCTCTTAAAACGATATGTGGTGGACAGTTAGCCTTCTAGGTCTCATTCCTGTAACCCCTGCTTCATTCTGTGCAGATGTCCGTCCAGTCTAACCGCCGCCCTCACACAGAAAGGCGGACAGATAGCCTTCAAGGTCTTATCCCTGTAAACCCCTGCTTCATGCCGTGCAAATGGCATTAGGGTACCTTCCAGTCTTACTGCTTACATTGTCTGTGGATAGATGGCATAGCATTCGCTAATACCGCTTATTTTTCTAAAGTTATTGTAATGTTCATTGTGTATTAGGTGGCGCCGTGGCCGAGTGATTAGACTGCTCGCCTCCCCCCAAGGCGGACCGTGTTCAATCCCAGGGACCTGCATGTGGGATTTGTGGTGGACGAAGCGGCATCTGGGCGGGTTTTCTCCGGGTTCTCCGGTTTCCCCCGCCACTCATTCCACCAACTGCTCCATCATCACCTCTCCTTTCATCCATTTCACCAACATTTCGCTTCATCCAGTTCCTTCATCCCATACCAGGCATCGGGTTGATCACCCATCCTGGATGTTCTGCCTGATCCATGAGTGTCTGCTCTTCGACGGGCCTCTGGCCCCAGGCACCCGCCTGTAAGCCCTGGGGGGTGTAAGTCATACATAAGAGGAGGTTAAACAGATAATGAATGAATCATTGTGTATTAATTGTTTTCTTGTAAACTCTTTATGTTCAATGTGTAGTAACTGTAATTGTAAGACTATCGTTATTTTCAATGTGAATTGTTATGTTCTGATAAAATCATGGTAAGAAATGTGTATAAAATCGTTCTACTGAACCTAAATCGGTCGCGATTAGACCAAAATGGTTAAAGCGATCTTAAACAAATAAATAAAAATAAAGATTGGTTTCAATTTACATTGTATGGAACATTTTAATGCCTAAAACCGCAAGTGAAATTAAAGTTTAGTAAACGTATGAAAGTAAATACAGGCCATTAGACAGTGTGCTTTTGGGTATTTTAGGGTCACATGTTAGAGCTTTAAAGGGCTCGAGAGCAAACGACATAGCTGTAACTGAAACTGAGGGTTCAAGGTATTTTTGGGCATAAAAACTAATTTTTTTAATTTTTTGAAAATGGTGATCAAATTTCATCTTAAACGGAACTATCTCTGAAGTTGTTTAATGTCACGATGTGTAAGAAAGCTTAGAAGTTACACTCTCAAGTGTTTCAATAGCTTGTAGATTGTTAAAGGGTTTAGGAACAGCCTGTGGCATCTACCTGGCGGTAGTAAGCAGGGAGACGCCAAATCGATCTCTTTGTGGAAGATTATTAAAGCAGGAGTTTTGAAATTCCTGGGCAATGGAATGGAATGTCTGTTCCTTTAACTCGATTTCCTTCCATTCACTTTGATGAGAGAACTCTCTTTGTTACTGCTGCCTGTAACAACTGCAACGTTAGAGCGAGATTCCCCGGGGAGAGTGTTTTTAAAAAATCACTAAAGTTGATTTTCTCTCAGCCATGCCTTCCAGCATGGAAAAGATTTTGTTTCCTGCTGCGTTCTTATGACTGAAGATCTAGCTTTATAATTCCATTTCTAGAAGACGAATTTCATAAAGTCAGTGACGTAGCGATCTACAGGGTAAACAGCAAAACTGCGACGGAAGTATCTTGTTTCCTGTCTTTTGGAGTACTGCTTTGTAACAAATGTTTTATATGGATACAAAAGAAAGGTTCATATATGAGGGGCATTCAAATGAAACCTGGTCAGTGCATCTAACTTTGCATTACACGTAAGGTGGCACCAGGTAACTGCGTGTGGCACCATCTATTGGTAGAACCACTGCAGCGTGCGCAACGTTTGACGTTGCATAGCGACAGTGTGGTTTCACGCCGAAGAGAAGGTGGTCACACAAGTTATCGTCCACTACTGAACATGAAGGCGAGTAAGCAGGAACAACGAGGACTGATTCGATTTTGGCGGCGGAGGGAGTTATAGGCCGTGAAATGTATCTACGGATGAATTCTATGTACGGTGAGTACAGTCTGTGTCGTTCAAGTGTGGTGGAATGGTGCAAAAGATTCCTTGAGGGGCGCGAGTTACTGGAAGACGATGCTCGTCCTGGACAGGCTCATCGCGTCAGCACACCTGAAATGATTGCGGAAGTGAATGCTTTAGTCTTGGGCATCCACAGAATCTCCGTGAACTACATCCTTCTGTTACTGGGTATTAGCGTGGGCAGTCATTCACACCATAATCATCAACACTTGAAATTTCGAAAAGTTTGTGCGCAGTGGGTTCTCCATCAACTGACCGACGAACAGCGCAATACTCGAATGTCGCTGTCTTTTAGTCATCTGCAACGTTATCATGAGGAGGAATACGGCTTTCTGTCGCAAATTGTCACTGGTGACGTAACATGGTGTCACCATTTTGAACCGGAAAGCAAGCGTCAGAGCAAGCAGTGGAAACATGCGACTTCACCACCTCCAAAGAAATCAAAGCCTGTGCGCACCAGTTCTGGTAAGGCCATGATGTCCTTTTTTGACCACAAGGGCCCACTGCTTGTCGAGTTCCTGGAACCACCATCAATGCCCAGCGTTATCAAGCCACTTTACAGAACCTTAGACGAGCCATCAAGTCGAAACGCCCAGGCATGTTGTCCAATGGCGTTACTCTCCTGCATGATAATGCCCGACCACACACTGCCAATGCGGTGAAGACGACATTGCAGCAGTTTCGATGGGAAACGCTCGAACATCCACCGTACAGTCCAGACCTTTCACCGTGTGACTTTCATGTTTATGGACTTCAAAAACAAGCTATTCGTGGACATCGATTCACAACGGACGACGAAGAATGTGAATGGGTCCAGGCCTGGATCCGACAGCAGCCTACTAGCTTCTTCAAAGATGGAATGACCGGCTAGTGTCGCAATGTGATAAATGTGCCAACAGTTTTGGCGACTATTTTTGAGTTTATAAAATCGTTACCGTTACTTTACACAACTGACCGGGTTTGATTTGAATGACGTAGGGCCGTGCGAGTTGGCTCTGCGGTAAGTGTGAAGCTCGTAATTGCGAGTTTCTGGGTTCGATTCCCGTCGTCGCCTACCCTAACCTTAGTTTTTCGTAATTTTTCCTGGTCAGTAGGTGAATGATGGTGTGTTTCTAATCTACCACGATTTCCTTTCCATCTTTTTCCTTCCAATCTGTGTCTTTATCTTCTTTCAGGTATGCTTCTAGGTTTCGAGGCGTTTGGCAGAGCCGCGGTGGCTCCAGGAGTGGGACAAATCTTCTAACCTGAACTATTAGGGACTCCCGCGCGTCTCTTTAGTCTGTGTGCCTCTGTAAAACGCCATGTGTAAAACGCGTTCATTAAAATGTTTCGGAAGTGAACAGTTGGGTTTAAAACATACGATCGGCAATAAAATTTGTAACAGGATCACTTCCAATAAATTAAACTAAATGATTATTGAAATGATATTTCATTGTTCATTTTTTGGATGTACAAAGTATAATGGCAAATAAATCATTCTTTAAAATTCCTCTGAATCTTTTTGCTTGTGCTACTCTGAGAAAGTCCATGCACAACGTTTTTAAATCGATATGCTTTACTTCTGGAACATTTGAAACTTTGCCGAAGTTTGTGTCCTTATATTGTCATTCACAGCAGGCCCCATGTTCGTTCCATGTTTGTAGAATGACTGAAATTTACTTTCCCAGGGCGAATCAAGTCATGATCGTTAGATCCTGACCCATATTTACCAGCCGTGCATGCATGGGGTGACATAGCAGGAATGAATGCGATCATGCGCAGCATCATGGCCTATGCCTTAAAGAATACCAAACGCATACCATACCAAGCGCGATGGCTCCCGGGATCATAAGAAACTTGCATTCGAGAAGTCGCGTGTTCGATTCCCGTTGGGCTAACCACGCTGATTATTATTTTTTTCTGGTTTTCCCTGGTTGGTAAGCGATTGTTAGGAAGTATTATATAATGCCACGTATTTTTTGTCTCCATTTCCTGGTATTTCATTTCCTTAACATGTTTCGGTTTGACGGATCAGGCGAGTGGAGTATGCCGGTGGAGTTTGCTTTGTAGAACCCTCTGCCTAGTTCGGTATGGGACCGAACCTCAGAGATATTTTTGGGGAGAGGTAGGCTCTGGAAGGGGGGGTTCTGCCGACGCCAGGGTGTTGATCTGGAGACATTAGGTACCCCACCTATATCCTTACCATGCTAGTCTCTTGTTCCTGAGGTCGCGGGTTCAAACCCGGCGGAGGGCGATGAATTTATTTCTGGAGTAAAAATCCTTAGCTTGGCTTCCTTCGGAAGGGAAGTAAAGCCGATGGTCCCGTGTCATAGATTTACGGCACGTAAAATAATCTCAGGCCTAATAAAAGGCCTCTGTGCAAAATTCCCTGTCTTTCATGCTTAAAATAGAATGGGACGCTAAGAACCACAACAGTTAAAGAGCGTCCATAAATAAAACCCACTCCTTCACTGAACCCTAGCGCGAACGAATACTTATATTCGCATACCAGCTTGCAGACCTACGACTGTGAGTGTTTTATAGATGTAAATGAAACCACGATTGTGAGGCAGTACTTTAATACCTGAATAATTTTAATTGTATTTTTATAATAAGTAAATTCAATAACAGCCCGCCTTGATACAATATTTATGTAATAATTATTTAAAATATATGTAACAGTAATTGCAAATACTTATATTATTGTAAACATGTAAATAATGTTATGTGAATACATTACATACTTTAATAATGTAAGAGCTGTGAGAATAATAAGTTAAGTTGCTAACAGTGAGGAAATAATGAGATAACCTTGTAGCAATAATGAGTTTGAGAGTTTGAAAGCTACTAGTCATGATTAGAGCAACGATAATGTAATTTCAGTAACAGTTTAAAATTAGCCAATCAACAGCAAAGAAAAGCTTTAAGTAAATTACAGATATTCTATTGGACTACAATTAGCCAATCAGAGATTTGAAATACCGAAGCTTACAGGTTTAACGGTTGAAACATGTTCAGTTGCTGGCAAACCTTGGTAGTGACCAGATGGAAGATGTGTTCTCTACAGAAATATTACGTGTGAATCGTAAAATATGTATACGCGCTAAGTGAAAGTATTAATGAATCTCACAGCTCTTAAAAAGTGTAGTGCTTTATTAAATTGTGCAAATGATAAATAAAAGAAGTGAATTTAAAAAACAAACTTAAAAATCTGTGTAAGTCTACATTCTTTTTGCACCACGTCCTGCCCAAGAAATACATGACTCTACAAACATTACTGACGCAGCCGAGGCAAATTCAAACATAAATAATATATAGAAGCAATTTTAATAACAAAGTTAAATATTATAGTGTAAAACTTGGAGTGTAACAACAAAAACACATCTTTAAATCAGCTTCTCATACGAGCAGAATATTGCGTAACAACAGTAACTATTACGTAATCAACAAATTCAAACCGACGCCCAAGCGTGTTGCAAACTTCCTAAACAAAGTAAACTTCAAGAACAATACTTCTTCAAGTTAGGCTTCCAATGCATGAAGCTTAATAAATTACGTAAAAATAAATTACATAAACAACACATCTACTTCAAGTTGGCACCCATACGTGGGGCAGTTAAACTAAAACATCAATTGTCATAAACTTACTTCAGACTTGACCTATACGTAATTTAAAGCGAAATTAGTGTTTAAGCATATAAATTTGCTTTTCGTAAGCTTTGTGCGATACTGTCTTACCTGGCACTACACGGATGCTTTAAGTAAGGGGTTGAAAATAAGGATACCAATAATTTGTGAAAATCGTAAGCAGCTTATAATTTGCGTTTGTAGTTGGTTTCAGGAGAAATGAATGTAGCGTAGTAACGTTGTTATTGAGTAATAGTTATTTTTTTATCTTAGGGTGTAGTAGGTAATAAATTTAAGTAAGTTTATTATGTTTCAGAAATTTATTTGTAGCTTTTGTTAAATAACCCAATATACGAGGGGCGTCCAATAAGTAAGTTTCCCTATTTTATAAAAAACGTTACACACAGTTGATCATGTTGAATTAATTTTATTTATATTGCACAATTTTTCTGTTACTTTTCTACATAGTCAACATGTTTTCCAAGCATTTTGTGGACATAACATAAGATTTTTCAAGCCAGTGTTGTACCAGGTCGGGTCCTGTGCTCGCAACCAGCTGTTCACTAATTTGACTTCATCATCTGTGTTAAAAGTGCTTACCTTTGAGTTGGAGGAACATGTGAAATCACTTGGGGCAAGCTCCGGTGAATACGGAGGATACGAGATCTTTTCCTAAGTGATTTTCACATTGTTCCTCTGACTCGAATGTCATCTTGGAGGTAAGCACTTTAACACCGTGACGAAGATCAATCAGAAGTAAACAGCTGGTTACGAGTACAGGACCCGACCTGGTACAACACTGGCCTGAAAAAAACATGTGTCACGTCCCCAAAAATGCTTGGGGAAACATGTTTATTATGTAGAAAATTAACATAAGGATTGTAAAACATAAATAAAATTAATTCAACATGATCAATTTTGTGTGATGTAATTACGACGTAATTGAAAGTCTGTTCCGCACGATGTAATAATTAAGTTAAGTGCATCAGCACGTCTGCTTCTTATGAAAGGATTGAGAGAAGTATTGAAAATTTTCGTATCTACTGAATTTTTTATTACGTTGCTGTAGCAATGAGTAATCAAGTTGGTGGCTTGATTATTCTCCTAGGAGGCCAGACAAAACAAATGTGGTTTCCGTAGCATGTAACTTGTGTATTAATGAAGGCCGTGATAATTTCTTTGATTTAGAATAAAGCATAACCTAAAGTCAACATAGTTCTCATAAAAGTGACTCACAATACACTCAATTTTCGACAATCCTAGAAAAAGATCTGATATGAGAATTTTACATAACTATCTCTATTGTTTATTAGTGGGTATACGAAATATTTTTCTATCTACTACATTTTAATCCAAATAAACCTTTATAGAAATACCTACATTACACATTTCGTTAAGATACAAAGAGAACAGTGATAGTCAAATGTTTAAGAACTGGACGCTATATGCTGGCCTTAAAATTCCATACTGTTTCCACGCAATTGCCAGTGTTGAAGACTTTAAGAGAATAAACAAGAAATAAACAATTCGAACGTTTAATAACGAATATCTCAGAAACGGCTTATGACATAAAAAACATATTTTAAACAAATTGTGTGTTTTAAAGAGATCTACATTTTTTGTGTAGTACGTTTTCGCCACTTGCTTAACGTTTACCAGTTATACAAGAGTATACAACATTCCAAATGAAGAGGACTTCATAGGCCATTCTCAGAAAATTCAAGATATACATTTTATTTGTCATGTAAATGTACTTCATATGTGGTATTTGATAAAAATTGCTAGAGCCATTTTTTAGAAAATTAAAAATTTCGAAAAATTTTCAATTTAAAGGGAGATGGGGTTTGGGGATTTTGTTTAAAATCGTTGTGTCGCATCCTTGAAAGATATTGAACCCTGAAGTAAATTATTTTTACAAAGTTTTAGCACCACGCTTTGGGCGTCAATTTGAAGAAGGTGTTTTGCTTCTACGTATGGAAAGTCAGTTTGAAGAAGATGTATTGTAGTTCAACTGTTGGGGAGCCGAACTTGAAGTAGTTGCAAGCACACGTATGGTACCCGGTAGCCTTCGTCCCAAATTTAAATATATTAACTTTGTAATTTGACTGTTTCCTTAAATATTATATATTTATGTTTGCCTCGGCTGCGTCAGTATTATTGTTAGAGACATGAATGTCTTGGCAGGGTTGTGGTGCGGCTAAGAATGTAGGCTTACACAGATTATCATTTTACTTCACTCCTTTCATTAATGCTTGACACGTTTTAAATAACACTTCACTGATATAGAGAGAGAGAGAGAGAGAGAGAGAGAGCTGTGAGATGTTTTTATTAAATACTTGCTCTTTTTAATACGCAAACCATTTTTGTCTCACACAAAATACGTATTAATTTTCTCGAGGACGCACCTTGCATGTGGTTAGCAACACTGTCTGCTAGTAACTGACTTCTTTATTTGCAAATGTTTCTCCTTTTGTTTCTGATTGGCTAATCCTAGTCCAATAGAATACCTTCATTTAACTAAAGCTTTTTCTGGTTGTTGATTGGCTATTTTATAAACTGTCACTAAAATTACTTTATTGCTTCTTAGAATCACAAGTAACATTATTAAACTCTCAAACTCATTATTGCCTCAAGGTTACCTCATTGTTAGCAACTTTTGACCTATTTCTCAGAGCTCCTACATTATTAAATATTCATATAACATTATTGAACATGTATACAATAATATAAGCATATGCAATGACTGTTACATACATTTTTATATATTGTTACATACGCATATTGCTTCAAGGCGGGCTGTTATTGAATTTACATATTATATAATTAGACTGAAATTATTTATGTGTTAAAAATACTGCCTCAACCCAAATACCGAGTTTGGTATTTATACGACTTTACGTTTTTGAGTTATGGTGTTCACAGACACACGCACGGACATGTTTCCAAAAATTCTATATTTGGATTCAGGGGGCCTCAAAACATGCATTTCCGGTGAAATCTCGGTATAGAATTTTTGGATGAAATGTAATACTGCCCCTAGTTACTGTACGTAGTAGAGAAAGTAAAAATGGGCTGAACAAAAACTGCAACATATTTAACGTCAACTAATTTTACAGATTATACGAGGATACCGCACAATTTCAAATTATGCAGCCTTAATCATAGCCGGAATACCTCCTTTACACTTAACTGTTATCTCTCTTGTGTCAAGAAAGGAATTAAAGTATTAAATCAACATCTTAGTCTTCAAGTGGAAAATCATGCAAACTTCTTAGAGATGGGCCACCCAAATTATTTCTCAAAAATCAACATTCGCTATCCATCGCTATTACCCAACAACGTTTGCGATGTATTCAGAGGGTTCCCAAACTGTAAGATATGTAGGTGATTTGGTAGAATGTGCATTTGTTGTATACTCCAGCAACAATTAAATACATTCTGATAGATATAAGTTAACTCCTTTATGTTCCATATTCTAGCATTATTAATTTTATTGTCATTACCACGCCAAAGGGAGAGATCTGTTTGAAAGTGTCTGGTATGACGTCAGCCCTGTCTGGCTTTGGCTAGATATGGTTGGTGGGGGGAAAGATAGTGTCACTCGAGTGAAAGTTGTCGTTGCAACCAGACGCGTGTGTGGCCGGTCTTCGGTTTGTGGCATCTCCCTCCGTCCTGTTTCCTTTATTAATTATGTAGAGTCGCCAAATGTTTTTGTGAATAAATCCCAGATAATGTGTGTTATGTAATCTTTCAATGTAATATAAAAACCCCGTTGTAGAAGGACATTTATTTCTACAACGCTTAGTTTTGAAGATGATGTACAGTCTCCACTTAAATGTCCCACCCTGTATAAGCTGTCAACACACAACATCTGGTGTTCACCTAGAAATTGTACATTTGTACAAGTTCTCCATATAAACTATACTTAATTTGGTATGGATTCGAACCACAATTAAAATTAGTTGACATGTTTTATTACAACCCTTATTAATAAAATTTGGACTCTCGACATTCCTACGTTCTAATGGACAAACACTAAAACTCGTCTACAATAGCAAATGTGTCTAAAACGTTTCTGCGTAATAGTAAATTCAAACCCGCTCACGCTGGTGGCAGAAACATTAATTACTATAGATCCTTCCGAGGACTCCTTATTGCGAAACTATCTATTCGAAATACAGCGAATGTTAATTGTGATTTTCCCACGACGCACATAATGGTAACAACTTATCTCGTATCGCCTTTTATAAATGACAGAAACAAACTCAGCGGTTTAGATTACCTCCTCCTAGTTCGCATGTTGCTGGTTGCTTACAAAGCAGGCCACATGTTCTGTCTTAGTTTACTGTCTCATGTTAGAGCATTGCACGTTACTATCAAGAACTACTAAATCTCCCCCTACAGAATTCGTTACATAAAAGTGCTTCCGCTAGGTGGCTTCTGAGTCTAGGCACTGTGTTTGTGAGCTCCCGTATTTTTACTTATATTTTCTTAAAACTTTCATCTCTCAGTAGTTAAGCTTTTAGGAGTGTAGTCGAGTTTAAATTGCAGCTGCTTTCACATAAGAATATATTTTTATTATACATTGTAGTGTAAAAAAAAACAAATAATACCATGTGTTAATATCAGCTGTTTACGTCCGCCATATTGAATTGATCTGTTTGTGTTTGTATAGCCTATTTTTTCGTGTTTTCTGTCTTTGGACGATTAGTGACTTGTGTTTGTGCTTAATTAGGAAATTACTTAGTGCATTACTAGTGGTTTAAAAGGTGAAATTAGTGCTTGGTGTATTACCAGTAGTTTAAGAAGTGAAATAAGTGTTTTGGTGCGTTACTAGTGGTTTAAGTAAGGTAGACGTGTGTTAGATTATCTTTTTGTAATTGTATGTGATTTCTGTGCGTGTGTGTGTGTGTGTTGTAGAGTAACTTATTAAGATATAAAGCTGTAGGCGTATTATAAATTGGTATAACTGTAGTAAACATTGTAGTCGTAACATAAGTGCTTGCAGATTGTACTAATCTTCTGACGGTGTTAGTTTAGCTTTATTGTGTCTGTCAGTGCAGTGTGCTAATAATGAGTGGTAAATCTTGTGATCTTAGTGGTAATTGTGGTGCTTGTCGCCGGAAGGTTAGCCAGGGTGTTTTCCGTGCAGGATGTAAGTTTTGGTTTCACTGGGCGTGAGCGAACATTGTTAGTGAGAATGTGAGTAATTGTGCGGAGTGGTTTTGTGAACTTTGTAAGTATAAGGCACTGGTCAGAAAGCACGAGGAAACCATTTCCAACCTGAGAAAAGAACTAGAATTTTTCAAAAAAGAAACTAGAAGCACTGTTTCGGCTTCAAATACTTTGGCTAATAACTTTCAGGACTTCAGGATGGTTTCTAAGAAGAATCTCAGGAGGAAAAGGCGTTTCTCTGCAGATGATCAACATCTTGTCCAACTGAGCAACAGATTCAGTGTTCTTGAAACGCTGAATGTTGATCAGGCCACAAATCCCCAAGAGCAGGTCTTAGATGAATCTGTAAATCACACAAAAAGCAAGGTCTTGTTGCTTGGGAGTAGTCTTGGGAGGGGCATAGCATCCCTGCTCAAACGGGACTTGGGGTGTGATTATGATGTAGTAGGCATAGTTAAACCCAGTGCTGCGCTCTCTGATGTCACTGAAGACCTGGTAAAGCTAACTGCAGGTTTTACCAAGAGGGATCATGTAGTGATAGTGGGTGGGCCAGGGAATAGCCTGGATAGAAATAGTAGTTATATTATTGAAAAGGATCTGTGTGACATCAGTGAGACCAGCAGCCATACTAATGTGAAGGTAGTGGGTCTTTTACATAGGCATGACAAGCCTCAGCTTCATTGGAGGGTGAGGGATATGAATCTGAGACTTGAGCGTGCCTTGTTAAGTCCTGCTGCATCTCACATGTGTATGATAGATGTCGACGGTATAGGCAGGAATGGTTATACCTCTCATGGCCTACACCTAAATTCTAGAGGCAAAGAGAAGCTTTCTCTTCTTATTGCTGACAGAATTAAGGGTAAAATTCCTGTTGTCACTAGTAGGAGGTCTTTTTTAGGTTAAATATGTCCCATAGTCAACATAATCATCGACACTTAAAGCAAATTGAGATAACCATCCAAAATACCTCTGTATCCACAAGTAACTATAGAAATAATGCTTCTGACATCAATAGTAATAATGATAATAATAAAAATAAAAACTGCCTGTCTGTATTTCATCAGAATATAAGAGGCTTAAGAAACAAAGTAGATGAACTTACTATTAGTCTTAATACTGAAAACTCACTGCCACACATTTTGTGTTTATCCGAACACCACTGGACACAACAGGAATTTCAGCCAATTTTACTGCATGGGTACTCTTTAGCAGCAGAGTTTTCAAGAAAAATATTACATAAAGGTGGGGTTTGTATATATGTCAGAAATGATGTGACTTATAAAGTTTTGGACTTATCCAAGTTTTGTAGTGAACAAAACCTTGAACTCTGTGCAGTTCAGCTAAATGAAGGTAAATTGAATTTAACTATAGTAGCCCTTTATCGATCTCCCTTAGGCAATTTTGAAATATTCAGAAAGCAACTTGAACATCTTCTAAAATTTTTATTCAAACCAAAAAGAGAATTAATCATATGTGGTGATATAAATGTTGATTATTTGAAACCTAGTCCTCAAAGGGAACAACTCAGCACTTTACTTACAACATACCACATGACACATACAGTAAACTTTCCAACAAGAATCCAAAACAGCTCCTCTACAGCTATAGATAATATATTTGTAAACTCAGATAGCATTAATTTTTGCAATGTCTCATCAAAATCTAATGGCCTGTCGGATCACGATGCACAAGTTCTACACATTAAAAAGTTAAATTTAAAATCCAAACCTAAATATACTTATCAGAAATCTAGGGAAATAAATGAAAATACTCTGAGTGAGTTTAGCAAAATACTTGAACTTGAGTCATGGAATCAAACTTACCAAACGAATGGAACCAATAATAAATATAACATCTTTCTTCAGTGTTTCAAAACCCACTTTGAAGCTTGCTTCCCGGTCAAGTTAAACAAAATATCTAACTTCAAAAGAGAGAACGCCTGGATCACTTTAGGAATTAGGACGTCATGTAGACGTAAAAGAGAATTATATGAGCAAATAAGAATTAGTAATAATATAGATTTAAAATACTACTTCAAAAAATATTGTAAGCTTCTAAAGAAGGTAATAAAAGCGGCTAGAATATTGCATTACAATAAACAGATTCAACTCTCTGACAATAAAATAAAAACTACTTGGAATATAATAAAAAGAGAAGCCGGTAAATCCTCATTACAAAATGACTTAATAACACTAAACCTTGATAATCAAGAAATTAGTAAACCTCATGAAGTTGCAGAAATATTTAACAAATTCTTTTTGGATGTAACAAACAAAATGAGTATTAATTTTGGAAGTAAAGAGGCAGCTTTGGAATTTCTAAAATCAAATTTCACTAATGAAGTGCCTGAATTTAAAGTTAGCCTGACAACGCCTTCTGAAATAAACAAAATTATTAACTCTTTCAAAACAAAAAACTCTTCTGGTTATGATGAAATAACAATAAAAGTCTTAAAATCATGCTAATCTCAAATTTCCACTCCCCTTAGTTATTTGTGCAATGAGTCACTAAGGTCAGGAATTTTCCCTGACAGAATGAAATTTTCCATTGTTAAACCACTTTTCAAAAAAGGCAAACGCAATAATGTTTCAAATTATAGACCAATATCTCTCTTGCCAATTTTCTCAAAGGTTCTTGAAAAGGTGATGTTTAATAGACTTTATAAATACCTTGAATGTAACAACATACTTGTCAGGGATCAGTTCGGGTTCAGAAACGGAATGTCGACCAATAATGCAACTTATAAACTTACTCATGAAGTGTTAACTGCATTAAACAAAAAAATGCATGTAGGTGGGATTTTTTGTGACTTAGCAAAGGCATTTGACTGTGTTAATCATGATATTCTGATAGCAAAGTTGAAATTCTATGGACTAAAAAATGAAACTCTAAGTTGGTTTGTATCATATCTAAATGAAAGAAAACAAAGTGTTGAAGTTGTCAATGATATTGAATTTGGAAAACAGACATCAAAATGGAAAACAGTAACACATGGAGTGCCCCAAGGTTCAGTCCTAGGACCTTTATTATTTTTGATCTATATAAATGACCTATCACTTTATATAAAGGATATTGCAAGTATAATTCTGTTTGCTGATGACTCGAGTGTTCTGGTGACTAGTAAAAACTTGAATGAGTGTGTAATTAAATTGAATTATGTTTTGAACTGTATGTCACACTGGTTTAAAGCTAACAAATTATCTGTAAATTTAGACAAAACAAAAGTTGTTAAATTTATAACCCATCGATCACTACACACTCCAATAGAAATTGGGATTAATGACATGTCACTAGAACAAATAGACAACATTAAATTTCTGGGCCTCCAAGTAGACAGATATTTAGATTGGAAAGTTCACATTAGGTATATCATACCCAAACTCAGTTCTGCATGTTATGCTATCCGAGCATTGGTAAATGTCAGTTCTATAGATACACTTAAATTAGTATACTATGCATATTTTAACTCTATCATTGAATATGGAATACTATTTTGGGGAAATTCGGTAGAAAGTCAACGAATATTCCTCATGCAAAAGAAGGTTATTAGAATCATTTCCAGCACTCATAGCAGACACTCTTGCAAACATCTTTTTAGAAGACTAAAGTTATTAGCCCTACCTTGCATGTATATATTTTCAATCTTAAAATTCTATGTATGCAATCGAACCACATTTATTACAAACATGGAAATTCATGAGATAAACACTAGACAAAAGGGTAACATCCATCGTCCCAGTACAAAGCTTTCTTGCTTCCAGAAAGGTGTATATTATGAGACCATAAAAATATTTAATACTCTCCCTAATGATCTTAAGAGAAAAGTTGACAACTTCAATGTCTTTAAAACTGCTGTTAAAGAGTACCTATGCTCAAAAGCATATTATTCTGTACAAGATTATCTTAATGACAAATTATCCTACTGATAATACTTATATAGCTCTGTAAGTAGTATTAGTAAATATTAATGACAATTGCCAGTCATATTTGAAATCTGCTCTAGAATTAATGAAGCTATTTAAATGTATGTATATTAAGAACTGACAGTAAATGCTATGCATTACACATCAAATAGAACAAAATGATCAGACTAACAAAGGTAAAATCCTAGTGAATGTTAAAATAACTTCTTGCCTATACGTATGTTAACCTTATAACAGTAAGGAGGTATACAACTCTGTAATAAATTACACTTGATTTGTTTCATTTTGTATATAATATGTCCTTATTTTATTTTAAATGTTCTGTATACTATGTAATATTTATGTATATATGTAACTTTATTGTACATTTCCTTAACACGCATATAGTATTTGTATTTTATTTCAAATGTTCCATATTCTATGTAATATTTATGTTTATATATAATTTTTGTACATTTCCTTGACTTGTTCTATGTTCACAAGTCTTTATGGCTGCTAGTGAACTCACAGAATACAATCTAATCTAATCTAATCTAATCTAGTGCTTAGATTGTAATGAGTTTGTAATGTAAGCATCTCTAAGTTTTCCAAGTTAAAACAAAATCTTGTGTTACGTTCACATGCCTTTCTCTACCTTCCATCGCTTGTTAGTGCTTATACCTACAAATTTTTCTTACGAAAGCTTATTTTCCTAACTGCATCATTTTAATCGAGACGAAATACGCAATGCACTTTATTTGTCATGTAAGTATCTTTAATATATGGTATTTTAGTCAATATATTAGACCATTTTTCAGAAAAAAAATGTTGATAAATGGTCCATGTAAAGATTGGAAACGGAGAATTTTCTTGAAATATTCGTCTCGCATTTTTGGAGCTACTGAACCGAAAGACAAAGTTTAGTATTTATTTGACTTTTCGTTTTTGAGTTATGCTTTTCACAGCGAGGCAGTATTTTTATCACTTAAATGATATCATTCTAATTATATAATATAAAATATAATAACAGCCCGCCTTAAAAGCAATATGTGTATGTAATAATATCTAAAATGTATGTAACAGTCATTGTATTAATGTTTATATTATTATGTACATGTGTAATAATGTTATGTGAATGTATTATGTAATTTAACAATGTAGGAGCTGTGAGAATAGAAGCCGAAAGTTGCTAACAATGAGGTAACAATGAGGTAACCTTGCGGAAATAATAAATTAGAAAGTTTAATAATGCTACTAGTAATTCTTGGAACAATAATGTAATATTTAAAACAGTTTATAAATAGACAATCAAAAACTAGAAAAGCTGAAAGTTAAATAAAAGTATTCTATTGGAGTAGGATAAGCCAATCAGAGATTTGAAATAGAGAAATTTACAAATTTAAGCGGTAAACGCCAAACACTGCTATGCAGCGTACCTGAGCACTTCGATACGGTACAGGTTAAGTGTGAGACATAAAACTTCATTACGGTGAGAATAAAATAAAGTTTACGTAATAAAAAGTGCAATTAATAAATAATCTCACAGCTCTACAGTATGATATATCAGTGAAGTGTTATTTAATCGTTTGAAAGATTAATAAAAAGGAGTGAGGTAAAAAATAATAATTTATATAAGCGTTTATTCTTTAGCCACACCACCCCCTGCTAAGAGATACGTGTTTCTGCAAATTACTACTGATGCAGCCGAGGCATACATTCATAATATTTAAATAAACATTAAAAATACAAAGTTGATTTTTAAACGTGGGGGCGAAGGCCACCGGAAAGTTAACGTGGGGCGAAGGCCACCGGAAAGTTTATATCGTACGTGGGGCGAACACTCCAAGAAACATATCTCCCGCAATACGTGGTGCTAATAACGTAAAGAGATACTATTTTAAATTGGCTCCCCAACAGTGGAACTACAATACAACTATTTCAACAAGGACCTTTTTCTGAATTTTTTTTGTAGTCAGGGTTGCTCAAAACTTGTATTTCCGATGGAATCTCGGTATTGAAATTTTGGGTGGAATGCAATATCCTCTCAACTGATTAAGTACGTGCTAAATAAAGTAAAAACTTATTTTTAAAAAAGAATATTAAAACATGTTTTGTTGGAATTGTAATAGTTTCTATAACCACATCAATATTCCAAGAATACCGAAGGTAATTGTTTTGGGGGTGGGGGAAATTTCCCTGTTTTTCACTTCTAAAATTTAATGAAATAAAAAAAGACAATTAAGGGGAAAGAAAGATGTGATTTAGTTAAGCAACTGCATGACGAACTTTAGAATACATACAGCATTTAATAAAACAGTCAGTTGACTTTCTCCGTGGTCTAGTGGTTAGTATGCTAACCTTCAAAGCAGCGATCCCAGGTGTGTTTCCCGGTTAGAAGGTAGGAATTTTTCTTTAGGCAGAATTACTTTCTATCCTTCCTAGGATCTGGAAGTATGAATGAGTGTGTAAATTTAATGTAATAACCAAAAGTAATACCAACCCAAAGGTTAACACTAATGCAAAGTGAATGAACATCATTGCTAAAATAAATTAAATTGAGTTTTATTTACGGACGCTCATTAACTACTATAGTTCTTAGCGTCCCATCCTATATTGGGCGTGAAAGACCGGAAATTTTGCTCAGAGGCCTCTATCAGTCTTGAGGTTCTTTAACGTATCGTAAATCTACGACACGACACCACCTTTACTTCCCTTACGAAGGAAGCCATGTCCGAAAAAACCCATCGCCCTCCGCCGGGTTTGATTCCGCAATCTCAGGAACTAGAGGATATCATGATGCCCCTAGATCACGGCGGGCGACGAACAACATTGCTGATAAGTAGAGACCGGAAATTAGGCAAAATGCCTTTTCTATTTGGAAAGATATAATAAAGAGTTAAAAAGAGATAAACCTGTTTCCGTAAATTTAGTGACTGTAGGGCCCGTTTTTGTTTTGCCTTTCTTGTCTATGTTGGCTTCTGTTGCCTATTTTAAGGTTTGAAGCCTTGTTTACCTATTCTAGATCATTATGGGTTTTTGCTATATTTATTTACACATGTTGAAAGGCACGTAAAGAATTTAAGCTTTGAAAGTTAAAAAAAGTTTCAAAAATAATGAAATGACACCTTCACGTTACAGAAATATTTATTGAGGAACTTGTTTCCTATAAATAAATGCCTTTATTTGTTTTCAAGCAGTCGAGAACTTACGTCCTCAAACGATTCAATTAACCTCTTTAAATAGCGGAACCTTTGAAAGGAATGCAGGCATCTTATACTAAAAACACATCTAGAGCCTTGAAAGTTCAATTCCCGAAAATGCTTTATCTCACGTCTAGCCCATGGGTTGCACAGAATCGCCGAAGAAGTTTATATTCTCTTGTAATATGGTGTTCAACACCAAGAAAGTCTTCCTAAAATCACCTCCCGAATATGGGATTTTAAGGACGTCGCACCAGAGCTCGCTTTACCCCCACAGGCAGTTCTCACCAGATTGGTAATCTGGTTCTCTGCAACCATATTATACGAGGGGCACTATTTATATTTTGAGCCTTGGCAACCCTGAATGTTGTAGGTACCATCTGACGTTTCCAATGGAAAGTTTGACATTTTTGACCATAATCTACTTCAAACATTTTGCCAATAGAGCGTCATTTCTTTTGTTTACACTAACTTGAAAAGTATGTGTCAACAAAAACATGGAATTAACTCGTGAAAATGTTCGTGCAATGATTTATTACGAGTTTCGACGTGGATTAACAAGACAAGAGTGCATCGATCAACCTACTTCCACATTTGGCGACGAAGCTCTATCCATGGCCACTGTGAAACGCTGGTATAACGAATTTAATTATGGCCGCCGTTCGCTCAATGATGAAGTTCGTGAAGGTCATCAAAATCAGTTGCTGTGCCAGAAAACATTGATGCTGTGCAAAAACTAATAATGAAAGATCGTCATGCGACATATTGTGTGATTAGCTCCACCAGCATATGTAAAATATTGCATGATTATTTAGCCGTGAAGAAGGTTTGCTCTAGTTGGATCCCACATAATTTGACGCAATCTCAAAAAGATCGTGTCGATTGGTGTACAAAAATGCTCAAACTACAATGGTGGTGCCTCAAAAGACGTATATAAGATTGTAACAGGTGACGAATCATGGATCTATGCGTATGAGCCGGAACATAAACAGCAATCGACTGTATGGGTGTTTGAAGATGAAGCAAATCCAACAAAAGCTGTTCGCACTCGAAGCACTTCGAAGCAAATGGTCGCCTGCTTTTTCAGCAAAACCGGCCATGTGGCAACAGTGCCTTTAGAGGAACGTAAAACGGTCAATGCCGAATGGTACACAACCACTTGTTTGCCGGAAGTCTTCGGTGGAGTAGGAAAAATCAATAAGAACCGTAGGATCATTCTTCATCAAGACAATGCGAGCGCACACACATCTCGTCTTACAACAGAGTATTTGAAGGCTCAAAATATCGAATTAATAGGTCATCCTCCATAATGTCCTGATTTGGCACCCAATGACTGCTTTTTGTTCCCGAACATCAAGAATAAATTGCGTGGACAACGATTTTCGTTGGCAGAAGAAGTCGCTGATGCCTTCAAAAACCATGTTTTGGAGGTGTCTCAAGAAGACAGGAATAAATGCTTTAACAAATGGTTCAAATGGATGCAAAAGTGTATTGATCATAAAGGAGAATATTTTGAAAAACAATAAAGCAGTTTTCAATCAGAAACTACTTTGTTTTAATTATTAGGCTCAAAGTATAAATAGTGCCCTTCGTAGCAACAACTTAGGCAAGATAATATGTGAGGTATTTGATGCTCTATAAGAAGACGAAGTTGCTTCAGTTCGCGAGGTAAAGAAGTTGTGAAATTAAGAACTCGGCAACGATCTGGCGTTTATAGCAGTACATTGTAGTGTGCTATCGGAAGCAGTCTTGAAGTTGTAAAAAAGAAAAGCGATGCGCTAGTTTCACCCATGACGATCTTTGAAGTTGCAATAAATCAACTACTGCGAGTGCCAGGAGAGAAAGGAAGATGTGTTAGTAAAATAAGCGTGTTACGATTTTTAATGTGGACCTATAAAAACTTAAGAACATTGTGATGTCCTGAAAATTAAAGTTCTGTTGTAACTGATGAGTTCTTTCTAAATAGCTTGTTTAAAATATGCTCTGGCTACTTCAGTGGAAGCAGAAGGTTTTTTTTTCCATGATGAAAAACGTTCTCTCTGACAGGTGGCTGATTATAGCAGTTAACACCTTGAGAAAACATCATGTTGTTGCTTTTAATCAAGTAAAGTAAGAGTAAGTACTTTATGTGATAAATACATTATTGCGTATCTTAGGTACCTATATTCATTAATAAAGAGTGGAATTATTCTGGGTTTTCACTTTTAATAAATGCATATTTTAAGTATATTACTGCCTATTTTCGCTATTTCAAGTGCATCTGTCCGCCTATTCTAACCCAAATAAATACCTGAATTTCCGGGGTTTAGTGATGAGCAATTATTCCTAAGGTAAAAAGCAGCCGACATGACCAGGGATGTTAAAGGGGCATATAAATTGTCGCAGTTCTTATGGCTCGTGTTATCTTATTTACTGGGCACCTCTTGTTTTATTATTTTAAATTTGGGTTCATTGTCCTCCGGCTAGCTATTTTAACTCAGTCGAGCAAGAATCTCTAAGTAGGGCGTGTAAACGGACAGGAGTTGTTAAAAGATAACACTGATAAAAAAATTTGTTTCTACACTTTTATTGCCGTCACACTTAATTAATAATTCACATATTTAATCTTTATACACCCCTGACTGAAACTGTGATATTTCTGAATGTAACTACAGTCGTTATAGTTGCCACGCACCAATTACTTCGCGTACATTAATTTTTGTAACTAATTCTGCGACGTGCAACTCGTGAGAGATTCTTCAGAACTGTGCGAAACTTGCTTATGGCTCGAGAATATATACTCCTTCACCTCGAGTTGCCTTAACATTATAATATAGCTCCTATTGGTTACCAAATTGCGCCCACTTTAGCGTCTGTTTTGGTCAGCCAATCACTACTACTAACATATATGCTCTAGGGAACATATTCCCTTCATTTCTAAAAAAAATTGCACGCTACCCTGACGTCATTTGTTTATCTCTTCTTAGTGATAAACAACTCGCCCTCTTGGTTTATTGTTACCCACTTCTATTGTCAGTTTCAGTGAGGCCGTGTAAACTTATTTCCTAACAATACTTATGGCTAACAAACATCTAAAATCCCGTACATACAATAATATTAATTTACACTACAATCACTTTGGCATTCACAGCGTGTTATGATATAAAGTACTGCCTCAAAATGGAGCAAAAGAAAGAAAGAAGGAAATAAAAATCGTCTGTACGGAAAATGCAATTCTAACAACACATTACAAATACTTAAAATAGTTTTTAAAACTATTATACTGCATAATCTTGTTAGTTATCGTAATGGATGAAGCGGATACTTACGAAGTTCCTCGTATATCGGCAACCTCTGCTAACACGAAAATGTGAATAGTTTATGACAAACGAAGATGGTGATTGATTTTTAGCATATACTGAAGTCGGAAAAAATTGAGTTTTATTTATGGACCTCTTTAACTGCTGTGTTCTCATTCTATATTGGGCGTGAAAAACCAGTAATTTAGCTGAGGCCTTTTTATCAGGCTTGAGATTGTTTTACGTGCCGTAAATCTACGACATGCGACCACCGGCTTTACTTCCCTTCCGAAGGAAGCCTTGCTAAGGATTTTTACGCCCGAAAACTGAAGTCGGAGACATCATTCATCAATTATCTGCTGCCATCTTTCGGCGAACAATCGTGTCTTAGGGAAAATGACTGACGGCAGACTTTGTAAAACGGGGGTTATTAGAGACACATACCTTGGTGATAATCGTAAATTATATTCTCCAAGGCGGATTTAAACCATCAAAGCTATTCCACATAAACGTTTTATGTCTTATAATGTACATCATCTTGTTTCTAATACTGAAAACATCATTGCAAAACAGAATAAAGTTTAATGCATTCATTTGTTTATGCTTTCTTTATGGCAATGAGGCATATAATTATTATTTGTTTTTCTATTTATTTAAAGTCGCTTTAACTGCTTGGTCATATCGCGACGATGTGTTAGAAGATACCACGTGGCTCGGTGTATGGCAGACATGCGACACCAGGGGACTCAGCCCCCACAGATCGTCATCCGAGTGACACTTCCCCCCCCCCCGAGGGCTTTTTCTGTGGGCTGGCACCTGAAAATATTTTCGGCTCCCCCCATTACAGGGTGGAGGTGGATACACCACTTACGCGCGTCAACCAAAAAGGGGAAGACTACTGAAGAACCTCGGTGGGGCCGACAGCAACTGAGGAGACTGTCTATTGGCTATCCAGGGTGGTACCGGAAGACTTTGAGGCGTCTCATACCCCCGCCTGGACAGAAAACCGTCCAGACTTACCCTATCTCCCATAAGTATCGGAAAACACTGCCTCACCGAGTCTAACCCATCCGAACAACACTGTTACGAGTGGGGCACGGATGTTTGACCCAACCTACTTCTGTGACGTCAGAAGTAGCACGGGTGCTCAGCCTCTGCAGCGCTCACACCACGGCAGCTGAAGAGATCGGAACCCCCTTCCTTACGGGGTATGTGGCGGACAGTTAGCCTTCTAGGTCTCATCTCTGTACATTACCATCTTGCTTCGTTACGTATCCACTCAGGTCTTAGTGATAGGCAACTTCACCTCTGCTTCTATCGTGGCGGTCTGTTGGCAGCTTCTACACGGTCCACCTTGGTGCTAGCTAACTGTATCTCTGCTTCTACACACGCCGGGCAGATGGCATTAGGGTGCCGTCCAGTCTACCTGCTTTTATTATCTGTTTACTTAAGGTGGTACTTTGGGTCGTGGTATTAAACATCCAATTCGGTATTTATCATGACGACTGAGGGAAACCACGAAAAAAAAACAGTCAGATTGGTGGGCCTACGGGATTTAAACCTGGGTCCTCCCAAATATTGGCCACAGACGTTACCGCCTAAGCCATCCCGCTCAATTTGAAATTGTTGTATTTGCATATGCAGTATGAAACTACTTGGAAATAAAGGTCCAACTACTACAAAAAATGTCGTCGTAAAAATAATTTCTGAACATTAGCTGCTTTTATTTGAGATTTCCCATAACTTGTAATTTTTTTAAGTTCTAATACACGATTCCTTTGTTTCTCCTGTGGTTATGCAAAGAAGCCAGCATATGGTGCGTTATAAACAGCTTACTGTCGTACCGAACAATAAACGTTATTTTTACGAATCATTTGAAGACTAACTAGAAAAATAAAGTATAGTTAATAGGGAAGTTCGCCTGCATATAACACACCAGAGTTCTCTACTTTAATTCATTTAAAAAATCTTATGTGTTACACTCACATGACTTTCTCTACTCTTGTACAAACTATTTTTACAAAGGCTTATTCTCCATCTACTTCATGTTAATCGAGATGTTAATCTTATTGCTAATTTTCTTGTAGATGCAAGGGGAATTGGTAGGATTTAAGCGATAGTCAAATATTTTAAGAGCTGGTTGCTATGTGGCGCATTCCATTCTCTTTTCCATTAACAGGACAAAAAAAATGAATAACGAATTTCTATTTGAGAAAAAGTATAAGTATTGGAAAACTTAAGGGAATAACAAGCAATATCTGTAAATGGTTCACTCAACAAAGAAATGTATATGACATAAATTGTGTATTTTAACGCGATCTACATGTTTTGTGTAGTAAAATTTTGTCCATCTCTTATGGTTTACCAGTTATGCAAAAGTCGTTCACAATGAAGAATAATTTTGGAGACATTCCTAGAAAATTCGAGATATACATTTAATTTGTCATGAAAGTATCTTAAATATGGATATTTTAATCAATATCGTTTGAGCCATTTTTGAGAAAATTAAAATTTTCGAAAAATGTTCCATGTAAAGGGTAATCGGGGCGGGGGTATTTTCTTGAAAACCTTCGTGTCGCATCTCTGGAAGATGCTGAACCTAAATACCAAGTTTGGTGTTTATCCAACTGTTCGTTTCTGAGTTATGCTGTTCACAGGCACACAGACAGATACACAGACACATACGGACATGTTTGCAAAAATGCTTTTACTGGATTCAGGGGGTCTGGAAACATATATTTCTGGTGAAATCTCGGTATCGAATTTTTGGGTGGAATACAATACTTCCCCTACTTACTATACGTAGTAGCGAAAGTAATTATATACCGAGATTTCGCCAGAAATATATATTTTGAGGTCCCCGAATACAAAAATGCATTTTTAGAAAACGGTCGTATGTGTATGTGTGCGTGTGTTGTCTGATAACAGCATAACTCCAAAACGAAAATTCGGACAAATAAATAATGGTATTTAGTTCAGTACCTTCCAAAGATGCGACACAAAGACTTTCAAGAAAATCCCCCACCCAAAACTATCCTTTACATGAAACATTTTTCGAAAACCTTTTTTTAAAAATGGCTTAAAGATTTTGATTAAGATGCCATACATTAAACATATTTACGTGACAAATAAATGTATTGTCTGTTTAGAGTCTTTTGAAATGGCGGTAGGCGCAGGTAGAAACTCGGTTAGTCGCGGCAAGGTCGGGCTCGTGTGGCAGTTCTTTGTTATTGCTACCCGCGTATTCCTATTGTCCCCTTTCCACTGTCTCAAAAACCTCTGAACAGACCATATATCTTGAATTTTCTGGGAATAGTTTGTAAACTCCTCTTCGTTCAGAAGGACTTTTGTAATTTTGTTTAACTGATAAACGTTAAATGATAGACGAAAGCGTGCTGAACAAAAAATGTAGGTATCTTTAAAGCGCACAACTTATTCCAAAAAAGTTTTTTGTGGCATAAGCCGTATCTGAGATATCCGTATTAAAGGTTGGAATTGTTCATTTCTTGGTCATCCTCTTAACGTCGTGTCAAAATTCAATTGTTTCTCGCGATTGCATGGAAACAGTATGGGATTTTAAGACTAGTGGATAGCGTCCAGTTCTTAAACATTTGACTATCGTTGTTCCCTTTGTATCTATAACGAAATGTGTAATACAGTTATTTCTGCAAAGGTTTATTTGGATTAAAATGCAGTAAATAGAAAAATAAGATTTAGTAAGAATACTTTGTATACCCACTAATAAACCATAGAGAGATGATATTTTTTTCTTTTGTTGCAGGAGAAGGAAAAAAAATGCTCGTGCTTTTAGTATTCGAACGTAATAGCGTGGTGGAATCATATCCACACTGCAGGCTGGGTGAGGGAGTATTTCCCAATTACAATCGGTTTATGCGTGCTCCACTGACTTACCAATAGGCGTGCAGAAGCAGCGATATTTTTTCTTTCAAGATAATGTTTTAAAACGCGAATTGCAGATAATGTGGATACGTGGATGTTGGGAGCTAAAGAGCTGATTAGCGTGAAGAAAAGCAAGGGGGAACTGGATACTTTATAGGTGAGGAACGGAGGGAAGTGAGGGGGAACGCTAATGTTTTGACTTGTGACAGGAGTGGAAGATTTGTCTAAGCACATTCCTAATGTTTGCCAACTCTCTACGTCCCTCTTCCTCTAAGATATTGTTAAAAATTACCTCTTTGATAATGGTGCTTGAATGTATGTGGAGATAGGACCTTCATGGCAGTGTTTAAATCATGAAAATGGGGCTAAAATAAATCCATAAATTAAGAAAAACTCATAAATTTAATTCTGTGTATGTCACAGCAAATGTCAATTAGAATGAAATAACGTTCATTTGCCTCATCCATTTCAATACCATGTAGACAAATCGAGCGGGATGGCTAAGGCGGTTACGTCTGTGGCCCGCATTAGGGAGGTTCCGGGATCGAACCGCGGCGACTGTCCACTTTAGCCCATGGGTTTTTCGTGATTTCCCCGGATCGCCAGGCGATTGCTGGGGTGTTTCAGCTTCTACCACGAAGCTGAACCACCTCTCCTTCCTCTCATTTCCTGTACCCATCATCTTCCTTGTCATCTGTTTCAGGTTTTTAGGGCCAGGCGACGGTGTCCGGCAAGTTGCGGCTGGGTGGTGGCTTGCATTCTGCAAAGGTTTCTTTCCTGGCGTCGTTGCGCTACCGCTCAGTTAGGTTTCTCCTCAGCGTAGGGCTCCACTCCGGGGTACCTTGAGGTTGGTCGCTTGTGGGCTGCCACCATGCGGAGTAACATGCGTTATATCTGGAAACGTTACGGACCCCCTCTATGCTTGCGCCCGTCGGCATCCGGATCTAGTCGACCTTCGGGTCTCTCCCTTCATCCCTTCATCCCTCCCTCCCAGGGGTCACGTTGCAAGCACATTGGGCCGACTGGCCTGAGTGCGGTGCTCTGCCCCGGTTCCGGTAGCCCTTCCGTGATACTACCTTTACCGTTACCCTGTAGACAAAGCAGTTCTCACTTTATTATGAGGAGAATAATTGGCTAAAAGCTTTAGTTTTGTGTCTTATTAACTGGAATTTCCCCTTTAATTGTATTAATACTTATATTTTAAATTTGCTTTTAAAAACAGTATTGCATCTGAAATGTTGTACAGTGAATGCGTACCACTTCGAACAAACATGTCATAACTCCTAAACAGTTTGAAGTAGAGTGGTAAATTTGGCCCATCTTTTAAGGAAAATTTTGCTCTAAAATTGGTACTACTGAATGGCAGCCTCTGCGTGCTTCGTGTTTTCTGTTTTTGTAAGTACGTAGGAGTTTTTAATGGTATTTTCTGATATAAATGACCCATTTTATCAGAAACCTTTGAAGATAGCAGTTTAGGATGATAAGAACAACCTCTAAGTGCTGTTGTCGATCTACTTTGGAGTTAATAACTGGTTGGTTATTTTTAAAAAATAATTTATGATAAATTAGTGTAAAAAAACATACCAGTGAGCTTAGAAGGCACACATCTACACCCTATAAAGTTTCAATCCGATATCTTACGAGGGCTGATCAACAAAGACTGAGACTCATTTTTTCCTGTAGCTTCCGTGATAGTTTTGTATCTGTAACATAAATATTTGAAAAGAGCAGTTTTTATGTATAATGTTGGTAGGCGGCAGCACTCTCGTATTGGTAGGTTGGTAGTAATGTTCTATTTTGTAGACCCTACGTGCATTTCGCATACCAGACAATGGAGGTGATGCATTTTTTAAATCGATTATCACGGGTGATGAGTCATGGCTGCATCATTATGATCCTGAAGGAAAACAAGCCAGCAAAGTGTGGAAATCGCCAGGTTCTCCAACATCAAAAAAGGCAAAAGTTGTTCCATCTGCAGGGAAAGTGATGGTGATCACATTTTTTCACTGTAATGGAATGATTTACCAGCATGCAGTTCCCCTCACACTACTGTTACAGCAGCATACTACACGTCAGTATTGGCTACACTGAGGAAGCACATTGCAAAGAAACGACCAGAGCTTTCTCGGACTGGGTGGCGACTTCATCATGAC
Source organism: Deroplatys truncata (assembly GCA_030765065.1). Lineage (NCBI taxonomy): Eukaryota > Metazoa > Arthropoda > Insecta > Mantodea > Mantidae > Deroplatys > Deroplatys truncata. The sequence continues at coordinate 106,616,214 of CM060987.1, read as the reverse complement.
AATGCACGGCCTCACGTCGCAAATCAAGTCATGCAGGTTCTGCCTCGATTCAGCATTACCTGTGTACCACATCCACATTATAGCCCCGATCTTGCACCCTGTGACTTTTTTTTTATTCCCATCACTAACGGCAAAGCTTAGGGGTATTCGATTTGAGAACTGTGAAGCAGTGCTCAAGAAAAGTGAGGCGATTCTCAAGGACCTGACAAAGAATGATCTGCAGCACGTGTTCAAGGACTGGCAGAGACGCTATAAAAGGTGCATTGAAGTAGGAGGGGACTACTTTGAAAAAGATCATGTAAACATTGAATTGGAGTAATAAACATCTGTGAAAAAAAATCAGTCTCAGTCTTTGTTGATCAGCCCTCGCATATAGAAGATAATGGCTTAAGAATTTAGCAGATGTAACATTCGTGCAATGGCCTTTTAGTTTCCCCTTATGCTTTTAAAAGGAAACAAACAAACAAAAAACACCATCACGAAGATGGTGTATATGCGTAGTAGACATTGCTTCTAGCTTTTTCATTTATTAATACGAATTGGTTTTTATTACCTTGGAATTACATTCATTTTTATGCGTGTCCCATGTGCATTTTCCTTGCTATTACTAAATATTATAAATTTCTATCGCTAACAACTTTCAGTCTTGCACTTGTGTTAGCCTGCAGTTCATTAACTCGTTTCCCACACAAAATTTTGATGAATAAATTTTAAGATCCTAATGAAGTTGCGGAGCTGACATTGAAATGTCAAACAGGAGATAATAGCATGTTATTTCTGGCAGCTCTAGAGTTTCGACCTTGCTGGGCATAAGAATAACTACTGGCAACAACTGCAGCACAACCGCTATTAATACTAGATCTTTAAGGCCCTCCCACCAGGTACCATATTGGTGGCATAAGGAAATCCGCGAAACATATTGCTTCCAATACGTAGAGACCAGCAAAATATTAAATTTCCTATTTTGAACTTTTATGCTTGAGGTAAGAGAAAAATCACTTACACACTATGTGGAATAGAATAGCCACAATATGTAAAACGGAATCTTGGAGAACATTCCATATTCCATAGTACTTACATTTGTAAACTTTGCATAGTTAATCAAAATTTTGATTTTGCGTTTTTTGTCGCAGGGGGGGTTTCCTTGCGATCTTATTTTTGACAAAAGAACTATAAAATTTTGGGAAAACAAAAAATTACGAAAACATATCCATATAATAATTTTATGTTATTTTTACTTTTTCTCCTACTATAGTAAGTAGAAGTATTGTATTCCACCCAAAAATTCGATACCGAGATTTCACCGGAAATACATGAGATCCCCTGAATCCAAAAAAAGCATTTTTGGAAACACGTCTGTGTGTGTGTCTGTGTCTGTGAACAACATAACTCAGAAACGAACAGTCGGATAAGCACCAAACTCGGTATTTAGGTTCAGTATCTTTCAGAGATGCGACACGAAGGTTTTCAAGAAAATCGCTCCACCCAAGATTACCCTTTACATGGAACATTTTTCGAAAATTTTAATTTTCTCAAAAATGGCTCTAATGATTTTGATTAAAATATCATATGTTTAGGATATTTTCATGACAAATGAAATGTATATCCTGAGTTTTCTGGGAATGTCTCCAAAAGTATTCTTCATTGTGAACGACTTTTGCATAACTGGTAAACCATAAGAGATAGACAAACTTTTACTGCACAAAAAATGTAGATCGCGTTAAAATACACAATTTATGTCATATACATTTTTGTTGTTGAGTGAACCATTTTCGAGATATTGCTTGTTATTCCCTTAAATTTTCCAATTCTTATACTTTTTCTCAAATTCGTTATTCATTTTTTTTGTCGTGGTAATGCAAAGAGAATGGAATACTCCACATAGCAACCAGCTCTTAAAATATTTGACTATCGCTTAAAGCCTAGCAATTCCCCTTGCATCTACAATAAAATTAGCAATAAGATTAACATCTCGATATCTCGATTAACATGAAGCATATGGAGAATTTTTTATTTATATATTACTTTCTCTACACGTACAAGGTAGGTAGAGATGGTATTGCGTTCCACTAAAAAAATTTGATACCGAGATTTCACCGGAAATACATGTATTGAGGTCCCCTGAATCAAAAAAAGCATTTTTAGAAAAAGATCGGTGTGTGTGTCTGTCTTTGAACAGCATAACTCAAAAACGAAAAGTCGAATAAGCACAAAACTTGGTGTTTAAGTTCACTAACTTCCAAGGATGCGACACTACCCTTTATCGAACATTTTTTGAAAATTTTGATTTTCTAAAAAGTGACTCTGTGACACATAAAATGTATATCTTGAATTTTCTGGGCTTTGCCTGTGAAGTCCATTTCATTCGGAAGGAATATTATATAATCCTGTGTAACTGGTAAACTTTAATCAATAGACGAAAACGTACTCCACAAAAAATGTAGATCTCTTTAAAACACACAATTTGTTTCAAATATTTTTTGTGGCATCAGCCATTTCTGAGATATCCGTTATTAATGGTTCGAGTTCTTCATTACTTCACCATTCTCAAAGTCAGTCTTTCTAGAGATTGCATGGAAACAGCATGGCATTTTAAGGCCCTGAATATAGCGTCCAGTTCTTAAACACTTGACTGTCGCTGTTCTCTTTGTATCTATAACTAAATGTGTAATGCAGCTATTTCTGCAAAGGTTTTTTTGTATTAAAATGTAGTAAATAGAAACATAAGCTTTATTAAAACAGTTTGTACACTCACTAATAAAGACAGAGGGCAGAGAAAGTCATGTGAATATATCACATGATATTTTTAAAAAATGTTTATAATATGCCAGTGGAGATAAAGGACTGCATTGTGCAGATGAATCCGAAATTTATCAGACATTTTCCTGTCTTAGGTAGCCGAACCACTCCTCCTCCCTCTTTGCCATATTTCCTACATTGATATTCCCGTTACCAACCAAATCACACAGTGTTGCAGGGAGGCATTCTTGAAACCAAATTTCAGATTCTCAAGCATGACGGTGCCTCCGGCTGACACCATTTTGCTATGCAGTTCCATAGCGCCGTCTAGATGTTGTCAACCTGCCTACAGTTCTATTAGGTGTTTCAATGTATATCAATATGTGGGAAAGATAAAATATTCTCACTTAGACCTTTTCACAACATCTCTCCATTTAAACTCTTCAATGAACAATTAGAATGGTTATCCTGTCGCAAACCAGATAAATACCTTAAAGTGCTCTTCGACATCAAACTAACTTGGAAAGCTCACATTGGATATACAAGCCAAACCATAATTCTATGAACCATATACTTAAAAACATTTTCGTTTCGGATAAACATTCAATTTCATACAAGGTTGCCAGGCAGTGATTTTCACGACAACCCTTCCTAAACAGATACGCTTAACGTGGAGTGTTTCGTTGACTGCTTTTATGGCGTGGTGGATAGCACGCTAGCTTCCATTCTAGATGTCCTCGATTCGATTTCCGACTGGAGGATGGAAGTTTCTATTTAGTCAGGATTATTCCCCATCCTCCCTATAGTCAGGAAATATGAGCGAAAGGGTGTACTTGTGTAAGAAAGACCCAAAGATTAAGGCAACATTAAAGCGAGTGAGCAACAATGCCGATGGGCAATTGTTTTGAAGGCAAAGCCACCAATATGACCTTAGATGTAAAAGGTGGCATATAAATGGAGAAAAAATTAATGTTTCGTTATTTGTTTGTAACAGCTTGAATTTTGAAGGAATCGCTTGTAGAGTTCTCTTCATTCTTATTGAATTTTAGAAAAATCTTACACATGTGAAACTGCAATAGATAGAGATTTACTATAGAAAACTGAAATTGGTTAAATTATGCATTTTATGTTAAATAATGGTTATACATTTAGCCATTTACGAGGCATTTTTTGCTGTTGCTTGGAATGTTATTCATTTAAAGCTATAAATTTTGTTAGTGTGTTGCCCATTATTTCGTTTCTCGTCAGTCAAAGCAACGCAATTATAAATACCAACTATTATTTAAACATTTGACTTATTTTAGCGCCCTCTTTGCTCCTGTGTAGTTATAACAAAATGTGTAGGATTTAAACCACTTTAGAAAACATTTATCATAATTAACAGGTAGCACAGAGATAAGCTTTTTCATGAATAATGTTGTAGCTGGAAATCGTTGCTCCTCTTGATTGAAGCTCTCAGCTGCTGATGATTTCTACATTTCTAACAAGTCACCTGTCTAATCTCACTAATCTCAAGGTTTTCGTAAGTGGGAAAAATTAAGATACACTGTATTTCCATTAAAATGTGATTTATTATCAAATGAAAAATTTATAGGCGGCCAGTTTTTCCCATCTATGATGCTTATAACAATTCCCACCACTTTTATAGAGAATGGTAATTTAGGAGCCTAATCTAGCTGCATACGCTTCCCCATCCCATATGTACACACCTGCATCCATCGTTTCCCACCTCGTGGAATATCAAGTAAGAGAGTGAGTGTCTGGGACCTGCTCCCCCCTTTTATACAGAAACCTAGTGACGCTCAACTTCGCGCTTTAAAATGTAACAACATTTCTAATTGGTCCTTGGACTGCGTTACTTTACCATGTATGAAAATATTCTGTTCCAAATCTCTTCGCACACGCGTCAGGAAACACGCAATGTCTCTGTCTCTTTTCTATATCTGTTTTGCTTTCTATTTCTCGTTATTCCTCCAAGTCCTGATCTCATTAGCTTGAGGAAAGGTGGTGGACTTCTACCTTGAATTAGCTAGCTCGCCCGTACCTTAATTATCTAAGTTACAATCTGCTTTGTACATCACTTGGTTGCTAAGTATTCTAACATCTTTAACATGGCTTTCTTGCTGAATTACATTATTATGTACCATTCTTGTTTGATTTCGATTTATACGTGTATATATATATATATATATATATATATATATTTGTGTGTGTGCTATATTCCCTTTCAATTTGCACAATATTCGCCTTAAATTCTAGTTGAGCGAGAAGGTCAAACTGGCACAAGTTTAAGCTTCTAAGCAAGTGTGTAAAATTAAGTATCGTAACACAGAAGCGGGCTTGACTTTCATGTAGGGAGTGAAATATAAAATAACACTGGCTTTATGCTTGGCATCCATATTTAAATGTGGGTGTTTTTTGATTAAATAAAACCAACATTTATTGGTTATATCGACTGAAAAGATTTAAATTGAAAGTTGTGTATAACTTGATGGCAGTGACTGCTTTGGCCATTTTTATTTTAAGTATATTCACAACGTTCTCCTTATTTTAATTGTAAAGCAAAATTAATTTCCCATCTACGAGGGACAGAAATTGACCATAAAATACATAATGTATTATATTCTGTATCCTAAATATACTTACCAAATATTAATCCCTAAAACCATTTATGAAATACTTCTGGAAGTCATAGAAATGACATATTTTCTAACTACCGTACCTTTCCAAAGTAAGAATACATTCTAAATAATTGTACTCATATCAGATCCGTCTACAGCATTACAGTAAGGAAATAGCAGTTCAAAAATTAACAAAATTGACTCTTATAAAACATGACACGCTGTAAATATTTGCACAGAAAAGAAATCTGACATGACATTGCATCTGGAAAAATGCCCGCTAGTTTTATTGGACAGCCAAAATGTTGATGACTAAATGTACAAAACATTCAATTGGAAAATAACCAAGTTAATTAACTCCAAAGGATTTCATACAGTTGGTGTACTGAAGCATAACAGAAAAAATTCTGACGTGCTACACTCACATGACTTTCTCTACTCTTGTACAAACTATTTTTACAAACGCTTATTCTCCATATGCTTCATGTTAATCGAGATATCGAGATGTCAATCTTATTGCTAATTTTCTTGTAGATGCAAGGGGAATAAGGTAGCTTTTAAGCGATAGTCAAATATTTCAAGCGCTGGTTGCTATGTGGCGCATTCCATTCTCTTTACATGTCCAGGACATAAAAAATGAATAACGAATTTGAGAAACAGTATAAGTATTGGAAAATTTAAGGGAATAACAAGCAATATCTCGAAAATGGTACACTCAACAACAAAAAATGTATGACATAAATTGTGTATTTTACCGCGATCTACATTTTTGTGTAGTAAAATTTTGTCTATCTCTTATGGTTTACCAGTTGTGCAAAAGTCGTTCACAATGAAGAATATTTTTGGAGACATTCCCAGAAAATTCAAGATTTACATTTTATTTGTCATGAAAATATCTTAAACATACGATATTTTAATCAAAATCGTTTGAGCAATTTTTGAGAAAATTAAAATTTTCAAAAATCTTCCATGTAAAGGGTAATCTGGGGTGGGGGGATTTTCTTGAAAACCTTCGTGTCGCATCTCTGGAAGATACTGAACCCAAATACCAAGTTTGGTGTTTATCCGACTGTTCGTTTCTGAGTTATGCTGTTCACAGACACACACACACATACACACACGGACATGTTTCCAAAAATACTTTTTTTGGATTCAGGGGGTCTCAAAACATGTATTTCCGGTGAAATCTCGGTATCGAATTTTTGGGTGGAATAGAATACTTCCCCTACTTAGTATACGTAGTAGAGAAAGTAAAAATGGCTTTAAATGCGTTCCTAAAACAATGGAATACGTATTATGCGGTAGGAATTTCAGTCTTTTGAGTTATTATGTTCAATAAAATTCGGATTTTGGCAGGTGTAAGAACTTACAGGAACGTATTCCGAGTTTAATTAATCCTAAAAAGCCTAAGTGAGGCTGCAATTCCTATAGTTAGCTGTAACGTCTTGAATAGCAAAGACGTAGTATAAAAAGCATGGACAGTTTATTCCTAAATCCTTGAGAAGGAAAACCGTCAGAACAACTATATTATGCAGAAATTCGAAACTGCAGTGATACCTCTTCAGTTCCTAGAATATGCCAAAGTTGCATTATCTAACGCGTTACTGCTTAACGTAAGAGAGCCATAGAGCACCTGATCATAGCTTTTTGTTGTACTTTTTCAGTTTAACAAATTCTGACAGGGTAGGTTATATGGTCGGTGAATGGATGAAGTGGTGCTCAAATAACCCCAGGGTCCATGGAGAATATCAGACTTATCCGACATTCGTCCTCTCAAGATAAGAGAAAGCCCCCCCCCCCCAAAAAAAACATCCAGGTAACTTACTCCAGCTAGGACTCGAACTTGCGACCTCTTGAATGAGAGGCAGGCAAGCTACTTCGACAGCACAGAGGAGGACCTAATTAATTTTGATTCCATATTTGTGCTCGTTCCGCGAGTTCATTAAATTCTAACATTGGATTTCTTTCTTTTTTAGTTTCTTCATAGCATTTTGATGTTTAGCTAAAGACAGCAATTCAAATGTCAATACATGTAACATAAACTGTTATTGGATAGTAGCACCAATCAGGTAAATTGATACATAAATACGTACGTTAAGAAAACGGTTGGAGGGAACGCTAACAGAAGCTTGTCAGTCTTCGAACAGGAAGGCTGTGTATAAGCTCGTCTCTAAATAGACGCTAAAACTACGTATTTAAAGTGTACCAGTTATACATATTTTAACATAGCATATATATATATATATATATATATATATATATATATATGTGTGTGTGTGTGTGTGTGTGTGTGTGTGTGTGTGTGTTTACAGACTCCCATCGTCTAAATTATGAATTCAAGGTTCGTTACATCTTACGTAGATGCTACTGCATTTCTCGTAATTTTTATTACTGGTTATATAGCTAACAATGGCCCTTCCCTCTTATATCATATTCTATATGTTATAACGTTATATACTTGTTCTCTACCATGTATACATTATGAATATATGTGTTTTAACATCCCCTTAATTATTATACGTACAATATTACCAAAGAAAATACATAACACGTAAAACTTAGAACAAAATATTAAAGAAAGAAATTATTAATGTGCTAATGCTGAGAAGTTGTGAATGCGTTATCGTATTAGTTTGTGCATGGCTAGTACTGTATGTTGCTTCAACTTATCTATTCACATATATACAAACATATGTATATAGTTTTTAAAAGTGCCCGCTTTTTTGTTTCAGGTGAGTTAATGTCCACGCTGTTTTCATGGTTCAGTGCGGCTATACCATTGGGCTTTATTTGTTGAAATTTCGTAAGTACACTTTCTTGAACATCAATGCTGTACATAAAATTGTCCTTGAAACTGAACCTTTTACAAAACTTAGCAAATTAGCTAACCATCAGTCCGATAGCTTCAATGGATGGTAAATTGTACTTCTCAAGGTAGTAGGGGATGGTAGGCTTGTAGATTCGGCATTTTTACTTTCTCTACTACGTATAGTAAGTAGGGGAAGTATTGTATTCCACCCAAAATTCCGATACCGAGATTTCACCGGAAATACATGTTTTGAGACTCACTGAATCCAAAAAAAGCATTTTTGGAAACATGTCCGTGTGTGTGTCTGTCTGTGTGTCTGTGTGTCTGTCTGTGTGTGTGTCTGTGTGTCTGTGAACAGCATAACTCAAAAACGAAGAGTCGGATAAACACCAAACTTGGTATTTAGGTTCAGTATCTTTCAGAGATGCGACACGAAGGTTTTCAAGAAAATCCCCCCACCCCAGACTGCCCTTTACATGGAACATTTTTCGAAAATTTTAATTTTCTCAAAAACGGCTCTAACGATTTTGATTAAAATATCATATGTTTAAGATATTGTCATGACAAATACAATGTATATCTCGAATTTTCTGGGAATGTCTCCAAAAGTATTCTTCATTATGAACGACTTTTTCATAACTGGTAAACCATAAGAGATAGACAAAATTTTACTACACAAAAAATGTAGATCGCGTTAAAATACACAATTTATGTCATATACATTTCTTTTGTTGAGTGAACCGTTTGCGAGATATTGCTTGTTATTCCCTTAAATTTTCCAATACTTATACTTTTTCTCAAATTCGTTATTCATTTTTTTATGTCCTGGACATGCAAAGAGAATGGAATGCGCCACATAGCAACCAGGGTTAAAATATTTGACTATCGCTTAAAACCTACCATATTCCCCTTGCATCTACAAGAAAATTATCAATAAGATTGACATCTCAATATCTCCATTAACATGAAGCATATGGGGAATAAGCGTTTGTAAAAATAGTTTGTACAAGAGTAGAGAAAGTCATGTGAGTGTAACACATCAGATTTTTTAACATGAACTTCAACTCGTTGTTGTTCATTCTGGTCCGTTCTTACTGTTGAATCGATGATATATCCAGATGAGCCTGTTTTGGGATGGCGAGTATATCAATTCGAAAAGTGAGAGTCCATATACTTCTTCAAATACTGTATAATAATTTACTTTTAAAGGTTCAGCAGTAGTGGATCTTATTTTGTGATTCAGACAATTCCGTAGTGTCTCTCCGAAAGGACAGGAACCCAAAACGTGGCCAAAAGTTTCATCTCGCTATCACAATGGTGACAGTGGTTACCATCTCGAGACCTTCCTGGTATAACAACGCAGCAGATAAACGTTGGCAATCATTTTAATGCGGTTTTCCATTCACTACTGGTAAGCTAGTCTTTGCTGTTCATAATAATAATAATAATAAGAATAATAATAATAATAATAATGTAAGCGGTGCTTGCATAATTTTAGGTTTTTTTGAAATTATATAAAAGCATGGATGTTTAAAAACTATTTTACCATAGAATAATACCTTTAAAAATCTTATGTGACACATTCACATGATTTTCGCTACCCTCTATCGTTTTAGTGGGTATACAAACTATTCTTACTGAAGTCTATCTACTAATTTAATCCAAATAAACCTTGCAGAAATAATTACATTACACATTTCGTTATAGATACAATAGTGAATAGCGATAGTCAAATGTTTAAGAATCGGACGCTATATGCTGACTTTAAAATTCAGTATTGTTTCCATGCAATCCTGAGAAATAACTGAATGTTGACAGGACTTTAAGAGTATGATCAAGTAAGGCCAATTGGAATTTTTAATAATGGATATCTCGTAAATGCATTCCACAAAAAAGTTATTTGAAATAAGTTGTGTGTTTTAAAGAGGTCTACGTTTTTGTGTAGTATGTTTTCGTATATCGCTTAACATTTACCAGTTATACTAGATTATAGAAAATTCCCACCCAATGCAGCGGACTTCACACGCTCTTACTAGAAAATTCAAGATATATATATTTTATTTGTATGTAAATATTTTTAATATGTGGTATTTTAATCAAAATCGTTGGAGCTATTTTTTATAAAATCAAAATTTTCGAAAAATGTTCCATGTAAAGGGTAGCAAACATTCGTGTCGCATTCTTTGAAGGTACTGAACCTAAATACCAAGTTTGGTATTTACCCAGACCTTTCGTTTTTCAGTTATGCTGTTCATAGGTACCATTTTCTAAAAGTGCCTTTTTTGGATTCAGATGGCTTCAAAACATGCATTTTCGGTGAAATCTCGGTATCGGATTTTTGGGTGGAATACAATACTTCCCCTACTTACTATACATAGTAGGGAAAGCACATATATATGTTACATATATTTCAATAAGCTCTATGTTTTTTGTGGAGTAAGTACTTTTCTGCCTCTTATGTTTTAACACTTATACAAAATTGTATAATATTCATTCGCAATGTGACGTAATGATGGTGACGACGCCATCGGCGCCCTCAGCAGGCGTCACGTAAAGATCACTTAGTCCTAACCAACGTTTTAGCGGATTTGACAGGGACGGGGACGAGGATGTGGACGTAACATTTAGAGGGTGATTGCCTACAGGTTGTGGTAACTGGAAGGAGGTGAAAGGGTGACACTACCAGACAGCAATTCTGTTCTTAGAAAAACTTTTATCTTTCTAATATCGAACTAAACTACATTTTATGAGGGAGAGAGGTAGAGAGCTTGTGTGCCTACCTGGGGTCTGCGTCAATGTTGCAAGGTAGCACAAAATAAATTTAAGAAACCGACCGGCACAGGTCCTGCTAGGCAAGTGATAGGCCGAGAGCGATCCGTCAGAGAACTCAGGTTTAAATACCCGGCAAGAATACTGACTAGTGCCTAGCTAATACCACGTAAGCGCGTGAAATACATGAAATGCATAATACACCATGTATCGAACATGAGGTGATCTTTCCCTTAAAAATATGCCATCTAAGCCCTGCTTACCTAAGCATCCGGGAAATGACTCGCAAGAATTCTAAAGCCAATTTTATGGATTTACTTAAATTTTCTCCTAATATCTCGAACTTTAAAATATCATATTTGTCACTCTTTTAAAATAGCTATACCATCAAGGTAATAAAGGTTTCTCCACAGGCTATTCAGAGAGCCTTCAGGATATGGCTTTGATGAATTATGTAAATATCTTAAACATATAGTAAACGAGCGAGGTGACTCAGGCGGTAGCGCGTGTGACTAGCATTTGGGAAGTCATGGGTTTGATTATTATCTTGGCCGAGTTTCCTGACCCACGGGTTTTTTCGGAGATTTACCTGGATTGCTAGGCGAATTTTGGGAAGGTTAATTACATCCCCCGAATTTCTGCCCCTCCATTTCATCTCCTCTCTCATTTCACTTCACCTTTTATCCGCATGGTTGTTTCAAGATTGCAAGTCTCGGCGTTGTATGGCAGGGAAAAATGATGCTCTTTGTAACACTTCGTTCTCTAAAATGTGGGCGGTCTCCGAGTTCCGGGGCTCCAGTGAAATTGCAAGTCTGCAAGGGGGAGGGGAGCCGGTTGTACCAGCTACCACGGGGAGTTTCAACATAGAAAATGTAGGAACCCCGCCCTCTGCCCTGTCGTGCCTCTTCATCCAGTCGCCCTCTGTCTCCCTCACTTCACCCCTTCCTCCCGGGGGGATTTAGGCACAAAATATCTCCTTAGGTCGAGGTCTTAAGTCCCCCTCTACGCCTGGTCATACGTCATAAACATATTAGTATTTTAATCCAAACTATTAGAACAATTTTGAGCAATAAAACATAAGGAAAAATGTAAAGCGAGTTTGAGGTAGGAGAATTTATTTTTTAAAATCTTCGCACGGTGTACGAAAACAGCGTAAAACTCAAATACGAAAATTGTTATATGCATGTATTTCTGGTAAAATCTTTACATAGATGGGTGGAATGCAATACTTTATCTACCATAGATAAGTGATAGAGAATGTAGAAACGTTGGATTGCATATAGAAAAGCTCATAGAGAATCACATTTGTGTACACCTTGTGTTTGTTATATTTATTCTGATTTTGCTACATAAAGCTGGGTGGCTAGGAGTTGGACAACAGAGATACACCTTCTCTTATCGGCTGTACGTGCATGGGTTCGACCCCTCGCTTGTTGTTTTGTTGCGACGGTCAGTGTTAGCCAAGAGCTAACAAATTTCATGAGAGCCATTGTAAACTGTACAGGAACGCCCCTTACAGGTTCGAGTCCATGTTTTATGTCCCACATCAACAGGCCGACATGGGAAATCATGTTGCGACCATGTTAGGGGCAAGGTGGGTGTTGTCCCGGCTGCTTTGCAAGATAACACAATTAATTCTCTTACAGCCTCTACCTCGGCTTGATTATTTATTCATGATGAATTAATTAAGGCAGCCGGAACGTGTTAAATAGTGTGCCTGTATCATAGATTATATTGCATTCTCACCTACATATCCCCGCACAATGACTAATAAAGCTGTGCTAAATACTTCGATGTAAGGGGCTCAAACAAGCTATTCGCTTACTAATGAACGTTTATTACCTGCCCCCTTATCCATACTGATATTATAAAGAGATACAAACGTTACCAACTTTACAGTTTCGTGGAAGTGTTCGGCGCAGTAAAGCCGAATCTGGTTGCCTACTGGGAAACAGGTTCTCGTACTCCATTTGAGAACCACAAATCAATAAAGTGTGTTTTGGTTAAAAATATTCAGTGCTGAAACGTTCTGAAACATGTGTGTTTGATATTATAAAGAGAATTCATATGTATGTACATCGAGACGCGAGTGGCTCGCATTCGGGAAGTCCCGGGTTCGATTCCCATCGACCGCCCCCTTCTTCACTTTAGCTTTCCTTTTTTCTGCTTTTCCTTTTAACCTGTCAACAACAATTTTAGCCCTTTGTTCTTCAGATAATGGTGATTGGTTTCCTTCAATCGTTTTGGGTATTCCTTTAAAAATAGGTTCAGGTTCAATTCCTTGCATTAGCTGTATTGGTGCAAATCCTGTCGTCGTATTGATGGTGTTATTTATTATCTTTTCTATCACGTTACAATACCTTACCCAATTTCTGCGATTATTATGAGTCAGTACACGAAAATAGATTCCAATGTCTTTCAATATGCGTTCTGCTGGATTCCCAGATGGAAAATAAGAGGAACAATGACAGAGTTTTATATTCTGATTTTTAAAGTTTCCCTGAAGATCTTACTGCGATGTGTAGTAGCATTTGATTGTATAACTTTGCCTACTTCCTCTCTAATAGCACATAGGATTGGCTTAGCTTTACGAGAATATGGTTTTATATCAGTCATTTCAAATGAATGAGTGTAATTTATGCACCCTCCCGGCTTTTCTGAAAACACTTCCTTATTATCCATTAATATTTCCCATAATTCCTTCTTTTGTTTCTCATTCAGTTTACTAGCTTGATTCACCTTATTTTTTAACAAATTTTCTATTTCGACACAGTCATCCACTTTATCGAACTTAGTTGCATTCTTATCATTCAAGCCTAATCTGGAATTTTCTTGGGGTTTCTCTTCGCCGTTATTAATACAAAATTTCTCATGTTCTCCGTAGATTATATTTTCTTCATTAATTTCATGGCAATCCTCTAACCTTACTTCGGCTAATTTCATAGCTCCAATGTTTATAACTACCACAAAGAATGTTTCCCCTTTTATTTCTTCCTCTACCTGATCCCGGGCAATTATTCCTGAACTACTGTCGTCCAACAATGGTACGATTTTTGTGTCTTGTTCTGTTTCGAGCTTCAAAATTTTGTTTTCAAAATCTACAATGGAGTTCCATGCGTAGAGACTATCACAACCTATTATTATGTCTGTTACAAGCCTAGGTACTATTAAAAATAACTTCTCAATAATTTGCTTTCCGATTTCAATATTCATCATAGCCTGAAACCTTACTCTTTCTTTTCTTTTATCCACTGCTACTGAACAATATATCCCATGTACTGGTAAAAACATCAATTTTAAACCACTGTTTATTAATTCTTCATAAAAGTTTTGTGAACAAACTATAGTGTTCGCGCCGGTATCTATTATTGCACGAAATTGTTTACCATTGATGCCAATATTTATCCTTGGTGGATCAGTTAAGACTTCGCTTTCTTCTGACCTATCTCTCCCTTGCCGATGTTTCTCTATCATTAGTTGCCTTCCATTATTCCTACTTTTCGTGTACCGCTCATTATAGGAATTGTTGTTCCCAATCTTCACTGAAGGCGAAGTTGATTGGGTTTGGAGTTTTCCGACACTTTACTAATTGCTCCTGTCCCAATATCGTTATGCGAATGTCCTGTTTTCGTTTCATGACGGTAATTATTTCCCATTATTTGTCTTTTAGAGTTTATTGCGCCAATCCTATCTTCTTGAACTGGTGAATTCCTCCCACTTCTACTTCTCGCATCCTGTCTTGGTGAACTTGGTCTATACCTATGGTCATAGTTATTGCTACAATCATCTCCAGAATAGCGTCTGTTTCAAGGATACCTTTCCATTCTATCATAATTACATCTGTGAGTATGTACTTAATTCATTTGTGCGTTCCGTCTTCGGTAGTTTTCGCCTCTTCCCCTATAATTATTTTCAAAGTTTTTCTCCTCCTGTTATCATTGTAATTATTTTTCGGTACAGGCCCATGGTATCTATCTCTCACACCCAAATTTCTATCATTTCCTGGATATGCCCCCTGCCCGAAAAATGTTGTAGGACTTCTTTCTTTCTGTGTGAAATTCCTATCCTTAAGCACGCCATCTTGATTTCTCTTCCTTTCCAAAGCGATCAACAAATCTATCATCGCTGCTATCGTAACCGGTTTTGCAATAATTATGTAGTTTTGTATTGTCTCCGGAAAGTACGCGGTTACTAGATTTATTAATTCATTCTCTCCCATCGGTGGATCTAGCATCTTAGATTTTCTTGCCACTACCATAAAATAATTCACCATAGATTGGTCCTTACGGGAATCGTACTTGCCATTACTGAGTTCTAATCGTATATTCACTTGCCTGCTTGCACCCTAATATCTGTTCAGAAACAGCTCTTTAAAGGCCCCGTAATTGTTATCTAGCCCTACAGATAATTCTATCCAATTGAAAGCATTGCCTTTAAAACATTTTCGTACTACATTCATCTTGTATTCCTCTGGTATACCCTTAACATTAAAATATTCATGCATGCTATTTATGAATGCTTTCGGATTATCTAATTCCTCGTCTTCAAAAATCGGTGGTGGAATTTCACTCAGAACATGGTTAGGCCATTGAAAATGTGGGCCGCCATTTCTATTTTCATTTGTACTATTACTGTTATTGGAAGTACTTGGACCTAAATTCAGCATTGGAAGGTCAGCTGACGCATTCTGCGATGCATCGTTCCTTACTGTTGCACTGCTCACATTGCTACATGCTGAGCTACCAATATTGTCAGATATACACACTTTTTCTAATCCTTCCTTAAGTCTATCATTTACATCATCTATTCCTACAGCAAGTCTCCTACTTTCTCTTTCAGACTATTCTAACCTGTTTCTGTATATTTCTAGTTCTTTGCTAGTAGCTTCCCTTTCTCTAACTAATTCTTGACTTAATTCTTCCCTT
This sequence comes from Deroplatys truncata, assembly GCA_030765065.1. Classification (NCBI taxonomy): domain Eukaryota; kingdom Metazoa; phylum Arthropoda; class Insecta; order Mantodea; family Mantidae; genus Deroplatys; species Deroplatys truncata. The sequence goes on along the minus strand of CM060987.1, from coordinate 106,600,351 downwards.
AATTTTCTGTTTTATTTTTCTACTCTTTCACTAATCTCTTGTCTTACAATTTTAATTTCCTCTCTAACCTGTTCTTGATTTTCCCTAACCTCAATTCTGACGTTTTATATTTAATTTCTAGCCTCCTCCTTGAAATTTTCTAACACATTCTGCTGGTTCTTAATTTTATTCCCAATTTCAGTTAAGTTGCTTATTAAATCCTCCCTTAAACTTTGATTACTAGCTTTTATCTGATCCCTTAATTCTTTCTGACCCTGCTCTATTTTTCCTGTTAATTCTTCTCTCAAGTTTTCTGTTGCACCTCGGTTAGCTTTCATCTCATCCCTGAATTCTTTCTGACGGTATCATCGACACCATTAACTTTAACATCTCGTTATTTTCCATACTTCCCCCTGGCTGTTCTACCTGCTTTTGTACATTTCTATCATCTACTGTTTCTACTACCTTATTTACACTCTTATTTGCGTCCTGCACAGTTCTACTATCACCGTCCTTAATATCCATATTTGAATCTGATTGCTCAAACATTTTACCGTTCCTTAACTGCATTTACCACTGGAACACTAAAATAAATTTACACTCAGTACCTTTTTATATCTGCTACCTGCAACTGCTGCTTCGATGTTGTTCCCGTTGTCCTTCTCGTTGTTCCAGTCTCCTCGATGTCTCCATCTTTCAGCTTCTCCGTTGTTCGGGCCCCACGCTTAGGACGCCATATGACGCAGCCACGCTACGTCCTCCAGTCACAGAAGCAATACCTTTGCCTCACGGTTGCTGCTTGTCTCCTCCTAGATGGTGCTTCTTTTGCCACGGCTGCTCCAGCATGAAACCTTAATTTCAGGGTCTGCGTGGGTGTGTACAGAGAAACACGAACGCTCTCTTAGAACACATTTATTAACTATTTAAAATAATACTGCGGTTTGCCGATCACTTGTAAATGGATACGATGATACTTTGTCTTTACCAAGACCGAAGAATATTAACTACTGCTAAGCGTTCTACCCTCTAGCATGTTCGCCACCATTCTTCTCCACACGACGAGAATGTCATCCCGTTCTCACCAAGCACTCAGGACAGACTGCCTTTTCCCACGCTGCACAAGGAAAAGCAAGCTACTCACTTCCCCTACTCTCCCCTCAAACGCTCGTCACAACTCGGCGGCCTGAAGCTTAGAGTGACCTTCACCAGGCTAAGTGCAGCTGTCCTCGGCTGTTACCAGGAAAAACTTGCTTCAATGGTACTTACCCTTTCTACCTGAGGCTGGTCCCTAATTAACAAAACTGTGCCTGTCTGGTCTTTCTGTCGCTTTTACAGTCAACAATTTTCACAATGCTTCTCCTTTTTATACATACACTGATTTTAAATATATCATTACTTATTTTATATCGCTATCCTTCTCAGAATATTATGATAATTATTGCCTTTATAATTCCGGCTTCAGTACCAAACTTGGTATTTAGACTCAGTACCATCCAAAGATGCGACATGAATATTTTCAACAAAATCCCCCATACGCTACCCTTTATTTGGAACATTTTTTTTTATTTTATAAAAATTGCTATGATTTTGATTAAAACACCTAAATTAAAGATATTTACGTGACAAATAAAATGTTTATCTTTAATTTTCTGTAAATAGCCTTGGAAGTCATCATAGCATTTGAACTTTGTATAATCTTATATAGCTGGTAAACGTTAAGCGCTATAGACAAAAAGGTACTACACAGAAAATGTAGGTCTTTTTAAAACACAAATCTGTGTCTAAGTACTTTGTTGTGGCACCGCCATTTCCGAGATATCCGTCGTTAATGTTTCGAATTGTTCAATACGTAGCCGTTCCTTTCAATACATACAGTTCAACACATTTGGAGTTTCAAGAGACGAGAGATGCAAGGAATGCGAAAAGAAACCTGCTTCAAAATTTACCAGAAAGAAAGAAAGGTTAGTGTAGCCCAAGAATATAAAATAATCATCAATTTACAAATGAAGTTCTTCCTTATGGCTGAGCTACAGGTGAGCCAAAAAACTACGAACCGGCTGCGAGGTGTTTTTCCTGTCCGCGTCCTCGGCGCTAGTTGCCGTCTGCTGCTATCATACAAAGGCGCGGATGAAAGCATACAACATTTTTAAAACTACTTATAAAGGCTTTACTTACTAACTTTATGAAAGGAAATGCTGAAACTGGCCACCGTCGTTGTCTATATATTTTTGGCACCTGTGTAGGAAACTATCTATCACTCGTTGTAGTTCACATTGAGAAATGCTGGCAATTTCGTGGCAGATATTTTGTTTTCATTCTTCCAGGGTGTGTGGATTTGTCTTGTATGCTTTGTTTTAAGTTACCCCAGAGATAGAAATCGCAGGGGGTTAGGTCGGGGACCTAGGGGGCCACAAATCTCTACTACTAATTCAGTCCTCAAACGCACTTTCAATTTTTCTCATCGAAATATTGGTCGTATAAGCTGTTGCAGTCTTGTTGAAAAAAGGCAAAATCACCCTCCCTGTTTGTTAATTCTCTAAAAAGGGGGGGGGGCAAAATTCTATTCACATATGTACGGGTTCAACTGTTGGCTCGAAAGGAATTGGCGAGTGATGTATAGTTTCCTAAAGAGATGCCAAAAATGTATGGACAACGACGTTGGCCAGTTTCAGCACCTACTTTCATAAAGTTGGTAAGTAAAGCCTTTAAAAGTAGTTTTAAAAAGGTTGTATGGTTTCATCCGCGCCTTTCCATGATAGCGGCAGACGGCAACGAGCGCCGAGGACGCGGACAGGAAAAACACCTCACAGGCGGTTTAGTTTTTTGGGTCAGCCTGTAGAATGGTATACCTAATTAATAATCTCATCTATATCTTCATTTGAAGGTTATCAAATCTTTTCATGAGTACATATTAAGGGCGATATTCTATTTTGAATCTATCATAATCTGAAACAAATTACGGAGGAGGTGTAATTATGGACTGATGATTATTACTTCACTTGGATTTGATAATTGCCATGTATATCCACGCGTTTTTAAATGTTATTCCCTCGTGTCCTATGTCAGCGTTCTTATTAACCTGCCATCCCACATTTAACATTTGATATGAGCTTTTGGATAGAATTATGAGCTGTCGAATTAGGAAATACTATGTGATATTAGACTCTGATTGCTCTTATTGTTTGTTCATTTAATATTGCTGTTGGATAACAGTAATGGGTATAATGTAATGGGTTCATGCCTTTTCTCTCCAATGTTGCTTTTAATGTATTTTCATTCCTCCTGTGTACAAATAAAACAAGGAACTTGCATATATCTGTTACATGAATAATGTATATATTTTGTTGGTGTGAAGGGAACGCGAACGTTGGCATACCTGTCGAAACGGACATATTGGATGATTCTGAGGGATATTACAGTACAGGTGCACGCACATACAAAGGACGTCTGCCTACCCTTTGATTCTGCGCACTCTTTGTATATGATCTCCATGTCATGCTCGGAAAGGTAAATGGCAGCTGGAAAATTATCTCCGGCGTGTCTTTCAAAGAGAAAATGAAAAGCTTACGTCGTCGACGTTGAATTTAAAAGATTTAAAAATCATACGCACTGCTGAAGATACATTCAGTTAATGTTCTCAGAAACCTTTTGAAGATTTTGTTACAGGGATACTCGAAAATACAGCGTCTGTCATAGTTTTGAAGCAACACAGGGAACTAGTGGCACCTGAAGTTATTCCAGGATAATTTTGAAAAAGGACTGCATGAATCGCTTTAAAGTTTTGGTGACTCAGTGTGGCGAAAATATGGTTAAAGGCCGTTTACATTTAAAATATTTGAAACTCAGGTCAAAAGTATCACATTTCCAGCTTCTGAAAGGAATATATTTATGTAACTCACATATAAAAAATTTGTAACCCCTATTTTTCTAGTAATTTTGTATTTTGGACTAAAGTGCAGTTCTGCTGTATATAGTGATCTACAATGAGGCCAGAAATAGCAATTTAAAATGTGTGTGTGTGGTGGGGGGGTATGGGTGTGGGTTATATGGCATCTTAAATATTTGTCCTAGTTGAGGGTTTCAGTGGTGGTTAAAAATCTAAATCTTTCGCTTTTTATTACGCATTTTTAAACGTTACATAAGAAAAGTTTACAAAACTTCATTAGGACAAATATTAAAGAAGTTAAAACTATTTTACTTTATCTTTATTCCTGTACGTAACACATTTACCACATAAAGCAGTATCGTTCCGATCGCATTGCAGGCTTAAGGTTCTGTTCACAATGAAAATGTAACGTTAATATAACTCAACATAAGGGCAAGCATTAGGTAGGAAAATTCACAATGCAACTGTAGACCTAACGCAAGAACTAGACACGCGGTTCTAGATTCGTAAATTGCACGCGAAAATCTTCCGACCGTACCGCAACTTTGAAATGAGTAATATAATAATATCCAATATTAAAATTCACCCAGTGTTTATAAATATATAAGACATAAAAAGGCATTATACTAAGCAAACAAGAGAACAGCGTCTGGATCAGCATTTAAAATGGCGTAGCGAAACCAATTTGAAGACCCGATGGTTGCACAGTAGATTGGGTAAAATCTTACACCGCGATCATGCTTTATTCAGAATCTGGCAATGCGTAGAGAAAAAAATGCAGAATTCTTCCTCTATATAGAACATAAAGTTTAGAATTTGCAACCTCTTGCATTACGTGACTCTATGTGAGTGCTTCCATTAAATAACAAAGTCTTGCGTTTATTCTGCGTCTGCGCTTACCTTTCATTATGAATAGGGTCTAAGGAAGAGGCACAAGTTTAAGTACAGTTAAAGCTTTGCGTATATTTTAATTGTTACTAACACCCAGAGAGGAGAGTAGGCGGTGACTGAGAGGAACAGAATGGAAAAAGAGAGGGAGAGAAAGATGGAGAGAAGAATACATATTTAACGCCGGAGAGAAACGTGTAGCAAGAGAGAAAGAGGGAGAGAAGAATGCATTTTTAACGCCGGAGAGAAAGAGGGAGAGAAGAATCCATATTTTAGGCCGGAGAGAAAAAATGTAGGAAGAGAGAGAAAGGGGGAGGAAGAATCCATATTTAACACCGGAGAGAAAGATGTAGGAAGAGAGAGAAAGAGGGAGAGAAGAACCCATGTTTAACGCCGGAGAGAAAGATGTAGGAAGTGAGAGAAAGAGGGAGAGAAGAACCCATGTTTAACGCCGGAGAGAAAGATGTAGGAAGAGAGAGAAAGAGGGAGAGAAAAATGCATTTTTAACGCCGGAGAGAAAGAGGGAGAGAAGAATCCATATTTTAGGCCGGAGAGAAAAAATGTAGGAAGAGAGAGAAAGGGGGAGAGAAGAATCCATATTTAACACCGGAGAGAAAGATGTAGGAAGAGAGAGAAAGAGGGGGAGAAGTATGTATTTTTAACGCCGGAGAGAAAGATGTAGGAAGAGAAGTAAGAGGGAGAGAATAATGCATATTTAACGCCGGAGAGAAATATGTAGGAAGTGAGAGAAACAGGGAGAGAAGAACCCATGTTTAACGCCGGGGAGAAAGATGTAGGAAGTGAGAGAAAGAGGGAGAGAAGAACCCATGTTTAACGCCGGAGAGAAAGATGTAGGAAGAGAGAGAAAGAGGGAGAGAAAAATGCATTTTTAACGCCGGAGAGAAAGAGGGAGAGAAGAATCCATATTTTAGGCCGGAGAGAAAAAATATAGGAAGAGAGAAAGGGGGAGAGAAGAATCCATATTTAACACCGGAGAGAAAGATGTAGGAAGAGAGAGAAAGAGGGGGAGAATTATGTATTTTTAACGCCGGAGAGAAATATGTAGGAAGGGAGAGTAAGAGGGAGAGAATAATGCATATTTAACGCCGGAGAGAAATATGTAGGAAGTGAGAGAAACAGGGAGAGAAGAACCCATGTTTAACGCCGGGGAGAAAGATGTAGGAAGAGAGAGAAAGAAGGAGAGAAGAACCCATGTTTAACACCGGAGAGAAAGATGTAGGAAGTGAGAGAAAGAGGGAGAGAAGAACCCATGTTTAACGTCGGAGAGAAAGATGTAGGAAGAGAGAGAAAGAGGGAGAGAAAAATGCATTTTTAACGCCGGAGAGAAAGAGGGAGAGAAGAACCCATGTTTAACGCCGGGGAGAAAGATGTAGGAAGAGAGAGAAAGAAGGAGAGAAGAATCCATGTTTAACGCCGGAGAGAAAGAAGGAGAGAAGAATCCATGTTTAACGCCAGAGAGAAAGGTGTAGGAAGAGAGAGAAAGAGGGAGAGAAGAATCCATGTTTAACGCCGGAGAGAAAGAAGGAGAGAAGAATCCATGTTTAACGCCGGAGAGAAAGATGTAGGAAGAGAGAGAAAGAAGGAGAGAAGAATCATATTTAACGCAATAACGCGAGCAGAGCTGTAGGTTCCGTGTAATTACATGTTTTTCTTTTCTTGAAATTAATATTGATTTTACCATGTATTCCTACACTTAGTTCACCTATAGGCTGTTATCCTCAAAGATGGTTGGTTACAGAGAAGGAGCAACAATTCAATATACGTCTAGCAGTGTTATTTTCTATACAAAAGCTCCGCACGATACATGTGGACATGCGTCTGTAGCGGTATGTACTACCCCTAGTAAACTCCTGGCTACTGCCTTCACTCCTGCTTTTGGAGACTCGGTACGGTCTCCATAGAGCCTTAATCAGGCCTTTTCTTCCATGTTCCGCAAGCTATACTCCAGAGAATTCATGCTGGTGCTTGTGGAGGGCCATTAATGAATTCAGCCCACTCAGCTGCAACCAGCACTGCTTTTCGTTTTGTGGCCGGATGCTGGATCCTACTGGAATATCCAGTAATTACCTACACTCAAAATCGTGTATAACTTTACACCGCCTTTTGATTTGCTAGTCGGAAGCTACGCATCTTCGAAGGAGGCGACAGGAAGATTTTAAAAAAAAAATTCCCTTACCTTAATTCCTCAAAAATTGCTCAAACGGTTTTGATTAAAATACGATTTGTTTAAGATATTTTCATGAAAAATAAAATGTACACCTTCACTTTTCTGGGAATATCCTGTGAAATTCTCATCACTCTGAATGGTTTCTGTATAATTGGTAAGAGATAGGCAAAAACTACTAAACAAAACATAAAGCTCTCATTAAAGCACACAATTTATATAAAATAAAGTTTTATGACGTTAGTTACTTCCATTTCAATTTTCATTATTTTCAAAAAAATTTCTAGACATTCAAAGTAATGAAAGTTCATGGATTAACAAGCAGATAAAATAATAAAAATAAGCTTTTGTATGAACACTTTTTTAAATGTGAGCAGAGAAAGTTGTTTGAATGTAACAAATCAGATTTTTTATTCTTAGGAACCTAGAAGTGAAGTCCTAATATGCAATTTTTGCTATAATGCTGTTTTAGGGATAAAAACGAAAATTTAAACAAAAATATTCATTTCCAGTGATCTTTCTCTTCAAAATTTACGTTTTAGTTTATTTGCTGGTTAAGCTTCTTCGGCCCTTTAACACTAGAGTGCCCATGGCAGCATTTTGACTCCTTTGCTAATATGTTTTCAATCATTACCTGTGTTTGGGATATTTCACGGCAAAATCCTTGCATGACTTTAAATTGTTGTTAGTTTGGAGTAAGCTGAAAAGAACTTTATCACATGCAAGTAGTTTTTGTACAATAAATACTATGATTTATCTAAAATGCCAATAGAGTCAATTTTATCCCTGTGTATTTCTTTCGGTGAGCTAAGGTTAGTGCATGCAATCTATACTCCTTGGTAAATGTTTGCTGAGACTTCAATGAACACTTACTTCTGCTAGGTTGTCAATAATATGAACATATCGCTTCATCCGCATTGTCGCGCTATATTCTATTCATTATCAATGCAGCATTATTGCATACTGGCTATGTTACTGAACAGCACACTCTGTTTAGTGCTAATTTAGTGTCATTTTGGCTTCTGTTATTGCTACTTTCATTAAAAATGTCGTTTCGGAAGAAACTTAGTGATGAAGAAATGCTAGGCATTTTTCAATACCTGATGATGTGTCAGAATTTGACATGGAAGAAGAGTTTGAATCTGATGTAGATTTTATTCCAGAACAGACTATATCTTTAGAAAAGTCATGTAATGGCGAGGAAGCATTTCAAAGCGAAGAGGAATTTTTACTGCCCATTGTGCCAAGAAATCAAAGATAGAAATTCATACTAGAAGGTGTAACTGTTCGCAATAGCTATGATGTTGAGGATGATGCTGAAGTTGATGCTTTGCACAGTAATAGTCGACAGTGCACTAAACGTAGAAGAAATGGTCATCAGTAGCATCGGAAAATGGAGCCAGTAAAAGCCCATCTTCAGAAGAGGGACCTACAACAGGGGATGCCCCAGGTACCTCAGGGGCTCTCACTATGGTAATTAATTGCTTGACTTGGTTGCACCAAATGGAACAGCATGGGAATCACTTAGCATTGGAGTCGATAATCCAGGTAGAACATCACATCAAAATATTTTTAAGGAAGCTCCTAGGCTTACAGGATATGCAAAGAGAAATGTTGCAAAAGGTATCCCTGCTAGTGCTTGGCGTTTGTTCATTGACAAATTTATGAATGACCATATTCAAAGGTGTACAACTATTGAGGTTTGCCTCAGATGAGCTAGAAGCTTTCGTCGCAATAATGTACTCCTGAGATACAAGCCGAAAAAATATTGCTCCTGTGCACTCCTTGTGGACACATTTTTGGGGAGTCAAGAAACAGATTTTCCAAAATTACCAAATACTTACGTTTTGACGAGAAGTCTAGTCAATCTGAAGTATTGTAATCGACAATTTGCTCTGATCTCGATTATTAGAAAAAGGTTCATTGAAGACTGCATCTCCTGTTTTAGATCCGGACCTTTTATAACAGTTGATGAACAACTTTTTCCGAGAAAGGCACGATGGCCATTTACTAAGTATATGGCATCAAATCCCGATAACCGGCCGAGGGCGATGGATTGTTTTTCGGGCGTAAAAATCCTTTGCATGGCTTCCTTCGGAAGGGAAGTAAGCCGGTGGTTCCGTGTCGTAGATTTACGGCACGTAAAAGAACCCCAAGCCTGATAAAGAGCCCTCTGAGCAAAATTAGCGATCTTTCACGCCCAATATAGAATGGGACGCTAAGGACCATAGTAGTTAAAGAGCGTCCATAAATAAAACTCAATTTAAGCCCGATAAATATGGGTAAAACTACTGGTTTGCTGTAGATTTGGATAGCAAATATGTTGTAAACGGGATCTCTTATGTTGGTAAAGATGAGTTACGGCATAATTAAAGGCTGGCAGATCATGTGATGATGCGTCTGTTGGATCCATTATGTGGAAAGGGAAGAAATGTGACAACCGACAATTTCTTTACCTCATTTCTCCTCGTCAAGAAACTCAGGGATACATCTACAGCCTTATAGGGACAGTCAATAAATGCAGAAGATAGATTCCCAATGATCTAAAACGGATGAAGACAACATTATATTTCACCATTGTCTATAAACATGAAGGGATTATACTGACTGTTTACCAAGATAAATAAAAAAATAATGTAATACTTTGAGCAACATGCATGCAGGTGTCAACATTTTGGATAACAAAAAGAAAACTCGTGACACCGTGAAAAACCGCAATGAAACAAAGTTTGGCGTAGATATTGTTCACCAGATGGCACGGAAATATCTATGCGCACAGGCACCAGTTTAGGACCTCTTCATTCCTTTCAAAATACCTTGGCTCTAGCCGCTCTGAATGCTTGGGTCCTTTACAAGGAAATAGTCAAGGAAAAGATCAGTCGGCTGGAATTTCTCAAGGCTTTGACAACAGAGCTCTCACGTCCCAACATGGAACAGCGGAATCAAGAACAAAACATTGAAGAACGAAAAGAGCAGACAAGCACAGTCCCTACTATTAATATTGTCAAGTGAAATGTAAGTGAATAAAAAAATCGCAGAGTAGGGATTTGTAAATTTTGTAAGAAATCAGTGTGTGGAATATGCACTGCCAAAATTGAATATTCGTGTATACGTTGTGAGCCATATTTTGATATATAATCATATTTTATATATTATTGTTCATGTTGATACCCATTAATTTTCCTAAAACAATATTACTCCTATTGGTATACACAACTTAGTGTGCTAGATGGCATTTTGAGGGAATGTGCTTATTAGCTTTTATGTTGTTTTTAAGATGTTCATTTTGTTACACGTAATTCGTAAAAGGTGCAGTGTTAAATAAAAGCACTGCATGTAACAATAATGCAATAAAGTGTTTTTATTTCTAACACTGTTCTGACAACCAATTACAATCCTACTGTCATAGTAACTATCTTACTTTCTCATTTTGCTCTAGATAATTATGGGAAAATGTTACTTTCTCTACGTATAGTAAGTAGGGGAAGTATTGTATTCCACCCAAAAATTAGATACCGATATTTCACCGGAAATATATGTTTTGAAGCCCCCTGAATCCAAAAAAAGCATTTTTGGAAACATGTCCGTGTGTGTGTCTGTATGTATGTCTGTGAACAGCATAACTCAGAAACGAACATCGGATAAACACCCAACTTGGTGTTTAGGTTCAGTATCTTCCAGAGATACGACACGAAGGTTTTTAAGAAAATCCCATCACCCTAGATTACCCTTTACATGGAACATTTTTCTATAGATTTAATTTTCTTAAAAATCGCTCTAACGATTTTGATTAAAATATCATATGTTTAAGATATTTCATGACAAATGAAATGTATATCTTGAATTTTCTAGGAATGTCTCCTAAAATATTCTTCACTGTGAACGACTTTTGCATAATTGGTTAACCACAAGAGATAGATAAACTTTTACTACACAAAAAATGTAGATCGCGTTAAAATACACAATTTATGTCATATACATTTTTTTGTTGGGTGAACCATTTTCGAGATATTGCTTGTTATTCCCTTAAATTTTTCAATACTTTTTTCTGAAATGGGAATTCGTTATTCATTTTGTTTTGTCCTGGACATACAAAGAGAATGGAATGCACCACATAGCAACCAGCTCTTAAAATATTTCACTATCGCTTAAAGACTACCGTATTCCCCTTGCACCTACAAGAAAATTAGCAATAAGATTAACATCTCGATTAATATGAAGCATATGGAGAATAAGCCTTTGTAAAAATAGTTTGTACAAGAGTAGAGAAAGTCATGTGAGTGTAACACATCAGATTTTTTTGGATTCAGGGGTCTCAAAACATATATTTCCGGTGAAATCTCGGTATCGAATTGTTTTTAAAAGCTTTGACAGCTGTAGTAGGACAATTAATTAATACGCAGTAATTTAAAGAGTACAAACTTGCACATAGCATGTGAATATTTTAATATAATTCATTAGGAGTCAAAATGACCCCAGCGGGCATTCATGGGTGCTGGTCATAGCCGACATTCTAGGTTAAAATAAGGATACAACTTATATATAGATTGAGTGATGCGTTTCATTTCTAAACAAAATATAAGGTCCAAATTTACCAGCATGTTCATGAAATTAAACATTCCAGTTCTTAAATGCTAAAGTAAGGACAGTATTTGTTTCCAGACTGCTAATTTAATTAACTTGATGTCGGTGCCACTACTTCCTGGTGGTCAAAGGAGGGATGTAATATACATAAAAGCCCCACCCTAAACGCGCCAACGCATACTATCGGCCTAAATGAACACTGACATTCTCATGAAATTATCTGCGGCAGGATGAAACAAGGTTGGTGCTCCTGTAGGCTCCAAGGCGGTGTGGAAATTACATAGACATTATCCGCTTCACTACCAGGAGTTTTAACTTGACCGCCCCCTCGCCTGTCGGTTATGCAGCCCGTTATACGAGCCACGCTGCCAATGCATAATCGAATAGAGGCAGCATGCATGAATGGTGTTCTTTTTCCACTCTCGCGGTATTGACAACACCACACGAGTAGCCGCTGTTCCAGCATTGCTAAGTATAGCCACTGTTATAGAACAAGTTGTGCTTTTCTTAAGGTTTAGATACTAATACAAGGGCTGTCCAAAAGTGCCCAACCTAACAAAGAAAACGCAAACACTTTGGGAAAAACCATATTTGTTTCTTTATATAGTCTCCTTTCGGCTCGATACACTTTTCCCAGCGATGTTCGATAGCTTCGATACTATGCTTATAGTGAGAACCGTCGAGTTCTGCAAAATAGCCATCAACTGCAAACTCCGCCTCTTCATTGGTGGCAAATCGTTTACCACCAAGCCATTTTTTCAACTTTGGAAACAGAAAATAATCAGAGGGGGCTAGATCTGGCGAATAGGGTGCATGAGGAAGCAATTCAAACTTTAACTCATTAATTTTAGCCATGGAAAAATATAGATGTGTGAACTGGGCATTGTCTTGATGAAACAGAACTTCCTTTTTTCGCTAAATGCGGCCGTTTTTGCTTGATTTCATCATTCAAACGCTGCAATAAATTTGCCTAATACTCGCAATTGATTACTTTTCCTTTTTGGAAATAATCAATGAAAATTATCCCACGCGCATCCCAAATAACTGTCACATTGACCTTGCCTGCAAATGGAGCTGTCTTCGCCTTCTTTGGAAACGATTCTCCCCTTTCAATCCACTGCCTTGACTGTTCCTTCGTTTCAGGTGTGAAGTGATCGGCCCATGTTTCATCCATGGCTATGAATCGACGCAAAAACTCGGCTTTATTGCAGCGAAACATCGCCAAACACTCTACTGAAACATCCTCACGACGCTGCTTTTGTGCCATTGTGAGCAAACGCGCTACCCATCTTGCGCACAGCTTTCTCATGTCTATTTTTTCAGGTGTTATGCCATGTACAGCACTTTTTGAAATGCCTACTATGTCTGCTAGCTAGCGTACTTTCAGTCGACGGTCATACAATACCATTTTGTGGATTTTCTTCTGGCGTGGTCACCTCATTTGGTCGACCACTGCGATGTTCGTCTTGGCAGCTCGTACGGCCTCACGCAATATGTTACTGTTGTAAACGAAGGAGCAGACTCCCCCAGAGTAGAATCTAACTCAGCTTTAATATTAGTTGGACTAAGACCTTTCAAATGAAAGTATTGTATCACATGACGATGACCAGTTTTATTCATGTTTACAAATTCGCTGAGAGAGTTCACTATTAATGGCTGCCAAACAATTACTAAACAACGCAGCATCGTCAAACTTCAAAGTTAAGCTTTATAAGGGTGGTACTTTCTACCACAGTCATTTGTTTTAAAAAAAATCGCAATATATATGTCACGTCAGGTGCTTCTGGGACTGCCCTCGTACCTACAGTAGAGACTAGAAGACAACTGACAGCTATAGTTTTGTGGGTTTTTGGTTATACAACGGAGGGGACTCCTCATACACTTAGACCTACATATATCCACTGCAGCTACCTCTCCCCAGGAGGTAGGAAGAACCACAGGAGGCTATAGGCCGAAGTCAAACAGGCCAAAGAGACGCACGGCAGTCTCTAACACTTCGAGGTTCGAAGACCTGTCCCACTGCTAAAGATGCTTAGAGGGGGCGATGAGCGACCTATCGACCAAGCAGCCCTCTAGTGTCCAAGGGGAGCAACCGCACTCTCTGTGCGGCACCGCCATACACCACGAAACCTAGTACTCCTGAAAAATGAGGAGACGGAATGAACGGGAAATTGCGGTAGATGAGAAGCCACCTCAGATTTCGCCTACCGACCACGGAAAACCGCGAAAAAAACAAGGACCGAGTGGGCGTTCGGTCCCGAATGCACACGTTGCCGCTGAGCCATCTGGTTCGGCGATTTTGTGAGTTAATTCCCTACTGTTAGTGGATCAAGATATTAAATTTCTCTAGCACTTTCATTAATTAGAGGAAGTACTGCATTCTACATTAGTATCAGATAATTATCTAGATTTCAGGGGAGCATAATGCACGTTTTGGTGTCCCCGAATACTTTTTACTTTCTCTACTACGTATAGTAGGTACGGGAAGTGTTGCATTCCACCCAAAAATTCGCTACCTAGATTTCACCGGAAATATGTGTTTTGAGGTGCACTGAATGCATATAAAGCATTTTTGGAAACATGTCCGTGTGTGTCTGTGTGCCTGCGTACAGAATAACTCCGAAACGAACAGTCGGATACACACCAAACTTAGTATTTAGGTTCAGTATGTTCCAGAGATGTGACACGAAGGTTTTCAAGAAAATCCCCCCACCCCAGATTACCCTTTACATGGAAAATTTTTCGAAAATTTTAATTTTCTCAAAAATGGCTCTAACGATTTTGATTAAAATATCACATGTTTAAGATATTTTCATGACAAATGAAATGAATATCTCGAATTTTCTGGGAATGCCCCAAAAGTATTCTTCATAGTAACAAAATGTTACTACACAAAAATGTAGATCGCGTTAAAAAACACAATTTATGTCATATACATTTTTTTTGTTGAGTGAACCATTTTCGCGATATTGCTTGTTATTCCCTTAAATTTTCCAATACTTATACTTTTTCTCAAATGGGGATTCGTTATTCATTTTTTTTGTTCTGGAAATGCAAAGAGAATGGAATGCGCCACATAGCAACCAGCTCTTAAAATATTTGACTACCGCTTAAAGCCTACCAATTCCCCTTGCATCTACAAGAAAATTAGCAATAAGATTAACATCTGGATATATCGATTAATATGAAGTAGATGGAGAATAAGCGTTTGTAAAAATAGTTTGTACAAGAGTAGAAAACGTCATGTGAGTGTAACACATCAGATTTTTTTAAAAAGTCCCTAGAATAGCATAACCCAAAAACCAAATGTCTGATAAAACTCAAAATTAGTACTTAAGTTCTGCATCATCCAAGGATAAGATATGACGATTTTCAAGAAATTCACTCCACACCAAACTACGCTTGCATAGAAAAGTTTCGTGTGGATCTAACGATTTTGATTAAAATGCGATGCCTGTAACACATTTAAATCTATACTAATATTATAAAGAGAGAAAATGTGTAAGTGTGTGGTAACGGTAGAGGTACGGGTCTCTGCAAACGGGCCAGAGCACCGCAAGTAGCTGCAATGGCTCTTTTTGCTTCTACCGAGATCCCTGGGAGAGAGGGATGAGGAAGAGACCCGAAAGGCAATGTGGTTGATGATGGGCGCAAGCATGGACGGGGTCCCTAAAATTTCCAGATCGAGCGCATCCGACGACGCTCGGGTCCACCCACAAGCATCCAGACCACCCGCTGTCCTCCCTGGAGAGGCCTACTCGGAGGGGGTTCTAACTGAGCAACGATGCCAGGGATGAAACCTCTACAAAGCGCACATTTACCTCCAAGACGAACATGTCGCCTATTGCTACAACCCTGAAACAGATGACATTGAAGAAATTGAGGGGCACAGGAAATGAGGAACAGGAAAGTCTTGTTAAAAGAGGAACCACCCTAGCATTCGCTTGCTGACCCGGGGAAACAACGAAAAAGCTATGGGTCAGAGTGAGGGGTCGCCGGAGATCAAATCCGCGACCTTTCGAATACGAGTCGCACACGTTACCGCGGCGCCACCTCGCTCTGTTGCACGTGTGTGTATGTGCGGTAAACTCATAAATTACTCAATCGATTTTGATAATTCACCACTTTCTTATGAACATGGCCTACTAAACATATTTTAATTCCATTTCATAAATCATGAAAGGATTAAAAAAGATTTACAAAGCCCTTATACTTGAATACAAACACATTGGAGCTATACAAGGACATACTGGCGAGGAAGACTTTGACCTTGACTTGAGAATGTCATGAAGTATAAAATATTTATTAGTCAATGAATGCATGTGAAATTAGTACAAATGCCGCGGATACTTCATTCCAAACAACATATGTGTAGACGGTCACAATTTAACATCTAAGATGCATCAAAACAAAAGTGAATCGAATCTGTTTAAAACGCTGCGATACCCATACGATACCAGTGCACAAATATTTGAATAACTCTTCAGTAAGAGAGTTTTGCTTTCTTTTTTTCTTTTGTGGGTATAATCAAGATCGTTAGTAGGATATATTAAATAATTGTATAAAGAGAGAAAATGTGTCCCGCTGACACTAGAAATCAGTCAACCGATATTTTATAATTAACGACTCAGAATATTATGCTTCTCGACGGTCGCAGGCTATGCATCTTTTCTAAGGGAATTAGAATATATATATCGGCTCGAGAAGTTACGCACAATAATTTTTTTCTGCCTTGGTATTGTAGCTGGAATGTTGCAATTTCACAAAGATATAGTTTGAAGTTTTCACTACGGAAGGTAGTTTTTTGTTTTGCGTGCATCTCTAGCGAGAGAAGCGTGAACTACGCAACAAAGATGGCGCGCATGTTACTGTCGTCCACGTGTGAAGAGCAGAGACGTTTGGTTCAACATTTGTGGGTCAAAGGGCATAAACCGAGTGATATTCACAGGAACATGCGTGGCGTGTAAGGGGATGATTGTATGAGCCGTAGCAATGTCTCCAGGTGGTGTGCATTCTTCCTAGAGGGCCGTGTGAACCTTAGTGATTCGTCACGCTCCGGGAGGCCGGTAACAGCTGCAACCCCGCAGAATGTCAGGGGCATTGAGGCGGCAATTTTGAACGACCGGCGTATGCGACTGCGAACCTTATCGCAAAAATTCAACATTTCCTATGGTGCAGTGTACGATATTGTTCATGAACGTTGAATCGTAAAGTTAGTGGTCGCTGGTGCCTAAGAACCTGACAGACAACCACAAGCGCCAGCGAATGATGACGAGCTTGCATCACTAACGCGGTACACCACAGAAGGGCATGACTTTCTGAAAGGATGAGTCGTGGGCATACCACTACAAGCCCGAAATCAAGCAGGCAAGTTAGTAGTGGAAACATGCTGGTTCCCCAGTGAAGAAAAAATTCAGACTTAATCTGCTAGGAAAGTGCTTGTGGCGGTGTTATGGGATATGAATAGTATTGTATTAGTGGACTTTGCTGAACACGGGACCACTGTGAATGCTGCAGCCTACATGAAAACTTTGGTGAAGTTGCGTCGTGCCCTTCGTGACAAACGCCACAACATTAATGCTGACGATGTCGGAATTCTTCATGACAATGTTCGCCCCCATGTTGCTGCTGCTGTTGCTGCTGCTGGTTGGGAGGTGCTTCAGCTTTCACCATACAGTCCGGACCTTGCACCGTCGCACATTCATCTGTTTGGTCCCATGAAGAAATTCCTAGTCGGCCAAAACTTTGCGACAGATGCGGAAGTGAAATCAGCAGTCCGCAGATGGCTATACTTCAAGGAAACGGACTTCTACGAACAGAGCATTTTGAAACTGGTATTACGATGGGAGAAATGTCTTGAAAAACTTGGTGAATATGTCACAAAGTAGGTAAAAGGTGTAAAGTTCAGTTGTGATTTTTGTTGTTGTTTTAACTATTAAACTTTCTTGTAAAAAAAATTATTGTGCGTTACTTATGCTATCCGCCCGCCCACATATACGTATAGGGTATATGTTAAGGATTTCCGTGTTGTATGAAAACTATGTTACACAATAACTATGCGACCAACGAGAAGATACATAGGTTACTACTGTGAGTGTTTAAAAATCTGATGTTTTGAGATTCCCGGAATCCAAAAAAAAAACATTTTTGGAAACATGTCCGTGTGTGTGTCTGTGAACAACATAATTCAGAAACGAACAGTCGGATAAACACCAAACTTGGTATTTAGGTTCAGTTTCTTCCAGAGTTGTGACACGAAGGTTTTCAAGAAAATCCCCTCACCCCAGATTACCCTTTACCTCGAAAATTTTTCGAAAATTTTAATTTTTTCAAAAATGGTTCTTACGATTTTGATTAAAATATCATATGCTTAAGATATTTTTATGACAAACGAAATGAATATCTCGAATTTTGTGAACGACATTTGCATAACTGGTAAACCATAAGATATAGACAAAATTTTACTACACAAAAAATGTAGATCCCGTTAAAATAGAGAATTTATGTCACATACATTTTTTTTTGTTGAGTGAACCATTTTCGAGATATTGCTTGTTATTCCCTTAAATTTTCCAATACTTATACTTTTTCTCAAATGGGAATTCGTTATTAATCTTTACCTTCTCTACTACGTATAGTAAGTAGGGGAAGTATTGTATTCCACCCAAAAATTGGATACCGAGATTTCACCGGAATATATGTTTTGAGAACCCCTGAATCCAAAAGAAGCATTTTTGGAAACACGTCCGTGTGTGTGTGTGTCTGTGTGTGTTTGTGTGTGTGTTTGTGTGTCTGTGAACAGCATAACTCAGAAACGAACAGTCGTATAAACACCAAACTGGGTATTTAGGTTCAGTATCTTCCAGAGACGCGACATGAATGTTTTCAAGAAAATCCCCTCACCCCAGATTATCCTTTACATGGAACATTTTTCGAAATTTTTAATCTTCTCAAAAATGGCTCTAACGATTTTGATTAAAATATCATATGTTTAAGGTATTTTTATGACAAATGAAATTTTCTAGGAATGTCTCCAAAGGTATTCTTCATGTTCCAATACTTATGCTTTTTTCTCAAATTCGCTATCCATTTTTTTGTCCTGGTAATGATAAGAGAATGAAATATCCACATTGCAACCACCTCTTAAAATATTTGACTATCGCTTAAATCCTACCAAATGCCCCTTGCATCTACAAGAAAATTAGCAATAAGATTGACATCTCGATATTTCGATTAACATGAAGCATATGGAGAATAAGCGTTTGTAAAACTAGTTTGTACAAGAGTAGAGAAAGTCATGTGAGTGTAAGATATCAGATTTACACTGTTTAACTATTGCCCCCGTGTAATAATTTTTACTACGTTCCTTTTAAACTCTAATCAGGTTAGAGTATATCTTATACAGTTACTTTAGCTAGTTGCTATAAAGAATGGAACATAGTTGTACACATTGAAAACTACGGGTTATTTTTGTGTTATCAAATAGTGGCTCTTGGTGAAAAACGGTAATATACTGTTTATCTTTGCTTTTTCCTTGTTATGTTTTTCTTTCTTTTTTGTAGCGTTTAGCGTTCTTACCTCACATGGCACCACAGGTACTACTGGAGATGCATGAAATGAAATGATAATTTGATAACTGGGAAAGGAAATGTTCCAAACGTAATATTACGGTGCTTAACTGGTATTTGGCAGTTATGAGGACCGAGGAAAACCTGGAAAACATCTCAGTTACAAGGACTGTCCTGGTGGGATTTGAACCGTGGACCTCCCGTTCATGATGTCCGCTACTCACGTCGGTAAACAATTATATTGAATAGTAGGTAACTAAAATTTGAAAATTTCATTCATAGGTTGACTGAAAAGAGAAGACAGGATGGGTATCAAAGTAGTAAACGTTTATGGGGTTTTCTACAGCAATTTAGTAGTAGAGGCACAACAAACCTAACCATAGAAACTCATTGTTTTCTTTTTACTTTCTCTATTATGTATTTGCAGTAAGTAAAGGAAGTATTGTAATCCACCCAAAAATTCTATACCGAGATTTTACCGAAAATATGGGGTTATTCAAAAAGAAGGAACAGATTTCAAATATTCATCTTTAATGAACGACAATAGATAGCAACACATACGATACATCGTTGAACAGAGGAAATCTCAAAGTTGTAAGTCACACCTATTAGTTCCATTCAGCGCTCTGTGTTTGTTTACGGGAAAATGGCAACGCAACAGGAAGAGTCGTTTTGTGTGCAGCATTATGCAAAGAGAGTTCTTCATTGCCGCGTGCATTTAGTTGTAAGTTTAACAACGATCCGCCTAGTCATAAAAAATTACAATTGATACAATAAATTCGTAGAAGATAGTTGCGTATGCAAACGGAAAATCACTAGTCGTCCTTGCATAACAAATGGTGCTCATTTTGAACACACAAAACAAAACTTTGAACTTTCTCTATTCAGTGATGTATCGCATGTGTCGCCATCTATTGTCTTTCATTAGAATTAAATATGTAAATTATGTTCCTTCTTTTTAAATAACCCTGTACATGTTTTGAGGCCTCTGAACAAAATAAGTACTATTAGAAAAAAGTCCGTACTTGCGTCTCTGAAGTGTATAACTAAAAACAAAAAATCGCTAAATACCAAACTAGGAATTTCAGTTCAGCATCTTCCAAAGATGCGACACAAAGATTTTAAGGAAATCCCCCATACCCAAACTACTGTTTATGTGGAACATGTTTCTTTTTTTTTCATTTTCTCAAAAGTGGTTGTAACGATTTTAATTAAAATATCGTATGTTTAAGATATCTAGATAACGAATAAAATGTATATCTTGCATTTTCTGGGAATACCCTCTGAAGTCCTCTTCTTCTCACAAATTTTATGGTTTTTGTTTTTTGAGTTAACCATTTTCGAGATACATCTAATTATTGGTTTGAATTTTCAAATACTTAAACTCTACTCAACTGGTTAGTTCTTTTTTACTTTCTCTACTACGTATAATAAGTAGGGGAAGTATTGTATTCCACCCAAAAATTTGATGCCTAGATTTCATCGGAAATATATGTTTTGAGACCCCCTGAATCCAAAAAAAAAGCATTTTTGGAAACATGTCCGCGTGTGTGTCTATGAACAGCATAACTCAGAAACGAACAGTCGGATAAACACCAAACTTGGTATTTAGGTTCAGTATCTTCCAGAGATGCGACACGAAGGTTTTCAAGAAAATTCCCCCAGCTAGATTACCCTTTACATGGAACATTTTTCGAAAAATTTAATTTTCTCAAAAATAGCTCTAACGATTTTGATAAAAATATCATGTTTAAGATATTTTCATGATAAATGAAATGTATATCTCGAATTTTCTGGGAATGTCTCCGAAAGTATTCTTCATTGTGAACGACTTTTGCATAACTGGTAAACCATAAGAGATAGACAAAATTTTACTACACAAAAAATGTAGATCGCGTTAAAATACACAACTTATGTCATATACATTTTTTTGTTGAGTGAACCATTTTCGAGATATTGCTTGTTATTCCCTTAAATTTTTCAATACTTATACATTTTCTCAAATGGGAATTCGTTATTCATTTTTACTTTCTGTACTACGTATAGTAAGTAGTGGAAGTATTGCTTTCCACCCAAAAATTCGATACCGAGATTTCACCGGAAATACATGTTTTGAGATCCCCTGAATTAAAAAAAAGCATTTTTGGAAACATGTCCGTGTGTGTGTGTCTGTGTGTGTGCGTGTGTGTGTGTGTGTGTGTGTGTGTGAACAGCATAACTCGGAAACGAACAGTCGGATAAACACCAAACTTGATATTTACTTTCAGCATCTTACAGAGATGCGACACGAAGGTTTTCAAGAAACCCCCCATCCCAGATTACCCTTTACAGGGAACATTTTTCGAAAATGTTAATTTTCTTAAAAACGGCTCTAATGATTTGAATAAAATATCATATATTTAAGATATTTTCATGACAAATAAAATGTATATCTTGAATTTTCCGGGAATGTCTCCAAAAGTATTCTTCATTGTGAACGACTTTTGCATAACTGGTAAACCATAAGAGATAGACAAAATGTTACTACACAAAAAATGTAGATCGCGTTAAAATACATAATTTATGTCATATACATTTTTTTTGTTGAGTGAACCATTTTCTAGATATTGCTTTTATTCCCTTAAATTTTCCAATACTTATACTTTTTCTCGAATTCGTTTTTCATTTTTTTGTCTGGTAATGCAAAAAGAATAGAGTACTCCACATAGCAACTACCTCTTAAAATATTTGACTATCCCTTAAAGCCTACCAATTCCCCTTGCATCTACAAGAAAATTAGCGATAAGATTAACATCTCGATTTACATGAAGCGTATGGAGAATAAGCGTTTGTAAAAATTGTCTGTACAAAGAAGAGAAATTCATGTGAGTGTAACACATCAGATTTTTTTTTCTTTTTCCCGGTGGTCATGCTAAACGAGAATTTCAAAGCCATCACAAAGTGACACACTCTAAAAATATGACTATCGCTTTACATGCTGTATCCTACAGCAAATCGTGTAGATGTGATTGTAAGCTTATCTGTATTAACAAGAAATAGACATAATAATAAACTTTTGAAAGAATACTTTGTAGAATAGTAAGTAGAGAAAGTTGTGTGAGTGCAACACATCAAATTTTTTGTAAAGGTAAATTAATGTATAAAGCGGTGAAATCTCTATTGATTTTGCTTCAATACATAGCCAGTGTTGAAGTGACAGTTTTGTAATTACAGCTGCCCATCACTTATTTACGGATAGACCGAAAAAATTAAACATCCCTCAAAATAACAAAAGGTATTCCGGAGGAAGTGAGCAGCCGTTGGCAGCACTGAACAAGCGTAACATGTGTTATTGTTGTGTTGGTCAACACTGGGCGATGTTGTGACAGGCAGCTGTTTATCTCGAGTGGCTGTTGTTGCTCCACTCCACGCAAGAGGGCAGAGTCATCAGTTCCGTTCCCATAGCAACACGAGCTTGTCCACTTATGCCCATGTCTAACACAACCGACAGGAGAAAAAAACAAGCTGACACAAATCTGCCTCCTGTGCAAAAGTTTTACTTGTATAATGACTAAATTCGCCCACTTCTGCGGTACACTAAACATGGAAAGTGCATTTGCTTTGCTTCGTGGCTGTGTATCTGCGGAATGTCTGGAGTTTCTGAACGTGCTTGGTAAAGATTACGTCAGTTAGGGTTCAGCAAATAACATTACCCAGAACATTTACTGCCCCAAGCTAGCCCCTTGTGTACACACCATGTTAATCATGACAGTGCTTGCAAACTAGGGGATTGATTACTACTTGTAGTGATCAGACGAACAGCTCTTTTGAGAGATCGCCTTCAACATTCAGTAGCTATCACGTGACCTTAGACGGTGATGCCGTGATTGATTGTAACCAGTAGTTGATTTGTACGTGACACCAGGTCAAATTTGGTACGTTGATTAAACATTGATACAGGAATAGGGAGTGATTGTAAGTGATACAGTGAATACCATTACTACTGTCCATTCCAAACCAGAGTTCCCTCTCATGTAAACAGAAGCACGCGCTTCTGCTTGTCACGAACCCAAGAACACACTCTTACGCCAACGTAAATAGCTCCTTAATACATATATTGTATCATGAAATATTGGGGCAGGAAACGTATAGAACTGCACATTTTATTGTGGTTATCATAAGAACTCATTGCTAAAGGTAATGGATATATACTAACTGTTAAGAGATTACAAAGTATGATTTTCGTCTGCTGTTGCGCTAACGCCGAGAGCACCTTGCTTGTTAATACCAACCGTATGCATGACTGCCACTCTCTTACATATACGGGGATTGTAGCAATGAAATCCCAGAGGTGCTATCTGAGTACCGAATAAACATTTGGCGTAACATAGGACATACGATAAGCGAACAGTCATTCATAATACGCTAGCACACGTATGCTCAGCTCAGCTCAAATCTTATGATTTTAGTCAGTTTGTATTTAAGTTCAATGGCAAAGGAAGGTGCGTTTAGTGTGAATAAACTGTTCAAACACAAAAGAGGGAAAAGTTAAAAAGTGGCGAAAGACAAACAATACTTCATATATTCAACTCACTAGTAGAAAAATACCCGACACTTGCATTAGTGCATGTTACTAAACTAATTCCGATTTTACAGGCGTTTCAGTGAGAAGTGTAACCAAAGCGCGTAGGGAATATAAACAGACATAACGCTGTGGAATTGTGGATAAGCTTGTCATTATTTTGGAGAGTAGTTCTGATTCCGATATGGCAGCTGAGTCATTTTCGGAGGATTCGGATTTGGATGTTGCAATTTTGCCCGAGAATTGTGATTAACGTAAGTAAAATGTTCATTGCCGCATACTTATAAAATGCATTTTGAATTATGATTCTCAGGCAGGGCGCCTTTTTATAGATTTAAACAAGTTCAACAAGCACATGAGAGGGGAACAAGCAGCCACACTACTTTCGCGCGGATAATACAAAGAGTTTGTTTACAGTGAGAGGCACTCTGGTTTGGAATGGACGGTAGCTGATACGCCTATATAACAATGTACGTGTGCCAAAGCCCAGCATACGAAATTTACAACCTTGTACCTAAATTAACTACTAAAATTGATAAGTTTATGCATTTCATCATTAACATAAAATTACTTGTTTTAAACGAATGTAGGTATACAATGAAAAATCTGCTATCGTCGATAAAACTTGGCTATTTTAAAATGTTGTTAGCATTGTACCTTAAGCGGACCATATGTGAAATTTTCAGAACCCAATATGTTCTACTGAGCTTTCTAAACCCTTAATCACATCTTATGCCGGTATAAAGAGGAACGGTTGCAAAGTTCTGTACATATACGAGGGCAGTCCCAGAAGTACCCGACCTGATGTATAGGTATATAGCGGTTGTTGTTTCAAACAAATAACTATGGTAGAAAGTACCACTCTTATAAAGTTTAAGTTTGAAGTTTGACGATGCAAAGTTGTTTAGCAATTGTTTGGCAGCCATCAATAGCGAACTCTTTCGGCAAATTTGTAAACATGGATAAAACTGTTCATCGTTATGTGATGCAATACTTTCATTGGAAAGGTCTTACTCCAACTAATATTAAAGCTGAGCTAGATTCTACTCTGGGGAAGTTAGCTACTT
Source organism: Deroplatys truncata (assembly GCA_030765065.1). NCBI lineage: Eukaryota > Metazoa > Arthropoda > Insecta > Mantodea > Mantidae > Deroplatys > Deroplatys truncata. The sequence goes on along the minus strand of CM060987.1, from coordinate 106,575,633 downwards.
CGTTTACAATAGTAAAATATTGGTGGCAGAGTTTAAGCTAGGCCGTACGACCTGTCAAGATGAACATCGCAGTGGAAGACCAAATGAGCTGACCCGCCAGAAATTGTGAATAAAATCCACAAAATGGTATTGGGTGATCGTCGCCTGAAAATGTGCAAGTATCTTAGGAATTTAAAAAAGTGCTGTACATCATATAATGACTGAAAATTTAGACATGAGAAAGCTGTGCGCAAGATGGGTGCCGCGTTTACTCACAAAAGAACAAAAGCAGCGTCGTAGGGATGTTTCAGTCGAGTGTTTGGCGATATTTTGCTGCAATAAAGCAGAAATTTTGCGTCAATTCATAACCATGGATGAAACATGGGTCCATCACTTCACACCCGAGACAAAGGAACAGTCAAAACAGTGGATTGAAAGGGAAGAATGGGATCAAAAGAAGGCGAAGACAGTCCCATCTTTAGGCAAGGTCATCACGTCAGTTTTTTGGGATGCAATAATTTTCATTGTTTATCTTCAAAAAGAAAAAGCAATCAATGGGGAGTATTATGCAAATTTATTGTAGCGTTAGAATGATGAAATCAAGCAAAACCGGCAGCATTTAGCGAGAAAGGACATTTTGTTTCATCAAGACAATGCACCAGTTCACACATGTATTATCGTCATGGCCGAAAACAAAGAGTTAAATTTCGAATTGCTTCCTCATGCACCCTATTCACCAGATTCAGCCCTCTCTGATTATTTTCTGTTTCCAAAGTTGAAGAAATGGCTTGGTGGTAACATATTTGCTAAGAATGAAGAGGCGGAGTCTGCAGTTAATGGATATTTTGCAGAACTCGACGGTTCTCACTCTAAACAGAGTATCGAAGCAACTGGACATCGCTGGTAAAAGTGTATCGGGCTGAAAGGAGACTATTTAGGAAATAAAGATGGTTTTCTCCAAAATTTCTGTGTTTGCTTTGTTAGATCGGGAACATCTGGAACAGCCCTCGTATATTAAGTTACTCCTGGATTTTGGATTTTAAGACACATATACTTCAGAATATACACAGCACAATTACCAGGAGCCTAAAACATAAGAAAAGAAACACACATAGAATTTTATAAAACGGCGGTTGTACCAATTTTGCTGTATGTATGCGAAACATGGGTCCTAAAGAAAAACGTCGGTAAGAGAATACAGTCAGCAGAAAGAAATTTTAGGGTAAAAGGATGAATAAGATTGAATGCCAAATAAAAACGAGGATATACACTATGCGATCTAAAGTATCCGGACACTCACACAAACATACGTTTTTTGTGCTGCCACCTACTGCCTGGTACTCATTATCCACGACCTCGGGAGTCATTAGACATCGTAAAACAGCAGAATGGGACGCTTCGTGGAACTCACGGACTTCGAACGTAGTCAGGTGATTGGGTGTCACTTGTGTCAGAAGTCTGTACGCGAGATTTCCACACTCCTAAACATCCCTAGGTCCACTGTTTCTGATGTGATAGTGAAGGGGAAACGTGAAGGGACATGTACAGCACCAAAGCGTACAGGCCAACCTCGTCTGTTGACTGATAGAGACCGCCGACATTTGAAGAGGGTCGTAAAGAGTAATAGTCAGACATCTATCCAGAACATCACACAGGAATTCCAAACTGCATCAGGATCCACTCCAAGTACTATGACAGTTAGGCGTGATGTGAGAAACCTTGGATTCCATGGTCGAGCGGCTGATCATAAGCCACACATCACGCAGGAAAATGCCAAACGACGTCTCGCTTGGTGTAAGAAGCGTCAACATTACACGATTGAACAGTGGCAAAACGTTGTGTGGAGTGACGAATCACGGTACACAATGTGGCGATCCGATGGCAGGGTGTGGGTATGGCGAATGCCCGGTGAACGTCATCTGCCAGTTTGTGTAGTGCCAACAGTGAAATTCGGAGGTGGTGGTGTTATGGTGTGGTCGTGTTTTTCCTGGAGGGGGCTTGCACCTCTTGTTGTTTTGCGTGGCACGATCACAGCGCAGACCTATATTGATATTTTAAGCACCTTCTTGCATCCCACTGTTGAAGAGCAATTCGGGGATCGCGATTGCATCTTTCAACACGATCGAGCACCTGTTCATACTGCACGGGCTGTGGCGGAGACACACACACGGACATGTTTCCAAAAATGCTGTCTTGGATTCAGGGGGTCTCAAAACATATATTTCCGGTGAAATCTCGGTATCGAATTTTTGGGTGGAATACAATACTTCCCCTACTTACTATACGTAGTAGAGAAATTAAAAATTCAATTTACGTGATATAGGAAGAACTAGTTAAAAAAATTCTGATGAATTACATTCACATGACCTTTTCTACTCTTGTACAAACTATTTTTACAAACGCTTATTCTCCATTTACGTCACGATAATCGAGATAAACTAATGCAGAAACGTATTGCTAATTTTTTTGCAGGTGCAAGGGGAATATGGTAAGCTTTAAGCGATAGTCAAATATTTTAAGAACCGGTTGCTATGTGGAGCATTCCACTCTCTCTGCATGTCCAGGACATAACAACAACAAAAAAGGTATTGGAGAATTCAAACAAATAAGAAGAAATATCTCGGAAATGGTTCACTCGCCAAAAAGTACATATGGCATAAATTGTGTGTTTTAACGAGATCTACATTTTCTGTGTAAAAAACTTTGGTCTATCTCTTGGGATTTATCAGTTATGCTAAAGCCCTTCAGAATGAAGAAGACTTTGGGGAACATTCCCAGAAAATTCAAGATATACATTTTATTTGTCATGAAAATATCTTAACCATATGATATTTTAATCAAAATGGTTAGCCATTTTTTAGAGTGTGCGGTCGCCGGGAAACGAACCCAACACCCCCAGAATGCGGGACACAGACGTTGTCGTCTGAGCCATCCCGCTCGGTTAAACAAGCATTCCAATAACATCTAAAGCATGGAAGAATAAATTCAGAACGAAAAGAAATAATCGTGGGTTTTAAATTTTCCGCCAGATTACGAACTAACGCTTTGGAAAAAATAAACATACACTGTGGAATGTTTTGAAAACAACTCACGTCGTGAAAAGCATTATATGACCCAAACTGTATTTTTTACGAGCTTCGGTGAAATCTCTATATCGAACTTTTGGATGAACCTTTATCTCTGCCTACTGTAGGCAAATGGCAAAGGCAGTTTAAAAAAGTATGCGTAGAGAAAATCCCTAAAATGTTATGCATCATATATATTACTTTCTCTGCCATGTACCTAAAGCTTGTAGAGGAAGGGCTATATTCCACCCAAAACATTAAATCTAGATTTCACCAGAAATACATGCTTTGAGATCTCCAATAGCAAACCCATTCGCGGTGTGTGTGTGTGTGTGTGTATTGTTGTGTATGTGTGTGTGCGTGCGTGCGTGTGTAAACACCACAACTCCAAAACGAAAAAATAGGATAAATACACAACTTTGTAGTCAAATTCATAATTTTTCAAAAATGTGACAGAGATTTTCAAGAAAATTTTCCACACCAAACTGCTCTTTACATAGGCAAATTTTCTTTACTTTGTCAAGCATGACTCCAAAGATTGTGATTAAATAGTACTACGTATGTTTTGTGCTGATAGCAGCAAAATTGTAAAAGATTTACATTTCCTGCGTACCTTCAGTCACACACGATTTTTTTTTTTTATATCTCTGCTTGCCCGCGTCTAGTCCTCTCACTTACTACTTCCATGGAAGTGGTCGTTGCCAACTGCTTTGCCTGGCTACGTGCCGGTGGGAGCGCATCTCTCGTGGCAGTTGAAGTCGGCGGTTGAGCAAAGTGAGATGGGAGGCCGGCTTTCCATGTAAAGTGCAAGCGAGTTGAAAGAGGACATAATGATTTCAGCCTTTTGTCTGCTAGATTGAGTCTAACTTTCCATTCTGCAGTAGAGCTGTTTAATTGTGAAGATAACTCTACTTCTGCAGTGAATTTGTGCTAAAGGTAGGAAATTGTTTTTGCAGTTAACCCTGTTTGATTTGAATAGTGTGAGCGCGCTGTTTTATTATTGCTGTTAAAGCTAAATCATGAAAAATGGTGTTCGTGAGTGGCTGAGGTTATGTAAGTCATAATGCAAATTTACGACTTGTGAGGGTGCCTTGCTGGGTAAGTTTCCAGGTTTTGTGGATTCAAGCACTGCTAGATATTTTTTACTTTCTCTACTACGTATAGTAAGTAGGGGAAGTATTGCATTCCACCCAAAAATTCGATACCGAGATTTCACCGGAAATACATGTTTTGAGACCTCCTGAATCCAAAAAAAGCATTTTTGGAAACATGTCCGTGTGTGTGTCTGTGTGTGTGTGTGTCTGTGTGTGTGTCTGTGTGTGTGTCTGTGAACAGCATAACTCAAAAACGAACAGTCGGATAAACACCAAACTTGGTATTTAGGTTCAGTATGTTCCAGAGATGCGACACGAAGGTTTTCAAGAAAATCCCCCCACCCCAGACTACCCTTTACATGGAACATTTTTCGAAAATTTTAATTTTCTCAAAAATGGCTCTAACGATTTTGATGAAAATATCATATGTTTAAGATAATGTCATGAGAAATGAAATGTACATCTCGAATTTTCTGGGAATGTCTCCAAAAGTATTCTTCATTGTGAACGACTTTTGCATAACTGGTAAACCATAAGAGATAGACAAAATTTTACTACACAAAAAATGTAGATCGCGTTAAAATACACAACTTATGTCATATACATTTCTTTTGTTGAGTGAACCGTTTTCGAGATATTGCTTGTTATTTCCTTAAATTTTCCAATACTTATACTTTTTCTCAAATGCGTTATTCATTTTTTTTATGTCCTGGACATGCAAAGAGAATGGAATGCGCCACATAGCAACCAGCGTTAAAACATTTGACTATCGCTTAAAAGCTACCATATTTCCCTTGCATCTACAAGAAAATTACCAATAGGATTAACATATCGATATCTCGATTTACATGAAGCATATGGGGAATAAGCGTTTGTAAAAATACTTTGTACAAGAGTAGAGAAAGTCATGTGAGTGTAACACATCAGATTTTTATTCGTAGCAACTGAAAGGCAGTACCAAAGAAAGTTCAAGGCAGGCTAAATATAAATGTCTGGCTGGGTTTTCCAGAATTTGTGAAATTGGGTAATTTCGCCTGTTTTCTAAAGGATGTGTAAATCGGGGAATAAAGTTTAAATAAAGATAATTGGGTTTGACTTTCCAAATCGCCTGTTTTTGAATTTTCTAAACCGACGAATAAATAGTTTGATTGAAATGTACTAGGTGTTTCCCCATTTCACTGTATCAACACACTAAACAGTTCGGATTTTCTTTGTGCTTTATTGTACTTACGCTTTGAATTTTGATAGTTTCGACATACTGCTTTGTGCCCATGAGGAAGGGCATACTTAAATTTCTTGGACATTGTGGAATTCATTTCTGGCATTTCAAAATTTCGTCATATGTTAGGGCTAATGTAAAGAGTTTGTATCACATTCTAGACATTGCCCAATTAACCTCTGTCTCTCAAAGGTTTACTTGTTATAATTCTAAAACCTTTTCATAGCTAATTCCTTTGTACTTGCACTGTATGTGTTCAGTTTATTTTTCCATTGGGGATAGTTTCAAAATTTATAGTTTGAAATTAGATTCCTTCTGAAGTTTATGAAAGGTTTTCCTGGAGGTGGTTTTAGGTTTGCATTGGCCAGCTAACTTCACTTTAGCTTTTGTTATATAGTTCATGCAGTTATTTGTTTTCGCCTTTCAGAAATTATGATAAAGATTTTGTTTGTTCTTTAGTTTAATTTCTTTCTCTTTAATGCTATAGTAAATTTTTACTTTCTCTACTACGTATAGTAAGTAGGGGAAGTATTGTATTCCACCCAAAAATTCGATACCGAGATTTCACCAGAAATACATGTTTTGAGACTCCCTGAATGCAAAAAATACATTTTTGGAAACATATCCGTGTGTGTGTCTGTCTGTGAACAGCATGACTCAGAAACGAACAGTCGGATAAACACCAAACTTGGTATTTAGGTTCATTATCTTCCAGGGATGCGACACGAAGGTTTTCAACAAAATCCCCCCACCCCAGATTACCCTTTACATGGTGCATTTTTAGAAAATTTCAATTTTTAGAAAATTTCAATTTTCTCAAAAACGGCTCTAACGATTTTGATTAAAATAACATATTTTTAAGACATTTTCATGAAAAATAAAATGTAGGTATATCTTGAATTTTCTGGGAATGTCTCCAAAAGTATTCTTCATTGTGAACGACTTTTGCATAACTGGTAAGCCATAAGAGATGGACAAAATAGTACTACACAAAAAATGTAGATCGCGTTAAAATACCCAATTTATATCATATACATTTTTTTTGAGTAAACCATTTACGAGATATTGCTTGTTATTCCCTTAAATTTTTCAATAGTTATTTTCTCAAATGGGAATTCGTTATTCAATTTTACTTTCTCTACTACGTATAGTAAGTAGGGGAAGTATTTTATTCCACCCAAAAATTCTATACCGAGATTTCACCGGAAATACATGTTTTGAGATCCCTTGAATCCAAAAAAAGCATTTTTGGAAACATGTCTGTGTGTCTGTCTGTGAATAGCATAAGTCAGAAACGAACAGTCGGATAAACACCAAACTTGGCATTTAGGTTCAATATCTTCCAGGGATGCGACACGAAGGTTTTCAACAAAATCCCCCCACCCCAGGACACCCTTTACATGGATGATTTTGAGAAAATTTTAATTGTTTCAAAAACGGCTCTAACGATTTTGATTAAAATATCGTATATTTAAGATATTACATGACAAATAAAATTAATTATTTATTCTAATTAAATATAGACTTTTTGATTGGAAATCAATCGTACTTTTTATAATAAATAAATTATATTTATCTTCCGTATTCATTCAGTTGATCTATTTATTTGAGATGAAAATAAAACTAATCGATTTATGATAATTTATCTTGAATTTTCTGGGAATGTCTCCAAAAGTGTTCTTCATTGTGAACGACTTTTGCATAACCGGTAAACCACAAGAGATAGAGAAAATTTTACTACACAAAAAATGTAGATCGCGTTAAAATACACAATTCATGTCATATACATTTTTTTGTTGACTGATCCATTTTCGACATATTTCTTGTTATTCTCTTAAATTTTTCAATACTTATTTTCTTAAATGGGAATTCATTATTCATTTTTTTGTCTTGGATATGCAAAGAGTATTAATCTGTGGCAAAGGGAATGGTGCTGCAGCTAGCAACCAGCTATTAAGAGATATGTATCTGCTTAAAGGCTACTGTATTTCTATATTGCCCTTGTAAATATATATTCCCTTTACATCTACAAGAAAATTAGCAATAAGATAGTCTGCAAATGTTTATTTCGATTAGCATGATGTAGATGGAGAATAAGCGTTTGTAAAAATAGTTTGTACAAGAGTAGAGAAAGTCATGTGAGTGTAACACATCAGATTTTTTTCTCTTGGACAGCTTTAATACAGGTAATTTTATTAATTTACTCTTGCCCCAACTGTGCTTTACTATTACAGTTGATTTTTATAATATTGTTTAAGCCAACCTGAAACAAACTAAAGTTTGGATTTCGTATAGAAAACTGTTTTTGAACCGTGTCTGTCGCTGGGCGTTGATTCACTATTATTCAATATATTGGCTATTTTAATTCACGTTTGCCTTAGATTGCTTTCAACTAATGCTATTGATTTATTGCAGTTTGTTTTATTTTTCAATTTTTCATTATTTTCATATTTAAACAATCTTTTGTTTTTTTTTCTCCTGTTCAAATAAATTTAAAATTTATTGTTAATGACAGCTTAAGTGCACTTGCCTTTTTGTAATCACATTTTCTTAATGCTAATATATTTTGTGTTTTTGGATTGCTGATATTGTGCATTTGTTGCTCAACAGGATTTGTGGTCTAGTAGATATTTTTTGGGGAAATAAAGTCATTTGAAATTTATACGTTTGGTCTCCTCTCTTATTGTTCCAAGTTCTTTTAGTAAGCGGGCACCAGTTATTACAGGTATTCCCTAGTCCTACCGTTTACTCAGTGTTAGTCTCCAAAGCTTTTTGGCATACGTTAGGGCTTCCCTTTTCGTTTGCTGGGACTTCAAGAAGTGAACGTATTTCGTACACGGCAGCAGGGATCGGGTGGTTCAAAATTAGGGAACGTTGTTTCCTAAAGCCCTCGTATCCAGTGCAGTTTAAGATATTTGCATAACTAACAAAACGGATAAATTGCATTTTTTCCTCATTCTGAATAAATTTATATTGCAGAGATAGACAATAACTACACAAAACTGTAGATTTCCTTAAAGCAGGCAATTTAAGTAAATATTTGTTCTTCTGGGCATTATCCATCTCAGACATATACCTTGATACTGGTTTGAGTTCTCCGATGCTTTTCATCATTTTAAGATTTAAATCAACAATCTTTTATCTCTCGCGAGTCATGCAAAGAGTATGGAATTTCAAAGCAAGAACCACAAATGTTCAAAACTAATTAATACTGCCAATATACACTGTGATCAAGACTATCAGCATACCCCCACAAATATACTTTTTTCATCTTAGGTGCATTGTGCTGCCACCTACTGCCTGGTACTCATTATCCGCGAACTCAGTAGTCATTAGACATCGTGAAACAGCAGAATGGGACGCTCCGTGGAACTCACGGACTTCAAACGTGGTCAGGTGATTGGGTGTCACTTGTGTACGCGAGATTTCCACATTCCTAAACATCCCTAGGTCCACTGTTTCTGATGTGATGGTGAAGTGGAAACATGAAGGGACATGTACAGCACAAAAGCGTACAGGCCGACCTCGTCTGTTGACTGGCAGAGACCGCCGACATTTGAAGAGGGTCGTAAAGAGTAATAGGCAGACATATAACCAGACCATCACACAGGAATTCCAAACTGCATCAGGATCCACTCCAAGTACTATGACAGTTTGGCGTGAGGTGAGAAACCTTGGATTCCATGGTCGAGCGGCTGCTCATAAGCCACACATCACGCAGGAAAATGCCAAACGACGCCTCGCTTGGTGTAAGGAGCGTCAACATTACACGATTGAACAGTGGCAAAACGTTGTATGGAATGACGAATCATGGTACACAATGTGGCAATCCGATGGCAGGGTGTGGGTATGGCGAATGCCCGGTGAACGTCATCTGCCAGTGTGTGTAGTGCCAATAGTGAAATTCGGAGGTGGTGGTGTATGGTGTGGTCGTGTTTTTCCTGGAGGGGGCTTGCACCCCTTGTTTTGCGTGGCACAATCACAGTGCAGACCTACATTGATATTTTAAGCACCTTCTGGCTTTCCACTGTTGAAGAGCAATTCGGGGATGGCGATTGGATCTTTCAACACGATCGAGCACCTGTTCATACTGCACGGGTTGTGGCGGAGTGGTTACACGACAATAACATCCCTGTAATGGACTGGTCTGCACAGAGTCCTGACTTGAATCCTATAGAACACCTTTGGGATGTTTTGGAACGCCGACTTCGTGCCAGGCCTTACCGACCTACATCGATACCTCTCCTCAGTTCCGCACTCCGTGAAGAACTCCCCCTAGAAACCTTCCAGCACCTGTTTGAAAGTATGCCTGCGAGAGTGAACGCTTTCATCAAGGCTAAGGGTGGGCCAACACCATATTGACTTCCAGCATTACCGATGGAGTGCGCCACGATCTTGTACGTCATTTTCAGCCAGGTGTCCGGATACTTTTGATCACGTAGTGTATATTTTTGGTTTTTATAGTTCTGTGTTTTGGTCATTCTATAGATAAGGTACTTTAGTGTGCAAATCACCTGTAACCATATTTTGGGAATGAATGACATGGGCTGGTCTTGCATATGAAGATATAGGTTTAGTTCTTTCACTTAGAATTAGTAGCTCATTTTCGAAATAAAATGACATAGATGGTTGTTGTAGGGGAACAGCTAGCTGACGTCTAGGAAAAGATCTTGGTCTGGTGATAGCAAATGAGGCTCGTAAATACCTTTAAGTTATACACATTTATTGCCGCTAGAATATTGTACACACGTCTTCGCGTCTAACGTCTGCCTCAATTACAGTGTAGCTAACGTTATAATAGGATTACCTATTGGAGGTAAGCTTAGCTCAATTTGTGGTAGATGGTTTGGAGTGTCGAGGATTCTCCACGGTTGTTGCTCCAAGTAACGATATTGCAACCACATTTTAAAGATATGACTATCGCTTCAGTCTCTTGTACACTGGCTTCCATTTATGCGTCCCCGCAGCTTTGGGAGGCATTCTACTGACCGTCACAGATGAGTATGCATAGCAAGGAGGTGGTTGTGTATTTTTTTACCTTTATGCGCATGCTATGGTGTGCTGTGTACGTGCACAATGCTAGATTACCAATAGCTTTACTCGTTATCACTTACATATGATAACCATGTTTAAATATATAAATAAATAAATAAAACCCTATTTGCAACAATTATACATTTGCTAGACATTCTTAATAATTCGTCCATCATCCACCTTCCTTTCACCCATTTCACCATAATTTCATATCATCTATTTCCTCGTTCTCTTACCAGGCATCGGGCTGACCACCCATCCTGGGTATTCTATCTGATCCAAAGTGTCTGCTCCTCGACGGGCTTCTGACTCCAGGCACTCGCTTGTAAGTCCTGGGGGTGTAAGTCCTACGCACGAGGAATATAAACAGCGAAAGACGAGTAAATCTGTTCTCAAAGTTATATATTCATATGTGAATAATCTAGAACCGTGCACGTAAAAGAGGACGTCACCGTATGCGTGAAAAGGTAAACAGATATACTCCCTCCTGCTTGCTATACATACTGTAAAGGCCAGTAGAATGCCTCACAAAGCTGCGGAGACGGCATAAATGGAAGCCAGCGTACATACCACGAAATTTTTAACGAAAACGTTTCTTCTCGATGAACACGAAGAAAATAACATAATAAGGCTTTGTAAGAATGTTTTGTAGAAGAAGGGCTACAGAAAGTTGTGAATGTAAGCAGGCTGTTTTTTCGTTAGTATTATGGAGGATATTTTAGTAAGTATACTATTAATAGCTGCGTGTAGAAAGTGGTCTTCAGAAACAATGGAACGTGGTGGAACTAAGCCTGACATTCCTAAAGCTCCTTAAATGCGTTGCTAGGAGACAAACTGTTAGCAGACATCAATTGAGGCCAGCTGTGTGTTAGAGGAGAGCACTTTGCTCTTTACCCCGGGGTCATTTTCATCCCGCTTCTTGATGCAAGGGCGGAAAACTTCACCCCGATACTGGTGCGTTCGCACGCGCACACCTCCTTATTATCTGGCTTCTGCCTTTGAGTAGGTAAAGGCAGCTCTAAATATGGGCGTGAGTGCTTATGAAATTACTTCATTCTGTTAGACCAACACGAGGGTTCAGTTTAAAGGGCAGAAGCGCGCTAGAGAGTTACCAGTGGAAAGGAAATGTGAAGATTTTTACTTTCTCTACTACGTATAGTAAGTAGGGGAAGTATTGTATTCCACCCAAAAATTCGATACCGAGATTTCACCGGAAATATATGTTTTGAGACCCCCTGAATTAAAAAAAAAGCATTTTTGGAAACATGTCCGTGTGTGTGTCTGTGAACAGCATAACTCAGAAACGAACAGTCGGATAAACACCAAACTTGGTATTTAGGTTCAGTATCTTCCAGAGATGCGACACGAAGGTTTTCAAGTAAATCCCCCCACCCAGATTACTATTTACATGGAATATTTTGCAAACGTTTTAATTTTCTCAAAAATGGATCTAACGATTTTGATTAAAATATATGTTTAAGATATTTTCATGACAAATGAAATGTATGTCTTGAATTTTCTGGAATGTCTCCAAAAGTATTCTTCATTGTGAACGACTTTTGCATAACTGGTAAACCATAAGAGATAGATAAAATTTTACTACCAAAAAATGTAGATCACGTTAAAATACACAATTTATGTCATATACATTTTTTTTGTTGAGTGAACCATTTTCGAAATATTGCTTGTTATTCCCTTAAATTTTCCAATACTCATACTTTTCCTCAAATTCGTTATTCATTTTTTTGTCTTGGTAATGCAAAGAGAATGGAATACTCCAGATAGCAACCACCTCTTAAAATATTTGACTATCGCTTAAAGTCTAGCAATTCCCCTTGCATCTTAAGAAAATTAGCAATAAGATTAACATCTCGATATCTCGATTAACATGAAGCATATGGAGAATAAGCGTGTGTAAAAATAGTTTGTACAAGAGTAGAGAAAGTCATGTGAGTGTAACACATCAGATTTTTTAGATACATCGATCGCGCCCTTTTCCGATATTTTATACAGGATTATTTATGAAGAACTGATAAATTTAATTCTTTAATTGTTTCAAAACGAGTTATGCTAGCGACAACTTATTACACCTGAAAGACAGAGGAATTTTGGGAGATTATTTACCTCTATAGCAAATGTTTAAAATGTCCTCCATCATGCATAAGGTATAACTCAACACGTCGTTCCATGTTACTGACCACTCGTTGGAGGACTCTTGATACTCCAGTGTAATTTTCTGCTTCAGATCGTCCAATATCTGGGGACGTTTGGCATAAACCCTATCTTTTAAGTAACACCATAGAAAGAAGTCCGGAAATGTCGGTGGCCACAGGTTCCTGGAAATTATCCGGTCGTCAAAGAAACTTGCAATTAGTGCCATGAATTCATTTGATGTATGGCATATAGCACCGTCCTTCTGAAAATATTCTTGACTCAGCTCTACATCGTCTAGTTGCTTATCAAACTCCGTGAAAATCCGTCGGTACTCTGCAGTGTTCACATTGTTTTCAAAAAAAATGATTCCACTATTCTCTGTGCGGATATTGCGCACCAAACTCCGATTTTAACCGGTGCATAGGTGCTTCATGAATAACATGTGGATTTTTGCTGCCCCAATAGCGTGAGTTATTTGAGTTCACATAGCTGGATAAATGAAACCATGCTTCATCTGTGAACCATACAATGAACGCCTGAAACCAACAACAATAATTCAGTCGTCTATCCTTATCTGGTTCCTGTAACTGATGGACAACCGTAATTCCATACGACTTTAGGTCTGCACTTTTCACAGCTCTCCGCCACATTGAGTAGCTGTACCCTGTCTCCTGCGACAAACGTCTTAATGATTTTTTGGGTGACTGATCCAGTCGTGCTCTTACGTTAACAACCGTGGGAAGCGTAGATGAACGAGTTTTGCCTTTTTCACTCGCCAGAGATCCAGTTGTTTCCAATTTGTTTACCAGTCCCAGTATTGTGTTTCTTTGGGGAGGATTCTGAACACCAAATTTTCTCTGGTATGCCCTTTGAATAGCTGTAAGTGAATTCGTAATCCAGTATTGCTTTACAAGAAAGAGCGCTCATTTAATGTGCACTTCATTTTCACGTTGACTAGAACAAAATCTCAAAAACGGTTGCCGACTATTACGAATAAAATCTGCGCATCCAGTGACAAGCAATTGAAACTCCAGAATATTCTTCTTAATTTGGTGTTAACATTGGGGCAATGAGTGAATTTCGAAGAGAATAATTAAAGAAACAAATGTGCCAGTTCATTATAAATCACTTTGTACAAGCTGGGTCATATTGCTGGGACACATTTCTAATGCGTATTTCTGGGAAAGGAAAAAAAATTGATTACTAAGTGTAATATTTATTAAATATTAAGCGTAACACATTACCAAAATATGGGAGTTCATCACTATGTTCATGTTTTGAATATCGCATCCCTTAGTGTGTTCCACCTTGACGAGAACATTCTTGGAGTCTAACATTATATAGTCGATAACGTGGCTCAGCGTTTCGGCTAGAATGGCCTCTATCTCCCTTCGGATGATTTCTTTCAACTCGTCAATCTTATGGGATCTTGTCGTGTATACTTCTTTCTTTAGGTAGTTCCACAGGAAGTAGTCCGATGGGATTAGATCCGGGATCTTGATGACCAATGGATATCACCAAATCTGGAAGTGAGACATCCAGAGATTTGTTGCCGAAGGGTTCTCATTGGCAGAAATCCGTAGCACCATCCTGTTGCATCCATGTGTTCTAAGACCAAGCCATCTCATTTCAGGAATGAAGTGTAGCCATACATAATCTTTCTATGCAATCGCGAGAAACAACTGAAAATCTACAGGACTTGAAAGGAATGGCTAAGTTTTGAACAATTCGAAGCGTTAATAAAGAATATGGCTGATGCCACAAAAAAATTTATTCAAAATAAGTTGTGTGTTTGTAGCGGGGATAAATGAGAAAAAGGTTTCTTGGTATCGGGTTCTTACTCAGAAAGGATTGTTCTTGCCGGCTACTCGGGTAGAGGGTAATTGATTGGGTGACTCTTATCTCAGGGAGTGTGGATAGGAGTTGAATGATACTCACAGTCCTTTAGTGGCCCGTTTATTCTGATAACTCACACTGCGTTCCCTTACCGAATCCCCGTCACACAAGACTTGATTCCGCCTATCATCCCCAGCTAGCATTTACGTGCTTTCCACTTTTCTAATTATCTTTAGATGTTGAACAATATACCGATGCGAATTTTAATGACTTGACTTTAGTCATTTCTAGCTACCTTTCCGCACTTTTACTGAACACTAACTTTCAAACACACAAATGCTTTAAATTTCGACATCTACACTCTCCCCCTGTACGACACGAAGTGATCCATCTTACACATGCCTCAAACTGCTCTCCATCCTAGATAATTTTACTATTTTCCGCCTATTTTCTAGTTTCATTCCTCCTTTTTACTATGCACGTGACTTTTATAATTTCTCATTGGTCATTTTTCTAAGTTTTCCTCCGTTTCCCATTGGTTCGTTATATTTTCAAGTTGACCTTACCCGCGTCTACCATTATCGCCTTATTCTCGGCTGATTAGGTTTTCTGTGTGGTTGACTACATTTGACTTCCTTTCTGTTGTTCTCGCTTCCTGTGAATTTCACAACACTTCTATAGAACTTAAGCGTTTGCTAATGTTTCTTTCCTGTCTGTTCTTAGAATATTTCACCTTTTACAGTTTTCACTATGTTTCTCTTCGCTCTAAAATAGGCGTTTTTCTACATTTTATTTCACGTTCTGATTATTTATTCGTATCTGTTCTTTACTTAATTTCTTTCGTTATGATTTTATTCCCCCCTTTTCTACTCCTACTTTTATTCTTCCCTATTATTTTGATTATGATGATTATTAACATTATTATTATGGTTATTATTCTTATTACTATTCTGGCGGATCTTATCACTTCTTATCTACATTTTTGGTAGTACTTTTCGTCTATCGCTTAACGTTTATCCACCAGTTATACAACATTATACTCGTACAAAATTGCTTCCGAATGAGGAGGACTTCACAGGCTATTCCAGAAAATTCAAGCTATACATGATGTTTGACATGTAAATATATTTAATATATGGTAGTTTAATTACAAAACTTGGTATTTTTTTTAGAAAATAAAAAACTTCAAAAAATGTTCATGTAAAGGAAGACTCCAGACCTTTCTTTAAAAATGCTTTTTGATTCAGAGGCCCTCAAAACATGTATTTCCGGTGAAATCTCGGTATCGAATTTTTGGGCAAATGGTAGAGAAAGTAATAAAAAAGAAAACAAGTTGAACATGTACATTAAACTTGTGTAATGACAGCAAACTATTAAATAAAGCCCATTACAAAGTTTTAATGAAATTAGTGATGCATCTGCACATCACTGCACGCTTCCCCTTTCTTTTAATGAACCCCTGGTACACGAAACCGCCGATTGCAATAGCTGTACCGACATAGTTTGCCACAACACCACAAATTACCTTTGCTTGTTGGCCATGTTAAAAATCTTACCGTCACTAACACAGCCCTTGTTGCTGGCCACCCCAACGTCAGTCAACAACAATAGACTTTGTATGCTGCACACCTCGCTAGCTGTTTCATTAGTCGCGATTCATCCCAACTCGAGTTGCGTGGAAACAAAAGACAATCTCAAGGGGAGCAAAAGATGAAATTAAAGCGCGCGGTGACAAAGGAAACCCGTATCAGTGGATGAAGGGGAAGTCTTTTCTAAAAATCCTCGCTTCAACACTTCACTTGCTAGAGATATGTAATGTTACAGGCATGTTAAAAGAGATACGCGTGCTGGCTTTGGTAAGGGACTTTCATTCATTTGTTTACCATGTTATAGTTGATCAGTTCGCCAGGTATAATCGCTTTCTTTGACATGCTGCATGGGTGTTTCTAAATAATACTTCTGTAACATCATACAATCGATAATAATGTTAACCAACCAAAACTATCTTGCTAGTAATTTTCTAGTGTACACGTGATAAAGCTATAACCCCATATCTTCTGGCAGTTGTCTATTTTAGTTAAATAACGTATGTTGACGGGTAAAATGGGCTTCCCTGAATTAAAATTGAATTTCTAAATGTTTTTTACTTTCTCTACTACGAATACCAAGATTTCATCGGAAATGCATGTTTTGAGACCCCTGAATAAAAAAAGCACTTTTAAAAAAACCTGTCTGCCTGTGAACAGCATAACTCAAAAACAAAAAGTTGGATAAATACCAAACTTGGTATTTAGGTTCAGTATCTTTTAAAGATGTGACACGAAGATTTTCAAGAAAATACCCCACCCTAACCACCCTTCATATGGAAAACATTTTTCGAAAATTTTTATTTTCTCAAACATTATTAACGATTTTGATTAAAATATCATATATCTAAGATATTTACATTACAAATCAAATGTATATTTTGAATTTTCTGGGAATGTCCCCAAAAATTCTTCTTTCTGAATGGCTTTTGCATAACTAGTAATTTGTAAGAGAGAGACAAAATGTTTCTACACAAAAAATGTAGAGCTCATTAAAACACACAATCATATCATATACATTTTTTTGTGGGGTGAACCATTTCCTTATTATTTTTTTGAAGTTTCCAATACTTAAACTTTTTCTCAAATGGGAATTCCTTATTCGTTTTTTTTAATGTCATCAACATGCAAAGAGAATGGAATGCTCCACATAGCAACCAGCTCTTAAAAGATTTGACTATCGCTTAAAGCCAACCATATTCCCCTTGCATCTACGACAAAATTAACAATAAGATAGTTTAAGTAAATGTTTATCTCGATTAACATGAAGTAGACGGAGAACAAGCGTTTGTAAGAAGTTTGTACAAGAGTAGAGGAAGTCACGTGAGTGTAACACAGATTATTTTTACTTTCTCTACTACGTACAGTAAGTAAGGGAAGTATTGTATACCACCCAAAAATTCGATACCGAGATTTCACCGGAAATATGTTTTGAGGTTCTCTAAACCCATAAAAAGGCCCTTGTGTATGCCTCTGTGAGTGTCTGGTGTGTGCCAGTGAATAGCATAACTCAAAAAAGAAAAGTTGGGTAAGTACCAAACTTGATATCTAAGTTCAGATCTACCAAAGAACTGGCAAGAAGATTTTTTTAGAAAATCCCCCCACCCTAACTATTTTCTAAAACGATTTTGATTAAAATGATATGTATTAAAATGTTTACATGACAAATAAAAACTATATCTTGAATTTTCTGGGAATAGCCCATAAAGTCCTGTTCATTCAGAAGGCACTTCGTATAATATTGTATAACTGGTAAAGGTTAAACGATAGATGAAAACGTACTACACAAAAAATGTAGACCTCTTTAAAATACACAACTTACTTCGAATAACATTTATGGGCCGTAAGTCATTTCTGAGATATTCGTTATTAATTGTATTATGAATTGTTCAATACTTGGTCATTCTTTTCAACATTCACTTGTTTTTCGCCGTTGAAATTTTAAGGCCGGCACATATCGATTTGATATCGACTTGGTGGAGTCAAAAGTTGGTTACCTAAATGTGGAAATCTTACGGAGGAAAAAACACTATGGAGATATAGTGCAATGGTCCATTTTTTGCACGACAGTGTACATAAAAATTAAGTGTTCCTTCACACACAGCGTGTCTAGAGTAAACTTGAAAAGATAGTCAAATTCCTTACAAATTAATTATATGTAAGGAATACCTATCCTTTTTTGTCCATTATATTCCATAACTTACTTTTATCCATAAAATCGAAAGCTTTAGCAATGTAAATGAATGTCACCTGCATTTCTAAATTGAACTCTCTTGTCTCCGTTCTAGTAAAAATATTGTCATTATAGATCGACCATTGCTAAAGACAACCAGTTCTTTCTCCAATAACGGTTATACGAGAAGCACTATATATACAAGGTAAACAATTAAAACAAAGTAATTTCTGATTAAAAACTGCTTTATTGTTTTTTAAAATATTCTCCTTTTTGATCAATACACTTTTGCATCCGTTTGAACCATTTGTCTAAGCATTTATTCCAGTCTTCTTGAGACACCTCCAAAACATGGTTTTTGAAGGCATCAACGGCTTCTTCTGTCAACGAAAATCGTTGTCCACGCAATTTATTCTTGATGTTCGGGAACAAAAAGAAGTCATTGGGTGCCAAATCGGGACTGTATGGCGGATGATCCATCAATTCGATTTTTTGAGCCTGCAAATACTCTGTTAGACGAGATTTGTGTGCGCTCGCATTGTCTTGATGAAGAACGATCCTACGCTTCTTGTTGGTTTCCCTTACTTCACCGAAGACTTCTGGCAAACAAGTGGTTGTGTACCATTCGGCATTGACCGTTTACGTTCCTCTAAAGGCACTGTTGCCACATGGCCAGTTTTGCTGAAAAAGCAGGCGACCATTTGCTTCGAAGAAGCTTCGAGTGCGAACAACTTTTGTTGGATTTGCTTCATCTTGAAACACCCATACAGTCGACTGCTGTTTACGTTCCGGTTCATATGCATAGATCCATGATTCGTTACAATCTTATATACGTCTTTTGAGGCACGCCATTGTATTTCTTGAGCATTTTCGTACCCCAATCGACACGAGCATCTTTTTGAGATTTCATCAAATTATTTGGGATCCAACGAGAGCAAAACTTTTACATGGCTAAATCATCATGAAATATTTTATATATGCTGGTGCAACTAATGCCTAGGATTGCCTCAATCTCACAATATGTCGCATGACGATCTTTCATTATTAGTTTTTCCACAGCATCAAATGTTTTCTGGCACAACTGATTTTGGACAACCTTCACGAACTTCATCATTGAGCGAACGGCGGCCACGATTAAATTCGTTATACCAGAGTTTCACAGTGGCAAAGGATGGAGCTTCGTTGCCAAATTTGGAAGTTAGTTGATCGATGCAATCTTGTCTTGATAATCCACGTCTAACCTCGCAATAAATCATTGCATAAACATTTTCATGATTTAATTCCATGTTTTTGTTGACACACAATTTTCAAGTTAGTGTAAACAAAACAAATGACGCTCCATTGACAAAATGTTTGAAGTAATTATGGTAAAAAATGTCAAACTTACCATTGGAAACGTCATATGGCACCTACAACATTCAGGGTTGCCAAGGCTCAAAATATAAGTAGTGACCCTCATAACGTGAAGAATTATAGATATATGACTTAAATGAGAAAATTTAAGTAAATAAGAATAGCTGGAAGCAACACATGAAGAGTATTAACGAAGATAATACACGAGGATAGTACATAGTTATACCCCACAAGATATAAGAGGTGTCGGCCACACAAGGAAGAGAAGGGAATGTTGGGGTAAGGACAGAAGAGACTATAGGCGTGACTCCTGGAATGTAGAAAAAGAAAAAGGGTTTTAGCTATCTCTTATGGTTTACCATTTATAGAATCTATTATTTATTTGCGTTCCGAATGAAGTGGACCGCTGAGTATACAAGATGTGTGCGTGTGTGTGTAATTATTCATTTAAATATTTTAAACATACGTATTTTGGTAAAATCCTTCGAGCGATTTTGAGAAAAAAAACAAAAACGAAAAAAGGCCAACATCAAAACGTTTACAGGTAAAGGGTCATTTAGGTTCAGTGTATTTTCTTGAAAATCTTCATGTCGCACCCTTGGATTACCTTGAGCTTAAATACCAATTTTGGTGTTTATCTGACTTTTTTTCTTGTTTTTTTAGTTATGCTACATACGCACTATACGAAACTTTTTTAAATGATGTTTTTTGAGGAGTTTAGGGGACTTCAAACATAAGTATATAGCTGGTGAAATCTCTATATAGGATTTTTATATGGAATACAAGACTTTCTATACCTACTATAGAGGTAGAGGAAGTAATAAATTATTCGAAAGCGAATACAAGATGTCTATAAGAAGAGGCTGAATGCAAAGCTTAATGTCTGTGATGGGCCAATACCGGAAAGTTTCTGTGTTTTGATTTTCTTATTATTCCCTCAGGAACACAAGATAATTAGCTCCTTGTGCATCAACAGAAGACCGAGTCACAGCAAAAGGCACAACATCAAACAATCATTCCAGCAGGCGAGGCGTGAATTCAAAACCGTGCCGCTGCCTGTGATATAGCTCAAGGGAAACAAGAATGTTCATTTCCTCTAGAGCATGAGGTTTTTAAGCAAAGGTTTCAGTAAAGATATATGATGAGAAACACGTTACACTTCAAAATTCCACACTGTAAAACCCCTTTGTCTTAAAATGTGCTAATTTTAATTATAAAGAGAACGAATGGATGTATCTCATGAACTATTAATATCAGAAAGGCTTTCTGTTCACCTTCTCCACTACATAGGTATGTATAGTAAATAGGGGAAGTATTGTATTATACCCAAAAATTTGATATCGAGATTTTAGCGGAAATACATGTTTTGAGGCCCCCTGAACCCAAAAGAAGCATTTAGAAAAAAGGTCCATTTGTTTGTATGTGTTAGTCTGTGAACAGCATAACTCAAAAACGAAAAAAAAACCGAAAACTTGGTATTCAGGTTCGCTATCATCCAAAAGTGCGACACGCAGATTTTAAAGGAAATTCCCCTACTCCAACTACCCTTTACCTGTAACATTTTTCGAAATTTTTTATTTTCTCAAAAATGGTTCAGAGGATTTTGATTAAAATACGCTATATTAAAGATACTTACATGACAAATAAAATGTATACTTTGAATTTTCTGAGAATAGCCTATGAATTCCTTCCATTGGAAGGAATTTTGTATAATTTGTATAACTGGTGAACGTAGATCTTTTTAAAACACAACGTATTTCAAATGACTTTTTTGTGTCATATCCATTTCTGAAATTTCCGTTATTAAACGTTCGAATTGTTCAATACTTAGTCATAAATTCCTGCTAACATTGTTGTTTCTCGCGATTGCAGGAAATCGCATGGAATTTTAAGGCCAGCATATACGAGTAGCGTCCAGTTCTTAAACATTTGACTATCGCTGTTCCCTTTGTATCTGTAACGAAATGTGTTATTTCTGCAAAGGTTTATTTGGATTAAAATGAAGTAGATCGAAAAAATAAGAATAGTTTTTATACCCAATAATAAACGATAGAAGGTAGAGAAAATCATGTAAATATATCATATCAGATATTATTTGTTCCTCGTGATTTATAAATATCCTAGTATAGTAGCTATCAAAGCTCAAGTTCGAAAAAGACGAGTTGAATTAGGCTCTATACCAGGATTTTAACATAAATACATGTTTTGAGGATCCCTAATAAAAATAGCGTTTTTAGAAACATTTCTGTATGTATACCTGCGCGTGTGTCTATCAGCAGCATAAGTCAAAAACAAAAAGTCGGTTAAAAACCACACTTGGTTTCTGGCCATGAGGTGGCGAGAGTCGCCACGCCAGACGAAGTTCAAAACCCAAGCCGAAAGAATTACACCAACAATACTGTCGCTAACAAAGAAATAATGTGTCTGGCATGACAATACACACATATACACGCCACAATATTAATTAAAACGATTTTATGAAGCAATGAAGGAAAACTTACACAGAAACTAATGATTATGAATAGAGCCCGGAAGTTCACACATTGATTTTGATTAGAATAAGCAGGCAAAATTACACTTAAAATACCGAAAATAGGTTATATATAATTAAAATAGGCACTTATTAAAAGTGAAAACAAAGAGTAATCCCACTCTTTATTAATGAAAATTGCTATCTAAGATAATTATTCATCAGTTTTCACACAATTACTTACTCTTAGGTTTCTTGATTACAAGATGTTTTTTTCAAGGTGTCATCAGTGATAGTCAGCCGCCTGTAAGAGAACGTTTTTCATCATAGAAAAAAACATTATTTCCACTGAAGTAACTGGAGAATATTTAAAACAAGCTATTTTGGAAGGACGCATGTCAGTTACAACAGAACTATCGCCTTTCAGGACATCACAAATGTTCTTAAGTTTTTCTAGGCCCATATTAGCACTAATAACACGTTTAAACTTTTCATTAACACTTTTCCTTTCCCTCCTGGTACTTTTAGCTGTTGATTTATTGCATCTTCAAAGATCACCATGTATGACACTACCGTATCACCTTTCCTCTCTAACTTCAAGATTCCTCTGATAGAGCATCAAATGCCTCACATGATGCTGCCCAAATTGTTGCTGTAATATATGACTACAGAGATCCAGGTTGGTCATCTGTTGAGACCTGGTTGTGGAGGTAAAGCGACCTCTGCTACCACGTCCTAAAATCACTCTCCTCGCATTCGGGTGGGTGATTTTAGGAAGAACTTCTTGGGGTTCGAAACTAACTTATTCACAAGAGGATACAAACTTCTTACTTCTTCGACGATTCTGTGTAACTCGTGAGCTAGACTTATGAGATAGAGCATTTTTGAGAAGAGAACTTTCAAGGCTTTAGCTGCCTTTTTACTTTCTCTACTACGTATAGTAAGTAGGGGAAGTATTGTATTCCACCCAAAAATTCGATACCGAGATTTCGCCGGAAATATATGTTTTGAGACCCTCTGAATACAAAAAAAGGATTTTTGGAAACATGTCCGTGTGTGTGTGTGTGTCTGTGAACAGCATAACTCAGAAACGAACAGTCGGATAAACACTACATTTGGTATTTAGGTTCAGTATCTTCCAGAGACGCGACACGAAGGTTTTAAAGAAAATCCCCCACCCCAGACTACCCTTTACATGGAACACTTTTCGAAAATTTTAATTTTCTCAAAAATGGCTCAAACGATTTGGATTAAAATATCATGTTTTAGATATTTTCATGACAAATGAAATGTATATCTCGAATTTTCTGGGAGTGTCTCCAAAATTATTCTTCATTGTGAACGCTTTTGCATACTGGTAAACCATAAGAGAGAGAAAAATGTTACTACACAAAAAATGTAGATCGCGTTAAAATACACAATTTATGTCTATATATTTTTGTTGTTGGGTGAACCGTTTTCGAGATATTGCTTGTTATTCCCTTAAATTTTCCAATACTTATACTTCTTCTCAAATTCGTTATTCATTTTTTTATGTCCTGGACATACAAAGAGAATGGAATGCGCCACATAGCAACCAGTGCTTAAAAGATTTGACTATCGCTTAAAACCTACCATATTCCCCTTGCATCTACAAGAAAATTAGCAATAAGATTGACATCTCGATATCTCGATTAACATGAAGCATTTGGAGAATAAGCGTTTGTAAAAATAGTTTGTACAAGAGTAGAGAAAGTCATATGAGTGTAACATCAAATTTTTTATGTAAGGTGCTCCATACAAAAAGCAGACATCAACATGCCGTATTACATGTGGCCAAAGCAGCAAGTTTGTAAACAATTGTGCCACTGTGGAACCATTTGCTCTCTCCATCTCTTCGGCTACCAAAATAAATACTGCAATGCCACTTTACGTTGCTTCCATAGCTCGGATGATGACGTTGGCCATGTATGTACCATTGCATTAGTTGTTTCATCAATGGAGATCCAGATTTTGTTTTCCGCAACTCCGTTTCGGATCTTCTGCAGGACCTCTTTAAAGCAGACATTCAAGTAAGTATTTCTTAGTGCACTTCTACTGAAACGTCCTCCTGAGGGATTGGTTTCCCAGATTCCAGACTAGAATTCCTGAGTCTTTTGTTGATATTAAACTGGTTTTAGGCCATTTTAAAAATCCTATACTTGCGTTTTGCTCTCACGAAGTTGGAGTTATAAAATACTTTTTTCATGGTTAATATATCTTTCACAGATGTTGGCAAAAGAGTATTGTTGCATCAGTAGAAAGCTTCTGAACTGAATTCGCGAACAAAGCCGTGTAATTTATTATTCAAGATGAACTTAATTTCGGCATGATAAATAAATCAGCACAAACACTCCTGTTGCCTTTAACAACTTCAGCAGCACACACAGGTTATTTGTATAATTACTTTAACCTGTTAAAAGAACTGGTGTTCTTATTCTCACTGAATTAGATACCCTATCTCTTTGAAATCAGGAAAAAGGAATAAATAAATAAAATATATATCGTCACGTCACAAGAATGGGACGCTAAGGACCACAGCAGTTAAAGGGCGCCCATAAATAAAACTAAATTTAATTTAATTTACCTCGTGTACAGAACGTCAAAGCAATGCCTGTCGTTAATGTTTGGAATTTTTTATAGTCCGGTCTTACCTGGAAAACCTCTGGAAAGAAAACCTGGAAGAAACATCTATCAGGGAAGGCGGTCCTGTTGGAATTTCAACCTCAAATATCCCGTTGAGGAGCCCATGCCTTGATTACCTCGGCTACCCGTGACACTAGCGTTTAGAGAGGTGTGATAATATGCCCAATGACCCATTTTAAAAATATTATAGATTTAGAACTGGATTTTGGAAACGAGATTTGAATTTGTACAAATTTACTACACTCTGACGTGAGAGTTTGTTGGTTTGAGAGCTGTGGTTTTAAATTGTATTCAAGGAAGCTCAAACACAATGGTTTAAACGCTCTTCGACGATATTGCAGGCTATGGTGTATGGAGGTAAATATTCTTAAAACTAAAACACTCGGCTTTAAAAATTTATATGTGTGCGGCCAACATGATAAGTGGACCTACGAGGTGGAAGGAATTCAAAATGTTAAACATTTCGATTACCTAGGAGTAAGGTTTTTTATGGGTGGAAAAAGGAAACAAGGACATGCCGGAACCAAATATGCCAGTAAAAACATTACGGACCATGCATGAAGCAATGGTAGGTCCTCATTACTATACGGCAGCGATGTGCGGGGTCGGGAGAGGGTGGATAATGTAAATAAAGTACAGTGTGATTTCTGGAAGCGCATTCTAGGGTTGGGAAGGGGTACTTCAAACTACGGAGTTCTTCGTGAGGTAGGATGCTAGGAAGATGCTGTATTTGCTAAACTAAATGTAGTTAGGTGATCAAACAACTCTGAGAGCAATATGTTATCGTCATCAAATGAACAACATAGAGCATCCAAAATGGTGGGCGGTGGGGTTACAACGGGAATTATCAAAAATAGGCTTAAACGATATCTGGCAAAGAGGTAATGAAAATACACACAGTGCCGTGAAAGAAGTCAAAAAACGACTATGTGATATAAGCAGGTAGGAAATAGAATCTGAATGTAGACAAAGATCAACATTGGAGCTACAAAATAAAATAAAAACCAGGTGGGGTAAGGAAACATATATTTTGTAATTGGGTATAAAACAGAGGACGGGAATAGCATGGCTTAGGTTGGGAGGGTGGAAAGCTCGCAAGATTGCTGATGATAATGGCAGGAGGATTTGCCCATTATGCGGGGAACAGGAAGACTGAATTCATATTTTGGCAGCATGCGTGCAGACGGAGGGTATTAGGAAAAAAGTATTACCGGAAGTATTTTTGGCTTCCAACAGACGGAGGACAGCATGCTGGGACTTGATTCTAAACAGCCAAAACTGGCCAAGCTTGGGCACATACTTAATGGAAGTACGTGTACTAAGAGATAAGGTGTTGATGTAAATTTTATTTAAATATATGTGGTGCTTGCGCACTTGTGTGCGTGAGTGTGTGTATGAGTGTGATTCAGAGTGTTTTTCACTTTTTATGTATGCATATAGTGTGGTGATTATAAAAATAGTTTTTTTCTGGTCGATTCTGCAAGTCACGTATACAGACCAGCTATTACTTTCTCTACTACGTATAGTAAGTAGAGGAAGTATTGCATCCCACCCAAAAATTCGATACCGAGATTTCACCGGAAATACATGTTTTGAGGCCCCTGAATCCAAACAAAATTTGGAAACATGTCCGTGTGTGTTTGTGTGTGTGTGTGTGTGTGTGAACACCATAACTCAGAAACGAACAGTCGGATAAACACCAAACTTGGTATTTAGGTTCAGTATCTTCCACAGATGCGACACGAAGGTTTTCAAGAAAATCCCCCCACCCCAGACTACCCTTTACAGGGAACATTTTTCGAAAATTTTAATTTTCTCAAAAATGGCTAACGATTGTGATTAAAATATCATATGTTTAAGATATTTTCATGACAAATGTAATGTATATCCCGAATTTTCTGAGAATGTCTCCAAAAGTATTCTTCATTGTGAACGACTTATGCATAACCGGTAAACCATAAGATATAGACAAAATTTTACTGCACAAAAAATGTAGATCGCGTTAAAATACACAATTTATCTCATATACATTCTTTTGTCGAGTGAACCAAATGGGAATTCATTATTCATTTGTTTATGTCCTGGACATGCAAAGAGAATGGAATACTGCACATAGCAACCAGCTCTTAAAATATTTGATTATCGCTTAAAGCCTACCAATTCCCCTTGCATCTACAAGAAAATTAACATTAAGATTAACATCTCGATTAACATGAAGCATATGGAGAATAAGCGTTTGTAAAATTAGTTTTTACAAGAGTAGAGAAAGTCATGTGAGTGCAACACATCGGATATTTTTTCTAAAGAGCATGTATGATCTTATGACCCATGTGACTATGTTATGCAATAAATGTAATACTTAATAAATACCACTACTACTACTACTACTACTACTACTACTACTACTACTACTACTACTACTACTACTACTACTACTAATTCTACCACTAGAGAATCAATACCGGGAGAGATCTGTACGCCACAACAATGAAGACTATTAGCTCTCGACAGGCAGGATGCTGTAGTTAAAATAACAGAATAGCACAGCGGAACATACCAGCAGATACAACTGGCGGAACATTTCACTCCCGCGCCGGACTAAAGTGCGTGAAATAAATATTGAGAGGGGATTTGTTTGGAATAATAAACACCCTCCATTTGGGCCGCGGGCGACACATTTTTAGAGGGGTTGCAATGGGGCTCCGTGGCTGGGGAGGTACCCCACCATCCATCATGTACCCGATAGTCACGTAGAGAGGGGTGTACTGAAATGCGGCTGACCTCTTCGGAATGCTTTACGTCGATAGGACAATAATATCGACAGTAGTGGTGCTTCAAAAGATGGAGCGGCTGGCGAATCCGATAACCTCCTCAAGGCACGATACTAACGGCTTTCAATAGTATTAGAGTTTTAAAAATTCAGAGGGGGCTTTTATAGCCTTATCAGTAACTTAGTTCAGAATAATTTCGCTTCAGTACCTTCCAAGGGTGCGACACGGATATTTTCAAGAGTGCTGTCGATTTTCAGCTGTTTCTCACGATATCATGGAAAAAGTATAGAATATTAGGCCAGCGTATAGCGTCCAGTTCTAAAATTTTTAGAAAAAACTCTTTTGTTGTACATTCACATAACTTTCTTTACCCTCTATCTTTATACCCAGGCACACAAACTATTCTTACTAAAGCTTCTTCTTTTCACCAAGCATTAAACCTTTCCTAAGGATTGTTGCATGCTCCAAAAGTTTAATTTATGGATTTATTCATCATTTCCTGGGTCTTCCGACATTTAGTTTTCCTTTAGGAATGTAGTAGAATATTTTCTTTGGGTAACGTTCCTCATTCATTCTCTTTACACGTTCCACCACTTTTGTCTGTTCAGCCCTATTTCTTCATTTAGGTTAAAAATCCTTAATTGTATTCTCAAGTCATCATTCTTTCTTCTGTTTTATAATTAAACAAATAATAGAAAAGAGGAGAGAGAGTTTAATTGCCCAACGTATATAATATTTATAGATATTATATAGGCATTTGATAGAGTAAAAAGAAGAAAATTATAGGAGCTAATGACCAATAGAGGAATACAAAATCATATTGTGGAGATATTTAAAGAAATACGAGGTGTGATCAAAAAGGTTCCGGAATGACGTCATAAATACTACACAACAGTTTGTTTTGTCTAATCTGCACTGTAGTCTCCTTGGGAGTTGATACGCTTGTTCCAGCGCTTCTGCCACTGCTGGAAACACCTCTGGAAGTCCTCCTCTTTCAACATGTCCAGAGCCTTCTGCGATTCGCGATGGATGACATCAATGTCCTCAAAACGATGTCCTCGGAGCCGCATTTTAAGTCGCGGGAAAAGAAAAAAGTCCGCTGGTGCCAAATCTGGAGAATAAGCGTGATGGGGAACAGCATTCATCCTATTTTTATCAAAAAATTGGCGAACAGAAAGGGCTTTGTGCCCGGGCGCAATGTCATGATGCAGGAACGTGCCCAAATTGTCTTTCAAAATGCTTTGAACACTTCCAACGGAGAGTCCTAATGAGTCAGAAAGTTCTCTTATTGTAATGCACCTATCATATAAGACCATTTCCCTCATCTGATTGATATTTTCATCAGTTTTGCTGGAATAGGGTCACCCGAACGATCTGCATCTTTAACTGATGTCACACGATTTCTAAATTTCGAAAACCACTCAAATGCTTGAGTTTTGCCCATAACGTCCTCCCCATAAGCTGTTCTTAACAGTTCATAGGCTTCTGTTGCAGTTTTACAGAGTTTAAAGCAAAATTTGACGTTCGTTCTTTGTTCTTCTTAATCTGACATTTTTGCTACACGGAAAAATCGCAGCACATGCAAAACACGTGTTCACTTCAGAGCGTCTACCTCGCCAATGCATGGTCACAGGAAGTTACGTAACCTCTCATTTTTATCGGGAAGGAACGCTGCATGTACAGTCTGGGTAAGAATTAAAGAAATCTCATCGTCAGCATTGTTGTGAATCCATTCCGAAAACTTTTTGATAACACCTCGTATATAAGGGTTCAAAGATATGTATTAAACAAAACAATTGGGAATTTTAAGACAACAGATATTAATATCGCTGTAAGACAAGGGTGTAGTACATTACCCACATTATTTAATTTATATTTAGACAACGCAATCCGTGAATGGAAACCTTCAGATTATGATAGGAAAAATTTTGTAATGACACTCCTGTATGCTGATCAAGTAATCATTTCTGATAATGAAGATGTTCTACAAAGAGCACTATTTGAACTATATAAGATAGTATTTAATTATAATTTAGATATATCAAGAAATAAAACTAAATCCATGACCTTTTACGGAATCCATCCGTTGAGATATAAAATTCTATTAGACAATAATATAATTGAACAAATTAACACATTTAAATTTTTAGGACCTTCAGTATCGTATATTAAAGAAGCAGATATTGGAATTAAAATACAAAGTTTTTCAAAACTACGTGAAACAATTAAAATAACTTTAAAAAACAAAGTGAGAAAACATACGATGATGAAGTTTTCTATAAAACTATGGCAGTTCCAGTTGCTCTACATAGTAGTAAAACTAAATCTTATTTTTCTGTTTATTGCATTTCAATCCAAAAAAATCTTAACAGAAGCAGCTATATTACACATCAGGTTATAGATACAAAGAGAACATGGATATTCAAATGTTTAAGAAGTGGACGTCTTAAAATTCCATTCTGTTTCCATTCGCTAGAATAACTTAAAATCGATGCGACTTAAAGAATGACAAGTTTTGAAAAATATAAATCTTTAATAAAGGATATCTCAGAAACAGCTTATGCCTAAAAAAATCTTACTTTAAATAAATGGTGTGTTTTAAAGACATCTACATTTCTTCTGTGTTACGTTTTCGTCTATCGCTTGACGTTATACAAGATTGTATAAAATTCCTTCGAATGAAGAGGACTTCCTAGGCTATTCCCAGAAAATTCATGATATGCATTTTTCATGTAAATACCTTTCATATATGGTATTATAATAAAAATTATTAGCCAATTTTAGAAAGTCAAAATTTTCGAAAAAATGTTCCATGTAAAGGGTAGTTCGGGTGCGGGGGATTTTCTTGATAATCCTTGTGTCGCATCCATGGAAGATTATGAACTCAAATACCAAGTTTGGTATTTATCCGACTTTTCGTTTTTGAGTTATGCTGTACAAAGACACACACACGGACATGTTTCCAAAAATGCTTTATTTGGATTGACGTCTGCAACCTTCTCTACGTAGAAAAGGTATTGTATTCCATACAAAAAATTCGACACCGAGATTACACCGGAAATCCTTGAATCCAGAAAAAGCATTTCTATACTGGCCGCACGCTAAAGATGCTGATGTAAAGTTTATTAAGGCTGGTTCACAACCAACGAGAACGGTAACGAGAACGAGAAATTTGAAATACGTGTATTCAAATGGGAATGTTCACAACCGATGGGAAGCCTTCCCGGGTCCCGGGGACGGGAAAGAAGAGTTGCCCAACTTTGGACTTTCTCGTTCTCGTTCCCGGGCACGGCATATTAGATCTCTATTGTGCATATTAGACTCTTCAGTCTAGAGATTATTCTAGGGGCCGTGACATGAAACAGCCACTAGTGCTCTCATTATTTGCAAGCTGGAAACGTGAAACTGGAAGGAATTAGTAGTAAATGTGCTTCCTAACCTCATTCCGACACCCGCAAATCTAATCAGCGTTAGTTCCTCTGGTGAAGGGGTCATTTGTAGTTTGTTTATATGCAACTCAAAACTGGCTATTACCTAAAACAATGCCAAAAGCTACAAAGAACAGCTAAACCCGGTGGAAATGAAAAAAAGGACAAACAATATTAATGTATGACATTAAATAAAGGAATGAAAGCTTGGCACAACTAGAGAGATCGGAAATGTAATGGATATGCATTTAGAAAATGTTTACTCTATCGAATTTTGACGTTGGCTGGCTAAATTCGAAGTAGGTGAAAAAATATTATTGGTCAGTTAAAACCAAATTAAATCCCAATGCGCAAAACCGACTTTCACTTTGTGATCGATATGCATTCCTGTTCTCGTTACCGGTCTGTTTTGAACCAATATCTTGCATGGTGCATTGCTTCCCGTTCTCGTTTCCGTTCTGGTTACCGTTCTCGGGCGGTTGTGAACCAGCCTTTACGCACACGAGTGTGATTCTCTTGGCTAATGAAGCTTTAGCCCAAACGTGTCTCTGCAACATAGGAGAAAAATAGTTCGCTAACTAATTTATAAGCAACCAATGATCAACCCCTGCTGCAGCAGCAACATGGAGGGGGAAGAAGAAAAAATAGATCAGGAAGGATCTAAGCCACTCCCACCTGATAGGTAAGGTTATGTAGCAAAATTAAAGAGTAAAATTCTAAAATTGTTGTTTATGTCGACCAGAAATGATGTTTCAAGCTGGTCAACATTTTGTTGCATAGCTTTTACATAGCACTTGGACTATTTTTAGGGATTACTGTTATATTAATGCCATCAATTATTTCTGTTATACATTAATAATGAGTTTGCCTCCCGGCTCTTTTGCAAGCGAGGTAACGGAATGAACTGGGATAATGGTAGTTTGCACATGGTCGGTTAGTCAATTATTTACTTTGTGGCAGTATTTTTAACACGTAAATGATATCAGTCCAATTATATAATATAAAATATAATAACAGCCGGCCTTAAAAGCAATATGTGTATGTAATAATATATAAAGATATGTAACAGTCATTGTATTATGTTTATATTATTATGTACATATATAATGTTATGTGAAGGTATTACGTAGTTTTAAAAATGTAGGAGCTGTGAGAATAGAAGCAAGCTGCTTTTCGTAGCAAACAGAATTATTAAAGTAGAAGCCGAAAGTTGCTAACAATGAAGTAACCTTGAAAAAACAAATTAGGAAGCTTAATAAAGGCTACTAATATCTTGGAACAATAATGTAATATTTAAAACAGTTTATAAATAGCCAAAAAAACTATAAAAAGCTTAAGTTAAATTAAAGTATTGTATTGGAGTAGGCTTAGCCAATCAGAGACTCGAAATAGAGAAAATGTACAGATTTAGGCGGGAGACGCTACATGGAAGAGTACCCAAGCAGTCAGTTAGATTTTGTACGGGTTCAGTGTGAGACATAGAAAATTTATTGCGGTGAGAATAATATAAAATGTATCTGTTAAAAAGTGCAAATAACAATAATCTCACAGCTTTATAGTAGGATATATCAGTGAAGTACTATTTAATCGTGTGAAGGATGAATAAACGAAGTGCAATACAATTATAATTTGTGTAAGCCTTGTTCTTTAGCCATACCACCCCTGCTAAGAGATACGTGCTTTACAAATTACTAATGACGCAGCCGAGGTATACATACATATATACATAAATAAGCATTAAAATACAAAGTTGATTTTTTTAAACTTGGGGACGAAGGCCACCGAAACTTTGTACCGTATTGGTACTTAAAACCCCTTCAAGTTTGGTTCTCCAACAGTGGGGCTTAATATCGGTCTCAACTTTTGACGCCTGTAACCGACCAATCACAGGGGCGACCGCGTAGGAATACATTTTACTCGATGTTTACATGAGTACCAATTCATAGCGTGCGGCCAGTATAGAAAAAGTTCCGTGTGAGTGTGTATGTGAACAGCATAACTCAAAAACGAAAAGACGTTTAAATACCAACCTTGGTATTTATGTTCAGCGTCTTCCAAGAGTGTGACATGAAGATTTAAAAGAAAATCCTCACACCCCAAGTTCCCTGTGCGTGTAAAAATTGTTCCTGTTTTCTCGAAAATAGCTCTAACGATTTTTGAAAAGGTAGAATTGGACTAAAAATTCAATGTTATAGACAGAATTTGGACCACGGATCTGAGTTACATGGCAACATGCTGACACAACATTAAAGTTCCGACTGACTCGCATTTTGTCCGGTAAACCACAAGGAGATTTCAAATTTATTTTGAGTTTACATACTCCAAGAGACTTAAAATGTCGTAAGTACTTTAAGTCCCAGTCTACATAGTTTAACCAACCATTAGGTCATCAATGGTAATTTAATGTCGTGTTGGCATGTTGCTGTGGTAGCTCATTTGGTTAGAGCAACTGAACGGAAACCGGAAGATCCGTGGTTCAAATTCCGCCTATAGCACTAAATCCGAGGTAGCGCATTCTAATCCCGGAGGGCGATGGATTTTTTTCGGGCGTAAAAATGCTTTGCATGACTTCCTTCGGAAGGGAAGTAAAGCCAGTGGTCCCGTGTCGTAGATTTACGCACGTTAAAGAACCTCAAGCCTGATAAAGAGGTCTCTGAGCGAAATAACCGGTCTTTCACGCCCAATATAGAATGGAACGCTAAGGACCATAGGAATTAAAGAGTGTCCATAAATAAAACTCAATTTTTTACACGGCTTGTGTGAAGGAACAATTAATTACCATGTAACGACATGGATTAAAATGTCCTTAAGATCTTTATATAACAAATAAAATGTATTAAGTTTTCTGGGAATAGCCTGTGAAATCTTGGTTTATTTTCAATGACTTTTGTATAGTTGGTAAATCGTAAGAGAGAAACAAAATCTTACTACACAGAAAATGTATATATCGTTAAAGCACACAATATATGTAAAATAATAGTAGGTTATGATACAAGACGTAAAAGTAGGGTTTTATATTGCAAGTAGGAATGTTTGCGAAACGAAGGCCGTAGGTCATGTTTTGCAATCCTACGAACAAAATAAAGCCACTTTTAACACTTTTTAATTTTATATTGATTCCTGAAACTAACATATCAGTATAAAACACGTTCTTTGAAGAAGGTATTTTGTTGCAGTTGTTTATTTATTTAGCTCCACGTATGGACGCCAATTTGAAGTAGAATTGTTCTTTACGTTGTTTGCTGCTACGTATGAAAAGCCGATTTGAAGTAGTAGTTGTATTATATTTCAACTGTTGGGGAGCCGAACTTGTAGTAGTTGCAACCGCACGTATGGTACCCGGTTTCCGGTAGCCTTTACCCCAAATGTACCTTCAGGCGGCCTTTGCCCCAAGTTTAAAAATAATAGCTTCGTAATTTGACCGTTTCTTTAGATATTATATATTTGTGTTTGCCTCGGCTGCGTCAGTATTATTTTAGAGACATGGATATCTTGGCAGGGCGTGATGCGATAAGAATGTAGGCTTACATCGACTTTAAGTTTTAATTCACTCCTTTTTATTAATCCTTGACACAAGTTAAATAGCACTTCACTGATATCGAGAGCTGTGAGATTCTTTTGTTTAATACCTGCACTTTTTAATACGTAAACTATTTTCGTCTGACACGAATACGTAATTTCTGGAGGACACATCTCGCGTCTGGTTATGAGCACTGTCTAGAAGCAACACGTCTGGTTATGAGCACTGTTTGGAGGCAACTGAATTGATTTCAACCGTCTAAACTTGTAAATTTCTGTATTTCAAGTCTCTGATTGGCTAATCCTAGTCCAATAAAATACCTTCAGTTAACTAAAGCTTTTTCTGGTTGTTGATTGGCTATTTTTTTAAACTGTCTCAAAAATTTACATTATTGCTGCTCTAATAATGACTAGTAGCATTTAAACTTCCTTGCTCATTATTTCCTCAAGGTTACCTCGTTGTTAGCAACTTTAAACCTATTTTTCTCGCAGATCCTACATTATTAAATTACGTAATGTATTCACGTAACATTATTACACATGGATACAATAATATAAGCATATGCAATGACTGTTACATAGATTTTACAAATTACTACATACACATATTGCTTTAAGGCGGGCTGTTATTGAATTTACATATTATATAATTAGACTGAAATCATTTAAGTGTTAAAAATACTGTCTCATCTTGAAACAAGACAAATGACATTAAAAAAGCGAAATTTCAGATGTTTTGTTGATTCGCTAGCAGACATTTTCAGTTAAATTATTTATTTTTCTTTCTGCTGCTTCTGTAATATCACTTCCATTTCAGTTTCTTCTTGAATTCATAATTCCCGCCATTTAATCTTTATGTAGGTTAGATCTGAGAGTAACGTTTTAGATCAAAGAAAGCTGCCAATAGCTACGTATAGATTAACTGAAGTATGACGTTTTGTATTGTGAACTGTGTGGGCATAATCAGAACTTCATGTGAAACGACATAATGAAAATTGAAACCTAATCAAACCAAGGCGAGTTAGTAAACATATGCAAATACAAAGAGTAATCGACATGTGCTTGGACTTCAAACAATGCAGATTATCGCACTAGCCCGATAATCTAAAGCTCTTAGCTCGTGTGTTCTTGTGTTAGAAGTTCTACTTTTAGACCTTGCTGTCTAAAAAATCTAAGGTGTTACACTCACATGACTTTCTCTACTTTCTACAAACTATTTTTACAAACGCTTATTCTCCATGCGCTTCATGTTTATCGACATGTTAATCTTATTGCTAGTTTTCTTGTAGATGCAAGGGGAACTGTTAGGCTTCAAGCGATAGTCAAATATTTTAAGAACTGGTTGCTATGTGGAGCATTCTATTCTCTTTGCATGTCCAGGACGTAAAAAAATGAATAACTAATTTCCATTTGAGAAAAAGTATAAGTATTGGAAAATTTAAGGGAATAACAAGTAATATCTCAAGTAATATTAGCTTCATTGCTGGACTGACTAATCGATTGGTGTATTTTTTCCTGGCGTTCTTTGTTGGTTTAGCAACATAGCCAAGCATCTGCGAGTCAGTTATGAATTTTATGATGCGTTTGTGATATTCTGCAATATTTTCATGAAGGTAAGACTTATAAAGTTCTTTTTGTCCTCTTATTTTGTATAAAGTAGCTATAAATTACTACAGTAGAAAAAAATTTTAATTTAGTTTGGTGTCAACTAATGATCCGGACTTCGAATCTTAACTACTGAACATTTTTGCGGAGGTAGAAAATGAAGAATCCGATGGCGAAAATTCTCAGAATGAGGACAGCAATGGAAGACAGGTCGTGAAAATGCAATATCGCATGATTCTACAGCGCGCCCAGCTAATCCAGCATTACGAGACAGAAATGGTCGTACACTATGTGATCAAAAGCATCCGGACACCTCCGCAAACATACATTTTTCTTTTTAGTTGCATTGTGCTGCCACCTACTGTCTGGTACTCACTATCATTAGTCGTCGTGAAACAGCCGAATGGGACGCTCCATGGAACTCGCGGACTTCGAACGTGGTCAGGTGATTGGATGTCACTTGTGTCAGAAGTCTGTACGCACGTGAGATTTACACACTCCTAAACATCCTTAGGTCCACTGTTTCTGATGTAATAGTGAAGTGAAAACGTGAAGGGACATGTACAGCACAAAAGCGTTCAGGCCGACCTCGTCTGTTGACTGACAGAGATCGCCGACATTTGAAGAGGTTCGAAAAGAGTAATAGGCAGACATCTATCCTGACCATCGCACAGTTATTCCAAACTGCATCAGGATCCACTCCAAGTACTATGATAGGCGTGAGGTGAGAACCTTGGATTCCATGGTCGAGCGGCTGCTCATAAGCCACACATCACGCAGGAAAATACCAAACGACGTCTCGCTTGGTGTAAGGAGCGTCAACATTACACGATTGAACGGTGGCAAAACGTTGTGTGGAGTGAGAATGTGGTGATCCGATGTCAGGGTGTGGGTATGGCAAATGCTCGGTGAACGTCATCTGCCAGCGTGTGTAGTGCCAACAGTGAAATTCGGAGGTGGTGGTGTTATGGTGTGGTCGTGTTTTTCCTGGAGGGGGCTTGCACCCCTTGTTGTTTCGCGTGGCACGATCACAGCGCAGACCTACATTGATATTTTAAGCACCTTCTTTCTTCCCACTGTTGAAGAGCAATTCGGGGATGGCGATTGCATCTTTCAACACGATCGAGCACCTGTTCATACTGCACGGGCTGTGGCGGAGTGCTTACGCGACAATAACATCCTTATAATGGACTGGCCTGCACAGAGTCCTGATTTGAATCCTATAGAACACCTTAGGGATGTTTTGGAACGCCGACTTCGTGCCAGACCTCACCGATCTACATCGATACCTCTCCCCAGTTCCGCACTCCGTGAAGAATGGGCTGTCATTCCCCAAGAAACCTTCCAGCACCTGATTGAAAGTATGCCTGCGAGAGTGAACGCTGTCATCAAGGCAAAGGGTGGGCCAACATCATATTGATTTCCAGCATTACCGATGGAGGGTGCCAAGAACTTGCACGTCATTTTCAGCCAGGTGTCCGGATACTTTTGATCACGTAGTGTATGTGGTCATCAGATACACCAACTCGAACAGCTACACGTACTCCATTTCATTCAGGGCCCAAAGAGCAGCTTACAACATTGTGTTACACCCCTGGACTGCTTCAACTTATTTTTCGACAATCACCTTATGCATACGATTAAACGTTTTCAATTATTATGGCTATTTTTCCTCAAAAGGACGGTAAATTCGAACAATACACGCTTTAAAAAATTTCACAATTTGTCTTGTTGATTATCAAACAAAGGTTACTAACCATAATAATAATAATAATAATAATAATAATAATAACAACAACAAAAGTCGTAAATTTTACAACGCGTTAGTGTTCTAGGGTTAAACGTAATGTTGTTTACCAGAGTGTTTGTGTTTTTATTGTTATTCTTGCATTTTATCTTTGTTTTCATAATTCAACACTTGGTACTTAAAATGTTTGCGATGTGGTGATTTGGTTTTGAAAGAGCCCATAAGGAAAATTACTTTTATTATACCTAATTTATAATAACGTTATTTATTTCGGCATTATTCGAGAAATACTATAATATAGCTCGCAAAACTTTTAATTTAATCAGATAGTGCTAGTACTCATATGAGCTTATTCGATAACCTCAAAATCACTTCTGATATTACCTATACTATTTTT
Organism: Deroplatys truncata; assembly: GCA_030765065.1. Lineage (NCBI taxonomy): Eukaryota > Metazoa > Arthropoda > Insecta > Mantodea > Mantidae > Deroplatys > Deroplatys truncata. Next base: position 106,537,539 of record CM060987.1, on the reverse strand, counting down.
TTTTATATTACCTTCTAATTTGTCCAAATTTTCAAATAAATTGTTAAGGGAATGTTACATGAAAATGCTAAAACCAACAATTTTCAATGATTTTCATTCAAAGGTATCTGAAATCTGATCTGATGAACTTATAACTAGCTTTTATTTTCCACTTATTCTTTTTAAACTTTCCCTCTTTACCCAAGTACTAATGACATTAATATAAGTATTAATTCATTTTATTTATGTGTTTATTTCTGGTTCTTACTCAAGTATGGGCAGGAAATCACCACATATATTAGTTTCAGTTCTTAACTTAAAAATCGTGTAACCGATATAAATTATTTGTAACAATACTTTATACTGAAATATCCAATCCAGAACAAAAGGGAAAAATAGGTTAAGCTGATTACTGTGAATGATTCTAACCAGTACTGCCACTTCAATACTAAATGAAAGCTCAGTATACCACTGAGTTATTTAGTACCTTGAGTTTCGGCGCCTTTTAAATATTTTTCTCTAACTTAATACTTGGCTAGTTCCTGTTTGCACTTCAAAACTTTGTTTACGTTACATGCTTAAGCTGTATCAGATGCTTAGCACAAGATATTATGCGTGGTTAATCAAATTTACAAGGTGCAATTCACGTTAAAATTAAGATATTAAATTAATTTCTTCCATGTGACGTGATCTAGCCTGTTTAGATCTGCCATTTTCTTTTTGGTAGATTTGCACATTTGATCCATGTAATAGGAGTTTCGCTTATTTGATGGTTTTGGAAGCGGGTATAGGGTATACAACGGAGGGGCACACCTCGCACCCTGCAATCTACTACATAGATCTACTGTGGTTGCCCTAAGAGATGAGATCAAGTGAAGAGCAACAGGAGGCTACAGGTCGCAGGCAGACATGCCACAGGGACGCGCGGAGGTCCCTAACAGTTCCTGGCTCGAAGATCCTCCGACTGCTGGAGCTGCCCATTGAGGCCGGTGAACGACTTGTAATCGAAGCAGTCCTCTAGTGTCCATGGGGATATTTTTTCCTTTGAGCAAACATCCGCGCCATCTGCCCGGCACTACAATACACTACAAAATCTAGAAGCACACCTGAAAGATGAGAAAAAAACGAAATGAAAGGGAAATTATTTAAAAGAAAATCATGGTAGATGGGAAACCACCCTAGCATTCGTCTACCAACCAGCGAAAATCACAAAAATTCGAAGGTCAGAATGGGCGGTCGACGGAAAACGAACTCGGGACCTCCCGAATGCGAGTCTCACACGTTACCGTGGGACCATTTCGTTCGGTCGGAAATGGTTAAGACTACTATAGAGTGAACGTTTATAAAATCATCCAAAAGCTTTTAGAGGTACTGTGTTTTGGGGCTGAGTCTCGCCCAAACTAATTTTATTACTTTTAAACTTGAGTTTTTATCAAATATGGGCAATGGTATGAAAATGAACTCCAAAGCAGACGAAGGCGGATCTACAGGTTGCAAATATCCCCCAAACTTTGGGTAAATGAAACATCTGGCATATGTATATTAAATCTTATAAGTTAAGAAGTCGTGAAACGAATGCTATCTATGAAATTCATGTGTTAGACCCACTAATAGTAAATATGCAAATAATATGATTTTTCTACTGGACATTACTAAGAAAAACTTAGATAATTGTAAATTCTAAGCTAAAATTCTGCTGAAACTTTACCATTTTTTATTTTTTAATGTTAGCAAGTTGAAAATACTTAATTACTCTTAGGATTGAGAACACATTTTTTATAATAATATTAGCTAAAAAGTAGATGTGGTAAGAGTCGTAGAATTTTGAAATCATAAGGCTCTAGATTTTGTTTAAGTAAAAAGGATTACGTGCTAATGAGCGTTTTTGAAATTCAATTGAATTTCATTTCATTTTTCTTTCCCTCTTTATATAGAAATCAATAATCGAAAATGTCTTTCCGTGTCTTGCATGATGACACCTCTAACGCAATTTTGACCTAAAGGATTTTGGAAATCGCCGGCTGAATCATCATTATTATTAGCATTGCTGGCCAGCTCGCCTGCCACCAAGGCGGCCCGGGTTCGAACACAGGGACCCGCATATGGGATTTGTTGTGGACAAAACGGCGACTGAGTGGGTTTTATCGGGTTCTCCGATTTCCCCCACCATTCATCGTTCCACCGATGCTCTATCTCTCGCATGTCATCTACCATCTCCTTCTTCGCTCTCATCCCGGACTCCGGGCTGATCTCCCACCCTGGTTGTCACTCTCTATCCATAGACCTTCAGTTCCCCAACAGGCATCTGAACACAGTCATTGCCTTGTAAGTCCTACGAATGGGACGGTAATGAGAGATTGCTTTGCTTTTGCACAATTTCTGATTGCTCTATAAAGCCATGTAGTTACGAAAAAGGATAAGTGGTTTATTTTTACATTTTTCTCCGCAATTCCAAAGTAAAGTTCCTTACCAGTAGTATGAAAAACGTTCGCTTTGAAATGTTTTAATTTGTGATTATTGGATAAACTTGGATGTCTTCTGCGCATGAAGCATTAATATTAACTGTAATGTTAGTTGTTGACTCCTCTTAGTTCTTGTGGAATTTTACATAAATGAGATAACGGAATTAAAAGTAACTAGTTTAAATACTTAAAATTCCTAAACTTTATTCACTGCTTCCTGTACATTTATAGGTCTCTTTTCCTCTTTCTGGTCTCTCCGAAGAAAACAAAATAAACATTTTATTGCGGCTTTAGTCTGTTGTCTAGCTAAAGCTGCACTGGCTAAAGTGCAGTAGATATTTATTTCTCTCAATACATACTATTTAAATGTCTTGAAGCTCTTAATTTATGTATATATATATATTGGATTCCAGAGCACACTGACTTTTGTTCAATTAAATTTAGAGAATGGTTTGTGATCACGTTATCAACACACGGACCTGCGTCCCAACTGCTCCACAGCTTTCTGTTCATAGAAAATCTCACAGCTGGTGCAATGCAGTGAGCACGAAACGAATGAATGCACGCAAAATGTCATTCGCAGAAACATCCGACAGTTGCAAAATGTTTAGTTCGAGTATGTACACAGGGTTCGTCAAAACAATGTATACACACATAACAAGTGTATGTGTATTGTTTTTAGAGATGCTATGAATTTGTATATATAATGTAAGTTGCAATATGGTGTTTCCTCAACAGATGTCGGTACCCATATGACTTATGACATGATCGTGAATCAAAATGACCGGAGGTTTGAGGAACGGAAGCTTATTTTACAGTGGTAGTTCAATTTTGAAAATGTCGCTGACCTTTGTGGAGATGTGATTTTGCAACACAACCTCCGACACACTTGACAATTACATGGCTTATTTAAGTTTGAGGCGCACGGTACCATTTGTGATGTGCACAAGGGGATATCCGGAAGACCTCGTGCAGCTACAAGGCCTGCTTCTTTGGCGATGGTCTTCGAAAAGTTTACAACGTCACTTAGAAGTCTGCTACATAATGTACTAGTGAGATGGGGGTTAGCCGTGCTAGTGTACGACGCATTCTGAAAGCCGCTAAGTAGAAAGTGTACTACCCAGATTATTGCACGCAGTATATGAGGACAACCCTGATCGAGTAGAGTTAATTGAATAGTTTCAGCATAAAGTAAATCAGGATGGAGAGTTTGTGACCGGCCCAATTCAAATTTAACAGAACACTGAATCGTAATTGTTTTAACTGTGCACGTTTATATCGTAAGGCAGACAATCTACTCGGGGTGAATGTCTGGTGCTGGCGGTCACCTAAGGGTTTAATATGAAATTTCTTCTTTGAAGGTGCTGTTGGATATCAGGTCCTGGAAGTACTAAGAGGGAAACCAGTTTATTTCAGTTATACTTGCAGTTTACGGAAACGATGAGTTCTTCAACCAACAAGACGGGTCAACCCACACTACCGCCAGGCGTGCGGACTTCACTGAACGAGAATCTACAGGGACACTGGAAAGGATGAAGGGTACTTGAGTTTCCAACACATTCGCCAAATTTAACACCTCTGGACTTTTACCTTTTTTCTGTCATGCAAAAACTACCTAAGCTGGGGGCCCTTCGTCAGGAAATTATGCAGTGTGAATCACCTAAAACTTGCACCGCAAATATTTCGGAAAAGTAAAGTGCTATTGATGTGCCGTTTTCACAGCATTGATTGGTAGTCAGGGGTTCGTACATTTAGCCTATAAACAGATTCTAATAATACTGAGAACGTGTATTTTTTTTAACAAACACAATTTTTTTTAAATAGAACAATGCCTAGTCACATCAACAGAATAAAGGTAGGGTAAATTAGAATGCCAATGGTCTTTGTTGCAGGATTCTAGTGCAAGTAGTATACGAGAAATCGTATTTTGAAAAGTTTCCACACCGACAATTGTTTGTCTCATTCAACCTGCTTACTTTCTAGGTACGATGTTGTTCTGTTTGTTTGCATTGTGTTTTCTGTTCATTTATTGCATTGCGACTGTCTGGTCAGTTAGTTTGTGACAGTTCAAGCAGTAAGCCGTAGTGGAAGATGATGTTTACTAACGCAGAAAAAGCCGACATGCTCATGGTGTATGGAGAGTAGGAAGAATGCAGTTCGTTCCTGTACGGTGAATGTGGAAACGTATCCCAATAGACTCAACCATCTCGGCAATTATTTATCAACCTCTTCAACCAATTACGTGAAAGTGGCACTGTAACACCTATAAAACGTAAAAGAAACAAACAAGTGACTGTAGAAGAGGCATGAATTAATGTTTTGGCTGCCGTTGCAGTAGATCCGCAAATTAGTTACCGCACAATCGCACGTGGAAGTGGCATAAGTCAGGCAAGTGTACTGCCATTCTCCATCGACATAGGTTCCATCCCTATCACACCTCTTTCCATCAAGAGCTGCATGGAAACGATTTTGAGAATCGTTTTAACTTTGGTATTAAGAATGATACTCTAGATTCATCATGTATCATGTTTAGTGATGAGGCAACATTTACTAATCATTGCCAGGTAACCCGCTGCACTATTTGTCTGTTGACAATCCCTGTTGGCTTCGTCAGGTGGAACGTCAGCGTCCATGGAGTTTAAACGTGTGGTGTGGGATAGTGAACCATCAGCGCATAGGGCCCTTGTTCATAGAAGGAACAATAAACTTGCACTAGTATCGCAGCCTCCTGCAGACCATCTGCACAGATGCTAGAAGACGTTCCTTTGCAAACTAGGAGGAACCTGTGGTACCAACATGATGACTGTCTAGCCGATAGTGTACGAAGTACTACAGCTTGTCTTAACGGATTGTTTCCAAATCGTTGGATTGGACGAAGGGGACCTGTATCTTGGCCGGCTCGCTCACCGGATTTGACCCCTTTAGACCTTTTTTCTGTGGGGAAGGCTGGAAGACACTCTCTACAACGGTGTATCAACTACACCAGACGATATGAAACGACGAATTACTGTTGCCTGCTCTGCTCTGCAGCAGTCTTTCCATAGCAGACTGGAAGAGTGTATTGAAGCTGCCGGTGGTCGTTTTGAACATAAACTTTGAAGTGCTATGTTCTCTTTACTTGTATGAATCCACAGAAGTATTGTAATTTCCTTTTGTTGTTCTTTATTTGTGCCACCGCAGGTTGTAAAGTGTCGGTGAGTAAAGGTTTCAAAATAAGATTTCTCATAAACCACTTGCACTAGAATCTTGCAACAAACGCCACTGACATTCTAATTTACCCTACCTTTATTCTGTTGATGTAACTAGGCATTGTTTGCTCAAAAATACACTTTCTTAGTATTATTAAAATCTGTTTATAGGCTAAATATAGGAGCCCCTGACTACCAAGCATTGCTGTGAAAAATGCACATCAATAGCACTTTCCATTTCCGAAATATTTGCTGTGCAAGTTTTAGGTGATTCACCCAGTATATATATTATAATATATTATTATACATATATATATAAATACTCTATAAACACTGGTATGCAATGAAGGACTTATATTTGTTAAAGGGTATATAATTTGTTTGAAGAACCCTGTACACATTTAAAGAAATTTCACACCATTTATCTCCTGAAATGACTTTCTATTTAAAGCGCAATCCTGAAATGTTTCATCCCCTTTTGCAACCTCAGTATATCTGTGGAGACATGACATATAAATAAAATCATCACAGAGATGCTTAACTAAGACTTCGTATCTTCCGAGAATGCATTTATTTTCGCTTTATGCCGCAAATTCTACATGTTTTGGCAACATTTGAAAAGTATTTTATGTTCTGTGCCTCGTGGTGTTGCTATGACAACCAAATGGTGCCGTCATATTTATCGGCAGTAAACGCCAAATGCAATGGATATAAAGCGAATTCCGGCACTTGTGCTCAATCGCCGAGGACGTAAAACCGCAGTGTTTATTATTAAACCTCCCCCGTGATGTGACAGCAGCTCGCAAAAAGCACAGCTCACTATGTATGCACAAGTTGGTGCATATTATATGAGACAAGGTATATCTGCTGGAACTTGTTTATAATTACCTCATATACCTGTTTTGCAAACGAATTAAGGGGATATAGGAATAATTTAGATTTTATGAATGGATGTAGAAACGCCCACAATGCACATTTTCACTTTGATTTTCACTGCGAGCAAAATCTTGTGAGGGATTCATGCCTTTGTTCACAAACCTTTACACGATATCTATCATACATTTCCCCACATTTTTACTTTCTCTACTACGTATAGTAAGTAGGGGAAGTATTGTATTCCATCCAAAAATTCGATACCAAGATTTCATCGGAAATATATGTTTTGAGATCCCCTGAATTCAAAAAAGCATTTTTGGAAACATGTCTGTGTGTGTGTTTGTGTGTGTGTGTGTCTGTGAACAATATAACTCAGAAACGAACAGTCGGATAAACACCAAACTTGGTATTTAGGTTCAGTATCTTCCAGAAATGCGACACGAAGGTTTCCAAGAAAATCCTCCCACCCCAGATTACCCTTCACATGGAACATCTTTCGAAAATGTTAATTTTCTCAAAAATGGCTCTAACGATTTTGATTAAAATATCATATGTTTAAGATATTTTCATGACAAATGAAATGTATATCTCGAACTTTCTGGGAATATCTCCAAAAGTATTCTTCATTGTAAACGACTTTTGCATAACTGGTAAAACATAAGAGATAGACAAAATTTTACTACTCAAAAAATCTAGATTGCGTTAAAATACATAATTTACATATATACATTTTTTTTCTTGAGTGAACCATTTGAGATATTGCTTGTTATTCCCTTAAATTTTCCAATACTTATACTTTTTCTCAAATTTGTCATTCATTTTTTTGTCCTGGTAATGCAAAGAGAATGGAATACTGCACATAGCAACCAACTCTTAAAATATTTGACTATCGCTTAAAGCCTAGCAATTCCCCTTGCATCTACAAGAAAATTAGCAATAAGATTAACATATCGATAGCTCAATTAACATGAAGCATATGGATTATAACCGTTTGTAAAAATAGTTTTACAAGAGTAGAGAAAGTCGTGAGAGTATAACACATGAGTTTTTTTGTCCTTTAGCTTCCTTGATAGTTTCCTGTCTCTAGCATGAATATTTGTAAAGAGCGGGGTTTCATGTATAATGTCCATAGGCAGCAGCTCTCTCGTGTAGGTAGGTGGATAGTAATGCTGTATATTGTTGAGCCTACTTGAATTTCCCATACCACAAAATGGAGCTGATACGAGAGAAGCAATACAACGCAGTAAAGTGTTGTTTTCGTTTAAATAATACAGCCTCTGAAACTTTGGAAAAGCTGAAGCAAGCATACGGCGAAGATGCACTACCTCGTGCAACAGTGTTTAGGTGGTTCAAGGACTTCAAAGAAGGGCAAGTCCTCTATGCCAAGGAAAGTGAGCGCGGTGTTTCGGAATGGAATGGTGTAATGGAATGATTTACCAGCATGCAGTTCCCCCTCACACTACTGCTTCAGCTGCATACTACACGTCAGTATTGGCTGCACTGAGGAAGCACATTGCAAGGAAACATCCAGAACTTCATCGGAATGGGTGGCGACAACAATGGATGAATCACGACAACGCGCGGCCTCACGTCGCAAATCAAGTCCAGGAATTTTTGGTTAAATTCAACATTACCGGCAAAGCTCCGGGGCGTTCGATTTGATTACACTGAAGCAGTGCTGAAGAAAAGTGAGGCGATTCTCAAAGACCTGACAAAGAATGGCCTGCACCATGTGTTCGAGGACTGGCAGAGACGCTATAAAACGTGTATTCAAGTAGGGGGGACTACTTTGAAAAAGTTAATGTCAGCATTGAAATGAAGCAATAAATATCTGTGAAAAGAAACCAGTCCCAATCTTTATTGATCAGCTCCCGTACTTCAGACTTACTTGCTCCTAACTACTCGGTAACTAGCAAGGGAATTGAGCTGGTGGTCCGCAAAGCAAGAGTGTATGCGATGAGAGGAGCACACATTATTCACGATGACCACAACTGGATTTCCTTAAGCCCACCAAGTTTGGCGGGAGCCGTACCATTGCATCTGAATAGTGTCTGTTGAACTGTTATCCATACGACTTGATTGTGCCGCTTTGTTTGGTATTTTCATTCAGTGCTGTTCAGTGCCAAACTGCAGGAAAACGAATAAACCAACTTTAAAGGTAATTGAGGATAAATTAATAAGCCAGAAATAGATATAAACTTGTAACAAAAGATGGCTCGACTTCGCAATGAAAAAATCTGATGTGCTACACTCACGTGACTTTCTCCACTCTTGTACAAACTATTTTTACAAACGCTTATTCTCCATATGCTTCATGTTAATCGAGATGTTAATCTTATTACTAATTTTCTTGTAGATGCAAGGGGAATTGCTAGGTTTTAAGCGATAGTCAAATATTTTAAGAGCTGGTTACTATGTGGAGTATTCCACTCTCTTTGCATTACCAGGATAAAAAAATGAATAACGAGTTTGAGAAAAAGTATAAGTATTGGAAAATTTAAGGGAATAACAAGCAATATCTCTAAAATGGTTCACCTAACAAAAATATATGACATAAATTGTGTATTTTAACGCGACCTACATTTGTTGTGTAGTATAACTTTGTCTATCTCTTATGGTTTACCAGTTATACAGAAGTTGTTCACAATGAAGAATACTTTTGGAGACATTCCCGAGAATTCGAGATATACATTTCATTTGTCATGAAAATATATTAAACATATGATATTTTCATTAAAATCGTTATAGCCATTTTTGAGAAAATTAAAATTTTCGAAAAATGTTCCATGTAAAGGGTAGTCTGGGGTGGGGGGATTTTCTTGAAAACCTTCTTGTCGTATCTCTGGAAGATACTGAACCTAAATATCAAGTTTGGTTTTATCCGACTGTTCGTTTCTGAGTTATGCTGTTCACAGACACACACGGACATGTTTTCAGAAATGCTTTTCTTGGATTCAGGGGGTCTCAAAACATATATTTCCGGTGAAATCTCGGTATCGAATTTTTGGGTGAAACACAATACTTCCCCTACTTACTATACGTAGTAGAGACTAAGCAAGGGGGTTAAGCTAACCTTAGGTTGCCCAAGTCGGGATAATCCTAAATGCTCGTTTTTTTTTCAGGGAGTGGGAAAATTCGGAGGTAAAACCTCCATCAAGCTTGTGTGTCCTTACTAGGAATCAAACTCGGTTCGAAGGATTGGGAAGAAAGCACCTTAATCTCACATTATGTGCATTATTATTGTTATTATTATTATTATTATTATTATTATTATTATTATTATTATTATTATTATTATTATTATTATTACGATAACGACAGGTATTCAGTAAAATTCTGCAGTTTAATACAAATTTTTAAGTTTTACTCGTGGTTAAGTAATTTAAAAATATTATATAACAGTCTGTTACAGCAGTTATTCCAGAAGCTTGAAAAATGAGCTTTCACTAAATGAGGACTGCTTTTGTATATAGAGAGGCACGAAAGGGAGTCCGCATTTCAGCAGACAGGTATCTGTCTCAAAGTTTTTTCTGTGCATATAATAAAACTGTGATCGAAGTATTTCGGATAATTTTCGATTTTGGATAAATATTTGGTATTACTATACACAAAGAGTTACTCCGAAGTCAGAGATAACATATTTATAAGCTTTTTTATGTGTGATAATGCATATATGTGTTTTAGCTCTTCACTCAAGAATTTCTGAATCGATTGTTATGAAAACTGATCATGCCTTAGGTCCCATTTAGATATAGTCTGTACCCTAAGTAATTACTTTCCTAATAAAGGGGATGCAAAATACGTAGTTTGTTATTAAGTTGTGCTTTGTAAATGCTACATAATAAATATTTGTAACAATAACATTTTTGACAAGTTTTGTTGTTTGCAAAATTTCTATACGATGAATAAGAAGTTATTAAAGCTTTGCATTACTGCTATTCATGTACAGGATGAGCGGAGAATCCCTTCACACTACTTTGAAACTATATAGTTCTGTACAGCTTACCTCCTACGGGTCCAGCACGTCTGTGTGGGTTCCTCCATGTGTGTAGCATAATTTAATGCGCCTCCATGTCCGATTGTTTTTCTGCAACAGCAGATTAGGGGTGATGGTTTGAAGCGCCGCATAAACTGCATTTTTCAGTTGCTCATCGCTTACGTATCAGCTTTTTCTCACATCGTATTGCATATTTCTTTCCTTCTTTGCTTTATAGAACCCGTTAAGGCAGTGTACGAGGGGCGCTTTTAGATTTTGAGCCTAATAATTAAAACAAAGTAATTTCTGATTGAAAACTGCTTTATTGTTTTTCAAAATATTCTCCTTTATGATCAATACACTTTTGCATCCGTTTGAATTATTTGTCAAAGCATTTCTTCCAGTCTTCTTGAGACACCTCCAAAACATGGTTTTTGAAGGCATCAACGGCTTCTTCTGACGACGAAAATCGTTGTCCACGCAATTTATTCTTGATTTTCGGGAACAAAAAGAAGTCATTGGGTGCCAAGTCAGGACTGTATGGCGGATGACCCATCAATTCGATGTTTTGAGCCTTCAAATACTCTGTTGTTAGACAAGATGTGTGTGCGCTCGCATTGTCTTGAAGAACAATCCTACGGTTCTTGTTGGTTTTCCTTACTTCACCGAAGACTTCCGGCAAACAAATGGTTGTGTACCATTCGGCACTGACTGTTTTACGTTCCTCTAAAGGCACTGTTACCACATGGCCAGTTTTGCTGAAAAAGCAGGCGACCATTTGCTTCGAAGTGCGAACAACTTTTGTTGGATTTGCTTCATCTTGAAACACCCATACAGTCGACTGCTCCCCGTAAGGGGGGGTTGCGACCCCTTCAGCTGCCGTGGTGCGGGCGCTGCGGACCCTTAGCACTCGTGGTACTTCTGACGTTACCAGAAGTACGCTGGGCCGAACATCTGAGCCCCTCCCGAATGGGAGTTGTTCGGATTGGGTTGGACTCGGCGGGGCAGTGGTTCCCGATACCCATGGGTTATTGGGTACGCTTGGCTATGTTAATTCTACCCAGGCGGGGTTGTGAGACGCCTCGAGAATCTCCGGCACCAACCATGAGGGATAGCTGGTAGACGGTAGCTAGAAACTGTCGGCCCCACCGAGGTTATTCGGTAGTCTCCCCCAGTTAGGGTTCGCCCTGCTGGCCTGACGCGCGTAAGTGGCGTATCCACTTCCGTCCCTGCTTGGAAGGGTCGGTGCTAGAGCTTTCTGGCCCGATTTCGACCAGGCAGGGGGGGCGGTATATAAAATAGGCACCGCTCCTAATGGAAAGCCCCACGAGTTTACTCCTGGGTATGCGAGGGTGTGGTCTCTGCGTTGGCGGACCCGGTCCCGTATTTGAGTCGACTGCTGTTTACGTTCCGGCTCATACGCATAGATCCATGATACGTCACCTGTTACAATCTTATATACGTCTTTTGATGCACTGCCATTGTATTTCTTGAGCATTTTTGTACCCCAATCGACACGAGCATCTTTTTGAGATTGCGTCAAATTATGTAGGATCCAACGAGAGCAAACCTTTTACACGGCTAAATCATCATGAAATGTTTTATATATGCTGGTGGAACTAATGCCTAGGGTTGCCTCAATCTCACAATATGTCGCATGATGATCTTTCATTATTAGTTTTTGCACAGCATCAATGTTTTCTGGCACAACTGATTTTGGACGACCTTCACGAACTTCATCATTGAGCGAACGGCGGCCACGATTAAATTCGTTATACCAGCGTTTTACAGTGGCAAAGGATGGAGCTTCGTCGCCAAATGTGGAAGTTAGTTGATCAATATATTCTTGTCTTGATAATCCACTGTTGAAACTCGCAATAAATTACTGCACGAACATTTTCAGGAGTTAATTCCATGTTTTGGTTGACACAACATTTTTAAGTTAGTTTGAACGAAACAAATGACGCTCTATTGACAAAATGTTTGAAGTATATTATGGTAAAAAATGTCAAACTTTTTATGGAAACGTCAGATAGCATCTACAACATTCAGGGTTGCCAAAGCTCAAAATATAAATAGTGCCCCTGGAAAGGGACTTTCCACTCACGCTGCATAAACCGATTGTTACGAGAAACATATTTGCGATTGCATTGCAAGCAGAAGGAGTGACACAAGTTTATGTGCTGTTAAATCTTTTGTCTATATTTTAATTTGTAATATAATTAACCTCCCAGAAAATACAATTTTGTTAACCAGTTTTCAAAACGTCTTACATTACATCCAAGTTGTACGAGAGGAGGAAGAAAGCTGAGGATGATCATAGTACGAGGGTGAGTATGTAGGAAAGATAATGGAAAGGGAGAGAAGAGAGGGAGATAAAGACGAAAATGGAGGGGGAGAATGACAGGGGGCAGGGAGAGAGAAGAGAAGACTCTTCGTGTTCATGCAATAATGGGAGCAGAGTTACAGGTCTAGCTATATATCACATATATAAAACATCAAAGGTGGGCCTTAAGTCATATTTGACATATGCAATTACATAAGGTACTCAAAACGTTCAGCATTAGCCATTTCGGTGAACTAATGCATGAACAATATCCATTACACTGTCTATAGGGGCTTTACTGCCATTTTGAGTCATTTGTTGATTCCCATGTGTGGATATCAGAAAAAGTTTACATTACTGACATCTTTAGAGGCTATACAACACCAAAAATTAATACTGCAGTTTAAATCGGGGATAAATTAAACATTACATTTCTGTATAGATTTTGGATTCCTGTTCTGTTCAAATTTGTGTAGACGGTAACCATATCGATCCATGTATCATAAATTATTCTTCACGTATTTTAATTACTTTCATTGCTAATTTAGATCTGTATGATGCAAAAATCTACTTTTCTGTGAGCATGATTTCCTGTTATACCATTTTCGGTGAAAAGTCATTTAAGTTCCTACGATTAAATGCAGTGTATAAATCTTTCTGAAAATAAGGATTTTGGATAGATGTCTCTTCTAGAATAGCCGTTGCACCTATTAAATTTTTTCTTGTCAGCTTTCTGAATTTTTGTAAACAGCTACGTCGACAATAAGAGAAATATGACATCCGATAAAGAATCTGGTACAGCTAAATTCCTCTCTGGGAAAAATAAATTACATTTTTCCTTTACTAGGACAAGACAGATGGCCAAAAATACTTCTAATGCATTATTTTCCATTTGACGATCTCTATCGTAGCGTATGTATGCGGTCCATACGAGCATTTGCATCTAAATAGCTATTTACTTTGACTTTTTTCTATCTCAAGAAGAAGTAGTTCCTCAAAGAGAGCCACTCAGAAAAAAACGTCATTTCCTTTGCTGTCCAATATCTCGTCTACCCTTCAATATAAATATCCGCCGGGATATTTCTTCAGGGAGTCGTTCTTTTTGCTGATACGTTTCAATCGAACTTTCATTTCATGTATTCATTTCTTTTCCGGTCTCTCAGATATTCCAAGTTTCATTATATCTGAACTATTTTACATAAAAGTTCTATATCCCCAAAATATCTTACTATGTAACCAAAATTCGAGTTTGTTCCAGTTTATATATGCCTTATTATATAAAATTTTGATCTGGGTTACTCGATTGTATTTAGGGTCATTCCATGTAAACGATACACGACAGTGTGAAGTGTTTACTTTATAATAAGATGTTAAACCATATACAAAGTTTAATATACAGCGCCATTATTCGTCTTATCATGCGAATCGGTATTAAAAATACCAAGGTTCAACACTGTTTGGGAGGAAACACATTTTATTACAATCAAAATATAATTGTGTAAAGTGTTTATTTTGTAATAAGATGTTAAACCATATAAAAAGTTTAATCTACAGCACCATTATTCAGTATGAAAAATACCAAGAGGAGGAAATATCAGCCTGACTGAAATAACTAAAATGTACAACGTTTGTGGATGTAAATCCAGTACATTTTATCGTATTGTAATTTATTGCTATTGTTGAATTTGTTTAAGCTGGTCAGACTCGCAACTTATTTATTTTGTCTTTGAGCATACGAATTATGTTTGTATTACATAATTTGTTATTCTTATCCCTTCTATGATGCAATGCACAAATGAATAATGACTCGCCATATTGAACAGTGCTAATTATATTATTCACCACCACCTCACTAATAATAATAATAATAATAATAATAATAATAATAATAATAATAATAATACTGTATTATGATATGATCAATATAGTTGCGTAAAACAATATGATTATAACACTTCAAATCAATTTGTTACTCCCGTGCAGTTACAGGAAACGCCACTGAATTTACGAACCGGCCTGCTGCTCAGGTTTCCTTGTGGAAGACGCCAACGGATAAGGCCGGTAAAGCCGGCTCCTTAGAGCTACGTATTGATGAATAGATGATGCCCCCTAATAAATGAATAGACAGTAACTATGCACTTCAACTAAGACGGAGTACATGCGAAATGTACATAATTCCTGGGAACGCCCGCTAAGTGGTAATACAGGGACCACTTACTTCAAAAGGCTATCATTTTTGTTTTGCCTGCTATAAAAGTAAAACGTACGAGGGCTGATCAATAAAGACTGAGACTGGTATTTTTTCACAGATATTGTTACTCCATTTCAGTGCTGACATGATCTTTTTCAAAGTAGTCCCCTCCTACTTGAATACACTTTTTATAACGTCTCTGCCGGTCCTCGAACACATGGTGCAGCCCATTCTTTGTCAGGTCTTTGAGAATCGCTCACTTTTCTTCAGCACTGCTTCAGAGCTCTCAAATCAATTGACCCAGAGCTTTGCCTTTAGTGATGGGAATAAAAAGAAATCACAGCGCAAGATCGGGGCTATAAGGCGGATGCGACACACAGGTAATGTTGAATTTAGCCAAAAATTCCTGAAGTTGATTTGCGATGCCAGGCCGCGCGTTGTCGTGAAGTTGCCACCCATTTCGATGAAGTTCTGGACGTTTCTTTGCAATGTGCTTGCCCAGTGTAGCCAATACTGACGTGTAGTACGCTGCTGTAACAGTAGTGAGAGGGGAACTGCCTGCTGGTAAATCATCCCATTACACCATTCCATTCCAAAACACCAGGCCCACCTTGCTTAACACAGAGGACTCGCCCTTGTTTGAAGTCCTTGAACCACCTAAAAACTGTTGCAGGAGGTAGTGCATCTTCACCGTATGTTTGCCTCAGCTTTTCGAAAGTTTCAGAGGCTGTATGATTTAAACGAAAACATTTTATTCCGTTTTATTGCTCCTCTCGTGTCACCTCCATTTTGTGGTATGCGAAATTCAAGTAGGGTCAACAATATACAGCATTACTACCAACCTACCGATACGAGAGTGCTGCCGCCTTTGGACATTGTACATGAAACCCCGCTCATTTCAAATATTCATGGTAGAGGCAGGAAACTGTCAAGGAAACTACAGGAAAAAATAAGTCTGTCTTTATTGATCAGCCTTCGTATATGTCACGGAGGGCTCTCGAAACAGCGGCAGAACACCGCATGTAGAACAGTGTGGTCTTTTGTGCTTCGAACGCGACCCCTGAGGGGGGGATGAGGAACAGACGAGAAGGGCAACCAGATTCGGAAGACGACGTGCGCAAGCGTGGACGGGATCCGTAACAATTCAAAATTAAATGCTTCCGACGGCCTAGGACAGGTCTCCACAAAGTGCACCTCCACCGCACAGTCGCAACGCGCCAAACATTGTCGCCTGGTCCTTCAACCCTGAAACAGATGATGATAATGAAGGAAATTATGCGATAAGAAGATCTATCCCAGCATTCGCCTACCGGCCCGTTAAAACTACGAAAAAAATCGGTCGCCGCTAATCGGACCCGGGACCGAATGCGAGCTACCTCGCTTGGTTGCTATAGCAGTGCTCCAAATGGTAATTTATTCCATTCTTGATTTCAACAGCATCCTCTCACTATACTGACAAACATACAACAAGAATTTTCATATAAACAACGCAGTTTTCACCACCCTCGTGTCTATATGGAGGTACACTTTTCCAATAAATGGAAGGATTCTGGTGTTACGACGTCCCCGGGGAGCCAGTCCATCTCGCATTCAAACTACTGGCGATCAAGCACGTAGTCGACACGGATCACGAAGAGGCAGTAAAGTGTGGGTTCTCGAACCTGGGCCTTCTCAAGGGAATGCGAGATTCCAGGAAGAAAGGGGGGTTGTGCGCACGTCGCTCGTCACATTACGAATTCCCGGCATGCTGTGCATGTTGGCAAGGAAGTGTAAATGGGAGCAAGGAGGCGGTCTACTTGTCATACATAAAACATGTTGGTATGTTTGGTCCAGAAATTGCTTTCGAGACGCACCAAACGGCATAAAGTCCAGCACCACTATTGTTGTTATTCGATTAGCAGTGTGAACACCAAATCTGATAGCTAAAATACACCTCCGAATTTCCGAGAGAATACACTCTCCTTTGTACGTCTTATTCACGTGTTCCTTACTTCGCGAATCTTGTATATTTCACGCAAAGGACGAATTGAAATGGAAGTTAGAAGGCAACACATTCAAAAAGCTTTAGTTGAGAAATTAAATAAAAGCTGCCTTTTTACTTTCTCTACTACGTATAATAATAGGGAAAGTATTGTATTCTACCTGAAAATTCGATGTCGAGATTTCATCAGAAATATATGTTCTGAGCCCCCCTGAACTCCAAAAAGAATTTTTAGCAAAAGGTCCGTGTGTGTGTGTGTGTGTGTGTGTGTGTGTGTGTGTGTGTGTGTGTGTGTGTGTGTGTGTGTGTGTGTGAGAGAGAGATTGGTTGAGGTTTTATTTATCAACGCTCTGTAACATCTCTGCTCAGCGTCTCATTCCATATTGGGCGTGAAAGACTTGAGGCTCTTTTACGTGTCGTAAATCTATGACATGGGACCACCGGCTGTACTTCCCTTCCGAAGGAAGCCATGCTAAGGATTTTTACACCCAAAAAGATTCATCGCCCTCCGCCGGGTTTGAACCCGCGACTAGAGGCTAGTATAGTAACCACTACGCCACGGAGGACGACGTGTGTATGTGAATAGCATAACTCAAAGTCGGATAGATACAGATTTGGTATTTAAGTTCAATATCTTCCAAAAATGTGACACGAAGCTATTCAAGGAAATCCCTCAACCACAAACAGCGCTTTATATAAAACATTTTTCGAATTTGTTTATTTTCTAAAAATGGCTCTTACGATTTTGATTAGAATACCATATATTAAAGATGTCTACATGATAAAACATGTATATCTTAATTTTCTAAAAATAACTCTCAGAAACGTCCTCTTTATTCACAAGGAATTTTCTATAATCTTGTACAACTGGTAAAGTTAAGTGATAGACCAAAAAGTAGATCTCTTTGAAACACACAATTTATTACAAGTAACTTTTGTGGCATAAGTCATTTCTGAGATATGTTATTAATGATTTGAATTGCTCAATAGTTAGACCTTCTTTTAAAGTCCTAACTTATTATAGTAAACAAAAATCAGTTAAGAGAATAAATATACACAACACAGTTGTTTCTCGCGATTGCATGGAAACAGTATGGAATTTTAAGGCTAGCATATAACGTCCAGTTCCTAAACTTTTGATTATGGCTGTTCCCTTTGTATCTATAACGAAATGTGTGATGTAGCTATTTGTGCAAAGGTCTATCTCGATTAAGATGGAAAAATAAGCTTTCATAGGAATAGCTTGCATACCCACTAATAAATGATAAGGGTATAGAAAGACATGTGAATGAAACGCTTTTTTATAACTCTTTTACAAATTATTCTGACAAGAATTTATTTTCCTATTTCGTGTTAATTCCAAATAAACTTTAGCAGAAATAGTTTTACTTCATATTTTGATAAAGCTACAAGGGAAAACAAGAATTGAAGCTAAGTCGAATGTTTAAAAAGTGGATCGCACTTTGATGGCCATGAAATTTCATACTCTTTACATGACATCGCGAGTAAGAAACGAATGACAATTTAGAACTTCAAAAATGTGTCATATATTTGAAAACGCAAGGAAATAAAAACGAATATGTCGAAAATGGTTAACTCGATAAGCTTTTGTCTATCTCTTATGGTTTGCCAGCTACACAAAATTGTACAAAATTCATTATGAATGAATAGAACTTCAGAGGCTATTCGCAGAAATTTCAAAGTATACATTTCATTCGATATGCAGATATCTTTAAACCTATGGTTTGCGAAAATAAAAAAATCTGATGTGCTACACTCGCATGACTTTCTCTACTCTTGTACGAACTATTTTTACAAACGTTTATTCTCCATATGCTTCATGTTAATCGAGATATCGAGATGTCAATCTTATTGCTAATTTTCTTGTAGATGCAAGGGGAACATGGTAGGTTATAAGCGATAGTCAAATCTTTTAAGCGCTGCTTGCTATGTGGCGCATTCTATTCTGTTTGCATATCCAGGACATAAAAAATTGAATAACGAATTTGAGAAAAAGTATAAGTATTGGAAAATTTAAGGAAATAACAAGCAATATCTCGAAAATGGATCACTCAACCAAAAAAATGTATGACATAAATTGTGTATTTTAACGCAATCTACATTTTTTGTGTAGTAAAATTTTGTCTATCTCTTATGGTTTACCAGTTACGCAAAAGTCGTTCACAATAAAGAATACTTTTGGAGACATTCCCAGTAAATTCAAGATATACATTTTATTTGTCATAAAAATATCTTAAACATATGATATTTTAATCAAAATCGTTAGAGCCATTTTTGTGAAAATTAAAATTTTCGAAAAATCTTCCATGTAAAGGATACTCTGGGGTGGGGGGATTTTCTTGAAAACCTTCGTGTCGCATCCTTGGAAGATACTGAACCCAAATACCAAGTTTGGTGTTTATCCGACTGTTCGTTTCTGAGTTATGCTGTTCACAGACACAGACAGACACACAGACACACACGGACATGTTTCCAAAAAGGCTTTTTTTGGATTCAGGGGGTCTCAAAACATGTATTTCCGGTGAAATCTCGGTATCGAAATTTTTGGGTGGAATACAATACTTCCCCTACTTACTATGCGTAGTAGAGAAAGTAAAAATAACAACCAACTTTACACCAAACGGTACCTAGAGGTGACATAAAATGTCCTTGAAAATGTTTGCCGTATTCTTGGAAGATGCTGAGTAAAATAAATACCAAACTCAAATTTGGTATTTACCCGACATTTCGTTTTTAAGTTGTGCTGTTTACCACACGCGCGCGCGTGACACGAACCTTTTTTTGTCTTTTTACTTTCTCTACTACGTATAAGTAGGGGAAGCATTGTATTCCACCCAAACACTCGATACCGAGATTTCACCGGAAATATATGTTTTGAGACCCCCTGAATCCTAAAAAAGCACGTCCGTGTGCGTCTGTGTGTGTGTCTGTCTGTCTGTGAACAGCGTAACTCGGAAACGAACAGTCGGATAAACACCAAACTTGGTATTTAGGTTCAGTATCTTCCAGCGATGCAACACAAAGGTTTTCAATAAAATCCCCCACCCCAGATTACCCTTTACATGGAACATTTTTCGAAAATTTTAATTTTCTCAAAAATGGCTAACGATTTTGATTAAAATATCATATGTTTAAGATATTTTTATGACAAAAGCAATGTATATTTTGAATTTTCTCGGAATGTCTCCAAAAGTATTCTTCATTGTGAACAACTTTTGCATAACTGGTAAACCATAAGAGATAGACAAAATTTTACTAAACAAAAAATGTAGATCGCGTTAAAATACACAATTTATATCATATACGATTTTTTTTTTGTTGAGTGATCCATTTTCGAGATATTGCTTGTTATTCCCTTAAATTTTTCAATACTTATTTTCTCAAATGGGAATTCGTTATTCATTTTTTTATCTTGTATATGCAAAGAGTATTAATCTGTGGCAAAGAGAATGGTGCTGCACCTAGCAACCAGATATTAAAAGATATGTCGATGCTTAAAGGCTACTGTATTTCTATATTGCCCTTGTAAATATATATTCCCCTTACATCTACAAGAAAATTAGCAATAAGATTAACATCTCGATTAACATGAAGCATATGGAGAATAAGCGTTTGTAAAAATAGTTTGTACAAGAGTAGAGAAAGTCATGTGAGTGTAACACATCAGATTTTTTATTCAGGGATCCCAAAGCATTATTTCTGGTGAAATATCGATGTGGAACTTTTAAGTTGAATAAAATTCTTTATTTGCATAATACGAATAGGTAGGTGATAGACAAAGCAAAATTTAATTAGTATTGATGTACCTTTTCTTCTCTTAACTAAAGTAGATCATGACTGTAAAAATCTTACCTGCCTATATCAGTTCATTTTCCGTTCAGTTCCAGAAATTATTCACAGGAAGCTTATTTTTCTGTCTCCAGTTAATCATGGCAAATATTTATTAGAAAAAAGGCTAATAAATTTTGGAAGTAAAGAAACATTTCACGGTTTGAAAAGTAGACAATAACTGAATGCTAGCCAAGATATCCCTTCTCTACCTGGGCTCATAAGAAGCAAAATATTGACCAGATAATGCTTCAGAGTGGATTACTTAAAATATTAGAAAATTCAAATGGCCCAACAGCAAATATTTCGGAAATATTTAATGACCCTCAAGTTGTGTCTTATGTACATTAACGACATTTATAGTTCTCCTGCAGTAAGCCAAATCTATCTCTTTTGCTTTTAATACAAATTCGATAAGCAAGAAGGACCTTAAGTGTATTATTAAAATTCAACATATACGTTTAGTCGTTAATAAAATGTTGAGAACCATTTTTAAAGATACAATGCATTACGAAATAAAATCCATATAAATGGTAGTTTGCGTTTTTGGAGTTTCTTTTAAAGTATTCGACCTGCATTTTTAAAAGATGCCTAAAGTTTAGTATATAGTAGGACATTTATCACACGTTTCGTTTTTGGATTTTGTGCTTTTCAGGGTACTGGTAGAGAAAGTCGTGATGAGATTTTTACTTTCTCTAACATCTACTTATAGCCAAAAATTCTGTATAGGAATTTCACAGAAAATACGCGTTTTGGGATCCCCTGAATTAAAACAGAATTTTAGAAAAAGAACTACGTATGTGTATGTGTGTGTGTGTGAGACAGCATAACTCAAACACGAAATATCAGATAAATATCAACCTTAAAAAAACAACACCCCAAACTTACTCTTTACATGAAAAATGTTTCGCAATGTTTTATTTTCTCAAAAAATTACTTAGCAGTTTTGGTTAAAATGCGATGTATTTAAGCTATTTGTATGACTAAGGGATTCCCTATCAATGTCCTGTGAAATCCCGTTTATTGTATCGAGTTTTGTGTAATTGCATATAACTAGGAAACCATAAGTAACGGACATAAACATACTACAGGAGAATTGTAGAGTTCAGTATAATGCACAATTTCTGTTAAATTTGTTTACACATTTCCCAAGTGTAAGCACATAATCTAAAACATTGTTCATCTAAAACATTTCAACAATATTGAAGGTTTGCTAATTTTTCTCCTATCCATCGCAAGAGCTTGTTACTATTTGAATTTCCTAGATCTGAATAGACTTGTAATAATATTTCCGCATGTTGTAACCAAGCATTTCTTGGATAATTTGAAATCATTCTTGTGGAAAACACGGAAGAATTACTTTGCATATGTGTATAGGTAAACAGTAAATTACTCATTTACTCATTTCCTTGTAGATATAAGAAGAATGCAATCAGCTAAAGTGATACATTTTTACTTTCTCTGCTACGCAGGGGAAGTATTGCATCCACTCAAAAATTTGATATCGAAATGTCACTGGAAACATGTTTTGAGGTGCCCTGAATCCAAAAAAAAAAATTTTAGAGAAAGGTTCGTGTGTGTCTGTGAACAGCATAACTCGAAAACGAAATGTTGGATAAATGCAGAACTTGATACTTAGGTTCAGTGTATTTGAAACATACGACATGAACATTTTAAAGAAAATCCCCCAAAATTGAAATTGTTTTATTTATGAACGCTCTTTAACTGCTGTGGCCCTTAGCGTACCATTCTATATTGGGCCTGAAAGACCGATAATTTTGCTGAGAGGCCTCTTTATTAGGCCGTAATCTAGGCCACGGGACCACCGGCTTTACTTCCCTTCCGATGGAAGCCATGCTAACGACTTTTATACCCGAAAAAAATCATCGCCCTCAGTCGGGTTCGTACTCGCGAGCTTGAGAACTAGAGGCTAGCACGGTACTACTAGTCCACGGAGGACATCAGACTACGCTTTACATGGAACATTTTTCGAAAATTCAGATTTTCTCAAAAATGGCTGTAGCGATTTTGATACCATAAGTTTAAGATATTTTTACGGCAAATGAGATGTATATGATGAAATTTCTGGGAATGTCCCCAAAAGCCCTCTTTATTCTGAATGACTTTGGCATAACTGATAAACAGTAAGAGTTAGAAAAAAATTTACTACACAAGAAATTTAGATCTCGTTAAAATACATAATTTATTTCATATACTTTTTTTTGTCGAGTGAACCATTCCGAAATACTCCTTGTTATTTGTTTGAATTTGAAAATTTTCCAAATTTCTCAAATGGGAATTCGCTATTTGTTTTATTTTATGTCCTGGACATCCAAAGAGAATAGAGTGTTCCACATAGCAACCAGCTCTTAAAAGATTTGATTTTCACTTAAAGCTTACTATATTTCCATATTCTCCTTACACCTACAAGAAAATTAGCAATAAAGGAAAGAAAGAAAAAGAGGAGAATAGCGCTTTGCAGAGACAAAAATAAGAAATATCTGAAAATTCAAATCACTAACAAAGAATATCTCCGAAATGTTTAATGCCACAAAAAGTTATTGGACATAAAATATGTGCTTCGACGAGATCTAAATATTTTGTAAGATCTTGTCTATCTCTTACGGTTTATCAATAAAACGAGAACGACATTGAAAATTTTTAGAAAATCATACAAGGATTGGTTTTAAAAATGTTAAAAAATTTTATTCTTTTTCAAAACATTCCCCTTTAATATCATATTTTTGCATTCGATGAAACCAGTCCTTAAAGCAATGATGCCACTCTTACTGAGGCACTTCGGAAACCAGATTTTTATAACCTTCCACTGCTTCCTCTGATGAAACAGTGATTCCACGCATTTGTTGTGTAATATTTGTAAACAAAACAAATCGCAAGGTGCTACGTCAGGACTGTATGGTGGAGGGTCCATGGTGCTGGCCTGTGGGGCACCTAGATTGTTAGTTTTGCTGTATGCGACGATTCGTTGTCATGATGTAACATTATTTTTCCTTTTGGACGTTTTTCACGAACTTTTTCGAAAATTTGCGGATTACAGAAATTTGTGTATCAGACTGCAGTAACGGTACGTCTATTTTCTTATACTATTATAGCAGCAATATGGCCCGTTTTAGAAAAAAATAGCAACCATATTCTCACCAGCACTGCGAATTTGTCGGACTTTTGTAGGTCTAGGTTTCGTTCGAAAGACCCATTTAGCCGATTGCCTTTTCTTTTTAGGATCATAACAATAAATCCAAGATTCATCATTAGTAACGATATTCTAAACCAAACTTGAAGCGCCGCCTTGGAATTTTTCCAGAGTTTTTCTGCACCAATCATCTATTATGCGTCGTTTTTTATCGAGTCAGTTTATGTGAAATCCATCGGCAACAAAGTTTTCTCACGACTAACTGTCGATGTAAAGCATTTTGGATTTGACTCATATTAAAGCCAAATGTCGCCCGAATAAATTCATAAGATGTCCGTCGATCTAATTCAAACATTGCTCGAACAGCTTCAATATTTTCATCAGTAACAGTAGTTCTTGGGCGTCCTTCACGAAATGCATCACTACAAAAAACCAGTCTCTTTTGAATTCACTGTATCAATTATATTGTATTGTTGCCTTAGATGGAGCTCCTTCGCCAAATGCATTTCTAAGCCTATTTTGCATTGCTTAGCTGTCAATGTCGTAAAAAATCATAACCCAGAAATCTTCTCCGTCAAATTTATTTTTGTGTGACCACAGGATGTTTAAATTATGATAATTAACAAACTATAGGGTTATTCTGAAAGAAGGAACAGATTTTAAATATTTATTTCTAATGAACGACAATAGATAGCAACACATACGATACATCATTGCATAGAAGAAAGTTCGAAGTAATTGTTTACGAGAAAATGGCGACGCCACAGGAAAAGTTGCTTTGTGTGCTGCATTATGCAAAGATGAATCCATTGTTTCATTGCAGGTGAATTTCGTTGTAAGTTCAACAAGGAGCCACCTCGTCATAAAAATTTACAATTGATACAATAAATTCATAGAAGATGGTTGCGTATGCAAACGGAAAAAACACTGGTCGTCCTCGCATAACAAATGGTGCTCATTTTGAACACACAAAATACAATTTTGAACTTTTCTCTATTCAATGAAGTATCGCATGTGACGCCATCTATTGTCGTTCATTAGAAATAAACATTTAAAGTCTGTTCCTTGTTTTTGAATAACCGTGTATTTGAGCAAATCGAACAAACTAAACGGCAATCAACACGCAAAACTTGTAGCTGCCAAATATATAGATATTTAATTTGTTTCTAGAAACATGGCATTCTAAAAACTATCAGTATCGTCCTCGTACAAAGATGGTTCGGAATAAAAATGACTTCACAGTCTATTCCCAGAAAATTCAGGATATACATTTTGTCAGAAAATAGCTTAAACATATGGTAATTTATTCAAAATCGTTAAGCCATTTTTGAGAAAATGAAAAATAAGGAACAATTTTCTATGTAAAGGTTAGTTTCGGGTAGGGGATTTTCTTCAAAACCTTCTGTCGCATTCTTGGAAGGTCGTGAAATAAATAACAAGTTTGGTTTTTAATATAGTCAACTGAAATATTCAATGCCACAGCCGGGATTTGAACACGGTTCTACCGCTCTCCGTGCGTTTGCTCTAACCACTGAGCTACTATGACAACATGCTGGTCGGACATTGAATTCCCCAATTGTACAAGCTGTTTCCCAGACAAACCTCTAAGGCATCCCCCTCGAAATGACAATCTCAATGGCGACCTGCTATCGCAAATACTTCAGTGCTGGGTGTATGGGTTTCATAAGGTTTTACTTTTGTTATTATTATTATTAAAATGAATTATAGTGGCGGCACCGTGGCCGAGTGGTTAGACCGCTCGCCTCTCACCGAGGCGGCCCGTGTTTAATCCCAGGGACCCACATGTGGATTTGTGGTGGACAAAGCGGCATCTGGGCTGGTTTTCTCCGGGTTCTCCGGTTTCCCCCGCCATTCATTCCACCAACTGCTCCATCATCACCTTTCCTTTGATCCATTTCACCATCATTTCGTTTCATCTACTTCCTTCCTCCCATACCAGGCATCGGGCTGATCACCCATTCTGGATATTCTGTCTGATCCATGAGTGTCTGCTCCTCGACGGGCCTCTGACCCCAGGCACCCGCCTGTAAGTCCTGGTGGGTGTAAGTCCTACATAAGAGGAGGTTAAACAGAGAAAGAAAAAGAAATTAATTATACTTTTTACAGACCTGATGGTCTGCCTGGAAAATAACTTGAGCCAATTGGGGAATGCAATGTCCCATCGGCATGTTGGCTCAGTAGCTCAATGGTTAGAGCAACCGTACGGAGAGCTGGAGAACCGTGTTCAAATACCGGCTGTGACACTGAATGTTTTAGTTGACTCTATATTAAAAACGGCTGAGGTCTGTAAAAAGTATAGTAAATTTCCATTTAATTAATTCAATTTAATTTTTTAATTTAATTAACTTCGACACACATACAATCCTTTTTCTAAAAATGCACTTTTCAGAATTCAGGGGCCTAAATAATGTATTTCCTATGATATCTCGATATCATATTACCTTCTTTACTACTATAGTAAGTAGGGGAAGATTTGTATTCCACCAAAAATTCGATACCGAAATTTCACCGGAAATATATGTTTTGAGGCCTCCTGAATCCAAAAAAAGCATTTTTGGAAACATGTCCGTGTGTGTGTCTGTGAACAGCATAACTCGGAAAAGAACAGTCGGATAAACACCAAACTTGGTATTACGTTCACCATCTTCCGAGATGCGACACGAAGGTTTTCAAGAAAATCTCCCCACCCTTTACATGGAACATTTTTTGAAAGTTTTAATTTTCTCAAAAATGGCTCTAACGATTTTGATTAAAGTATCATATGTTTAAGATATTTTTATGACAAATAAAATGTATATTTTGAATGTTATGGCTATGTCTCACAAAAGTATTCTTCATTGTGAACGACTTTTGCATAACTGGTAAACCATAAGAGATAGACAAAAGTTTACCACACAAAAAATGTAGATCGCGTTAAAATACACAATTTATGTCATATACATTTTTACTTTCTCTACTACGTATAGTAAGTAGGGGAAGTATTGTATTCCACCCAAAAATTCGATACCGAGATTTCATCGGAAATACATGTTTTGAGACCCCCTGAATCCAAAAAAAGCATTTTTGGAAACATATCCGTGTGTGTGTGTGTGTGTGTGTGTGTCTGTTTGTCTGTGAACAGCATAACTCAGAAACGAATGGTCGGATTAACACCAAACTTGGTATTTAGGTTCAGTAGCTTCCAAGGATGCGACACGAAGGTTTTCAAGAAAATTCCCCACCCCAGATTACCCTTTACATGGAAGATTTTTCGAAAAGTTTAATTTTCTAAAAAATGGCTCTAACGATTTTGATTAAAATATTATATGTTTAAGATATTATTATGACAAATAAAATGTATATCTTGAATTTCCTGGGAATGTCTCCAAAAGTATTCTTCATTGTGAACGACTTTTGCATAACTGGTAAACCATAAGAGATAGACAAAATTTTACTACACAACAAATGTAGATCGCGTTAAAATACACAATTTATGTCATATGCATTTCTTTTGTTGAGTGAACCGTTTTCTAGATATTGCTTGTTATTCCCTTAAATTTTCCAATACTTATACTTTTTCTCAAATTCGTTATTCACTTTTTTATGTCCTGGACATACAAAGAGAATGGAATTTTCCACATAGCAACCAGCGTTAAAATATTTGACTATCGCTTAAAACCTACCATATTCCCCTTGCATCTACAAGAAAATTAGCAATAAGATTGACATCTTCATATAATGAAGCATATGGAGAATAAGCGTTTGTAAAAATAGTTTGTACAAGAGTAGACAAAGTCATGCGAGTGTAACACATCAGATTTTTTGTTGTTGAGTGAACCATTTTCGAGATATTGCTTGTTATTCCCTTAAATTTTTCAATACTTATTTTCTCAAATGGGGATTCTTTATTCATTTTTTTATCTTGGATATGCAAAGAGTATTAATCTGTAGCAAAGAGAATGGTGCTGCACCTAGCAACCAGCTATTAAGAGATATGTCGATGCTTAAAGCCTACTGTATTTCTATATTGCCCTTGCAAATACAAAACAAGGGGAACATAGTACGCCTTAAGCGATAGTCATATAATTTTAGAACTGGTCGCTATGTGTAAAATGTAATTCTCTTTGCATGCTAAAAGATCGTTTCTGCAAATGTTTATCTCGATTAATATGAAATAGATGGAGAATAAGATTTCGTAAAAATAGTTTGTACAAGAGTAGAGAAAGTCATGTGAGTGTAGCACATCAATGCAATAGCATCTCTACCTGCTATGCACGTGGTAGGGAAAGTAAAAGCTGCTCTTTCCGTTTGGTTTATCTTTAGTTCATTAAGGTTTATGTACAAACATGGTAGTTTAATTTTGGTGTAAAGTTGTTTGATAATTCGAAGTTTTATTTTGTTAAAAGGGTTTCTAACTGGAAATTTATAACTTCTACAGCTTATATTCGTGTATACAAGTATCCAATTGCGCTGGTTTCCTCATTAAACAGTGGCTTGAAAAAGCGAGCATGGCTAACAGGACAGTAAAACTTTTAAATTACACGCTTGGAGGACTTGTGCTTTTCATCTGAGCGGTCGCGGTTCTTTTTTCTTGTGGTAGTGATTAAGACTGGTGGAGATGATTACTGCATTGAAACTGTTGCAGCAGTACAGCATCACGACTCGCGTTTTGTTAAGCAGAATGTAATCTCGAGAACCGGCGAAATGTCATGGCAAAGTTTTTGTGAATTTATAGAGTTGGTGGGTGGGAGGGAGGGTAGGTATACATAAGTAGTTCGCAATACGGAGAGGGAAATCATGATATAGAGTTTCATCGAGGGAGGGAAATTCTCCCCTCTACTGTCAGGATGGCATCCCTGGACGTAGCGGAAGCTTCATAAATATGTGAGACTCTGGGGTGCTCCGCCCCCTTATCCTTTTTATGTATGATATACTGAGGACCACATTCGCGTTTTTTCTTTTTAGTAATGCAGTGAAGAAGACACCAGTAATTTCACTTGGGACCGGGGGTTCTCAAGCGCGTAAAGATGCAGCCCTCGTGAACTTAAGGGCTTTTGTTTTCCTTTGCAAAGGCCTGTGAGGTTAACATCCTTCAATTTTTCAAAATGCGTATCACATCGAAAACGTAGTATATTTGATTTTAGTTTTATAATGGATGTTGGATACTGCGTGTAGACATCAAATAAATAAAAATCTGATGTACTACACTCACATGACTTTCTCTACTCTTGTACAAACTATTTGTACAAACGCTTATTCTCCATATGCTTCATGTTAATCGAGATATCAATCTTATTGCTAATCTTCTTGTAGCTGCAAGGGGAATTGCTAGGCTTTAAGCGATAGTCAAATATTTTAAGAGCTGGTTGCTATGTGGCGCATTCCGCTCTCTTTGTATGTCCAGGACATACAAAAAATGAATAACAAATTTGAGAAAAAGTATATGTATTGGAAAATTTAAGGGAATAACAAGCAATATCTCGAAAATGGTTTACTCAACAAAAAAATGTATGACATAAATTGTGTATTTTAACGCGATCTACATTTTTTGTGCAGTAAAAGTTTGTCTATCTCTTATGGTTTACCAGTTATGCAAAAGTCGTTCACAATGAAGAATACTTTTGGAGACATTCCCAGAAAATTCGAGATATACATTTGATTTGCCATGAAAGTATCTTAAACATATGATACTTTAATCAAAATCGTTAGAGCCATTTTTGAGAAAATTAAAATTTTAGAAAAATGTTCCATGTAAAGGGTAATCTGGGGTGAGAGTATTTTCTTGAAAACCTTCGTGTCGCATCTCTGGAAGATACTGAAGCTAAATACCAAGTTTGGTGTTTATCCGACTGTTCGTTTCTGAGTTATGCTGTTCACAGACACACACACAGACATGTTTCTAAAAATGCTTTTTTTTGGGTTCAGGGGGTCTCAAAACATATATTTCCGGTGAAATCTGGTATTGAGTTTTTGGGTGGAATACAATACTTCCCCTACTTACTATACTATACTAAAAATTATGCATTGAATCTATTGTTAGTTGAATCTGTGTCACTATAGCCCTGGATCTGGTCTAGTAGCGCAGGCGGTAGAGCACCTGCCTCCTGTGCAACGGTTCCTGGGTTGGAATACCTGTTGGACTTGAGAGCTTTTCTTTAAACTAAATTTCTCGGTATGATCAAGAGTGTGATGTGTGAATGTGGGTGTGGGTGTGTGTGATATTGCTTATTTAACAAACAATTCCTCCATTATAAATAATTCAGGATTGCCGCTGGGCATAACCCTGAGCACACGTGCCAGACATATATAATTATGTAAATTTATGGTAATTAATCTATTATCAGCATAGCAATTTGTCAGTCAGAGGTGCCAAAAATTTAATAAGTAAATGTTATTTATTTGCTTTAATTTTAAAGGCAGAACTGGACGATCATCCAGCCGATACTGGGAGATGATGTGGTCAGCATCATGCTTCCCCCAACTGGAACGTGCTTACAGACCTATCGTAGCTTTTCAAATGGATCACTATGTTGATTGGGCACCAGTCCTCTACATAGACCGCAATATCAACATCCTCATGGGTGGACTATAAGGCGCAAGACGAATTCCTATATGCCTAAATAATAATAATAATAATAATAATAATAATAATAATAATAATAAACTTTAAATGTTAGGTATCGCTCCTTTTGTGACTCTTCCAAGAAGATAATTCCATTGTTTTATCTTTTGCCAATGCCCCACTTACCTGCAAATTAACCGAACGAGATGGCTCCGCGATAATACGCAATACTCATACTGGAGAGGCGGGTTTGACTGCCGTTGACCACCCACTCTGATCTTGGGTTTTTGCGTGGTTTTCCCTTGTCGGTAGGCGAATATTGGGTTATTTCTCATCTACACCGTATTCTTTCCATTATTTCCCTTTAATTCCGTTTCCTTCTCATCATCCAGGTGTGTTTCTTGTTTTCGTGGCGCATGGCGGTACCGGACAGATGGCGCGGATGATTGCTCAAAAGAAAGAGTACTCCCTGTTTACACTAGAGGGCTGATTGGTCGACGGGTCGTTCATCGCCCTCTCTAGATAGCTCCAGGAGTAGTACGAGTCTTCGGGTCTGGAACTGTTAGGGACTTGCACGTATCTCTGGCCTGTCAGCCAAGGTTTTGTAGTCTCCTGTGATTCCTTCACTTCATCCCTTCCTCCTGAGGTATGTTGGCCACAACAGTATGCCGCAGTTTGCAACGTTATGCCTCTGTTGTACAAGCTGTATCTACCCAAAGAGGTGACCATCCCCTCTCCCCCCAAGGCCATAGCGCATTCCCCCCAAAACAGTCATTCTCCTTCCCCAATTTCAACTTTTTATTTATTTTTATGCCTCTGGAATGGTTCGCAAATGTGTTGATTTAAAGGTACTATAGTAATCATTGTAATACCGATACACAATATAAGCTTAAACTAATATTTGGAAAGCTAAAATCAATTAAAAAATCGTAATATTTACAGCAAAAATTACAAATAAAATATTTGGTAGGCGGTGTAATTTATTAATAGATATTTCAATGTATCTTATTGTATCTATCTAAATAGACCAGTATAGTAAATTTAATAATGCTGTACGTTCTGAACATCCACATACCTACCTATAATGTTATAGATCCTCTTATATACATTTGATACGCCACGTTGTACCATACAGTATGAATTTTATTTTTAACATTACTGGGGAGAATAGAACACCTTTAGAAGAACAGACTTAAAGATACAAACGGAGTTATCAATTATTACAATATTTGATTAAAATTTGTAATAAATTTCTTTACATTACCTACATTAATTTACTTTATTAGACATATTTTTGGATTTCCCAACATTTCGAATCCCCCCTCAAATTTGCTGACGCCGCAACTTGCGCCATGATTTCCCCCCAGCTTGCACCTATATCTGTAAACTATAAGTGCCGTGACATTTACCTTGAATATGTAATGCATTTTCATTCGTAAGTGAATATTTTGATTATGCAAATGCTAGTTGGGTAGTTTAAAGAATCGTTACTCTACAAAAGATTATTTCTATATTGAGTAAGGAGTGCACTGGACGAGGGTGATCCTTTCAACGCCTAAACTATGTATAATGGAATTCTTAGAATAAAACCAAAGAACCTTCACTTAGGCATCTGTCGGGATTAAACAACACCGGGTGGTTTTGGGCACATAAAATATTCTTAGGAGAGCCTTCGGTAGATACCTTATCTTGAAGCTGGTCGCGTCTTCGATGCGTAACAATTAAGTCTCTTCTTTCTCCGACTAGCGTTGAGCAGTGTCGACTCTAAAGTCTACAGGGGGTGGTAAAATTATATATAGATTGCGGTAATAAAAACATCGACTCTGGAAAATATTGGCTTTATTATACTGTTATGTTACACATTCAGGAACACGAGCCACCACTCCGTCAATTATCCGCGACTGACAGAGATGATTTGTTAGTCGGCAGTATTAAGAAGTATTGTAATGTTTGCCCTGCGTTAATAGCCGCAGCCTGACTTACACGGCGCGAGTTCAGCTAAGTGTGTAGTTGGTAGTATTCCGACGCAGAGTTCAACTAAGAGTCAAGTTACTTGTATTTTGTGAATTTCGCCATGTCCCATTTCATCCCTACTCCCCATATGTTTCAAACGATTATTTTGTTCGATTTTCAATCATGTGACCATCTCCTGTTTTCGTATTCGCCAGTTTGTATTCTTGACTCTCCATTTACTGGCTAAAATTTCAGTTCTGTTCAGCTTTCTCTTCCCGCGGTACTATTTACAATTAGTTTAATTTATACTGTAGCATGTACATATCTTTATGGCTTTAATCCTTTTCTCGGCACAAAGATCATGTTTCTTCCGCTTTCAAAAGAAATAGCACTTTCTGAAACTTATTTTCCAAAGACCCTTATTTAATGGCTCAGTGCATTTGTATACGTGCTGACAGACCTTTCCAGTCCCAAGAAAAGGAATGGGCTGGTGAATCGAATCTTACTTCCTCAAACAATTGCAATATTTTGTATGAAGGTTTTTCCTTTCGAGTTATAATATTAAATACAACATTTTACATCTTTGTTTAATCTATATACAATCAAATCAAATACGGGGCCTAGTTGAACCGTATCAATCTTCAGTTCCCGATACCTCCACGTCACTCTATTCTATATCGATTTGGTTTTAAGTTTCTAAATGTATTTTCTATTTAATAAAATCTTACTTTGTTTATGGGCTTTAACTGAGCTGAGTCGTTACCCAAAAAATTGCAATAATTGTTTAATGACTGGAAACGGTGGACGAACGACAAATAAGAAACAATAATTATTACATATCCTTTCGTTGACACATGCCACGTGGAAACCTGCCTTAGGCTCTCTAGTTTTACAATATCTCTTGTTTTCCTGTGAAATTACTCCCTTTACCTATCCTAGAAATTTCAAATTTGATGTTTATCCTACATTTCAAGTTTGCCTTCCCTTTTTCCAAAAATGATATTTTGGATTTACGGGAGCTTAAAACATGTATTTTCGGTTGAATCGCGATATATTCTCTACTTACTATAGCAAAGTGGTAAAGAAAGTAACAAGTTTTATATGAATAATTTGTTGAAGACTGAAGTAGATTATTTGTTTGTAGTTGGTTGGAAGATGCTTCATGTTTATCTGCACAACGTATGGAAGCCAATTTGTCGCGGTCACTTCGTGTTATCTTATTTCTGGGCGCCTGTTATTGTATTACTACTTTGAATGTTGGGTTCATTGTCCTCCGGCTAGCAATTGTTTCTCGGTCAAGCACATCTCTTGAACAGGGTGTGTAAACGGAAAGGATTTGTTACTCAAAGATAACACTGATAAAAGAATTTGTTTTTACACTTTTATTACCGTCACAATTAATTAAGTTCACATATTGACTCTTGATGCACGCCAGACTGAAACTGTTATATTTTCTAATATCACTATAATCACTTATTTACTACACATTATTAATTCGCGTGGTTCACATTTATAACAAACTTTAAGACGCGAGAGATTCTGTAGAATTGCGACATGTAACTCGCGAACGATTCTGATGAACTAAGCGACGTTTAACTTCTGAATGATTCTGTTGGACTCAGCGACGTGTAACGCATGGATGATTTTGTTGAACTGGCCAATACTCCCACACCCAGATATGTCTAAACATTATAACAGAGCTGCTATTGGTTAATAAAACGCGCCAACATTAGCGTCTATTTTTATATCCAAACAAAAATTACGAAAACATATGCTCTAAAGAAGATATTCCCTCCATTTCTACAGAAAAGCGCGCCAATCTGACGTCATTTGTTTGTCTCTTCTAATTGATAAACAACTCACCCCCTCGCTCATTGTTACTCGCTCTTATTGTCAGTTTCAGTGAGGCCGTGTAAACTTATTTCCTAACAATACATATAATTAACAAACATCTCAAATCAATGTCATACAATAATGCTTATTTACACTACAATCACTCTGGCATTTACATTATTGTGATACAAATTACAGCCACAAGGGATGTTAAAATAAATTATGGTTGTCAATAGTGGTTAGAGAAAGCGGTTAAGGCAGTTTTAGATTTTTTGTTTTGTTTGCATCTTTGTTATACTTAAAAGTTATACTTTCATACTATATAATTGGTTTTTAGCATCATCAATTTTAAATCCTCAATTATCGGCCTTTTACTATAGAGGTAACGCACCGCATTGAATGTTAAACTCTATTTATTTTTAAATTCCTTCTTTTTAGCATTTTTTTACAATTCAAAATGCTCCTTAGATCACAGTTTGTAATTTATTAGCTTGAAATTTCCAGGATAGCTTCAGGAATTGCAGATTTAAAAATGTTGGTTCGCCAATCAAAAAAAAATATTAAATATTCAGTTGTAAGTAATTATTTTCCATAAGTCACATTGAGAAAGTTGAAAAATTCAACAGCCTGTTTACAGAAAAAAATCTCATGTGTTACACTCACATGACTTTCTCTACTCCTGTACAAACTATTTTTACAAACGCTTATTCTCCATATGCTTCATGTTAATCGAGATATCGAGATGTTAATCTTATTGCTAATTTTCTTGTAGATGCAAGGAGAGTTGTTAGGCTTTAAGCGATACTCAAATATTTTAAGAGCTAGTTGCTATGTGGAGTATTCCATTCTCTTTGCATTACCAGGACAAAAAATAAATGAATAACGAAATTGAGAAAAAGTATAATTATTGGAAAATTTAAGAGAATAACAAGCAATATCTCGAAAATGGTTCACTCAACAACAAAAATGTATATGACATAAATTGTGTATTTTAACGCGATCTACATTTTTGTGCAGTAAGATTTTGTCTGTCTCTTATGCTTTACCAGTTATGCAAAAGTCGTTACAATGAAGACTACTTTTGGAGACATTCCCAGAAAATTCGAGATATACATTTCATTTTTCATGAAAAGATCTTAAACATATGATATTTTAATCAAAATCGTTAGCCATTTTTTGAGAAAATTAAAATTTTCGAAAAGTCATCCATGTAAACGGTAATCTGGGGTGGGGGGATTTTGTTGAAAATCTTCGTGTCATCTTCATCTTCACATCTCTGGAAAATACTGAACCTAAATACCAAGTTTGGTGTATATCCGACTGTTCATTTGAGTTATGCTGTTCACAGAAACACAGACATACACACTTCACACAGACATGTCCAAAAATGCTTTTTTTTATTCAGGGGGGTCTCAAAACATGTATTTCTGGTGAAATCTCTGAATCGAATTTTTGGGTGGAATACAACACATCCCCTACTTACTATACGTAGTAGAGAAAGTAATACAAGGCTGGAACTTCGATACCGTCAATACCTCGATATTTCCGTTACTCGTGTTATCGAAGCGTGTCTAAACTTGGAGATAAGCCTTCGATACTTTTAAGTTTTGCTTTATTGAAAGTTGTTGCCTTTAACTTTGTGCTAGATAAGGAACGAAAGCAGTCGAGATTTCACGTTATTTCCTCCCACTTGTCTCCAAAGAGTTGCTGGACTATAGTTCTTGATAGATCTTGACTGCGTTTCCTGTTGGTGAATGAACGCAACATTCCATAGACATATCTAAATGAAAACATGCAAAACAATGGGGTTGGAGTAGAAGTAGGCATATAATTCAGCGTTAACTGAGTTGTGAATGAAGGTGATTTAAGCTGAGGCGCTAAATTACATTTCTGCAATAACATGGTTTGGCAACTCACTCTCAGCTATATCATTTACCTACTCCGATGACCAAAATCTACGAATTGAAAAGAAACAAATCAGAACTTAAGACATGATATAATACAGTGCATAGATGTATTTGTTCTTTCCTTCCGTCTGTTAGTATGTGTTTATGCAAGTCAAACTCGGGTCACGAGCGTAGCTTACAGGTATACTGTGCCAGTAATTTGCATAATATGCATAGAAAATCCTTTAAAAAATCTGATGTGTTACACTCACATGACTTTCTCTACTCTTGTACAAACGCTTATTCTCCATATGCTTCATGTTAATCGAGATATCGAAATGTCAATCTTACTGGTAATTTTCTTCTAGATGCAAGGGGAATATGGTAGGTTTTAAGCGATAGTCAAATATTTTAAGCGCTGGTTGTTATGTGGCGCATTCCATTCTCTTTGCATGTCCAGGACATAAAAAAAATGAATAACGAATTTGAGAAAAAGTATAAGCATTGGTAAATTTAAGGGAATAACAAGCAATATCTCGAAAACGGTTCACACAACAAAAGAAATGTATATGACATAAATTGCGTATTTTAACGCGATCTACATTTTTTGTGTAGTAAAATTTTGTCTATCTCTTATGGTTTACCAGTTGTGCAAAAGTCGTTCACAATGAAGAATACTTTTGGAGACATTACCAGAAAATTTGAGGTATACATTTCATTTCTCATGACAATATCTTAAACATATGATATTTTAATCAAAATCATTTGAGCCATTTTGGAGAAAATTAAAATTTTCGAAAAATGTTCCATGTAAAGAGTAGTCTAGGGTGGGGGGATTTTCTTAAAAACCTTCGTGTCGCATTCTGGAAGATGCTGAACCTAAATACCAAGTTTGGAGTTTATCCTACTGTTCGTTTCTGAGTTATGCTGTACACAGGCACACACACGGACATGTTTCCAAAAATGCTTTTTTTGGATTCAGGGGGTCTCAAAACATGTATTTCCGGTGAAATCTCGGTATCGAATTTTTGGATGGAATACAATACTTCACCTACTTACTCTACGTAGTAGAGAAAGTAAAAAGTTTTCACCACAAAATATAATTCTATAAAAAGCGAAGCAAAGAAATTATAATATTATTATTATTATTACTATTATTATTATAATTATTATTAGCCTGGTCTAACGATAGGGGATATATAACCTGTGGCATTATCAAGATTAAAAGAAATCGCTTTCGAGTGGAGAATGTCAAACAGGAGCAATTTCGGAATTAGCATACAATACAAAATTCCTTACATGTGCTTACGCACAGAAAACTACTAACAAGAACATAATTCAGTGAACAAGCTATTATCGCCCTTTCAGTTTTTTATAAAGCGAATATCGAATATCGATGCTCAAAAATAAGTATCTAGTATCTCGAAATAATGATATCGCCCCATAACTACTAGAATAGTTAAAGCAATCGGAAGAAAACTGTATATATTTGGATTTTCACAAATATTTCCTTGGTTTACAAAATATTAAGTATCTTATATACCTATGGAGGACGTTATGATTGTCATTTTAGGGTCAATTTAATATTTTTAAAATTATAACCGACATTTTGTATGTTATTTTCTGATTAGAAAATGATTTATGAATAAGGAAACACAATAAAAAATGTTGGTTCCCAATTACGAAATGTAACTTGACCCTCAAATGACCATCCATTGATGATCCAGCCATTTGAACAATTGCAAAGTGCTTTATACAAACTTTGTTTAATTTGTTATGAGGAGTGACAAAACAACATAAAAAGGTAGGTTCCCATTTAAAACAAATTAAAGTGACCCTAAAGTGACCATCATAAATTCCTCCAAATAAAACACGATCCCCCATAATATCAAGCAACTGTTACTAAAGACATTTCTTTCTACTACGCTTAGTAGAGTCTCAACTTAAATGGTCCACCGTGTGTATTAATTCCATATGTTAATTTTAGTCTTATCCCAAACAACTGACTGATTGCATCCAATCAGTTAACGTGAATGGAATTCCTTCTAATTGTAGGTAATATAAGATACATATGTTGGCAAGCAGCAACAGCAGGAATCATTGATACTTCAGAAATAGAAAGAGAAGGATTGTGCATATTGTAGCACTCTACTCTCTACTTTTAAATTTGTCATTTATTTTCTAGCGATATTATTTATACCTTTCACGGATTTTAGCAAATTAAATTTTGATAACTAACCGACTGTTTTCGAGTTACGTTATTCACACTCCGCATATAAACACTCAGAAAAGTGTAAAAATATACGAGATATATTCAAGAAGAAACCTAGCATTTAAGATTTTTTAAAAGTGCGTTACGTAAATGTACTCGAGTCCCCTCAGCGGCACTTCCCTTGGGACACACGCACTTATCTCAGCATCCCTTCCGTTTTTCTGAGTCCACTTTCAGGGTTTCCTCCTCCCGTCCTGCTTAATTCCTTCTCCTCTATCTGATTTACCCTCCCGGAAAAACTCCAGAGCTATATCTGGGCTGTAGGGTGGCTGACAGTCTTGGGTAATGTGATGTTTTGCCAAGAAACTTCTGTACGAGACGCAGAGTCTCGAAATGCAATGTAACTGGATTAGATTTTTCAGTAACTAATTTGCTAATTACATTTTTATACAGTTGTAATCTAGAAAGTTAGACAAGCGCATAAATTTCTGAGAAAAATGCTTTTCGTGGTTGGGCTAGCTCAAACAAAAGTTAAACTAATAGCTAAATCGTTAATATAAAACTATTTAATATTGTTTCATGACTTGTTTACAAATAGAGTGAAAAACCAACTATTCCTTTATCCCCGTTTGCGTTTTACATAGGTAACTTTTGTGTCTTGCATGCATGAAATATTGCATATGTCCCAAAGCGCATTTTGTAGAACATGGTTATTTAGGCAACTTTCTCTACTCTTGTACGAACTAATTTCACAAACTCTTATTCTCCATCTACTTCATATTAATCGAGATAAACATTTGCAGAAGCAATCTTTTGACATGCAAGAGAATTAAATTTTACACATAGCGACCAGTTCAAAAATATTCAACCATCGCTTAAGGCCTACTATATTCCCCTTGTTTTGTATTTGCAAGGGCAATATAAGCACAGACATATCTCTTAATAGCTGGTTGCTAGGTGCAGCACCATTCCCTTTGCCACAGATTAATAATCTTTGCATATCCAAGACAAAAAAATGAATAACAAATTCCCATTTGAGAAAATAAGTATTGCAAAATTTAAGGGAATAACAAGCAATATCTCGAAAATGGTTCACTCAACAAAAAAATGTTTGACATAAATTGTGTATTTTAACGCGACCTACATTTTTGTGTAGTAAAATTTGGTCTATCTCTTATGGTTTACCAGTTATGCAAAAGTCTTTCACAATGAAGAATACTTTTGGAGACATTTCCAGAAAATTCAAGATATACATTTTATTTGTCATCAAAATATCTTAAACATATGATATTTTAATCAAAATCGTTAGAGCCATTTTTGAGAAAATTAAAATTTTCGAAAAATGTTCCATGTAAAGGGTAATCTGGGGTGGGGGGATTTTCTTGAAAACCTTAGTGTCGCATCTCTGGAAGACACTGAACCTAAATACCAAGTTTGGTGTTTATCCGACTGATCGTTTCTGAGTTATGCTGTTCAGACACACACACACACACACACACACACACGGACATGTTTCCAAAAATGCTTTTTTTGGATTCAGGGGGTCTCAAAACATATATTTCCGGTGAAATCTCGGTATCGAATTTTTGGGTGGAATACAATACTTCCCCTACTTACTATGCGTAGTAGCGAAAGTAAAAATGAGTGCAGATTGTTTGTAGAACTGCAACGGACGCTGACACAAGTTATCATTGTTCACTGGGTTTAATTTGAAAGTGGCTTTGAATAAAATATTATAATTATTTTGTAATTAAAGTTTTTGCATGATTTGCACCACGCTTTGGGCGTCAATTTGAAGTAGGTTGTATTGTTGTATTGAAGGAGTTGTATTATATTTCAACTGTTGGGTAACCGAACTTGAAATTCGTTGCAACCACACGTATAGCACCCGCTTTCCGGTAGCCTTCGCCCTAAGTTTAAAATATTAACTTTGTAATTTAAACTGTTTCTTTAAATATTATATATTTATGTTTGCCT
Source organism: Deroplatys truncata (assembly GCA_030765065.1). Classification (NCBI taxonomy): domain Eukaryota; kingdom Metazoa; phylum Arthropoda; class Insecta; order Mantodea; family Mantidae; genus Deroplatys; species Deroplatys truncata. Next base: position 106,497,137 of record CM060987.1, on the reverse strand, counting down.
CGGCTGCGTCAGTATATTTTTTAGAGACATGGATATCTTGGCGGGTTGTGGTGCAACAAGAATGTAGGCTTACACAGATTATAATTTTACTTCACTTCTTTTATTAATGCTTGACACGATTTAAATAACACTTCACTGATATAGAGAGCTGTGATATTCTTTTTTTAATTAATTACACTTTTTAACACGTAAACTTACTTTTCGTCTCGCACGAATACATATTATATTTCCTGAGGACACTTTTTGCGTCTGGTTAGTGACGCTGTCTGCAGGCAACTGAACTCTAAATTTGTAAAATTTTCTCCTTTTCAGTTTCTGATTGGCTAATCCTACTGCAATAGAATACCTTCATTTAACTAAAGCTTTTTCTGGTTGTTGATTGACTATTTTATAAACTGTCACTAAAATTATATTACTTTGCTCCAATAATGACTAATAGCATTATTAAACATTCTTACTCATTATTGCCTCAAGGTTACCTCATTGTTAGCAACTTTTAACCTATTATTCTCACAGCTCCTGCATTATTAAATTACGTAATATATTCATATAACGTTATTACACATGGATACAATAATGTAAACATATAAAACTACTGTAATATACACGCTTTATATATTGTTACATACACATTGCTTTAAGGCGGGGTGTTATTGAATTTATATATTATATAATTAGACTGAAATCATTTGTGTTAAAAATACTGCCTCAGCATATGGTAAATTTATTTTTTGATCTAGTAGCAGTCTGGTGAATAGCCTCTTGCTGTGAATGCTCTGCTCATTTGACTTGTTTCCTTGTAATGCATTCACAGCATGAATATTATAACATATGGCTATGCATGATACTTAGATGTGTGCCTCAGGGATCCATATTGGGACCTGTGTTGTTCATTATTTATATTAATGGCGCAGCATATGTGGTTAATTAAATTAATGTTAATATTTATTCATTTGCTGATGATTTAGCGATAAATGTGTTTGGTATAAGTATGGATATTGTTAGTATTGAAATCAGATGTACTGATAAGATAATTTTTTAATGATTAGTGCGCAGCAAAATTTTTATGTTGAAATGAAAACAAAACAGACAAACCGAGTGGGATGCCTCAGGCGGTAACGTCTGTGGCCTGCATTCGGGCGGTCCCGGGTTCAAATTCCGTGGGCCGACCAATCTGACTGGCTTTTTCGTGGTTTCCCTCAGCCGCTAAGGTAAATACCGGATTGAGTATTTAATACCACGGCCCAAAGTTCCACCTTAAGTCTAAAACAATAGTAAACATGAAAAATAGCTGGTAATAGCGAATGCTGTGCCATCTATCCACAGACAATGAAAGCAGAGACTGGACGGTACGCTAATGCCATCTGCACGGCACAAAGCAGAAGATCCGGCTGCTATGCGCTAGGGTCTCTGTGGACACGTGACGAAGCAAGGTGGCATGGTTACAGGTATGAGACCTAGAAGACTACTTGTCCGCCACACTTCCTTCTAAGAGTTATCCACTATCCGATCCGTCGCTATATGACCCTGTAAAATAAGAATAAAAAGAGATCTGACAACCTAAATGGTGACCCTGTAAAATTTATGGGTGTTTTATTATAATCAGATTAATGGCAAGCTCATATTATTTGTATAAGTAAAAACGATTCCAAAGGACGTTTTATGATCAGGAAATTGAGGCATAATCTTAACTTAAATGTATTAAAGATTGTGTGTTACAGTTATATGCACACTCACCTTATCTATGGGCGCTGGGGTAGCTCAGTGGTTTTGTTTCCGGCTCTCGTAATGCGGGTCCGGGGGTTTCGATTTCCGGCTCTGGGGTAGCAATTTTAAGTCGGCCTTATCCACACCTTCACCTCCAACTTGCTCATGTGAAGCACCCCAATGTGGTTCGGTGACCACGGTAAAGGTTGTAGGTCCTCTCATTCCACCGCCACCCTCATCATCACTCTGCCATCGGAGGTAACGAATTCCACCGCTGGTTGCCTCCACCTCAGAAATGGATCCAGTCTTCGCTTGCTGAAAAAGATATCCCGCGAATGCCATAGACCATATGAGGAGCGTTAGAAACTACGAGAAACTATGGGGTAATGATACAAGTGAAAAAAATTCCCGATTCTACGAAAGAGAGCAGTTAGGCTAATATGCTATGTCGAAAGAAAAGTCACAGCAAACCTCTATTTAAAACCTCAAATATATTGACAGTGATATCCTTATATATGCTATTTGCTAATTATTCATTTATGGACGCTCTTTAACTGCTGTGGTCCATAGCTTCTCATTCTATATTGGACATGAAAGACCGGAAATTTTGCTCAGAGGCCTCTCTATCAAGCTTCTTTTACGTATCGTAAATCTACGACACCGGACCACCGGCTTTACTTACCTTCCGAAGGAAGCATGATAAGGATTTTTACGCCCGAAAGAATCTATCGTTCCACCGCCATGTTTGAACCCGCGACCTCGGGAAATTGAACCTAGTTTGAGCAAGTGCTCATAGCTCTTAAGAGTCTGCATTTTAGAGTCTATGTTTACTGGACATTTTTTCCTTGTTTTGATCCATACTACCACCTCTAAAATTATGCAATACCTATTTTTGACACCTGGTATATGAAGGACATAAGCAGCTATCAGGTAAACAGCTTTGTGCATATATTATATATATATTATATATATATATATAATACTAGAACAAACAGTGACTTGAGATCAAGCTTTGGTAGAAATTCCAAACTAAAGCAAGTTTTAGTAAATTGGGATTTAAATTATACAACACTTTGCCAAAACATATTAGACAACTTCAGGATGTTAAATTTAAAACTACGTTAAAAAAGTACTATGAGAGCTTTATTTACATAACATCAACCAACATTTTGAAGCAATGAAGTGGGTGTGATGTCTTATTGTATCTTGACTATGTCAAACATTTTAATAATGTGTCAACAAATAATAATTTCAAATTCAAATATGTTAATAATAAATTGCTATCTATGCGCCAGTTGTATCAAATATAAAACTCATTCATAATTATGTCATTTAAATTCCCTCACTAGGTATTCCCCTTCAGACGAAATAAAATTATTCCAATAACTTCCCAATTGTATAAGAAAACTGCTGAAATTCTGTTATATAAGCTTCTTCAGAACATCAGTGGAAACATTGTGTATTTCTTTATCATTTTCAAAATTACTAGCCGAAGTTGTTTTTCCACAACCAGGAAAAGTTAGAAATCCCAAGGTGTGAGGTGCAGAAAATAATTTTTGTATATGATCGTAAGATCTATCCCGCCCTGACATATTTCCTATAAGGTTGAAATTTTTAAAGGATGTAGATCCATGAACTCTGAGTTTACTGATCTACTTTTATCCAATAAGTTTGTTTATTAAGGTAGACAGGGTTATTTTCCTTATTATATCCTTGTTTTGATTAGAACTTATCAGTAATTATATTTTTACGTTCTCTACCACGTGCATAGGTAGAGAAGGTATTGCATTCTAACCAAAAGTTCGATACCGAGGATTTAGTGTCTTCCAAACATGCGACACGAAGATTTTTAAGAACATCCCCTACCCCAAACTGCTCTATACATGGGAGATTTTTTGAAATTGTTGATTTTCTAAAAAAATGATTTAATTAAAATGTCATATAAGAAATATATTTATATTACAAATAAATCTATATATTGAAGTTTCTGGAAATGGCCTGTAAAACCCACTTCATTGGAAAGAAATGTTGTATAACCTTGGGTAACTGGTAAACGTAAAGCGACAGACGAAAACAAAAAATGTAGATCTCTTTAAAACACATATTACTTTCAAATAACGTTTCTGTAGCAGCCATTTCCGAGATATCTGTAATTAATGGTTCGAATTGTTCAGTACTTTTGTCATTCTTTTCAACGCCTTTCGATATTCAGTTGTTTCTCACGATTGCACGCAAAGGGTATGGATTTTAAGACCAGCGTGTAAGCGTCCAGTTCTTAACCATTTGACCATCGCTATTCCCTTTATATTTATAACGAAATGAATCGGCTATTTCCGGAAATTTTTATGTCGTTAAAATGAGGTAGATAGGAAAGTAAACTTTTGTAAGAATAATTTGTATACCTACTAATAAGCCGTTGTAGAGAAATTAATGTGAACGTGACTTATCGGATTTTTTAAAATAGACAGCCATGTTATTAACATCCACAATAACATTAGACATTTCTTTATTATCCTAAAATGTAATGTAGTTATCTTCAATAGTTCGTAAGAAAACAGAAAATGTTATTTAGGTAAGAGAAACTGTCATTCACAGGAAGACTTTTCAAAGAAAAATGGAGAAAACAATCTCTTATTTACAATTTAAAATTGGATAACTAAATAATGAAAACTCGACTATTGAAGAGGCATATAAAATTGGGTGCGCGTCATTGATTTCTGAAAAATATAGAATAAGCTATGAAATATTCATTCACCTTTAAATAGTATTAATTGCTTTTTAATAATGCTTAAAATAATAAACGTTATTCTGTTCGAAGTACAATTACTGATTATTAAAAAGATGTAAATTGAAGAAGTGTTATTTCTGTTTAAGTTTGCACCACGCTTTGGGCGTTAACTTGAAGATATTGTCTTTACGTTGGAGTTTTGTTTATTTAGCTCCACGTATGGACTTCAATTTGAAGCGGATTGTTTGTTACGTAATATGTTACTACGTATGTGAAGCCGATTTGAAGAAGTTGTATTTTTGTTGTTACGCTCCAAGTTTTAAAATATTAATTAACTTTGTTATTAAACTGCTTCTATAGATAGTATTTATGTTTATGTTTGCCTCGGTTGCTTCAGTATTGTTTTAGAGTCACGTATCTCTTAGACAGTGCGTGGTGCGACAAGAAAGTAGGCTTACATAGATTTTAAGTTTAAATTCACTTCTTTTTATTTATCCTTGACACAAATTAAACAGCACTACAGTGATGTCAAGAGCTGTGAGATTCTTTTAATTTAATACTTGTACTTTGTTAAGCGTATACATAATTTTCGTTTCACACGAATACGTAATATTTCTTTAGAGAACACATCTTCCATCCAGTCACTACCAAGGTCTGCCAGCAACTGAACCTATTTCAACCGTCCAAACTCGTAAGCTTCTGTATTTTAAGTCTCTGATTGGCTAATTCTAGTCCAATGAATATCTGCATTTAATTAAAGCTTTTCCTAGCTGTTGATTGGCTAATTTTAAACTGTCACAAAATTTACATTATCGTTGCTCTAATCATGACTAGTAACATTTAAACTCTCAAACTCATTATTGCCTCAAGGTTACCTCATTGTTGCCTCATTGTTAGCAACTTTAAACTTATTATTCTCACAACTCTTACATTATTAAATTACGTAATGCATTCATATAACATTATTAAACATGTTTACAATAATATAAGTATATGCAATGACTGTTACATACATTTTACAAATTATTACATACATATTGCTTCAAGGCGGGCTGTTATTGAATTTACATATTATATAATTTTAATTGAAATTATTCAAGTGTTAAAAATACTGCCTCAAAATTAAGGCGTCAAGTGTATTTTGCTTCCCGCCCTAGTGTGTATTGTATGGAGTAACAGCCACCAACTTTACTGGTAGATATAGGTTTTCTTGGAAACCAATTCATGAGTTGGAATTCTAAATTTCCTTCTATGTAAATATAATCGGTAAGACGCAGAAAACACAGAATCGTAAAAAGTATCTTATATCCTAAATTCGTTACAGTATATTGCACTTTAACGATGTGATGTTTGTTTTATAACATTAACACAGTGATTTATTTAAAACGTAAAACTAGCAGAAGCAAAAAAGATGGTTACAGTTGCATTACATGTTTATAGGTATTATGGTCTTATTAGCTTGGAGATTTGTTATTTAATATCCATCAGGTGATCAACTTACCGTATAAAATTGCAATATATTATGAGGCAGTATTTTTAACACAAATGATTTCAGTCAAATTATATAATATAAAATATAATAACAGCCCACATTAAAGCAATATGTGTATGTAACTATGTATAAAAAGTGTATATTACAGTCAATGTATATGTTATATTATTGTATACATGTGTAATAATGTTATGTGAATGTATTAATTAATTTAATAATGTAGGAGCTGTGAGAATAATAGGTTAAAAGTTGCTAACGATGAGGTAACAATGAGGTAACCTTGAGGCCATAATGAATTTGAAAGTTTAAATGCTACTAGTCATTATTGGAGCAACAATAATGTAAATTTTGAGACAGTTTATAAAATAGCCAATCAACAACCAGAAAAAGGTTTAGTTAAACGAAGATATTCTATTGGACTAGGATTAGCCAATCAGAAATGGAAATATATCAAAATTTACAAATTAAGAGTTCAGTTACTTGTAGACAGTGCTCATAACTGGACGTGTTGCGTAGACAGTGTTCCTAACCGGACGCTAGATGCGTCTTCGAGAAATTTAATACGTATTTTATGTGAGACTAAAAATAGTTTACGTGTTAAAAAGTGCAAGTAATTAATAAAAAAAATATCACAGCTCTCTATATCAGTGAAGTGTTATTTAAATTGTGTCAAGGATTAATAAATGTAGTGAAGTAAAACTATAATCTGTGTAAGCCTACATTCTTCAGTCGCACCACAACCCTGCAAGGAGAAACATGTCTCTAACAATAATACTGACGCAGCCGAGGCAAACATAAATATATAATATTTAAAGAAACAGTCAAATTACAAAGTTAACATTTTTAAACATTTTTGGGGCAAAGGCCACCGGAAAGTACATTTGGGGCGAAGGCTACCGAGTACCATAGTGCGGTTGCAACTACTTCATGTTCGGCTCTCCAACAGTTGAAATATAATACAATTCCTTCAATACAACTTACTTCAAAATTGACGCCCAAAGCGTGGTGCAAATAACGTAAAGATACTATCTACCTTCAATTAACATTATTGACGGGGCTGTTTCTGCTGCCCCCAGCTGTCTAGGCCATCTGTATTGAGGTTGCTTCCCTGAATTTTCTCGGCCGTGAAAAGGGAAAGGCATTAGAGATCATTACTCCTGAGGGAATTATAAAAATAATACTTGGAACCGGGAAGCTGTCGGAACATGTTGCCAAGTCGTGACCTGGCACATTAGGGGAAACTGAAGCAAAGTGCTCATGCAGCCGAAGCTGGTGGTAGTATGCCGGAGAAGGCTTCTGAAAAGTGAGAACGACAAGAAAGGAGGATTTAAAAACTGTTACAGAATTCTGCATAATCGTACAAGAACGGTAGCGAAAATTTAATAAAATTAGGCTTTATACCTATTGCTACCTTAATTCTCATTTCAGTTTATAGCCCCAGTGTCACCATAAGTGGTTCTCAACTTAGGTTCCACCTACCACCTTGAAGTAGAATGTTTTGTTGTTGAAGTTTATTTTTTTAGCTCCACATATGGACGTCAATTTGAAGATAGTAGTTGTTTTTGAAGTTTGCACCACCCTTTGGGCGTTAATTTGAAGTAGGTTGTTTGTTACGTAATATGCTGCTACATATGAGAAGCCAATTTGCAGATGTATTTTTGTTGTTACGTTCCAAGTTTAAAAAAATATTTATTAACTTTGTTATTAAACTACTTCTATAGATAGTATTTGTTTGTTTTTGCCTCGGCTGCGTCAGTATTACTTTAGAGACATGTTTCTCTTAATCAGGGCGTGGTGCGACAAGAATGTAGGCTTACACAGATTTTAAGTTTTAAATAACTTCTTTTTACTAATCCTTGACACAAATTAAATAACACTACACCGATATTAAGGGCTGTGAGATTCTTTTATTTAATACTTGCACTTAGCTAGCGCGTATACTTAATTTACGATTCACAGGAATACGTATATTTCTTTAGAGAACACAGCTTCCATCCGTTTGTTATCAAGGTCTAAGGTGCTAAGGTTATTTATTAAGAAAATGGCCTGGTGCCGGTACAGTAGGCCCGGCTTACGCATATATTTACAGTTTGTTACAGTTGACTTGTTAGCATTAAAATATGGTTTGTTTTTGCATTTAAAAGAAACCCATGCGGTGGCCAGCCTTAGGCCACCGAGAACAGTTTTTTCCATGTATTTTTTATCAGTTTTTCTTTTCTCAGTTTTGTTTTGAAAGTGTTTTTGTTTCATTATATACATATGTACACATACACACATCTGGCCATGCGAAGCACGTCCAAGGAACTTAAACTAAAACACTGACACACGAAATATATACACTATTTACACTAACACTTGCACTATTTACACTATGGTCCGCGGTTTGGCTGTGCGGCAGCTTGTAGCAGGATGGGTGTTGCGTGGTAACGGCCTCTGCAGTAGTTAGGGGTAGCCTGGTGCAGGCAACTTAACATATTTCAACCGTTCAAACCCATAAGCTTCTGTATTTCAAGTCTCTGATTGGCTAAACGTAGTCCAATAGAATATCTGCATTTTACTAAAGCTTTTTCTGGCTGTTGATTGGCTAATTTTAAACTGTCACAAAATTTACATTATCGTTGCTCTAATCATGACTAGTAGTATTCAAACTCTCAAACTCATTATTGCCTCAAGGTTACTCATTGTTACCTCATTGTTAGCAACTTTAAACTTATTATTCTCACAGCTCTTACATTATTAAATTACGTAATGCATTCACATAACATTTTAAAACATGTTTACAATAAGATAAGCATATACAATGACTTACGTACATCTTTATAAATTATTACATAAATATTGCTTCAAGGCGGGCTGTTATTAAATTTACATATTATATAATTTAATTGAAATTATTCAAGTGCTAAAAATACTGCCTCAACCTGGAATAACATGAACAAGCCCAAATTTATCTTTTAAGAGTCTTGATGGCCTTCACTTGCTATCATATTTCTTCTAAAATTATTCATATAAAATCTTATTCTTACATCCATTTCATGCTAATCCAGAGAAATTTGAGCAAAATTGGTTTTAATGCGCAATTCTTTTGTAGATATACAGGAGCATTTGTGAGGCTGAGGCGAGAGCTGCATAATCAGGAGAAAAAAATGTTAACGTTTTAAAATATGTACTACTTGAATTATTGAGAAATTCAAGAGACCACCAGTGAATATTTAGGTAATCGTTATGTACACAAAATGTTATTTTACATAAACTATAATGTTTTAACGAGAGTTTTTGTCTATCTCTTATGATGTCACTTATACAACATTCAATCAGAATAAGTATGACTCCAGAATTCATTTACAGATAATTAAAAGGATTAACCAAACTAAGTAAACTAAACAGGGGCTAGGATAGCATAGGGTTTGAAGCAGATCTTTTGTACCAAGGCCCCTGATGGGGCGTCCCCAGGAGGGAGGGATGAAGTGAGAGAAGACAGAGGGCGGCCGGACCAGGAGGCACAACAGGCAGAGGCTAGGGTCCTTACCGATAACAATTTGAACTCCCCGAGTAATATTTAGTGCAACCGGCTTTCCTCCCCCCTGTGGCCTTACGCACTCCCTGGGGGGCCGGGACCCAGAGACCGCTCCCAATCCGGGGGAAAGGTTTCCCCAGAGCATCTTTTTCCCCTGCCATGCACACGCCGACACTTGCAACCCTGAAAGAAAGCAAGTAGATGAAGGTGAAGTGAAATGAGAATGGAGATGAAGTGGAGCGACAGAAATTTCCTAGAATTCGCCTAGCGACACGGGGAAACCCCGAAAAAACCCATGGGTCAGGAAGGTCGGCCGCGAGAATCGAACCCAAGAGCTCCCGAATGCTGGCCACAGACGTTACTGCTTGACTCATCCCGTTCGGTCACTTAAGGATAACTTTCAAAACATTAAAAATAAGAGTAACTTTCGTTGGCGCGTGTGTGTCGCGCACTTTCGTTTAGGATCTTCGAGGAGAGATTGTGAGCAGGGTTTAAACAAACCGGCACAGGTTTAAGATAACTACTTATTTGCTTACATGTGTAGAGTGGAGAGCGGACTGACAAACAAGAGGGGCAAATAAAACGCTCACATATCTGTTATGAAATAGGTTTAGAACGCCAAAGAAAAATTTACACTCCCTGCTTTCCACTCGAGGGTCGCCACGTAGTGTGATTTTGACCGATAATTTGGATACTGTCGTGAGAGTATAACTACAGGAAAAACGTGAGAGCATCGTGTTCAATTTGGATGAAGAATGCTATTGCGATTACATAACTTTCCACCCAAAATGCATGATTAAAAGTTATTTTGTGGTATTTAAGAGCACCAGGAAGTAGGGATGGAAACCGAGACATACGAAGTTGCGACAACAGGCGAAACTGTTTCACTATTGGCTGCACGATGGGAACCAAGACGTGTGAAGTCGGGACGGCAGGTAAAGCCGGTTCGCTGCTGGCAGGAACGCCTCATGCCACACCTCACGACGCGATATTCCGGTGCCTAGTCTTGTAGTGCAAAAGAAAATATAACTACCTGCCTCTACCAGGAAGTAACCAGTAACCTTCTGTGCAAATGGTATTACTCTTGATTTCTTTCCCGGAGAGGATTCTATATACATATATCCTAATTGCGAGTAACTAATGTCCAAGATTTCCCTAGACATCATCTTCGGATTCCTTACTGTGAATATTGAGTGTGTTGGAATCTAAACATGCTAACACTCTCCGATGCATGCTTTATTCTATTTTACTCACTTCTTCTGGTAGTTCTATTTCTTTACTCGTAAAGAGATCATAAACATATCCTTTCCATTCAAATATTGATCACGTATTTCTGCCACATGGAATCAATTCAGTTTTACTGACATTCATACTGTTCTCTCTCTCTCTCTTCTGTTTAATTACCCTCCTCTTTGTAAGACTTACAAGCAATGCCTTGGTTCAGTGGCCTGTCGAGGAGCACAAACTCTACATCATATCACACCAGGATGGACAATAAGCTTAATTCCGTATGGCGGTGAAGAAGAAGGAAACGAAATGTAGTGATGAAAGGGATTACAGGAAATAAAAAGAAATCGAGATATCGAGATATTAATCTTATTGCTAACTTTCTTGTAGGTGCAAGGGGAATTGGTAGGCTTTAAGCGATAGTCAAATATTTTAACAGCTGGTTGCTATGTGGAGTATTCCACTTTCTTTGTATGTCCAGGACATAAAAAATGAATAACGAATTCCCATTTGAGAAAAAGTATTGGAAAATTTAAGGGAATAACCAGCAATATCTCGAAAATGGTTCACTCATCAAGAAAGATGTATATGACATAAATTGTGTATTTTAACGCGATCTACATTTTGTGTTGTAGAAAAATTTTGTCTATCTGTTATGGATTACCAGTTATGCAAAAGTCGTTCACAATGAAGAATACTTTTGGAGACATTCCTAGGAAATTCAAGATATACATTTTATTTGTCATGAAAGTATCTAAAACATATGATACTTTAATCAAAATCGTTTGAGTCATTTTAGAGAAAATTAAAATTTTCGAAAAATGTTCCATGTAAAGGGTAGCCTGGTGTGGGGGATTTTCTTGAAAACCTTCGTGTCGCATCTCTGGAAGATACTGAACCTAAAAACCAAGTTTGATGTTTATCCGATTGTTCGTTTCTGAGTTATGCTGTTCACAGACACAGAGACACATACGCGGACATGTTTCCAAAAATGCCATTTTTGGATTCAGGGGGTCTCAAAACATATATTTCCGGTGAAATCTCGGTATCGAATTTTTGGGTGGAATATAATACTTTTTCCTACTTACTATACGTAGTAGAGAAAGTAAAAAATGCTTTCGGCCAGAATGGTCAGTCTCTTTGAACCAGGGACCTCCCGAATGCGAATCGCTCAAGTTACCGCGGCCCCACAACCATAATCAGTAAACACGCGTGTGGACATTGACAGCCTGAATAGCCCGTCAGCAGTTTGCCTGCCATTAGTAGATGATGTAACGGACGGCCACGTATAATGCGTGGCAACATATGATGTTCTAGAATAACATTTGTAAAATGGACTAGACCCGTGCTGTAATTCTCCGCGAACTGTGCAGTTCTGCGTAAGTATACCTTTAGGAATGTTGTATCCAATAGTTCAGAAAGTCCAGCATTTTTATTTGCCCCTCCAGAATGTTTGCTTGTGAGACAAACTGCTACATCGCTTCAACTGCACACAGGGAGAGGCAACTGCTCTTAACTGTTTCTACATTGTTCGGTTGGCTATTCAAAGAGGTCAGTCCCCCTCGGTGGTCAGGTGCCATTGTTCAAGGAAGGAGAAAGCTAGCTGACGTTTACTATGGTTGCATCTTTCATCCCTTCACGTTCTTGTCACAAATTTGAATGTAAAGGGAATCGCGTTCGGTTTCCCACACTCGCCTTATTCCTTACTCGCATTCTAAGGAAAAAAATCTGTTGTATTGCACTCCCATGCCTTTCTCTATTCTTTAGAAACTATTTTTACAAGCACTTATTCTCCATCTGCTTCATATAAATCGAGATAAACATTTGCAGAAACTGTCTTATTATTAATTTTCTTGTAGGTGCAAGGGGAATTGGTAGGCTTTAAGCGATAATCAAATATTTTAAGAGCTGGTTGCTATGTGGAGCATTACATTCTCTTTGCATGTCCAGGACATAAAAAAACGAATAACGAATTCCCATTTAAGAAAAAGTATGTGTTGGAAAATTCAAACAAATAACAAAAAATATCTCGAAAATGGGTCACTTGACAAAAAAGAGTATATGACATAAATTGTGTGTTTTAACGAGATTTACATTTTTTGTGTAGTAAAATTTTGCCTTTCTCTAACGGTTGAACAGTTATACGAAAGTCATTCATAATGAAGAGGACTTTTCGGGAGATTCCCAGAAAATTCAGGATATAGTACATTTCATTTGTCATGAATATATCTTACACATATTTTAATTAAAATCATTAAAGCCATTTTTGAGAATCTCAAAATTTTCGAAAAATGTTTCATATAAAGGGTAGTCTGGGGTAGGGGGGATTTTCTTGAAAATATTTGTGTCGCATCCTTGGAAGATACTAAACTTAAAATACCAAGTTTTTTATTTCTCCTGCTTTTGAGTTATGTTGTTCACAGACAGACACACACATTCACAGACATGTTTCCAAAATGCTTTATTTGGATTCAGGGTACCTCAAAACATGTATTTTCGGCGAAATCTCATCGAGTTTTTGGTTGGGATGCAATGCTTCCTCTAGTAGTAGAGAAAGTAAAAATCACATTGCTATTTATGGTTCGTCTGTAAAGGGTTGCTTGCAGATGCAGGGATCTCTATTGTCAGGGTAGTAATGTCATTACAGTTATGAATTCATGTCTCAAACTAAGGATAAGACGGATCAATTTTCCAACTTTCGCGTAGACATTTGCTATTGTTCTTTTTGCGTCATGTTATAGGCTATGAAGTCCTCTTCATTTGCGATGAGGTAAACATTCGCCAGATTGAAAATCAGAACGATAGAAAACAATTACATAGAATAAAAGGGGAATTAAATGTTCAGCAAAGAATGACAAAATAAATAAATAAATAAAATCACGCGAAGAAATGGCAGTAATAAAATAAAACTTAACAGAGAATAAGAATTAAATGTCCATATATGTTAAACACGCATTATGTGCATTAGGAAAGAAACTGTAATTAGCTATACTGCATTCATGCTTAGTTTGATCCGCGCCAAAACAAATGCACGTGACCAGTGTACCGTAGTGCAGCACTGTAGCAATACGTGAGGGAAAGTAGTCCCATGGTAATAATCTAAATTTTAGAATGAATTTATCCTTAAATGGTAGAATATTCTATACAAATTTTTAGGAGTTTAATTAACGCTAATTTATACCTTTAAACAGAGCTAAAGGTCCCAACATGCAATTAATAAAAGTACCTGACATCCGGGTATGCGTAGAATATTGTTTACAGCCAGAAACCAGCAGTTGTGTTTATTATCATGGCGGGCGGTGATTTGTTCTTGCGTTTTCGTTGACTTGTGTAAATCATGAGCGGGCAAAGCATTGACTAGTGGTGAAAAAACAATGGTGTTGGATGTTTATGGTAAGTTATGTATGAAATAACTAACCTTCCCGTGAAAGAAGTGGTGAAATCAACTGCTGAGTTCACCGTTTTTGCAAGAATGTGACAATTTTGTGAAGAATACAATTCACATAACAGCACATAATTTCTTTTTTAAAAATGAGCCGCCAACAGTTGATAAATGTCATTTCCAGAGAACCAATAAATGTAAGTTATCAGATATGTTACTTTCTTCTGCGCTTGTTTCTTTTAGAATTAACTATTCTTATATGTGCAAACATTTATTTGTTGTAACAGTCAATATTATCACCCTCCACCCTAACAAGATATGCATCACCGTTTAAGTTGTCGGACCCTGTTCTTTTTCCATTACGTGCCGCCTGTACCCGTCACATAGTCGTGAAAGTATGACAGTATTTGTGGCGCGAATGGCGGAAGGATACATTATAACGGTGCACTGGTCACTTGGTTTTGTTTTGGTGTGGATCAACCTAAAGACTGTTCAACATACCAACAGCTAACATTCAACAATTAACAAAATGTCTCATTCAACATGTTAAATCTCTTCAACATGTAACTGTGAACCTTCAACATTCCATCCACACCAGTTGACTTGTTGGGACAACAGAATCTCTCAACTAAACATAAAATGGACTCCAGTGATGAGAATTTGGCTATTACTATTTGTATCTCTGCTTGGTATGAAACAAAAAGAAAAGTAGAGCGTCATAAGGCTCTATCTTGTTAATCGGCACAGAAGTGAAAATATTTTGAATGTGTTTAAAATTCAGGGCTGGTTTGACTTCAACAATTTCTTGAGAACAAGTTAAAGTGACTTTAACTTTGTTTCGAACAAGGTTTCTAACCTATAATTCACAAAAGGACACACATTTGAGAGCAGCCATTCCATTTGCCAGGTTTGAGCCTTCTTTTTGGCAATTTTCTAACAAAGTGAGGCTGTTTGTTTCTGATATTGCCCCTGGAACAAACAAATTGCACGCAGTTTGGTATAACTGTCCATCCTTTTTATTACACGCATTACAATGTTCCATAATGATAGCCTCAACAATGATTTTATTAATGAAAATGTCTTTTCTTTCATCCATTCCATAACTTCACATGAAGCAAACCAAACCAAGGATACAAGCACAGAACGAGTCAACACAGAACTACCGAACACAACAGCTTGAAGGAATCAGAAGTACGCCGTTGCCATGGTTACAGTCTGGAAACTTGTGAAGTTCACTCAATCACATACACTATGTGATCAAAAGTATTCGGACACCCCACAAACATACGTCTTTATCTTAGGTGCCTGGTACTCACTATCCGCGACCTCAGCAGTCATTAGACATCGTGAAACAGCAGAATGGGACTCTCCGTGGAACTCACGAACTTCGAACGTGGTCAGGTGATTGGATGTCACTTGTGTCAGAACTCTGTACGCAAGATTTCCACACTCCTAAACATTCCTAGGTCCACTGTTTCTGATATAGTGAAGTGGAAACGTGAAGGGACATGTACAGCACAAAAGCGTACAGGTCGACCTCATCTGTTGACTGACAGAGACCGTCGACATTTGAAGAGGGTCGTAAAGAGTAATAGACAGACATATATCCAGACCATTACACAGGAATTCCAAACTGCATCAGGATCCACTCCAAGTACTATGACAATTAGGCGTGCGGTGAGAAACTTGGATTCCATGGTCGAGCGGCTGCTCATAAGCCACACATCACGCAGGAAAATGCCAAACGTCGCCTCGCTTGTTGTAAGGAGCGTCAACATTGCACGATTGAACAGTGGCAAAACGTTGTCAGCAGTGACGAAACACGGTACACAATGCGGCGATCCGAAGGCAGGGTGTGGGTATGGCGAATGCCCGGTGAACGTCATCTGCCAGCGTGTGTAGTGCCAACAGTAAGATTCGGAGGTGGTGGTGTTGTTATGTGGTCGCGTTTTCCTGGAGGGGGCTTGCACCCCTTGTTTTTTTTTTTTTTTTTTTTTTTTGCGTGGCACGATCACAGTGCAGACCTACATTGATATTTTAAGCACCTTCTTGCTTCCCAATGTTGAAGGGCAATTCGGGAATGGTGATTGCATCTTTCAACATGATCGAGCACGTGTTCATACTGCACGGGATGTAGCGGAGTGGTTACACGACAATAACATCCCTGTAATAGACTGGCCTGCACAGAGTCCTGACTTGAATCCTATAGAATACCTTTGGGATGTTTTGGAACGCCGACTTCGTGCCAGGCCTCACCGACCGACATCGATATCTCTTCTCAGTTCCGCACTCCGATAAGAATGGGCTGCCATTCCCCAAGAAACCTTCCAGCATCGGATTGAAAGTATGCCTGCGAGAGCGACCCCTCAGGGGCTCACCTTATGTGAGTACGGGTTTTTGGCGCACCCGGGGGTTCCCGAGCCAATCATCGCCACATTCATCCCCTCACCCCCATCCGGTCGACCCAAGGTAGGCTCTCGTGCGTTCTTTGCATTCCATCCATACCGCACCTCACCATCATTTCTTTCTTCCCTTATCACTTTCCGGCCATTTAGCACCACGACATTCGCATATCTCTCTTTTTCTTCCCCGCCGGCCTACCTTGCGTGCGAAACGCCCACACAGTTTTAGTTTCTTTTATCTTTTTATTTAAATCCTCCGTGGACACAGCCTGACGGATACCCGCGCACCGCGTGCGCAGCTGGGTGAGTGGGTAATGGCGTCATCCCCACCACCCGGGGTCGTCATGTAGGGTTTGTGTTCGTATCCGCTGTTCAACTGCAGTCCCGCGGGGGGGGGCCATTGCATGAGCTGCTGACTTCTGACGGCGATTGGGTCCCTCTGTCTATGTTCTGGGAGGTGTGACCCTGGGGTGAGTCTGGTATAGATAGGCCACTCACCCAAGCCGGGGTAACGCCCGAGAAGTCAGAGCCCGAGGTCGGAGACGGTTGCAATGGTGGAGGATTTTTTTCACTATGGAGCACCCATTCTCCATTCTAAACAACAAGCGCCGTAAAACTTTAGTAACAGAAGTAGCACCGCCAACAGCTGGTTGTTACTTAGTGATTACCCGTACAGAGGAAGGACAATCATTCGAGAAGGTGAACCCTTTTATCATCCAGAAGGGCATTGACTCAATTGCTGGTCCGGTTCTTTCCTGCACTCGGCTTCGTAATGGTTCGTTGCTAGTTCAAAGCAAATCCGAGGCACAATGTACGTCCTTGTTGAGCGCCACGCTTCTCCACGGTTATCCTATCCGTGTTGAGAAGCACCGCACCTTAAATTCTTGTAGAGGCGTTATCACCACGCATAGCCTCGATGGCATATCGGACGAGGACCTGGTCGAATATCTTGCAGACCAGAAGGTGACAGCGGTTCATCGAGTGCAGGCCAAACGCGACGGCGTATTGGTTCCCACTCGTACCCTGTTTCTAACTTTTGATGGCGTCGATCTGCCCACGAGCATCTCCGCAGGGTACGAACGTATTTCTGTGAGGCCTTATATTCCCAGACCTCTGCGTTGTTTTAAGTACCAACGTTTTGGGCATACGCAAGTCTCATGCAAGAGTGCCGTTAACATCTGTGCAACGTGTAGCCAGCCCTCACACGAAGGTGCCTGTTCAACAGCCCCCGTCTGCGTTAATTGTAAAGGGTCACATTCTGCTTCGTTTGCCGACTGTCCGCGGTATTTGGACGAGAAGGCGATCCAGGAGATCCGGGTAAAGGAGAAACTCTCCTTCGCCGAAGCCCGGAGGCGTTTCCATGCGCGCCAACCTTCACTCCTGCGATCTGGCACATTTAGTTCTGTTGTTGCCTCGCCAGTACCACGAGTAGATGCCGAAACTCAGACCTGGACCTTGACTGGATTAACCGCCACTACCATCCGGCCGTCTATTAAAGCTACTGTTACCAAGCCCTATAAACCTGGTCCAAAGTCAATGAAGTCGCAAGCCGCTGAAAAGAAGCCCAAGCAGAAACTACGTAGGGAAGATTTTTTGAAAGACCCTCCGCGTGCGCGCGGTAACAAAAGTTCACCTTCTCCTCCTCGGAGGTCGCTGTCCCAGGAAGGTCCTGGGACAAGCCGCGCTCAGCGGCGCCCCTCACCCATCGCCACCCAGAACCGATTCACGGCGCCTGAATCGGTTTCTGGCACTGAGCGCGTGGGCCCTCCCTCAGAGGAAGCTATGGAGTCTGACCAACTCCATACAAAAAGCCCGAGCCCAAAGGTTAAACAAAAGGTAATTTTAAGCCGCCCTTCTAAATAGACAGTTTATCCCCTTTTTTCTTAATGGCTATCCTGACCTGGAATGTACGTGGTGTACGATCGCATAGGGCGGAACTGCAACTTTTATTGCGTTCCCATTCGCCTATGGTCGTATGTTTGCAGGAGACTAAGCTTCGCCCTCACGATCCTTTTGATCTCCGAGGATATACTCCGGTTCGCCACGGCCTTGAACCGGAGGAGGGTACTCCTGCTCATGGAGGTGTCACGTTCTTAGTGCGTAATGACGTTCATTTTACACCTGTCACACTTACATCCGACTTGCAAGCTGTTGCCGTTCGCCTTCACTTACCCGGCTTTTTGTTTTCTGTTTGCTCTGTATATTCACCTCCATCGTCTCCCCTCGCTCCCGCGGGCATTCGAGCTCTCCTGTCCGCTCTCCCAACACCATTTCTTCTGTTGGGAGATTTTAATGCCCATCACCCACTGTGGGGTTCGCCGAGGGCTTGTGCGAGGGGAACTCTTCTTTCCGACATTTTTTATCAGTTCAATCTTTCCATCCTCAATACAGGTGCACCTACTTTTATTTCTGATTCTTCTGGTACATTCTCTCACCTGGACCTTGCCATTTGCTCACTCCAGCTTGCACGTCGTCTTCAGTGGAACGTCGTCGCTGACACCTACTCCAGCGACCATTACCCCTGCATCGTTTCTCTTCTGTCGCACCACGTACAGCATTCCAGAGTACCTACCTGGATATTCGAAAAAGCCGACTGGAGCTTGTATTCCAGCCTCGTGCATTTTGACGACCAGCCCTTCTCCGACATTAATCAACTAGTGCAGCACTTTACGTCTATTATTTTCTCAGCCGCAGAACGTGCAATACCCCGTTCATCCTCCCAACCTCGGCGGCCACCTGTTCCGTGGTGGAACGAGGATTGTCGGGACGCCGTTCGTGCCCGTAGGACTGCACTTAGGGTGTTTCGGCGCCACCCTACACTTGATAATTTGGTGACTTTTAAACAATCGCGCGCCAGGGCTTGTCGCATTATTCAGGATAGCAAGAAGGCATCTTGGGCTCGAGTCTTTTAATCGTTTTACGCCTTCATCCGTTGTTTGGGATAAACTTCGTCGCTTCTCAGGTAAAGTGTCACATTGTACTGTTTCTGGCCTTCAGGTTTCTAATGCCACCATAGTGGTTCCGGCTGCCATCGCTAACACTCTGGTTGCTGCCTTTGAGACGGTTTCCAGTTCAGACCATTATTCCGCCGGCTTTCGCTCTATTAAAGACCGGCAGGATTCCGCATCATATACTTTTCGGTCTGCTAATGATGAATGCTATAACGAACTATTCACAATGAGGGAGCTGGAGCATGCTCTTCATTGCTCTCGGCACTCCGCTCCTGGGCCGGACGGCATTCATGTCCTGATGTTAAAGAACCTTTCAGCCGACAGTAAACTCTTTCTCTTACAGGTCTATAACCGTATTTGGCAAGACGGCATTTTCCTTCCGTTTGGCGCGAAGCCACCATTGTCCCTATACTTAAGCCTGGGAAGGATCGCCAACTACCTTCCAGCTACCGCCCTATCTCCCTCACCAGTTGCATTTGCAAGGTGATGGAGCGCATGATCAACGGGCGGTTGACATGGTGGCTTGAGTCTCAGAAACTTCTAGCGAACGCTCAGTGCGGGTTTCGTCGCTATCGCTCTACCGTCGACCATCTGGTGTCCTTGTCGACGCATATTATGAATGGATTTCTGAGAAAGTGTCAAACCGTGGCTGTGTTATTTGACCTGGAGAAAGCTTATGACACTTGTTGGAGGGGCGGCATTTTGCGTACACTTCACGATTGGAATATCCGCGGTCATCTTCCCATATTTCTTCGGGAGTTTATGACGGACCGCGTCTTTCGTGTACGTGTGGGCTCGGTTTTATCTCGTCGTTTTATTCAAGAGAACGGAGTACCGCAGGGCTCTGTACTCAGTGTCACACTTTTTGCGATTGCTATTAACCCCATTGTTGATTGTATTCCACCTGGCATTTCATCGTCCCTTTTTGTTGACGATTTCGCTATTTATTGTAGTTCACGGCGGACCTGTCTACTCGAACGCCGTCTCCAGAGCTGTATCGACCGTCTCTACGCCTGGAGTAACGCACACGGCTTTAATTTCTCCGCCGAGAAATCCGTCTGCATCAACTTTTGGCGCCGGAAGTATTTCCCTCCGCCCTCTCTCCATCTTGGGCCAGGGATACTTCCGTTTGCAGACGAGGCGAAATTTTTGGGGTTGATTTTTGACAGGAAGTTGTGTTGGACCTCGCACGTTTCCTTTTTAAAAGCAAAGTGTGACCGTTCTCTTAATATTTTACGTGTTTTAAGTGGCACATCCTGGGGAGCTGATCGGACCGTCCTTCTTCGCCTTTATCGCTCTTTGGTCCGATCCAAGCTTGATTACGGGTGTATTGTTTATTCGTCGGCACGTCCATCTGTGTTACGTCGATTGAATGCCATTCACCATCGTGGCATAAGAGTCGCTACAGGGGCCTTTCCAACCAGCCCTGTTTTTAGCCTGTATGCTGAAGCTGCAGAGCCTCCGCTGTCCTTCAGGCGTGAGATGCTCTTGTGCAGCTATGCTTGTCGACTCTCAAGCTTGCCTGACCACCCGTCCTTCGAGTTATTTTTCGAGGAGTCACTTGATCGTCATTATTTTATTAGCTCCTCTGCTTTGCTCCCACCAGGGGTTCGCTTTCGACAGCTCCTTCGGCATTTAGACGTTCCGCCAGCGCCGGCCCTTCCACGGGGGGAAACTCGTTTTCCTCTATGGTCTCGCGCTGAGGCCCACTGTCACCTTGGGCTAACGTCGATGCCGAAGACTGCGACCCCTGCTTCAGTCTTTGGATCGGCTTTTTTAGAAATACGGGCTCAATTCGGAGACTTCCATTTTATCTTTACCGATGGATCTAAGACTGAAGCTGGAGTTGGATGTGCCTTTGTTTCTGGTCGCTGTAGTTTTAAGTTTCGTTTACCTGGACAATGTTCAATTTTTACCGCCGAACTTTTTAGCATTTATCAATCTATTTTATACATTCAGCGGCACGCCTTACAGCACTGTTTTATTTGTACGGACTCTCTGAGTGCCCTTCAGACTATTACTGCGCTGTACCATTACCACCCGCTTGTACAGCGCATACATGACCTGCTCCACTCCCTTGGTGTCACTGGCATCAGCGTGTCCTTCATGTGGATTCCAGGTCATGTGGGCATCTCAGGTAATGAGTCTGCCGACGCCGCTGCGAAATCGGCGATTTTATTACCCAGATTTTTTACCTCTGTTGTTCCCTCGTCAGATTCGTGTGTTATTTTACGTCGCCGCATCCTCTCGCGCTGGCGCGATTAGTGGACGGCCCTCCGGGGGAACAAGTTGCGGGAGCTTAAGCCTCTCCCGTTAATCTGGGGTACCTCTTCTCGTTCTTCACGTCGGGAAGAGGTACTTTTAGCCCGTTTACGAATTGGACATTGTCGTTTTAGTCATAGTTACCTGCTCAGTGGTGATCCCGCTCCGCTGTGTCAGCAGTGTGACGTGCCCTTAACGGTGCGTCACATTTTAACTGAGTGTCAAGTTTTAGCTCCACTGCGCGTTCGCCTGGGTCTGCCTGTTGGCATAGCCAACGTTTTGGCAGACGACGCGCATGCTGTAGAATGTCTTTTACGTTTTATAAGTGACATTGATTTTAATCGTCGCATTTGATGCGCTGAGCGTCTTTTAGCTTTGTTATTTTATTCTGTATGTTTTCATAGGGACTTACTCCCCAGTGACATACGGCGCTCATGTCCCTCGCATTCTACAGTTCTTGACACGTTTTAATCTTTTATTGGCTATGCTTTTAGTGTGTTGGTTTTTCAGATATATTTATTGTTATTATTGTTGTTATTGTTATTCTTGTTGTTATTTTTATTATTGTTATTGTTATTGTTATTCTATTGTTAGTTTTAACTTTTTGGACATCGCGGGTTTGTGTCCCGTTTTTTTAATTATGCGGTTTTTTTTACCTTTTATATTTTGACCTTATATTTTACACATTATAAGGGCGCTGATGACCCTAGCAGTTTAGCGCCCTTAAACCGCATATCATCATCACCACTGCGAGAGCGAACGCTGTCATCAAGGCTAAGGGTGGGCCAACACCATATTGACTTCCAGCATTACCGATGGAGGGCGCCACGAATTTGTGCGTCATTTTCAACCAGCTGTCCAGATACTTTTCTGTAGTGTACATAAAGAGCGGATTGACTAATCAAGTTTTCCATTAAAAGCGGAAAACACCCAACATGTTAAAACTGTCGAGCACATCTCTTTCAGTTATAATCCTAAGTCAATTCTGCAATCGGAATTTGGGCAACATGCAAACTGTTAACATGCTGCACTTGACAAGTTCTGTTAATGTTAATCAGTGTGGACAGGGCTTAAGAGTGAATACAGTTTAGAAGTAAGAACGGAAGGTTGAGCAGTGGAAGGCTACCTTCAGGTAGCGGGGAACAAAAGGATTGACTGTGATGAAAAACGTATAGGTACGGAAGCTTAGACAATGCAGGGAAAACCCGAGACACACAATCAATCAAGCGGCCAGAAAATGTAATCAAGTGAAAATTATGTGATAATTGTAAATGGAATATACCCGTACTTTTTAAAATATAGGAGCAATAAAATTAGTTAGAATTTGTCACGTAAACGAATAAAAGTAATAAAAAAGTGTGCAGGAATGAAACTAGAGGAAGTAGAAAGTGGGAGTGGAATAGAAAATTTGTCTAGCGTAGGAGCTCTTTTTTTGATGGTGTTACATCCTCAGTCGGTGTCTTGACACTTAGACAGCGCTAAGTCCGTAATTCAGCTGTGACCTAGGCAAATTTTACCGTCAGTTGGGAGTCAGCTAAGCTAGACATGGGAAAGTAAAAATACTGCTGAAATAGCATTAAGCTGAATAAATTAGAAGCATCATTAATAATTTTGTTTGAGCGTGGGATTTTGCGAACTCAAGTCTTGTGTTAGGGAGCAAGGAAACAATTCTTTTTGTGTGAAAAACATAAAGGAGCAGTTAGGAGTAAATTAATTATGTTTATTTACTTTTGATACACAAATTCTGAAAAGAGATACCCCATTTTCGGGAATCCTGCCTGAGGAGCTACCTGACTTACCGAGGACAAAGCCTTTTTCCTTCTAAACTCCCTCCATAAAAACAAAGACCAAACGTCCCACATCAGGGATAAATTTTGTATAATCTGCGTACTCAAAAGAGTTAATACTAAAGTTTTACAAGACCTGCTTCAAGAACAATTTTCTTAATTTTCTTTTCATGTTCTTCAAACACGAACATGGAACAAATGTATTTTTAATTGATCTTCTAAACTATCTCATGAACATTCTTTGTATAGCAGTTATACCAATGTATAAATTAATTTACACTTTTAATAAATAAATGTAAAGGTTGAAATGGTAGAATGAGACTGAAAAATTCAGTGTCATAGCCGGGATTTGAATCACGGATCTTCCGGTTTCTCTAACCAATCATGCGGGCAATGCATTAAATTCCCTAACTGACTCGTATTTTATCCGGTAAACCACAAGGGGACCTCAAATTCATTTTAAGAAAACGTACCCCAATGGCGACTCACAGTGTCGTAAGTAATTTAAGTCCCGGGCTTCATAGCTTAACCAACCATTAGGTCATTTCGTGGTAATTAATGTCGTCCTTCGTGCTCTACGGGTACCATATTTCTAGTTCGCAGGTTCAAACCCGGAGGACTATGGATTTTTTTGACGTAAAAATCCTTAACATGGCTTCCTTTGGAAGGGGAGTAAGGCCGGTAGTCCCGTGTCGTAGATTTACAGCACGTAAAAGAACCTCAAGCCTAATAAAGAGGCCTCTGAGCAAAATTTCCGGTCTGTCACGCCCAATATAGAATGGGACGCTAAGAACCATAGTAATTAAAGAGCGTCAATAAATAAAACTTAATAATAATAATAATAATAATAATAATAATAATAATAATAATAATAATGGTAATTGATTCACTTAAGCCGTGTGTAGGACAAGGTTGGAAGGGTACAATCAGACTGAACAATTCAATGTCATAGCCGGGATTTTTCCACTACGGATCATCCGGTTTCCGTCCTGTTGCTCTAACCAATTGAGTTACCATGGCAACGTGATTTATCACAAGAAAAAAAAATGTGAATCAGCTGGGAAATTTAATGTCGTGCCGGCATGATGCTATTATAACTCAGTTTATTAGAGCAATTGGGCGGCAAATCCATGGTTCACATCCCGCTATGGCATTGAAGTTTTCAGTCTGATTCTACCTTTCCAACCTTGTCCTACAAGGGCTTGTGTGAAGGAACAATTAATTACCAACTAAATAAATCTCAGTTTTGGCTCATTTTTTGTAATTATTACGTCAGTTTGTAAACGTTTAGAGTCATTTTATAAGTTATTTTGGGCTAGCCCCGTAACTCAGTCGGTAGAGCACCGTAGTGCGAGGGGTCCCAGGTTCGATTCCCGGCTAGGGGTGGGATTTTTTTCTCTAGCCAAGATTATTCCCCATCCTTCCCAGTCTGGAAGTATGAATGAGAGAGTGAATGTGTATATATTCTAATGATTAAAACCCAAAGTGCAAGAAACTCAACAACAACGAATACGGGTTAACACTATTGCCTTAGTCAATAGGTTCCAAAGGAAAGGCCGCCGATAAGACCAATTCAGTTAAAGGCGGGGTATAAATGGAATTCAAACACTTTAAGATCATTAAAAATCCGGGTCTTGGTTATCAGGAAACGCACACGAAGGCCTATTGTACTTCTCAAAGCCTCCGGGAGGAAGGGTCGAGGGGAAGGATCCGGGATGACAGACTAGGAGTTGGGGTCCCTAACTTGCTCAGATAATACATCCTGACAAATGAGGGACTTCTTAACACGCCGGACACCAAAAGGACAGTTCCTCTAAGCTAACTCCACCGCCATACGTCTCGCTTGCCGTCCACTCGCCTGATCCTTGGACCCTGAAACATGATACAGAAGTGAAATGACAGGAAGTAGGGAGTTGAAAGCTCCGGAATGCAGCGTCACACGTTACTACGGAGCCATCTCGCTTGCCGTCCACTCGCCTGATCCTTGGACCCTGAAACATGATACAGAAGTGAAATGACAGGAAGTAGGGAGTTGAAAGCTCCGGAATGCAGCGTCACACGTTACTACGGAGCCATCTCGCTTGCCGTCCACTCGCCTGATCCTTGGACCCTGAAACATGATACAGAAATGAAATGACAGGAAGTAGGGAGTTGAAAGCTCCGGAATGCAGCGTCACACATTACTACGGAGCCATCTCGCTTGCCGTCCACTCGCCTGATCCTTGGACCCTGAAACATGATACAGAAGTGAAATGACAGGAAGTAGGGAGTTGAAAGCTCCGGAATGCAGCGTCACACGTTACTACGGAGCCATCTCGCTCGCCGTCCACTCGCCTGATCCTTGGACCCTGAAACATGATACAGAAGTGAAATGACAGTAAGTAGGGAGTTGAAAGCTCCGGAATGCAGCGTCACACGTTACTACGGAGCCATCTCGCTCGCCGTCCACTCGCCTGATCCTTCGACCCTGAAACATGATACAGAAGTGAAATGACAGGAAGTAGGGAGTTGAAAGCTCCGGAATGCAGCGTCACACGTTACTACGGAGCCATCTCGCTCGCCGTCCACTCGCCTGATCCTTCGACCCTGAAACATGATGCAGAAGTGAAATGACAGTAAGTAGGGAGTTGAAAGCTCCGGAATGCAGCGTCACACGTTACTACGGAGCCATCTCGCTCGCCGTCCACTCGCCTGATCCTTGGACCCTGAAACATGATACAGAAGTGAAATGACAGGAAGTAGGGAGTTGAAAGCTCCGGAATGCAGCGTCACACGTTACTACGGAGCCATCTCGCTTGCCGTCCACTCGCCTGATCCTTGGACCCTGAAACATGATACAGAAGTGAAATGACAGGAAGTAGGGAGTTGAAAGTTCCGGAATGCAGCGTCACACGTTACTACGGAGCCATCTCGCTTGCCGTCCACTCGCCTGATCCTTGGACCCTGAAACATGATACAGAAGTGAAATGACAGGAAGTAGGGAGTTGAAAGCTCCGGAATGCAGCGTCACACGTTACTACGGAGCCATCTCGCTTGCCGTCCACTCGCCTGATCCTTGGACCCTGAAACATGATACAGAAGTGAAATGACAGGAAGTAGGGAGTTGAAAGTTCCGGAATGCAGCGTCACACGTTACTACGGAGCCATCTCGCTCGCCGTCCACTCGCCTGATCCTTGGACCCTGAAACATGATACAGAAATGAAATGACAGGAAGTAGGGAGTTGAAAGCTCCGGAATGCAGCGTCACACGTTACTACGGAGCCATCTCGCTTGGAGGTTATGAGCATTGGCGTGTTCTAAAAGATAAATACCCGTGTGGACGGTATCTTCCCTGTGCTATATTATTATGAAAGCAAACTAGTTGTGTTTCTGCATGGTCTCCTGAAACACTGCAACAACGACCCGGTGCAGCAGCGTAGGCCGCGGTGGCACACCCACAACGCAACGGCTCTCTAAATTTAACGTGATGGATTGTTAGCATGCATGCAACAACAAACACTAGCGACGAAAATAATAAATTTCCGAAGTTTCTGGGATACGTTAGCAGGTGTTTCAGTGGCGGCGCGTGCACTCAACGTAAATCACATCAGCAGTTCTGGATGGTTTCGCGGAATCTAGCGTCATAGTGACAAGGTTAAAGGGAAATCATAAACTACTCTCTGCTTACGGACCGCTAAATAAGCGCTAGGGACTAGAATATGCTGGAGTATACATTGGAGAATACAAATGCAACGCTAGTTGCATCACAGATTATCTGCAAGCGGAATCAAACCACACTGCTCAACTACCTACATTTTTATGCTCTTTAAGGGACACTGGGACTAGATTTTCTAATTTTTTTTTAAATTTTAGAGCTATTTACTTGAAAATTGATACTTAATGAGTAAGTAAAGAACTAGCTGCGTAAAAACTCAAAGTTCTAGTTCAAATAGCTTTTCATATAATACAATTAAATACTTTTAATTACTAATTTTTTTTAATTTTCTAAAACTGCCTTGCGCATTCAGATTTGTAAGAGAAATATGATGTAACTTTTACTAATACCTTAGTACAGTGAAAATAAATGTAGGCATTTAATTGAAATTGACGTAATGAGTTGTAAAGAAATAAACTTTTGTTTTTATGAAGTTGGTGTTAAATTTTTCTTATTTTTAGCAGTTAATAAAGCAATCATAAAATGCATGCTTAATCCTTAGATAGTACATTTAAGATTATGTATGCATTTTTGTATAGAAATTTGCGTGGTATTTCGATTCTGGCCCCACGTTAGGGCGACAATTTGCGATAGTATTTCGTCTTGTTGATTGTGGGCCCCACGTTTGGAAGCCAATTTGCTGTGATATGTCAGTTCGGTGGTATGTGGCTATTTTACGGTACAGGATTTGTAGGGATGGTCCCGGGTTCGGTACTAGCTTAGGGTTCTTTGCATGGATCTTGGATCTCGGGATTAGTGGTGAATACGACTGTTTGTTTTCCTGCTCGTTTATTTACCGTCACGTTTTAACATTTGATTCCTGCTATTACTTCGACACACACACACGCGCATTTCCTATTTGTTACGCTTCATATCATCGCGCCTACCAAAGCCAAGTGTGTATTCTAAACTTTTCTACACATTTTCCTAACAAACATCTCCAAGAAGCTACAACGGCCAAGTGTGTATTCTAAAATCTCCTGACAACCGTCTCTAAGAAACTACCACTGCCAAGTGTGTATTCTAAACTCTTCTGTTACTCCATTTCAAACGTTCTATATCCCCCATTCCACTATCACCTGATTTCTAGCTTCTTCCATTGGAGGCCTAAGGCTATCTGTCTTTTGACGAACATTGACCCTTTTCTACACCTCTGCGTTCCAGCAACCTAACGGGACACTTAACAATAGAGGGAAAAACCACCCGTTTCCGGCCGCTGATGCGACTGTCTCTCTCAACCCTTATTCCCACTTAACAGTAACATTTTCGCGTTCCAGTTTTATTTAACACTGTCCTTAGTGTTATTGATACTTATTTTACCTATGATCTTAATTTTATTTTACTACTCAAAACATACTGCTTCAAATTGGATTAAAACTGAACAGTAAGGAATAAATTCCTTGCACAAAAATATAAAACTGAGAAAAAATCACACACAGAAATCGGCCAATGGGGTTAAAAGGGAGCGCACGGGTGATTTAAACATGTCGCTGAGCTTTTAAAAATGGTGGATCGTGAAAAATGTTTGTTCAAAATATTTGCAGGTGTCTATAGGATATATGTGTGATATAATTTAAAAATCGAATTTTTACCTAAAAAAAATTCAAACTAAGTGTGGAATAAGCGAATTATGGAATTGTGATGCTCCATTGGTGGACTGGTCGGATTGAATTTGGAGATGCCATTAGAAAGAGAAAACAGATAAATGAAAGTCATAATTAACATACCCTATCACAGAAGATGTTGAAAACGTCTTCCATTCTATTAAAGGCACAGATTCACACTTTAATTTGTTAAACACTTTGAATAACGAGCAAAGTTTTTTGTAACTGAGTTAGTGTCACTTATTATTGCAAATTCCAGCTGGTCTATAGTTATCGAGCGAGATGGCTCCACGGTAACGTGTGTGGCTCGTATTTGGGAAGTACTGGTTTCGATTCACGTAAGCTCTGACCATGGATTTTTTTTTACTTTCTCTACTACGTATAGTAAGTAGGGGAAGTATTGTATTCCACGCAAAAATTCGATACCGAAATTTCAGAGGAAATATATGTTTTGAGACCCCTGAATAAAAAAAAGCATTTTTGGAAACATGTCCGTGTGTGCGTCTGTGAACAGCATAACTCAGAAACGAACAGTAGGATAAACACCAAGCTTGGTATTTAGGTTCAGTATCTTCCAGAGATGCGACACAAAGGTTTTCAAGAAAATCCCCCCATCCCAGATTACCCTTTACATGGAACATTTTTCGAAAATTTTAATTTTCTCAAAAATGCCTCTAACGAGTTTGATTCAAATATCATATGTTTAAGATATTTTCATGAAAAATGAAATATATCTCGAATTTTCTGGGAATGTCTGCAAAAGTATTCTTCATTTCCAACGACTTTTGCATAACTGGTAAACCATAAGAGATAGACAAAAGTTTACTACACGGAAAATGTGGATCGCGTTAAAATACACAATTTATGTCATATACATTTTTTTGTTGGGTGAACCATTTTCGAGATATTGCTTGTTATTCCCTTAGATTTTTCAATACTTATACTTTTTCTCAAATTCGTTATTCATTTTTTTTGTCCTGGTAATGCAAAGAGAAGGGAATTCTGCACATAGCAACCAGCTCTTAAAATATTTGACTATCGCTTAAAGCCTACCAATTCCCCTTGCATCTACAAGAAAATTAGCAATAAGATTAACATCTCGATTAACATGAAGCATATGGTGAATAAACGTTTGTAAAAATAGTTTGTACAAGAGTAGAGAAAGGCATGTGAGTATGGAATAAGGCGTAGTACTAGAGTATCAAGGATGGAAAGAAGGAAAAACGAAGAGGTCAGACAGATGATGTATATGGAGGAAACAGTGGTGGAGAGAATAGAAAGGCGGGGTCTTTAATGGTATGGACATGTGAAAAGAATGGAGGATGAGAGGTGGCCTAAGAACTTTTTAGAATGGTCACCTCGTGGAAGAAAAAAGCGAGGTAGGCCAAGAGCAAACAGGAGAGGACAGATTCATAGAATGATGAATGATCGGTGTCTGGAGGATGATAACTTGTTCAATCCGGAAGAATAGAGAATGGAAATACAGGGCAACTGCTGCAGAGTGGAGAAGCCCTTAAAAGTAAAACTACAGGACTCAGATTTCAACCTTGCCATACAGTTATTTTAGCATCAGTTTTTGTGTTTTGTCAGCTTGGCATTAGTATTTACATTTTTAGGAGAAACTTAAATGACAGTGATTTTAAGTACTCTATCCTCACTTTTTGACCATATATATAATGTATGTATCAGTAAGTTCATTGTAATTACCAGACGCAGTCGTGTTGCATTGTCGCTACTAGACATAGCATTATTGGGTTTATTTGATTTTTCGACTTAACGATCCCTCCTTTTGTCGCGGACCACGCCAAAGGGAGGGCTGTGTTTGAAATCGTCTGGTATAACGCCAACCCTGGCTGGCGTGGATAGACATGGAGGGGGTTATAGATAGCGTTATTTGAGTGAAAGTAGTCCTTGTAGCAAGACATGCCTGTGGTCAGTCCACGGCTTCGAGGCATCTCCATCCATCCTCTCTTCCTAGTTCGTAATGTAGAGTCGCCAAACGTTTGTTAATAAATTCCAGGTAATGTGTGTTATGTAATGTTTTGGTGTAATGTAAAACCCCACACCTTTCTCTAAATCTACAAGCCAAGGTCCCGGTCTTCTTGCTGTTAGCGAGTTGCGGCCCCCCATGTGCGTGTTGGGGTGACCTAAATTTAATCATTTTCTGGAAACCTTTTGGCCCTCACCCCAACATGTAACAATATATGTATATCCTGTTTAGTTTTGAATGGAACGCTTTGCATCCGTTTGTCGTTCTATTGATTGAGGCGTTAAATCTTGCCCAAATCTTCTTCGCTGGTGAAAGTTAGTAATATATAGTCAGTGAAAATCTGAAC
This sequence comes from Deroplatys truncata, assembly GCA_030765065.1. Classification (NCBI taxonomy): domain Eukaryota; kingdom Metazoa; phylum Arthropoda; class Insecta; order Mantodea; family Mantidae; genus Deroplatys; species Deroplatys truncata. Next base: position 106,466,047 of record CM060987.1, on the reverse strand, counting down.
ATTTGCATCTTGTGGTTTGTATTGCCATAAGATCCTCAGCGAAACACTCATCAGTTATATACATGGTAGGTGATATTTTGATGTAGGATTTACACGTCTTATTAACGCAAGCCCACCGTTATATTTCATTACTTCAGCTTCTTTTGGATCACACGAAACAGTTTTTTTTCACCATAAACCGTTTACATTCCGTGCGTTGGATGAACCTCTTAACGGCGCACCTGCTGTCGCTTGACACGTGTGACTAGAACTATAACAGACACTGTACTGAATTGGCCGAGCTAATTAGCAGGGAACCAGTTTTCCACTCAGGTACCAGCGGCACGGAACTCAGGCCGTTAAAAGTGTCATCCCGCGGAATTCATGACGAGCCCGTCCTCTATCGAGGTATGAAATCTTCGATCGTACAGGTATTCTCTAATTAGGCTATGAACGAGTCTGGAAATTGATAAAAATGTTGATAATGGGTTCGTTGGTTTAAATAACCGACACACACACAAAGTACTTCGTGCATGCCGGGAAACCTCATTGTTTAAAGAACAGTTTCTCGAGCCCAGTCGGGAGGTGAACCCAGCAACCTTCGTACAGCAAACAGGCGCTCTACCTATTGAGTTATTAATCAGTCAACTGCAAGCGCTGTAGTCAAACTGGAACTTGAATCTTTCAAAGTTGTGTGTTAATACCGCTGATCCCCTGCATAGCACTACTGTTTGAATAATTATTTACATACTAGCGGCACCCAAAACTCTACTCTCGTTATTATATTAAATGTAGAGATTCATCTCTTCTCTTGACACTTTTACTTTCCCATTCTCTCTCCTCCCTCACCACCTTCCTCCGCTTCCTTCCATTTTCGCTTTCCACTCTCCCAAACTCTCCTCGCCTCTATGCAACTTGGATGTAGTATGATGCTTTGAAAACTGAGATAAATATTAAAGGTTTAACACTACGCAAATTTGTGCTTGTTATAAACCTTTATATTTAGGTTTTTCAGGTTTTTAAAACTTAATAGGTGAGAAATGTTGTTTTTTTTATTTTGGAGCCCTATTAAAATGTAAATTTCTGAAACACATGATAACTCAATCAAAGTGGTTGAGTTATTTTTAACAAGACCAAAAATATCAAAAAATGCTCCATGTAAAGCATAGTTTGGGGTGAGGGATTTTCTTGAAAATCTTCGTGCCACATCTTTGACACACGCAAACACAGACATAGCTTTTTCTATAAATGCTTCTTTTTTATCCAGGAGGGTAATTGAAAATGTGTATTTCCGGTGAACTTTTGATATGGAATTATTGGATGGAATGCAATACCTTTATTTAGTAGTAGAGAAAGTGAAAAAAGAAGGAAGAAACAAAGACACTGAAAGAAAATGAAACATATCGCAAGAAGCTAAAATAGGACAGTCGTTATAAAATGGGGGCTTTAGGTTGTCCTTAAACGTTGAATGTTACGCGTTTTCTTCAACGCCCGAACACAATGAATTCAGTTGTCTGGAATTCTGATGCGTGTACAATTCGCAAACAATGTAATTATGGCTTATCTCCTATTTAAAGCTAGAGTTTCGTTGTGGAAAATCCCCTCTAATTTTACCTGAATTTCTGCATTGTTATTACCTGTGGTGCATTAATAGCAACTGCGGACAATGTATTAAATTTCTAAGCGTGAACAGAACTACTGTGGGTTCTATTGTTAAATTATCATCATGATCATCAAATGCGTTCCAGATCCTTTCTCAGAAAGTTTAGTTCCCAAATTACATGCACTCTGCTCAAATACGCCTCATTTATTCCTCACTGTTTTGACGCATGAAGGAAGTTCTATTTCAGGCCGATGCTAGCCAGAACTATGGACCGATGTAATTGCTTTTTCCTTGTGCTTTTCTAGAACGAATGTCCTGAATGCAAGATATCATTTTTCGATACCCGTGCTATCAGAAAGCTGAGTCTAAAGTTTTCAAATAAAATATTGGGGTTATGTTCTTATGGATATAGTTAAGTTTATACAGTGCCTTCACTTTATGCCAAGGCCTCGGATCGTGCGAATGCGTGCTCCGCACACAGTCTACTACACCGCGGGGTTTTCCCTTCCATAACTCCGCGTACTTATTCATGAATGTTAGTAACACGCAAGCATTAATGTTGCATTTACAACACTTTTATCGCAATATACAGTGTGGTCATTTTAAGGTGAGGCCGCGGACAAGTTATATGCATAGCACGCTGTATTGCAGTGCGACTAGCCTCCGATGTGGAACTGGCCTCGCATGACGCGTTTAAGGTTATGTTTATCAGCTGTGCTTCGGTCTCTGCTTTGTGTTCGTTCTGTAAGGACAGTTTTGCATTGTACATCACAAAGGTGAAAGTTTATGTAAGATCTCTGTGTTGTGTGCGATTTGCTTAAGGGTATTAATGTTTTGTTATTAGTCCACTGCTATGCCTGCCGACAAATTCACGCTTCAACAACGAATTTTTATGTACAATACATACGTAAAAACCGAATCATGTAAACACTTTCGGGAGAAATTTTGTGCTATTCCAGTTCCATGTAGAGAAACCGTTTGACATCTGCTTAAGAAGTTTAGGAAAACGGGATCGTCCTGCGTAGTGTAGTGGTTACCATGCTAGCAATTAGTTCCCGAGGTTGCGGGTTCAAACCCAGCAGCGGTCGATGAATTTTTTGGGCGTAAAAATGCTTAGCATGGCTTCTTTTGGAAGGGAAGTAAAGCCGGTGGTCCCGTGTCGTATATTTACGTCATATAAAAGAACCTCAAGCCTGATAAAGAGGCCTCTGATCAAAATTTCCGGTCTTTCACGCTCAATATAGAATGGGGCGCTAAGGACCACAACAGTTAAAGAGAGTACTTAAATAAAATTCAATTTCAATCTAGGACAACGGGATCTAAACGCTAAATGTAAGAAGCGAAAGCGAGGTGTTCTAACGGAGGAAAAATGTTGACGAAATTGGTGCATCTGTTTGTGGAGAATCCTAAAAAAATAAAGTTTATAGGAAGAATCCCCTCACCATACACGAACTTAAGGGCAATATAAAAACAGAAATTATGAACATTACGCAAGAAGAATTTATGCGTGTGAATGGAAATTTCATCCAAAGATACCAGGAATGACCTCATGCAGATGGACCACTTATAACAAAGTTAGTATAGTCATTATAGTGCTTGTTACTATCACTCTTGAGTAGCTAACGCAGGAGTTACGGAACGAAAAACCCTCAGTGTAATAGACAGCATGCCGAGCATGCATACGTGCGATCCGTGGCCTCACCATAAAACGACCGCACTGTACTATTGCAAACTGCTTCTGTCTGTTTTTGATAGTCACATCTAGTGTACAAATAACGCAATATAAGATTGTCATGCTTGTATCCCATTATACTTTTACTTTCTGTACTACGTATAGTAAGCAGGGGAAGTATTGTATTCCACCCTAAACTTCGATACAGGGATTTCACCAGAAATACATGTTTTGAGGTGCCCTGAGTCCAAATAAAGCATTTTTGGAAACATGACCGTGTGTGTGTCTGTTTTTGAACAGCATAACTCAAAAATGAGTGAATACCAAACTTGAGTCGTCCTCCGTGGACTAGTGGTACCGTGCTAGCCTCTAGTTCCCAAGGTCGCGGGTTCAAACCCGGCGGAGGGCGATGGATTTTTTCGGGCGTAAAAATCGTTAGCACGGCTTCCTTCGGAAGGGAAGTAAAGCCGGTGGTTCCGTGTCGTAGATTTACGGCACGTAAAAGAACCTCAAGCCTGATAAAGAGGCCTCTGAGCAAAATTACGCCCAATATAGAATGGGACGCTAAGAACCATAGTAGTTAAAGAGCGTCCATAAATAAAACTCACTTTTTTTTACCAAACTTGATATTCGAGTTAACTATCTCCAAGGATACACACAAAGATTTTCAAGAAAATTCCCCCACCACAGACTACCCTTTACATGGAACATTTTTCGAAAAGTTTGATTTTGTCAAAAATGGCTCTAACGATTTTGATTAAAATATTATAAGTTTAAGTTATTTTCAAGAAAAATTAAATGTATATTTTGAATTTTCTGCGAATTTTCCCAAACGTCCTCTTCCTTCTGAATGACTTTCGCATAACTGTTAAACCGTAAGAGATAGACAAAATTTTACTACACAAAAAATGTAAATCTCGTCAAAACACACATTTATGTCATGTACATTTTGTCGAGTGCCCCATTTCCGAGATATTCCTTGTTATTTGTTTGAATTTTGAATACTTATACTTTTTCTAAAATGGGAATTGGTTATTCGTGGAATGCTCCACATAGCAATCAGCTCTTAAACGCTTAAAGCCTACCATATTCCCCTTGCACCTACAAGAAAATTAACAATAAGATAGTTTCTGCAAATGTTTATCTCGATTAACATGAAGTAGATGGAGAAAAGCGTTTGTAAAAATAGTTTGTGCAAGAGTAGAGAAAGTCATGTGAGTGTAACACATCAGATTTGTAATAAATATGTTATAGAGCTAATTTTAAGAAAATAAATAAGCATGGCCTTTTAAGCAGAAGGTTTGTTCGATGTAGAGTGAGTTTGATGAAAATCTTTAGTCGTGTTATAGTAAACAGCATTATACAAATGATACAAAGAGGGAAAAGAAAAATTCTCTTAATTTGTTGGTCCGTGAGTTCACAAAGGTCTCTTCCTGTACGCCACTATGACAGAAGACCGTAGCGCCATCTGGGTGTCCTCTCCATTTTTTTCAGCGTTTTAATTTAAAATCTCATTTCTTCATCTGTAGAGGCACGCGGTAAGGCACAAAAGATAGGACAAAAAGAGTGGCTTCGTCCCCCTAAATGTTAAATTAGATGAGAACGTTCTTCCCGGGAAGAGAAATCTGGCTGCAAGAAGACAAATAAAGAAACAGATGCGTGCGTTAAGAATAATGTGCCAGTCTGAACTAGCGCCGCATTTAGCAGCCGTGCTTCAATCTTATAGATGTGTTTGTATACATCATTAGGTTTATGAAACGTAGAGGGACAGACAGCGCCACTGTAACATATGACGTATGTTCTGTTTGTAATAACACCATACTGAACGGCTTCCACTCAAGGGAAAAAACCGTTAGTAATTTATGCAACAAGTGGATAATTTTAATGATTATGGCAGCAGTAAATGTTGACGATTATCATCAAAATATTATCCACGAGTTGGATACAACGTTTTATGCAATCTTGGCATTAGCATTTATAAGAAATAAACCATGAAATAATTCGGCAGTTATAGCTGACATAAGCGAGAGTATGGAGGGTTCTTCACGATCTATAGTAACAATATCAGACGAGCACAGCTCTGTGCTGAAACATGTGGAAGGGAATGAAAGTTTAGCAGTATGAGTGTATCACTGTGTTTGCTCAGTTGTGTCTTGTTCTTGCTGCATCAAATGGAGTAAAAAAAATCTGATGTGTTACACTCACATGACTTTCTCTACTCTTGTACAAACTATTTTTACAAACGCTTATTCTCCATGTTAACGAGATGTTAATCTCATTGCTAATTTTCTTGTAGGTGCAAGGGGAATATGGTAGGCTTTAAGCTATAATCAAATATTTTAAGAGTTGGTTGCTATGTGCCGCATTCCATTCTCTTTGCATGTCCAGGACGTAAAAAAATGAATAATGAATTCCCATATGAGAAAAAGTATAAGTATTAGAAAATTTAAGGGAATAACAAGCAGTATCTCCAAAATGGTTCACTCAATAAGAAAATGTATTTGATATAAATTGTGTAATTTTAACACGATCTACATTTTTTGTGTATTAAAATTTTATCTATCTCTTATGGTTTACCAGTTATGCAAAAGTCGTTCACAATGAAGAATACTTTTGGAGACATTCCCAGAAAATTCAAGACATACATTTTATTTGTCATGAAAGTATCTTAAATATATGATATTTTAATCAAAATCGTTAGAGCCATTTCTGAGAAAATTAAAATGTTCGAAAAATGTTCCATATAAAGGGTAATCTGGGGTGGGGGGATTTTCTTGAAAACCTTCGTGTCACATCTATGGAAGATACTGAACCTAAATACCAAGTTTGGTGTTTATCCGATTGTTCGTTTCTGACTTATGCTGTTCAGACACACACACACGGACATGTTTCCAAAAATGCTTCTTTTGGATTCAGGGGGCCTCAAAACACATATTTCCGGTAAAATCTCGGTATCGAAATTTTGGGTGGAATACAATACTTCCCCCACTTACTATACGTAGTAGAGAAAGTAAAAATTATAACATGTAACATATCGGAGGTGTTTTATTATTGGATATAATATTATAGACTGCCCATATAGTGAGGAATTAAGTAAACAAGTGTACAAATTATGCTAACGGAATATATGGCAGAATAGGTTCTGTAAATTGTTTTTAAGGAAGCTAATGTACCGAAAGATTTAGTGCCAAAATGTGAAGCTTAAACTCAATCTCTCAAAGTAATTTATTTGGGTACAGTAATCCGAAAGGAACACGCTCCCCGGACAAGAGCCTTAATATGGGACTAATCTAGCAACAGAGATATCAGGAAACACTGCTGCCAACTCTCGAGATAGATCGATACAAAAAGGGAAGGAGAAAAACGGAGAACAAACAAAACACTGGGCCGGAAAAATAGAATATCAGTAGAGAGGTCGAGCCAGAGTGCTTCCTTCATGTATAAGGTGGCTAAAAGCTCCATGGTGTCAGATGTGGGATGCAACTTGAACTGCCTTATCATTGCCTTCATCCAGCCTCCTTCGTTAAGATTAGTAGATCGTTCTTTGCTTCCAGGAAATTTTGTTTGTGGGACGAAGCGCCAATATGAATCAGATGTAGCGAAACCGGTTGAATACAGCGGAAGGCCAAACATCTATTTATCATTTGCTTTAACACAAGTATGATCCATTATGAACAGCTATTACCTCTTCTACCATTTAACTATGGTAGGAGAAGTAATGAATTAGTTAAAAAGTACTACATTGGAAAAACACGTTTTAAGGCTTGCTGAATCCCCACTCATATTTACAAAAGGGTACCTATCCCCCCCTCTCTCTCTCTCTCTGCCAGTCATTCAGTTTATGGCATAACATAAAAGAAGATGGAAAAAGGGGAAAAAAGATAAGCATCAAATATGCTGTGAAGGGAGGCCCGTAGTGATATTTGGTTTCGGCAAAGAGAGAAAAAGGGTCGCTTTTTGACCTTTGGTACATACATTCCGCCATACTGTAAAGTACATATCTGCGAAATGTTATTCACCTAGGGTGGGTGCTTTTTTTGGGTCTCAAAACATGTATTTCCGGTGAAATCTCGGTATCGAATTTTTGGGTGGAATACAATACTTCCCCTACTTACTTTACGTAGTAGAGAAAGTAAAAAACACCACTGGGAATTCATCGGAGTTTTGTAGGCTTAGGTTCTGTTCGAAAGATGCATTGAGCCGATTAACTTTACTTTTTAGGATCATAAAAATAAATCGAAGATTCATCACCAGAAACGATATTCCAAACCATATTTGAAATGCCGCCTTAGAATTTTTCGAGAGTTTTTTCTGCACCAATCAATGCATTACTGTTTTTGATTGGGAACCAAGTGTATGTGGAATCCATCGACAACAAACTTTTCTCACGTCTAACTGTTGATGAAAAGTGTTTTGGATTTGACCCATACCATTGCCCAATGTCGCGCGAATAAATTCATAAGCTGTCCGTGATCTTCTTCAAGCACTGCTTGAACAGCGGTAATATTTTCATCAATAACAGCAGTTATTGTGTCCATCACTAAGAAAAATCCAATCTCTTTTGAATCCGCTGTACCAACTGCAAATTGCCTTAAATGGGGCTTCTTCACCAAATGTATTTCTAAGCCCATCTTCACATTGTTTAGGCGTGGAAATGTTCTTAATTCAAACTCATTTTGAGGTGAACACAAAATCTTTAAATTATGATAATTAACAAACTATTACAGGAAATCGAACAAACTATACGGCAAACAACTCGCAAAACATTAGAACGTAGCCATTAAATATAAAGAAATTTCATTTCTTTTGAAAACATGACATTCTAAAAAATCCGCCCTTGTACGAGGAATATTTTTAAAGTAGGGTCTGTTATGCAATAAAATAAGAACTGTGAATGTTTTGGCTAACTAATTTTTTATTCCATTATATACGGAGTTATTCAAAAAGAAGGAACAGAATTTACATATTTATTTCTAATGAACGATAATAGATAGCGGTACATGCGATACATCACTGAAAAGAGAAAAGTTCAAAATTTTATTTTATGTGTTCAAAATGAGCACTATTTGTTATGCGAGGACGAGCAGTGCTTTTCCGTTTGCATACGCAACCATCTCCTATGAATTTATTCTATCAATTGTAAATTTTTTATGACGAAGCAGCTCGTTATTGAACTTACAACGAAATGCACGCTGCAATGAAATAATGGATTCACTCTTTGCATGATGTAGCACACATAACGACCTTTCCTGTGGCGTCGCCATTTTCTCGTAAAAAAAAACACAGCGCCGCTGTAGGCACTGAATGGGACTAATAGGTGGGGCTTAAAACATTGAACTTTCTTCTATTTAATGAGGTTTCGTATGTGTGGCTATCTATTGTCGTTCATTATAAATGAATATGTAAAATCTGTTCCTTCTTTTTGAATAACCCTGTATAACTTAACTTCTCATTATGGTGTAAAGTTTAGTGACTACTCCTAATAGATACATAGATAAGTTATCTTTATTGGCTTCAAATTACAGGTATTTAGTGCATGGGTCATTGACCGTGCATGCAAATTTAAGATACAAAGTATGGTGACAAAATAAACAACAGAAAAACAAAACAGAAAATAACAAGAAAAAGGAAAATAGAGATAAATTACCTTTGACTAACTGAAAAATTTGACCTAGCTTCGCGCACTTTAGCCAAGAAATTGCCAATATAAGTTCTCTGTCAATCCATAAAATAATCATGCACCTTCAAAGATGCTTTTTTCTGTGTCTAAGATTCCATGGTAGAAGAAACTGTGTAATTGATATCGTTGGTTTCAGGAAATGGATTGAGTGTAGTGGTTTGGAAGTCTAATCTTTATTACAGAGTAGCTGAAAGGAAACAATTGTGAATCTGTAAATTAATACGATGTTAGCAGAAACAGATGACTCATTATTTATGTCCGTCAAGAAGCTTTCGTACATGTTACGCATATGTCCCCTATGAGGTTATCACAGTTCATTTTCAATACAGAAAATATTTACTCCAGAATCAGCTACACGTTTCCTAAATGAACTGGCGGCGGAAATCTGTGACGAGGTTCTAATAATCTTATGCTACGCTAAGACAAATGTTCGAAAAACATTGATAACTGGTAGAAAAGTACTGCAAGGTTCTAAAGCTTGGGTAAAAAATAAACTATTAGAAAATGTTGAGTAGTTCGTATTTTATTCCAAAACAGACCTTACTTTTAAAATACTCCTCGTGATAATTGTTAGCGAAAGTAAAAACGATATTAAAAACAAAACAGCGAATGCCTCTGTGATCGAGCGGTCAGCGTTGTGGCTTCTCGACGCAGAACCCGGGTTTAATTCCCGGCTGGAGCGGTGCTATTTTTCTTTAAATATGACTAAGGGAATGAAAGTGAGAGTGTTTCCCAACGAAGATGAATAACATTAGATTAGAACCTACTACAGTCGACGAGTTATTAGCCCCAACAGTTGCTTCTAAAGTCAACCCCTAATATGACCTCAGAAGTTAAAGGAGCCCATACAAATGACACAATAAAAAGCCTGTTTTTCATTTACATAACTTTCCCTACTCACTCTTCTACAAGCTGTTCTTATAAAATCTTATTTTTGTCCATTTCTTATGAATTGAGATAAACTTTCATTATACATTTTCTGTAGGTATAAGGAGGATACAACAGGCTAAAGCGATAGCTAAGGTTTCTAAAAAGTGGATCGTTATGTGATGGCTGGGAAATTCTATGCTCCTTGCATGGCTACGAGAAAAAAACGAACAGCGACTAACCGCTTGAAAAAGTCTTAAGTATTTGAAAATTCTATCAATATCAAAGAAATATTTGACGCTACAAAAATTTGTATTTTATATAAATTGTGTTCTTTAACGAGTTTTATATTTTTGGTGTAGTAGTAATACTAAGATTTTGTCTCTCTTACGGTTTACATGTTAGATACACAAAATTCATTCATAAAGAAGAGGACTTCAAAGGCTATTTGCAGAAAATTCAAGATATACTTTTATTTGTTATGCTAATATGTTATACATATGGTATTTTAAGAAAAATGTAGAACTATTTTTGAGGAAATAAAAAAAATTAAGGAAAAATTGTCCATACAAGAGGTAGTTTAGAATAGGGGAATTTTCTTGAAAATCTTCGTGACCATCTTTAGAAGATACTGCACTTAAATACCATGTTTGGTATTTAACCGACTTTTCATTTTTAAGGTTTGCTGTACACAGGCAGACACATACACACACACACACCCAGATATTTTCCTAAAAACGCTCTTTTATGGATTCAGGGAGCCTCAGAAGACGTATTTCGGTGAAATCTAGCTACTTACTCTACCACGCACCTACCTAGTAGGTAGAAAAGGTATTGCATTCCAGCCAAAAATTCTATGCCGATATTTAACCAAAAATCTGATGTGTTACACTCACATAACTTTCTCTACTCTTGTACAACCTAATTTTACAAACGCTTATTCTCCATATGCTTCATGTTAATCGAGATATCGAGATGTCAAACTTATTGGTAATTTTCTTGTAGATGCAACGGGAATATGGTAGCTTTTAAGCGATAGTCAAATATTTTAACGCTGGTTGCTATGTGGCGCATTCCATTCTCTTTGCATGTCTAGGACATAAAAAAAATGAATAACGAATTTGAGAAAAAGTATAAGTATTGGAAAATTTAAGGAAATAACAAGCAATATCTCGCAAACGGTTCACTCAACAAAAGAAACGTATATGACATAAGTTGTGTATTTTAACGCGATCTACATTTTTTGTGTAGTAAAATTTTGTCTATCTCTTATGGTTTACCAGTTATGCAAAAGTCGTTCACAATGAAGAATATTTTTGGAGACATTCCCAGAAAATTCGAGATATACATTTTATTTGTCATGACAATATCTTAAACATATGATATTTTAATCAAAATCGTTAGAGCCGTTTTTGAGAAAATTAAAATTTTCGAAAAATGTTCCATGTAAAGGGTAGTCTGGGGTGGGGGGATTTTCTTGAAAACCTTCGTGTCGCATCTCTGGAAGATACTGAACCTAAATACCAAGTTTGGTGTTTATCTGACTGTTCGTTTTTGAGTTATGCTGTTCACAGACACACAGACACACAGACACACAGACAGACACACACACGGACATGTTTCCAAAAATGTTTTTTTTGGATTCAGTGATTCTCAAAACATGTATTTCCGGTGAAATCTCGGTATCGAATTTTTGGGTGGAATGCAATACTTCCCCTACTTACTATACGTAGTAGAGAAAGTAAAAATACATGTATTGACACTCCTGAATACAAAACAGCAATTTTAGAAAATGGTTCTTGTGCGTGCGTCTCTCTTTAGACAGCATAACTCAAAAACGAAAAGTCGAATAAATATCAAACTTGGTATTTAGGTTCAGTAACTACTTCCAAAATGCAACATGAAGATTTTCGAGAAAATACCCCCACCAGACTACCCTTTATCTAATTGTTTGATTTTCTAAAAAAATGGCTTTAACGATTTTGATTAAAATACCATATTAAAGATATTTACATAACAAAATCTGAATCTTGAGTTTTCTGCGAATAGCTTGTTAAGTGCCCTTTATTTAGAAGAAATGTTGTTGTATAACTGGTAAACGTTTAGCGATACACAAAAACGTGCCATACAAAAAATGTAGATCTGTTTAAAGCACACAATTTATTTCAAATAACATTTATTGTAGCATCAGCCATTTACATGATATCCGTTATTAATGGTTCGATTTCTTCATTCTTACTTGTCATTATTTTTAAATACCATCAATTTTCAGTTGTTCCTCGCGGTTACATGGAAACAGTGTGAAACTTTAAGGCCAGTATATAGCACTCAGTTCTTAAATATTTGACTACCACTGTTCTCTTTGTATCTATAATTCAATATGTAATGTAGCTATTTCTGCAAAGATTTATTTGAATTAAAATGTAGTAAATAGAAAAATAAACTTTAGTAAGAATACTTTGTATACCCACTAATAAAGCAGAGTAGAGAAAGTCATGTGAATGTATCACATTAGATTTTATCGATTTTTTATATGGAATGCAATAGTTTCTCAATACAAGCAAAAACAAGTAAGAATATAGCATATGGTTACACTTCTCTGTATGTAACTCTTGAATTTTAATTTTATTTAGCAATCGTTTAGCGTTTTTAAAAAATATTTTTTTTTCTGCATCCTTGCCATGGAGTACTGCAAAAATGGTTATTTAAAGGTTTGTCTGCGATTCTTTTGAGAGCTAAGCTACTATGTGCGTCTGCGTGAAAGCGCTAATGTTGAGAAATCACTAGAGCGATTCTTTTGCTGTTTTCACGGTTTCCACGTTTCCCACCCTCGCTGACTCAACTGGCCCAGATATCTGTATTGGATATTCTGAGCACAGCTAGCTTAAAGACTGCTGAGGATACTGTAACAATTGCGTGGAATACTGACAAGAGGATTGTGCACGGTGTGTTCTTTCCACTTTAATTCTGATCGTGTTCCAAGAAAGGTTGTGATTTTAGTTCGTCCGCGTGGACTAATGGAATATAACCAGCTGTCTCCGCCTCATGAATTTAATCTCTCGACCGCAGTGATGCGATCTTCATCTATTTTGCATATCACTCAGGCTTTACTAATGCACCACGTATTAAAATGACGTGAGCAGTGGAAATTGCGGATCTGATTCACTAAGACTTATCATCCTAGAAAAATTCAACCGATTTCGTTTCCTATTGGTATCAAAGTTCATATCTATTACCTGTTAAAATAAATTGAGCCTTCTGTACACTTGGTTATTTAAAAAGAAGCAGCAGATTTCTACTTTTACTTTAACTTTCATATTTAGAAAAACGTTTCGCGAGCATGTTTGTGTCTGAACTACATGACTAAAAAATGCGAAGTCCAAAAATCTGATTTGTTACACTCACATAACTTTCTCTACTCTTGTACAAACTATTTTTACAAACTCTTATTCTCCATCTATTTCCTATTAATCGAGATAAACATTTGCAAAAACGATCTTTTGACATGCACAGAGAATTACACATAGCGACCAGTTCTAAAAATATTTGACTATCGCTTAAGGCGTACTATGTTCCCCTTGTTTTGTATTTGCAAGGGCAATATAGAAATACAGTAGCCTTTAAGCATAGACGTATCTCTTAATAGCTGGTTGCTATTCTCTTTGCCTCAGATTAATACTCTTTGCATATCCAAGACAAAAAAAATGAATAACGAACTCCCATTTGAGAAAATTATGAAAAATTTAAGGGAATGACAAGCAATATCTCAAAAATGGTTCACTCAACAACAAAAAATGTATATGACATAAATTGTGTATTTTAACGCGATCTACATTTTTTGTGTAGTAAAATTTTGCCTATGGTTTACCAGTTATGCAAGAGTCGTTCATAATGAAGAATACTTTTGGAGACATTCCCAGAAAATTCAGGATATACATTTTATTTATCATGAAAATATCTTAAGCATATGATATTTTAATCAAAAGCCATTTTTGAGAAAATTAAAATTTTTGAAAAATGTTCCATGTAAAGGGGTAATCTGGGGTGGGGGGATTTTCTTGAAAACTTTCGTGTCGCATCTCTGGAAGATACTGAACCTAAATACCAAGTTTGGTGTTTATCCGACTGTTCGTTTCTGAATTATGCTGTTCACACACACACACACACACGGACATGTTTCCAAAAATGTTTTTTTTTGGATTCAGGGGATCTCAAAACATGTATTTCCGGTGAAATCTCGGTATCGAATTTTTGGGTGGAATACAATACTTCCCCTACTTATTATACGTAGTAGAGAAAGTAATAAATGCAAAAATTGGTATTTAAGTTTAGTATCTTGCAAAGATGCGACACGAAGGTAATAGAAGATGGGGATATTTCTCGATAGTCGATAACGATACTGATTTTTAAGCACCAATATTCTATACTCACTTTGTAAAAACTCTGTAAAGGCGATAGCTTGTTCACTGAATTATGTTCTGATTAGTAGTTTTCTGTGTATAAAGGTTTGTAACCAATTTTGTATTGTACCTAATTCCAAAATTGTTCCTGTTTGACATTCTCTCATTAGCAGCAATTGCTTTATCTTGATAATGCTACAGGTTATATATCACCTATTGTTAGTTAAGTCTAATAATAATAATAACAATAATAAAAGTAATTTCTATTCCTCCCTTTTTATGTAATTATATTTTGTACTGAAAACTTTATTTTAAAGGATTTCTAGCAGTTATTCTTTATTCTACTGTTTATACAACACAGGGTTATTCAAAAACAAGGAACAGACTTTACATATTTATTTATAATGAACGAAAATAGATAGCGACACATACGACACATCATTGTATACAGCAAAGTTTAAAGTTTTAAGCCCCCACCTGTTAGTTCCAGCGGCCCTTTGTTTGTTTACGAGAAAATGGCGACGGCACAGGAAAAGTCGTTTTGTGTGCTGCATTATGTAAAGAGTGAATCCATAGTTTCATCGCAGCGTGCATTACGTTGCAAGTTCAACAACGAGCCTTGTCATAAAACATTTACAATTGATACAATAAATTCGTAGAAGATGGTTGCGTATGCAAACGGAAAAGCACTGCTCGTCCTCGCATAACAAATGGTGCTCATCTTGAACACATAAAATAAAACTTTGAACTTCTCTCTATTAAGTGATGTATTCATTTGTCGCCATCTATTGTTCATTAGAAATAAACATGTAAAGTCTGTTCCTTCTTTTTGAATAACTCTGTATAAACTAGTATGTATTTTACTTGAAACTGCGACGGTATTATTAATGTTATTGTTTGTATTTGTGTTTACTCCACGTGGTGAAGCCATTTTGTGACGTGATTCTTTATTAGGTTTGTTAGCTCCATCTGGTGTTAGCAATTTTGCGGTAGTATTAGTGTTTGTTTGAAAGAATGCTACTGTTATTTTACTTAATTTTGGTTCACTGTCCTACGGCCAGCTATGATCTTATTGGTCGAGCACTTCTCTTTATACAGGTTGTGTAAACGGAAAGGAATCTTTTATCCAAAGATAACACTGATGAAAGAATTTGTTTTACACTTTTATTGTCGAACACATTCACTATCACATTTACACATTGATCTTGACACTCGCCAAACTGAAACTGTTATAATAACTTCATTACTGATCATTCCTAATTCGCGTACTTCAACTTTTTGTATAATTAACTTTACAACTCTTTAGATTTTTCATAGCTCTGCTACGCGTAACTTGTGAATCGATAGCCGACGTGTACTTTACAAATATTTCTGCTGAACTGAAGGCGACGTGTAGCATACAAATATTTTCGGTGAACTAACGTGAAGACGATGTGTAGTGTACAAATATTTTTGATGAACTGACGGGGTCTATCTCTAACCTAGCCCTTTTTATACTCCTACACCCCGATATGCCTAAAGATTATAACTGAGTTGCTATTGGCTAATAAAACGCGCCAACATTAGCGTCTATTTTTATATCCAATGAAAATTATGAATACATATGCTTTAGGAAAAATGTTCCAGCAAATTCTAAGAAAAACGCGCCAACATTACGTAACTTCCTCGTCTCTAATAATGATAAACAGCTCACCCCCTCGCTGCATTATTGCACGCTATTATTGTCAGTTTCAGTAAGGCCGTATAAACTTACTTCTCAACAATAATTACAATCAACGAACATCTCAAATCAATGTCACATAAAAATGCATATTCATACTATAATCACCCTTTACATTTAAATAATTTGTGATACAAATTACTGCATCAAAACAAGTAAAAATAATGTGTGTTACACCATTCTACCACTATTCACAACTACCACCTAACATGTATTTTTCATCTGATAACAAGAAATTAGCCTTATAACATACACATACATATTTAATACAGCCATTTTAGACATAGCTAAAATTTTGAAGAAAAAATCAAGGTAGTATTGTATGAAAAGCAGAGATTAAAAGGAAACAACGATTTTTGTTTAAGAACATCAGCATTCTTCAAAGAACAAATCTTTCCAGGTGCTGTATTATCTTAAATCTTAAGTTCTGATTTTTTACTTTCTCTACTAGTAGAGTAAGTAAGGGAAGTATTGTATTCCACCCAAAAATTCGATATCGAGATTTCACCGGAAATATATGTGTTGAGGCCTCCTGAATCTAACAAAAATCATTTTGGAAACATGTTCGTGTGTGTGTCTGTGTCTGTGTGTGTGTCTGTGTGTCTGTGAACAGCATAACTCGGAAACAAACAGTCGGATAAACACCAAACTTGGTATTTAGGTTCAGTATCTTCCAGAGATGCGACACGAAGGTTTTCAAGAAAATTCCCAACCCCAGAGTACCCTTTACATGGAACATTTTTCGAAAATTTTAATTTTCTCAAAAATGGTTCTAACTATTTTGATTAAAATATCATATGTTTAAGGTACTTTCATGGCAAATGAAATATATATCTCAAATTTTCTGGGAATGTCTCCAAAGTGTTCTTCATTGTGAACGACTTTTGCATAACTGGTAAACCATAAGAGATAGACAAAATTTTACTGCACAAAAAATGTAGATCGCGTTAAAATACACAATTTGTCATATGCTTTTTTTGTTGAGTGAACCATTTTTGAGATATTGCTTGTTCCAATTTTCCAATACTTATACTTTTTCTCAAATTCGTTATTCATTTTTTTTGTCCTGGACATGTAAAGAGAATGTAATGCGCCACATAGCAACCAGCGTTAAAATATTTGACTATCGCTTAAAACCTACCATATTCCCCTTGCATCTACAAGAAAATTTGCAATAAGATTGACATCTCGATTAACATGAAGCAAATGGTGAATAAGCGTTTGTAAAAATAGTTTGTACAAGAGTAGAGAAAGTCATGTGAGTGTAACACATCAGTTTTTTTTCTGCGGATTCAAAGAGTTTGGTTACCGGAGTAGGTAAACATAATGACTGAGAGTGAGTCAGCAAGCCAGGCTATTGCAGAAACGTGATCTAGTGCGTCAGTTAAATCAGCTTCATTCGTAACTCAGTTAACGCTGCATATTACACGAGTACCTCTACTCCTTTCCCCATTGCTTTGCACGTTTTCATTTAGACACAAGAGTTTATGGAATGTTGCATTCATTGCAGTCAAGGTCTGTCGAGAACTATAGTCCAACTCTTTGAGGACACGTGCGAGGTAATAAAGTGAAGTCTCAACGCCTTTCATTCCTTATCTAGGATAAAGTTAAATGCAACAACTTCAGTAATGCAAAACTTAAAAATTTAAAAGTATCGAAGGTTTATTTCTAAGTATTATACATACTTCGATACCACCTTTATCGGAAGCATTGAGGTATCGATAGTATATTGAGTCCCCATCTCTAGTTTTCAAGAAAAGTTCCCCACACCAAATTATGCCTTAAATGGAAGACTTTTTCAAAAAATTTTATTTTCTCAAAAATAGCTTTATTGATTTGATTAAAACACCGTATTTTTAAGATATCAATATGACAAACTGTATATCTTGAATTTTCTCGAAATAGCTTGTGAAGTCTTCTTCATTCTGAATGACGGTATAACTAGTATACCGTAAGAGATAGACAAAATCTTGTCTGTAGATCTCGTTAAAGCACAGAGTTTTGTGAAATAAATTATTCTGTGGAGCTAATTTACGAAGTATTCCTTGTTATTGCTTTGAACTTTAAATACCTACGCTTTTCTCAACAGTAAGTCGCTATTCACTTTTTTCTCGTGGTCATGCAAATAGTATGGCGTTTAAAATCAATAACATGGCGACACGCTCTTTAAAAATCTGATTACCGCTTTATTTATTGTATTCCACAGTAAATGTGTAAAGCTGTAATGAAGGTTTTAACTGAATTAACAAGAAGTAGATAAAACAATAAGCTTTTGTAAGAATAGTTCTTAGATGAGTGAGTAGAGAAGCTCTTTAGATTTTTAAGCTAAGGAAATGCGTTAGACGTTAGATATGAACGCGAGCGAAGTAGGCGGTGCAGTTCCGCTAATAACGCAGTGCATGCACGTGTCTGGTCTCTGAGCGCCGCCTGGCAGTTCTGCAGCCCATCATCCATCATATGCTTCCACTAATGGTCCGGAAGCTCTTTCGACAACGCATTAGCGTTAGTCCTACATCCTGTTGCTTCACAGCCAGCCTGGCCTCACGAGGCTCGTTTTTAGGCTAATAGCACAACTTTGTTCGCGTTTTATGGCCACTCATATTCGCTCGATCATACAAATGAACATCGGAAAATGTAGGCAATACAAACTCCTCTCGCAAAACTTTGTGCTTGCGTGTAAAGTATGATTATTGTCTGGCAATTCCAATGTGTCACTTCGAGAACATTAACGGTAAGCTGCCTATGAAATACCACCTTCTGTCTTTTCAGATGCGTTCTCTACTGGAAAGCGCTGTTTTGTCCATTTAATCATCCATCTGTACTCGTTAAATAACTCGTGTATCACTCGCACTTACGGATTTTAAATTTAAAAGTTTAAGAAATTAAATGGATATGTTTTAATTTTATCCAATGAAAGCTTACATTGAAATAAAAGCTGCACAATTATACGTAAAATTAAAAACAAACCCAAGCAAACATCAATGATTTCAACAACTACCTAGAGAATACAAGCTAAAAACACTGATTACAAACAAATGTGTTTTAGAGAAGAATTATATTAGCTAAATTTATCAGAAAAATGCACTCTTCATCCCCCTAGAACTAATCCAATGAATTTAATCAACATAGTAACAAATAAAGAACTAATAGAACAACTAAATAAACAAGAAGACTCGCCAGAAGTATGCAGAATTGCTTCACTTGAACATCTACATAATCAATTCCCCGAAACAGAGTCTTAGAATTTATACAGATGGTTCTGCAGATAAATTGAGAAATAATGTGGGAGGTATATACTGTAAATACTTTTCACATTATTTTACATTGCCTAGACAATCCATAAATTTTGATGGTGAAGTTGTTGCAATACAACGAGCATTAGAACAGATATACTACAGGACTGATATAAAAGAAAATAAAGTAGTTGTTCTTACAGACTCAGTTTCTGCCATTCAAGCAATAGAACGATATCATAGTCCACATGAATCATATAATATTAAGGATGTGAGATCTTATTATAGATTACTCCAAACAAAATTTCAACAGATAATATTACTGTGGATACCAGCACACGTGGTAATGAGACTGTACACTTTCTGGCCCAGAAGGGTACAGTGTTATGCTCAAAACCTATAATGTCTTGTGGACTAAGTATGAAACTAAAAAACGTAAAAATTTATATAGAACAAAAATATCAATATAATATTCAAAACGAAATTACTAATAAAAATTACTCCAACATAAAAGAAATGCTACAAAAAATAAAAAAAAATGTTTCAACGAAAGAAGCCGTTGCTCATTTCAGATTAGCCACTTGACATGACTGTCTGGCAGAACATCTACATAGGTTTGGTTTTATGAATGACAAAGCATATAAGATTTGCAGTGCGGATAAGATTTTAAATAGAGAACACCTACTAGAATGCCCAGAATTGAGGAAAGCTGTACCAGATGGGAAGATACACAATTTATATTGGCTAGCTAGGGAAAAATTGATGGATCAAAATCTACACATTAGATCAACAACATTTTAATTTTATCATCGTCATCATCTACCTCAAGTTAAGCCCTAAGGCCTGTTCCTACTCGGAAATCGCCTCGCGATCTTCATCGGGGACGTCCGACATCTCCTACTCCGCGTAGTTTGTATGTGTATATTACTTGCGTAAATCTTGTAGAAAGCATTCTTTCAATGTATGCTTTCCAGTTATTTTTAATTTCTGATATTTTAGTTTTAAAATTATAAATATTCAGCTGCTCTCGTATGGTCTCATTTGTTACGTGACCATGAAGGTTCTATTCAGACACATATCTCAAAAATTTCATTTCAGCCGTCTCTATCATTCTTATATCTGATCGTTTTAAAACTCAATTCTCTGACCCGTATGTCAGAACAGGTACAGCCATAGTTTTATAACACTTTAGCATTGTTTCTTTTCTTGTCTTGCTTTTTAAAGTCCGTTTTATTGTTCCACACTATTTTGAAATTGAAGCATTTTATTTTTGAGGTTTTTGTCATAATTATAAGTTATTTCACATCCTTAATAGTTAAAAGTTTGTACATGTTGTATTATTTTATCTTTAAATATAATTTTACTCCTTTATTGGTTTTAACCTAAAAAGGCCATAGTTTGTTTTCGCAGCTGAATTCTCTAGGTTGTAAGTTTCCATTACTTTATCTAGAAGGAAAGTGGATATCTGTAACTTTTGGTACGCAGCGAAGAAAAATAAAACAAGTATTTTAATTTCTTTTCTGAAACATTTACAAATTAAGAATGGTTTATACTGTTCCCTAAAACGTATGATCAGGCACAGGAATTTATGAGCATTAAAACAGAACGAAAGTAATTCAAGTTGAATATTACTATACTTTACGCAGGGACAACGCACCACCCCATCTCTCGTACAGTTTGTTGACGTTTGCAGACAGGACTCGCCAGACCGTGTTTACCTGCCGTCAGTGACATTTCGCGCTGTTTCCATTCTTTTAATTTACATACGGTTCAAATGTAAATAACTTGAAGCCACTGCTAAAGAATTCCTAATCCTGCTTATGATGTTTACTTTCTCTACTACGTATAGTAAGTAGGGAAAGTTGTATTCCACCCAAAAGTTCGAAACCGAGATTTCACCGGAAATATGTGTTTTGAGGCCCCCTAAATCCAAAAAAGCATTTTTGGAAACATTTCCGTGTGTGTCTGTCTGTGAACAGCATAACTCAGAAACGAACAGTCAAACACCAAACTTGGTATTTAGGTTCAGTATCTTCTAGAGATGCGACGTGAAGGTTTTAAGTATATCCCACACCCTAGATTACCCTTTACATGGAACACTTTTCGAAAATTTTAATTTTCTCAAAAATGGTTTTAACGATTTTGATTAAAATATCATATGTTTAAAATATTTTCATGACAAATAAAATGTATATCTCGAATTTTCTGTATTCTTCGTTATGAACGACTTTTGCATAACTGGTAAACCATAAGAGAGAGACAAAATTTTACTACACAAAAATGTAGATCGCGTTAAAATACACAATTTATGTTATATTTTTGTTTGTTGAGTGAACCAATTTCCAGATATTGCTTGTTATTCCCTTAAATTTTTCAATACTTATTTTCTCAAATGGGAATTCGTTATTCATTTTTTTTGTCTTGGATATGAAAAGAGTATTAATCTGTGGCAAAGAGAATGGTGCTGCACCTAGCAACCAGCTATTAAGAGATACGTCTATGCTTAAAGGCTATTGTATTTCTATATTGCCCTTGCAAATACAAAACAAGGGGAACATAGTACTCCTTAAGCGATAGTCAAATATTTTTAGAACTGGTCGCTTTGTGTAAAATGTAATTCCCTTTGCTTGTCAAACGATCGTTTCTCTAAATGTTTATCTCGATTAATATGATATAGATGGAGAATAAGAGTTTGTAAAAATAGTTTGTACTATGGTAGAGAAAGTCATGTGAGTGTAACACATCAGATTTTTTTAAGTAAAAAGACTTGTAGATTTGAATGTAACAATTTTTCTTATAAGAGCTTAAAGAGTACTGGGCTGCTGTTTTCATATGTGGTTCAAAACGATTCAAAATTAAGAGTAGCTTATGCATAGAGCTCTCTTTGGAATTGTGTTAAAACTTTTATGTAACTGTTTAGTAAGCTTTATTGGCGCATTCGAAATTTTGTTCAAATCCGTGAAAAAATAAAGATTTCGTAGTTTACATTGAGATCATCTTAAAAATGTATAATTAATAAGTAGGAGATCAAGATTTCAGCAGGAATACATGATTTGAGGTCCCATGAATAAAAAAGCGACTTAAGATCTGTGTGTGCTTCTGTGAACAGCAAGACGAAAACGTTGCGGTCATTCCATTCCAAATATCATAATAAAATCTTGGATTTTAATGAAATCTGGAAAAATAGCACAGAACATAAAAATGTTAATCCTTAGTGATGATTCTCGGTTTTCGTATAACACATGTGAAAGATGAATAAGAATTTATACTCCTAAGGCAGATAAAAATATCGTAACTTTGTTTCAAATTATCTCACAGCTTTCTTCTTGAGCTTATTTTTAAGTTAAAGGAACCAAGACGTCAAAAATAATTTAATTCTAAATTATACATTTTTTAATTTTAGGGTAAAGAGATGCAAAGAAAGACTCCATTTAACTGTATAGCACACTTCGTTTAAAAATGAAGTTACAATTTTTCATATTCAAGGACAAAAGGTCTCCTTGATCTTGAAATCAAAACTCTGTATTTTATAACAGAACCTTTCTTAATGAAAGGTCAGTTACTTTGGCTTTGAGACAGGTCCGAGCTAAAAGTAGTAGCTACTTAATAGTATAGTTTTTTTGTTTATTTTTGTACCACAAATTTTTAAAAGGCGGCCCGGATTCGGATGTAGAATTTGTGGTGGTGAACGAAGCGGTGTCTGAGCTGGTTTTCTCCGGGTTCTCCGGTTTTCCCCGCAATTCATTCCACCAATTGCTCCGTCATCACCTTTCCTTTCATCAATTTCGCCTTCATTTCATATCATCTTCTTCCCTCACTCTCATACCTGACTACGGTCCGATACCCCGTTCCGGGTTCTTTAGTCTCTGATTCCATGTTCGTCTGCTCCTCAGCCTCTGACCCTAGGCATGGTTATGGGTCCTAGAAGGTGTATGCCCTACATACGAGGAGGTAAGCCGAATAATAAGTCAGTACGTTTTTAACATTTTCATTACGTTTGCAATCCTGCTATATGAACACGGTATATCACGGATATCTGCTCTTTCACATACTAAATTACTTTGTAGTCTTTAAAAATCTACTGACGTTAGTGGTTGAGAGCTGATGATGATTTTGCATGGAACGACCCGTTGTGTTGGAAACATTTTCATATATATTTTTTAATTTTCTCAAAACTTAATACAACAGTTGTGATAAAAAATTTGATGTGTTACACTCACATGACTTTCTCTACTCTTGTACAAACTATTTTTAGAAACTCTTATTCTCCATCTATTTCATATTAATCGAGATAAACATTTGCAGAAACGATCTTTTGACATGCAAAGGGAATTACATTTTACACAAAGCGACCGGTTCTAAAAATATTTGACTATCGCTTAAGGCCTACTATGTTCCCCTTGTTTTGTATTTGCAAGTACAATATAGAAATACAGTAGCCTTTAAGAATAGACATATCTCTTAATAGCTGGTTGCTAGGTGCAGCACCATTCCCTTTCCCACAGATTAATACTCTTTGCACATCCAAGACAAAAAAATGAATAACGAATTCCCATTTGAGAAAATAAGTATTGAAAAAATTAAGGGAATAACAAGCAATATCTCGAAAATGGTTCACTCAACAACAAAAATGTATGACATAAATTGTGTATTTTAACGCAATCTACATTTTTGTGTAGTAAAATTTTGTCTGTATGGTTTACCAGTTATGCAAAAGTCTTTCACAATGAAGAATATTTTTGGAGACATGACATTTGTCATGAAAGTATCTTAAATATATGATATTTTAATTAAAATCGTTAGAGCCATTTCTGAGAAAATTAAAATTTTTGAAAAATGTTCCACGTAAAGGGTAATCTGAGGTGGAGGGATTTTCTTGAAAACCTCCGTGTCGCATCTCTGGAAGATACTGAACCAAAATACCAAGTTTGGTGTTTATCAGACTGTTCGTTTCTGAGTTATGCTGTTCACAGACACACAGACATACACATGGACATGTTTCTAAAAATCCTTTTTTTGGATTCAGGGGGCGTAAAACATATATTTCCGGTGAAATCTCGGTATCGAATTTTTGGGTGGAATACAATACTTCCCCTACTTACTATACGTAGTAGAGAAAGTAAAAATTGTAACGTGGAAGGTAATTATAAATGTTTGTTGCAGAATAGTAACATCCTTTTTGGAATACGTAGTTTAGTAAGCTATTTGCTGGTATATCCAAGTTGCCTGCATCCCACGTATTATGGCATGCACAGCGAGGTATGTCGAAGTTATCGTAGCTTTTGTAAGTTAGCTCAAGAAAGAATATATGTATTCACCAGTAAGAGTAACAGTTTTTGGGGTTTTAAATAATGGCCTACAGGAATGATAGGGCATTCCACACCACAACAAATAATGAGTATAGCCTTTTCTTGCAATATAAGCACTTGCTCGCTGTGCATATTGCAAAAGGGAGTGAAAGTAGGCAAAATATGCTGGTTTTAAGGATTTTTGTTAAGAAGATTTTTTAAGCTTAAGTAAAAGCAAGCGAGCTGAGTTTTGGTAGCATGCCTTTTATCTGTTTTCTCCAGCTGAGCTCTTCATAGTTGAAGCCCAATAAATCTTATATTAGAGACTCTATTTACGATGTCATTGTTGTACCTGATGTTAATTAATTTACTTTTTAATATAGAGTCAACTGAAAAAACTCAACGCCACAGCCGGGATTTGAACACGGTTCTGCCGCTTTACATGCGGTTGCTCTAATCATTGAGCTACTGTGACAACATCCGGTAAAACATTGAATTCCACAATTGACTCAAGTTGTCAATATTGAAAGCTTGCCAAGGCAGGGTAAGGTCTATAAAAAGTATAATCAATTTATATACTAGTGCAGTCCAGATAGTCCCAGACGTTTAGGCCTATAGTGGCGATTAGTAGGGCTAGAGCCGCCATCTTGATGTCAGAACGTTCCTACATTCAGTACGCATCCAGTTGTGGTAGCGTGAGGACTGTGCCTTCCTTACTGTGCTCTCTGTGAGTTGTTAAAATGTGCGCTGCAATAGAAAATCCCGCCACTTGTGAAGTGCGGTTGGCTAAAAAGAACAAACCAATTGAAATTTATCGTCAACTTTGTGATGTTTACGGGCTGGGAATGATGAGTGAAAGCCGAGTAAGGCAATGATGCATTTATTTTAAAAATGTCCGTACCAATGTTCACGACGAGGATCGCAGTGGCAGGCCTAGCCTTATGACTGATGAACTGTCAATGCAAATCAATGACAAATTCGTGAAAATCGTCGTTTAACGATTACAGATCTTTCGGAACATTTTCCCCAAATTTCACGGAGTTTGGTGCATCAAATTGTGTTGGAGAAGTTTGGTTACCACAAATTTTGTGCTAGGCGAGTTCCGAAAATCCTAACGGAAGCCCATAAAACACAGAGACTGGCTGCAACACTGACCTTCCTCCAAGATTTCAACAAATATGGTAACGCTTTACTCCATCGTATCGTAACCGGGAACGAGACTTGGGTGAAGCATGTCAATTGTGAAACAAAACAGCAGTCGATGGAATGGGGACACACACATTCTCCCAAGGAAGTGTTTGCAAACGCTGTCAGCAAGAAAGGTCATGGATACTGTCTTTTGAGACTCTAAGGGAGTGCTTCTCCTTGAATTTCTGGAACGTGGAACAACAATAACTTCGGAGAGGTATTATGAAACACTAAGAAAGTTAATGTGTGCTATACAAAATAAGCGTCAGGGAAAACTTAGCACCAAGGTATTGCTTATTCACGACAATGCACGCCCACACACGGCCAATCGTACCCGAACACTCTTTGATGGTTTTGGATGGGAGGTGTTTGGCCATCCACCATACAGCCCGGATTTGGCGCCGAGCGACTACCACCTCTTCCCAGCGATGAAGAAATGGCTCGGTACACAACGCTTTGATACTGACGTTGAACTGCATGCCGGTGTAGACCAATGGTTGAAGTCGCAGGCGGCAGATTTCTACAGAGAGGGCATTGAAAACCTTTGCCACGGTATGATAATTGCCTCAATTTGAATGTAGAAAATAAGCTTAAGAGTGTACCTTTCAAATGTGGATAATAAACGTTGATGTTTGCATTTTGTTAATTGTTTATTTCAAAACGTCTGGAACTTTCTGGATTACACTCGTATAGCAATAATGAAAAGTAAAACCTTAAAAAACCTATTTACTCAGCACTGAAGTATTTACTTGCGATAGCAGGTCGCCGTTAAGGTTGTCCTTTCGAGTGAGATGCCTTAGTGGTCTGTCTGGCAAACAACTTGAGTCAATTGTGGAATTCAATGTCCCCCCTTGCAAGCTGTTACAGTAGCTGAATGGTTAGAGCAACCGCAAGGAGAGCGGGACAACCATGTTCAAATCCCTGCTGTGGCGTTGAATTTTTCAGTTGACTCTATATTAAAAACTTGCCAAGACCAGGCTTAGGTCTATAAAAAGTATAATTAATTTATATATAACAATAATAAAAATTAATTTACTTGATTGCTCTTTGTTCTGAATTGAATAAAGTTTATTAGCTTCAAACCAAGTATAGTGTTGTTCAAACGCGTTATTAGCCGAATCTCTTGATTATTGCTGATGTGAGTTTTCAGATATACGTGCAATGATGGCATCAGCAAAGAGCACAGCTTAGTGGTTAGATGCTTCACCTTCCAGCAAGATGAAGCGTTGGATTTGAAACCTAACATGTTTTTGTGGAAAATATGATCACATTCTTCTATCATTAATTCTGCCAGAGTTGCTTCATGTTGCAGACGTAACAAAATAAAAGAAAGTGATAAACGTGCCAGCAAACAGCTGAATTTAGAGCTTCGCAGTTTTAAAAGGGCGATTTTCAAACTTTAATGTTGCCAGCTTTGAAGTTAAAAGAGAAGTCCACAAAGCGTACCCTACCTAGTTTTAGCAACGCTGACCCAATCGGTGTTGAATGCAGTTAAACCGTTACAAGAATGCAGTTTGGTTGAAATGCGTGCCAAAACAATCTTAACACCTCGTTAACGAGACAAGAAACAAGATGCTGAAATACTTGCACTATACATAGTGGCAAAAGTGCAGTGACGGGTCGTGCAAATGTGTTACATTTAATACAGGAGGACGTTCATAGGAGTTTTTAATCATAATTTAAAGCAGGGTTTACCATATTACAGTCCGCGAGCTGCTTTTGTTTGGCCCGCCTATAATCTTTAAGAAATACAATAAAATATATGTATGTATTGCATTAATTTATTCATAAATTTCGAGTGATTGAATAAAATCAAGCGCTTCGGATTTTCTAATAGACAGTGTAATGACCTACTGTGGGACCGATACCAGGAAGTTAATTTGGTTGATTTTTACAACTGTTTGTCGGGTGACATTTACTCATTTGAAAGACTTTGCACGAGGACTAATATTGGTGTTCGTATGAATGTGTATCTAATATATTTTCAAAAATGAAATGTGTCAAATTTAATATAGGTCTAGTTTTACTGATGAAGGTTTAAAGTCTGTTTTGATGATAGGCAGCACAAAATTAGAACCACAAATGTCTGCAATGTCACTTTCATTCTTCTCATTGAATATGAATTGCTATTAACGTAAAATACCCCATGCAACAGGTGTTACATAAATGTATATATCAGATTATTCGGCCTTTACCGCTATCGGTTTAAATGAATAATGTCCTTATGTTCAACGAGCCCCCGTCTCAAAGGGCAGGTGCGAAATCGAATCTCAGACTGCGTGCGTTTCCGACTTTGTAAACAAGTTGATGTACTGCGGCTGTGCAGAATTGTTTTTCACTAGGACATATTGTACGTTCTTTGCACGCGAGATGGAAATGAATACCGATCATAGAGTTTGCATGGTTGAGTGCTACTTCCGAGCTGGAAGGGTATGAGGGGGAGCCTATTGTTAGGATGTTGGCCGCTGCAAAAGGGAGTGAAAATAGGAAAAGTATGCTGGTTTTAAGGATTTTGGTTAAGAAGATTTTTTAAGCTTAAGTAAAAGCAAGCGAGCTAAGTTTTGGTAGCATGCTTTTTATCTGTTTTCTCCAGCTGAGCTCTTCATATTTGAAGCCCAATAAATTTTCTGTTTACGATGTCATTGTTGTACCTGATGTTAATTAATTTACTTTTTAATATACAGTCAACGCAACTCAACGCCACAGCCGGGATTTGAACACGGTTCTCCCGCTATACATGCGGTTGCTCTAACCACTGAGCTACTATGACAACGTGTGAATAATTTTCTCCGTTCTTCTTAGTATATATTCTTAAGATATATTAAGATATTGTACAGTCGTTAACTAACAAATCAAGTGCAGTTAATAAATACTGAACATGCAACCAAAATTACCTTAAGCCGTGCCAATTAGCTGCTGTCCAACCCCTAACCTTTAATAAGTAATGTTCATTTTTACCACGAATTACTTTACAATCAGTAGATGTAAATTGCTGCAATTGTGTATCCTATAGTCTCGGTTCATTAACATGGCCTAATAAGTGCCCAGTCCTTATCCTTCATTTCCCAAGCTCCTTAGACAAACAATTGCCTATTTAAATGAATTACTGAACGCAAAGAAAGCGATTATAAGTCTAGCAATCCCTACTCCCTAGCATGGCTAGATAGCTGCACCACAGTTATCCAGCGATTGTATGTCTGGTGATTTCTACAATTATCACAGGAAAATGGTTACACAACACCTAGCCTTGATATTTACTAGTTTTCTGGGAAAATAATTACTGAAATGTAATTAGTAGATAGTCAATAAGCGCAATTGAAATGCATTTCATAGGTTCAAAGAACACACTTGTACGTACTCTCATTTGTGTACAATATTTATCCTGGAATGCTTGAAAATTCTTTGACAAAGTAATTATATTTGCTCGGGTTCGTTTAGCTGTACCAAATCCCCTAACATAGTATCAGAAAGCTCAATTCAACACCGGGCTCGAACCGGTGCGCGAGAATCAACTACTGATTACCAGCGTACATCCTGACACGAATAATACATCCACGTCAAACTAGCATTGTAGCACGGCTATGTTGTACAATATGGAAGCTACCGTAATACTCCAGATGTTAATACCAGAGTAATGAGTTCAATGTATATATTGCATATATGATATAGCTACCTACCATACCTACCTACCCTAAAAAGTTTTAAAAAATCTGATATGTTACACTCGCATGACTTTCTCTATTCTTATACAAACTATTTTTACAAACGCTTATTCTCCATATGCTTCATGTTAATCGAGATATCGAGATGTCAATCTTACTGCTAATTTTCTTGTAGATGCAAGGGGAATATGGTAGGTTTTAAACGATAGTCAAATATTTTAAGACCTGGTTGCTATGTGGCGCATTCCATTCTCTTTGCATGTCCAGGACATAAAAAAAAATGAATAACGAATTTGGGAAAAAGTATAAGTATTGAAACATTTAAGGGATTAACAAGCAATATCTCGGAAACGGTTCACTCATCAAAACAATGTATAGGACATAAATTCTGTATTTTAACGCGATCTACACTTTTTGTGCAGTAAAATGTTGTCTATCTCTTATGGTTTATCAGTTATGCAAAAGTCGTTCACAATGAAGAATTCTTTTGGGGACATTCCCAGAAAATTCGAGATATACATTTCATTTGTCATGAAAATACCTTAAACATATGATATTTTAATCAAAATCGTTAGAGCCATTTTGAGAAAATTAAAATTTTCGAAAAATGTTCCATGTAAAGGGTACTTTGAGGTGGGAGCATTTTCTTGAAAACCTTCGTGTCGCATCTGGAAGATACTGAACCTAAATACCAAGTTTGGTGTTTATCCGACTGTTCGTTTCTGAGTTATGCTCTTCACAGACACACAGACACACAGACACACACACACACACACGGACATGTTTCCAAAAATGCTTTTTTTGGATTCAGGGAGTCTTAAAACATATTTCCGGAAAATCTCGGTATCGAATTTTTGAGTGGAATACAATTCTTCCCCTACTTACTATACGTAGTAGAGAAAGTAAAAAGCAGAGATATAAGGAATGAAATGCGTATATAAAAGTGGCTTTAGGAGTTGTTTTGAACACTCTGGGGGAACTGTAGTTATACCCGCCTTCCCTTTTAAAATACTTTCTTATGTAGCGGAATCATCGCGATTTCAACAAAGTACTCCATTTTATAATAGCTGCGCATGCGCACAAGAAACTGCCAGCCCATCTGTATTAGAGGTAGAGGTGACTCAACGGAGGGGGACCCTTCGCGCGCTACGACCTACACAAATCTATTGCGGCTACCACCCCACAGGAGGCTAGAGGTCATAGGTAGACAGGCCGCAGAGCCGCGCAGAAATGCCTAACATTTCCAAGCTCGAGACCCGTCCCATTGCAGCAGCCGAAAAGAGAGCGCGATAAATGACCCACCAGTCAAGGAAAAACTAAAACTGAGTTTTATTTATGGACTCTTTTTAACTGCTTGGTCCTTAGCGTCCCATTCTATATTGGGCGTGAAAGACGGTAATTTTTCTCAGAGGTCTCTTTAATAGGCTTGAGGTTCCTTTACGTGTCGTGAATCTACTACGCAGGACCACCGACTTTACTTTTCTTCCAAGGGAAGCTATGTTAAGGATTTTTACGCTCGAAAAAATCCATCGCCCTCTGCCGGGTTTGAACTAGCAATCTCGGGAACTAGAAGTTAGCATGTTACCCCTAGATCAGGAAGAATGACATCAGTCAAGCAGCCCTCTGATGTCTACGGGGAATATCTTTCATTGAGCACACATCCGCGCCATGTGTCCGGCACCGTCTTACGTCACGAAACCTAGAAGCACACTTGAAATATGAAAGGAAATGGAATAAAAGGGAAATGATGAAAGCTAATCGTGGTAGAGAGGAAACCACCCTAGCATTCGCCTGTCGACCATGGAGAAACAATGAAAAACCTTTGGGTTAAAGTGGGCGGTCGCTGGACCTCCCAAATGCAAGTCGCACACGTTACTGCGGCACCGCCTCAGTCGGTAACCATCCTATTAGTGTAATCCACGAGACTAGCGATGCTTCTACTACTATTACTTCATCTTCTTCTTCTAAATACACCCGTTAAGAATTGATGTGAATGCATTATTAAGTGTAATATTTAGGCGAGTGTCTAAGGTTTGCTCTCGTATACTTTACTGCCCGTATTCTTATATAATACCCCTTATTTGAATTCAGTTCATATACGCACACACTAACCTAAACCTAACCCCGGGCTAAATTTCGAAACCACACGACCCTGCCGTTTTACTTCGGTTCGTCACGGCCTTACATCCTCCGCTCGCCATATACTCGTTTTATTTTACTTTCTTTAGTTTGACTGGAATATTAATCATATTTATCGCTGTAGCTAAGTTATTTTAATCTCGTAATTTTAGCTCAAATTTTGGTAGCTCTTCAGTGCATACTACATGAATTTCAAGTTATTAAGCTACGGAACATTAAACTAATTAGAGAAGGTAAGTAAGGTAGTTTGTCGGTATACACAGAGTGGACCATTTAAGTTGAGACTGTACAATATCTCCAAAACTAAGTGTTGTAGAAAGAAATCTTTTATAAAAGTTACTTGATATTATGGGGGAAAGTAAATGACATTAGTCGTGTTTTGTTTGGAGGACGTTATGGGGCATTTTAGGGGCAATTTAAAATATTTAATTGGGAACCTACAATTAGGGTCAATTTAACATTTTTAAATGGGAACCTACATTTTGGATCAATTTAAATTGACAGTCAATTCATATTGTACAATCTCAACTTAAATAGTCCACTCTATATATTAAGCGAACTTCCCCAAATGAGTGCAGTTAACCCTAGTGTGTCCGATACAGCCAAACAAAGACATCTAGCCATAGGTTTTTGCCTGTCCCATTTAAGCTTTTCTGCTGATTTAGAATGATGTTTCAACGAACAGGCAGGTTCTCCCTTCAGTATAACTGAGGTCTAGCATTTACTAAAATGGTAGACAGCTAATACAACCGGAGCCTGGTCATAAACCCTCACCTTGTAAGGAAGACTGCCGAAAATAGTCTTCTTAATATGGCAGAAGTCGTTACATCTTCAAACCGAAGAGAAACCCCAAACACAGATTCCACCCAATCCAACTGGTCAGCGACCAGACACACGTTTTTCTCTCATGCGAAATCCTGAAGTCTAGGGTATTCGAAAAATGCCCCATCCAACCAGGGAAAGTGCAGCCTGACGTACATTTCGCATAACCAATAGCGACCCCCTCACTCACTAGCCAAAACCAGCCAGGAGCAAAAGCAAAAGCCCATCAGAAGAGCGGACAACTTCGAAATCTAATCCAGCTCTCCTAGTTGAACCGCGAGCCGTGGCCAGAAAGTATGAGAGGAGGCTATAATTCCTCACGGAATAACGGCAAAATCGCCAAACAAATGGCAAAACACACATGCTCACATACACAGACTCACAAAGTTTTTTCAACTTTTTCTTTTTGATTCAGTGGGCCTCAAAATTTATATTTCATGTGAAATCTCGATGCCGAATTTTTGGGAGTACAAAACTTCTCTGCTTACCATTGATAAGTGGTGAAACCAAACCTTTATCTAGAGTTTAATACATCGTTTTTCATTCAATCCCTTCTCGCTATTCTTCTTCTCTTCTACTCTCTCTCTCTCTCTCTCTCTCTCTCTCTGTCTGTATATGTTATTCTCTAACGTGTCTTACTTCAACTTCTCCAACTTTTGTGTGTTGGGGAAGGAATGGTTTTCGCGGAGGGAAGGTGAGTGAGAGATACAAGAGGTGCGCGGGTGGAACGGTGGATCTGTTATTTCAAATGTGTTCTTTGATGCCCAATAAAGATGCCGTTTAGGCTAAACAACTTTATTCACACACACACACACACACACACACACACACACTTTATATTGTTTCCTTTAGCACCACTCCCGCGGTTCGATCCTGGCCACACAAACATTTATATCTTCACGTCAGAGGCCAATTTCACGAACTGTTTGCTATAAATTTCTTTTACTATAACTGAAAAAAAAATTCACATTCGCCGACACTACGTAACATCACTTAGTTCCGCTTTATGAATTTCAGTCCCCATTTTTTGTGTATTCCCAGTTTTTTTACGCTTTACGCGTACTTCCAAATTACAAGCATTACATGTCCATCTTAGCATACTTCCAAAATTGCAAGTGATGTTACCCTGTATTTCAGATCTCGCCATGTAATTCTTGTGATTCTTCTACCAAGTCACGTGAGATCTTTCATCAATATTATTCGTTGACATAATTTCCTCAATAAGTGTAATTTTCCTATTGGTGGATAAATATTACAGAAACTCCCACGCTTAACCTTCTTACACGAGTTTGAATCATAAATGTTCTAAACGTTCGCATGGTAGCTGATGCTAAATAAAACAGTCTTGTTTTTTTACGAGTGGAGGAAAAATGCATGTACGTACTAACCCCATTGCGGGAGTGTGGCACTCTACCACAGCACGAGCTGTGATCCTACCCACTAATAAACCTCCATTGGAGAGCATTCAGGTAAAGTGTAGCAATACCGATTATAGCACTTGCGGATTCAAGGAGATTTTGTGTTGGCCGGTGGCTAGGGCCTAAGCCGAGTGAAGATGAGGAGCCAGGACGTATCCATAACCGAGGCCCTGAACACTCCCTGGCGAATTATTGTGAAGAGTTAGAATAGTCTGGGTGTTGTTGATGGTCCTGCCACGCCGGAGCGCTGCGTCCTCTGATATTCCATGCAGTGTGCGGTCCAAGTCTACACTTGAACGCGAGTCCAGGTTCTTGAGCCAGTGGCTGCATCCCTGAAATGACCAACTTAGGAATGCATACACATAAATTAGTAAATCTATGTAAATTCCTAGTACATTTGTGATTTTCTATTTGCAATTCATCATAGCATTTATTGATATTACTTTGTTACTGCCATGCGGCTTCGTCGTTATATAACAGTAGTATTTAAAGTGTTTTTCCTAATGGCGTCGTCATATGATAGGTAATTCTTTGGATGCCATTGTTATTTTCTGTCATTTTGGCATCGTCATTTCACATTTATCGTGTCCTTATTCAAGCTTGGTCGTATAGAGTTGAAAGGGGATATACCACACACACACATATATAAAGCAATATTAAACAAGAATTGTACATAATATAATTCACCAAGAAATTTAACAACCAAGAATTGTACAAAAGAAGATTGTAACTTAGACAAGTGAGGAACAGGCGAGCTAGTTAATTCCACGTAAAAGATAATCCAAGGTAGAGCCCACCTTTCACCAAGCTAATGAGCAAGGAACTGTAAGGAATAAGGAGAAATAGAA
Source organism: Deroplatys truncata (assembly GCA_030765065.1). Taxonomy (NCBI): domain Eukaryota; kingdom Metazoa; phylum Arthropoda; class Insecta; order Mantodea; family Mantidae; genus Deroplatys; species Deroplatys truncata. The sequence continues at coordinate 106,431,528 of CM060987.1, read as the reverse complement.
AGAGATAGATATAAAAAGAAAAGAGACAGATATTGAATCTGCTTCCGGACACGTCACTCAGACGCGTATGCGAAATCTTTTGCAGCAGAATATTCTCATACATAATAAGGTAAGGCGGTGTGAGGACCAATTAGAAATGTCGTTACATTTTGAGGCGCAAAGGTAAGCGTCACTAGGCTTATGTATAAAAGGGGACAGAAAGCCTCAGATTTTCACTCTTATAGAATCTCGTCGACACACAGTGATACTCTCTGGACGCCAAATGTACCTGTGGGCATTGGGGTGGGAAGACGTGTGCAGTTAGACTAGGCTCCTAATTTATTATAATGGTGAGAATTGTTACAATGGCAAAAGCTACACCCATAAATATTTATTGGATAATAAACCACATTCTTAAGAGAAACGCAGTATATTTTAATTTGCCTCACCTACGAAAACCCTGGAACCCGTGAAATTAGCTAGATAGGTAATTATTAGGAATGGAGAATGCAACAGCCGACGAGCAGTAATAGCGGACACAAGAACACTGCAGCAGAGGGCATCAACCAGAGGAACAACGTTTTCCAGCTACAAATGACCAGCGGGCTGCCTGCCTGAAAGTGCAGGTGCGAGCCAGTGACACTCGCGAGGGAGCCCTCATCCTCCGGGTGTGATGATGAGATGGGGCTTAAGGGCGCTCAACTGCTAAGGTTATTAGCACCCTACCATCATCCTCCGGGGCCACCTTGGTTCAGAGAGCAAGGACTTCGAGGGCTACAAATGGTTACGTAGTGTAAGTGCAGTCGTGGGTGATGTTTATGGATATATTAATAGGCCTTCAGGGTATTCTTGAATGTTGATTTCCGGTTCCTCCAAGTCGAGGGTTCTGTCAAATAGTGACAGCGGTCGTTTGTGCTTGTTTTCGTTTATTTTATATGTTCCTAATTCTTGCATTAGTCCATTGTTGTTCTTTTCTTTGCGCTTGTATAGGTTAAAGCTTTGACTCTTAATAAATTCTTCAATTGAGTGTAATTCTAACTCCTGATGTAGGGGATATACCGGTGCTACCGGCGTTGTTTCACTATTATACTTCTTATTCTGCTTTGGAGTCTTTGTAGCTTGTGTATGTGTGTTTTAACAGCATATCCCCATACCGAAGCCGCATACGTAATGATTGGGCAAATTAGTGTTTTGTAAAGAGTAAGTCCCAAATTTAGCTTAAGTTTACTGCTAGTATCGAAGAGTGGGAATAGTCTATTCAGCTGACCATTAGCCTTAGCTTTGACTTTAGCAATATGTCTCTTCCAAGTAAGACCTTGATCCATAATTAGACCTAGGTAGGTCACTTGGGGCCGTATTCATAGATTTCATATTAGTCTGGACTATCTCCAGACTCATTTGGTCCGGACCAAAGGCCGACCAAGTTTTTTATATTCATAGACGATAAAAAGTCTTGGACCAAGAAAGGCCGTGGATCAGCAAGGAGAAAATGTTATACGACGAAGAAAGGTAGTTCTGCGCATGCGCGACTTCCATAGAGTAGTAAACTAACCACCGTTACTCCCTAGTTTTAACTTTCTATGGTCGTTTCACGGCTATTTTTTCATAGGTTCAGTACTCACTCCTCACCCTCAGCAAAAAAATGGAGATAACCAAGAAGCGTGCATTAAAACGGTCGGAGGAAAATCCTGTTTTCCTTAATAGAAAAAATGATTCATATTATTGAAAATAAATCGGTTTCGACAAATGCAAACACAAAAAAACCAGGTGACATGGAGGGACATTATATATAGTCAGTTTAGTGCATAATACTAACCTATTGCCACCCCTCCCTTTTTGGAAACTTTCTTATCCACCAGATACACAGTTTCATGGCATTGTTAATCATTTCAACAAGAATTTAACTTGCTGGAATATTAACTTTTAACCTTAAAATCACAGAATGAAATCGCATTTAAACAGGAAGGAACATTTGCTGTTATTAAAATCTCACCCCAGATCTTAACGAAATAATTAAATAGGTACTGTGTGAGAGTAATTATACAGAAATAATTACCTGAGGAAATTGATATATCATAAACCTTCCGGGAGTTGTAATCCTCTCCTCGCCGGGAAAACGTAAGTAAAGCCTGAATTACTTCGAACTTAACTAACATAACGTGGATGTCTTATGCATTGTATTAAATGGAGCTATTTAGGGTTGTCTTATCGTGGCTTACTTTAACGACGTAAATTAAAGAATTTGGCAGTGTCAAATTTTTCCTTCCCGTTACATCAAGTTTAATGTGGCATGGCAGTTAGAACCAATCGGCTTGAAGCAGTAGCATGAAGTAATAAAAGAACAGTCAATCAAGATCCATTCCCGTTACGTTAAGTGCATCCTAATTAGACCTTTACTTTAGCAGAAATTTCTTAACTTCGCGTTACATCCCGTCATGTTACGTAAAGTACATCGTAATCTCGGCAATGAAGGTAAGTCTAGCAATGGCATGAGACATTAGTTATTATGCGGCTTGCTGACGTCTTACTAAGGTCAGCAGTGTTTTCTTGATATCCTTCTCTTGCATAATGTGGAAGTGCTATTAGCATCGTATCGATTGAGGTACTCAAGCCTCGGTTATCGTCTCTGTCATACTCTGTCATATAGGTTAGGATGAATCGTTTTATCGGCTTCTAACCTTTGCTTCACTAAACCTGTATTTTTTTTGAAATTTAGGTCGCCATGCTTACCAATTATGTCTGATATTGGTAGGTAGTTTTACTCCAAAGTCTCATTTCGCGAATTCTACGCAAGCAGTCACGCCCATCACTCCAAAGTCATCCATTTTGTAAAGATGGTCTGTCTTTAATCCACCCCTCCGAGGTGGACCAAAATTGGATCCCGACCAAGGCGTTTGATCCCCGGACCAACGCAAGTCCCGGTCTATGAATAAGAAAATCGATGGTCCGCTATAAATCCACCGGAAGTAACAAGTTGGTCCGGACCAAAATCGACTATGGATACCGCTCTTGGTCTTTCCATTCTATAATCTTGTCAAAACCTTTACTTTAAAATATAAACCTAGGGTCCTTTGTGCTACTCACGTACCCTACATCTGCGAAGACTTCTTTCCGCAGATATGCCGCCACCCAAGAGAAAGCTTGTCTATTGTATTTCTAAATAGATCTGTGTTTCCGTTTGCCTCCGATACTATAATACGATTTTAAAATTAATATTAAATTGATCTAGGTACACATATTATCATCTGTCACAATTATTTGCTTCTGTACGTAATGTACAGTTTCAGTGCCATACACTATCACTCATATTATGATTAGCGCTCGGTGTTTAACCACAGGTAGAAATAGTTTCGTTTGTTTTTGTTGAGGTACCTGTATGTTTTACTTTTAAAATCTTCCAAGTTCTTGAGAGCTTACAAGTGGCAATAAATTTGGTAAAACAGATTAATGATAGTACTTCATCAGACGAAACGTTCACGTAGATTAAATCTAAAGAACGCCGGAAGCAATTCCAAAGCAAGCCGTTAATCACGGCTTGTGCACAATATTTTATAATGGTACAGCCTTCTTCTGTGATCCTTGTCCAAACGGCACACAAAATATCACATCTGGTTTCCCACTCCCCTAATAGACGCAGGCTGAACGTAAAATAACCTACGCGTAGCCAGAGCCGCCTTGGACGGCCGACGACTGTCTTTTGTCAGAAGTAATGGTCCGATGACGTAAAACGTCTGTTTTGATTTTGTTGTATATGCAGAGAGAGTGTTTTTTGGTAAACTGTTGAGGACTGGTCCAATTTTGGTCGGAGGGTTTGGGGACAGTTTGGGTGCTTGGCGAGGTGCCTGCACAGTGTTGGGAGTGTCTGTCGCTCGCACAGAACTGCTCCGATGGATATCGATTGTCATTCACTCTGTATTCCTAACAAGGCTTGGCGGGAATGGACCAGGGGTAGACAAACTTACCAGTTATGTATGATTTATCTACTTCAAAATAACAAATCGGTTTGTTAGTTTGTAATCGATTAACCTTGGGAGATTTTTATCAAAGAGTTGCAGGTATCTTTTATCACGTCTAAATTGGTAGAACTACCAATTTTTTAATATGCGATATGGTAACCAAAACACATTAAATGTTTGGTAACGTTAAGATAATATATCTAAAAAACTTGGCTCAAATATTAAAAAATAACCAATTTACCTCTTGTCCACAAATTACATAAAATTTTGAGGTTTAAATGATGAAAATTATTTTGACTTAGGGCCCTTAAGGGTCTGAGGAATTCAAAGCTGTTTTATAAGTTTCAGCCAATCGTCTTTAAATTTCCCAAGTTTAACCTCAATATTTTATCATTTTATATAAACTTCATTAAAGCTCACAAACTAGCCCATCAAACATTTGATATTTACGTTTTTCTAAAAGTGAAATAGTTGCAATTCCATCACTTGAATATGTGCATCTATATGAACATACATACTAAAGAATATTTATTTTAAAGTAAGTTTATAAATATTATTGAAAAGTTTAGGGTACACATTTTAGAATTAACAAAAGTTCAAATGAAAGTCTACAAATGGAAGTAGATGAGGCGCTACTTTGGGTATGCAGGGAATATTTAAGTATTAAATATGCAATTATAATAGCTGCTTTACCTAATTCTATGGTAAACAAATAAATATTCCCTGTAAAATATTAAACCAACCAACTTAAACGCTCATTTAATTCACTTCCATTTCATGGTTGCATTAAATATTACGTAAAGAAAATACAAATAAATTTACCTAAGATGACAACAATTGGAAATCATGAAACTTTTCCTTGGAACCTAAAAAACCTGCTTTGAATCTAGAGATGGAACAATATAAAAAACAACAGAGTGCCACCGTTGTTTATCAACAACTCTTTAACGAAGTTTCTGGAGCCTACTATGACTATGTAAAAAAAATCTGATATGTTACACTCACATGACTTTCTCTACTCTGTACAATTTATTTTTACAAACGCCTATTTTCCATATGCTTCATGTTAATCGAGATATCGAGATGACAATCTTATTGGTAATTTTCTTGTAGATGCAAGGGGAATATGGTAGCTTTTAAGCGATAGTCAAATATTTTAACGCTGGTTGCTATGTGGTGCATTCCATTCTTTATGTCCAGGACATAAAAAAGTGAATAACGAATTTGAGAAAAAGTATAAGTATTGGAAAATTTAAGGAAATAACAAGCAATATCTCGAAAACGGTTCCATCAACAAAAGAAATGTATATGACATAAGTTGTGTATTTTAACGCGATCTACATTTTTTGTGTAGTAAAATTTTGTCTATCTCTTATAGTTTACCAGTTATGCAAAAGTCGTTCAGAATGAAGAATACTTTTGGAGACATTCCCAGAAAATTCGAGATATACATTTCATTTCTCATGACATTATCTTAAACATATGATATTTTAATCAAAATCGTTAGAGCCATTTTTGAGAAAATTAAAATTTTCGAAAAATGTTCCATGTAAAGGGTAGTCTGGGGTGGGGGGATTTTCTTGAAAACCTTCGTGACGCATCTCTGGAAGATACTGAACCTAAATACCAAGTTTGGTGCTTATCCGACTGTTCGTTTTTGAGTTATGCTGTTCACACACACACACACACACACACACACACACGGACACACACACGGACATGTTTCCAAAAATGCTTTTTTTGGATTCAGGAGGTCTCAAAACATGTATTTCCGGTGAAATCTCGGTATCGAATTTTTGGGTGGAATGCAATACTTCCCCTACTTACTGTACGTAGTAGAGAAAGTAATATTTACAAAATCCAATATGAAGTAGGAAGTGGAAGCGTCCTACCAAATGGAACTCATATAGAAAGGCTCTCTGATTACTTCTCAATTTATTCTAGTAAGTTATACGCTCTGAAACAAACATTTTTATACATTACAGAATCTCATATACAACTATACATCATTTTTTCTGATTCAAAAAGTGCTGTCTTAGCCACTCAAAATATACATCAGAAAACAAACTTATACAAGAAATACAGATGTCATACAACCATGCAGTGGAACAAGGAATAAAAGTGATATTGTTTTGGATTTCATCGCACCAACAAACACGAGGCAATCTGAGAGCAGCTAAAGTGGCCATCCAAAAACCAACATTTAATGCAGAGATAACAATAAGCCATTCAGACTTAGCCGTATACATCCGAACCAAAATCATTGCTTCATGAAAAAGAATATGGTTTAAAAATCAGAGAAACAAGCTACTTACTGTAATAGGACATTCAAACAACAAATATATTTTTACAAACTTAAAACAGGAAATATCAAGTTATCGTTACCCACTTAAGAATTGGACATACAAAGATGACACACTTCCATCTGATCACCAAAGAAACTCGGGCGCAGTGTCTAACATGCAAAACTCCATTGAAGTTTACCATCGTTATAACCCACACAGGGAGATATATAACATCTCAAATAATATTAGCTATCTTATTGATTCAACAACGTATAAAAATATTATAGTGTTCTTACAAAGTATACAACTGTATAATGAAATTTAAAACAATTGTAATATAATTATAACTGTTCTTTAATTATATTGATCACACAAGAAAAGCTTTGTTTATTACCAAATGATATTATCTATGTATATTCCTAGAAATCTATTAAAGCTCAACCACCACTGTATTAACGTAAGAGTCGGGAATAGATGAGTTAAAGCGACTTAAAATAAACAAATTTTAAAAAAAATCCACTGCGCTCAGAATTTTACAGGAAAAAAATATTATGTATTTCATTCATATGACTTTCTCTACCTCCTATTGTTTTTTATACAACTTCTGTAAACTATTTTTAGGAAAACTTATTTTTCTATGTGCTTCATTTTAATGGAGAGAAATCTTGACAGAAATATTTTCATTACATATTTCGGTGAAGGAACAAATGAGATGGAGCAGACCGAATCGATAATTAGATGCATAAAAACGGCTCGCTAAATGCAGTATTTAAAAAAGTAGTAAAATATTGAACAATTCAGACCATTAATAACGGATTTCTCTGAAATGTGTAATGCTACAGAAAACCTTATTCGAGATAAACTGGGTGTTTTAAAGCAGTCTACATTTTTGTGTAGTACCTGCGTCTTTGTTTATTTCTTATGGTTTACCAGTTATATTATGCAAAATTCGTTCTGAACGAACAGAAATTTACAGGCTCTTCCCAGAGAATTCAGGACATATATTTTATATGTCATGTAAATATGTTAAACACGTTTTATTTTAATGAAAATCGCTAGAGCCGTTTTTGTAGTGTAAAGGGTAGCCTTCTATGTAAAGGGTAGTTTGGGGTGGAGGGATTCTATTTAAAATCTGTGTGTAACATCTTTGGAAGATGCTGAACCTAAATACCAAGTTTGGTATTTATCGGATTTTTCTTTTTAGATTATAACGGATCTTTTTTCTAAAAATCTGTTTTTTAGTCAGGGGGCCTCAAAACATATTTCAAATGAAATGCCATATCAACTTTTTGGGTACCTGGTAGAGAAAGTAAAATTATATAAATCATTTATATTTGTGTTTACAATTATTTTGTAAGTTTTGACATAACAGAAATAAATCAGGGTGGTTTAGCAGAAGCCTGGAACTAAACTGTACTCGCAGTGTTGCAAATCACCTTTAAGGTACAAGTGTTTGAGTCGCCTTGGAGGTTCATCGGGATACACGAACTAGTGAAACAGATTCTGTGAATTGTAAGGAATTTAATAATTGAGCGCAGGCGCAGAAATCCAAAACCTACAAGCTTAAGTTCCGACCGTGGCGCTGTTTCAAATTTCCAAGTTCGAATCTTGTCTTCATAGGATAAGGGAAATGTCCAAAAAGTCATCATCCAGGCAACTCTTCCACAATGAAATTAAAATTCTACCTGACGGTACACGAGGCTGGCGCTCCTACCTGATGCTTATTTATCTATTGAAATTGAAACAACAACTTGTAATTACGGGCTGCAAACAAGGAGAGAGTAAAACAGATAAATTATTAATAAATTCTTCACATAAAAAACTGTAATAAAGTTGAAAGATTACTGTGAAGATAATGTAATATTAACAATTCAATTTTTACTTTCGCTACTACGTATAGTAAGTAGGGGAAGTATTGCATTCCACCCAAAAATTCGATACCGAGATTTCACTGGAAGTACATGTTTTGAGACCCCCTGAATCCAAAAAAAGCATTTTTAGAAACATGTCCGTGTGTGTGTCTGTGTGTGTGTGTGTGTGTGTGTGTGTGTGTGTGTGTGTGTGTGTCTGTGTGTCTGTGAACAGCATAACTCAAAAACGAACAGTCGGATAAACACCAAACTTGGTATTTAGGTTCAGTATCTTCCAGAGATGCGACACGAAGGTTTTCAAGAAAATCCCCCCACCCCAGACTACCCTTTACATGGAAGATTTTTCGAAAATTTTAATTTTCTCAAAAATGGCTCTAACGATTTTGATGAAAATATCATATGTTTAAGATAATGTCATGTGAAATGAAATGTATATCTCGAATTTTCTGGGAATGTCTCCAAACGTATTCTTCACTGTGAACGACTTTTGCATAACTGTTAAACCATAAGAGATAGACAAAATGTTACTACACAAAAAATGTAGATCGCGTTAAAATACACAACTTATGTCATATACATTTCTTTTGTACAGTGAACCGTTTTCGAGATATTGCTTGTTATTTCCTTAAATTTTCCAATACTTATACTTTTTCTCAAATTCGTTATTCATTTTTTTTGTCCTGGACATGCAAAGAGAATGGAATGCGCCACATAGCAACCAGCGTTAAAATATTTGACTATCGCTTAAAAGCTACCATATTCCCCTTGCATCTACATGAATATTACCAATAAGATTGACATCTCGATATCTCGATTAACATGAAGCATATGGAGAATAAGCGTTTGTAAAATCAGATTGTACAAGAGTAGAGAAAGTCATGTGAGTGTAACACATCAGATTTTTTTATGTCCTAGACATGCAAAGAGAATGGAATGCGCCGCATAGCAACCAGCGTTAAAATATTTGACTATCGCTTAAAAGCTACCATATTCCCCTTGCATCTACAAGAAAATTACCAATAAGATTGACATCTCGATATCTCGATTAACATGAAGCATATGGAGAATAGGCGTTTGTAAAAATAGATTGTACAAGAGTAGAGAAAGTCATGTGAGTGTAACACATCAGATTTTTTTCATTTATTATGATAGTTAAAAAGAGCACTAAATGCTACAAAATGATTGTTAAACGTGATAATATAACATGACATGTAGTAAATAATAGCAATGAAATACAAACGGTAAAAATGCTAAATTCGATACTGAGATTTCACCGGAAATACCTATATGTTTTGAGGTAAAGAATTTTTGGAAACATGTCCGTGTTGTATGTCTGTGTGTCTGTCTGTGAACAGCATAAATTCAAAACGAAAATTCGGATAAATACCAAACTTGGCATTTGAGTTTAGTATGTTTCAAAGATACGACACGAATATTTTCAAAAAAATCCCCCACCCTATACTACCCTTTACATGGAGCATTTTTCAAACATTTTTATTTTCTCAAAAATAGCTCTAACGATTTTGATTAAAATATCATATGTTTAAGATATTTTCATGCCAAATGAAATGGGTATCTTGAATTTTCTGGGAATGTTTCCAAAAGCACTCTTCATTCTGAATGACTTTTGTATAACTGGTAAACCGTAAGAGATAGACAAAATTTTGCTACACAAAAAGTGTAGATATTTAATGTAGCTATTTCTGGAAAGGTTTATTTAGATTAAAGTGTAGTAAATAGAAAAATAAGCTTTAGAGAATGTATAGTAAGTGATATGAATGTATAGGTCAGATTTTTTAATACTCTGAAAAGGTTGGAGTATCATTTTGGCGTACTCAGCCACCAACAATCAATGCCGCTAAGTTTAAACATAAAAATAGCAGAAATGAGATTTGGTAACGCTTCAAATGAAGATATAGACGATATTGTTAATTAGGCATGCCAATTATAGCGCAGAGATAAGGAAGAACTTCATTTTTAAGGGTATTCTCATCACATAAATTATCATTGTTTCATATTCTTCAAACTTTAAACCGCTGCACTGACCTTTCTTCTTTCAGTTAAGTTTTGAAGCAGTTTTCTTTTCGTGTTCCTTGCATGTCTCGCCTCTTGAAGCTCCTGGTCTTCAAATGGATTGAGCTTTATATGATATTTCCTAAAATATATTTCTGTAACATTTTAGCTGTGACATTTCATATTGCCTTTTTAGCATCAATATGATCAAGCGTAGAACAGTACAAGGAATACACTATAAAAGTTAACGGGACTATTGTGTTGTTAAATAATGTTCATAATAAACGCATGAATTGAAACAAGGTAACATTTATCAGTCCTTTTCTGTAAAGAAAGTCATAACGTAATGTTTATAATATAGGTTTTATGTGTTTCATATTTTCTGTGCTGGTCGCATTCTTACAATCATAGCTAAATGAAGAGGAAATTTTCTACTGCAAGTTCCTCACGCGAGATGCAGAAAATAAAATATATATGATCAAGTTGCATTGATCAAACAAACAAAACGTGACCATATGATTCTAGCTTATTTTCGAAAATAATACTTTTATATTTCAAATAATTATGAATATTTTTTCTTTTATTATAATAATCATGATATTTGGGGAAATTACTTCATTTATTCGTATAATAGTCTTAGTAAACGCCACTCATGATTTCCAAATCCTTTTAAAATTATCTCGTCCCTTCGTGACTCGACAATTTATCGATGTAATGAGAATGTATCGATATGTAAACCCTCGTGGCATTAATACAGATGATTGTCAACTGTAAGTGTTTAGATGGCGCGCTGTATAGTTTCAGACGCGTACAAAATGGGCAAATCTGAAATACGTATTACGATAAAGTAGTTCGTTTGAAGGGTTAACCTCAACAAAAATACAAAAAGGGATTAAATTCAACATTAAAGGATTGTTTCCTTCATTTTTCTGCTGTATGTATATCCACTTAAGATGATGAGCGCTCAGGATATCCCTAAACCACTAGATCCATGAGATTGTGACAGAAATTCACAATACCGTCTCAATGATAGCTGGCTGACTGAAAGTACGCGAGTTGGTTGACAGCAAAAATCACGATAGGCCGTGTACACTACATTTTACACAAATTTTTGTATATTGTTACATGCTGGGTAGAGGCCTAAAAGCTCACGTGAAAAATTAAATTAATTTTGAGTACCCAGCACGTACATTGAGGGGACGTATACTTACTTGGCTGCGGAGAACCGAATGTGGTGTGGAGGTTAAGAGGAAGGCGTGGGTTTTTAACACTACAAAATCCATAACACACATCTACTTACACATTCCAGTATTTATTTCCCAACCTTTTAGGATTCCTAAATTATTAAATATAAAAGGTGAGGGGGAGATGCCCACCGATCCAAATACCGGCTTGCACGTGCGATCCACTTCTCTCGGAATACTCAGCAAGACAGACGCTATATCCCCACCACTCGTGACTACCAAAAACTCCAGCCAGGAGTGACGTCATCCCAGACACAAACAACAATGTCTAGTAATGACAATGGAGAACAATAATATGTCTGGCAATGACAATGTAACCCCCAAATTATTAGTACGCCGCAATATGATAAGCTTTTCGCTTAATGTGTGCCGCATTTCTTTACAATGAACCAAAAACCCATTCAAATGAACACTTCTCAGTAGTGTTTAGTCTTGTTTAAACACAATTCCATTGAGTGTCTCCAACGTTTCGTAACGTTATGTGTAACTGGATTCATCACTTCATACCAGAAACGAAGGATCAGTTTAAATACTATGTGACAACAGGTGAAAGTGCATCAAGAAAGGATCTATCTGCAGGAAAATTAAAGACTAGGGCTGCCCACGGGGAGGGGTTGAATCATGGCGCAAGTTGCCCCATTAGAACATTTTTGTGGAGGAATTAAAAATGTTGGGGAATACAGAAATATTGATGTAAATTAACATAATTATATAAACACATTATTACAATTTTTAATCCAGAACTGTAATAATTAACTCAGTTTGTACAAGGTGTGTTTTTAAAGTAAGTACCGATATATTTTTTTTTAAAATAATAACAAATACTTTATCATTATTCATTACCTTACATCTTACACTGCTTCTCCATATAGTCGGCACCGTTATTCAGGCACTTGTACGGGAAACCAATTTTTGTATGCTTTCGTCAAAGAATGATACCACCAGTGATGAAAGCCAAGTCTGCACTTCTCGTTTCACAACATCCTCGTCGTTGAAATGTTTTCCATCAAGGAATTTATTCAGATGAAGAAATAGATGGAAATTGCTTGGTGCCAAGTCTGGACTGTAGGGAGGGTGGTCGAATTGCACTCAACCAAAGGATGCGATCAGATCTTGGAATTGTTTGGCTGTGTGTTTAAACCACTTCCTCAACATCCATCACCATTATTGTTTCCCCTAAACTTTACACATTATTGGCGATGAATGTTTTATCGTATTCAAAAAACTAATCAATGAACTCACTTCACAGTCGGCAGGTCATTCGATTTTTTTGGACATTTAGAAACGCTCTAACAACAGGAAAGCACAAAGTTCAAATCGCTTACAGCTGCGTCTGGCTTCCTAATGAATGGAGGAAGTGACCGCGAATGCTCAAAATCGCGACAGTAGCGGAAAAATATTAAAGCAGTACTTACTCTAAAGACACGCCTCATATTCAGATATATAACTAGCAAACACAAAAGGTAGTAGCATGCTAATTCATCTCGTTCTGAAAATTACCACGTTTTACAGGTTTCTCAAATTGATGATGTAGCAAAATATAGGTTTGTCTCATAACTTCGTTCGCTTTTCGTTACGTTTCAATCACTATGAACGCCTGGGAACACACCTCACCAGCAATATAGCTACGACAGCGTAGTTGCCGAACTTTGCGTTTACAAACTTTAAACACAAGGTCTTTCAAAAGATAAATAATTACGGCAGTTAGGTTTTGTAAACAAACTATTTATTTCCTACAGTATACATAATTATTGTCCACAATATACTACCAAATTCCTGGCTACAATAGCACGAGCTAAATTGAGCTCCAATGCCAACACCCGAGTTGTAATTCGTGGATTGTTAACTATCGTTTCATGAATTCTTTCCATATCCACAACCATTGATCCTCCAGACCGAGGTTTGTCTTTTAGGGAGAAATTCTCAGCCAGCTCGAAATCGACTAAACCACTTTTGACATGCTCGCTTCGTTACTGCATCTTCCCCGTAGACAGCACAAATTTTCTGCCGGCATTGTGAGGCGGTTTTACCCTTACGATAGTAAAACAGCATAAGATGTCGGAAATGTTCCTTTTTGTTTTCCATAGTTTGTAAACACAAGTTCACGCCGTTCTATCCGTCCGGTTGTTGTTCTCTAAGTCGTAGGTGTGGTTAGGCAACTGGGATAACTTGAGTGTACAGAGGTTCAGGGTTTTCAGGCGCTATAGATGGAACTTGCGAGCATAGCGAACGAACTTATGGCACAACCCAATAGATGTATAAACCAACAGATTTTGAAGATTTGTATTAGTGTGTTGTAATCCCGTTGGCCCTGTTTCTGGGACAACCCTTGGTGCAAGCTCGCTGATTGCCGGACATGCGTTGAGCAGATGCAATTAACGCTGTGTTAAGGGGTTGCGGCCACAGAACAAAACACACGTGTACCCGATGACGTGCATCTCGACCACCAGCACGCCTAAGTCCGCGATTACCTACCGTCTAGTACTAAATGGCTAGTGTTTATTGGAAGGTATCCAAGTGGGGCAATTGGCAGACTTCTGGGCGTTGTACGTACGACGTTGATTTAGGCGCCGGTCGTGCACCTACCTACCGCGCGATATGCAAATCAAAGCTCTTCGCCAGATGATGCGCTCCAATTCGTCAAGCTGTCACAGGCATTCGACAGGGCTTTGTCTTTCTGTCTTCGCTTCTTACTTGTTTCCGCGCCGTTCATTTGTCTTAAGTCGTCACAGATATTCTTTTGAAGGACTGCTTATATTTCAAATTATATAAACAGTAGTTATCCAGAGTTATCAAAAGGGTATAAAAACATCTCCTAGATATATTTAAAATATGTTTAATATTTATATCGTACCACTCATTCCTAATAATTAGACTTCCTGCGTTAATACAGAATGTGCTGGTCGATGCAAGTTGGAGTGTTAATGACTTCTCTCTGCGCCTAAGTTCATCCATATATTGGCACTAAATCTTCTCTTGATACTGAAATTGCTTATTTATACAAATTTTCAACCACTTTAGTGTAACATTTTAATGTACATGTGTTAAGCATAATTAAAATAGAAACTTAATTTTCTTCGACCTGTAAAAAGCCTCAAACGATGAAATTTGGCATGCTATTTATTGTACGGATCTTGCAAGCAAGGATTAAAGTTTTTGAAAAAAATGATTAAGTGCATAACACTTTCGTTTTCAAAAATTATTAAATTTCTAAAATCCTAAATCCAAATATATACTTAATATCAGGAAAAGGCTCATTAGATATATGAATCAATCTTTAAATCATATATATTGAACAATAATTGTATAATTAGGAACATTTAAATTGTCAAAATGTAAGAAAGAAAAAGTATTGCATTCCACTCAAAAATTTTGATATCGGAATTTCACCAGAAATATGTGCTTTGAGTCCCCTAGCTCCAAAATAAGATTTTTTTAAAAAAAATTACGCACGTCTTTGTGTGCATGTCTTTCAACAGCATAACGAAATTTTGGATGAATACCAAACTTGGATTTAAGTTCAATATCTTCAACGATGCCACACAACAATTTTCAAGAATATTCCTCAAATCAAACTATTCTCTACATGGAACATTTTTGGTTTTCTTTGATTTTCTCAAAAATGTCTCCAACGATTTTGATTAAAATACCGTATAATGTTTAAGATATTTGCATGACAAATAAAATATGTACCTTAAATCTTCTGCGAACATTTTAAGAAGTTCACTTCATTCTGAATGTTTTTTGTCTAATTAGTAAACCGTAAGAGATAAACAAAGTCTTACCATACAAAACATGTATATCCCATTAAAGCGCATAAACTATCTTAAATAAAACTGCTTGTGGGCCTTATTAGGTTTTCCGAGATATTCCTTCTTATTGGTTTGAATTTTGAAATACTTATACCTTTACTTTATTTACCAGGTGCCTTAAGCAGGCAGAGGAAGCATTGCATTCCACTAAAAATTTGAAATCGATATTTCAGCGAAATACAAGTTTTGAGCTACGCGGATTAAACAACATTTAGAAAAAGGTTCGTGTGTGTATATGTTGTATGTCTGTTTGTGATTATTTTAATGAAAATAATTCGATCCATTTATGACAAATTTGAAGTGGTATACTTGTAATATTATTTAATTTGTTGAGCCCCACGTTTGGGAGCCAATTTGCGACGGTATTACTTATAATGTTTGTGTATTTGTGTTTACTCCACGTGGTGAAGCCATTTTGTGACGTGATTCTTTGTTAGGTTTGTTAGCTCCATCTGGTGTTAGCAATTTGCGGCAGTATTAGTGTTTGTTTGAAAGAATGCCACTGTTATTTTATTTAATTTTGGTTCACTGTTCTCCGGCTAGCTATTATCCTTTTGGTCGAGCACTTCTCTTTTATACAGGTTGTGTAAACGGAAAGAAATCTTTTATCCAAAGATAACACTGATGAAGGAATTTGTTTTACACTTTTATTGTCGAACACAGTCACTATCACATTTACACTTTGATCTTGACACTCGCCAAACTGAAACTGTTATAATAACTTCATTACTGATCATTCTTAATTCGCGTACTTCAACTTTTGGTATAATTAACTTTACAACACTTTAGATTTTTTCATAAATCTGCTACGCGTAACTGGCGAATCGATAGCCGACGTGTACTGTACAAACATTTCTGCTGGACTGAAGGCGACGTGTAACGTACAAATGTTTTCGACGAACTGACGGACTGAAGGCGACGTGTAGCATACAAATATTTTCGGTGAACTGACGGACTGAAGGACTTTACCTCTAACCTAGCCCTTTTTATACTCCTACACCCCGATATGCCTAAAGATTATAACTGAGTTGCTATTGGCCAATAAAACGCGCCAACATTACGTAACTTCCTCGTCTCTAATAATGATAAACAGCTCACCCCCTCGCTGCATTATTGCACGCTATTATTGTCAGTTTCAGTAAGGCCGTATAAACTTACTTCTCAACAATAATTATAATCAAACATCTCAAATCAATGCCACATAAAAATGCATATTCATATTATAATCATTCTTTACATTTAAATAATTTGTGATACAAATTACTGCATCAAAATAAATGTAATAAACATGTTTTCCAGGAAAAGGCCAAATTACTGCTAATTTTAATTTGGATAAATACTAGTTTCTGTTCGGTGGTTTTCTGATAAATCAGGATGTAACAAGTGAACTTGAAAATGTGAATCTTTTAGTGTTTGAAGTTGATTTAAAACTTACCTGGAAACATCATATTGATAAATTATGCAGTAAGCAATCTTGAATCCTTATCTTTTCAGAAAACAAGGCGCGTTTTTAAAGTAAGTACCGTTTTAATATTTTGCCGTTGCAGTCGCGATTTTGAGCAGGTGTGACGAAATTCAAACAGACGATATGCATGCGCAAGATCATGTGCACGGTTTTCTGGGACAGACAATGTGTTTTACTGGTTGAGGTCTTGCCCAGTAATGCGACAATAAACAAAGACGACTATTGTGAGACCTACATAAGCTCCGTCGTGCAATACAGAAGAAATGATTTTTGGAATACTTTCGCACGGGCAATCCTTTTGATTCATGACAATGCCCGGCCACACACAGCCAGCAAACGCAAATCCGATCGCATTTGGTTGGGAACAATTCGATCACGCTTCCTACAGTCCGGATTTGGCACCAACCGATTTTAATGTTTCTTCGTATGAAGAAATTCCTTAGTGGAAAGCATTTCAACGACGATGATGTTGTGAAACAAGAAGTGCAGACTTAGCTTTGATCACAGGCCCCATCGTTCTTTGAGGAAGGCATACAAAATCTTTTTTCCGTTACAAGTGTGGAATAACGTGGTAAATTTTGTGCAAAAGTAGTGTAAGGTAATGACTGGTAGTAAAGTATTTCTAAAATAATGTTCTGTTGTTTTTTAAAAAAATTATCGGTGCTTGCTTTAAAAACACGCCTCGTATATTCCTCTTTATGGCCTTAAAATATTTGTTTTTCATTAATTAAAAGTCACATTGGCATGGTTTTCATCTATGGAATAGTAGCCAACATCTGAAGGAGATGTTGCTCTGCAAAAAAAAATTAGATAATAATGCGAAAAAAGCCTGATGAACATTGTAAGCCTTCATTTCTTCTTCTCTAGCACTACAGCCCAAGTCGGACCTTAGCTTCTCTCAGATGTTGCCTCCATTCTTCCCTACTCATAACATCCCTTTCCAAATTCCTATTCTCCAACAACTCGTACTTCTGTATTTTTTCTGGCTTCGTCCAACCATCTGCCTCTTGGTCTACTCCATACATTTTTCTCTTTAAGGACTTATGTTTTTTTGGTTCATCAAAGGCTTTAATTATTCAACTAAAAGCACTTACTGTCCATAAACGTTTAACATTTTACACTATGATTTATATGCTTTCTCATTTACACTAATATAACTTAAGGTCTGGCATACATAATATTAGCATCAGAAATAGTTTCAAATTAAATGTTCCCAATTGTCGGCCTGAAGACACACGCTCGACCCAGTCTACTAGTGACGGCACCAGAACAAAGAGACTAGTCCCTCTACCTGCTCTCACCCCCTGACTAGGAGGTGGGGAGGAAAATGCTGCACCGGACGTGAATTAAAACTCACAAACGAAATAATTAGTTAAACAATGTCATGTTACAAAGCAATAATGTGTCCGACGCGACAATGCACACACATACACGCTATATCATGGAGGAATATGTTCTCCTTGGTATTGAGAGACAGATTCCATTTTTTTCTTACCTTATAAATGTAATCTGTCTACTTGTAAGAAAAATTACTTCAGTAGAATCAATGCTTTGAGAAAGCCTTAAATCGAATCGAATGGGACAAAATTTATTTTTTAGTGAGAAAAGATTTCTGGAAAATTTTACTTATTTTTTTTATTAATTTGTTTCAAAAAGTTTTATTTTACTTTTTCATTTAAAGGAATTTTAAATTCATTGGATAAATATTAATTTTTATGGATTAATTATATATTTATATATAATTAAGTAAAACTCTTGCTCAAAGTATAATAAGAACTTAATTGAATATATAACCTTTTAAATATATAAGATCTTATCAAGGAAGATTTATTTATATTATTCATATTAATTAACATCTATATTTATATAAGATATAATAACCTATAGGGGAAAAAATTAAAAAGGTCTCAATAATAAATACATATGTACGTGTATTCCAATTATTTTTATTTAATTCAATAAGACAAATATACGTTATTAAATTTATTATTATATACTAAATTATTTTCTTACAAGTAGACAGATTCCATTTATAAGGTACAAGCTCCAGGCAATTTGTCCGCCAACATAGTGTAAGCCTACATGACAACCGCTATCCCTATAACCTCCAACGGGTGCAGGGATTATCACCGGCGGATTTTCTTCCATGGGAAAGATTCTGACGCTGGTTTGTGCAACAGGCCATCACCATTATGGTCCTCTTCACCGATGAAGTGACCTTTGGTAGAGATAGCATCGTTAACCTACATAATCGTCATCTGCGGCCGATTGGTCTCATCAGCAGCGGTTCAGCATCAATGATGTTTGGGCAAGTATTATTGGCGACCGCTTACTTGGACCAGTTCTTCTTCCACAACGCTTAAACGAAGGACATGCTGCAAAACACTCCTCCTCCATTGCTGGAGAATGTCTCTTTGGCAATACGACAGGCAATGTGGCTGCAGCACGATGGAGCTGCACCCCACTTCCGCATTAACCTTCGCCGACACTTCAACAGCTTCCCCATACGTTGGATAGGACGTGGAGGCCCTGTTGCATGGCCTGCTCGATTACCGACTTAAATTCCTGGACGTTTACTTGTGGGAGCATCTGGAAAGCATTGTGTATGGTGAGCCTGTTCAACAGCGTATCCTCGTGGCCTGTGACGACATTCGGACACCGCCTGGAACATTCGAACGAGTGAGGCAATCCATGATGCGACGTATGAACGCGTGCATTGCATCCCATGGAGGCCACTTTGGCTATGTGCTGTGTGCCAGGGCTCTTTTATGTCGTTCTTCAATGACATCTACCTGGAAACCAGCATTTCCGGACACAAGGTGTCATTTTCCACTGAGTAATCGCTATCTGAATTTTGTCGGTGGACTTTAAAGTCATCGTGTATATTAAAATAAAGTACCTCAGATGATTTCTGAATTTGTAATCCTTTGTTTCTTTTCCTCTTGGCGGGGGTTGTTCTAAGTATTCACTTCCAGTAAATCACCATAGGGAAACTTTGGATCGAACGCAAAATCTGCGCCTCTGTAGGGGAGAAAGAAGGGAAAATAGAAAGAGGAATGAAAAAGATTCATATTATTTTTCTATAGCTTCTAGCAATTTTAGATATAAAGCACAGTAGTGTTGTATTTTTCAGAGTTGTGTGCAAAGGAGCGGAACCCTTAACCTGGTTTCTTTCTATTTTAGTGCTGCATTTTTAATATAAAATTTAGTTTTTTAAATCTATAATCATCCTCTTTTATTTCTTTCAAAACTTTACATAATAACTGTAATAATTTATATTGGTGTAACATGTTTAAATTCTAACCTTTCCTTGTTTTCAGGTAAGATGTTGGTACTGCACGCAGTATACGCTGGGTGAGTAGAAATATGCATGAAATTGCTTTATCAAAGAAACAAATTAAACGATAAGCTCCAGATTTTGCTGCAATAAATCTGACAAGCTGAGAATAAATTAGATATTAGATTAGAGTATAGAAAAAAGAAGAAAATCTGAAGACGTGTGCACAACAGTGCTTTACTCTTCAAATTTAAACACTAATGATCGTGTGCATCATTCTCGATCAACATTTTACCGTGTTCAAATATGGACTTTACCGTGGTGAACGATCATTTGTGGTGCATCGACGACGGTAAAAGTTTATCGAGGATTTTACCACGGTTAAATCTGACCGGCCATGAAACGACCGGTTTTCGTCGATTAACCTCAACTTTACTTGTGTTGAAATGTTAAAATGGCGGAACGGTATAGCTTAGAATTCCCAACCATAATTCCATTTTCGTCAATGAATGCATACGGATAAAGTTACTTTAATGTGCTTTGTAGTTTGTAACTCCTTAAGATTGTTTTTGCGACAGATGCCTTAAATATCCTGACCCAAGATGTGACGAAAATCCACACAATCACGCCGATACATGTAATAATCATATTGGTTGAAGCATAATTCCAAGAACAACGCAGAAATAAGGAGAGAAATAAATCTATTTAGTGGAATTAGTACATTTTCAGGAATATTAGATACATTAATTACACAGATATAAGAATCCGCTAACCTAAGGAGGTCAGTGCCAGAGGATAGAATCTAAAATGGTGTAAATATAACGTGTAACCCTCGTTTTAAGAGGTTCCGGGTTCAAATCTTGTCTCAGGATAATTTTTTTCTTTCTCATTCTGCCTATCTTTCAGTAGGTGAATGTCGACTAAACTAAATGAATTAAGTCAGTGTGGAAAGAAAAACAAAAACTCTGATGTGTTACACTCACATTACTTTCTCTGCTCTTGTACAAACTGTTTTTACAAACGCTTATTCTCCATATGCTTCATGTTAATCGAGATGTCAATCTTATTGGTAATTTTCTTGTAGATGCAAGGGGAATATGGTAGGCTTTAAGCGATAGTCAAATATTTTAAGAGCTGGTTCCTCTGTGGCGCATTCCATTCTCTTTGCATGTCCAGGACATAAAAAAATGAATAAAGAATTTGAGAAAAGGTATAAGTATTTGAAAATTTAAGGGACTAACAAGTAATATCTCGAAAATGGTTCACTTAACAACAAAAATGTATATGACATAAATTGTGTATTTTAACGCGATCTAAATTTTATGCGTAGTAAACTTTTGTCTATCTCTTATGATTTACCAGTTATGCAAAAGTCGTTCACAATGAAGAATACTTTTGGAAACATTCCCAGAAAATTCGAGATATACATTTCATTTGTCATGAAAACATCTTAAACATATGATATTTTAATCAAAATCGTTAGAGCAATTTTTGAGAAAATTAAAATTTACGAAAAATGTTTCATGTAAAGGGTAATCTGGCCCCCACCCAAAATTACCCTTGAAAACCTTCGTGTCACATCTCTGGAAGATACTGAACCTAAATACTAAGTTTGGGGCCCCGGAACCCGGAGACCGTCTCAATTCCGGAAGACGAAGTTTTCCGCAGAGCAATCTTTTCCCCTGCCATGTACAGGCCGAGACCTCCCGCCGACACGTAACATCCTGAAAGAGACAAGCGGATAAGTTTATCCGACTGTTCGTTTCTGTGTTATGCTGTTCAGACACTCACACAGACGCACACACGGACATGTTTCCAAAAATGCTTTTTTTGGATTCAGGGGGTCTCAAAACATATATTTCCGGTGAAACCTTGGTATCGAATTTTTGGATGGAATACAATACTTCCCCTACTTACTATACGTAGTAGAGAAAGTAAAAATATACAATAATTGAGCATAGTTTTGTAATCAATTGTAAAGTCAGCTATTCCCACGTGACCTTAAGTTGTTGCTTATATCTCTGTGCATTCAATCTTTTCTTAAGAATTACATGTTAAATTTAATGACATGTTAGAGAAACTTGGGTCTGATTTTGCTTCCCTGCATTGCACAAACTTAACAAGTACATTAAGGCACTTCGGCAAAAAGGAAGAACAAGAGACAACATGTACATCCGGTTGCATTCAGTAGAGCTTACCTACAATGAGCTCAACCAAGGTGAGTGCCTGCCAGGTAACCACGGTCACCTAAACTGCGGTGAACATTGGTGCAACACTGTAATGATTACCCCGGTCATATTCTCGCCGCGGTACGCTGAAGGTCACTGAAGTGTTTGTTTAACGGAGAATGGTGCACACGGCTATAAAAAAAATCTGATGTGTTACACTCACATGACTTTCTCTACTCTTGTACAAAGTATTTTTACAAACGCTTATTCTCCATCTAGTTCATGTTAATCGAGATAAACATTTGCAAACTCTATCTTATTGGTAATTTTCTTGTAGATGTAGGGGAAAATTTATTTACAAGGGCAATATAGAACAACAGTAGCCTTTAAGCACATACATATCTCTTAATAGCTGGTTGCTAGGTGCAGCACCATTCCCTTTGCCACAGATTATAACTCTTTGCATATCCAAGACAAAAAAAATCTGATGTGTTACACTCACATGACTTTCTCTACTCTTGTACAATCTATTTTTACAAACGCCTATTCTCCATATGCTTCATATTAATCGAGATATCGAGATGTCAATCTTATTGGTAATTTTCTTGTAGATGCAAGGGGAATATGGTAGCTTTTAAGCGATAGTCAAATATTTTATCGCTGGTTGATATGTGGCGCATTCCATTCTCTTTGCATGTCCAGGACATAAAAAAATCTGATGTGTTACACTCACATGACTTTCTCTACTCTTGTACAATCTAATTTTACAAACGCCTATTCTCCATATGCTTCATGTTAATCGAGATATCGAGATGTCAATCTTATTGGTAATTTTCTTGTAGATGCAAGGGGAATATGGTAGCTTTTAAGCGATAGTCAAATATTTTAACGCTGGTTGCTATGTGGCGCATTTCATTCTCTTTGCATGTCCAGGACATAAAAAAAATGAATAACGAATTTGAGAAAAAGTATAAGTATTGAAAAATTTAAGAAAATCACAAGCAATATCTCGAAAACGGTTCACTCAACAAAAAAAATGTATATGACATAAGTTGTGTATTTTAACGTGATCTACATTTTTTGTGAAGTAAAATTCTGTCTATCTCTTACGGTTTACCAGTTATGCAAAAGTCGTTCACAATAAAGAATACTTTTGGAGACATTCCCAGAAAATTCGAGATATACATTTCATTTTTCATGACATTATCTTAAACATATGATATTTTCATCAAAATCGTTAGAGCCATTTTTGAGAAAATTAAAATTTTCGAAAAATGTTCCATGTAAAGGGTAGTTTGGGGTGGGGGGATTTTCTTGAAAACCTTCGTGTCGCATCTCTGGAAGATACTGAACCTAAATACCAAGTTTGGTGTTTATCCGACTGTTCGTTTTTGAGTTATGCTGTTCACAGACACACACACAGACACACACACAGACACACACACAGACACACACACGGACATGTTTCCAAAAATGCTTTTTTTGGATTCAGTGGGTCTCAAAACATGTATTTCCAGTGAAATCTCGGTATCGAATTTTTGGGTGGAATGCAATACTTCCCCTACTTACTATACGTAGTAGAGAAAGTAAAAATGAATAACGAATTTGAGAAAAAGTATAAGTATTGGAAAATTTAAGGAAATAACAAGCAATATCTCGAAAACGGTTCACTCAACAAAAAAAATGTATATGATATAAGTTGTGTATTTTAACGCGATCTACATTTTTTGTGTAGTAAAAGTTTGTCTATCTCTCATGGTTTACCAGTTATGCAAAAGTCGTTCATAATGAAGAATACTTTTGGAGACATTCCCAGAAATTTCGAGATATACATTTCATTTCTTATGACATTATCTTAAACATATGATATTTTCATCAAAATCGTTAGAGCCATTATTGAGAAAATTAAAATTTTCGAAAAATGTTCCATGTAAAGGGTAGTCTGGGGTGGGGGGATTTTCTTGAAAATCTTCGTGTCGCATCTCTGGAAGATACTGAACGTAAATACCAAGTTTGGTGTTTATCCGACTGTTAGTTTTTGAATTATGCTGTTCACAGACACACATACACACAGACACACACACAGACACACATACAGACACACACACACAGACACACACACGGACATGTTTCCAAAAATGCTTTTTTTGGATTCAGGAGGTCTCAAAACATGTATTTCCGGTGAAATCTCGGTATCGAATTTTTGGGTGGAATGCAATACTTCCCCTACTTACTATACGTAGTAGAGAAAGTAAAAATGAATAACGAATTCCCATTTGAGAAAATAAGTATTGAAAAATTTAAGGGAATAACAAGCAATATCTCGAAAATGGTTCACCCAACAAAACAAATGTATATGACATAAATTGTGTATTTTAACGCGATCTACATTTTTGTGTAGTAAAATTTTGTCTATCTCTTATGGTTTACCAGTTATGCAAAAGCCGTTCACAATAAAGAATACTTCTGGAGACATACCCAGAAAATTCAAGATATACATTTTATTTGCCATAAAAATATCTTAAACATATGATATTTTAATCAAAATCGTTAAGGCCATTTTTGAGAAAATTAAACTTTTCGAAAAATCTTCCATGTAATGGGTATTCTGGGGTGGGGGGATTTTCTTGAAAACCTTCGTGTCGCATCCTTGGAAGATACTGAACCCAAATACCAAGTTTGGTGTTTATCCAACTGTTCGTTTCTGAGTTATGCTGTACACAGACACACAGACACACACACGGACATGTTTCCAAAAATGCTTTTTTTGGAATCAGGCGGTCTCAAAACATGTATTTCCGGTGAAATCTCTGTATCGAAATTTTGGGTGGAATACAATACTTCCCCTACTTACTATACGTAGTAGAGAAAGTAAAAACTTTAAAATTTGTACCATTGCGAATGAGTGAATTTTTGTTTCCAGTTAAAGAACTGTTTATACGTTATAATGTCCCTTTTTTACTAAACCAAATAATTTAAACTTAGAACTAGGCAGAGTATTAAAAACTTAAGTAGATAATATCTTTATTTACGTTGTTTGCCCCAGGTATTGGCGCCAATTTGAAGTAGAATAGTATCTTTACTTTATTTTCCCCATGTTTTTGGGCGCCAATTT
Source organism: Deroplatys truncata (assembly GCA_030765065.1). Lineage (NCBI taxonomy): Eukaryota > Metazoa > Arthropoda > Insecta > Mantodea > Mantidae > Deroplatys > Deroplatys truncata. Next base: position 106,406,343 of record CM060987.1, on the reverse strand, counting down.
GAAGTAGTTGTTTTGCTTCACGTATGGAAAGCCAATTTGAAGAAGGTATTTTGTTGTAACTTCTTTGCAACACGCTCTGAGCGTCAATTTGAATTAGGTCGTATTGAAGGAGTTGTATTCCATTTCAACTGTTGGGAAACCAAACTTGAAATTCGTTGCAACCGCACGTATAGTACCCGCTTTCCGGAAGCCTTCGCCCCAAATGTATTCTTACTGTTTTTTTAAATATTATGTATTTATGTTTGCCTCGGCTGCGTCAGTATTTATTTTAGAGACACGGATGTCTTTGCAGGGTTGTGGTGCGATTTAAGAATGTAGTCTTACACAGATTACAATTTTACTTCACTCCTTCTATTAATGCTTGACACGATTTAAATATCACTTCACTGATATAGAGAGCTGTGAGAATATTTAATTACTTGCACTCTTTAACACGTGAAACTATTTTCTTCTCTCAGGAATTCGCATTAAATTTCTTGACACTTTTTGCGTCCAGTTGGTAACGCTGTCTGCAACCAACTGAACTGATTTCAACCGCCTAAACTTGTAAATTTTGAAGTGGTATACTTTGTAAAGTTATTTTTTATTTATTGAGCCCCACGTTTGGGAGCCAATTTGCGACGGTATTATTTATAATGTTTGTGTATTTGTGTTTACTCCACGTGGTGAAGCCATTTTGTGACGTGATTCTTTGTTAGGTTTGTTAGCTCCATCTGGTGTTAGCAATTTGCGGCAGTATTAGTGTTTGTTTGAAAGAATGCTACTGGTATTTTATTTAATTTTGGTTCACTGTCCTCCGGCTAGCTATGATCTTTTTGGTCGAGCACTTCTCTTTATACAGGTTGTGTAAACGGAAAGGAGTCTTTTATCCATAGATAACACTGATGAAGGAATTTGTTTTACACTTTTATTGTCGAACGCATTCACTATCACATTTACACATTGATCTTGGCACTCGCCAAACTGAAACTGTTATAATAACTTATTTACTGATCATTCTTAATTCACGTACTTCAACTTTTTGTATCATTAACTTTACAATACTTGAGATTTTTCATAACTCTGATACGCGTAACTTGCGAACCGATAGCCGACGTGTAATATTTCTGCTGGACTGAAGGCGACGTGTAGCATACAAATATTTTCGGTGAACTGAGGACTGAAGGACTTTACCTCTAACCTAGCCCTTTTTATACTCCTACACCCCGATATGCCTAAAGATTATAACTGTTACTATTGGCTAACAAAACGCGCCAACATTAGCGTCTATTTTTATATCCAATGAAAATTATGAATACATATGCTCTAGGGAAAATGTTCCAGCAAATTCTAAAGAAAAACGCGCCAATATTACGTAACTTCCTCGTCTCTAATAATGATAAACAGCTCACCCCCCTCGCTGCATTATTGCACGCTATTATTGTCAGTTTCAGTATGGCCATATAAACTTACTTCTCAACAATAATTACAATCAACAAACATCTCAAATCAATGTCACACAAAAATGCATATTCATACTATAATCATTCTTTACATTTAAATAATTTATGATACAAATTACTCCATCAATTTCTATATTCCAAGTCTTTGATTGGCTATTCCTAATCCAATAGAATACCTTCATTTAACTAAAGCTTTTTCTGGTTGTTGATTGGCTATTTTTATAAACTGTCACTAAAATTACATTATTGCTTCCAAGAATCACAAGTAGTATTGTTAAACTTTCAAATTCATTATTGCCTCAAGATTACCTCATTGTTACCTCATTGTTAGCAACTTTTAACCTATTATTCTCACAGCTCCTACATTATTAACTTACGTAATATATTCACATAACATTATTACACATGGATATAACAGTACAAGCATATGCAATGACTGTTACATACATTTTACAAATTATTACATACACATATTGCTTAAAGGCGGGCTGTTATTGATTTTACATATTATATAATTAGACTGAAATTATTTAAGTGTTAAAAATACTGCCTCAAATCGCAGCGTTCGAAGTGAAACCATGCGCATACCAGACTAAGTACATAAGTCAACTATACGTTTAATACATTACAAATACACGGATTGATACAAATGATACTTTGTTCGCTTCGCGTAGTCATCTTCAACTGAGATACTACCCACCATGCAGCAGAAGCGAAGAAGTTGCGGCGTAACCAGGCGCATTTTTCTCCCGCTCATTTGACCGAATCGGAGTAGATCCCTATTAACGAATATTACTTAGAAAGCTTCATTTGCGAATCGATGACTATCATCCGGTTTCCTCTATCCCTTTTGTACCTACAACAACATGTGTAATGAAACAATCTGCAAAAATATCTCGATTATTAACGTAAAGCAGATAGAAAAAAGATATTATGTGATACATTCACATGACCTCTGCCCCTTATCGTTTATTAGTGGATATACAAAATAGTCTTGCTAACGCTTATTTTTATGTCTACTTCATTTCAATCCAAATAAACGTTTGCCGAAATAGGTACATTACACATTTAGTTATAGATACCAAGAGAACGATAGTCAAATATTTAACAACTGGACGCTATATGCTGGCCTTAAAATTCCATACTGTTTCCATGCAATCGGGAGACACAATTGAATGGTGATAGGACTCTGAATCAAGTTTTATTCATGGACGTTCTTTAACTACTATGGTTCTTAGCGTCGCAGCCAGCCTCCGTGGTGTGGTGGTTACCATGCTAGCTTCTAATTCGCAAAATCGCGGGTTCAAACCCGGTGGAGGGTGATGAATTTTTTCGAAAGTAAAAATCCTTACATTGGCTTCCTTCGGAAGGGATTGAAAGCCGGTGGTCCCGTGTCGTAGATTTACGGCACGTCAAAGAACCTCAAGCCTGATAAAGAGGCCTCTGTGTAAAATTTCCGGTCTTTCACGCCCAATATAGAATGAGACGCTAAGGACCACAGTAGTTAAAGAGCGTCCATAAATAAAAACTCAGTTTAGGAAATTTCGCTCATAGGACTCTTTATCAGGCTTGAAGTTCTTTTACGTGTCGTAAATTTACGACATGGAACCAACGACTTTACTTCCCTTCCGAAAGAAGCCATGCTAAGGATTTTTACGTCTGGGTTTGAACCCGCGACCTCGGGAACTAGAGATTAGCATGATACCCCTAGACCACGAAGATGACAATAGGACTTTAAAATAATGGCTAAGTATTGAACAATTCGAAACACTTATATCGGATATTTGGGAAATCCCTGATGCCACAAAAAAGTTATTTGAAATAAATTGTGTCTAAATTGTAAAGAGAGATCTACATTTCTTGTATAGTATGTTTTCGTCTATCGCTTAACGTTTACCAGTTTTATAAAATTATCCAAAATTGCTTCCTTAGAAAGGGGACTTCAAAGGCTATTCCCAGAAAATTCAAGATATACATTTATTTCTCGTGTCAACAGCTTTAACATATGGTATTTTAATTAAAATGGTTAGAGCCATCCTCTAGAAAATCAAAAAATTTGAAAATTGTTCCATGTCAAGGATAGTTTGAGGTAGGAGTATTTTCTTGAAAACATTTGTGACGCATCTTTGGTAAGTACCTACTGAACTTAAATGCCAAGTTTGGTGTTGATCCAACTTTTCGTTTTTGAGTTATGCTATTCACACACACACACACACACACACACACACACACACACGGGCCTTTTTCTAAATTTTTTATTCGGGGGCTTCCAAACATATATTTCCAGTGAAATCCCGTTATCGAATTTTTGGGTGAAACGAAAGCCTAGTCTACCTATTAGGTACGTGGTAGAGAAAGTAAAAAAGAAATGGAGCGTCTGTATTAGATTAACTTATTATTCACGAACTCCTAACGATTAAATAAAATTAAGCGCTTAGATTTTTAATTTATATACAGTATAATTAGCTACTGAGCGCAAAGACAAGAAAGTTAATTTGGTTGATTCCTAAACTCTCCGCCGAATGACACATTTCCTCATTTGAAACACTTTGCATAAGGATAATATCAGTGTTTGCATCAACATATATCTGTGAAAATTGAATTTTAAAATTAAAATATGTTAAAACAAATTATAGGTGTGCTATGACTGATAAACGTTTATGGTCCATTTAGATTATAAGCAACAGAAAATTGGAACTATAAATGTTGCAATTATAGCACAGAAAAGGTCAATTTCGTTCTTCTCATTGAATATGAACAACAGGTGTGTGTGTGTGTGTGTGTGTGTGTGTGCGCGCGCGCGCGCGCGTAGCCTGTAAGTTATAATTATTGTCATAAGACTAGTCATTGAAATATTTTAGTACATATATACAGGGTTATTCATAAGTCAGTGTCACATTTGGAAAACCGAGTCCGAAACATGTACGTTTGGAAACAGAAACTCTCCAAGTTTGTCACGTGAAGCGCGCATGTTGTGGTGATACGGTTGGCCGCTAGCAACAGGAGTGTACAAAAGGCGTTCGCAGGTAACGTGAGAGCGTTTTGCGTGATACAATTTTGCGAAAACAGAGGTTACTGTGACTGTTCAGCGGCGATTTTGCACTCGTTTTCACACGGATGCGCCAGATCGCAAGACCATCAAAAGGTGATATGAAACGTTCGAGCCCACTGGTTTTCTGTGTCACCCAAACGACTCGGAAGGCCGGGACCATCGCCTCAGAAATGAACAAATCTTGAAAGTCTGCAGCTGACAATGTCTCAGTCGACTGTGTGGGGATTCTTCGCAAGCAACTGAAGGTGAAACCGTACAAACTGGAACTCCTGCAGGCGCTCACCGATACTGACTAGGAGGTTCGCACACAATTTGCCATTGACATGCAGGCTGCAATGGCAGATGATGATGATTTTGGTGACAGACTCGTCTTCAACAACAAAGCAACCTTTCACTTCTCGGGAAAGTGAACAGTCACAACGTGCGCATTTGGGAAACGCAATACCCACATGTGACAGTTGAGCATGTGCGCGACTCCCCAAAGATCAAGGTTTACGGACCCTTTTTCTTCGCCGAAACCGCAGTGACTGGCATCACTTATCTGGACGTGTTAGAACAATGGCTTATGCCGCAACTGACGGACAGAGGTGACTTCGTTTTCCAACAGGACGGGGCCCCACTCCATTTCCATCGACTTGTGCGCGCGTACCTGAACCAGAACTTAGATTGAACGAAATACTGACAATGACGTCGCATCGTTTCGGTGGCCGCCCCGATCCCCAAACTTAACACCATGTGATTTCTTTTGCTGGGGATATGTAAAGGATAGGGTGTTCATCCCACCACTTCCAGCTGACTTGAAGCACCTCCGAGAACGCATTACAACAGCAATAGTAACGATCGGCCGTTACATGCTGGTGCGGGTGTGATCGGAATTGGACTATCGCATGGATGTCTCCCCTGTAACCAGAAGCGCACACATTGAACACTTGTAAGGTATACCAAACAAACTTTGAAAGATTTCCTTTCAATTGGTATATGATTTACACTGATTGTCAAGTACTTATTTCGCAACAACCTTCCGAAATGTGACATTGAGTTATGAATAACCCTGTATATATGCTTTCGGTTTTACAATGCACAAATATTTTTCCGAAATCCAATACTACAGTTTTTAACATCTTATCACTTTTCTCCATTCTTGCCTATTGGGCCATAAATCTTCCTCAATTTCTCAATCCATTATTGCCCCTCTAATTCCTTGAATCCACGTACTATACGGTCTTCCTTTTCTCCTCCTTCCTGGTGGCGTCCACTCTATTAATCATTCATCTTCCATTCTTTTAGCATGTCCATACCATTCTAATTTTTTCTGTTGAATAAAATCCAGTATTGAGTTTCGAACTTTCATATTTCCATTTCCAAGTTTTTCTCTTTTATGTAGTATTGTAACGCTATGTCCATATAAGTTTATGTTAATTATCAAATTTTCATATACTGGCTCCAGGTCTGCAACATATTTGCTAAATTTACTACTTTCTCTACTACGTATAGTAAGTAGGGGAAGTATTGTATTCCATCCAAAATTTCAATACCGAGATTTCACCGGAAATATATGTTTTGAGACCCCCTGAATCCAAAAAAAGCATTTTTGGAAACGTGTGTGTGTGTGTGTGTGTCTGTCTGTGTACAGCATAACTCAGAAACGAACAGTCGGATAAACACCAAACTTGGTATTTAGGTTAGGTATTTTCCAGGGATGCGATACGAAGGTTTTCAAGAAAATCCCGCCACCCCAGGATACCCTTTACATGGAAGATTTTTCGAAAATTTTAATTTTCTCAAAAACGGCTCTAACGATTTTGATTAAAATATCATATGTTTAAGATATTGTCATGACAAATAAAACGTATATCTTGAATTTTCTCGAAATGTCTCCAAAAGTATTCTTCATTGTGAACGACTTTTGCATAACCGGTAAACCATAAGAGATAGAGAAAGTTTTACTACACAAAAAATGTAGATCGCGTTAAAATACACAATTTATGTCATATACATTTTTTGTTGTTGAGTGAACCATTTTCGAGACATTGCTTGTTATTCTCTTAAATTTTTCAATACTTATTTTCTTAAAAGGGAATTCGTTATTCATTTTTTTGTCTTTGATATGCAAAGAGTATTAATCTGTGGCAAAGGGAATGCTGCTGCACCTAGCAACCAGCTATTAAGAGATATGTATATGCTTAAAGGCTACTGTATTTCTATATTACCCTTGTAAATATATATTCCCCTTGCACCTACAAGAAAATTAGCAATAAGATAGAGTCTGGAAATGTTTATCTCGATTAACGTGAAGTAGATGGAGAATAAGCGTTTGTAAAAATAGTTTGTACAAGAGTAGAGAAAGTCATGTGAGTGTAACATATCAGATTTTTTTTACTTTCTCTACTACGTATAGTAAGTAGGGGAAGTATTGTATTCCACTCAAAAATTCGATACCAAGATTTCACCGGAAATATATGTTTTGAGGCCCCCTGAAAGCATTTTTGGAAACATGTCCGTGTGTGTGTGTCTGTCTGTGAACAGCATAACTCAGAAACGAACAATTGGATAAATACCAAACCTGGTATTTAGGTAAAGTATCTTCCAGAGATGAGACACGAACGTTTTCAAGAAAATCCCCACCCCAGATTACCCTTTACATGGAAAACTTTTCGAAAATTTTAATTTTCTCAAAAATGGCTCAAACGATTTTGATTAAAATATCATATGTTTAAGATATTTTTATGACAAATGAAATGTATATCTCGAATTTTCTGGGAATGTCTCCAAAAGTGTTCTTCATTCTGAACGACTTTTGCATAACTGGTAAACCATAAGAGATAGACAAACTTTTACTGCACAAAAAATGTAGATCGCGTTAAAATACACAATTATGTCATATACATTTTCTTTTTGTTGAGTGAACCGTTTTCGAGATATTGCTTGTAATTCCCTTAAATTTTCCAATACTTATACTTTTTCTCAAATTCGTTATTCATTTTTTGTATGTCCTGGACATGCAAAGAGAATGGAATGCGCCACATAGTAACCAGCGCTTAAAATATTTGACTATCGTTTAAAACCTATCATATTCCCCTTGCACCTACAAGATAATTAGCAATAAGATTGATATCTCGATATCTCGATTAACATGAAGCATATGTAGAATAAGCGATTGTAAAAATAGTTTGTAAAAGAGTAGAGAAAGTCATGTGAGTGTAACACATCAGAATTTGTTTTCTAATGAAGGGGAGTTGGCCCGTCGCATCAACCCCCAACCTGGAGAACCAGGCGATTTTTAATCAAGGTTTTCTTCCTTTAGCTTTTGATAATCGAATATCTCTCTGCAAGTTTTGGTCCACCCCGAGTTTATTTCCTCGGTATCTGCTTTATCTGGTGAGCATTGCCCTATCCTCCAACTGGGGAGACGTCCAATGGGAGACTAGCAACAACACACGGAATATTTTATTATGTAAGTTATTAAAATGTAAGTGCACCTTGTGCCTGTGAATTTATAGTTCTGATCTTAAACTTATGTGGCTTTGCCCCCGTTTCATTCTCTGAAAGTTAATGTGGCACCCGTTAAGAAAGTTTGCCAACTCCTGACATATGTCACCACAGGGGGGTGGGCACTAGTGATATATGCAACGAAATTATGTTTAGGAAAGGATTTTTGGGAAAGAAACGTTCCAGGCCTGAGTTTATGGATTCCCCCGACGTTTGCCAGTTATGAAGACTGAGGGAAACCTAGAAAAATCCTCAGTCAAGGAGGACGGTCCTGGTGTGATTTGAACTACGGACCTGCCGATCACGATTCGTGTCTGAACGACCTCGGCTACCCGTGTAGGGTTTTTACTTTCTCTACTACGTATAGTAAGTAGGGGAAGTATTGTATTCCACCCAAAAATTCGATACCGAGATTTCACCGGAAATACATGTTTTGAGACCCCCTGAATCCAAAAAAGCATTTTTGGAAACATGTCGTGTGTGTGTGTCTGTGAACAGCATAACTCGGAAAGGAACAGTCGGATAAACACCAAACCTGGTATTTAGATTCAGTATCAATCAGAGATGCGACACGAAGGTTTTCGAGAAAATCCCCCCACCCCAGACTATCCTTTACATGGAAAAGTTTTCGAAAATTTAAATTTCTCAAAAATGGCTCTAACGATTTTGATTAAAATATCATATGTTTAAGATATTGTCATGAGAAATTAAATGTATATCTCGAATTTTTGTGGGAATGTCTCCAAAAGTATTCTTCATTATGAACGACTTTTGCATAACCATAAGAGATAGACAAAATTTTACTACAAACTGTAGATCGCTTTAAACTACACAATTTTTCATATACGTTTCTTTTGTTGAGTGAACCGTTTTCGAGATATTGCTTGTTATTCCCTTAAATTTTCCAATACTTATACTTTTTCTCAAATTCGTTATTCATTTTTTTTGTATGTCCTGGACATGCAAAGAGAATGGAATGCGCCACATAGCAACCAGCGCTTAAAATATTTGACTATCGCTTAAAACCTACCATATTCCCCTTGCATCTACAAGAAAATTAGCAATAAGATTAACATTTTGATATCTCATTAACATGAAGCATATAGAGAATAAGCGTTTCTAAAAATAGTTTGTACAAGAGTAGAGATAGTCATGTGAGTGTAACACAACAGATTTTTTGTATTATTACTCGGGAGTTCTTCTTGTAGTATGCGTCTGTTACTAGAGATATTTCCACTTACACTTCTCATGCTCGGCGTTAAGCAGGTTAATATTAAGGTATTATGTTCAAAGGTAAAGTTTATAGCATCAGAGTAGACAGCAGGATCAACATAAACGGGACAGCAGCTCCAATTTCGCTCGTTGAGAGCGCCGTCTTCGCCGGTCTGTCTGTCTTCCTACTCTTCTGATTTAAATGTAAATGACTAAGAGACCCGAAAGAGAAACGAAGGGAATCAAATAAACTTGAGATGAGACGAGATATTAAAGCGTAACTGATCCACCCGACTTGAAGCCGCAGTGAGGCGAGGCAAGAGGGGCAAGGCCTGCTGAAATTCATCCAAGGCAGCCACCGTTTTATTGTTTTAAAGAGAAGGCTTTCATTCAGGAGGTCCTCAACCCTGAAGAGCGTCTGGCAAGAGTAAACCCATATGAAAATAATTGGATAACAAGCTACCACTGCATTCTCTCCCCAATAGTCAGAGTATTATTTCGAAAATTGCTCTCCTATTACTGACGTTAATAAGGATGGCATGTTAAATACCTAAGTGTATACGAAAGACCTTTGAAAATAGTTGAGGTTGGTAGAGTAGGGGACCAAAATTAAAAATCATTTAATGCCCTAATATTGCTAAACTTCACAAAATGCTGATGTGCTACATTCACATGACTATCTCTACCCACTATCGTTTTTATATAACTTCTACAACTTATTCTTGCAAAAGCTTTTTTATCTACTTGATGTTAATCAAGATAAGCGTTTGCAGGAATAAATTCATTACACATTGTTGTAGGTGCAGGATAGAGAGAACCGCATCGATAGAGTTTAAAAACCGGGTCGCTATAAAGTGGACTTGAAATCTCATGCTGTATCCATGATACCGCGAGGAACAACTGAAAAGCAACAAAAAGTGGCGGAAGTATTGAAGGTTCAAACCAATAACAATATCTCGGAAATGGTTGGTGAGAGAACAAATTTACTTGAAATAAATTGTGTGTTTTAAACATATCTAGTCTTTTGTGTATAGTTTCTGTCTATCTCCTATGGTTAGCAGCTTGAAAAATCGAAAATTTTGAAAATGAACTTCAATATAGAGGGTATTTTGGGGCGAGATATTTTTTGAAAATGTACGTCACGCATCCTTTGAAGGTTCTGAACTTAAATACCAAATTTGGTGTTTACTCGACTTTTCATTTTTGAGTTATGCTGTTCACGGATAGTCATTTTTCTTAAAATGATTTTTGGATTCAGAAGGTCTCAAAGTATGTATTTATGGTGAAATCTCGATAATCTTCTCTTACCTACTAAGGTAGGTAACAGAGATTGTAAAGAGAGAGAGACGATTATAGTCAATGACCCTTTAATGTTACAGGGAAGATCTCTAAAGGTTACTAAGGGAACAAATGGTGGAGCGATTACTATATAATAAATTCTACAATCTAGTTAAAATGTATTAAGGGGAAAATGTTAAAACCGCTCATCTCATGGCCCCTATTTCGGAAAGGTTTCTCATTGGCTTTGGTTGGACTGCTGACGGACTCACTTTCTGGGGGAATCGCTGGAACCTGACTTGTGGGTAGTGTTGGCCGGCGTCCGAATAGTTCTACCTGAAACCGTTCATGCTTGAGCACATCGTCGTCCGGATCTGGTCGCCCTTCAGATCCCCCATAGGGATCACGTTAGAGTCAAAAAGGGCCACTCTAGCCTACTTGCAATGCTCTGCTGCGGTTTCCGAAAGGCCCTTCGTGATATTGTTACATGCTGCGGTGAGGGTAAAAAAATTTACCAGCAAATCACTAAATTTTGATCACCCCAACACGCATTTGGGGGAGCGTAGCTTACAAACGGCAAGAGGACCGGGACCTTGGTGTCTACATTCAGAAGAAGGCGTGAGCTTTTATGACAAAATATACAAATATCACATAACACACATTACCTGTAATTTATAGATAAAACACTTGGCGGCTCTACATTGCACTTAGGGAAACAAAGGATGTCGGGAGATGCATCGAAGTCGAGGACTGGCCACACGCGACTTGCTTCTTACACTCTCACACACAAAGTGACGCTAACACTTCAAGTAATGCTATGTATCCCCCCTCGACAACTCTAGGCAAGCTAGCTAGTCAGGGCTGGCATCATACCGGGCGAGATTCAAACAAAGCCTTCTCTCTCTGGCGTGATCCACGACAAAGGAGAAGCCTTGTTCAGCCGAAAGAAATAACAAGTCATACAATAATACTGTCGACAATATGACACATGGTATGACATGGTACATACGCGTATGGTATGACAATGCCTACTGATACGCCACAATATGTACTCCTTACTCCTGCTCCCCTGCCGTTTTATGGAGTGTTTCCTCTTTCCAGAATTTCAACTTTATGTTGCCTCCAAATGCCTAGTCATCACTAAAATACCTAGTTTCGTAAGGAAGGAAGGGGTGGGATTAGGAAGGAGCTGTTTAACATTTGAATGCTGCGCTAGGCGTTTTTACACCTGGCTATAGAAATGGTGTTTCTCTGCGCACTTACGTGCATCAAATATAGTAATTAACGTCTGCTTTGCACGCACAGCATGTGCCACGGTTGGGAGGGGGTGCAGCCACCATCTATTTATTTTACATTCGCTACGAGCATCATTTCGGGAACATCTCTGCGGAACTGGGTCGTGTATTCTGATAATCATAAGCAGAACGTCGTAAATGTTTCTGCTGGCAAGGCGAGCTCGTTTACACGGCCATTAATGAGACTTGCTAACAGCGATTATGAGTTAGCACTGGTGCATCTTTCAGTTGCAGGCTTAGCTGAACGGAGCTAATGGAATTGGACGTAAGCGTTTGATGTTGTCTTGCGCCATACATTCGTGTATTAATGAAGCATGGCAACGTTGCTGTCAGTCGAGATTAACAGTTAGTATTCCTTTGATGCTATTGGAAATCTAGGTTTTGATTAGAGAACTGAATCCGTTGGCCATATAAGCTATGATTTTAGTAATATTTAAAGTTAATGAGAGGGCTGTGAAATGTGTATTTTATTTTAAAAAGGGAAATGGTTGTATAAACTTATGTTGCTGCTTATTGAGACTTTGATCCCGGATTTATCTTCAGCCATTTGGATAAAGATTGAAATGCACAATCGTTTTAGGTCACATTTTAGTGTTTTCTCTTTATTCTAATTACTTTCTCTACTACGTATAGTAAGTAGGGGAAGTATTGTATTCCACCCAAAAATTCGATACCGAGATTTCACCGGAAATACATGTTTTGAGACCCCCTGAATCCAAAAAAAGCATTTTTGGAAACATGTCTGTGTGTGTCTGTGAACAGCATAACTCAGAAACGAACAGTCGGATAAACACCAAACTTGGTATTTAGGTTCAGTATCTTCCAAGGATGCGACGTGAAGGTTTTCAAGAAAATCTCCCCAACCCAGAGTACCCTTTACATGGAAGATTTTTCAAAAATTTTAATTTTCTCAAAAATGGCTCTAACGATTTTGATTAAAATATCATATGTTTAAGATATTTTTATGACAAAATGTGCATCTTGAATTTCCTGGGAAAGTCTCCAAAAGTATTCTTCATTGTGAAAGACTTTTGCATAACTGGTAAACCATAAGAGATAGACAAACTTTTACTACACAAAAAATGTAGAGCGCGTTAAAATACACAATTTGTCATATACATCTTTTTTGTTTAGTTAACCATTTTCGAGATATTACTTGTTATTCCCTTAAAATTTTCAATACTTATTTTCTCAAATGGAAATTCGTTATTCATTTTCTTGTCTTGGATATGCAAAGAGTATTAATCTGTGGGAAAGAGAATGGTGCTGCACCTAGCAACCAGCTATTAAGAGATGTCTATGCTTAAAGGCTACTGTATTTCCAAATTGCCCTTGTAAATATATATTCCCCTAACATCTACAAGAAAATTAGCAATAAGATAGAGTTTGCAAATGTTTAACTCTTAACATGAAGTAGATGGAGAATAAGCGTTTGTATAAATAGTATGTACAAGAGTAGAGAAAGTCATGTGAGTGTACCCCATTAGATTTTTTACTCACCTCCAGTATCGGATCGATCTCGAAAGTTTAGGTCTCAGTTTCTGTTAATAGAAAAGCTTAGAAATGAAGAATGAATATTGCAACTTTATATACTTTTCAATCTCACTTCGTTTTACTACTGTAACTTAGTTTAGTCTTCGCTTTCTTTTCCGCGTAGTAGTGGAATGAATCACATGCGAAGCAACATGTCCTTCTTTCCGCTTCTCTCGCTGGAGTATTGAACACTGGACTTCACTAAACCGCCCCCGAGCAGCACCCACTGTGCGTTACCCTCGGATAACAGCACTTTGTATCGCATCAACAAGAACTCGCTAATAAGCACGCTCATTTATAGGTATATAACTATCAGATAGTTTGAGAATATTCGTGGGAGACGGGGGAAAAGTGGCGTCCAGAATTTTCTGGTCGCATCTCGAAGGCTTCCCTGGTTTTTACATCGGCCAAAGCGCCCTGTTCCCTCGCCCTGTTGGCAGTGCTGATAGGACACGTTGCCACCCGCCGCTGAGCGGAGTCGGATTCTTTACAATATCATGCTTAATAGTTAAGCATTTTTCATGGTTTTGTAGACCAGCAGATCTTGTTGGCGAAGACCGAAAACGAATATACCTTGAACAACTTGATAAAATATTTTTATATGAAAATATAAATCAATGAAGTAAACACAATGCAAGTTTGAGATATATACCAGTATTCAAATATAGTCTTAAAAAACAAAAGTCTGGAACAAGTATCAAAATATAATTTTCTTAGTTGTAGAATATCATACGTTAACGAAATAGGCATACATTGAAATATTAACATGTTTAATTATGTAGGTAACAGGATCATTACGACGAAAATTAAAGGTAAGATAGGACTCAATATTTGACAATACTCACATTCACTTATGAATCCGAAACATGGACCAATACAAAAATAGCGTATATGCAAAATATAAAAAAGCAGAAATAAGATCTTTTGGGACCTATAGTAGGGTAAATATACAAAACAGGACAAAAAAAAACAAATTTAAGTATTCGCAAAGAGCTAAAAGTATAAGAATTGAGCACTATAATAAAACATAAACAAAGATGGAAACAGCACATAAATTGAATATCCAATAATAAGTTTCCAAAAGCCGTTTTTAACCTCGGGGAAACGCAAATACAGGGAGACCAAAGGAAAGATGGCATCAGCAATTTAGATTCGGAATGGCCTGAAACCAAAACCGTGAAGAAGAAGAAGAAGAAGAAGAAGAAGAAGAAGAAGAAGAAGAAGAAGAAGAAGAACACAATTTTAAGTCCAATGAAGTTCCACTAAATCTAAAAGCGAAAATAATACAGAAAAACTTCTTTTTCTGTAAACTAAGAACAGATCTCACATTTCACTCATCTCATGTGTTCGTTATGTTTACGTGTTTCACATTTTGAAGTCCACTGAATCTAAAAAAGAAACTAATTTAAAAAGAAAGTGTTTATGTGAACAGGAAAGTTAAAAGGAAAGAATACATCAAGTTCTGTATTTATAGATACAGAGGGAATAGCGAAAGTCGAATGTTTTAAGTACTGGACGTTATACGCTATCTTAAAACTCCATACTGTTGCTATGATATCACGAGAAACAACTGAATATCGAAAGGGCTCGAAAAGAATGAGAAAAGTATTGAACAATTCTAACCATTAATAATGGATATTTGGAAATGGCTGATGCCACAAAAAAGTTATTTGAAACAAATTGTATCCTTTAAAATCTCTAGAACATTCCTTATGAATGAAGTGGACTTACAGGCTATTCCCAGAAAATCCGAGATATATATTTTATTTGTAATGTAAATATCTGTATACGGTATTTTAATCAAAATCGTTAGAACCATTTTTTAGAAAATAAAAAATTTCGAAAAATATTCCATGTAAAGGGTAGTTTGGAGTGGGCAGATTTTCTTGAAAATCTTTGGGTTGTATCCCTGGAAGGTGCTGGGCTTAAAATATCAAGTTTGGTATTTATCCGACTTTTCGTTTTTGAGTTATGCTGTCGACAGAGCGCAAAGACCACAAACGGACCTTTTTCTAAAAATGATCTTTTTATTCGGGGTCTCAGAGTATGTACTTCCGGTGAAATCTGGATATCGAATTTTTGGTTAGAATGCAATACGCTAGTATGTACGCGGTAGAGAAAGCAAAAAGAAATGAATAAAAATGTGATGTTACACTCACATGACTTTCTCTACTCTTGTAAAACTATTTTTACAAACGCTTATTCTACATATTTTTCATGTTAATCGAGATGTTAATCTTATTGCTAATTTTCTTGTAGGTGCAAGGGGAATATGGTAGGTTTTAAGCGATAGTCAAATCTTTTAAGAGCTGGTTGCTATGTGGAGTATTCCATTCTCTTTGTATCTCCAGGACATAAAAAAAATCAATAACAAATTTCCATTTGAGAAAAAGTATTGGAAAATTTAAGGGAATAACAAGCAATATCTCGAAAACGGTTCACTCAACAACAAAAAAATGTAAACGACATAAATTGTGTATTTTAACGCGGTCTACGTTTTTTGTGTAGTAAAATTGTGTTTATCTCTTATGGTTTACCAGTTATGTAAAGTCGTTCACAATGAAGAATACTTTTGGAGACATTCCCAGAAAATTCTAGATATACACTTCATTTGTCATGAAAATATCTTAAACATATGATATTTTAATCGAAATCATTAGAGCCATTTTTGAGAAAATTAAAATTTTCGAAAAATGTTCCATGGGGTGGGGGGATTTTCTTGAAAGCCTTTGTGTCTCATCTCTGGAAGATACTTTACATAAATACCAAGTTTGGTGTTTATCCAACTGTTCGTTTCTGAGTTATGCTGTTCACAGACACACACACACACACGGACATGTTTCCAAAAATACTTTTTTTGGATTCAGGGGGCCTCAAAACATATATTTCCGGTGAAATCTTGGTATCGAATTTTTGGGTGGAATACAATACTTCCTCTACTTACTATACGTAGCAGAGAAAGTAAAAATACTTGCCTGAATTTGTTCTTATGGATTTTTTAATAAATGGTGTATATTTTTACTTAAGGTACATAATTTAGAAACTGACTAACATATGTGCAACAAATTTAGAAGAAAATATTTTCTAGAAATTTTGGAAAACAGTGTGAGAAATATCAGAAAAAGCCTCAAATGGGCAACCACGCTCAGGGTTATTTAACCCTGGTAACTCTCATTTTCATTCTGATAGCAAAAATATTTACACAAAGTGTTCTAGAGTATCGAATATAATAAAAAATTAAATAGCCCAAATCGCCATTTTTTGGCATTTTTGCCCAATTTTCACCCATAGGTCCCTTTAACATTCAAATTTAGCATGGGATAGCAATACTGTCAGCGGATTCGCTCACTTTCACTACTGCAATGGGAAGAACAAGTGGAATGGAAAGAAACAAGTAAACACGCCAGTAGTGCAGATAATACGATAAGAAAACAAAAGACACGTGCTAGAACAAATGGAATTAGGAGAGGCGTTTTCACATTGGACAATAGTGGACGTCATTCAAGTGGAATCCCCCCCCAACCCCTAGCCCCGCCCTATCACTTGACCTGCGTTAACCAAACACCATAACAATGGTGGTAAAACACTAGTATTGTTATTACGCTCAACGGTGTTTATGCGTGGAAGTAATGGTTGAAAAAACAGAAAACATAACCTACATTGTTGCCGGGAGCAGTTCTGCCAACATTTGCAAGTAAGCCCATTTGTTTGGATTTGTCGGAATTAAATACCTACCCCAGGCGCGGTAAAATCCCTCCCATACAAGTAACGCTCCCATTTATTATCATTTGGTTCATGGAAAATTGTAACGTTATGCAACCTGCACTTTTATCCGTGTGAAAATTATAGCGACCGTGCTGCAACTTTTTCGCTGACAAATGCTAGAGCCTAATTCTCTCCTACGCAATCTCATCACTAACATGGCATAATCGAATTCTTCGTGGAATTTGGGGCAATCAAATAAATCCTCAAGGGATGAAATTCGATAAACTAATAAAATAACAGCTTAAGGGGTAAAATATATGCCTATCGGCGTTATACACCGCTATTTTTTTTAAAGATAGCGATTGGTGTGTTATTCTCGTAAATATTATCGTAATATATTCTCTCCGAAAAGCATTGTTACTACTAACAGAATATGGTAATATATTGAAAAATACAGAGCAGGAGGCATATAATAAATTTAGGCTTTCTACAAAATGCTGGCAAACCGTAAAATAGGTAACCATCCCAAAAATCGCTGATCACATTTCTGCGGGTTGAAAATACCTCATTGAAGTTAGGCAATTTACAAAACCAATTTTCAATTTGTGTGAACGTTATATTTAATTTTTTTTAGTTTTTATTTATGGACGCTCTTTAACTGCTGTGGTCTTTAGTATGCTGCTATATTAGGCGCGAAATCGGTAATTTTGCTCAGAGGCCTCTTTATTAGGCTTGAGGTTCTTTTACGTGCCGTAAATCTACTTCCTTACGAAGAAAGCCATGGTAAGGATTTTTACGCCCGAAAAAAATCCATCGCCCTCCGCCGGGTTTGAACCCGCGATCTCGGGAACTAGAGGCTAGCATGGTAAACACTACACCACGGATATTGAAATGTCTGATGATATTATAGACTGTGAAATATAAAGCCGTTCTAAATCATTCTGGATTTTCACTGATCATATTTGAAGCATGCTGAAACTGCACTATGAAAACCATTTTACAGTTTTACAGCATATATTTGAAGTGTATGTAAAATGCCTGGTGATGGTTACGCAGATTGTCAAGTTGTCACAAATATTATAAGAATAATTTATCATTTCTAATACTCCACAGCAGTCATTCATGCAAAGTTCTGTAGGAGATTGAAGACATTAACTCTATCTTCCATGTATATACTTTCCATATTAAAATTATATGTAATTAATTGAGTCACATTCATAACGCATATGCAAATTCATGACATAAACACTAGACAAAAAGGAAATATTCATCGCTCCAATGTAAAAAATTTCTTGCTTCCAGAAAGGTGGATATTATGAAAACATGCTCTTCCTACTAACCTTAAGTGGGTAAAAAATTAACCATTTAAATGCTTTCAAAACTCCTACTAAAGAATAATTTTGTAACAATTAATTTTATTCTGTACCAGGTGGTCCGTTCGTTGCTGATTCCATACATAAGCGCAAAAGAAGTTGCCGCGTTACTGACGTTCAAAGGGGCAGAAACTGCGTGCACTGAAGCGAAGCGAACATTTTTCTAACTTTTTTATTTTCTAAAGCATGCCTCTAACGATTTGGATTGAAATACAACACATATATTTACATGAAAAAATAGCATTTATGTCTTAACTTTCTGGGAATAGCCTATGAAGTTTTCTTCATTGGGAAGGAATTTTGTGTAATCTTGTATAGCTAGTAAACGTTAAGCGACAGCAGAAATTCACTTTTTTGACATAGGCCATTTCCGAGGTGTCCGCTATTAATGGTTCGAATTGTTCATTACCGCCATTCTTTAAATTCCTTTCAATATTGAGTTGCTTCTCGTGGTTGCACTGAAATAATATGGAATTTTAAGGCCAGCATATAGCGTCTAGTTCTTAAACATTTGACCATCGCTGTTCCCTTTGCATCTATAACGAAATGTGTAATTTAGCTATTCCCGCAAAGGTTTATTTGGATTAAAATTAAGTAGACAGAAAAATAAACTTTAGTAAGAATAGTTTGTATACCCACCAATAAGCGATAGAGGGTAGTGAAAGTCATGTGTATGTAACAAATCAAATATTTTTACCAAAGAATATTAATTACCACGGACTTATTAAAACCAATTATATTGGGTGTGACTAATTTGCATGCTATTTATATAACTATTCACCTACGAACGCGCGCATGCGCACAACCTAAAATGTAACCAACTGAGGTTCGAATCTGGGTCGTCTGCCAGACCAACACTAGAATAAAAGTCTCATTGAACCTAGGTACATATGTGTGTTTTACATATTACAAGGTGTCTATCCGTATGGAAGTATTGCGGCTGCGTTGTATAATAGGATGTCTTGTAAATCTGTGACATTGAGCAGTATTTTATTTTTACTTTCTCTACTACGTATAGTAAGTAGGGAAAGTATTGTTTTCCACCCAAAAATTCGATACCGAGATTTCACCGAAAATACATGGTTTGAGGTACACTGAATGCATATAAAGCATTTTTGAAAATATGTCCGTGTGTGTGTGTGTGTGTGTCAGTGAACAGCATAGCTCAGAAACGAGCAGTCATAAACACCAAACTTGGTATTTAGGTTCAGTATCTTCCAGAGATGCGACACGAAGGTTTTCAAGAAAATCCCCCCACCCCAGATTACCCTTGACATGGAACATTTTTCGAAAATTTTAATTTTCTCAAAAATGGCTCTAACGATTTTGATTAAAATATCATATATTTAAGATACTTTTATGACAAATAAAATTTATATCTTGAATTTTCTGGGAATGTCTCCAAAAGTATTCTTCATTGTGAACGACTTTTGCATAACTGGTAAACCATAAGAGATAGACAAAATTTTACTACACAAAAAATTTATATCACGTTAAAATACACAATTTATGTCCTATGCATTTTTTTGTTGAGTGAACCATTTTCGAGATATTGCTTGTTATTCTCTTAAATTTTTCAACACTTATTTTCTCCAATGGGAATTCGTTGTTCATTTTATTGTCTTGGATATGCAGAGTATTAATCTTTGGCAAAGATAATGGTACTGCATATAGCAACCAGCTATTAAGAGATATATGTGTGCTTATAATGCCCTTCCAAATACAAAACAAGGGGAACATAGTAGGCCTTAAGCGATAGTCAAATATTTTTAGAACTGGTCGCTATGTGTAAAATGTAATTCTCTTTGCATGTCAAAAGATCGTTTCTGCAAGTGTTTATCTCGATTAATATGAAATAGATGGAGAATAAGAGTTTGTAAAAATAGTTTGTACAAGAGTAGGGAAAGTCATGCGAGTGTAACACATCAGGTTTTTTTTATAATTTCCCAGTCATACAAAATTTTACAAAATTCAGTCAGAATGAAGAAAACCTCACAGACTGTTCTCAGAAAATTAAGGATATATAATTTGTTAGCTACTAAAATCATTTAACATGTATTTTTAATAAAAATCGTTAGAACAATTTTAGGCAATAAAAAGCAAAGAAAATGTTTTCCATGAAAAGGTAACTTGCTGTGGGTGGGATCTTCTTGAAAATCTTCCTTTCGCATCCTTGGAAGATGCTAAACTTAAATGCTTGGTTTATTATTTATCCGAATTTTATTTTTGAGTTATGTCATTCATAGAAACACACTTGCGAGTGCACCTTTTACTGAAAATTATTTTGTTAAGCTCGATGAACCTAAAAATGGTATTCCTGGTGCAATCTCGATATGGAATTTTTTTGCTGCAATACTTTTCTCTGTCTCAGATAGGTAGAGAAAAAAAACACGATTAAGGAAACAACACTTGGGATCACAATCACTAAAATTTGTATTTTCTCCAAACCCCATGAATGTCTGACTCACATCATTGACAGTCAATTATAGATTAACTGAAAAATCACAATTTTTGTGACTTTGTTTTAAACTTCTGTCTAAGAATCCTTAACGTATCTTTATATTTATTTCTCATACTTTGTTGATACTTTCAAGTGTTTTCCTTCAGCTTTGCTATGAAACGTCGAATACTAAGGCATACTGTGGGGGCGCACGATCCTGTTAGAAGTGTGGCACGGTTAATTAGCCAGCATATCTGTGGTGAGACGCACGTACGTATGTACCTACCTTCTTATGGGATTTAGCACGCGGCTCAGCAGTTGTGTAGCCAAGTTTATGTGGAGAGTAGCCACCAGGTTTCCCTTTTAACATAATTCCAAGGTAATTTATTGGCACAGACAATATCCCCTAGAGGACTCTGCCTTGCCGAACGGTCACGGTGGTTCTGCCGATAAAGTAATTGCTCCTATCTTATCCCCGCGTTCTTTATGACCCGCTCCCTTTCTTTTTCGTCTTCTCTAACTCTTTTATGTGTTATCTTTTCTCCCTCTAGACTCCGCCCACAACTTCTTCAGCTCTTTACTCTTTCTCTTTCAAGAGCATTTTAATGAAATTCAGTATGCTACAACAAAAACAGCCTTGCGTAAAGGCTCTTCACGCGTAGCATCCAGCACTGCCTAATCTCTAGCTACAGACAGACCTTGTATTCAGTGTCAACGCACGGCGTTATTAGGAAGGAATAGAATGTGAGTCCACTTTTATCATTTTTGAGTAAGGATTAAAAATATTTGAGGACCAAGCAAACAAAATATATTTTCTCAAAAAAAAATAGCTACCCATATCATTGCATTTGCTTTCTTTACAGCTATCTTGTATGATACTTGTTTCATCCAAAAGGATGTTTAGCCAATTAAAATAATACACTGAAAATGACAGTTTTAATCAAAAGTATTTCCTTCATAGTCTGTTTTCAAGTAAAGGGCATTTTCTTCCATTTAGCCAATCAGCTTTCACACAATCTGATTCCTGATTGGTAAGCCATTTTGTTTAAGCTCATTATTTTGGGTTTTAATGATTGAAGTTTGGTTCTCTTTTCTTTTATATAATCTGAAGAAATAGTCACCAGTTTAATTAAAATGGAGGAAGCATTGGATGGAGTTCTAGTAAAAGCTCTATTGAATCTTCCAATTTTTAATGAAAAAGGGGCAGATGTAAAATTACTTGCATCCGAATTTGAGGATTGGGAGAGCTTACCAGATAAACCAGGTGATGAAGAACCAGTGTTTTTTTCTTTTTCTTCTTTCTTTGGTATAAGGCAGTTTTATACAATCCTGTTGGGCTAGAGAATAAAGATGACAGATAGATATAATTGTCTGGAGAGTTAAACAGCGTTATTGTTATAATTCTGAATTACATGAGCACACTAACAATTAAATTATATTCAAGGAAAAATAAGTTTCTCCGTTTCTCTTTCAAACACATGGTATATATACCTGGATGTAGTAAAAAGAAATTCATTATTTTTGTATGAAATTGAAGGCTTATTTACCATAGCTATAATGATCCGATTTAGGTCAAGTATGCGTCGGTTTGTTATAACTTGTTGCTATTTTGAAGGTAATTTCATTATGCTTCTCTCGTCCCTATTGGCAAAAAATTGAGACAGTCGATTTTCACAAGCCTCTCTTGAAGAGAATTTTTCACCAGAAAAAGCGTACGCCATGGACAGGAACAGATAGTAATCACTTGGTGCCAGGTTTGGACTATACGGTGGATGCATAAAAACGTCCCAACCAAGCTCCCGGAGCTTCTGACGTGTCACTATCGATGCGTGTGACCTGGCGTTGTCCTGATGGAACACAATTCTTCTCCTATTGTCCAAAGATGGCCGTTTCTGGGCGATTGCTTCCTTCAGACGGTTCAATTGTTGACAGTACAGCTCCGAGTTGAGTTTTGCCGTAGAGAAGCACCTCATAATAGATGATTCCCTGCCAATCTCACCAAACACACAACTAAATTTCCTAGCCGTAAATCCTGGCTTGGCCACAGTTTTAGCCGGCTCACCGCGATTCGACCACGACAGTTTTCGCTTGACGTTGTCGTAAGTGATCCACTTTTCATCACCAATCACTAACCGCTTCAGAAATGGGTCGATTTTGTTGCGATTCAGCCACGATTTGCAGATGGAAATTCGGTCCATGAGGGGTTTCTTTTGGCGTCAACTCGTGTGGCACCCATACATCGAGCTCTTTTTGTATCCAGCCTTAATGGTTCCAAACGGTTTTTGTGCAATCTTTAGCCCTTAGGCAATCGAAGCAGTGCTTACATGACGGTCGGACACGACAATTTCCATGATTTTATCGGCATTTTCGACAATTGATCTTCCAGTGCGTGATGCGTCTTTGACATCGAAATTACCGGAACGGAATCGACGAAACCAAAATTGACGTGATACAGTATCGGTCCATAAATACTATTCAAATTTTCAGCCGCCTGGCTTGCGTTTTCGCCTTTATCGATGAAAAACTGTAAAATATGGCGTATTTTCTATTTGCTAGTGTCCATCATTGACGCGCGCTGAAACAAAACTGAGTCAACCAATTACGAAACTGTCGCAAACGTTGGTTTTAGTACAAAATCTCATCTTTCTAACGCCATCTAGTGTAACCCGATCGGGCTTATACAACGCGAGATACAGATAACTAAAGCTATCTATTGGGAATATACAAGAGAAGCACCTTGTACTGCCACCTACTGCCTGATACACATTATCCGCGACCTCAGTAGTCATTAGACATCGTGAAACAGCAGAATGGGACGCTCCGTGGAACTCACGGACTTCAAACGTGGTCAGGTGATTGGCTGTCACTTGTGTACGCGAGATTTCCACACTCCTAAACATCCCTAGGTCCACTGTTTCTGATGTGATAGTGAAGTGGAAACGTGAAGGGACATGTACATCACAAAAGCGTACAGGCCGACCTCGTCTGTTGACTGACAGAGACCGCCGACATTTGAAGATGGTCGTAAAGAGTAATAAGCAAACATCTATCCAGACCATCACACAGGAATTCCAAACTGCATCAGGATCCACTCCAAGTACTATGACAGTTAGGCGTGAGGTGAGAAATCTTGCATTCCATGGTCGAGCGGCTGCTCATAAGCCACACATTACGCAGGAAAATGCGAAACGACGCCTCGCTTGGTGTAAGGAGCGTCAACATTAAACAGTGTCAAAACGTTGTGTGGAGTGACGAATCGCGGTACACAGTGTGGCGATCCGATGGCAGGGTGTGGGTATGGTGAATACCTGGTGAACGTCATCTGCCAGCGTGTGTAGTGCCAACAGTGAAATTCGGAGGTGGTGGTGTTATGGTGTGGTCGCGTTTTCCTGGAGGGGGCTTGCACCCCTTGTTTTGCGTGGCACGATAACAGCGCAGACCTACATTGGTATTTTAAGCTCCTTCTTGCTTCCCACTGTTGAAGAGCAATTCGGGGATGGCGATTGCATCTTTCAACACGTTCGACCACCTGTTCATGTTGCACGGGTAGCGGAGTGGTTACACGACAGTAACATCCCTGAAATGGACTTGCCTGCACAGAGTCCTGATTTGAATCCTATAGAACACCTTCGGGATGTTTTGGAACGTCGACTTCGTGCCAGGCCTCACTGACCTATATCGATACCTCTCCACAGTTCTGCACTTCATGAAGAATGGGCTGCCATTCCGCAAGAAACCTTGCAGCACCTGATTGAAAATATACCTGAGAGAGTGAACGCTTTCATCAAGGGTAAGCGTGGGCTAACACGATGTTGACTTCCAGCATTACCAATGGAGGTTGCCACGAACTTGTACGTCATTTTCAGCCAGGTGTCCGGATACATTTGATCATGTAGTGTGTATATATATATATATATTCCATTTATTGTAAACTAAAGAGGTTTTCTCCAAGTTTTAAAGTTAAATTTGATGTCAGCCCGTTCTAGGTGCGTAGTTCTGAAGTCAGAATCCCTCAGCTTGTGACTGGATTGCTCTCCCAGTGTATTCTTCCTTCTTTGGCCGGCTAGCGTTGAGCAATATTGACTCTGTAACGCGTTCTAGAACGCGCGCCACCACTCTGTTAATCATTCCAGGCAAACAACTCGATCCTCACATTTCGTGTTACTATGAATTTACTTGCGACTAACATTGCGATGATTTCTGAGACGCGAGATTTCTAAGTTCTCTGACATTTTCGGAGCGATCCTTCGTAGCCGGCATAGTCGGCACTTCCTTACGCGAGTACAGAGTTCAGAGAAGTGAAATTACTCCCCATGTGTCATGCGATTACTTTCCTCACGTTTTAATCATTGGCTGTCTCCTGTTTTAATATACACCGGTTCATATTCCTTGCTTTGAACTTATTGACTAAGCTTTGGGCTTTTCGTTGAGTTCCTAACTTTCCGTTTCCCAGGGCACTAGGCAAAATTATTTGAACCTAACCTGTATCACGTATGTAGTTTATGACTATAATCCCTTTAATAATCATAGATGGCACGCACTTCCAACTTTGAAAGGAATTGCAAAATTCCGAGCACTTTGTCCATAAACCTTGGGTATTGCTTTCTCGCCTTTGTGTTTCAATGCCACCTGTCCTAAGAGGAATACAGGTGTACGATACGTCTTTTCGCCAACACAAGTTACAATATTATATATTTAAGATATTTCCTATACGAGTTACCATATTAAATAAAATATTTTGTATCTTCATTAGTGCTATTGCGTGGTTACAATCTCTTTAGTATATTTCATCATTTATAATAGTATTACTTTATATTTGTATAACCTATTTCAAAACTACCGAGCTGAGTTGGACCGTATCAAATTTTAGGAAAGGATTGTGTCCTAGATTTGTGGTGGCATGTTATAATTTACATAGAACATATAAACCTATATTTTATGACACGGTTCCCACATTGGTCATCATTAAAAAGAAATCAGTTTTCTTCGTTTTCTGAAAAAGTGCATTTCATTGTTTGCTCGTTTGTACACGGTGTCTCTGAATTGTCGTCCACTTTATTCGAATAGACAACCCAAATGAGAACTTCAAGGATGGTAAAGATCTCTACTGTTGTATTATTACATTTCGTAGAACCGCTTGCTTCTGATTCAGTTATGTTATTTAAAACCGTTCTGGTATTCTAACACTGGCACCGCGTACGACACAAGTGTATTTGGTGTTCTAACATTAACTTGATTGTTATAGTGTTATACACCGGGGTGAGGCCAAAAGGTTTTGAAGCTAAAATATCAAATTTAGTTACCCCGGCATAAACATTGGGGAGCGTAGCTGCAGTGGCACCGAGAGAACCAGGAACTTAGCTGCACAATTTAAAGCAGGCGTGGGATAGTCATAACAAAATACACATCAATTCACATTTAGCACATTTTCTGTGGTTTATTATAAATTTACCTTGGTGCCACTACATCATACACAAAAGATTACACGACAAACGTTGGAGGGAGATGCTCCACACACACCGTACACACACGCTACAACTCGCCCTGAAGACACACACAAGTCTGACCCACACTGCTGACTAGGAGGTGGGGAGAGAAATGCCGCATTGGATGGAAATTCAAACTCGCAATCAAAATTATTATACACAATGTCATGCTAAAAAGCAATAATGTGTCCGACACGACAATGCACACACATACGCTACAATAATCGATCTGGCATACTGTTCCTGTATTATTAATTGTATACTCCGTATAGGGTTATAATGTTTGTAATATTAATACTAATGTAATGTCCCGTAATACGTTACAGTATAATAATAATAATAATAATAATAATAATAATAATAATAATAATAATAATAATAATAATAATAATTCTTCACGTCCGTCTTCATTTAAATATCTAAAATTTACCTGTTAGGTAGCAGCTTTGACCCATATGTCCACGGTTGTACTTTGTATACGAGTGGTTAGGGAGCAGGTTTCCAACGAAACGTTCCGAGTTTGAATCCCGCTTCTTCTGCACAGTCTTATATCTGTAATACATACTGTACTTTTGCATACTTGCATGCTCAGAGCTACAACGTATAATTCCTTAAAATTTGTGTCATCTCGGAAATCCATTCCACTTACAACCAATATTACCGACGCCTGTGCACAACTGAGTTATATATATATATATATATATATATATAACCTCAAGCTGTGGACGGGGAATGGGGAAACTGTGTATAAGGATGGCAGTAAATAGGTTGAACTGTTACTGGACTGTAGGCAAGAGCGTTGTAGATAATAAACCTCTTCGTGAATTCTTTAGGCCTTTGCAGACAGCACTCGAACCGGTTTTTATCTGCCTGTAACTGAACCCGATGAAACCCATCTCGGTGCCATTTTCTGCTTCCGAATCCTAACTCGGTCCCGTCTTCCTAAATGTAAACAACCTAGATCGGCCCTGTAGAAAATTAAACTTAATCTAGTTCATTTTAAAAGACTTTCAGTAGGCATTAATGACTGCAAAATGATACTGCAGTTTCATGTTTCACTAAAACCGCTTTTAACCTCAAATAAGATGTTAAATGTACTGTTATAATTGAGAAACAATTTTGTAACTCCACACGTAGTTGAAAATTTGTGTATTATTAGAAGAATTATAATTCTATTCAAATGAAAAATTTTTAAAAACGTCAAAATAACGTTCGTTTTGTGAAGAACAATGTCGCGGTCACAACCAACTACTTGTACTCAACGCGACTATCGATTTTTTGTAACAGGAATGTCACACCACTTTACATTTCACTATGCCCAGAATATTATAACGGTTTTGTATACATGTATGCTACGGGACCGAGCTGGGTTGTTGAAATTTTACCCGCGCAGATAACGGGACCGAGTAAGCATGCGTATACACTGAACCTGGCCTCACTTTTTTACTTTCTGTACTACGTATAGTAAGTAGGGGAAGTATTGTATTCCACCCAAAATTCGACACCGAGATTTCACCGGAAATACATGTTTTGAGACCCCCTGAATCCAAAAAAAGAATTTTTGGAAACATGTCCGTGTGTGTGTCTGTGAACAGCATAACTCAGAAACGAATAGTCGGATAAACACCAAACCTGGTATTTAGGTTCAGTATCTTCCTGAGATGCGACATGAAGGTTTCAAGAAAATCCCCCACCACAGATTACCCTTTACATGGAACATTTTCTGAAAATTTTAATTTTCTCAAAAATGGCTCTAACAATTTTAAATAATATATCATATGTTTAAGATATTTTCATGACAAATGAAATGTATATGGCGGCGCCGTGGCCGAGTGGTTAGACCGCTCGCCTCCCACCGAGGCGGACCGGGTTCAATCCCAGGGACCTGCATGTGGGATTTGTGGTGGACGAAGCGGCGTCTGGGCGGGTTTTCTCCGGGTTCTCCAGTTTCCCCCGCCACTCATTCCACCAACTGCTCCATCATCACCTTTCCTTTCATCCATTTCACCAAAATTTCGCTTCATCTACTTCCTTCATCCCATACCAGGCATCGGGCTGATCACCCATCCTGGATGTTTTCTGTCTGATCATGAGTGTCTGCTTCTCGACGGGCCTCTGACCCCAGGCACCGTTGACATGTTACAAACATCGATTGATGATACGAATCATGGCTGGCAGATTGTCGTTCGAAATAGAGGTCATTGCAGTACATACCTTTCAATAATGTTTTCATGTGTTGCATAAAATGGCACATTATTGGCAGCAATGTAATATTAATTCACATATATAATATAGTTAATATTTATACGCAATTATTCTATATTATAAAGAGTTAAAATAAATTATTATTATTATTATTATTATTATTATTATAGAAGTACAACAAACAGAACTACAAAATGAACAGGTATTTAAAAGAGAAGTTCGATGACTTAACATCGTTCTTAAAATGTCGCGAATAGGAACTACGATTGAAGAAGAGAAAGCAAGTCTCTAGAGAAAGTTGTAGATGAATAGAGGTTGGAAAAGGAGTATGAAGGAGATAAACGAAGAGAGACAAAGAATACGAACGTTAATATCTCTAATGGACCCACCGAGAGCTATTCTCCGCCCTCTTTGGTAATTTAGCTGAACTGCTTCCGGATATGAAGTTGTGAAATTGAAATGCCTTTTTCTCTAATACGAATTCCTGCATCAGCAAGTTTAAATGGACTGGGGTGCAGGGCTGGAATCACGGCAGCGTTACTGTGTGCACATTTGGTGTCAGAGGTGGGATGTGCTAATGAGTGCGGGCAACTAGTTTGCATATATAGGCCGACTGGCGCCAACCGGACGTCAACCGGTACGCAACCTACTTGATTTTGATAATGTTCAGCACTCAGTGCACTGTACATCCCCTACTTTATATAAAGCCTGCCTCGACTGTGCCTCCTAAACGATAGCGCCATGTAGCTCCTTGAATCTTTTACTGGAAACAATACAAATGTACAGGCGAATATTGATATATGAGCTTCGCGTGCTTGCAAGCCATATTAAGTAATGCACCCATCATGTTTTGATTTTGAGTTGTAATTACTTTTAAAACTGTATCAGCACTTACTACAAACACTGTGTCAACAGTTACTACAAACGTTTAAATATTACAAGCCAGCATGACAAACTGAAGAATATTTGGCAAAATATGGAAAAATATTTTGGTGAAATTTTTACATCAGTATCGAAACACATTCATAAGGGAACAAAACAAAGCATCAAATATAATTCGTTCGTTTTCTAGTGACCAGTAAATTAAACTTTATCCTTTTGAAACTTATAATAGTTGTATACATTTGTGACATTTAAAGCACCCCCTCACACATTTTTTGAAGTAACATAAATGAATTTAAGACGATTTTACATACTTATTACTTTCTTTACATTTGTCGTTTAACACGTGCCACGTACCTAAGGTTCTTGTATATTACTTTAAATGTAACATAGTAGGAAAATTATCATATCAATATAGTGTTTGCTGTCATTACACTAAGTTCAAATTTTGTATTAGCTCTAAAACGTGCAGTATAAAGCTTAGTATTTCAATGGGGTTTGTTTTTTCCTGAAAAACAAAAAGGAAAGAGAAAAGAAAATCTGACGTATATATTTACAGGACTTCTCCTACTTACTATAATTTACTTTGTCTACTTCACAAAATATTCTTAAACAAAAATGCTTGCTTTTCTACTTCTTAATAACCAGAAAAGCTGTTTTCGGAGATAATTTCAACATGTATTTTGTTGCAGCTACGTAGAAACACACGGGACTCAAGTACGATAGTCAAATGTTTAAAAAGAAGCTCGCTTGTAAGCTGGGTTTGATCTTTTTAATACTGTGGCGAGCACGTGCAATTTAGTTTGATAGGCCTGAAGTTTATCCTTCCCCCTTCTGGGAACATTCAAAACAGTCGAGTAGCTCGGGATGATGTCTTAATCGAAAGCTGTGGTAGGGATGATTAATTATAAAAAATCATGGGATTGTTTTGATTCTCTCTCTCTTTAGCTATGAGACTAGTAGTGTAAAATGCTCCTGGCATATGCCTAGAGGCGAGGGGTTGTTGGGTTGAGGATGTTCTTGTAAAGAATTTAATGTGATTTTTAAGGTAAGAGATTTTGTGTTATTAAAACTGTCAAAATTGAAATAACTTCTTTTGTATTTCTCCGTAATAATCCTGGTTATACTCTTGAGTTCAACTCCGTAGTTTTGCATGCCAAGTGAGTGAGTATACGTCTCCCCATTTGCCATGACCTGAAGTAAGAAAAGTTCAGTAAAAATGTTAAATTAATCAAGGGTCGTGACAAACATTTTGCCTACTGTGCGAGGGGTCCCGGGTTCGATTCCCGGGTGGGGAAGAGAATGTTTCTATAGCCAAGATTATTCCCTACCCTCCTCAAGGTCTCGAAGTGTGAATGTGTGTGTGTGTGTGTGTGTGTGTGTGTGTGTGTGTGTGCGTGCGTGCGTGCGTGCGTTTGTGATGTAACGATTAAAAACCAAAAGTGCAAGAAACACCATTGCCAATAGGTAATACGTTCCAAAGGAAAGGCTGCCGATAAGACCAATGTAGTTAAAGGCAGGGTATAAATGGAACTAAAAGAAAAAAGACTCTCTGCGTGGCCCGATCAGAAACAGAAGAACGGACATAACATTTCAAAGTGTTTAGCCTGAAATACTGGAAAATTGCGACGAGAAACAGGAAATGCCTCTTAAACAGCTGACGCTACACGGAAGGTATTAACATTGAATTGAATTGTTTTTGGAGTAAGCTATCTATATCGTGTAGTTTCATAATTATTCAAAGTTTAATGAATTCATCAAAATTGTTGAGTCCCTTTTGAGAAAGTAAAACAATGAAAATGTTTCTGTATAAACGGTAGTTTGGGGTGGGGGATTTTTCTGACAATCTTAAAGGCGCCTCCTTGAATACTGAACCCAGTTTCGTATTTATCCGGTTTTGTTTTGGAGTATTCTGGTGTTAGGCGCACACGCACACACATTCTCACACGATTTTGTTCTAAATATTGAAGTTTTGAGCTCAGAGTGTCTCAAAATGTGTATTTTCGGAGAAATCCAAATCAAATTTGTTTTCATAGCATGAATTATTAATTCATTACTCATTTTATTTAATTGCAAGAAACACGAAGACTGAAGCTCCGAAATGGTGTCTCGGAACAAAACCTAGCATTCATCCATTATCCGAATCCACTACCAACTCTACCCGTTTCTGCTTCAGACAAAGGCTGAATTTCAGGAAGTTCAGAACAGGATGCTATTTAGATTAAAGAAACAGTACGCATGTACGAAATTATCTACATCTGGCAGAGTATTTACTCATTAATTGTAGATTTGCATGTTGTTCCTCGAAGATAACAACCAGGAAATGATAAAGAGATATAACCAATATAGACTGTGTACAGAGCGGTATGACAGCTCAAGATATACGAGAATTTGGCGTGAGCAGAAATTCTAGACTGTGAGGGAGGAAGCTAAGATAAAACAAAAATGCTGTTAATCGCCTTTAACTGTTTCCCTTGCCAAGGAAATTAACAATGGCGTTGAGTGATTTAAATACCAAAAATAAAAACCTTGTGTGTAACATTTACATGAAAGTATCCATTCACTATCGTTTATACTTTCTCTACTGTGTACATAGTAGGTACAGAAGATATTGCATACCACCAAAAAATTTGACACCGAGATTTCGCTGGAAATATATACATATTTCCAGGCCCCCCGAATAAAAAAGAAAAGCATTTGTAGAAAAACTTCCGTGTGTGTGCCTATGTGTATCTGTGTGTCTTTAACGCCATAACTCAAAAACGAAAAGTCGGATCAGCACCAAACTTGGTATTTAAGTTCATTTTCTTCCAAAGCTGCGACATGAAGATTTTCAAGAAAATACCCCACCCCAAACTACCGTTTACATTGCACGTTTTTCAAAGTTGTTGATTTTCTAAATAATGGCTATAATGCTTTTTATTAAAATCCATATATGGAAGATATTACAGACAAATAAGATGTATATTTTGAATTTTCTGGGAATAGCTTAGGACTTCTGGGAAGTCCTTCATTCGGAAGAAATTTTGTATATTCTGGTAAATGTTAAGCGATAGACGAAAATGTACTGTGCAAAAAATGTAGATCTCTTTACGATACACAATTTATTTCAAATAAGCTTTTTATGGCATAAGTCATTTCTGAGATATCCGTTATTAAAGTTTCGAATTGTTCATTTCTTGGTCATTCTCTATAAGTTCTATCAACATTCAGTTGTTTCACGCGATTGCATGGAAACAGTATGGAATTTTAAGGCCAGCGTATAGCATCCAGTTCTTAAACATTTGACTATCGTTGTTCTCTTTGTATATGACGAAATGTGAAATGTAGCTATTCTGCAAAGGTTTATTTGGATTGAAATGTCACTAGATAATAGTGATTAGATAAGCTTTAGTGGGAATAGTTTGTATACCTACTAATAAACGATACAGGGTGTATCACATCACATTTTTAGAAAAAAAGTTCCTTTGTGTCTGTCTGTGAACAGCAAACCCCAGAAACAAAAAGTCGGATTAACACCAAATTTGGAATTTTAGTGCAGTGTCTTCCAAAAATGCGACTCAAAGATTTTCAAGAAAATCCCCCACCCCAAATTACTCTTTACAGGAAGATTTTTCGAAATGTTTGATTTTCTAAAAAATGGCTCCAACGATTTTTATTAAAGTACCGTATATTATTGTTTACATGTCAAATAAAATGCATATCTTTAATGTTTTGTGAATAGCCTCTGAAGTCTTCTTCATTCGGAAGGAATTTTGTATAGTCTTCTATAACCAGTAAACGTTAAGTGATAGACGAAAACGTACTATACAAGAAATATAGATTCTTTAAAACACACAATTTATTTTAAATAGCTTTTTTATAGCATCAGCCATTTCCGAGATATTCGTTAGTAATGGTTCGTATTGTTCATTAGTTAGTCATTCTTTAGTCTCTTCAACATACAGTTGCTTCTCGCGGTTGCATGGAAACGGTATGGCGTTTTAAGGCCAGCGTAAAGCGTCCAGTTCTTAAACACTTGACTGTCGCTGTTGCCTTTGTATTTAAAACGAAATGTGTTATGTAGCTATTTCTGTAAAATTTGAGGCAGTATTTTTAACACTAAAAGTATTTCAGTCTAATTGTATAATACATAAATTCAATAACAGCCCGCCTTAAAGCAATATGTGTATATACTAAGATATAAAAAGTTATATCATTACAGTCATTATATATGTTTATATTATTATATCCATGTTTAATAATGTTATGTGAATGTATTACATAATTCAATAATGTAGGATCTGTGAGAATAAGAGGTTAAAAGTTGCTAACAATGAGGTAACAATGGGGTAACCTTGAGGCAATAATGTTGGAGCAACAATAATGTAAATTTTGTAGACAGTGTTCCTAACCGGACGCGAGATGCGTCCTCGAGAAATTTAATACGTATTCAGTGTGAGACGAAAATAGTTTACGTGTTAAAAAGTGCAAGTAATTAACAAAAGAATCTCACAATTATCCATATCAGTGAAGTGTTATTTAAATCGTATCAAGCATTAATAAAAGGAGTGAAGTAAAATTGTAATCTTTGTAAGATTACATTCTTCAGGCGCACCACTCCCTGCGAAGACGTTCATGCCTCTAAAAAATATAAATACTGACGCAGCTGAGGCAAACATATATATATATAATATTTAATGAAACACTCAAAATTACAAAGTTAATATTTTTTTAAACATTTGGGGCAAAGGCCACCGGAAAGTAAATTTTTGGATGAAGGCTACCGGAAACCTTTTACCATACGTGCGGTTGCTACTACTTCAAGTTCGGCTCCACAACAGTTGAAATATAATACATCTTCAAACTGACTTTCCATACGTAGCAGCAACAAACCTTCTTCAAATTGGCTCCCAAAGCGTGGTGCTAAAAAAAACTTCTTCAAAGTTTATTTGGATTAAAATAAGTATAGGTAGATATAAAAATAAAGATTTTTTCTCATTAACATAACTACATTTAATGCACTGAGAAATAGCTGAAAGCCCTAGGTATGCAACTCTTCTTAATTTCAAATCCCCAGGGCAGTGCTCAGCGAAACTAACCATCGGCTCGTGAAATTTGCAGCGGATACGAACAGAATCTGCTGAGTTGAAACCGCAAGTCGTTTGGCAATTCATGACTCGCGGAATAGGCTGCGGAAGAAGGATAGAGGATGAGAAAAGAATTACAAAGGAAAGATTGCAACATCCGCATTTCGCTGGAAGATTACTCACGTAAATCTGCTCCTTATATCGTGTAGGTTCCGTGCGCGGGATCTGAGTGAGACTCTGGAAATTCGATTCTGGCAAGCATGGACTAAATAAATCCGTTACTTTATCTTGCCAATTAACTAGTTAAAAAGCCCTATGTGTTCTGAAATTGCTCCAGTTTAACTAGTAAAATGTGACCTTAGTTCCTAACCCCCATCCAAACTGCACTCCAGTTAGCTGTGCAGCCTCACATATCACCGGGGTACTGAGAGTGCTGCCGTGCTGTATACCTATCAAGGGAAATGTTCTGTAAGCAATTCAGTTAAAACTAAGGGCTTTGCAAACTTGCTAGTTTTAATCGGAAGTAAAACAAGGAAACGTTCAACCGCGCAAAACTGTCGATACTTTACGTCGCATGCTTCTGCAGACAAACAACAGAGTTTATCTCAGCTGCCAAAGGGGAGGCTAAATGGTGGAAACTGCCAAAAATGACATTTTTAGCTTTTATGCAGCCTTTTTTATTGTAATTCCATCTTTAATTTCATATATATCGCACATTTGTACGCTCAATAGTTATATTTTAAATATACTTCTAAAATTGGTATTGCAACTGCCTTTTGTACTGTGAATTCTACTTCACTTCACAGAAAAAAGTATGATGTGTTACATTCATATTACTTTCTCTACCCTCTACCGCTTATTAGTGGGTACACAAACCAATTCTTACTAAAGTTTATGTTTCTATATACTTTATCTTAATCCAAATAAACCTTTACGGAAATAGTTACATTACACATTTCGTTATAGATATAAAGGAAACAACGATAGCCAAATGTTTAAGAACTGGACGCTATACGCTGGCTTTAAAATTCCATACTGTTCCATGCAATCGCGAGAAACAACTGAAACTTAAAAGAATAACCAAGTAATGAACAATTCGAAGCTGCTGGCCCCATAGCTCAGTCGGTAGAGCAACTGCCCGGCTGGGGGGTGAGAATTTTTCTCTAGTCAAGATTACCCTAACCTCCGTAGAGTCTGGAAGTATGAATGAGAGTGTGAATGTGTATCTGATTTAATGATTAAAAAAATAAACGTGCAAGAAACCCAACGACAAGAGTTAATACACAATAAGTTCGAAAGGAAAGGCTGCCGACAAGACCAATGTAGTTAAAGGTGGGGTATAAATGGAACAAAAAAAATCTGATGTGTTACACTCACATGACTTTCTCTACTCTTGTACAAACTATTTTTACAAACGTTTATTCTCCATATGCTTCATGTTACTCGAGATATCGAGATGTCAATCTTATTGCTAATTTTCTTGTAGATGCAAGGGGTAATTTTCTTGTAGATGCAAGGGGAACATGGTAGGTTATAAGGATAGTCAAATATTTTAAGCGCTGGTTGCTATGTGGCGCATTATATTCTATTTGCATGTCCAGGACATAAAAAATTGAATAACGAATTTGAGAAAAAGTATAAGTATTGGAAAATTTAAGGAAATAACAAGCAATATCTCGAAGATGGTTCACTTAACTAAAAACATGTATATGACATAAATTGTGTATTTTAACGCGAACTACATTTTTTGTGTAGTAAACTTTTGTCTATCTCTTATGGTTTACCAGTTATGCAAAAGTCGTTCACAATAAAGAATACTTTTGGAGACATTCCCAGGAAATTCAAGATATACAGTTTATTTGTCATAAAAATATCTTAAACATATGATATTTTAATCAAAATCGTTAGAGCCATTTTTGAGAAAATTAAAATTTTCGAAAAATCTTCCATGTAAAGGGTACTCTGGGGTGGGGGGATTTTCTTGAAAACCTTCGTGTCGCATCCTTGGAAGATACTGAACCCAAATACCAAGTTTGGTGTTTATCCGACTGTTCGTTTCTGAGTTGTGCTACACACAGACACACACACAGACACACACACACACACACACACACACACACACACACACAGACACACACGGACATGTTTCCAAAAATGCTTTTTTTGGATTCAGGAGGTCTCAAAACATGTATTTCCGGTGAAATCTCGGTATCGAATTTTTGGATACTTCCCCTACTTACTATACGTAGTAGAGAAAGTAAAAATTCGATGCATTAATAACAGATATCTTGGAAATGACTGATGCAATAAAATAATTTATTTGGAATAAATTTTATGTTTTCAAAGGGTCTAGATTTTTTGTGTATTACGTTTTCGTCTAACGCTTTAAGTTAGTTCTACAAGATTATGCAAAATTATTTCAGAATGAAGAGGATTTCAAAGGTTATTCCCGGAAAATTCAAAATATACATTTTATTTGTCATGTAAATATCATTAATATATGGTGCTTTAATCAAAATATAGCCATTTTTTTAGAAAATAAAAAATTTCGAAAATCTAACATGTCAAGGGTAGAGGTGGGGAATTTTTTTAAAATCTTCGTGTCGCATCTTTAGAGAAAACGAACCAAAACGAAAAAACTTTACCAAATGAACATTGCTTACTCAAACGTAATACGTAACATTTATATTTTACCCTAAAACGAATAAATAAACATTTGATAATTAAAATGACAAACTTGTATTGTGTTTTTCCTCTTTCAGCAGCATTAAAATGACGTCTATGCGAATCTGTTGTGTAACAAGAGCAACAGTGCCTCGGGATTTGTTGCGTTCAACAACCAAAATTT
The DNA here is from genome assembly GCA_030765065.1 of Deroplatys truncata. Lineage (NCBI taxonomy): Eukaryota > Metazoa > Arthropoda > Insecta > Mantodea > Mantidae > Deroplatys > Deroplatys truncata. Next base: position 106,369,034 of record CM060987.1, on the reverse strand, counting down.
ATTCTTAGCAAAATTTTGTTTCGTTACGAAGTTATAGAATGCCGATCAATTGGTTAGTGGGTTTAACAATTTGTTAAGCCTTAACAAATCGTTGAAGAATAGCCCTGTATATGGCAGTGCTATTAAGGCATCAACTTTTACCTTTGAGTAGGGAAAGAGTTTTAATAATTTCATTACCTAAGATATGGTTTACTAAACCTTCCCAAACGAATGACGTGAAATCGCTCTAGGCGATGGAAATAATTGGAAATTGCTTATCTATATTCCTTTTGATTAACCGCAAAATCAAATCATGATGGTGTGTGTAGAGTCTTTGGAATACATATCTTTGTATGTACTAAACATGTTGCTAAAGGTGTGTGGTCGTCTTCCTTCTACTTGAATAATTTACTGATAGGTTATGTCACTTCCCTAAACGGAAGATAGACAATTGGAATCATGATCTTCTACTCTCTGCGATTGTGGATATGTATTCTTGATTTCCTCGCCATCTTCTATTTATTTTAATCTGTAAATGTAACTCTAGGTGTGTGGTATTAAAATACCAAATCTATGTCAGATTGGCCGGTAAAGGTCAGCGACGGGTGGTGCAGATTTTAGTTGGTGGAGCATAACTTAAAAAAAATCTGATGTTACACTCACATGACTTTCTCTACTTTTGTACAAACTATTTTTACAAACGCTTATTCTCCATCTGCTGCATGTTAATCGAGATAAACACTTGCAGACTATCTTATTGCTAATTTTCTTGTAGATGTAAGGGGAATATGGTAAGCTTTAAGCTAAAGTCAAATCTTTCAAGAGCTGGTTGCTAAGTGGAGCATTTCATTCTCTTTGCATGTGCAGGACATAAAATAACGAATAACGAATTCCCATTTGGGAAAAATTATAAGTATTAGAAAATTCAAACAAATTAGGAATATCTCGGAAATGGTTCACTCCACCAAAAGTGTATATGACAGAAATTTTGTGTTTTAACGAGCTCTACATTTTTTGTGTAGAAAAACTTTGTCTATCGCTTACGGTTTACCCGTTATGCAAAAGCCATTCAAAATGAAGAGGATTTTTGGGAACATTCCCAGAAAGTTCAAGATATACATTTCATTTGCCATGAAAGTATCTTAAACATATATTTTAATAAAAATCGTTAAAGCTGTTTCTGAGAAAATCAAAATTTTCGAAATATGTTCCACGTAAAGGCTAGTCTAGGGTGGAAGGATTTTTTTGAAAATCTTCGTGTCGCTTCTTTCAAAGATACTGAGACTAAATACTAATTTTGATACCAGACTTTTCGTTTTTGAGTTATGCTGTTCACAGACACACACAGGGATCGTTTTCAAATAAATGCTTATTTTGGATACAGGTGGCCTCAAACAATGTACTTTTGGTGAAATCTCATATCAAATTTTTGGCTGGAATGCAATACAAAAACACTTTCACTTTTTTCGAAAATATAGTCAAAAGCCATTTTATGTATCGGTATTCAAATTTAGTCATGGTAAAACATTCACTACACACGTTTACTGTAAGAAATAATTAACCCTCACTTTAGCTTCTCGTGAATTTCAGATCTTTGTTAAAAGTTATCAATAATAAATATAAATATTTAGAATGAAGCAACATATTTAAATGGCATTAAAGTCCGCAATGTTTTTTGGGGGGAGGGCTTTAAAGCATATTAAAACAATAGTAAAATATTATGTTAAATAATGCGGTAAATACTAACCTCTCTATATCTGTATGAAGTCCGTTCTGCTGACTCTTTTTAAAACTTCATATTATTTAAGGATATGTTTTGTTTATAGTTTAAATTCATCATAAGCTATTAGCGCAGAAAAACAAACAGCTCACGGGAAATAATAACGTTGACCTTAGAACAAATCGCTTAGGGAAGTTCCCCTTGCAGATGTTCCGATAGGGAGCAGGACCAGGTCTGTGTGACCTTCATAAAAGCCTCCCTTCTACACTCCTGTCATTCCCTTGTACATAACTCCTTTTAAATCAAAGCTCTCTGCTCTGCTAAGCCTGGACACAAGAAGAATGTGCCCTTGCCCGTTCTCTTCACACATATGAGGCTTGTTTTTAAAGTACCGATAATTGTTTTAAAAAATAAGAGAACATTATTTTCCAAATACTTTATCATCATTCAATACCTTATACCTCACGCTACTTCGCCACAGAGTCACCGCCGTTATTCAGGCACTTGTCGTAACGGGAAACCACTTTTTGTATGCCTTCGTCAAAGAATGATGCCACATGTGGTGAAAGCCACGTCTGCACTTGGTTTACATCATCATCGTTCAAATGTTTTCCACCAAGGAATTTCTTCAGATGAAGAAACAGATGAAATCGCTTTGTGCCAAATTCGGACTATAGGGAGGGTGGTGGAATTGCTCCCAAGAATAATGCGATCAGATCTTGTGTTTGTTTGCTGTGTGTGACCGGGAATTGTCATGAACAAAAGGATTCCACGTGAAAGCATTCCACGCCTTTTGTTTTGTAATGTATGAAGGAGCTTTCTAGTGCCTCACATTAGGCCTCTTTGTTGATTGTCGCATTTCTGGGCAAAAATTCAACCAGTACAACACCTTGTTTGTCCCAGAAAACCGTGCACATTCTTGCGAGTGGATATCGCCTGTTTAAATTTCTTCTCGGAGGATGTTGTGTGCCTCTACTCCATGGATTGTTGCTTTGATTCAGGAGATGTGAGGCACCCATGTCTATCAACTATAGCGGTGTGCATTAGCAAATCATTGCCTTCCTCAGCTTATTGGCGTGAGAAAAGTCAGTGCAGCGGCAGATCGCTTGTTCTTGTGTTCATCAGTAAGATTTTTGGGTACCCATCTTGAGCAGAATTTCCGAAATCCTAAGCATTCTGTCAAAATTGTGTATTTTGATCTTGAAATTTGTGGAAAATGCGAAGCCAACACCAATATTGTGAAACGACCGTCCTCGCGAATGTTTCCTTCCACAGCTTGCACCAAATCATCCGTGGTCACAGGCGGTCGTCCGCTCTGCGGTTCATCACGCGTGTTTCACGACCTTCATTAAACTGTCTAACCCACTTCCTCACCATTCCATCATTCATTGTTGTTTTCCCAAAAACCTCGCACAATTGGCGATGAATGTTTGCTGGCGTAACATTTCTCGCATTCAAAAAAACGAATCACTGATCTGACTTTACTGTGGGCGGGTCGTTCGATTGCTTTGAACATTTCAAAGCGCTCTAACAACAGGAAAACACAAAGAACGATCGCTTACAGCCGTGTTTGGCTTCTTAGAATTGAGGAAGTGATCGCGCACGCTCAAAATCGCAACTGCAGTACTGCAATAACAAAATATTAAAACGGTACTTACTTTAAAAACACCCCTCGTACATACACCAAGTTGTCTGCATTCTTTTAAATCGCGCACTTATCTTGGATTCTGTATACACTGCAGGTGCTGAAACAATTAGGGTTTGCGTCTAAAATTCAATAATACTTTTTGATTTGACAATTCATGCAGAAATTATTAAAGGTATTTATGGTTGAAAATTAAAGGGGGCAAATGCGCTAGTGTCCTTGTGCCGTTTTCGTGCACATGCAAACAGCTCATGAACGGCACAATACTCCTAGTATGATGACATCATTCATCGAGATCAGCAAGTAATAACAACGTGAAGGTTCCAGAAAGACGTCATTTATGCCGTAGCTTGTGGTAGCACGACGCTATGGTCGTTCAGGGCTACGACTTGCTGGGCTGTCTTACGCCACTGATTGCAGCGTCATCGAACTCGTGGCCAACAGCAACTCCCGGGAAAGATGGATCGGCAGTCTTCGTACAGGGAGCCTAATATAACTGCACATGCTTCCCACCCTAATGCATTTGTCGTCCAGAGAGTACCACTGTGTATCGACGAGATTCTCTAAGCCTAGTGATGCTTACCTTTGCGCCTCAAAATGTAACGACATTTCTAATTGGTCTTCAGACCGCGTTACCTTATTATGTATGAGAATATTCTGCTCCAAAATATTTCGAATACGCGTCCCAGTGACGCGTCCGGAAGCAGATTCAATGTCTCTGTCTCCTTCCTTTCTATATGTGTCTCTTTCTATTTCTCCTTATTGCTTACAGTTCCTTGCTCATTAGCTTGGTGAAAGGTGGGCTCTACCTAGAATTAGCTAGCTCGCCCGTCCCTTACTTATCTAAATATTCTAACATTTCTTGGTGAATTATATTATTATGTATAATTCTTGTTTATATGTCTATGTGTATAGTATATCCCCTTTCAGGGAGAAACATTTATATACTGTTCTTTGTAAATTGCGTTGCATTATTTGTTAATTCAAACGGCGTTTACGACTTTTTATAGTAACTTCGATTTTGGAACAAGCTGAAAGAGCATGTTACATTATCGTCTTTTCAATCGTATTATTTGTGATTCTAAAATTGTTAAATCTCAAAGTAAGATGATTTAATATTGCAATGGAATTTGTTAACGAATGCAAAACTTACATGATTAACACATTTGCTGCGATTCCTTTCAACTCCTAGCTCCTACGTAACAGTACACGATCCACATCATATAGGACGTTATGGGTATGAAAAAGTCCAACGTAATACTCTTTAGTGTCAGCCGCCACCTTTAAAGGGACTTAAACACGTGACATCCTGAATCTCTCGAAGTTATCTATTCTGCTCATAATGAAATAGTTATTTTTCGGGCAAGCTACGAATCATCGACCCAGATGAGACTGTAAAATAATTGTGTTAATTTATAGCATGAACACTTTTCATAAAATTATAACGCTGATTGCACTTCCGTACTGGATAAGAGGAGAAAAGGGGCAAGAATAAAAGAACAGAAAAGCACGGGTAGAAAACCAAGAATATTCCAGTGTATTAAATGCACCTCTATATTCGAAATTAGGCTCAGTTAACTGGAGTAAAGTAGTCTCCAAAGACTACGTATGAAGGAAAAAGAAAAGGAAAGAAAAGCAAAAGTTTGTAACGTATATGACTCCTTGCTTGCGAGGCAAATAAACGGAGTTACGAGATCGAACGGCGATAAGGATGACTGTTTCAATTATCTAAATGGGTACTTCGCCCTTAGGTATCACCTTGAGTTAGCGAAATTTCGCGATCATTTGCGAGGAACTATGTGATTGCCCAATGTACCAAAACGACCCCCTCTCCTCAAACCTTCCACGTTATTGTTATTATTATGATCCTTTCTCCCGCTGCTTGAACTTTCTTTCCTCTGATCCTATGTTGGTAAATGTCTTTCTCACGAAGAGCCGGAAAAGAAAACGTCAGGTATTCTGCGTTCACAAATTAACAGACTACCGTGGAGAAACTGCAACTGCCTTCAAAGTACGAATAACAAATCCTTTGTAAGGTCCCAGTGCTTAAAAAGACATCTTAGGAAAGGGTTTCGTTTCTAACGAGCATTTTTACTTTCTCTACCGTATACCTAATAGGTAGAGAAGATATTGCATTCCACCCGAAAACTCTGTATCGAGATTTCATCGGAAATACATGTTTTAAGGAGCTCTGTATAAAAAGGTATTTTTAGACAAAGTTTTGTGTGTGTATGTCTGTGAACAGCAGAACGCAAAAACGAAAAATCAGATAACTACCAAACTTGGTATTTGAGTTCAGTATCTTCCAAAGATGCAACATGATCTTAAAGAAAATCCTCCATTTCAAATTACGCTTTTCATAGAACATTTTTCGGAGTTTTTTTATTTTCACAAAAGTAGCTCAAACGACTTTAACTAGAATTCCCTATATTTTAGATATTTGCATTGACAGATAAAATAATTTATGAATTTTATGAGAATAGCCTCTTAAGTCCACTTCATTCAGAAGGAATTTTGTATCATTTTCTATAATAGTAAACTTTAAGAGAAAAAACGTACTACACAATTTATTGCAAATAACTTCGTGTCATCAGCCATATATCCGATATAGGAGAGTGTGTGTGTGTGTGTGTGTGTGTGTGTGTGTGTGTGTGTGTGTGTGTGTGTGTGTGTGTGTGTGTGTGTGTGTGTGTGTGTGTGTGTGTGTGTGTGTGTGTGTGTGTGTGTGTGTGTGTGTGTGTGTGTGTGTGTGTGTGTGTGTGTGTGTGTGTGTGTGTGTGTGTGTGTGTGTGTGTGTGTGTGTGTGTGTGTGTGTGTGTGTGTGTGTGTGTGTGTGTGTGTGTGTGTGTGTGTGTGTGTGTGTGTGTGTGTGTGTGTGTGTGTGTGTGTGTGTGTGTGTGTGTGTGTGTGTGTGTGTGTGTGTGTGTGTGTGTGTGTGTGTGTGTGTGTGTGTGTGTGTGTGTGTGTGTGTGTGTGTGTGTGTGTGTGTGTGTGTGTGTGTGTGTGTGTGTGTGTGTGTGTGTGTGTGTGTGTGTGTGTGTGTGTGTGTGTGTGTGTGTGTGTGTGTGTGTGTGTGTGTGTGTGTGTGTGTGTGTGTGTGTGTGTGTGTGTGTGTGTGTGTGTGTGTGTGTGTGTGTGTGTGTGTGTGTGTGTGTGTGTGTGTGTGTGTGTGTGTGTGTGTGTGTGTGTGTGTGTGTGTGTGTGTGTGTGTGTGTGTGTGTGTGTGTGTGTGTGTGTGTGTGTGTGTGTGTGTGTGTGTGTGTGTGTGTGTGTGTGTGTGAGATGAATAAAACCCAAATTTTACCATAAATCCAACGACAAGCGAATACGAGTTAACACCATTGCCTATGGGCAGCATGTTTTAAATGAAAGACCGCCGATAAGACCATTGTAGTTAAAGGCGATGTATAAATGGAGCTTAATAATATATATACATTATATATATATGATTTTAGGGTCAATTTAAATTCACCCAAAAATGACCACCACAACGCCCTCCAAATAAAACACAGCTAGTAGCATTTACTTTTCGCCATAATATTAAGAAACTTTTATCAAGGACATTTCTTTCTACAACGCTTAGTTTTGGAGATATTGTATAGTCTCAGCTTAAGTGGTCCACCTGTATATATTATTATTATTATTATTATTATTATTATTATTATTATTATTATTATTATTATTATTATTATTATTATTATTATTATTAAGCCCCATTTATAAAGTGACTTACCCTGGTCTTTGAAGACGCATTTAGCGCAAGCGCTGTACACACTTTGACCTGCCTTGCAAACATTGCACAAGAAGAAAAACCTAAAATACAATTGTACGCAGGGTATCGTTTTAGCTATATGTACATCTTGAACACAAAGTATTGTACGCCCCTTTAGAAAACTCTTCAGCTAAATTAATGACGAAAATTTTCATTCTCATATGCACAAGCAACAAGCAGTTTTACAACTTAAGTGCTTTTTTCTAATTTCAATGTTTTGCATTGTAAATTTCAAATTTTTTTCTAGAGTTAAAAAAGTTTTTACAATTTGTATATTAGTTTTTTTTCAAAAGTAACTTACATGCATTTAGTAAAGGAAACGTTTGTAAAATCTAAAACTGTAATTGAATAAAAATCTTCTAACGCGGTGGTGAAATAAATTCCTGAAGTCCTAAAAAACTAGGCAAACAAGGAAATGGAGCAAAAATGTTAATTATTCAACACTTCACAAATTCCATTCCTCCATCAGTTTCAGTAATGGCAGTACACATTGATGGGTCTTTACTTACCCATAATCGTTTATTTTTTCATCTTCTGTATTTATTCCTTGCAGAAGCTTAATTTTCTATTACTTCATGCTAACAGAGATAAACGTTTCCAGAAATGCTTTCATGGTACAAAGGGAAGACAGAAGGCTGAGGTGACAGTCAAATCGATAAAAGCGCGTCACTTTATGGTGACTTTGAACTTCTATAGCTTTGCACGATGTCACTGAGACGTAAGAATGGGACCAAACATTTCAAAGTATTGGAAAACTCAAACCAATAATAACGGTTATCTCAGAAACGGCTGATGCCACAAAAACCGATTTTAAATAAGTTGTGTGTTTTAAAGAGACCTATATTCTTTGTGCACCACATTTTTATTTGTATCTTATAGTGTACGGGTTTTATAAAGTACCTATACAAAATTCCTTCCGAATGAAGAGAACTTAAGACTATTTCCAGAAAATTCAAGATACGCATTTTATTTGTCATTTTTAATCAAAATCGTTAGAGCTATTTTTGAGAAAATTTAAGTTTTCGTAAGTGTTTTCAACTAAAGGGCAGTTTGGAATGGGGGATTTTCTTAGAAATCTTCGTATTTGGAAGCTGCTGATCCGACTTTACTTTTCTGAGTTTTTCTGTCCACAGACAGGATGGCTTGACTCCACGAGAAGCAAACTCCGTGATATAATATCGAGTTTTTCGACACATATTTCCAGTAATTCTCTTTCCAGACAAGATCAGGTTTTAATATCCCAACTGAGAATGGGCCACACCAAGATCAAGCACAGTTATCTTCTTTCAAAGGACCAACCACCCATCTGCCACGGGACATGTCAGTTGCGTCCACGTAAACATATTTACGAAAAATCAGTGGGGCTACGTCAGTTTTTTAACTCGTGTTCAGTTCTTGGATTTTTATGCATAACACAGTGTAATCTAACAAAACATAACAAAATTCCATCCATTTGTGGGGTTTAAATTAAAAAATACTACAGACAGTCCCAAGTCTGCAAAATAGGAAGGGAAATGTTGTTTGTGCCAGGAATTGAAAATACTGGGACTAACAATTCAAATCTTTCAGCCATGCAACTGACATATTAACCAGGAAATCCAGGGACGCAACTGACGTATGACCCAAAAAATTCAAAGACTGAACTGACGTACAAAACTGAAGATTTTAATCTTTCGTTGTAACCCCACGTTGGGCGCCAATTTAAAGAAGTATTGTTGCTGCCCCACGCATAGTACAAAGTTTCCGGTGGCCTTCGCCCCAACGTTCACTTTCCGGTGGCTTTCGCACCAGCGTTCAGGAATCAACTTTGTATTTTTATGTTTCTTTAAATATTATATATATTTATGTTTGCCTCGGCTGCGTCATATTCATTTGTAGAAACATTTATCTCTTATCAGGGGGTGATGCGGCTAAAGAATGTAGGCTTACACAAATTATAATTTTTACTTTACTCCTTTTATTAATCCTTTACACGATTAAATAACACTTCACTTATATAGAGAGCTGTGAGATTCTTTTATTAATTACTTGCACTTTTTAACCCGTAAACTTTATAATATTCTCGCCGTAATGAATTTTCGTCTCACATTGGATACATACCAGCGAATGAACTGCTCAGGTACGTTGCCTTCTAGCAACTGCCGTTTACCGCTTACATTTTAAATTTTTCTATTTGACGTCTCTGATTGGCTAATCCTACTCCAATAGAATACTTTTATTTAACTTTTAGCCTTTCTAGTTGTTGATTGGCTATTTATAAACTGTTTTAAATATTACATTATTTTTGCTCCAAGAATTACTAGTAGCATTATCAAACCTTCCAATTCATTATTGCCTCAAGGTTACCTCATTGTTACCTCATTGTTAGCAACTTTCGGTCTCTAATCTCACAGCTCCTACATTATTAAATTACGTAATACATTCAAATAACATTATTATACATGTACATAATAATATAAATATAATACAATGACTGTAACGTATATTTTATATATTATATTATACACATATTGCTTTAAGGCAGGCTGTTATTATATTTTATATATTATATTATTAGACTGAAATCATTTAAGCGTTAAAAATACTGCCTCAAATTTGACCGCGGGACGCAATCGCCGGTCACCGAAATCAGTAAGTAAATTAAAATAAAATTGAGTTTTATTTATGGATGCTCTTTAACTACTATGGTCCTTAGCGTCCCATTCTATATTGGGCGTGAAATATCGGTAATTTTTGCCCGAAAAAAAATCCATCACCTTCCGCCGGGTTTGAACCCGCGACCTTGGGAACTAGAGGCTGAAATCAGCTGCGTCCACAGCTACCTGCTTAGGTAGCTTGGATAGGTGTAGGTTCTTCGAAAGACACAGCCAAATATTAAAGAACACGTTCTGCGACGAGACACAACGAAGCACTGTTTAGAAGGATTTCTGCTACGTCATATACAGCATAAAGATCAAACTGAACATACGTAATAGTTCTTATTCTCAGTTGTGCACGAGCCATGGAGTCGATGACAAGTGGCAAGGGGAAGCCTTTATTTCTAAGCAACATTTTTAACCTACTTACTATTTCCCATACAATAGTAATTTGTAATTGATAAGGCGTGTCCAGTTCTTAGATGTTTATACATAACACATGTAACCTAACAAATGCATCCATTTGTGGGGTTTAGATTTAAAATGTTACAGACAATCCTAAGTCTGCAAAATGGGAAGGGAAATGTTGTTTGTGCCAGGAATTGAAAGTACTGGGACTAACAATTCAAATCTTTCAGAGACGCAACTGACGTATTAACCAAGAAATCCAGGAACGCAACTGACGTATTAAACTGACCGCGGGAAGCAATCGCCGGTCGCCGTCTGCCCACCAGTGTAACATACTGCTAACGACGAAACACATACCCGTGGAATGTTCACAATACGATTAATGAGACAACACTACCATATACCCAATGATTTACAAACAGCACTCAACTATTCGATGTACCTTAAGATAGTTGAATTTTTAAAAGCATAAATTGATATAAAACTATATTAATGTTCAATCAGTTTAATTAGTTATAGTGTCGCAATTTTATACTAGTTCACTGTAATGCTTCAAAACCGCCAGTATGTTAAATAACCTCATCGTTTTATTGTTAAATATTTATTTTATAAAAAGTTGTAAAGTCGCGATATGGCTAATATGTTAAACCGACTATAAACTTTCAAACGCACAGACCTTTTTTTTACATTTTGTTTATTCTGGAGCCCCCAAAACGTACTTCCATTGAAATCTCGACAGTCAGTTTTTGGTTGGAATGCAGTACCTACTTCCTCAATTTACTAGGTACGTGGTAAAGTAAAAATGCAAAATGCAACGTTCACACCAACGTATAAAACAAAGAGAACAAAAGGCGGTGATCTTCCGGGTCACTGACCCTACTATGTGCCCCAGTTGGACTGATGTTTGCTAATACAGATAAGGGGATGGAAAAAATGAAACGGCTCTGGAGTTATGGACCTATGAACGGCACCAATCTGTTGAACAAACACGTCAAAACGCTACGCTGCTGGACAAACACATGGGAGGGTGCCCATCAATCAGCATTATTTGCGTTACGTGCTACCAGAGGTCTCCACCCCAGCTTCTTAAAGGGCCACTCGCCCATCTCTCTTGATTCCACACTTCCAGAACTTCGACCACGGATTATCTGCGATTTACCATCCCCTAATTCCTCTCTCCTGATCTAGGAAACAGGGAAAGAGATGCAGGATTGCTGCAATGGGATTTGGAAATAAAAAATTCTGATGTGATACATCCATCTTTATTAGTGGGTATGTGAACTATTCGTACCTTCTCTACTACTTATTGTAAGTAGGGCAAGTATTGCATTACATCCAAAAATTCGATACTGAGATTTCATCGGAAATACATGTTTCCAAAAAAAGCATTTTTTTAGAAAAAGGTCAGTCTGTGTGTGTAGATGTGTATCTGTGAATAGTATAACTCAAAACCGAAAAGTCGGATAAATACCGAACTTGGTATTTAGTTTCAGTATCTTTCAAAAACGTCCCCCACCTCAGACTATCACTTACATGGAACATTTTTCAAAAATTTCTCAAAAATGGCTCTAACGATTTTGATTAAAATATGATTTATTTAAGATATTTTCATGGAAAATTAAACGTATATCTCGAATTTTCTGGGAATGTTCCCAAAGAACCTCTTCATTCTGAATGAATTTTGCATAACTGGTAAACAAGGGGTAGACACAAAAGTTTACTACACAGAAAATGTAGATCTCGTTGAAACACACAATACTTCTACTTCTCAAATGGGAAATTCGTTATTCGGTTTTTGTCCTGAACATGCAAAGAGAATGAAATGCTCCACACAGCAACCATCTCTTAAAAGATTTGACTGCCGCTTAAAGCCAGTCATATTCCCCTTGTACCTACAAGAAAATTAACAATAAGACAGTTTCTGCAAATGTTTACCTCAATTAACATGAAGTAGATGGAGAATAAGCGTCTGTAAAAATCGTTTGTATAAAAGTTGAAAAAGTCATGCGAGTTTAACACATCGGATTTTTTTTCTATCTACTTCATTTTTATCCAAATAAACCTTTGCAGAAATAGCTACATTACGCATTTGGTTATAGATCCAAAAATAACATCGATATTCAGATGTTTAAGAACTGTAAACTATATGTTGGCCTTAAAATTTCATACTGTTTCCATGCAATCGCGAGAAACAACAGAATGTTGACAGGACTTTAAAAAGAATGGTTGTGTTGAGCAATTCGAGCCATTAATAAGGATATCTCAGAAATGGCTTATGCCGCAAAAAACCTATTTAAATAAACTGTGTATTTTAAAGAGATCTACATTTTTTGTGTAGTAGGTTTTCGTCTATCGCTTAACATTTGTCACTTAAACATAATTATACAAAATTCCTTCCGAATGAAGAGGTCTTTGCAGATTATTCACAAATGATTCAAGATATAATTTTATTTATTTATATAAATATCTTTAATATACGGCATATTAATCAAAATCGTTTGAGCCATTTTTTACAAAATAAAACATTTCGAAAAACATTTCGTCTAAAGGTAGTTTGCGGGATTTTCTTGGAAAACCTTTTGTGTCACGTCTTTGTAAGATATTGAGTCTAAATACCAAGTTTGGTATTTATCCGACTCTTCACAGACACATACATAGATCTTTTTCTAAAAATCTTATGTGATACATTCACATAAATTTCTCTACTCTGTCTTTATTAGTGGGTATACAAACAATTCTATTTTTTCTTCTGCTATATTTTAATTTAAATATACATTTGCAGAAATCGCTACATTACACATTTCGATATAGATACAAAGAGAACCGTGATAGTCAAATGTTTAAGAGCTGGACGCTCTACGCTGGCCTTAAAATTCCATACTGTTTCCATGTAAAAACAACTGAATGTTTACAGGACTTTAAAGAAATGGCTAAGTGTTCAGCAATTCGAACCAGTAATAACGGATATCTCAGAAATGGCTTATGACACAGAAAAACGTTTTTGAAATAAATTGTGTTTTAAAGAGATCTACATTTTTTTGGTAGTACGTTTTCGTCTATCCCTTAACGTTTACCAGTTATAGAAGATTATGAAAAATCCTTCAGAATAAAGAGGACTTCATAGGCTAGTCCCAAAAAACTCAAAATATGCATTTATTTGTTATGAAAATATTTTTAATATATGGTATTTTAATCAAAATCGTTAGCCATTTTTTAGAAAATAAAAAATTTCGAAAAATGTTCCATGAAAAGGGTAATTTTGGGTGGAGGATATTCTTGAAAACTTTCGTGTTACAACTTTGGAAGATACTCAATTTAAATAGCAACTTTGGTGCTTATCCGTTTTCATCCGTTTTCTGCTGTTCACACACACACACACACACACACACACACACACACATGGACCTGTTTCTTTAAATGCTTTTTTTTTTATTCAGGGACCAAAGCATGTATTTCCAATGAAATCTCGGTATCGAATTTTTGGTTGGAATGCAGTTTCTTCTCTACCTACCTTCTCTACTGAATACGTGGTAGAGAAAACTAATAAAGAACGGCCATTTAAAGTGTACCACTTACCTTGAAAAAATGTAAGCATTTTAAATTCAAACCAATTACAAGCAATAGCTCTGAAATGGCTGACACACAAACATTTTATTTAGCATAAATCTTTATCGAGATCTACATTTTTTGTGTAATAAGATTTTTTATTTCTCTCGTGGTTTACCAGTTAAACAAAGTTCACTCAAAATGAAGAGGACTTCAGGGGCTATTCCCAGATTATTCAAGATATACATTTCGTTTGTCATGCAAATATCTTAAACATACGATATTTCAATCAAAATCGTTAGAGCATTTTTGAAAAAATCAGGAATAACAATGTTTTACTATTTTAAGGGAAGTCTTCGAGTCGTAAGCTTGGAAGTCACGAAACTTAAATACCAGGTTTGGCATTTAACTGACTTTTCATTTTTAAGTTATGATGTTAACAGACAACCACGAACCTTTTTCTTAAAAGTAAAAGTGCTTTTTTTGTATTCAGGGTGTCTCAAAAGGTGAATTTCAGGTGATATGTGTATGAAATTTTTGGGTGTAATGCAATACTTTATCTTTTTACATTTCATATTACTTTTTTGATCATACTTTCATATTTTGGCAAATTTTTCTTCATATCTTGCCTTTCTGTAGTTATGGATTATGTAAAGTTGAAGCAGTAAGTTTAGTTTACTTTTAAGTGTAATAAGCAATCAAAGATTTTAAAGGTAGTGAGATACAAAAACGCTACCGTAAGTCATTTTCAAAACTTCTTCCAATCATAAGTTTAGAAAAATTATAATACCCAGTGAAATTTGCATCTTACAGAACTGCATAAAATACCTATTGCCCATTTTACTGAAATTTCACCACAGAACATCGTTAAGGTAATGATCTTTTTCATGCATTTCTTTATTGTAACGTAATACACAAGTAGGTTGATAGTTATATGGAAAAAAACTGTAGAGCTTCGTAGAAAGCCATTGTATTTTTCTGCTACCTCCTGCTATTCCTTGCAGGAAAAAAAAATTAACAGCAACTTTCTTCACAAACAATCCTGGCAACAGCATCTGGGTCATGGAAACAAAGAGAGGAAAGAAAGAAGGGCGAATAAATGAATGTAAAAAAAATAATAACGAAGAAGAAAAGCTGCCATTATAACTGTAAGTGAGGGCTCTTTAACAAATGGCTCTAACGAGGTTCATTCATATTAAACGTTTCCATAGCAACAAAATTTGTTACTCAAGCACTTTTTACTAACTCTAAAAAGTTAGTAAGCAGAAGAATTATTGTATTCCGCCCAAAACTTTCATATCGAGATTCGGAAATATTCGTTTTGAAGTCCCCTGAATCGATAAAAGGCTGTTTTTACAAAAAGGTCCATGTGTGTGAACAGTATAAATATCAACTCAAGTTTAGCATCTTCCAAGAAGGCGACACAAAGATTTTTCAAGAAAACTTCCCTACCCCAAATTAACCTTCACGTATAGTGTCATTCTCCGTGGTGTAGTGGTTACTATAGTTCCCGAGGTCGTGGTTTTGAATCCGGCGGAGGACGATGGATTTTTTCGGGCGTAAAAATACTTAACATGGCTTCCTTCGGAATAGAAGTAAAGCCGGTGATGGAGTGTCGTAGATTTACGGCACGTAAAAGATCCTCAAGCCTGATAAAGAGGCTCTGAGCAAAATTACCAGTCTTTCACACCCAATAAAGAATGGGACGCTAAGGACCACAGCAGTTAAAGAGCGTCCATAATAAATAAGAAAGAAACGTGTAAAGGATTTCATTGCTTTTTATTTTCTTCGAAATGGTTTTAAGGATTTTGATTAAATTGCCATATGTTTAAGATACTTTCGTGACATATAACAGTAGATTATGATATAAGGGTAAAAGCAGGTTTTTATTTTGCGAGTAGGAATGTTTGCGAAACCAAAGCCGTAAGCCGAGTTTCACAATCCTACGAAAAAAAATCTGATGTGTTATACTCTCATGACTTTCTCTACTCTTGTACGAACTATTTTTACAAACGCTTATTCTCCATATGCTTCATGTTAATCTTATTGCTAATTTTCTTGTAGATGCAAGAGGAATTGGTAGGCTTTAAGCGATAGTCAAAATTTTAAGAGCTGGTCGCTATGTCGAGTATTCCATTCTCTTTGCATTATTAGGACAAAAAGAAAAAGAATAACGAATTCCCATTTGAGAAAAAGTATAAGTATTGGAAAATTTAAGGGAATAACAAGCAATATCTCGAAAACAAAAATATACGACATAAACTGTGTATTTTAACGCGATCTACATTTTCTGTGTAGTAAAATTTGTTTGTCTCTTATGGTTTACCAGTTATGGAAAAGTCGTTCACAATGAAGAATACTTTTGGAGACATTCCCAGAAAATTCGAGATATACACTTTATTTGTCATTAAAATATCTTAAACATATGATATTTTAATCAAAATCGTTCGAGCCATTTTTGAGAAAATTAAAACTTTCGAAAAATTTTCATGTAAAGGGTAATCTGGGGTGGAGGGATTTTCTTGAAAACCTTCGTGTCGCATCTCTGGAAGATACTGAACCTAAATACCAAGTTTGGTGTTTATCCGACTTTTCGTTTCTGAGTTATGCTGTTCACAGACAGACACACACACACATGGACATGTTTCCAAAAATGCTATTTTTGGATTCAGGGGGTCTCAAAACATATATTTCCGGTGAAATCTCGGTATGGAATTTTTGGGTGGAATACAGTACTTCCCCTACGTAGTATACGTAGTAGAGAAAGTGATAATACAATCACTTTTAACACGTGTGGTATATTATGCTACTTACACAGCGCTCGAGTTTGTAAAATATCAATAAGATTATATTGATTCCTAAACTAACAAAGATCACGTTTAGAATACGTTGCTTTAAACAACAGAAATGACTTAAAAGGCGAGATGTCAGATCTTCAGATATTTTGTTGATTTTCTAGCACTCAGCATGTTTTTTCTTACACCAGCCAATGAAGCGATTAAATGCTATATCTTACTGATTTCTGGACTGTTTAGGTAAGTATTTCTAGTGTTATTCTTTCTATTGCTTCTGTAATTTCATCCGACTCTTCCATTTCAATTTCTTCTGAATTCATAATTTCCGCCATTTAATCTTTATGCAGTGTAGGTAGATAAAAGAATAACGATTTGAAGTAACATTATTTGTATATGTTTGTATTTGTTAGCCCCACATTTGGGAGCCAATTTGCGGTGGTTTTAATGTTATTTCTATTTAACATTATTGTAGCCCCATGTTTGGGAGCCAATTTGCGGTGGTATTTATGTTATATTTATTTATTTTGTTAGCCCCACTTTTGGGAGCCAATTTGTGACGGTATTATTTATAATGTTTGTGTATTTGTTTATTCCACTTGTGATGAGGCCATCTTGTGACGTGATTCATTTGTTAGGCTTGTTAGCTCCATCTGGCGTTAGCAATTTGCGGCAGTATTAGTGTTCGTTTGAAAGAATGCTACTGTTATTTTATTTAATTTTTGGTTCTCTGTCCTCCGGCTAGCTACGATCTTTTTGGTCAAGCACTTCTCTTTATACAGGTTTTGTAAACGGAAAGGAATCTTTTATCCAAAGATAACACTGCTGAAGGAATTTGTTTTACACTTTTTATTGTCGAACACAGTCACTATCACATTTACACATTGATCTTGACACTCGCCAAACTGAAACTGTTATAACAACTTCTTACTGATCACTTTTAATTCACGTACTTCAACCTTTTGTATAATTAACTTTACCATACTTGAGATTTTTCATAACTCTTATACGCGTAACTTGCGAATCGATAGCCGACGTGTAATATTTCTGCTGGACTGAAGGCGACGTGTATCATACAAAATATTTTCGACGAACTGACGGGAGTGCGACGTGTAGTGTACAAAGAATTTTGATGAACTGACGGACCGAAGGACTTTACCTTTTTTTTTTTTTTTCGAGTGGAGGAGAAAATGATTTAATCACTTACCCCAGCCCCGATGGGAGTCGGGACTGAGAGTGTGGGAATCTCCAATAGTCGGCATACCCACTAAAAACTCCTCCACCGGTGGAAAAAGGAAGAAGGTAAAAGTGGAATGACGTGGCTTTGTGCGGTCCCGCATAGCACCCGCGTTAGTAAGTGATAGATGGATGTCTCCGCCCTATGGGCTGGAGCGGGATAGGTGGGTACTAGGTTGCAGCCATGAAACCTGACTGCAACCCTAGTGAAAAATGGCGAGGGTTTAGGTAAGGGTTGGAAAGGTGATTGTATGGAAGGTGTTGGTTGGCGTGGAACTTACTTCCTGTGAAGTTGCATCCTGCTGATGTACTCTTGTGAGAATGCTGCGCTAGCCGGAGGCTTTCGGCGGTTGCTTGCGGCCTCCGGTATGGTTGTCTGCTGGAAGTAGGCCCGCAGTTGGTGCTGCTGCTCTTCCAGGGATCTGATGGCGATGTCGATGGAATCTAGGTGTTCTGTGTGGTGTCTGTCGCTGATGATGAGTTCTGGCTGGAGGTTTCTATGGTGCTGAGTCTTGAAGTGAAGGTCTCGAACTGCCCAGCTAGAAAAACTTGCTGAGCAGCTGAGGTGTCTTGAAGGTCCCTGATGAGTTCCTCCAGGGCTGTAAGCTTCGTCGTCATGTTCAGGAACTCCGCGTGGAGATCCTGAACGGCGTCGCGTAGGCCCTGGACTTCCTCGATGATCGCTGCTGATGATGGTGTCGGCGCTGGTGATGGAGCTGGTGTCGACGTCTGTGGAGGTGATGCTGGCTGCGATGAAGGTGCTGGCGGCTTTTGCGTTGCCTTCCTGCGAGGATGCAGGGGGCAGAGCGCTTGTCCGGTGAAATGTGTTGACCCTCCACAGGTCGCACAGTAGCGGCGTCGGCGGCGAAGATCGTGCTGCGTGCACGAAGACGTGGTGCTGGAAGCGCCACAGTAGTGGCACCTTGGTTTCGCCTTGCAGGAGCTCTCGTTGTGCCCGTAGGCACAACAGCGTCGGCAGGGAACCTGGCGTTCCATTCGGCTAGCCTCGATGCGTAAGCACCGCCCTAACAAGGGCAGGCCCGCCCTCAAGGCCGCTTCCTGGTCACCAGGGTCTGCAAACTCGATCCTGACGAGGGTGGTGGGTCCCAGTGCTCCCTGGATCCGAGCGGCCTTCAAGGTTGAAGACCACTGGTGGCGTGCTGCGCTGATGAGGAACCTGACTGGCAGGTCCCTCGGGACCCCTCGGTTTACAGCACTGTACCTCCCATGAGGCACAGGCTGTGACGGCGTTGGCTGCGGTGAAGCTGGCGGGAACTGCGGAGGCAGTCCCGGCGAAGCTGCGCTGGCACGTGGCGAGGCAGAGGCCGATGCGTAGGTTGCCCTAGGCTGCGGAGGTTGCGGCGAAATCTCCTCGGCGGCTACCGCAGGAGATGAAGAGCTTCCTGCCTTAGCAGGAGCGGCGACAGAGCGACCCTTCTTCCTCGCCATCTCGGAGCTGAGTGACTTTACCTCTAACCTAGCCTCTATTTATACTCCTACACCCCGATATGCCTAAAGATTATAACTAAACTGCTATTGGCTAATAAAACGCGCCAACATTAGCGTCTATTTTATATCCAATGAAAATTATGAATACATATGCTCTAGGGAAATGTTCCAGAAGATTCTAAAGGAAAACGCGCCAACATTACGTAACTTCCTCGTTTCCAATAATGATAAACAGCTCACCCCCTCGCTGCATTATTGCACGCTATTATTGACAGTTTCAGTAAGGCAGTATAAACTTACTTCCCAACAATAATTACAAGCAACAAACATCTCAAATCAATGTCACATAATAATGCATATTCATACTATAATCACTCTTTACATTTAAATAATTTGTGATACAAATTACTGCATCAGTTTAGATCAGCAGAAGGCTGCCAATATGACATTTAGGTTAACTCGACAACGAATTGCGATAAATTAAAGTATGACGATTTGTAGTGTGAATAGATAATAGGAGAGCCATGAGAAATTAATCGTGTAAAAAGGCATAATGAAAAGTAAAATCTGATCAAACTAAGTCGAGATATTAAACATGTGCAAATACAAATGGTAACTGCCATGTGATTGGACTTGAAACCAAAGTTGGTCACATTTAAGATTATTGCACTAGTGCGATTATCTAAAGCATTCAGTTTATGTGCACTATGTATTTTTAAAGTTCTACTTTTAAGCCATGCTGTCTAAAAATGTATATCTTGAAATTTCTGGGAATTTTAGCCTGTGAAGTGCTCTTTAGTGACAGCGAACTTTCTATAACAGGGTAAACCGTAAGAGACAGACAGAATCTACCAAAAAAGTAGTAGTTCTGTTAAACTACTCAAATAAATTTTTTTCGGGCGGCGATGGTAGGGCAGTTGAGTTTCGGCTCTCGTACCGAGGGTCCGGGTTTCGATTCCCGTCTCTGGGATGACGATTTTAAGTCAGCCCTATCCACAGCTTCACTTCTGACTTGCTCATGTGAAGTATCCCCAAGGCCCAACGTGGTTCCGCCCTCTGGGTGCCTCCACCTCAGAAATGGGTCCAGTCATCGCTTGGGGAATGAGGTAACCTCGAAGATCATAGGACATATGGAGATGGTTAGATTCGACTGCATGTTTTTGGCAATAACTAGTTCTGAGAAATTCTTCGTTATTGTTCGTATTTGCAATTATTATTATTGTTGTTTTTTTATAGTCCCTAAAACAGCTTAACACAATGCAGTAGGTGGTATTGTATGCAGTGTACATTTTTGTTTAGAACACATGAAGTATAACATTGAGTGAAGTACATGATAATATTATGGTAAAATTCTTTATACTTTTCTCATATGTAAATCGCTATTCGTTCTTTTTTCTTTTTCTTTGTGATCATGCAAAGCGAACGGAATTTTAAAGTTATAGCGACCGGGTTTGAAAAGATTTGATTATCACTTAAACTTAACGAGCGAGGCGACGCCGCGTTAAACTTGTTCGATTCGCATTCGTGAGGTCCTGGGTTCGATCCTCGGTGACCGTTCACTCTAATCCATGAGTTTTTCGATGTTTCCCCGGTCGGCCAGCGAATGCTGTAGTGGTTCGTCTTCTACCACGACTTCTGCCCCTCGTTTGCTGTACCCATCATCTTCCTTGGGTTGTAAGACCAGGCTCTGCCGCTCGGCAGGTTGCGGCTGGGATGCGTTCGATCTGGAAACGTTAGACCCGTCCATGATTTTGCCCTTCTGGTTTCCCCCCTCACCCTTCCTTGGCAGGGGTCACGGTGGAAGCAAAAAGGGTCTTGTGGCCTACTTGTGGTGCTATGCGCGGTTTACCTTTATGCTCCAGCTTACTGTTTTTTTCTTATTGCTAACGAAATGTGTAAAAGTGTAATGAAAGTTTGTCCCGATTAATAAGGAGTAGAACAACATTTATCAACGAGTCGGTAGAGAAAGTCACGTGAATGCAACACAGAATATTTTTATTTCTCGAACATTGTTCTCAGGAACAAAATTACATACATTTGGAAGAAAACTGCAGAAGGGAGGATGACAACACCTTCGGGTATAGTTTAACCTTCACTGCATTCCCGGGAATATCAATGTATCCAACTTTATTCACCTGTGACCTGCTACGCTTATACCATTTGTTCTCCTGAGGAAAGGGGAAATCGGTGGCAATAAAGTTTCTTCTCAAGAAGATTTGTGTGCTGAATGAATGTTCGATGTCTGTTTTATCTCCTTGCAGGTCACTGTGGACCATTCTTCACCGCAGTTCCAACACTTGCGAGTTGAGCTAGTGGTCTTCCAGATTTATACGTCGTCTTCAAAAATCAGCGATCACGAAAAGGTTTACGCGAAGGAAAACTTCTTGATAGCTAAGGCCACATTGACAGGTTGACACTGTATGAGTCCAAAAAACCTTATGTGTTACTTTCACATGTTTTCTATACCCATTATCGTTTATTTTTATATAGCGTCTACAAACTATTCTTACGAACGTTTATTTTTCTATCTACCTCGCGCTAATCGAGAAAAGCGTTTCCATAAATAGTTTCATTATATATTTTGTCGTCGGTACATGGGGATAGAGGAAACCGAATTTAAAAACTTGTATATATACTGGCCCTAAAATTTCATACTCTTTCCGTGACACATGACCTTGCAAGAAACAACTGAATAGCGACAACATTTTTAAAAAAATTGCAAGGTATTGAAAACTTAAACCAAAAATAACGGATAGCTTGAAAACGGCTGATACCACAAAAATATTTAAAATAAATTATGTGCTTTAAAGAGATCTATGTTTTTTGTGCCGTAAGGTTTGTCTATCTGTTATGTTTTACCCATATAACAAAATTATGCAAAATTCTTTCTGAACAAAGAGGACTTTACAGGCTATTCCAGGAACATTTAAAATATGGATTTCATTGTTATTTAAATACCTTAAATAGCTGATATTTCAACCAAAATTGTTAGAGCCATTTTTGAGAAAACAAAAACATGTAAAAAAAATGAATGTAAAGGATGCTTTGTGGTGGGGACATTTTTCGAAAATCTTTGTGTCTCACCTTTAAAGATACTGAACTTAAATATAAAGTCTGGTATTTATCCAACTTTTCGTTTTTGATTTATGCCGCTCACACGCATACATATGCATATACTACATTTAGCTTTTCTAAAAGTTGTTTTATTTAGTTCAGGAGGCCTCAAAACATCATATACTTCCGGTGAAATCTCGATATAGAATTTTTGGGTGGAACAAAATACTTCCCCTACTTACTATACGTAGTAGATAAAGTAAAAACTCAACATGTAGCTTCTCAAATTAAAGCCCACTACACGGCCTTAGAAGTTAAAGGGCAAAACACAAATGAAAACACAACAAAAACATAAGATATTGAGCTTAAATACCAAGCTTGGTGTTATCAAACATTTCGTTTTAGTCAACCGTTCACGCACGGACGCACGGACTTGCTAAAACTGCTTATTTGTATTCAGGGGATCTCAAAACATGTATTTCCGGTGAAATGTCGACATCGAAGTTTTGGGTAATTTTATTTTAGACAACACGATTAAGAATGTAATTATTATTTACATAATCTGTTACATTTTATTCATGGAATAGTAATAATAAATCCCATTCGAGGCTAGTATCGTTAAATAATTTCGTGGAATAACCTATGTTAAACTTCCTTCAAATAGGATTATCTCTGAACCTTAATTTGTAAGAAATTTTAAATGTTTTACTACCCCATTAGCACCTTCCTATACAATTGTAGTAATTGAAATAGGTAATTCAAAATAAGAATGAAATACTATAACATGTTTTTGTGATTTAAATACTCTAATTATTACGTGGTGAATTTAGCATACATTTCACAAGCAAATTTCTGATGCAGTGTTGCTCCCAAACTTAATGAAAGTTGCTGAAGGAAGCAATCATTTTTGCCACTCCTGCATGTAGGTAATATTCCCCGCCGGAATACAGATGCATCAGCAAGATTAATGAGCTACCGGCTGATTGTCGGTTCAGCAATACTGACGGTAACGAGAAAAGCGGAGAATGGAAAAAAATGACATTTGCTCACTAACTCGGACATGGACATACTCAGCAAGCATCAAGAGAGTGTCGTCAACCCTGCGAACAGTTGTAGTTAGAAGTGACTTGACAGGCAGAAATACAGTGATTTCAAGTATAACAAATCACATGACTTTCATTATGCATTTTAAATACTAGTCTTAGAAAACTTCATTACTTTCTCTACTGCGTATAGTAAGTAGGGGAAGTATTGTATTCCACCCAAAAATTCAATACCGAAATTTCACCGGAGACCCCCTGAGTCCAAAAAAAACATTTTTGGAAACATGTCCGTGTGTGTCTGTGTGTGTCTGTCTGTGAACAGCATAACTCAGAAACGAACAGTCGGATAAACACCAAACGTATTTAGGCTCAGTATCTTCCAGAGATGCGACACGAAGGTTTTCAAGAAAATCCCTCCACCCCAGATTACCCTTTACATGGAACATTTTTCGAAAATTTTAATTTTCTTAAAATGGCTGTAACGATTTTGATTAAAATATCATATCTTTAAGATATTTTCATGACCAATAAAATGTATATCTTGAATTTTCTGGAAATGTCTCCAAAAGTATTCTTCATTGTGAACGACTTTTGCATAACTGGTAAACCATAAGAGATAGAGAAACTTTTACTACACAAAAAATGTAGATCGCGTTAAAATACACAATTTATGTCATATACATTTGTTTGGTTGAGTGAACCATTTTCGAGATATTACTTGTTATTCCCTTAAATTTGTCAATATTTATTTTCTCAAATGGGAATTCGTTATTCAGTTTTTTGTCTTGGATATGCAAAGAGTATTAATCTGTGGCAAAGAGAATGGTGCTGCACATAGCAACCAGCTATTACGATTAATGTCTATGCTTATTGCCCTTGTAAATATATATTCCCCTTACATCTACAAGAAAAGTAGCAATAAGATAGAGTCTACAAATGTTTATCTCGATTAACATGAAGTAGATCGAGAATAAGCGTTTGTAAAAATAGTTTTTTACAAGAGTAGGAAAGTCATGTGAGTGTAACACATCAGATTTTTTTTGTCCTGGTAATGCAAAGAGAATGCAATACTCCACATAGCAACCAGCTCTTAAAATATTTGGCTATCGCTTAAAGCCTACCAATTCCCCTTGCACCTACAAGAAAATTATCAACAAGATTAACATATCGATTAACATGAAGCATATGGAGAATAAGCGTTTGTAAAAGTAGTTTGTACAAGAGTAGAGAAAGTCATGTGAGTGTAATACATCAGATTTTTTTTTCTATCTGCTTCATGTTTACAGAGATAATATTTGCAGAAATGGTTCTATTACTCATTTCGTTGTAGGTAAAAGAGGAATAAGGAGGCTAAATCGATAGTCGAATGCTTAAAAAGCGCGTCGCCATACACTGATTTTAATTACAACCGCGGAATGCCCACGAGAAATAAGATAATGGTGAATTACCACTTCAGAAAATCTGATATTCACATTCACCGGACCACCTCTACCCTCTATCGCGTATTAGCGGACACAAATTATTCTTACGAAAGTTTATTTTCCTATCTACTTCATCGAGATAAAACTTTCCGGAAATACCTGCATTATACATTTCCTTATAGGTACAAACGGAATAGCGATAGTCCAATGTTTTAGAACTTGACACTGTACTGGCCTTAAAATTCCATGCTCTTTGCGTGCAATCGCAAGAAACAACTGAATATCGAAAGGGCTTAGAAAGAATAACAAACGTATTGAGCAACTCCAACTATTAATAACGAATATCTTGGAATTGGCTGATTCTACAGAAAATGTTTTTAAACAAATTATGTGCTTTATTGAGATCTACATTTTTTTAAGAAGTACGCTTTCGTGTATCACTTAACGTTTACCAGTTATACAAGATTATACAAAGTTTCTTCCGAATGAAGTGGACTTCACAGACTATTTTCAGAAAATTCAAGGTATAATTTTATTTTTAATATAAATACCTTTAGGATATGATAATTTAATCAAAATCGCTAACCTATTTTTTAGAAAATCAGAAATTTCAAAAAATGTTTCATGTAAAGGGTACTTTGGGGTGGGGGATTTTCTTGGAAATCTAGCTGTCGCATTTTTGGAAGATACTGAACCTAAATGCCAAGTTTGGTAGTTATCCTGCTGTACCCTTCTGACTTATTCTGTTCAAGGACACACCACAAACACACGCGGACTTTTTACTTTCTCTACTACGTATAGTAAGTAGGGGAAGTATTGTATTCCACCCAAAATTTCGATACCGAAATTTCACCGGAAATACATGTTTTGAGACCCCTGAATCCAAAAATAGCATTTTCGGAAACATGTCCGTGTGTGTCTGTCTGTGTGTCTGTGTGTCTGTGAACAGCATAACTCAAAAACGAAGAGTCGGATAAACACCAAACTTGGTATTTACGTTTAGTATCTTTCAGAGATGCGACACGAAGGTTTTCAAGAAAATCCCCCCACCCCAGACTACCCTTTACATGGAACATTTTTCGAAAATTTTAATTTTCTCAAAAACGGCTCTAACAATTTTGATTAAAATATCATATGTTTAAGATATTGTCATGACAAATAAAATGTATATCTCGAATTTTCTGGGAATATCTCCAAAAGTATTCTTCATTATGAACGACTTTTTCATAACTGGTAAACCATAAGAGATAGACAAAATTTTACTACACGAAAAATGTAGCTCGCGTTGTATATGACATAAATTGTGTATTTTATTTCTTTTGTTGAGTGAACCGTTTGCGAGATATTGTTTGTTATTCCCTTAAATTTTCCAATACTTATACTTTTTCTCAAATTCGTTATTCGTTTTTTTTATGTCCTGGACATGCAAAGAGAATGGAATACTCCACACAGCAACTAGCTCTTAAAATATTTGACTATCGCTTAAAGCCTACCAATTCCCCTTGCATCTACAACAAAATTATCAATAAGATTGACATCTCGATATCTCCATTAACATGAAGCATATGGAGAATAAGCATTTGTAAAAATAGTTTGTACAAGAGTAGAGAAAGTCATGTGAGTGTAACACATCAGATTTTTTTTCTAAAAACCTTCTTTTTGTATTCAAACATGTCTCAAAACATGTATTCCTGTTGATATTTCCGTATCGAATTTTTAAGTTGATTGCAATACCTTCCCCGCCTATTATGTACGTCGTAGAGAACATAAAAAGCCCAACAAATAACAGAGAATCTCTGAAATTATTCATGAAACAAAAATATGTATTTGATATAAGTAGTGAGTTTCGACGAGATCTACATTTTTTTCTGTTGCAAGTTTTTTCCTACCTCTTTATGGCTTACAAATTATACAAAAATTACACAACATTCAGAATGAAGACGACTTCACAGGTTATCCGCAGCAAATTCAAGATATGCATTTCATTTGCCACGAAAAAGCCTTAAACCTACTGTAAAAATGACAACATCAGTATTACGGCGAAACAACTTTATTCATCACTTCGGCACTAAGCGTATCACAAATGTTACACATGAATTACTTTTGGTACACACTCGGAACACAATACAGTTGATCCGTCGGATCACAACTCACAACAAATCTGCACTGACACTGCCTTTTAACTTCGTAACTTCTTAACTACTTATATAAGCTTCGCATACTAAGCGGGGTGATCTAGAAAGGGAGGCTACTAGAACATGCCAAAAGTTATCTTCTGGAACAGCGAAGCGGCACATATTGGGTTATTGTTCCAACGGCCGGTCGAAGGCCCCACCAAAGAGCAGGGCCGGGAGGCGCTTACCGTCGGCCCGCTGATAGCTTCGAGCGCGCAGTCACAATATGCTAATCAAAATGGTTAGCCGTTTTCAGAAAACAGAAAAGTAATTAACGATTTTTTGTGTAAAGGGTAATTTTGATTGAAGGATTTTCTTGAAGATCTTCATATCCCATCTTTCAAAGTTGCTCGGCTTAAATAACAAACTTGGTTTTTAATCAGCTCTTCGTTTCTAAGTTACGCAGTATACTGGCTGGCCTGGTAGCTCAGTCAGTAGAGCACCTACCTGCTGTGCGAAGGGGTCTCGGGTTCGATTCCCGTGTGGAAAGTGGGAATTTTTCTCTAGCCAAAGATTGTTCCCTATCCTCCACAAGAGTGTGAATTTGTGTGTGTGTGATATAATCAATAAAATTCACACTTTATCAGAAATTCACGACAGGTAAGATAACATTTTTATTTTTTCATTAACGATAAACGCAAAATGTAACGGAGAGATGCATCAACAAGTACATGCATGATTTATAAAAATTTGCCTGATTTATGGTTAGAATTTTGTCCCGAATTTTCGCAAAAATTGATTGTTTCTGCGAAAATCTTTATTTTTACGATAAAACAAAACAAAATGCATTTTTAAAGCACGTATACATTTTGGTACATTAATGGTCCGAAAATTTAGACTACGTTATTATTCCGTTTTATGACTTGCAGGACCATCTATGGCAGCTGACATCCTGAGCTTTTGGAATATTCTGTTAGAAATACTTTTGTTTTGAAGTTCTTTATGTAATTACTGCAGCGGAAAAATAATTGACCGCGTTCAAACAGCAGAAATAAACGACGGGAATGCGGCCATAAGCAGTGCACGTGACGAAGAATCGATAACAACGACTGAAATTTTGTCTCCAGCCGAATTTCAAAACATTACGGCGCAGCTGTGACAATGGGAGCCATTGCGTACGACATTAGAAATTATACTACATTTTCACAAAATATCTGCCATATTTTGAACTATAAATACGACATTGCACATATTTTTCGCGAATGTCTTAAAAAATTCTGATGTGTTACACTCACATGACTTTCTCTACTCTTGTACAAACTATTTTTACAAACGCTTATTCTCCATATGCTTCATGTTAATCGAGATGTTAATCTTATTGCTAATTTTCTTGTAGATACAAGGGGAATTGGTAGGCTTTAAGCGATAGTCAATATTTTACGAGCTGGTTGCTCTGTGCATTACCAGGACAAAAAAATGAATAACGAATTTGAGAAAAAGTATAAGTATTGGAAAATTTAAGGGAATAACAAGCAATATCTCGAAAATGGTTCACTCAACAAAAAAAAAATGTATATGACATAAATAGTGTATTTTAACGCGATCTACATTTATTGTGTAGTAAAATTTTCTCTATTTCTTATGGTTCACCAGTTATGCAAAAGTCGTTCACAATGAAGAATACTTTTGGAGACATTCCCAGAAAATTCAAGATATACATTTCATTTGTCATGAAAATAACTTAAATATATGATATTTTAATCAAAATCGTTAGAGCCATTTTTGAGAAAATTAAAATGTTTGAAAAATGTTCCATGTAAAGGGTAATCTGGTGTGGGGGGATTTTTTTTGAAAACCCTCGTGTCGCATCTCTGGAAGATACTGAACCTAAATACCAAGTTTGGTGTTTATCCGACTGTTCGTTTCTGAGTTATGCTGTTCACACACACACACACACACACACACACACACAGACAGACATGTTTCCAAAAATGCTTTTTTTTGGATTCAGGGGGTCTCAAAATATGTATTTCCGGTGAAACCTCGGTATCGAATTTTTGGGTGGAATACAATACTTCCCCTACTTACTATACGTAGTAGAGAAAGTAAAAATGTATTCGCAGATAGAGAGATACACACGCAAATACCTTTTGGTTGAAAAAAGTGTTGGGTTCAGAGATCTCAATACGTGTATTTCTAGTTATATATAGATATCGAATCTTGGAGTGTAGTGTGGTAAAGGAAAACCATTACCATGTCGTACTAGAATATAGAGCAGTAAACTATAACTACGTAGGGGTAATAGAGTTAACATTAAATTCATTTTTGTTAGATATTTAATCAGTTAGTAAGAAATTTAATTGTGACCTACTAATTTAATTACAAAACTTCCAAATCCATAGCCAAACCCAATTTTCAAAACCAAAGGTCTTGAAATCTCAGCAAGCAGCTTAAATATTCAACAAGGCAGATAATCATCAGGAAAGTGTAGTGAAAGTTCTGGCATATATTTTAAAATGCATGCAGTGAGCCTAGAATTTTGTCAATGGACTTACCTAAGTTTCGGTTTAGAGGAAGATTAAATCTTCTGTTGATAGACGAAGTTCCAAGTAATGAAGTGAAGTAACTCGCTGGAAAGGAAAGTCATTTGTAGTTGAGTGGAATGCTTGTTGGAGGGCGGAGGGAGAGCTCTAACGACGTGGTGAGACAAAGGAGCTTCAAAACGATCCGATCCGAGCGCTGTGGAACTAAGCTACTTTTGAAAACAAACTAATAGCTTCATTGCACCTTGCGGATATTACGTTTCAAGTGCATTATTAGATAGAGTTACTCCGAGGTGCAAAATATTGTCATTTAGTATCCAAATGCATTAGCATATTTGTTGCTCTCCCTACCAGCGAGGGAGACGGCACTACGGTAACCTGTGGGAGGTTCCGTTTAGATCACCCACCCCTACCTTAGGTTTATTCGTGATTTTCCCTGGTCGGTAGAGAATGCTAGGATTGTTCTCGTCTACTACGATCTCCTTTCTATCATTTCCCTTTCATTCTCATGTTTCAGCGTTCTTTTAAGTTTCGTGGCGTATGGCGGTGCTGGAGAGATAAGACTGAAGTTGCTCCAAGAAAAGCGTATTCCTCGTGGATACTAGAGGGCTGCTGCTTGCCTGAACGGGTCATTCATCGCCCTCTCTGGGAACTGGGAGGTATTTCCGCGCGTCTCTGTGACTTGTCTGCCTGCGCCCTATAGCCCCCTGTGCATCCTTCATAGGAGTAGTGACCGCAATGGATCTCCCGTAGGAAGCAGTGTTTGAGGTATCCTCTTCCGTTGTATGCCCTATACTGTTTCTACCGCTTAGGTAACTACGGTAGAGGAAGTACTGCGAAACTTCTAAAACTTCGATATCGAGACTAAATAGGAAGTAAATGACTTTCCTTAATAAACGTCCAAAAAAATTATAAAAAGTACAAAGCGGATGTGTGTGTGTGTGTGTGTGTGTGTGTGTGTGTTTGGTGTTAGTATAGGTCCAGTATCTTCCAAAGATGTGACACGAAGATTTTCAAGAAAATCCCCGCACTCCTAACTGCCCTTTACTGGAAAATTTTGCAATATCTCTTAATTTCTCAAAAATGGCTTTAATCATTTTGATTAAAATATCATATTTAAGATACTTTCATGACAAATGAAATGTATATCTCGAATTTTCTGGGAATATCTCCAAAAGTATTCTTCATTGCGAACGACTTTTGCATAACTGGTAAACCATAAGAGATAGACAAAGTTTTACAACACAAAAAATGTAGATCGCGTTAAAATACATAATTTATGTCGGATACATTTTTGTTTTTGTTGGGTGAACCATTTTCGAGATATTGATTGTTATTCCCTTAAATTTTCCAATACTTATAATTTTTCTAAAATTTGTTATTCATTGTTATTGTCCTGGTAATGCAAAGAGAATGGAATACTCCACGTAGCAACCAGCTCTTAAAATATTTGACTATCGCTTAAAGCCCTTGCATCTACAAGAAAATTAGCAACAAGATTAACATCTCGATTAACATGAAGCGTATGGAGAATAAGCGTTTGTAAAAATAGTTTGTGCAAGAGTAGAGAAGGTCATGTGAGTGTAACACATCAGATTTTTATAATTTTGCATGACTGGTAACAGTTAAGGGGTAGATAAAAACACACGAAACAAAAATGTTTGTATCTTGTGAAAAAAAAAACACAATTTACGTCAAATAAAATGTTTGTTGCATCAGCTATTTTCGAGATATCTATTATTGCTGGTTTGAATTGTTCAATATTTCTGTTATCGCTTTAAAGCGGTGTCAGCATTCAGTTGTTTGTAGTGATGTCATGGAATGGCTCGAATTTCAAAGCGGGCATATAACGCCCTACTTTTAAACAGCGACTATCGACTCCGTTAGCTCTATTCCCCATTTTGCTTTCCACGAAATTTGAACTGAAATTATTCCTGAAAAGGTTTAACTCGATTAACTTGAAGTAGGTAGAAAAATAAGCTTTCGAGGAAATAGTTGGTAGAAGCAGTATAAAAATAATGTATAGTGGGTAGAGAAAGTCTTGTGAATATAACACACAAGAGTTTTCTGTTAGTATAGAAGTAGCTCTTGAGAATCACTTCTTTAGTCCTACACGACAAAGAGGGAATTCCCTCAGCTCTTGATGACAGTGTCTCTAGGCCCACAAGCAACGTTTACTAAGAGGTAATGACATATATCGTTTATATAAAAATGGCAAAACTGTGTTGTAAAAAAGTTTCATCGTTAGCGCGTAAAGGTGGGGGGGATGTGAAAGATATAAAGTTTTGGCAGAATAGGGTGACGTAACGCAGGGAAAGGCTTTTCCTGTTTATATCGTCTGGGAAATATGTCGAGCTTCAGAGTCCAGGAGTTAAAAGGAGGAAGAGATAAATCACCAATGGCAAAGAAGGCTTTGTACAGTCTCTTGAGAAATTAATCGAGAGCCGGGACAACAGGGTGGTAAAGAAATTTTATCCACAAAATTGGAAACTTTTGGCACCTTTCCCCCAAAGTGATATATTATATCTCCCACAGTGACAGTTTTAGGTCCGTTCGCTACCCTCAGAGTGTGTGCCAATTCATCTTTAGATGCCTACTGAGCCAGTCATGGGATGTAAAATTTACGTATAGTAACAATCATTGTTGTTATTATTATTGTTGTGGCAATCAAGCACATAGTATATTAGGTTATGTCAAATATTTTATATATAGATATATTGTGTTATGCATTAATAGAACATAATAAAACTATAATGGAAAATTTTGTGATATTTTTGACCTGTTAATAACTGATACGTGTGTATAAAGAACCACTGCTGTCCGAGGTCGCGGGTTCAAACTCCGCAGAGGACCATGGATTCTTTCGGGCGTAAAAATCTTTAGCATGGCTTTCTTCGGAAGGGAAGTAATGCCGGTGGTCCCGTGTCGTAGATTTACGGCACGTAAAAGAACCTCAAGCCTGATAAAGAGGCCTCTGAGCAAAATTACCGGTCTTTCACGCCCAATAGAGAATGGGACGCTAAGAACCACAGGAGATAAGAAGCGTCCACAAATAAAACTCAATTTATAGTATATTAGGTTATTTCAAGTGTTTTATACATATAATAGAACATAATAAAACTATAATTGAAAAATTTATGATATTTTTGACCTGTTAAAAACTGATACGTGTGTATAATGGACCACTGCGGTCCGAGGTCGCGGGTTCAAACTCGGCGGAGGGCGTAAAAATCCTTAGCATGGTTTCCTTCGGAAAGGAAGTAAAGCCGGTGGTCCCGCGTCGTAGATTTACGGCAAGTAAAACAGCCTCAAGCCTGATAAAGAGACCTCTGAGCAAAATTTCCGGTCTTTCACACCCAATATAGAATGGAACGCTAAGGACCACAGCAGATAAGAAGCGTCCACAAATAGAACTCATTTAGTTTACCACTGCGGTACTTGCCACTTTCAAATTGTTTGTTTATATTGTATGTTTGTGGCCATACGTAACCAATCAACTTTTATGAAACTTGATATTTAACATACTATGACGGAGCTTTTACTGGCCTTCCGCGCCTTGGGTAGCGGACTTGTTCTCCAGTGCCATCCGGCGTATGATTGGTTGGAAACAGAGAGACGGAAAGCCACTATCATCTAACGAAAGGTCCGGAAGTTAGAAGTTTTTAGACCCACCTTTCTCCGGTGTGTAAACGAGTTGTCTTAAGCGGTGAGTACTGACATTCTAAGTGTCAGTGAGCGATGAAGCGAGAGAGAGAGAGAGAGAGAAAGAGAGAGAGAGAGAGAAGGTATTGGAAGCCAAGTCGTGTGTTTGATATTTTAAATGAGCGATAGGAAGAGAGAAGCGAGACCTAAGTCGCACCAGAAGATATTAGATGCCAAGTTTCATAGCAATCGATTCCGCCATACATGCGCGAAAAGTTAAATGTTCGTGTGCACGCACACACTTTCTTCATGTCTTCGCATCCACTCAAGTACAAAGCATGCAGCTCCACCTTTTTTTACCTCGTAAACTGTTAATGTATAAATCACTGTGATGGAAACATAAATTATTCCGTAACCAATGGAGTGGACACGAATCGATTATAATCGAAACGAAAGCAATGCACAAGGGAAACAAATGAAGCGAACGCAGCATTTCCTCTACTTTGATTGGCACTTCCTGCAGCATTTCCCTTGCGGGGACAAAAATTGGGTAGGAGCTTGGGGGCGAAATTCAAACGCAAATTTGAACGAGAAGTGCCGCTAGCAATCGTGATATTGGAAAATTAAGACTCGATGTGATACCGGACACTGGATTACATGAACATGAATTATAGAGAAACGTAACTGTGGAAGGTCTCCTGTAATAATGTTAACAGCTCACAAAAATGGAAATGCACATAAATTAGTAATTAGCTTATTTTTACTTTCTCTACTACGTATAGTAAGTAGGGGAAGTATTGTATTCCACCCAAAAATTCGATACCGATATTTCACCGGAAATACATGTTTTGAGACCCCCTGAATCCAAAAAAGAGCATTTTTAGAAACATGTCCGTGTGTGTGTGTGTGTGTGTGTGTGTGTGTGAACAGTATAACTCAAACAAACAGTCGGATAAACACCAAACTTGGTATTTAAGTTCAGTATCTTCCAGAGATGCGACACGAAGGTTTTCAAGAAAATCCCCCCACCCCAGATTACCCATTACATGGAACATTTTTCGAAAATTTTAATTTTCTCAAAAATGGCTCTAACGATTTCGATTATAATATCATATCTTTAAGATATTTTCATGACAAATGAAATGTATATCTGGAATTTTCTGGGAATGTCTCCAAAAGTATTCTTCGTTGTAAACGACTTTTGCATAACTGGTAAACCATTCGAGATAGACAAAATGCTACTACACCAAAAAAGTAGATCGCGTTAAAATACGCAATTTTTGTCATGTACATTTTAGTTGTTGAGTGAACCATTTTCGAGATATTGCTTGTTATTCCCTTAATTTTGCAATACTTATACTTTTTCTCAAACGGGAATTCGTGTTTTTTTTATCCTGCTAATGCAAAGAGAATGGAATACTCTACATAGCAACCAGCTCTTAAAATATTTGAATATCGCTTAAAGCCTACCAATTTCCCTTGAATCTACAAGAAAATTAGCAATAAGGTTAACATCTCGATATCTCGATTAACATGAAGCATATGGAGAAGAATTGTTTGTAAAAATAGTTTGTACAAGAGTAGAAAAAGTCATGTGAGTGTAACACATCAGATTTTTTAAATACTATACAGAATATTCATTTTTTTCGCCAATAATTCATAGATATTTTAATAAGTGCTGTCTAATCTATTGCTTTCGCAATTATTCCTTGTTTCGCTTATGTTGTTATACCGAAACGGGTTGCCGAGGTCGTTAAGGAAGGTCCGCGGTTCAATTTCCTCTAGAGGTCCTTCCTGACTTGATATTATTTCGATGTTTTTCTCAGTCCTCATGACTGGCAAAGGCTAGGGAAAATCCCTAAACTTAGGCCTGGAACGTTTCCTTCCCAAATTTCCTTTCCCAATAATTATAATTAATTCATAATTAATTATGTATCATTACTGTACACCACGTGTGGTGCTGTATGCAATAACAACCGAGGTTAAACACATAAAAAATCCTATATGCTCCATTCACATGGCTTTCACTACCCATTCTTCAACAAACTATTCTTACAAAAGCTTATTCTTCTATCTACCTCATGTTAATCGAAATAAACTTTTGTATAAATGGTTTTATTACATATTTCTTTGTAAACTTAATGGGAGTATGGTAATACGTAGGCTTAAGCGATAGTCAGATTGTTTAGCAGTTGATTGCTATGTGGTGGCTTTGAAATTCCGTTCTCTTTGAATGACCAGGAGAAAAAGCAGAGGGAAAAAACGAATAACGATTCCCATTTGAGAAATGTATAATTATTAAAAAATCCCAACCAATAACAAGGAAAATCTCGGAAATGGTTAATTCCACAGAAACGTTTATTACGTAAATTGTATGCTTTAACGAGATATACTTTTTTGTGCAGTAAGATTTTGTCTCTCTCTTATAAAATTGGTTGTAAACTCGTAGTAAACCAGTTTCACAATTCCTCGATGTATTCATCGCCCAGCGCTTCTATCTATCAAACCTCTTGCTTCCGTTATCAACCAACTATTCTAGGACGACCTCCTTCTTTATATTTTTGGTGTAGTCCAATCACATATTTATATAGGAATATTTCCCTCTTCTATTCGTTTTAAATGGAACAATACTTTTAGTTGTTTATTTCAGATCTCATCTAATAGCTATATCTTTACATATATCGTGTATCCTTCGCGGCCGACCTAATAGGAGATGGATGGACCATTATTTAACTTCTGCAGCCGGAACAGACTAATGACATTCTAATCCCTGAAGAACGATGATGATAATGTATCATGCGTTCTGTACTTCTTTCATTCCTTACTCATGTCTAAATGAAAAATTCCAGCACAAGGACGTAAATAATTCACTTCTAATGACAATAGGTGCCTTTACTGACAGTGCTTTTAAGTTAAAACACAAAATTTCATTCTTGACCAATGACTTCGGAAATATTTTGATCAAGAATAATAAAAATAATTGTGATGTGTTACACTCACATGACTTTCTCTACTCTTATACAAACTATTTTACAAACTCTTGTTCTCCATCTATTTCATACTAATCGAGATAAACATTTGCAGAAACGATCTTTTGACATGCAAAGAGAATTACATTTTACACATAGCGACCAGTTCTAAAAATATTTGACTATCGCTTAAGGCCTACTATGTTCCCCTTGTTTTGTATTTGCAAGGGCAATATAAGCACATACATATCTCTTAATAGCTGGCTGCTATGTGCAGCACCATTCTCTTTGCCACAGATTAATACTCTTTGCATATCCAAGACAAAAAAATGAATAACGAATTCCCATTTGAGAAAATAGGTATTGAAAAATTTAAAGTAATAACAAGCAATATCTGGGAAATGGTTCACTCAACAAAAAAATGTATGACATAAATTGTGTATTTTAACGCGATCTACATTTTTTGTGTAGTAACATTTTGACTATCTCTTATGGTTTACCAGTTATGCAAAAGTCGTTCACAATGAAGAATACTTTTGGAGACATTCCCAGAAAATTCGATATACTTTCAGTTGTCATGAAAATATCTTAAACATATGATATTTTAATCAAAATCGTTAGAGCAACTTTTGAGAAAATTAAAATTTTCTAAAAATGTTCCATGTAAAGTGTAATCTGGGTGGGGGATTTTCTTGAAAACCTTCGTGTCCCATCTCTGGAAGATACTGAACCTAAATACCAAGTTTGGTGTTTATCCGACTGTTCGTTTCTGAGTTATGCTGTTCACAGACAGACACAGACACACACACGGACATGTTTTCAAAAATGCTTTTTTTGGATTCAGGAGGTCTTAAAACGTGTATTTCCGGTGAAATCTCGGTATCGAATTTTTGGGTGGAATATAATACTTCCCCTACGTAGTAGAGAAATTAAAAAGGGCTTACACCTTTTTTACTGTCAAGACAATGGATGCAGATTATCTTCAGTTAAATGCATTTGATCAGTTTAAACCATTTTTCCTAAAACTTTGTCAAATACAATTTTTCATGATTCCCCTTAAATTTTTATATATGTTATTCTTCTTCTAACGAAAGTCTGAGTTTTTCTGTTGCCACCAGAATGCACCGTTACGGGCTCGAACCGTGTGTAAATAAATTACACAAGAAGGGCAATTTGTAAATTTTGCATGCATGCCACTCGTTTCGCTAGCATTGGTTGCCACTTTAGTTTTATTCTAATTTGTTTCATTTCCTCAGCATGGCTAAAGTTACAAACTGCTCCTTGCTTGGAATGATATACCTTAAGTTTAAGCAGCGTCAGTCAACTGATTGCTCTGTGACGTCAGAGAGCAGGTCTCCTGTTGCTTCCAGCTCTCAGTTGAGAACTCAGCAGTGCAGGGGAAAGACAAAGGGAATAAGAGGAATGCATGTTGAATTTGTGCATCCTTCCCTACGAATTCCTAGCATGGTGTTATGTCAAACGACTTTTATATGTCGCGCGTAGCCGAATTGATAAACTCTGGCCTAATACGATTAATGAACAACATTTAAAAGCATCTGGTTTTGTTTTACATTACTGAATTACTTTCTATGTTCCATCGATCGCAATATAACTTTATTTCTTCGTAACTGCGAAGAAATGTACAAACTCTTTCAATTTAAAGATGCCAGAAGTGGGAACCAAAAAAGTATCCCGCCTGGATTTACAAATATTCATTATTCAAGCAAAAGTGGCACTTCCTGAATAACTT
Organism: Deroplatys truncata; assembly: GCA_030765065.1. Classification (NCBI taxonomy): domain Eukaryota; kingdom Metazoa; phylum Arthropoda; class Insecta; order Mantodea; family Mantidae; genus Deroplatys; species Deroplatys truncata. The sequence goes on along the minus strand of CM060987.1, from coordinate 106,331,315 downwards.
CTGAATAATCCTACCGGTAAGTTTAAATCGTCACTTAATTTAAAGGCCCAACGTGTCAAAAATTCTGAAAAATACGGATTTTGTTCAGTAATAAACCTTAGTGCCATTAAGTGGGACAGGTGTATAATGATAAACAGACACTAAAATAATTAAAGCCCTAGCCAATAGAGGATTGCAAATTCTGAAGTCTAAAATCACCTCTCTACCCTTAAACGTTAGTCTGCTCTTCAATATTTCCTTCTTCAGTGATCTTTATTACTCATATTGCCCCTTCTGGTGCAAATCATTGCCAATTATTTTGAAAATTCTACCGAGGATCAAAAGCTGATAATAAAAAGTTAATACTCTAAACTTTAATGAAGTTCAAAAAGACAGTGTATGCCTTTAGAAATTAACTTGTATTAATTATAGATGTATAAATCAAGAAGTACATAGTTTAAATTTTTCTAAAGTGATTCGTGTTTTATTTGTAAATCATGTGATAAGTTTATAAGGCACATATGTTTGGAAAATAAAATAATAGAAATTTGTTTCAAAACGATGAAAATCTAAAGGAGATTTTCCTGTACATGATATAAAGATTCTGCGTAAAGAAGCAGAACATATTTTATCTTCTCTACCATTAAAAAATTCGATAACGAGATTTCAACAAAAATACACGTTTTGAGGCACCTTGAGTAAGAAAAGCATTTTTAGAAACATGTCCGTGTGTGTGCGGTGTGTGTGTGTGTGCGTGCATATGTCTGAACAGCACAACCAAACAACGAATAATCGGATAAATACCAAACTTGATGTTTAGGCTCAGTAGCTTCCAAAGATGCGACATGAAGGTTTCTAAGAAAGTATCCACACCTCAAATTACCCTTTAAATGGAACATTTTCGAAATTTTGATTTTATAAAAAGTGGTTTAACGATTTGTATTAAAATACCACATGTTAAAGATACCTAGATCATATAATATAAAATGTATACCTTGAATTTTTCTCGGAATAGCCTGTTAAGTCTTCTTCATTCAGAAAGAATTTTGTGTAATCTTGTATAACTGGTAAATGTTAAACGATAGACGGACATGCCTGCACAAAATATATAGATCCCTTTAAAACACACAATTTATTTCAAATAACTTTTTTGTAGCATCAGCCATTTCCGAGATAACCATTATTAATTCGTATTGTACAATACTAAAGTCCTATCGATTTTCAAATGTTTCTCAAAATGCCATGCAAAAAGAATAGACTTTTAAGCCTAGCATATATGTTCAGTTTTAAAACATTTGATTCACTATTCCTTTTATATCTAAAACGAAATGTGTAAAGTAGCTATTTCCAGAAACTTTTATCTCGATTAAAATGAAGTGTATAGGAAAATAAACTTTGTAAGAATAATTTGTATACCCACTAATAAGCGATAGAGGTTAGAGAAAGTCATGTGAATGTAACACATCAGATTTTGTTCTCGGGAATTGCTCAGGGAATTGATAGGAATAGTTTCAATTTTGTTACAGAATAAATCACAAATATCTAGTAGAAAAATCAAATCAACTGCGTATCAAATAAAGAGGTTCAAAATTTCATAAATTGCCTTAACAAAAGGTTTGTAAGTGCAGTGAACAACATAAGCATTACACCCCAATAACAAAAATTGATAGATTATTCCAGCGTGAAATTGTGCGAAAATTCTAAAACCACCGCAAACTTTTAATGGCTTTTGAGTCTAAAAGCCATTAAGACAACGGTAATATCTCAACCAGCAGAGATTAGCACCAAATCACATTAACAGCTAAGCGGCGAGTTCAAAAGTGAAGCATCGACGAAAGCTTTCCTTTGTTTTTTATGTATTATTGCTATTATAAAGTTGTCATATATGCTGAGTTTGCTTAGCGTGGGAGCAGACTTAAAGATAGCGTCACCTTGCCTGCAGAATGGGTGTTGATGTGTAGCGGTGACCCGCAAACTGACGTGGTACACTCCTTGCAGCATCGAAATAGACCACTTCCCGCATGTATACTACTCCTAAGTTGTCTAGATAGGAAACAGACATGGAATTTTAATACAACATTAAGGGAAGATACAAAATGAGCAAATTTCATCATTTTCAAAAAAGTGTCCAAAATGAAATTTACAATCTTGGGAATATCTTCAATTTGTATAGTGAAATTATTATCAGTTTAAATGGATTTTAAAGAATCGCAGCCTACTCACTGCCACGTCCCCTTTTGACTGCAATTTTTTTTCCAACCACTGCACATTTACTTATTTTTGTGTTCAAACTGCAGGAATAGATTCTCTTTGTATTAGAAGACTGTGAATAGGCATACCACCATTGTTTCAAGCAGAAAGCATGGCAGTTTTAGAGGTAGAACTAGTTACCTGAAATACGTTTTAGCATGGGGCATGTGCTCATTATCTGAAACGTAGATTTTTCTACCTTTAAGGAACATTTACTCAAAAGATATTACAAAGAAAATAATGAAATTTCGCACACCTCTTTAAAATTAATAATGAAAGATTCTTGCAGACATTTTGTTTCTATATGTAAATTTATAGCATTTTCTACGAGACAGGGTGATAATTTTTACTTTCTCTACTACGTATAGTAAGTAGGGGAAGTATTGTATTTCACCCAAAAATTCGATACCGAGATTTCACCGGAAATATATATTTTGAGACCCCCTGAATTCAAAAAAAGGATTTTTGGAAACATCTCCGTGTGTGTGTCTGTGAACAAGTATAACTCAGAAACGAACAGTCGGATAAACGCCAAACTTGGTATTTAGGTTCAGTATCTTCCAGAGATGCGACACGAAGGTTTTCATGAAAATCCCCCACCCCAGTTTACCCTTACATGGAACACTTTTCGAAAATTTTAATTTTCTCAAAAATGGCTCTAACGATTTTGATTAAAATATCATATGTTTAAGATATTTTCATGACAAATAGAATGTATATCTTGAATTTTCTGGGAATGTCTCCAGAAGTATTCTTCATTGGGACGATCTTTGCATACCAGGTAAACCATAAGAGATAAACAAAATTTGACTACACAAAAAAATGTAGATCGCGTTAAAATACACAATTTATGTCATACATTCTTTTGTTGAGTGAACCACTTTCGAGATATTACTTGTCATTCCCTTAAATTTTTCAATACTTATTTTTTCAAATGGGAATTCGTTATTTATTTTTTTTGTTTTGGATATGCAAAGAGTATTAATCTGTGGCAAAGAGAATGGTGCTGCACATAGCAACCAACTATTAAGAGATGTGTATATGCTTAAAGGCTACTGTATTTCTATATTGCCCGTGCAAATACAAAACAAGCGGAACATAGTAGGCCTTAAGCGATAGTGAAATATTTTTAGAACTGGTCGCTATGTGTATAATGTAATTCTTTTTGCATTTCAAAAGATCGTTTCTGCAAACTCGATTAATATGAAATAGATGGAGAATAAGAGTTTGTAAAAATAGTTTGTACAAGAGTAGAGAAATTCATGTGAGTGTAACACATATTTTTTTAAAAATAATAGTGCTAATTTATATTATTTCCTTAAAAATAATCAATATTTTTAAAATATTGTTACATGCTGGGATGAGGGCCAACATATTTCCACCAAATGATTAAATTTCCACCACCCCAACACCCACATGGGCGAGCGCAACTCGCTAACGGCAAGAGAACCGGGACCTTGGTGTTTAGATTTAGATGAAGGCGTGAGGTTTTACATTATACAAAAACATATAACACACATTACCTGATATTTATTGACAAATGTTTGGCGATTCTACATTATGCACTTAGGAAACAGGATGGGGGGAGATGCCCCGAAGTCGAGGACTGACCACACGCGCGACTTACTGCTTCCACTGCTCTCACTCAAGTGATGCTAACTATATTCCCCCTCCAACCGTGTCTATCCAAGCCAGCCAGGGTTGGTGTCATACCAGACCGTTTTCAAACAAAGCCCTCTCTAAGGCGTTGTCCGCGCCAAAAGGAGGGATCGTTAGGGCGAAAAATGATCAAAGGAACCCAATACATCAACAATGCAATACAATAATGAGTTTGGTAATGACAATGCACTTACTGATACGCCACAATATGTATTCAGGAATTTGCTACATATAATGTAGAAAAACTGTAAACAAAGTATCAGATCTATATCTATAATAGTTTTGTGAAATGTTCCTTATCTTCAGCAATGTTAGGTTAGGTTATAATAATTTATAACTCGGTACCATGCAAAGCAAAAATTCTGATATAATTATGAAACTTGCAGGCAATTACTCTAAATCACCCTATAACATTTCGAAATTAGCTAAATAACTTTATGATTTACGTAAATTTAATATTTGCGGTTACTTTGACCTCCATCTCTCCTTAATAGTTTCTCAAAACGAAAATATCAGATTTCTTGAGATGAAGCAGGTTTAGCTGAGGATTCTCTTGTTAAAACACACGCCCCAAGTCAGTATGAAGGAAAGCAGGTAATGTTGAGAGCAACACATTAAGAGCAATTTCTGTCATTAACGATGCTTATCTCTGACAAGTTTGCTAAATCTTAAGAGAGAAGGATGCATGCTCTAACTTTCAATTACCGGAGGCAGCGCTGCCAACCTTCTGATGAAACGGCGTGTCGAGTGACTTTACGGCCGCAATTCCACCTACCCTTTTCACCGCAGAACATATGACGATGTCGCGTTTCTTGTAAACGTGCTGGGTTCATGCTCAACTACTTGTGCAGGTCATTAACGTCACCGGAAACAGTTTTTAGGTGCGTTCGTTAACTGAAGAGTACTTAGAGCGCCAAAGAAAATCTTCGGTGGATTTTGTATCGTTTTCTGGGATTTTTTGAGCCGTGTCCTTCGCCTAATCTATCGCAGAGTGTGGTGGCTTAATAACAACAATAAGGGGGAAAAGCGCGGAGGTTGATACCTTTGCTTTTTCTGGTGTTATTGAAACCAAAACATCTTTTTGTCTCAGAACCACTCGTGCCGTATACTGGCGAAATTACTCGTGGACGTATCGTGGGTATGTGGGAGGCTGGTCGCACTGTTACAGCAATTGCAACGGCAGTGAATAAAAGTGTTTTATAGTAAATTACTGGGTAAAGATATTCCAGGAAAGTGGGGAAAACGGTCTACATTCTCGTTAGAAAGTGGGCACTCCCCGTAAAACATACGCAGATGATATTCGTTTACTAAATGCTAATTACTCTTTTTACTTTCTCTACTGCGTATAGTAAGTAGGGGAAGTATTGTATTCCACCAAAAATTCGATACCGAGATTTCACCGGAAATACATGTTTTGAGACCCCCTGAATCGAAAAAAAGTATTTTTGGAAACGTCCGCGTGTGTGTCTGTGCGTCTGTTTGTGTGTGTATCTGTCTGTCTGTCTGTGCGTCTGTGAACAGCATAACTCAGAAACGAACAATCCGATAAACACCAAACTTGGTATTTAGGTTCAGTATCTTCCAGAGATGCAACATGAAGGTTTTCAAGAAAATCTCCTCACCCCAGGTTACCCTTTACATGGAACATTTTTCGAAAATTTTAATATTCTCGAAAATGACTAACGATTTTGATTAAAATATCATATGTTTAAGATATTTTCATGACAAATAAAATGTATATCTTGAATTTTCTGGGAATGTCTCCAAAAGTATTCTTCATTGTGAACGACTTTTGCATAACTGGTAAACCATAAGATATAGACAAAATTTTACTACACAAAAAATGTAGATCGCGTTAAAATACACAATTTATGTCATTTACACTTTTTTTGTTGAGTGAACCATTTTCGAGATATTGCATGTTATTCCCTTAAATTTTTCAATACTTGTACTTTTTCTCAACTTCGTTATTCATTTTTTTGTTCTGGCAATGCAAAGAGAATGGAATACTCCACATAGCAACCAGTTCTTAAAATATTTGACTATCGCTTAAAGCCTAGCAATTCCCCTTGCATCTACAAGAAAATTAGCAATAAGATTGACATCTCGATATCTCAATTAACATGAAGCATGAAGAGAATAAGCGTTTGTAAAAATAGTTTGTACAAGAGTAGAGAAATTCATGTGAGTGTAACACATCAGATTTTTTGTTATAAAGTGCTGCCTTGCTATGTATTTAATGAATACCATTGAAGCTTTAATTTGAACCCCCTGAAAATCTTCTCACACTACACATTCTACATTTCACTAACCTGGGAGCTCATTAAGCTTTCCCCTTAGCTTTTAACACTTTCAAAGGCGTGTCCTGCACTAGCCGATAAGGTATCGTCTACCAATCAGTATAAGAGGTCTACATGACAAACTGAATGCACTCACTCTACCTCTTTCTCTTTTAGCCAATACGATCGAGAGCGTAAACATATAATGTATTTCGTTTCTACGCCATTAATCTTTGTTGCGGTTATTGTTGTAACTATTTAGCAGAAGGAGTGGCGCATCCTTGCACCGTGGCCTAAAGCAACCAATGAAATGGCCATGACTTCGCAAGTTTACGAACAATGATAAATAATGTGACAGACGCGAGGTGCAGTAAGATTTTCTTTGGTGCTCTTTGTACCTATCAGCGTCGCCTTATACCTCAGGCCATAACCACTAAAAAACCTCAAGCATCATTGAATGTACGGATATTACATTTTAATATTTATTGTTGCATTTCTAATGTGGCTGAAATTGGAACTAAATGTGTGTAATTAATACGTAGAACATTCTAAAACCGGATGATTTTTATCCGCTGTATGTATATACGTAGATCGAATTTCATGTAAGCGTTTGACCAGTTTTATGCATTTCACATCGCTACAAAATTGAGGAAGTTTGTATAATTTTTACTTTCTCTACTACGTACAGTAAGTAGGGAAAGTATTGTATTCCACCCAAAAATTCGATACCGAGATTTCACATGTTTTGAGAACCCCTGAATCCAAAAAATGCATTTTTCGAAACATGTCCGTGTGTGTGTGTCTGTGTGTGTGTGTGTGTGTCTGTCTCTGTGTGTGTCTGTCTGTGAACAGCATAACTCAGAAACGAACAGTCGGATAAACACCAAACTTGGTATTTAGGTTCAGTATCTTCCAAGGATGCGACACGAAGGTTTTCAAGAAAATCCCCCCACCCTTTACATGGAAGATTTTTTTTAAAATTTTAATTTTCTCAAAAATGGCTCTAACGATTTTGATTAAAATATCATATGTTTAAGTTATTTTATGACAAATAAAATGTATATCTTGAATTTCCTGGGAATGTCTCCAAAAGTATTCTTCATTGTGAACGACTTTCGCATAACTGGTAAACCATAAGAGATAGACAAAATTTTACTACACAAAAAATGTAGATCGCGTTAACATACACAATTTATGTCATATACATTTTTTTGTTGAGTGAACCATTTTTGAGATATTACTTGTTATTCCCTTAAATTTTTCAATACTTATTTTCTCAAATGGCAATTCGTTATCCATTTTTTTGTCTTGGATATGCGAAGAGTATTAATATGTGGCAAAGGGAATGGTGCTGCACCTAGCAACCAGCTATTAAGAGATATGTCTATGCTTAAAGGCTACTGTATTTCCAAATTGCCCTTGTAAATATATATTCCCCTTACATCTACAAGAAAGTTAGCAATAAGACAGACTCTGCAAATGTTTATATCGATTAACATGAAGTAGATGGAGAATAAGCGTTTGTATAAATAATTTGTACAAGAGTAGAGAAAGTCATGTGAGTGTAACACATCAGAGTTTTTTTTGTCTTGGATATGCAAAGAGTATTAATCTGTGGCAAAGAGAATGGTGCTGCACCTAGCAACCAGCTATTAAGAGATATGCCTTGTCTTAAAGGCTACTGTATTTCTATATTGCCCTTGCAAATACAAAACAAGGGGAACATAGTAGCCCTTAAGCGATAGTCAAATATTTTTAGAACTGGTCGCTATGTGTAAAATGTAATTCTCTTTGCATGATAAAAGATCGTTTCTGCAAATGTTTATCTCGATTAATATGAAATAGATGGAGAATAGAAGTTTGTAAAAATAGTTTGTACAAGAGTAGAGAAAGTCATGTGAGTGTAACACATCAGATTTTTTAAAAAAATGACTACTTTTTGTCAAAGCGCAAAAAATCTTATAGCTGAAAAGAGTTTGACATATTGGCTTAAAATTGATACACGATTAAGGGTACTTCATATAATTTACTTCTTTTAAGGGAACCACTACTCACAAATATGAATGGTTGGGAAACTATGTTTATCAGCATTTTCTCACTAACTAAAACTTGCTGAACCTAGGAGTAATGTGTATTTCCAGTTAAGTATAATCTCTGTCATGAACGAAGGCGGTGGATGACAGTTGCATGCTCGATGCTCGCGGCATGACAAGAACTAGGAGATCCACTATTTTGTTACTAAATGTTACTGCAATACATAGTACAATCTTATCCTAGTCTTCGCCGCTAGATCCTCCTTCAGAGTCCGAATCATGAAGGGGTCTACCTAATGCCTTGGGTTAGTAGCCAGTTAACTTTGGACATAGCAGCACCTAGATGGGCTATCAGCCCAATGCCGGTATGGTGGTGAAGAAGGAAATGAAATATAATGATGAAAGGAATGATAAGAAAGTTCGCGGATAAAGTTATCCAACCTAGCATTTGCCTAAAGTACGAGGAAAACCACGAAAAAGACTTCGGTCAAATTGATCGGCCCAGGGAATTGAACCTGGGACCTCCCGAATGTGGGCCACAAACGTTACCGCATGACCCATCCCGCCTTGAAACTATCTTTTAATACTCTTAATGTTTCCCATGCTTAGGTGAACTCAGTACCTAACATTTTGCACTGTGCATTGACTTGGTTACAGAAGTTTAAATATAATAAACAATTAATTAATTTAATCAAGGAATATTTACATAAACCGGTTTAAAAATACATAAGAGCTGAGACAGCATAGGTAAACTCCGCTAGTAAGTAATATTCTGTAATAAATTAAGAAATAAATGCACTGTGAATACAAGTGATTCATAAGAAATACCAACCAGAATAATACTGGTAATAATAGGAAAACGAATATATAATGTTAATAAGATGCACAATAGGATTTCATAAATTCAATTAATTGTATAATAATTCTTACTTCAAACTTTGTTTAATGTTTTAGTAAGTATTGTAACTAGAAAAGAGAGAAAGATTAACATTTTGGTAGACGGGAAGTAATCAGTGGCTCAGGACGGGGAGAGCTATTAGCGAAGTCCTAGGTAAGGATTCCTCGCAACTAAATTGTGTAGGGAACTTTCAGGTAGAAACAGATAGATTAGATGTTGAGAGAAAGCACTAAACGGGAGGAACCTAATTGAAATTAAAAGGCGTGTGTCGACGCGCCTTATTGATTCGGCAGTCAGCATCCAGTATTCAACTCACTTGGCACGTGGCGATGTAAATCAATGTATATCATCTTAGATCATCTACAGGATGATTTATGAAGAACTGACACATTTCTTTCTTTAATTGTTCTGTTCGAAATTCACTCAATTCCCCAGTTTTAGCACCAAATTAAGCGGAATGTTCTGGAGTTTCGATTGCCTGTCACTAGATGCGCAGACGTTCATGTTTTATTCGTAATTGTTAATATTATTGTCGGCAACTTTTTGGGGGATTTTTTTCTGGTTAACGTGAAAATGGAGTACACATTAAATGAACGCTCTTTCTGGTAAAGCAATACTGGATTACGAATTCAATTAGAGCTACTCAAAGGACATACCAGAGAGAATTTGGTGTTCGGAATCCTCCCCATACAAACACAATACTGGAACTGCTAAACAAATTGGAAAGAACTGGATCTCTGGTGAGTGAAAAAGGCAAAACTCGTTCATCTAGGCTTCCCACGGTTGTTGTTCACGTAAGAGCACGACTGGACCAGTCACCCAAAAAATCATTAAGACGTTTGTCGCAGGACACAGGGTACAGCTACCCAATGTGCCAGAGAGCTGTGAAAAGCGTAGGCCTAAAGCCGTATAAGATTACGGTTGTCCATCAGTTACAGGAACCAGATAAGGATAGACTACTGAATTATTGTCGTTGGTTTCAGGCGTTCATTGTGCAAAATCCTGCCATATTGTCCATCACATGGTTCACAAATGATTCCATTTATTCGGCTATGTGAATTCAAATAACTCACGCTATTGGGCCAGGAAAATCCACATGTTATTCATGAAGCACCTATGCACCCGGTTCAAACCGGAGTTTGGTGCGCTATATCCGCACAGAGAATAGTGGAACCAATTTTTTTTAAACAATGTGAACACTGCAGAGTACGGATGGATTTTCATGTAGTTTGCTGAGCAACTAGACCATGTAGAGCTGAGTTTCAGCAGGACGGTGCTACATGCCATACATCAAATGAATCCACAGCACTAATTGCAATTTCTTTGACGACCGGATAATTTCTAAGAGCCTGTGGCCACCGAGATCTCCGGATTTGACATCGCTGGACTTCTTTCTATGGGGTTACTTAAAATACAGGTTTATGCCACACGTACCCAGACATTGGATGAACTGAAGCACAACATTACACAGGAGATTCAAGCTACTGACAACAGAGTCCTCCAACGAATGGTCAGTAACGTGGAACGACGTGTTTAGTTGTGCCTTATGCAGGATGGAGAACATTTTCAACTTTTGCTATAGAGGTAAATAATCTCCCAAAATTCCTCTGAATTTTAGATATAAAAAGTTGTCGCTAGTATAACTCGTTTTGAATCAATTAAAGAAATAAAGGTGTCAATTCTTCATAAATCACTCCGTAGTAAGCAATATTAATTGCTTGAAATCAACGTTCGCAATCTGCAAATGTTTATTCGTGTAACGCGGTAATAGCTTAGCTTGGAGTAACGTAATTTAAAATACTTTGTTTCACGGACCACGGAAAATAAATAAAAATTGTAGCGGTAAAAGGGAATGAAAGAATAATAATTTCAAAATCATTGTATAACGCACCGCCACAAGACGAGTTAGCCCGAGGCAAACACCAACGACACAACGTTGCAGTTAACATTGAAATAAATAATATCGCTTTAATACCGTTACAGTTAACCCAATATGAAATAAAAGCACACCAAAGAAATGCAATCATAAAATTATTAGTATAATAGTATTATATGGCACAATAAAGGGAACCAACCTACAAGGATAATATTTGAAAAGGTAGTTCCTAATGCAGGAAGAAACTCTCGAGTGGATATACCGACGTTTAGCAGTGCTGAAATACAATACCTACTTATGACTTCCCATATACGCTTTTTTTATACTTATTAAAAATCTGATGTGTTACTTTCACATGACTTTCTCTACTATCTATTAATTATTACTGAGTATACAAGCTATCGTTACGGAAGCGTATTTTTACTTTCTCTACTACGTATAGTAAGTAGGGGAAGTATTGTATTCCACCCAAAAATTCGATACCGAGATTTCACCGGAAATATATGTTTTGAGACCCCCTGAATCCAAAAAAAGCATTTTTGGAAACATGTCCGTGTGTGTGTGTTTGTGTCTGTCTGTCTGTCTGTCTGTGAACAGTCGGATAAACACCAAACATGGTATTTAGGTTCCGCATCTTCCAGAGATGCAACACAAAGGTTTTTAAGAAAATCTCCCACCCCATATTACCCTTTACATGGAACATTTTAATTTTCTCAAAAATGGCTCTAACGATTTTGATTAAAATATCATATGTTTAAGATATTTTCATGACAAATGAAATGTATATTTCGAATTTTCTGGGAATGTCTCCAAAAGTATTCTTCGTTGTGAACGACTTTTGCATAACTGGTAAACCATAAGAGATAGACAAAATTTTACTACACAATAAATGTAGATCGCGTTAAAATGCACAATTTATGTCATATACATTTTTTTGTTGAGTGAACCATTTTCGAGATATTGCTTGTTATTCCCTTAAATTTTCCAATACTTATATTTATTCTCAAATGGGAATTCGTTATTCATTTTTTTATGTCCTCGACATACAAAGAGAATGAACTGCTCCACATAGCAACCACCTCTTAAAAGATTTAACTATCGCTTAAAGCCTACCATAATTCCCTTGCATCTACAAGAAAATTATCAATAAGATTAACTTCTCGATTAACATGAAGCATACGGAGAATAAGCGTTTGTAAAAATAGTTTGTACAACAGCAGAAAAGTCATGTAAGTGTAACACATCAGATTTTTCTATCTACTTAGGTGAAATCGAGATAAATTTTGCAGTAACAGCTGCATTACACATTTCGTTATAGATACAAAGAGAACAGTGATAGTCAAATGTTTTTAGAACTGGGCACTATATGCTTGCCTTAAAATTCCATACACTTTCCATGAAATCGCGAAAAACAACTGAAAATTGACAGGACTAAAATACTCTTAAAGTATTAAACAACTCAAACCAATAATAGCAGATTACTTGGAAATGGTTTATGCCGCAAAAAATTATTTTACATAAATTGTGTGTTTTAAAGACATCTATACTTTTTATGCAGCACATTTTTGTCTATTGCTTAACGTTTACCATTTATACAAGGTAATACAAGATTTCTTGCCAATGAAGAAGACTTCTCAGGCTATTTCCAGAAAATTCAAGATATAACGTTTATTTGTCATGTAAATATATTTTATATCTGGTATTTTAATCAAAATCGTTAAAGCCATTTTTGGGAAAATAAAAGATTTCGTCAAATGCTCTATGTAAAGGCTAGTTGGTGGTGGGGGATTTTCTTGAAAATCTTCGTGTCGCATCTTTCCAAGATACTGAACTCAAATACCAAGTTTGGTATATATCCACGTTTCGTTTTTGAGTATGCCTTCTAAAACTGCTGTTTTTGGATTCAGAGGACCTCAAAACATGTATTTCCGGTGAAATCTCGTTATAGAATATTTGGTTGAGAAAGTACATAAAAATTGCTGGTTTATTTCCAATGAATAAGGATTGAATAATTAAGGCAACAACAAAACCGAAAATCCTTCCATAGTTACCCATAAAATAGAGCAAAGTGTGAGATGATCATAATATAATCACAATCCACTTTATGTAATTTCTACACTCGGCACATTGCAATTGTTTCCAAAGTAAAAGTTTTTGCATTTTCCGAAATATTTTTATTTCATAGTAATCTCCTATATATTACGACTTGACCAAATATATAACTTAATGACACAATTGAACATTCATAAGAAGCGTTAGGATGGAGGGCGTGTAACGAATTGATCAATTCAACATTTTACAACTCTGTGTAATAAAACCCGCGGAATTAAAATAAATTTCCAAACGTTATCCACCAGGGGAGCCACTTCCCTGTCCGCCGTAAAATTTATGTTTTTAAAGCACACTCATTTGCATGCCGTTTCCGTAGTGGAGGTTTATACTTGGTCTGTCACGTAAATGAACCAGTTACGCTACCATAGCATAGATGGTCATATGTTTCCTTTCATATTAACCCTTTAAATAGTCGTATTCTCACGAATTGGTAATTTTGTCAAGACTACGCTTTCAAATTTAGTTGTATTGCCAAGACGTGCACCCCAAATATCACCTAAGATATTTTCTCGAATTAACGCACCGCTACCGTTAAAAAACTATCCTGCGACGAAGCGGGTTGAAGCGTAGTGCTACGGCTTTAGTCCTCCGTGGTGTAGTGGTTACCATGCTAGCCTCTAGTTGCCGAGGTCGCGGGTTCAAACCCGGCAGAGGGCTATGGATTTTTTTCGGGTGTAAAAGTCCTTAGCATGGCTTCCTTCGGAAGGGAAGTAAAGCCAGTGGTCCTGTGTCGTAGATTTACGGCACGTAAAATAACCTCAAGCCTGATAAAGAGGCCTCTGAGCAAACCTACTGGTCTCTCATGCTCAATATAGACTGGGAAGCTAAGGACCACAGCAGTTAAAGAGCGCTCATAAATAAAACTCTCAATTTAAAAAAAAGATTCCCAATCATGAAATACGCTAGAGTCGGAGATTTTTAGCCCATGTATAGGACCGATACCCACTCAGCATTGTGATGAATTTAAGAAGCTACGATAGGTAACGGTCTGTATGTCATGGAGGCCAATGTTCCGGCTGGGGGAAGCATCGTACTGACCTCATTATCTCCCAGCATCGACTGAATAATCCTCTATCTCTGGCTTATGTATGGGCTTTAGTTCAACAGCCGAGTTGGTGTCTCATGGGAAATAGTACATTTTCAATTGGTTATTTAGAGGTTTAACGTATATTTACATCAATATAACTATAGAAAACTGTTCTACAAACATTGTCACTACTGATGAAATGAATACAAACACAAGTTTGTTTCTTAACACACAAACACAAGGCAGTGGAGGTGTTCTAGCGTGTGAAAAGCGCTGCGACTGTCCAACACGCAATTCGTCGTGAAAGAGATCACTACTTCCGTGTTCCAGACAGGACAATATCCAGGTGGGTAAAACAATGACTTGAGATTGTTCTGTAACCAATATGAAGAATAAGGGACCTGAAATGACAGTTTGAACCCCAGAAAATTCTTCCAGCCCCTGAGTTTTTTATGGGGGCCATCTCAAGAACAAAGGTTTTTCGTGGCGATTCCAGAATATGATGAGTTGAAAGTCGGGAAGAGATTGAGGCCATTCCTCAAGAAATGAGTGAAAACGTAATGAGGAGCTTTCGCAAACGTCTTCATCAATGCATCACCAATAATGGAAGCTATTTGTGTGATATACTTTCTAAGAAATAAACCTGTATTTGTGTTTTTCAGCAATGAAAACGTTTGTAAAACAGTTATCTATAAGATATTGGTGCAAATATATGCTAAACCTCTTAATAACCAATTTAAAAATATCTGATGTGTTACACTCACATGACTTTCTCTACTCTTGTACAGACTATTTTTACAAACACTTATTCTCCATATGTTTCATGTTAATCGAGATGTTAATCTTGTTGCTAATTTTATTGTAGGTGCAAGGGGAATTGCTAGGCTTTAAGCAGTCAAATATTTTAAGAGCTGGTTGCTATGTGGAGTATTCCATTCTCTTTGCATTACCAGGACAAACAAAAATGAATAACGAATTTGAGAAAAAGTATAAGTATTTGAAAATTTAAGGAAATAACAAGCAATATTTCGAAAATGGTTCACTCAGCAAAAAAAATGTATATGACATAAATTATGTATTTTAACGCCATTTACATTTTTGTGTAGTAAAACTTTGCCTATCTCTTATGGTTTACCAGTTATGCAAAAGTCGTTCACAATGAAGAATACTTTTGGGGACATTCCCAGAAAATTCGAGATAATACATTTCATTTTCCATGAAAATATCTTAAACATATGATATTTTAATCAAAATTTTAGAGCTGATTTTTAAATTAAAATTTTCTAAAAATGTTCCATGTAAAGGGTAATCTGGGGTGGGGGGATTTTCTTGAAAACCTTCGTGTCGCATCTCTGGAAGATACTGAAACAAAATACCAAGTTTGGTGTTTATCCGACTGTTCGTTTCTGAGTTATACTGTTCAGACACACACACGGACATGTTTCCAAAAATGCTTTTTTTGGATTCAGGGGGTCTCAAAACATATTTCCGGTGAAATCTCGGTATCAAATTTTTGGGTGGAATGCAATACTTCCCCTACTTACTATACGTAGTAGAGAAAGTAAAAAGTGCTATTTCCCGTAAGCAGCCTGTAGATTTACAAAAAAAAAAAAAAAAACCTATCAAACAACGCAGTCGTAAAACCTCCACAGAATAGATACGCTTGCAAAATTAAAATACACATAGGTAGATAGGTTCATTGAGACCTTTTATACTTGAGTTGGACTGACAACGGATCCAGATTAGAATCCGTTAGTCAGCTTCTTGCCTGTGTGCATGCGCATGCGTTCGTGTAGAGATATGTGATGTCTGGATGGCATGAAGTTTAAATAATATGTAAATTATTCACGTTTAATGTAATTCCTTTCAATCAGAAAGTCCGTCTCAAATATTCACTGGGAAAAAACAAAATTTAAGAAATTACTAATGATTTTATGGTGACACCACTGAAACCGTTTTACACTAAGGATACATCATGGACCTTATCAGGCCAAAAGGTCTACATATGTTACACCTGTTGATAGATGCTATGCTCCAACCGCCTCCGCGTAGCAGCTGTATGGCTGTGTATAAGCTGTAGGTTATTTGGTAAAAACAATTAAATTGTTTTATTTATGGACACTCTTTAACTGCTGTGGTCCTTAGCGTCCCATTCTATATTGGGCGTGAAAGACCAGAGGCCTCTTTATCAGGCGTAAATCTACGATACGGGACCACCGGCTTTGCTTCCCTTTGAAGTGGTGTACTTGTAATATTATTTAATTTGTTGAGCCCCATGTTTGGGAGCCAATTTGCGACGGTGTTATTTATAATCTTTGTGTATATGTGTTTACTCCACGTGGTGAAGCCATTTTATGACGTGATTCTTTGTTAGGTTTGTTAGCTCCATCTGGTGTTAGCAATTTGCGGCAGTATTAGTGTTTGTTTGAAAGAATGCTACTGATATTTTATTTACTTTTGGTTCACTGTCCTCCGGCTAGCTATAATCTTTTTGGTCGAGCACTTCTCTTTATACAGGCTGTGTAAACGGAAAGGAGTCTTTTATCCAAAGATAACACTGATGAAAGAATTTGTTTTACACTTTTTATTGTCGGAACACATTCACTATCACAATTTACACATTGATCTTGACACTCGCCAAACTGAAACTGTTATAATAACTTCATTACTGATCATTCTTAATTCGCGTACTTCAACTTTTTGTATAATTAACTTTACAACACTTTAGATTTTTCATAACTCTGCTACGTGTAACTTGCGAATCGATAATCGACGTGTACTGTACAAATATTTCTGCTGGACTGAAGATGACGTGTAGTGTACAAAGATTTTCGATGAACTGACGGACTGAAGGCGACGTGTAGCATACAAATATTTTCGGTGAACTGACGGACTGAAGGCGACGTGTAACGTACAAATGTTTTCGACGAACTGACGGGGTCTATCTCTAACCTAGCCCTTTTTATACTCCTACACCCCGATATGCCTAAAGATTATAACTGAGCTGCTATTGGCTAATAAAACGCGCCAACATTAGCGTCTATTTTTATATCCAATGAAAATTATGAATACATATGCTCTAGGTAAAATGTTCCAGCAAATTCTAAAGAAAAACGCGCCAACATTACGTAACTTCCTCGTCTCTAATAATG
Organism: Deroplatys truncata; assembly: GCA_030765065.1. Lineage (NCBI taxonomy): Eukaryota > Metazoa > Arthropoda > Insecta > Mantodea > Mantidae > Deroplatys > Deroplatys truncata. The sequence goes on along the minus strand of CM060987.1, from coordinate 106,314,050 downwards.
ATAAACATCTCACCCCCTTGCTGCATTATTGCACGCTATTATTGTCAGTTTCAGTAAGGCCGTATAAACTTACTTCTCAACAATAATTACAATCAATAAACATCTCAAATCAATGTCACATAAAAATGCATATTCATATTATAATCATTCTTTACATTTAAGTAATTTGTGATACAAATTACTGCATCACCTTCCGAAGGAAACCTGCTAAGGAATTTTACGCCCGAATACATCGCCCTCCGTCGGGTTTGGAGCCGCGACCTCGGGATCTAAAGCCTAGCATGGCAACTACTACACCACGGAGGACGACAGGTTATGGGGTGGTGGTGGTGATGGGTTTTTAGGGCGTTAATGCGCCAGTTCCCCACTGACCTGTGTTTACTTGGAATTGCTCCGTTGAGTTCCGCAACACTTTCAACGCACGAAGGGTTATCTGCACACGTCAGATACGGGAAGGAGGGTTGGGCCACCTGTTACATGTAATTTCCATCCAAAAACTAGCCTGGTAACAATGGAGTGTTATAAAAGCTTTATTCCCTTGAGAACCGGTATGACCAAATCTAAACTTTGAAACAATGTTAACCAGACTTAACACAAGTTGACGAAAATTCTGTTTCATCGAACAATGTTAGCTTTAACAACGTGTTAAACACGGTTAAGTTAACATTGCCGTACCTCTGTGTTAAAGCATTTAACAAATGTTATAAGTTGGAAAACGGCTGCCACAAACCAAGCTGTTGATGTGAGTTTGCTGCAATTAGCATTTTGAATGCCATTCCTAACGAAGTGCAATCTTGTGTAATAATACATTTGAAAATCTGTAAAAGGAGGAATTTCTAAAGCGATACTGATTGTCCAAAGGGGTCATAAACAGGGTTTTATGGGAAATGTGAGAGGTTAGAATACTACAAACAGAAGCATGCCTTTTCTCCAATACAAGTGTTAATTCCCTTGAGATTTTAAGCTACTGGCACTTTTCGTTTAAAGGTAAGTGATAATATTGTTTGTGAGTTTATCCGGAAGGTTTCCAAAGCAATTGCTTCAAGAAGCTTAGAGTATTTTATTCGGGTATGCTTGATTCTTAATCAGCGATAACACACTTTCGTCCACTTTTGTGTCCACCACCAGTTTTAAACCGTTCTTAACTCTCTTCGCACCTGACCTTTTTGGTGCTGTTACTTATGGATCTGGTAGAAACGTGTCCATTCTAATTAAATTACTCGGGGTTTTCTCCCAGGCTACATCTTGCGCCGTTTTCGCCTCCCCCATGGTCATGACTCATGCAACCAGCACGTCACAATGTTTCTGAGTGATGACGTCATTCATAACCAAAGAAAGTAAAATCCAAAGCTTCGAACAACATATCGCCATGAGTGACGTAAGACATCACCTCACTAGCAATGCATCATGGACAATCATCATTGGCTGGTTTGTGACACGCCACTGAGGCCAGCGCCATCATGCTCTCCGACGGTTCCAGCAACTCCTGGGCAGGCAGGCACGAGCAGGCGCTCTTTCGCCAGGGACCGAGGCATGAACAACTAGCCATCGTGACAGCGAGGTTTTCAGCATAATTCACCAAGAGTTGTTTTTGGCCTTTTCCAAATTATCTTTAAAACTTTTTTCGGTAAGCTTTTCAAATTTAACCTTTAACTATTGATGTTTTCCATATTCTTGTACGGGAGAAGTATTGACATTTGCATTTCATGTAACTTTATTGTATTCATTGCTTTTTTACAAAATCTTTAAACTCAGGTGGCAACTTTAAGTGTAGAAAGCGAAAGAAAATATCTCATTGTATCTGAGCATATTAATTTGTTAAACAACTGTTAAAGCAAGCTGGTCTAAGCATTGTCGTTAATGTATGTGTTGGTGAATACTTGCTACTTCCTAGCTCCTAAGCAATAGTCCCTTTTCACGGTAACTTTTCCCTCTGGATATGGTAAACAATAGTGCTGCAAGTGTGCAGCAGTCCCAGTGGTACATCTTTATTCTTTGACGTAAGACAGTTTGGCTTTTTCGTACTCGATAATACATCTATACTTAGCAACCAGTTCTGTAATCGACGCTTTTCAAACGGTGAAACGTTAATTCCTCTGCATTTAGGTTTTTCAGCTGACATAGCGATTCTAACCTCACACAATTAGGAACATCACTTGCATGAATGCATCCAGTTGTCTGCAACTGGCACAGAGAGCGCTGCGATTCGTAAACAAAGTGCATCGGAGCGCGTTCACAAGCCGGTAGTTCGGTATCCGCCTTCTCAAAAGCTGTCGTTTGCAGTTGTCTTTGACGTTAAGAAGATGCTAGCTCAAAATTTCTTGTATAAGCTAATTGAAACGCAAGAGTTTTAACATTGTGTTAAACTTTAAGCATGATGCTAATAAACAAAATGTTAGAGTATTTTAACGTCGGTTGTTTAGACTAAATTCTATTTTATTTATGGACGCTTTTTTAACTACTATGGTGCTTAGGGTCCCATTCTATACTGGGCGTGAAAAACTGGAAATTTTGCTCAGAGGCCTCTTTATCAGACTTGAGGATCTTTTACGTGCCGTAAATCTACGACACGGGACCACCGGCTTTACATCTCTTCCGAAGCAAGCCATAAGTATTTTACGCCCGAAAACAATCCATTGCTTTCCGCCGGGTTTGAACCCGTGACCTCGGGAACTAGAGGCTAACATGGCACCCCTAGACCACAGAGGAGGGATGTCGGTTGGTGAAACCGGCTCCGAGTGTTATAACTTCAAATTCTAGTATGAGTATCTCGTGTTAAAAACCTTGCTGCCTAAAAATGCATACCAAAAGTAATATTAACCGAATACATAATGAAAAAATCTGATGTGTTACACTCGCATGACTTTCTCTACTCTTGTACAAACTATTTTTACAAACTCTTATTCTCCATCTATTTCATATTAATCGAGATAAACATTTGCAGAAACGATCTTTTGACATGCAAAGAGAATTACATTTTACACATACCGACCAGTTCTAAAAATATTTGACTTTCGCTTAAGGCGTACTATGTTCCCCTTATTTTGTATTTGCAAGGTCAATATAGAAATACAGTAGCCTTTAAGCATAGACATATCTCTTAATAGCTGGTTGCTAGGTGCAGCACCACTCTCTTTGCCCAGATTAATACTCTTTGCATATCCCAAACGAAAAATGAATAACGAATTCCCATTTAAGGGAATAACAAGCAATATCTCGAAAATGGTTCACTCAACAAAAAAAATGTATATAACATAAATTGTGTATTGTAATGCGATCTACATTTTTTGTGCAGTAAAATTGTGTATCTTTTATGGTTTATCACTTATGCAAAGGTCGTTCACAATGAAGAATACTTTTGGAGACATTCCCAGAAAATTCGAAATATACATTTTATTTGTCATGAAAATATCTTAAAGATATGATATTTTAATCAAAATCGTTAGAGCCATTTTCTGAAAATTAAAATTTTCGAAAAATGTTCGATATAAAGGGTAATCTGGGGTGGGGTGATGTTCTTGAAAACCTTCGTGTCGCATCTCTGGAAGATACTGAACCTAAATACTAAGTTTGGTGTTATCCGACTGTTCGTTTCTGAGTTATGCTGTTCACAGACACACAGACACACACACACAGACCACACACACACACGGACATGTTTCAAAAAATGCTTTTTTTTTAATTCAGCAAGTCTCAAAACATGTATTTCCGGTGAAATCTCGGTATCGAATTTTTGGGTGGAATACAATATTTCCCCTAATTACTATACGTAATAGGGAAAGTAACAATTGATGATATTTCGTATTTATCTCAGAAAATGCGTGTATTTTCAAGAAAGTTGCTGCTATTTTAAGCTATATAATATATATGATGCCATTATGTAGACATTATGTATTATGCATCCCGGAACACCAAACTGAGCGCTGTGCTTTATGCCAGGTATCACCAGCTGTTTGTAAATGTGTCCTGGATAGAAAGCACGTTAGCAGAACCAGCACAATGGACACGCCTACAATTTGACCAAAATTCGTTAGTCGAAAACAGCTGAAAGCGACCAACGCGTTTTTGCAATTTTCTCTAAAGAGGAAGACGCCGGTTTATGGAGTTTCTCATTCCGCTAATGTTTGGGAGAGCTCCTTTGTCGAGGCGTCTGATTTATGGAGAAGTAAACTCCTACAAGTTTAGGCCACCCGCTTCCTTCTTCTTGGTAAAACTGTTCCATTTATTTATATGGACATTTCGACTCTGCCCGACTCAGCTACAAAGGTGCCACATCTATTACTCTTTCTTCCTCTTTATCTGCTCCATCTTTCTGTCTCCTCATTCGCAATTTAAGAGTTTCACAGAGAACAGCCCTTTCACATCAGATTACAAGACTTTCTGATAAGAACAGGTCAGCAAATCCAGCGATTAGATTTTTACTGGAAAATATTTTTAAAATCTGATGTGTTACATTCACATGAGTTTTCTCTACCCAGTATCGTATATGTTTATGTAGGTTCTACAAACTATTCCTGCAAAAGCTTCTCTGTACTTCAAATTGAGACAAACGTTTACATAAATAGTTTAATTACATATTTCGTTATACATACAAAGTGGATAGCGATAGTCAAATGTTTAAAAGCGCTCGCGATATGTTGGCCTTGGAAGTGTACGCTCTTTCCATAACTTCGTGAGAAACAACACTTTAAAGAATTACTACGTTTTGAACAATTCTAACCAATAACAATGCATATCTCGGAAATGGCTGATGTCAAGAGAAAGGTTATTTGAAATAGTGTGTTTTAATGAGATCTAAAGTCTTGTGTAGTAATATTTTGTCTATCTCTTACGGTTTACCAATTATTATCACAATAAAAAGGACCTCGCAGCTATTCCCAGAAAATTCAAGGTTTGCATTTGGTGTTTCATAAAGGTAGCTTTAACATGTGGTATCTTAATAAAAATCGTTTTTTATTTTTGAGTTTCTCAAAAATAAAAAACCTTTCCATGCAAAGGCACCCTTTGGAGTCGATCGTCCACTTTTACCTTAGGTATTTTGTGATTTTCCCTGGTAAGTGAATACTGGGAAGTTTCTCATCTACCACGACTTCTTCCCCTCATTTCCTTCCTTTTAATTCCGTTTGCATGTCATGTTTCGTGGCGGTAGGCAGTGCCGGAGAGATAGCGTGGATGCTTGCTCCAAAGAAAACTGCTAGAGAGCTCCCTGGCTCGACGGATCGTTCATCGTCCTCTCTGTGGATCGGGTCTTCGAGTCAGAAACTGTTAGGAACTTCTGCGCGTGTCTGTGACTTATATGTCTGAGATCCGTAGTCTCCTGTGTGGTTCCTTCACTTCAATCCTACCTTCTGTAGGGGTGGTAGCCGCCATAGAGCTCACGAAGTCGCAGTGCGCGAGGTGTCCCCCTCCGTTGTATTCCCTATACCCTAACTATAGGGTCATTATATTATTTGGTAACGCATTCGCGGCCTCTGCTCCTTCGCCATTGCCCGCCATTTGCCGGGAACACGAACTGCCGATTCGCGCTCGGAAGTGCACTTGCGCTGTCTCGTCTTGTCTCATACGATACAGATTTCCGTCATTTCTCCGGATGCACTTCAGCCTTGGGCTTATTGTTCTACCTGTATCGTTTTAAAACCAATTCATTATGCCTGTACTCTTTACCAAGGAATACAGTCTCATAATAGATATGGTCTCAAATTCTTCTGCTTCTAAAACAATTTCCCCAAAAGCAATACTGTGGCGTATCAGTAGTTATTGTCATACCAGACACATTATTGCGTCACATTGTCGACAGTATTATTCAGGTGACTTACTATTTCTTTCGGCTGAACGAGCCTTCTCCTTGGCGCCGACCATACCAGAGAGAGTAGGCTCTGTTGGAAGTTTCGTCTGATATAACATCGTCAGCTCCGGCTAGCGTGCCTAGCCAGGGTTGGAGAGGGGGATAGATAGCATTACTTCTTTGTGTGTTAGCGTCATTTGGTGAGTAAGTGTGGAGTAGGTCGCGTATGGCCAGTCCTCGACAGGGTGGCATCTCCCCTAACCCTTTTTTCTCCTGTATGTAATGTAGGGTCACCAATTGTTTTATCAGTAAATCACAGGTAACGTGCGTGATGTGAAATTTGTGTATTTTGTTAAAAAAAACCTCACGTCATCATCTGAATGTAGACACCCTGGTCCTCTTGCAGTTTGAGCTGCGTTTCCCCCATGTGCATGTTAGGGTGATTAAAATTTAATAATTTCCTGAGAGCTTTTGGACCTCACCTCAGCATGTAACACTACATCTCCTGTAAGCCAAGGCCTCACGAAGCACAATCCTGAAACACTCCCATTAAGTTATGATGCTTTTTCACTGGGCATGTCCTGTTAGAAATACAATAATTGTCTCAGCTGAAATCTCTTACATTTAAGTAAGCTTTCAGCTCTTTTATTACATGGTTTTCTAATAAATAGTTTACCATGTTTATCTCCTGGAGTTTTTAGCCTTTTGTGATCTACTTTGGACCAGTTCTTAATAGCCTCTCTTACTAGACATCGAGATGTTCCTAGTTCCGGCTCTGGCCCAATTAGTTGTGAAGCTGCTCCTTGTCTTGCAAGTTCATCGGATTTTTCATTTCTCTTCGTTCCACTATGACCCGGCACTAAGACGAGACACGCCATGTCTCTCTTGTATTGCTGCGTCATGTCCAGTCAGTCAGGTACCTCTGTCGATACGGTAAACATAGTACGTCACTTTTCTGGTAAGAACTTGTTTATTTGCAAAGTTTATTTTAAACATGAATCTGCTGCCGAGTGCCCAGGAAATTTGTTGAACATTTTCCAACTCTGTGCCACCTGTAACAGAAACTTTACATGCAATAGTCAATAAATTTGAAGCGTCGGGTTCGATGTTAGACGAGAAACATTCTAGGAGAAGATCAGTTGTAACTGAAATTAAACTAGATAAAATTGGTGTCAGTTTAAAACGATCACCTCGAAAATCGTTAAAAAATTATCTTAACAAATAGATGCATTACATCTTTTGCAAGAAATGCTATATGTATGTAAAAATGAAACCCTATCATTGTCCACGAGTGCAAGCGTTGGAACCAAATGATACCGGTAAGTCAATTACTATAATTGTTTTTTTCCGGTCTGAAATGCGCAGTTTCATTGACACACAGCTTTTGTTTTTCTCTGATGAATCTTTGTTTCACTTAAACGAACGTGTGAACACTCACAGTAGTCGACATTGCACTTCAGAAAATCTGATGTGTTACACTCACATGACTTTCTCTACTCTTGTACGAACTATTTTTACAAACTCTTATTCTCCATATATTTCATATTAATCGAGATAAACATTTGCAGAAACGATCTTTTGACATGCAAAGAGAATTACATTGTACACATAGTGAACAGTTCTAAAAATATTTGAGTATGCTTAAGGCGTATGAAGTTCTCCTTGTTTTGTATTTCCAAGGTCAATATAGGAATACAGCAGCCTTTAAGCATAGACATATATCTTAATAGCTGGTTGCTAGGTGCAACACCATTCTCTTTGCCACAGATTAATACTCTTTGCATATCCAAGACAAAAAAATGAATAACGAATTCCCATTTGAGAAAATTATTGAAAAGTTTAAGGGTATAACAACCAATATCTCGCAAATGGTTCACTCAACAAAAAAAATATATGACATAAATTGTGTATTTTAACGGAATCTATATTTTCTGTGCAGTAAAATTTTGTCTATCTCTTATGGTTTACCAGTTATGCAAAAGTCGTTCACAAAGAAGAATACTTTTGGAGACATTCCCAGAAAATTCGAGATATACAGCACCATTCTCTTTGCCATAGATTAATACTCTTTGTATATCCAAGACAAAAAAATGAATAACGAATTCCCATTTGAGAAAATAAGTGTTGGAAAATTTAAGGGAATAGCATGCAATATCTCGAAAATGGTTCACTCAACAAAAATGTATATGACATAAATTGTGTATTTTAACGCCATCTAAATTTTTGTGTAGTAAAATTTTGTCTATCTCTTATGCTTTACCAGTTATGCAAAAGTCGTTCACAATGAAGAATACTTTCGGAGACATTCCCAGAAAATTCAAGATATACATTTTATTTGTCATGAAGATATCTTAAACATATGATATTTTAATCAAAATCGTTTGATCCATTTTTCAGAAAATAAAATTTTCGTAAAATCTGTTCGTTTCTGAGTTATGCTGTTCACAGACACACACGGACATGTTTCCAAAAAGACTTGTTTTGGATTCAGGGGGTCTCAAAACATATATCGGTATCAAATTTTTGGGTGGAATACAATACTTCCCCTACTTACTATACGTAGTAGAGAAAGTAATAAATGCTTAAGATATGTGCATGACAAATGAAATGTATATCGTCAATTTTTCACAATTAGCCTGTGAAATATTTTCAGTTGTGTATAACTGGTAAATTATAAGATACGGAAAAAATGTCCAACAATAAAAAATGTAGATCTGTTAAAAACATGTCAAATAATTTTTAGCATTAATCATTCTTTAGATATTCATTGTTATTGGTTTCGAATTTCAACTACTTCATGCCTATTTTTTTTAATACTATGTCGCTATTAGTTTATTTCTAATGGCCATACCAAAGAGTGGAATTTCAAAGCCAGGTCACAGCGTCCTGCTTTTTACTTTCTCTATTACGTACATAATAGGTGGAGAGAGTATTGGTTCCGCTAAAATTTCGATACCGAGATTTCACCGAAAATACATATTTTGACGTCCCCCTGAATCCAAAAATGTGTTTTTGTGTGTAAGTCTGTGAACACGTAACTCAAAAACGAAAAGATAGATAAATACCAAACATAGTATTTAGGTTCAGTACCTTCCAAAGATACGACACGAATATTTTCAAGAAAATCCCCTACCCCAAACTACCCTTTACATGGAAGATTTTTCGAATTTTTTTACTAAAACATACTACTACTGAAAAGATGTACCTCTCTTTAGAACACAAAATTTATTTCAAATAAGTTTTTTGTGGCATAAGTCCATTTCTGAGATATCCATTACTAATGGTTCGAATTTTTCATTAGCTGGTCATTCTCTTACAGTCCTGTCAACATTCAGTTGTTTCTCGCGACTGCATTGAAACAGTATGGAATTTTAAGCCGCATATAGCGTCACGTTCTTAAACATTTGACTATCGCTGTTCCCTTTGTATCCTAACGAAATGTATGATATAGCTATTTTTTGCAAAGGTTTACTTGGATTAAAATGAAGTAAAAAGTAAGTAAGTTTTAGTAAGAATAGTTTGTATACCTACTAATAAGCGATTGGGGGTAGAGAAAGTCCGTGTGAATGTAACACATCAGATTTTTAAATATTTGGTTACCACTCTGATTTCCTGTATGTCCTTGTACCCAAACGAAATTGTTCTACTAGCTTTATCTTGAACCCTTCACACTAGCCCTGTGTTCTTCGCCAGATTACACAGTTCCAATGGTGTGTTGGGGTAGTAGTCTCCTGGTTCCATAAGGAGTACTTTTGGATTACTTGTGTACCCATTATCGTTTATTTTGTAAGAGAACAATTGTATGAGTTTTGAGCCCCACGTTGGTGCGGCAATTTGCGATGAGATTCTTACAAATGTTTGTTTACATCACGTGTGTGAAGCCATCTTGTGACGTCACTCCTTGTTTTGGTTTGTAGCTCCATCTGGCGTAGCAATTTGTATCAGTTTTGAAATAATTCACTTTAAATGTCCTCCAGCTAGCTATTTAGGTCGAACATTTATCTCTTGCAGGGTGTGAATCGGATAGGAATCTTTTATCCAGAAATTATACTTAATGAAGAAATTGGTTTTATAACTTTTATTGCCGAACACGTTCACAAACACTTTTACATATTGATCTGGATACTCGCCAAACTGAAACTGTTTGTAATAACTTCTTACTTATCACTTTTAACTCTGTATTTCAACTTTGTGTAGAATTAACTTTATAATAATTCTCGTAATTCTGCTGCGCGTAACTTGACGAAATGAAGGACTGACTGACGACATGTAGTGTACACGAAATTTTGATGAACTGAGGGGAAGCTACCTCGAACCTACCCTATTTATAGGCCTGCATCAAGATACGCCTAAAGATTATAATGAACTGCTATTGGCTAATAAAACGCGCCAACATTAGCGTCTATTTTAATATCCAATGAAAACCACGAATACATATTGCTTTAGGAACTATTCTAGAAGCTTCTACCGAAAACGCGCGAACATTACGTAACTTCCTTGTTCCCGGTAATGATAAACAGCTCACCCCCTCGCTGCATTATTGCGTTATTATTGACAGTTTCAGTAAAGCTGTATATTATTATTTACCAATAATAATTACAATTAATAAACATCGGAAGTCAATGTCACATAAAAATACATATTCATATTACAATCATTATTTACATTTAAGTAATTTGTGATACAAATTACCGTATCATATGCCCCACTAGAAACATAATTATAAATATTTATAACTTGTTTGGAAATTTTATAATTGTGTTTTTAGTCTCCTAAATCTTGGAACACACGCTATCACTTTCACTTAACACTTCACACGCATTTAACACACGATATATGTTTTATCTCGCCACTACTTACTGGCTCTGGTTTAATTAATTTAGATATTAATCTGACATTACAAAAAAAATTTTTTATAGCAAATACTTTACCCTAAATTATTTAATGACTGTTTCAAAAAAAATGGTTTACTTTCTTATATTAACAAAATTTAGGCATTCAAAAATTTTTGTAATTATTACACATATTTACCAAAATATTCACCTTTTATATATATTTACATCTCTTAAATCTAGGCACTGTTTCACATGTTCTATTTGCTACATAAATATTTGTTTTTAATTATATTTACCAAATTTTTTTGTTATTCTGAATTTTATTTTAACAATACTCTTGAAATAGTATTTATATACTTTACTTTAATATCATATTAAGTTTAAATCTTTACATTCTTAATTTTCAAATACTGTTACAGTTACTAAAAATTTAATTTTTTTTAAATATTTATTTCTTTTTATTTTTCTATTTTTTTTTTGAATTTATTTCTGTTTTCTCATGACATATATATATATATATATATATATATATATATATATTTAGTTAACCCTCTTACGTTCCAATACATTTCTCTGCAAGTCATCTTTACCTATCCAGCATTTACTTTACATCTCATTGCTATTTACCCTCCTGGATCAAATTGTGTGTGGCTAAACATTACTCGTAGCCGTAACCTAACCTTCAAATTTTTGTTCATGAATAACCTCTTGTATTCATTTGAAATTTCATCACATGATAACATTTGAAAACAATCTACAGTTTCTTGAACAATACATCTTTTAACAACTTTCATTTTCAATTCTTTTACTATCTCTTTAATCTGAGAATACTCTGACAAATCTGTACTAAACTGTACTGGACTGGAGTTTTCATTTTGAACATCTTGGTACAATTTATTTCTTTGTATTACTGTCTCATTCTGTATTTCTGATATTTCCCCTCTGAAATTAACTTGCGCCTTATTTACATCTACATTCATAACCTCTTTCATCTCTCTTAATTCACTTGAAATACTACTCATTTGACTTCCTAACTCTGTACATTCTACATTAACCTCACTTTTAGTATTAACCTCACCTTCTTTGTTACCTATTTCCCTGCTCATGTCTAGCATTTTCTTTGAAACTTCTCCTATCTCACTTACTATTACTTCCTCATTTTCATCTCTCATTTCTGGCATACTACTATCTAGCTTAGTAACTTTCTTTTCAATTTCTCCACTACTTTGATCTACTGTTTGCTCTAATTTCTCATTCCTCCTACCAATACTTTCAATTGATTCCCTATTATTCTTTTCCATATCTTCCAATATTTCCCTGCTTTTTTATCTCTTCCCTTTCTTGATCTAATTTCTTACTAAGATATTCCCTGTTTTGATCTATTTTCTTACTAAGATCTTTCCACATTTCCCTATTATTCTCATTCAACTTTTTCAGCATTTCCATAATCATACTAGTATCAAGATTAACATTTCCTGCTATTCTATTCTCACTTTCTGTACTAACATTTTCATCCTCAAATCCTAAAAAGTCTGGGCTTCTTTCTGTAACCTGTATTGAATCACAGCTAACTGTTACACTATCTCCCTCCATAATTATTTCTTCTGTATTACTAGCAGCCATTGTTTTTTTTATCCTACCACTCCTCAGTAACATTTAAATTTATTTACCCTTTTTTTCTAAAAAAAAATTAAGATACTCTAACCTTTGTGATGCTGTCTGTTGATGTTACTTTGATGTCCAGCTTTTCTGCCCCATTCTCCTAGGTTGTGGAGAGAGTATTGGTTCCGCTAAAATTTCGATACCGAGATTTCACCGAAAATACATATTTTGACGTCCCCCTGAATCCAAAAATGTGTTTTTGTGTGTGTGTCTGTGAACACGTAACTCAAAAACGAAAAGATAGATAAATACCAAACATAGTATTTAGGTTCAGTACCTTCCAAAGATACGACACGAATATTTTCAAGAAAATCCCCTACCCCAAACTACCCTTTACATGGAAGATTTTTCGAATTTTTTTACTAAAACATACTACTACTGAAAAGATGTACCTCTCTTTAGAACACAAAATTTATTTCAAATAAGTTTTTTGTGGCATAAGTCCATTTCTGAGATATCCATTACTAATGGTTCGAATTTTTCATTAGCTGGTCATTCTCTTACAGTCCTGTCAACATTCAGTTGTTTCTCGCGACTGCATTGAAACAGTATGGAATTTTAAGCCGCATATAGCGTCACGTTCTTAAACATTTGACTATCGCTGTTCCCTTTGTATCCTAACGAAATGTATGATATAGCTATTTTTTGCAAAGGTTTACTTGGATTAAAATGAAGTAAAAAGTAAGTAAGTTTTAGTAAGAATAGTTTGTATACCTACTAATAAGCGATTGGGGGTAGAGAAAGTCCGTGTGAATGTAACACATCAGATTTTTAAATATTTGGTTACCACTCTGATTTCCTGTATGTCCTTGTACCCAAACGAAATTGTTCTACTAGCTTTATCTTGAACCCTTCACACTAGCCCTGTGTTCTTCGCCAGATTACACAGTTCCAATGGTGTGTTGGGGTAGTAGTCTCCTGGTTCCATAACGAGTACTTTTGGATTACTTGTGTACCCATTATCGTTTATTTTCATAACGCTTCTACAAACCATTCTTACAAAGCTTATTTTTTCATAAATTTCATGTAGGAATATGAAGAACATTTGCCTGGCCACCGAGCGTATGGTACTCGAAGATGGGCATAATTAATATATATATATATGTATATATAAATATATATATATATAAAATTAGCACAGGTAATAGTTATTTACGTAACTGTATAGAAAAGTAGGGTTTTTCTTAGGACGGGTAAGGTGTTTGCGGCATTTTGAAAGGAGTCCTAAAAAATCACGGTTTTCACGTACAATATTTTGTTTCATACTATGTCAAAATACTTTATACACTGGTTAAATATTGTACCACGTATTATGTTAGAATGTTCCATAAGCTCTATATCGGGCCATATTAGTCATATGTTGGGGTTGGATACGGAAAATAACTAAACGGAAAAGTTCTATTTACTGAGACAGAAAAATGTGAAATATCAAATAGTATGAAACAGAAGAAATTATACCATTATCAAAATTCTAGTTTAAGAAAAATTGCCACAGTTCCAACTTGGAAAAAAGGGTGATTCCCACCCTGGATTTCAATAAGAACAGCGATTCAATACAAAGCCTGAAATAATGATACAGCCTACGTCCTACATGTGATTCAATTGGGTAATATAATGAAACGGATATTATCCAAAAGAGAAACTATAACATAAACAAAAGGAAATCCTAATTCCTCATCGTAACTCTTTTCTTGTCTTAATGGCTATTATTCTTCGGCATTCCTAATGCTTTCTCTTCTCTTTGAATTTCTCTACTACGAGGAAAATTGGTCAATTTATTACCCTTCTTATCTCTTGGTTTACGACAGGGATTCCGATCCTGAAGACAAATGACGGCGATGTGATGCGTTCGTCAATCTTTCTTTTTTATCGCTCTCTAAAACGAAATTCGAGCTTTCTCCATTGCATTTGTATTTCACATAGTTCGAAATCGATTATCAACAAATTACTACTCTAAAATTTACGAAAGATACATATACTCTGTGACCTGTAATATACGAGAAGCAATTAATTATACTATGCCTTCTTTCTCATTAACTGGAAAAAAGCGAAGCAGATTTTTGGATTTATCATTTTGGTACTGGGGATGATTTGGATGTATACATCGGGAGAAACAAACTTGGTTTCAAGAGAAAACTTCTGTTGTGGTACGCTCACATGACTTTCTCTACTCTTGTACAAACTATTTGTACAAACGCTTATTCTCCACCTACTTCATGTTAATCGATATAAAAATTTTCAGAAACGATGGTATTGCTAATTTTCTTTGGGTGCCAGGAAAATATGGTAGAATTTAAGCGATAGTCAAATCTTTTAAGAGCTGTTTGCTATGTGGCACATTCCATTCTCTTTGTATGTCCAGGACATTAAAAAAACGAATAACGAATTCCCATTTGAGAAAAATATAAGTATTGGAAAATCCAAACAAATAGCCAGGAGTATCTCGGAAATAGTTCACCAGACAAAAAAAATGTATATTACATAAATTGTGTGTTTTAACGAGATTTACATTCTTGTGCAGTAAACTTTTGTCTTATCTCTTACGGTTTACCAGTTATGCAAAATTAATTCAGAATGAAGAGAACGTTTGTGAAATTTCCAGAAAATTTATAGTATACATTTAATTTGTCATTAAAGTATGTTAAACATATGATATTTTAATGAAAATCGTTGGAACCATTTTTGAGAAAATAAAAATTTTCGAAAAATGTTCCCTATAAAAGGTAGTCTGGGTTAGGGGGATTTTCTTGAAAACCTTCGTGTCGTATCCTTGAAAGATACTAAACCTAAATGTAAAGTTTGGTA
Organism: Deroplatys truncata; assembly: GCA_030765065.1. Lineage (NCBI taxonomy): Eukaryota > Metazoa > Arthropoda > Insecta > Mantodea > Mantidae > Deroplatys > Deroplatys truncata. The sequence continues at coordinate 106,298,963 of CM060987.1, read as the reverse complement.
TTTATCTTAATTTTCGTTTTTTTTGAGTTCACAGACACATACGGGCCGTTTTCTAAAAATGTTGTTTTTTGGATTCAGGGGACTTTAAACATGTATTTCCGGTGAAATCTCGGTATCGAATTTTTGGGCGGAATGCTAACTTCCCCTACTTACTATACGTAGTAGAGAAAGTAAAAAAAAAAAAGAAAGGAGGAAAAAATAATAAGGAACAAGAATGGGTCGAAGTCTAAAAGCTCAAAACTAAGGATGGTGTGGTAAAAACTGTCTTTCTGTACAATATTGTTTGCAACAAGAAAGAGCTAGACATTTCAGGATTAAAAATAATATTAATTTAATATTAGTAAGCGTTATTAACAAAAGTAAAAATTAAATTTTAACACTTAAAAGTGATATAATTATCTAAGGTTAAAGTTAAGTTTCATAACGTGAAAATATTATGTATAAAGTAATAAACCCATCTGTGGCAAATGAAACAAAATACATCTTTAATAAAGGAAATGAGAACATGCGTTCATAAGAAGAATAAAACCTAGATTTATAACACAAACATTAATATAATTGAAACACTACTGTACTGGATATAATATCGACTGTGTGTGTGTGTGTGTGTGTGTGTGTGTGTGTGTGTGTGAGAGAGAGAGAGAGAGAGAGAGAGAGAGAGAGAGGTGGGGTCGTTTACCACAAAGGAGACGTACCGCACAGCAGGACAAACACAAACAAAAAGGTGGTATAGTGTTTAAGGTCAAATATCTTGATGACAGAGTCATAAGTCTATGTTCTTTGATATTCAAGTATATTACTATTGAAGAGCGAAAATTCATGGATATAAACTTCGGAAACAATGAATATAGTAGCACAAGACGTATATGGTGAAGTGAAGCAAATTTGGTTCATTTCTTTCTTCTCTTTTTTAGCCCTGCACCACCACTTTTTCCACTAACAAAAAGCTTTTCTCCCGATCCGTGATGACTGGAATGGGCCACTTTACGCACCCCAGAGACCTTCAGGAGGAAAGGTCATTTTCAGAATTATCCGACCCCTTGGCAGTTGGATTCCACGACACGATCCAGTTGCAGAAGACCAGCGTAATGTACTCCACACCTCGAGAGAACGAGGATGAAGAATAGCGAGTAAATGGATTTTTCTCTCCTTTCTCTGGCCACGTTTTTGTGTGCAAGACCGGAGCAGCAAATCCCAGTGAATGGTTTCTGATTGAGGTTTACAAGCAGTAAGTGGACCCCGCATGGTATATAAAGATCAGCCGGCTACGTGGTGAGGATGCGGGATACCTCTTCTGTTAATTGCTTCGCCAGTTCTCTAGGGGATGGCGCCATGCTCAAGATGCACTTCTTTCTTGCGGAGAATCACCCTACGTGCTTCACGTGCCTAGTTTTTATTTTAACCCCCTAGAGGAGTATTCTCCTTTACATTACCCATAGGTGAAATTTCTAATCCTGCTGGTTTTACTTTCTCTACTACGTATAGTAAGTAGGGGAAGTATTGTATTCCACCCAAAAATTCGATACCGAGATTTCACTGGAAATACATGTTTTGAGGCCCCCTGAATCCAAAAAAGGCATTTTTGGAAACATGTCCGTGTGTGTGTCTGTCTGTGAACAGCATAACTCTCAAACGAACAGTCGGATAAACACAAAACTTGGTATTTAGGTTCAGTATTTTCCAGAGATGCGACACGAAGGATTTCAGATTACCCTTTATATGGAAAATTTTTCGAAAATTTTAATTTTCTCAAAAATGGCTAAACAATTTTGATTAAAATATATGTTTAAGATATTTTCATGACAAATAAAGTGTATCTCTTGAATTTTCTGGGAATGTTTCCAAAAGTACTCTTCATTGTAAACGACTTTTGCATAACTGGTAAACCATAAGAGATAGACAAAATTTTACCACACAACAATGTAGATCGCGTTAAAATACACAATTTATGTCATATACATTTGTTTTATTGAGTGAGCCATTTTCGAGATATTGCTTGTTATTCCCTTAAATTTTACAATACTTATAGTTTTTTTTCAATGGGAATTCGTTATTCATTTTTTATGTCCTGGACATGCAAAGAGAATGGAATGCGCCACATGGCAACCAGCTCTTAAACGATGTGACTATCGCTTAAATACTACCATATTCCCCTTGCACCTACAAGAAAATTAGCAATAAGATTAACATCTCGATTAACATGAAGCATATGGAGAATAAGCGTTTGTAAAAATAGTTTGTACAAGAGTAGAGAAAGTCATGTGAGTGTAACACATCACATTTTTTATTTAATAGGACAAGGTAGTCTGAACACTGGAAATTACACCTTAAATGTGTTAAATTACCACTGCTCTTAAAGTTCTCAATGCTTTTTCCTGAAATGTTTATTAATTATTCTATAAGTCATAAAAATCATTTAAACTCTTTACATTGATAGCTTATGTAGTTGAGCCTGTAAAAATTATTTCATTCAGCAGAAAAATAATAAAATGTACTCTTAAAACATGTGAATTCATGTACATTTTTCTCTGATACTACTTGCAATTACAGAATCACTTTTGCATGTTGTTCTTAGTATAATCAGTCATCTTCTGAACCTCAATTATTTACTTATGTATATCAGTTCACTAGAAATTGAAAAACAACTATTTGCAAAGTAAAAATGTGGAAAATTTGCAATGTTGTTGCTTTCATAATATCACTAATATGCATTATAAAATTATTATTGTTCAGAAAGTTTAACTATGTATTGTTTACATGTACTGAAAATTTCAGCTCTCTAATTCTCATACTTTCTGAGAAAAACGTACATAAGTATTCAAAAATGTTGTTTTGAGAAAACTGAATTTAAAATTCTGACACACTTCGGTACATTCCAGGGTCATAATCATCTGTACCTTCATTCCTGGATTGCTTCAGCTTTTCTGATGGCCTTCTCTTGGTTCTGCCTCTTTTGATAATTGCTGAACTGCTTGCTGGTCATGATATAGTCGTTCGTTCTTGAAAGATACAAAAATTGTCTAAAAAGGGATGTTACACAACAGTTTTAAAGAAATTCAGACTATCATTTAAATGGTATTTATATATCTTAAAAAGTTCTTAACCTCCCAAAAGTATACCTTTTTGAAACTGGAAATAATAGAGGTTTTATTAGTGATAAAACCAAAAATGCGATTTTTTACCATTTCAGAGTACCTTGGCCTCTTAAAAGTTTTCCAAATTTAGTCACGTAGGGTTCTATCTCAATTAAATCGTGTTTTAAATTTCATGCAGATATGTTTAAATATTTTTTCAAAAAGTTATATTTTACTTTAATTATGCTAATTAATCAGGTGTTGCATATTATGGAAAAATCGCAATTTTGAAAAAATGAAAATATCATGTTATTTAACCTGGCGGAATGGCTCAAGTAGCAAGTCTATGGCCCGTATTCGGGAGGTCCCTAGTTCGATTCCGTGACGGTACATTCTAACCATGGTTTTTTCGTGGTTTTCCTCTGGTATCCCGGTCGTCAAGGTGATGTGTCTACCACGATTTCTCCTTTCCTCCATTTCCTCTCACTTCATACTCAATTCACGTTTCAAGTGTGCTTTCAGGTCCTGCGTGCCAGGCAGATGGCGCGGATGCATGCGCGTAACTGTGGACCTGGGACCTCCTACGCCTCCTTCACCTCATCCTGTCGACTTCACTGGTCTAGGGTTACCATGCTAGTTCCCAGTCGGGGGTGCACAACCAGCGGAGGACGAGTTATTTTTTTCGGGCGTAAAAATACTTAGCATGGCATCGTTCGGAAGGGAAGTAAAGCTGGTGGTCCCGTGTCTAGATAAACTTTACGGCACGCAAAGAACCTCAAGCCTGATAGAGGCCTCTGAGCAAAATTTCCGGTCTTTCACGCCCAATATAGAATGAGACGCTAAGGACCATAGCCGTTAAAGAGCGTCTATAAATAAAATTCAAATTACCTCATCCCTTCCTCCCGGGGTTGTTGCAATACTTCCCCTACTTACTATACGTAGTAGAGAAAGTACAAATGAAATAACGTATATTCTAGGGCATTTAAAATTAAAGCGAGGGAAATTTACCTAAGCAAAAAATTATGTGGTCCAATCTAAGAACTTCTGAAAACTCCAGCTCAGAACATAAATGCCTGCAGGTAGCAGCACGAGCGCTACACGTGGGTGACCTCACTGCTTCGTTCCGTACATTCGACGTGATAAAAATTAATTACATATATAAATCCAAAGCGAGAGAGAGAACCAGAAAAAAAGATAATAAAATAGTTGGGAAAGTTTCATAACTCGGATCATGCAGGGGAGAGCGCTGTAAAGCCGGGGATCAACAGTTTCAACGTGCTTTGAAAAAAAAAAATCTCTATTCCCCCAGTTTTGAAGCAGTAATTAGTTTCGAAGTTACGCATGAGTTTTGTGATTTAATGACAGCAACTTTTGCACAATGTGACACACGTTATTGCTTGTTTAAAATGTACAAAGCGTTGTTCACGTACGAGAAGTGTTCAGAAACAGATTATACTACGCATATAGAATTTTAAAAAACTTTTCATGGAGCACGTGGCGATTTCAGAGCTGAGGGCTGAGGCTTTCGATTCCTGATGAAATGCTAATGATCATAGCAGCCCCGGAAATGGAAATCTTGTTATTCAGTATTTCTAATACAAGGTTAAAACTATATAAGTTGGAAGGGATTAGACTATGCTCCATTCAAGCGATAATTTTTTCATACTTAGGGGAACAAAAAGGCCTTATAGCATTTTGCTGTTCTAAGACTAATATGGTCAGTAATTTAAATTTAATTATCCGTATAGTTTACACCCACACTGCCAAAACGCGCCATAATTAGGTAGTCTCTGTCTTTTAGTCCAGGATACGTGTAACCAATACGGGTCATTCACACTGTAATGTTATTTTCCAACTCGAGGATCTTGAATAACTGCTTTATATACAGGGTTCTTAAAAAAGAAGGAACAGACTTAACTATTTATTTCTAATGAACGACAATAGATGGCGATATATGCGATACATCACTAAATAGAGAAATTCTATGAATTTATTGTATAAATTGTAAATGTTTATAACGAAGTGGCTCTTTGTTGAACTTACAATGAAATGCATGCTGAAATGAAACAATAGATTCACTCTTTGCATAAGCAGCACACAAAACGACTTTCCTGTGGCATCGCCATTTTCTCGTAAACAAACACAGCGCCGATGTATGCAATGAATGGAACTCATAGTGGGACTTAAAACTTTGAACTTTCCTCTATTCAGTGGTGTCGTATGTGTCGCTGTATATTGTCGTTCATTAAAAATGAATATTCAAAATATGTTCCTTCTTTTTGAATAACCCTGTATATATCCGTCCAATTCACGGAAGCCTGGAGGAGGTGCGTAGTTCCATTTTAGACGCTCCAGTGCTGCCGCCAAGCGATTGGCGACACGCTGGTCAATGTCGTTATCCAGCGACCCCCTTTTCGCTGTCTTGATCATGAAAGTTGGACTGGAAGACCAAGGATGCAGCACACTTAGATACTGCTAGCTCGTCTGAGTAAAGTCTTAGAGAGGGAGGAGAAACTGATTCAACAATGAGGCTTAAGCATGAGCATAGGCAAGCATAGAAATCTGTTTCATGTTATCTTAATGCACAGGTTCATTATTGTCTGACATTGACATACGCATGGCCAGAAACGTACTTGTAAACAGAAGTTTGCAAGCTCCAAGCCTTCATTCGGCAACGTCTGTGGCCCGCATTCTGGAGGTCCAGGGATTGATCCCCGGATACCGCATACTCTAGCCCATAGATTTTTTGTGGTTTCCCCGGGTATACAAGCGAATGCTGGGGTGGTTCATCTTCTACCACGACTCTCCTCCATCTAATTTCCTGTACCCATCACCTTCCTTGTCATCTGTTTCAGCTGTAGGACCAGCAACGGTGTTCGGCGGGTTGCGGCGGGGCGGTGGCTTGCGCTCTGTAAAGGTCTCCCCTCCGAGTGTGCTCCGCCCCGGGGAACCTGGAGGTTGGTAGCTTGTGGACAGGAACCGGGCGGCGTTGGATGTATTCTAGCTAGAAACGTTAGGGATTCCGCTTGCGTCCGTTGGTATCGGAATCTAGTCGCCCTTTTGGGTCTCTTCCCTCATCCTTCGTTCCCAGGGATCAAATTGAAAGCAAATACGGTCGTTGCGGTCTATTTGCAGTGCTCTGCCTCGGGTCCGGGCCCTTCCTTGATGTGTACTTTCACCTTTACACATAAGAAATTAGACAATCAGAGAACATACTCGTCACGTGATCAATCTGCCATCCCACATCAGATTTTTATCGCTATGTACTGACTCACTAACTTCTTCTCTGTATACGATCACGGGGCAGGAATCACTGCGATATATATATTCAAATGGCAACAAAATAAATTGTAATGATAAGTGGTGATTTTTACTTTCTCTAGCACGTATAGTAGGTAAGTAGGGAAGTATTGATTTCGACCCAAAAATTCGAACCGAGATTTCACCGGAAATACATGTTTTGAGACCCCCTGAATCCAAAAAAGGCATTTTTGGAAACATGTCCGTGTGTGTGTCTGTCTGTGTGCCTGTGAACAGCATAACTCAGAAACGAACAGTCGAATAAACACCAAACTTGGTATTTAGGTTCAGTATCTTCCAGAGATGCGACACGAAGGTTTTCAAGAAAATCCTCCCACCCCAGATTACCCTTTACATGGAACATTTTTCGAAAACTTTAATTTTCTCAAAAATGGCTAACGATTTTGATTAAAATATCATATGTTTAAGATATTTTCATGACAAATAAAATGTATATCTCGAATTTTCTGGGAATGTCTCCAAAAGCATTCTTCATTGTGAACGACTTTTGCATAACTGGTAAAGCATAAGAGATAAACAAAAGTTTACCACACAAAAAATGTAGATCGCGTTAAAATACACAATTTATCTCATATACATTTGTTTTGTTGAGTGAACCATTTTCGAGATATTGCTTGTTATTCCCTTAAATTTTTCAATACTTATTTTCTCAAATGGGAATTCTTTATTCATTTTTTGCCTTGGATATGCAAAGAGTATTAATCTGTGGCAAGGAGAATGGTCCTGCACCTAGCAACCAGCTATTAAGAGTTATGTCTGTGCTTATACTGCCCTTGTAAATACAAAACAAGGGGAACATAGTACGCCTTAAGCGATAGTCAAATATTTTTAGAACTAGTCGCTTTGTGTAAAATGTAATTTTCTTTGCATGTCAAAAGATCGTTTCTGCAAATGTTTAACTCGATTAATATGAAATAGATGCAGAATAAGAGTTGTAAAAGTAGTTTGTACAAGAGTAGAGAAAGTCATGTGAGTGTAACACATCAGATTTTTATACATATTTTGACGGTTGAAGTTTTATTGTACAAGAATATGATAAACCTAATTTTATAAAGGTCGGGATATTTAAGACAAAACATGCTTAAGTGAATACATGAAATTTGCTTTTGAATTCTTACGAGTCATTTCCCGAATACTTATGTAAGGAGGGTTGGGTGGTGTGATTTTTAGGGGAAATGATCACCTAAGGTTCATCATCTGGAGAAATTATGCAATTCATGCTGACCATGTTTTACATAAGTCCTGAGGCTACCACTTGGTCAGCTCGGACTGCTGTATTTAACGTGTTTTTTGTCTTTTCTGTTTTTTCGTTCTTTCTTTTTAAAGGTCTGGGCTGGCCCTCGCTACGTGCTAGCCGGACTCTATGACAGTCGTTCCTTTAAACGTCTTCTGTTAAACTTCCAATTTTTGTGCCGGTCTCCGAGACAGCATGAAAATGAAACATCGGGCATCTACCGTCAACCAGGTAAACCCAAAGAAATATCTAACTCTCTCCCTCTATCAAGGCAGTTTAGATTATTTATTATAAAGATTACAGCCTCTCTTGGAATCAGAATTATACGTCTAATATATCACCTTTCACCACCCCTCCAGCTACCTGCAACCTATAACCCTCTCAATGATATACCTGAGCTATGTCCCCGCCCTCATCACATCTGGTAATGGCGCCGGTTTGGGCAAAGTGACCTTACCTCACAATTGGTGGAGCCGCCAGGGCCTTCCTTGACAATATACATAACCTCTTTCGTCGTGTGTACTGACGGTGGACACTTCATAGACCGCCATATTAGCTCTGATGTTCCATGCTCTCTTGCGATTGGCTGCTGTTTAGGCTTCTGTTTTTGGTTGTGAATCACAACATATCGCGTTATGGATTACGTGCGGAGCACAAAAGTTTCATATGGGGTTAGATTGCTATTATATTTGTTATCTCTAATTTGTTAATTATATTTTATTTTCGGTCACTGAGCAGGAATATCTAGAACATTTTCATGCTTAAATTTCATGTCGTTATGTTACTGTTTAATTTTAACTTCATTGGCCCCTTTTTCATCTTGTTTATGCGAAAATGAATGAGTATTTCGGTGTACTACATGAAATGTTCTTGGTAATACTGTGCTAGTGACTGGATGTCTAAAATGACGCCGGCCTGCCGTGCCTTAACCGCCCCCAACCTGGAATCTCGAGAATAAGCGAGGCAACACCCAGAAAGGAAAGGATCCCCAGTAGCCCAAGCAAGCGCCATGAAGAAAACTTTCCAGAGAGCAATTTGCACCGTCCTGCCGCAACACACCAACCGCCGTAGCCTGGTCCTACAACCCTGAAGCAAATGAAAGGAAATGACAGACAAGAAATTCGTGGTAGAGGAGGAACCTCCACAGCATTCGCTTATCGACCCGGGGAAATCGCAAAAAACCGTTGGACAGAGTGACCAACCCGATGGAAATCGAACCTGGCATTTCCAGAATGCGGGCTTCAGAGTTACCTTGCTCGGTAGCAATAACTCGGGCAGTAGCATCTCAGGCTCGCAATCGAGAGTTTCGAGTTATTTTTGGTTTTCCCAGATCAGTAGGCGAATGCTGGAGTGAATTGTATACTAGCATGAATTTTCCTTTCGGTTCTTTCATCTTACACGGTAGCAGGTGTAGTCGCGGTAGGACGGTAGTGTGCAGTGTATGCGATGAATATACGAGAACTGTTTCTTTTTTGGTACTGAGCCTTCTGCCTGAACTGTGCTTGAGGATATGTGGGGGGACATCAAAGGAGCAGCTGGGAATGTTTAATTTTGAAACGTTAGGGACCCCGCTGCGTTACACTGCCGCCATCAGATCTCGCCTTATCCGTTCCTCCCAGAGGTTTAGTAGACGTAACAGGCCTCGCCTTGACCGCAGTACGGAAACCCTCGTCCATTTCTAATCTCTATCCCTATCGCGCAGAGGCCTAGGCACCACAGAGCAATGAGTTGATAGGTCCCGACTTCGACTTCCGCCTATAGCTTTCATGCACGTCTAAGATATGTGTGAGTGTGCATTTAGGAGCCAGAAAACAAAATTGCAGAAGAAATATCTGAATTTCATTTTGTTTTCAAGTAGATGCTCTTGCATGCTGGGGTGAAGGCAAAAAGGGTTACCAGAAAATGATCAATTCGGATCACCCCAACACGCACATGGGGGGCTATTCGCTATAAGCTAGAAGTCCGGGACCTTCTTGTGTAATTAAGTGGAAGGCCTGGGTTTTATATTACACAAAAACATTACAATACACACATTAACCGGGATTTATTAAGAAACGTTTGGTGACCCTACATTATGGACAAAGGAAACAGGATAGAGGGAGATGCTCCGAAACCGTAGAACGGCCACGCACGCGTCTGATCCCAACGACCACTTCCACTCGAGTTACGCTAGCTTCCCCCCACTAGCCGTGTCTGGCTAAGCCAGGCAGTGTTGACGTCATACCAGACAATTTCAAACAGATCCCGAAATATAACTAAAGAAACTCAATAATGCTACGTCCGGTAGCAACAATACAACATAACAATGCGACTGGTAATGACGATGAAGTTACTGATACGCCACAATATGTACCATACTTTTTCGAGGAAAAAAAGAAATACAAATGTGCCTTGGACACTTCAGAATATTTACAATCGAAAGAACATAACGAAAGTAACAAAAGTATAATTTCAGATTTAAAAGCACGGCATTTAAGAAAGCTAGTGTACACTTAATGCCAGTACTCAGCATTACAAGCGTAACCAAATCTGTTAACCTAATACACTTCCCCTAGGGTTTAGCATTGGCGGAGGGGGAGAGATCTTCATTTTACTCTTAATTCCATGTCACAGGGAGGATAGACATCTAAATGCACCGAGACAGCATTTTGGAGGAATGCAAAACGGAGCGAATTACGGGGCCGACAAAAAAGTAATAAAGGGAAGATGGTGGTGGTAGTAGCAGGGATAGAAAAATGGCAATAAAGAACAGGAAGGGGAGGGAAAACTAACAATGTAATCCCAAGAGTTGGTTCCTCCAACTTGTTAATTAACACTGAGGTCTGGGGGGGATGATTGATCATGTGCAACTCGATCAGAATTTGCTTTCCCTTCCTGCGGATTAATTTAAAAAATGTGTTCCTCGACACGTGGCGAGGTCAAGGAAATGCTCTGGTCAACATTCTTAGTTAGCTAACCAGGTATCCACAGTTCGTTTCTGTGTCAATAACATACACCGTTGTGGTACTTTTGCTTTCTCTACTAGGTATCTATATAAGTAGAGGAAGTATTGCATTCCACTCAGAAATTCTATACCAGAAACACACGTTTTGAGAATCCCCAAAATAAAAAAAGCATTTTTAGAAAAAGATCTGTGTCTACGTGTGTCTGTGAACAGCATAAATTAGAAACAAAAAGTCGGTTAAGTATCAAACTTGGTATTTAGGTTCAACATCATACAAAAATAAACACCAAGATTTTCAAGAAAATCGGAATAACCTCTGAAGTATTTTTCACTCTCAATGAGTTTTTGCATAATTGGTAAACGATAAAAGATAGACTTCTTAATACACAAAAACTTGAATATCTCATTAAAGCATGCAATTTATGTAAAATAAATACTTTTATGGAGTTAAAAATTTTCGAAATATTACTTGTTATTGGTTTGAATTTTCAAATACTCCTACTTTTCTCAAATAGGAGGTCGTTATTCGTTTTTTACTTTCTCTACCACGTACACAGCAGGTGGATGAGGTATTGCATCCAACCAAAAATTCGATACCGAGATTTCACCAGAAATACATGTTTTGAGGCCCCATGAATTAAAAAAAGAATTTCTGGGAAAAGGTCCGTGTGTGTATGAACAGCATAACCCAAAACGAAAAGTCGAATACATGCCAAACTTGGTGTTTAGCTTCAGTACTTTTCAAAGATGCGACAGAAGATTTTCAAGAAAATTCCCCACACCAAACCTCCTTTTACATGGAACATTTTTAGAAATTTTGATTTTCTAAAAAATGGCTCTAACGATTTTGGTTAAAATACCACATATTAAAGGTATTTACATGAGAAATAAAATATATCTTGAATTTTATGGGAATAGCCTATGACGTTCTCTGTATTCGGAAGGAATTTTGTGTAATCTTGTATAACTGTAAACGTTAAAGGTCAGATGAAAACGTACTGCAAAAGAAACGTGGATCTCTTTAAAACACTTAATTTATTTTAAAGATTTTTTGGTGGCACTAGCCATTTCCGAGATATCCGTTATTAATGTTTCGAGTTCAATACTTGTAAAGTCCTGTCAACATTGAGTTGTTTCTCGCGATTGCATAGAAACAGTATGGAAGTTTAAGGCCTACATATGGTGTCCAGTCTCTTTGTATCTGTAACGAAATCTGTAATGTAGCTATTTCTGCAAAGGTTTGTTTGGATTAAAGTGAAGCAGATATAAAAATAAGCTTTAGTAAGACAAGTTTGTATACCCACTAATAAACGCTCGCTAGTCATGTGAATGTATCACATCAGAATTTATTTTCTCGTGATCATGCGAAGAGCATGGAATTTCAATGGCATGATAAAGCGACACGTTTTTTAAAAATCTGACTATCGCTTTACCTGCTGTATCGTACAACGAAATGTGTAAATCTGAATTGAAAGTTTATGTGGATTAACAAGCGATAGCTAGAATAACAAGCATTTGTAAGAAGAGCTTGTAGAAGAGTGAGTACAGAAAACTATGTGAATATAACACATCAGCCTTTTTAAAATAGTGTTTAATGTCCACTATTACCTCCTATGGCGACACTGATGACATATAAAATGACAATTGGGAAAGGGAATTTAAGAAGAAAAAGTTCTAGGTCTAAATCAAAGTGCCTCCCCGGCAATTGCTAGATAGGCGGACTAAGGAAAAGCGGCACAAAATCTCGGCCAGGGAGGACGGTGCTGGCAGGATTTGAGCCGCAAACCTCCCGTTCATGAGTCCATGCAACAACGTCCTTGGTATCCGGTGACTATATTTCTAGGACTCCTAGAATATTACTATGTAATTTATAGGGCGAGAGTTTGTATCCTGTGAGGTTAAAGAATTTGACAAGCTATTCCACTTTTTGAAAATTATCTCTCCGTTGAAAAACATTTTTCTTCCGGTGACCAAAGTGTAGCTGGCATTCACAAAGTTTCTAGGATGGTAAATTTAAGGGAGAACAATCCTCCGTTCGTCTTTAAAGCTGTTTTGAAGAATTCCCTAGTGCTATGGTTTAATGGAATGCAACATTGAAAATCTAACTTTTTAAAACTTTAGTCAAATTGGCTAAAATTAAATTGAGTTTTATTTATGGACGCTCTTTAACTGCTATGGTCCTTAGCGTCCCATTCTATATTGGGCGTGAAAGACTGGAAACTTTGCTCAAAGGCCTCTTTATCAGGTTTGAGGTTCTTTTACGTGTCGTAAATCTACGACACGGGACCACCGGCTTTACTTCCCTTCCGAAGGAAGCCATGCTAAGGATTTTACGCCCAAAAAAATCTATCGCCCTCCGCCGGGTTTAAACCTACGACCTCGGGAACCAGAGGCTAGCATGGTAACCAGCACACCACGGAGGACGACATCAAATTGGCTAAAAGTGTAATTGAGTGGTTGCACGGAAAAACGAGCTATTGGTTTTTTTTTAAAAAAAAGGTATTTAATGCTTCGGTGGCAGCGCCGTAGCCCAGTGGTTAAAACGCTCGCTTCGAACCCACGGAACCGTATGTGGGATTTATGGTGGATAAAATGGCATCTGGGCGGGTTTTCACCTGGTTCTCGGTTTCGCCATTCATTCCACCAACTACTCTATCATCACCTTTCCTTTAATCTATTTCACCACCATTTTGTAGATTTCATTTCATTTATTGCTAAAAACATTTACACAACGTCAAATGTTAAATATTACAATAATTCAATCTTATAAAATTCCTGGACCTTATCAAGAGGATTTTTCTTCAATATTATTAAAATCTGTCTTTTAAAAATGTCGTATGTAAGTGTCTTGATTTTATCCCGTAAACTATTGAATAGATTAATGGATGATACTTCAAAGCTATTTTATGTTTTACTATACTTACATTTACCAAAATACATATTATTGCTACTTCTTGTCGGATAATTATGAATAGTTTCACACAGATTATGATCTTGTAGATTCCTCTTAATGTACAATTGACAATTAAAAGTATATATATATATATATACAAGGAAGATTGAGAATTTCAAGTTCACATAAAATGTGGTGTACAATGTGTTTTGGCGGAACTCAACATACTATTCTTATCGCTCTCTTTTGTAAAATAAAAAGCGTGTTAGCATAGGTATGGTTGCCCCAATGTAAGACACCATAATTTAAAATGGAGTATATATTACTGTAATACACTGTGAGTAATTACTTTTTATTTATTGTTTGGCTCAGTACATGTAGCATGAACAGTCCTTTACTCAGATTCCCTGAGATATAGTCTATGTGGGATTTCCCCCTAGTTTAGATTCAAGATAAATGCCTAAGAATTTAACTGTTGAAAGATTAGAGTCAGGAGAGTCTTATCTTGATTAAGTATTAATCTGTTAGTCACACCAGTGATTTACTCTTAAAGTTATATCTTTAAGTTTACTTGTGAGAGTATCATTGTTATTACAACATATATTTAATGCTAAATCATCAGCAAATAAAGGCATTCATCTTGCATAGCTTCAGGAAAATCATTGATATACACTAGAAAGAAAACAGGTCCCAGTACTGAGCCCTGCCGGACACTATGTTTTATCCTTTTAAAGCTAGACTAACATAAGTAACCTGATATGTCACTTAGATAAGAATTATTAAATTAAAATATCATCTCCCTCCATGCTTTCATACCAGGCTTTGGACTGATGACCGATCCTGGGTATTCTCTCTGACTCAGTGTGTCTGGTCCTCGACAGGCATCTGACCCCAAATTAAATTAGATTGAGTTTTTTTTTTATTTATGGACGCTCTTTAACTACTATGGTCCTTAGCGTTCCATTCTACATTGGGCGTGAAAAGGCCGGTAATTTTGCTCAGAGGCCTCTTTATCAGGCTTGAGGTTCTTTTACGTGCCGTAAATCTTCGACACGGGACGGGACTACCGGCTTTACTTCCCTTCCGAAGGAAGCCATACTAAGGATTTTTACTCCCGAAAAAAATCCATCGCCCTCCACGGGTTTGAATCCGCGACTTTGGAACTAGAGGCTAGCACGGTACCACTAGTCCACGGAGGACGACCATCTGACCCCAGGTGCCTGCTTCTAAGTGCTGGGGGATATAAGTGCTCCATGCGAGAAGTGTAAGCAGAGAAACAGGAAGAAGAAGTTATATGCTTCGATCTACTGCAGAAACTATAATACATTCTCTCTGAGTTCAGTTAACCTTAAGGAAAGCTTGATGAGATAGAAAGCTTATATTTTTATGAAAGGTTATTGAAAACATACCATTTTATTTCGTTATAACAAAGTTAGGCTCACTTGGCTCTTTAGACAGGAGGTCGTGCAGATGGCGTAACTTTGTAAGAGTGTTGTATGCTAGAATCTATGGACGACTTCTTTATTAGGCACTTGCAAAGGTCGACTTCTTTTTTCGGATAAAATGATGGTTACCCCGTTTTGAAAGCACCTAATCAATTTTAAGTTTGCCTTATGCAAACGTTTTCTTTCGATAATCGGTATAATGATGTAGCGTGTATGTGTGTACATTGTCGCGTCGGACACATCATTGCTCAGTAGCGATGACATTGTTGAACTAATAATTTTGATTCGGAGTTTGAATTCCGTCCGGCGTGGCATTGCTTCCTCCTAGTCAGTCTTGTGTCTGCCTTCAGGGCGTGTGGATGTGTGCGTGGACAGTGTGTGTGGAACATCTCCTTGTAATGTTTGTCCTGTAATCTGTTGTGAATACTATGGTGGGACCATGTCAATCATTTAATAAATCACAGGTCATGTGTTAAATGTGAATTTAAGTGTATTATGTTATGAATATCTCACGGCTGCTTTAGATTTGTGCAGCGAAGTTCCTGGTCCTCTCGTTGCCACTGCAGCTACGTCCCCCAATGTTTATGCCGGGGTAACTAAATTTAATATTTTAGCTGCAAAACCTTTTGACCTCACCCGGGTGTATAACAATAGGTATAGATTATACAACGCATGGGGACAACTCGCGTACTACGACCTACATATTATGTAGATCTATTGTGACTAACCCCCCAGGGAGGAAGATATGCAGTGAAGGAACCACAGGAGGCTACAGTCCGCAGGTAGACACATAAACAGCCCCAGACTCGAAGACCCTCCTAATGCTGGAGCTGCACAAACAGACGATAAATCATCCGTCGAATGAACACCTGCACCGCCATACGGCACGAAACCTGGAAGAACACCTGAAAGATGAGCAGGAAAAACGGGATGAAAGGCAAATGATGGAAAGTAAATCGTGGTGGATGAGAAACAACAGAGCATTCGCATATCGACCGGGGAGAACCATGAAAAACCCAAGCTCAGAGTGGGCAATCGACGGGAATCGAGCCGGAAACCTTCCGAATGCGAGCCTCACACGTTACCGCGAAGCCACTTCGTTCGTTTTCGATAACTGTAAATCATTGAAGATTGAAAGTAGGCATACCATGTTTGTAAAGTAAATCTATGATCTTTTTGCAAAAATGTTCATTGAAATCACTACCCTGAATGAAATGTTGGCTTCTGTGATGGCCGCAGTGAACTCTCTGTCTCTCTCTACCAACGACACGTGGCACTATCGCGTCTGCTGCAGAGTTCGAGAATAGAGAAGGAAAAAGTTGTGAATGCGCTCCATGCCCATCGATCATAGCCACATTTCGGGGATGACAGAGCGGTATTGCCCTGTGCTCCGAGCCATAACGTTCGAAACTGCGACAAAATTCGCAAAGGGCTGTGAAAAGTCTGATTTGTTGCCAAGCTACTTTCACATCAGCGTCTCTAACAGCGAAGTGGTGCTTAACTTTATGAGACTGAAAATATTGTGCCCAGAGTTTTCACGTCAATTAAGAAGAGAAGTAATAATATTATAAAGAGAGAAAATTTGTAGGTATGAATGAGTGAATGATTTATTGTCTACTTTGTACTTACGTGCAATTTATACAATGTTTACATTACAGTGGAGTGGCTTATTATTTCTCTTACCCATATATTTAACATTCTGTGGTATATATAATGGGGAAGTATAAAGTATCACTATTTACTTTTGTTACCCTTTTTTCGTATTTTCTCCAATTTGCTTCACGTTACTTTTAACCACTTTAATCTAATTTTTCCTAAATATTTTCCTGCTTTCTCCATATATTTATTTGATCTTTATCCGTGTCCTCAAATTCCAGAATATAATAACAATTGTTATATAATCATTACATTTACTACATCTCTCCGCCCTTCTTCTCCCTGTTAGACCACTTAAATTCATTACACCTGTCTTCGCCCATTCATTCCCCATTCTGGCCTCTTTGTGACATCTTTCGATGTATCTTTCTTTTCCCAATTCCGTTTTAAAATATCTATAATCTATTACTGACCTTTTTCCTTAAAACTTCTTGCTGTTCATAATCCTTCACTCTTGTTCTAATTTCTTTCCATAAATCCTTACTTTTTGTTTTTTTTCTGCCCATGTTTCCCCATTTCTATTTCTTCTAATGTTGAATTATGTATGAGTGTGTGTGTATATATATATATATATAACTTGTAGTTAGGTGTCTCTGCAAATATTTGTTATGTTTGCATGAATGCATATATGTATGTTTTTGTGTGTGTATGTATGTAGACAGGAGTGACCATCCTTCCAAAGGCTATGTTGCATCCCCCCAAAAGAATTATCCTCCCTCCTAATTTTTCTGAGAGCTCAATCTCAACTATTTAATTCCTTTTTTATGTCGATGGTAAAGCTCGCAAAGGGGTTGTCTTTTAGGTCCAATATATAATAGGCATTGTGATACCTGTACACATTATAAGCTTAAATAAATAATTGGAATGCTAAATTTAAAAACATCCTAATATTTTCAGCAAGAACTTACAAATAAAAATATTTGACAGGTGGTGTATTTTATTACTTATATTTCAAAGTATTTTATTGTATCTATAGTAAGTGTAATAATGCTATAGGTTCTGAACAAGCACATACCTACCTATAATGTTGTAATTCCTTTTATACATTTCCAAAAATTGCCATTTGATACGCCACATTATGAATTGTTATTTAGCATTATCTTTTTGGGGTATACTACACATCTAAATTAAAAAACTTGGATAAACGGAGTTAACAATTACAGTACTGGATTAAACATTGTAATAAATCTATATTACCTACGATAATTTACTTAATTTTTTAATTTTGTCCCCCCCCAAATGTTCCTATGGCACTGAAGTTTCCGGATATCAAAACATTCTAATAACCCTCATACAAGAGAGTTTTGTTTTATTTCCATTGTACTTGCGTTGTATTCAGGTTCCTTAGCACGACATGTTAAATAATTGTATAAAGAGAGAAAATTGCTAAATTTAGAAATATTTAAACCGATGTTTTATAATTAACAAATAAGAGGGTTGTTTTTCTCGGTGGTCTTGGACTATGCCTCTTTTCTAAAGAGATTAACATGGTGGCCTGGGAACGCAGGATCTTTATATGCATCAGTTTCACTTCTATTTCGTTGTATATGTTAAGGATTTCTGCATTTTGTGAAAATTATACAGGTGTTTCAGAAATACTTTTACAAACTTCGGGTATGGGTTCCTTACACCACAAGAAGGGAAAAATTTCAGATAAACATATGTCCCATAATCCTTTGTCTTCTCGTTAGGAGGTGTTCAACACAGTGGTACACTTACAACACACAAAACTCATAATAAATGCTCGAAATATCCTCCTCTTGCTTCTATGCATGCCTGTACTCATCGAATCATGGAATGTTGCACCCTGTCAAAAATACCAAGATGGTGTCGAATGGTTTCGAAGCTTCCATGACACGTCGATGAAGCGTTTCTGCATCCGGGATGGCTGCATCATAAACCAATGATTTAAGATGCCACCAAAGGTAAAAATCCCCAGGATAGGTCGGGAGAACGTGCAGGCCATGGAACTGGTGCTCTTCTGCCTATCCATCGGTCATGGTAGATATCAGTCAGTGTATCTCAAACAATGCGACTAAAATGTGCCGGAGCAAGGCCTTTATCACATTTATCAGCAAGGTGACGATAAACAGCGACAGAAGTTGGATGACTCGGTTGTCTTCGGTCTGGAAACTCCATCTGATAGAGCCGTGCAACCTCGCGTCCATTACCATTCGCGCGACCATACATAAAAATCATGTCTTCCTGTTCACGAAATGAATATCCAGCAATGGTGGAATGAAACACGTGCAGTTAACTCACTACATGTACACAATTGAAACGTTGAAGACAGGCTAGTGACAAATGACAAACGTAAACAAGTCTCTATGCCAATACTTCGCCATCTACCGTATGTAGTACAATGGGTCAACGCCTTCTATGAATGCATAGAGAAATGAAGTTTTGAGGTTGGACCCAAGACCGTTGAACTCATACGTTCATTGTAACAGGAATAACGCGAAAACCAAGGATTATGGTACATATGTTCATATGAACGTTTTTCCTTCTTTTGGTGTGAGGAACCCATACCCGAAGTTTGTAAAAGTATTGCTGAAACACCCGGTATACTTGTTTATGTTACTTAGTAACTATGGGAGCAAAAAGAAGGTACAAAGGTTTAAAATTGTCACCTACTATATTACCTAAAAATTACTCAGTCATTTCGACCGATGATTCTTCCACCGCCAAAGGATACTACCTATATGCTATGCAGCATTTTCAGAACGGAAAGACTATCGGCGGAAGGTTAAGGAAGTCAAAAGCTCCGCTGATGTTTCACATCCTGTTGCGTAAACATCAAGGGAGGTTTCATATTTTATTAGGAAAAGCCGGGGCTGTCCGAAATTACAATAAAGGGTAAAGGGGAGGATTTACCATTCAAATCCTCTAAATCATGTACATTAATTTCATAAACAACGGGAGGTATATTAAACTAATTCGTCATTCGAGTTTAAAAAGCTAACCAGTCAACGCCTGGTGGACAAGAGTGAGAGACTCCCCACATACCCACTAAAAATCCCTCCACCGGAAGGAAAATGGAAGAAGGAAACGGAGAGAAATAAAACGTAAGGTTGCGCTGTCCCACATAGCACCCGCGCTAGCAATTGGAAGCTGATGAGCTGTAAGGGATAATTTCTAAGATGAAGCCATGAAACCTGACTGCAACACTAGTGGATAGAAGGTGACAATAGAAGGAAATGTAGTTGCAGGATAGAGGTAGGATGCTGCTATTCCAGGCTCTAGTGCCGTCGTTGTCTCGTTCGGCTGTGGCTGAAGAAATGATGCGATGTAGTTCTTTACGGCGTAGAGACGGCTGTAAATGGTTTCCAGCCGAGCTAGTAGTTCGGTGACAATGGTCTGGTGATGTAGGTCGACGGTGTTCTTGAGTTCCTATAGGTCGTAAAGTTTCTGGGGATGTCGTCGATGGTCTCTAGACCGGCTAAGTGGGCACCAAGTTCAGGTCCTGAACGGTTTCCCATGTTGCCGCTCCGGTCGAGGGTGCTGGTGATGATGATTCCGTGGTAGTGGTGGTTCTTGCTGGAGATGGAATTGGAGTGAGCCTTGCTGGGGTCGTTGCAGGCTGGTAGCGACTGCGCGGATAGATTTGATACTTCGTGCCCTTAGACACAACAAGCAAGGTACCTGACGATTCACTCGGCTGGCCTCGATGCGTAAGTATCACCATAATAAGGTCAGGCCCAGCCTCAAGCTTCGTGGTCACCAGGGTCTGCGAGCTCCAGGCGGGACAGCGGCGAAATCCCTTGGCTGTGTGAATCCGGGTGGCCCTCACAGCTGAGGGTACGCTGCTTCAAGGGTGTACCTGGTTGGTAGATACCGTGGTACCCCGGTGATCATGGAGGTGCGGCGGAGGTTGGCTGTTGCTTCGGCTACTGCAGCTGCTTTTGGCGAAGCAGCGCTGCCTGGGGCGACTCGGCGGCCGAGGCATAGCTAGCCCCGGCGGCGTCGGATGCGCACCTTTCCCCTCGGCGGATGCCGGGGA
Organism: Deroplatys truncata; assembly: GCA_030765065.1. NCBI lineage: Eukaryota > Metazoa > Arthropoda > Insecta > Mantodea > Mantidae > Deroplatys > Deroplatys truncata. The sequence goes on along the minus strand of CM060987.1, from coordinate 106,278,396 downwards.
GAGGCAGTGGTTCCTGCCGAAGCAGGCACCGTGGCTCTGTGCTGTCTCTTCTTCGCCATCTCGAAGTGGGGTGTGGGGAAGTCGGGGAAGTTTCATACCTATATATACGCGAGATAATCAAAATCTCTGATGCGTTATAACCGCACGTCAACCAGCCATCAATCTTGGAGACAGTTTCAATCAACTGACGTTAATTAGCAACATAACTATATGCCGGTTTTTGTGGCATCGTGAATTCCTGAAATAGTTGCTAAGCGTTTTGATTTTTCCAGGTGGGATATTGTCAGGGTGTATTGACTATTATTTTTAGGTATTCGTATATTTATTATAAAATTCCGCAAAAGGCGAAATGGAAGGATTTCACATGTCAGACGAGAGTTCAGAAACCCAACTTAGCGAACGCAGAAGTTAGTGTCAGAGAACATTTACCTCCGAGCCAGTGCCCTTGCTTGAGGTCAGTTTCCTGGCTGTGACGTAGTGCTGAGGTTTGGCAGGGATTTACGGATTCGGAGTCGATTCTCTGAAAGATGCTACACGAAACTTTGTCGGTCGTCACTTTGAAAGTCCTCGAGCAACAGAAATACTGTAAAGTTAATCGTATTTTAAATATTTCTATCTCCATCCCAAAACGGGAATCTAAATGTTACATTAAATTTTGTTAACCTAATCTGGTTCATTATGTTAGAATTTGGGATGACTCTGATCATATCCCACACCCTCTCGCACGTCTTGCAAAGCTTAAAGCACCTAGGACCCTCATCCTTCCTCAGCTTTCTCTGAGGCAAACCATCCTGTGTTAGGAGTGGGCGCACGTCTAGCAAGTAGCTGAGGTCTATGATAAAGATCCCGTCCTCACGAGCCACCCCTTGGGAGTGTCCTTGGTAAGTGAATGAGCCACCCCCATAACAAGAAGCACTGGCCGTAGCAGTGACTCCCGGACCCCCCGGGACAGTATTTAGAAATGATAGATACTCAATATTTTGTGTCACATTATTTTATGTTTAGATATGATTAAAGGTGTCAATTTCAGAAAAGCCGACGTTATCCTACTTAAACTTTCATCCCAAGTGTATTGATTGATTGGTGGGCGGCGAGGCGACCCGGGTTCAATCCCAGGAATCCGCATGTGGGATTTGTGGTGGACAAAGGGGCGTCTAGGCGGGATTTCTCCGGGTTCTCCAGTTTCCCCCGCCATTCATTCCACCAACTGCTCCATCGTCACCTTTCCTTTCATCCATTTCGCCATCATTTCGTTTCATCTACTTCCTTTATTCCATACCAGGCATCGGGCTGATCGGGCCATCCTGGACATTCTGTCTGCTCCCTGCCTGTATACCCGCCTGTAAACCCTGGGGGGTGTAAGTCGTACATAAGATGAGATTAAACAGAGAATGAATGAATTAATGAATGTGTATTGATTGGCAAGTGCCATATATTATGTTAATACACATTCATTCATTATGATACCCAGCTTCACTAAGAAACTTATAATTTGCACTTAGCTGGTTTAAACCGAGCGAGATGGCTCAGGCGGTTGCGTCTGTGGGCCACATTCGGGAGGTCTCAAAATCGTTCCCCGGCAACCGCCCACTCTGACCCATGTGATTTTCGTGGTTTCTCTGGGTCGACAGGCGAATGCTGGGGTGGTTCATCTTCTACCACGATTCTCCTTCCTCTCATTTCCTGTACCCATAACGTTCCATGTCATCTGTTTCAGGGTAGTGGGACCAGGCGACGGTATTCGGCGGGTTGCGACTGGGCGGTGGCTTGCGCCTGTAAAAGCTTCTTCCCTGGCGTACCGCTCAGTTAGCTCTCTCCTCAGCGTGGAGTCCGCTCGGGGACCCTGGTGGTTGGTCGTTCTGTGGACAGGGACCTTGCGGAGTCGGAGGATACGTTGTATCTGGAAACGTTATGGACCCCGTTCGTGCTTGCGCCCGTCGGCATCCGGATTTGTCACCCTTCGGGCTTTTCCCTCCCGCCCAGGAGTCACGTTGGAAACACAATGGGCCGACTGGCCTGCGTGCGGTGCTATACCCCAGTTCTAAGGGCCCCTCCGTGATACGTACCTTTACCTTTAGCTCGTCTTAAGTTGAATACTTCAGTTATCCACGTATTTTAAAGGCAGTTATCATCTATGTTAGGTTAAGGTTATACAACAGGGGGGCACCTCCCATGGAAACTGAAGGAAGGAAACGGAATGGAAGGGAAATTAAGTACGGAAATAAATGTGGTAGATGAGAAACAACCTCAGAATTCGCCTACCGACCAGGTAAAACCACGAAAAATCCAACGTCAGAGTGGTCAACGGGAATCGAACTCGGGACCTTACACGCTACCTCTGAGCCATCTCGCTCGGTTATCATCTATATTAATCTCAAGTTGTTTATTGCGAATCTACAGCCATATCGATGCAGAAATTTATCACGATCACGAAAAGAATAAAGGAAAATACCTCCTATAAATATTCTTCAAAAAGCCTTAGGAGGTGATATTAAATAGAGTAAAATAAAACCGGTGTTACATTATTTTTTATGTTATAGCTTCGCTTCCCAACGGTCTCCTTTTGTGGGGATTAAAGAAATAAATTATGAAATTATCAACATACCTGGTGTGTTTTTTCCATGTTGTTGCTCGAGAAAATCCCGAAAATGTTCGACCAAAATACTGAGTACGTACTCGCGTTGCATTCGATGTGGATAATTTGGTTTGCTGGGGAATACGAGCAAGGTTTTTGCGTAAGTACCAATATTTCATTTAATGTCAAAAGCAATGCTATCGTAATGAATGTAATTTATATATAGCTATATGTGAATAAGATTTGTGTTTATTTATACTCCAATATAAATTATAGCCTGTCATTAATTAATTTGCGGCATTTTCCGAGTGAATCCAGTAATTTTGTTTCTGTGTGCTCGATGTTGTTGCCACTATTTGTTATTCTTATACCTCCTCCACAAACTATTCTTGCAAAGCTTATTACTTTCGCTACTACGTATAGTAAGAAGGGGAAGTATTGTATTCCACCCAAAAATTCGATACCAATATTTCACCGGAAATACATGTTTTGAGACCCCCTGAATCCAAAAAAAGCATTTTTGGAAATATGTTCGTGTGTGTGTGTGTGTGTCTGTGAACAGCATAACGCAGAAACGAACTGTCGGGTAAACACCACACTTGGTATTTAGGTTCAGTATCTTCCAGAGATGCGACACGAAGGTTTTCAAGAAAATCCCCCCACCCCAGAATACCCTTTACATGGAAAATTTTTCGAAAATTTTAATTTTCTCAAAAATGGCTCTAACGATTTTGATTAAAATATCATATGTTTAAGGCATGTTTATGCCAAAATGAAATGTATATCTCGAATTTTCTGGGAATGTCTCCAGAACTATTCTTTAGCATAACTGGTAAACCATAAGAGATAGACAAAAAATGTAAATCGCGTTAAAATATACAATTTATGTCATATACATTTTTGTTGAGTGAACCATTTTCGAGATATTGCTTGTTATTCCCTTAAATTTTTCAATACTTATTTTCTCAAATGGGAATTCGTTATTCATTTTTTGTCTTGGATGTGCAAAGAGTATTAATCTGTGGCAAAGAGAATGGTGCTGCACATAGCAACCAGCTATTAAGAGTAATGTCTATGCTTAAAAGCTACTGTATTTCTATATTGCCCTTGCAAATGTATATTCCCCTTACATCTACAAGAAAATTAGCAATAAGATAGTGTCTGCAAATATTTATCTCGATTAACATGAAGTAGATGGAGAATAAGCGTTTGTAAAAATAGTTTGTACAAGAGTAGAGAAAGTCATGTGAGTGTAACACATCAGATTTTTTCTATCTATTTCACAAAGCGTTTCCATGGATGAGAACAGATCAATGTACCTGAGTAGGCTAAGAAGCGGAAAAAGCGGAATCTGAACTACGTGGAGGTAGTGAAAGCACAGAGCATTATATGACAGAATGAAAAGAATTAGCAAAATGGGAGGAAAAATGAATGGAAAAATAGTAGCAATTAAAATGTTAACCAGAAAAGAAAAATAATAATATAGGGGAAATAGATTAGAAAAGTAAGAGAGATAAGAAAGGTAGAAGGGCAAACGGAGGAGGGAGAGGATGGATCATAGGAGATTAAGAGTAGCAACGGCTGTTCAGCTGAGCCTTAAGGCCAGGGTGCCAGGAAAAATGAGCAGCATAGCTGGCAAGAAAATTTGTACAAGGTTAAGTTATTTTTATAAGTGGAATATTGTAAGCAGGATTGTGTATAAACAATTAAAAAATGTACAAATAAAAAAATCTATTTCATATTACTTCAGATAAACATTTGCAGAAAGTTTTTCATTATGCTTTTCATTCAGGAGGCTGAACCGATAGTCAAATTTCAACAAGTCGTTATATGCAGGCGTTGAAATTCATACCTACTCTTTCCATGGCATAGAGAGAACCAAAGCAAATGGTGACAATACTTAAAAAATCTGATGTGTTACACTCACATGACTTTCTCTACTCTTGTACAAACTATTTTTACAAACGCTTATTCTCCATATGCTTCATGTTAATCGAGATGTCAATCTTATTGCTAATTTTCTTGTAGATGTAAGGGGAATATAGTAGGTTTTAAGCGATAGTCAAATATTTTAAGCGCTGGTTGCTATGTGGCGCATTCCATTCTCTGTGTATGTCCAGAACATAAAAAAATGAATAACGAATTCCCATTTAAGAAAAAGTATAAGTATTGGAAAATTTAAGGGAATAACAAGCAATATCTCGAAAATGGTTCACTCAACAACTACATTTTTGTGTAGTAAAATTTTGTCTATCTGTTATGGTTTACCAGTTATGCAAAAGTTGTTCACAATGAAGAATACTTTTGGAGACATTCCCAGAAAATTCAAGATATACATTTCATTTGTCATAAAAATATCTTAAACATACGATATTTTAATCAAAATCGTTAAAGCCATTTTTGAAACAATTAAAATTTTCGAAAAATATTCCATGTAAAGGGTAATCTGGGGGGGATTTTCTTGAAAACCTTCGTGTCGCATCTCTGGAAGATACTGAACCTAAATACCAAGTTTGCTGTTTAGCCGACTGTTCGTTTCTGAGTTGCTGTTCACAGACACACACACACACACACACACACACACACACACACACACACACACACACACACACACTGACACGTTTTCAAAAATGTGTTTTTGGATTCAGGGAGTCTCAAAACATATATTTCCGGTGAAATCTCGGTATCGAATTTTTGGGTGGAATACAATACTTCCCCTACTTACTATACGTAGTAGAGAAAGTAAAAACGAGAAACTATTTACAAATTCAATTCAATAATAACGAAAAAGCCTTATGCCAAAAGAAGGTTATTGAAATATAGTGTGTTTTAAATAAATCTGTATTGTGACTGTCCAGTTTTTTAACTATCATTCTCTTAACTCTCATTCTCTTAACTCTCAATATCACTGTTTTGGTTTTATCTAGTTCAACTTCCCCTCACACTGTCACTTCACTAAGATGAATTAGCTCAATTCTCCGTCACTTCACTTCCTTCGTGACGTAGCCTCTTCTTCCGGACGGTTCCCTCGCTGGGGAGTCGAACACAAGACCTCCAGTATCTCTCGCTCCGCAGCAGCTGTCACCACAAACTAACCTTTACATGAAACATTTTTCGATTTTTTTTATTTTATAAAAATAGCTCTAACGGTTTGTTTCAAATACCATATATTATAGATATTTTCATGACAAATAAAATGTATATCTTGAATTTTCAGCGAATAGACTTTGAAGTCCTCTTCATTCGGAAGGAACTTTATATAATCTTCTATAACTAATAAACGTTAAGCGATAGATCAAAACGTACTACATAAGAAATGTGGATCACTTTAAAACACACAATTTATTCCAAATACCTTTTTATGTGGCATCAACCATTTCCGAGATATCTGTTATTAGTGGACCCAATTGTTCATTACTTGGTTTTTCTTTTAAGTCCTTTCAACATTCAGTTGTTTATCGCGATTACATAGAAATAGTATGGAATTTTAAGGCCACCATATACCGTCCAGTTCTTAAACATTGACTATCGCTGTTCTCTTTGTATCTATAACGAAATGTGTGATATAGCTACTTCTGGAAAGGTTTATTTGGATTAAAATAAAATATGTAGACAGAAAAATAAGCTTTAGGAAGGAAATTTTGAATACCCACTACAGATAGAGGGTAGAGAAAGTCATTTTAATGTATCATATCAGATTTTTACTTTTACCGTACCTAGAATGTACAGAAGGTATTGGATTTCATTAAAAAAATTCGATACCGAGATTTCACCGGAAAGGTGAAGATGGGTGAGTTCATCAGAAATTGTTTTAATTAATAGTTCACTGAAAATAATAAAACACGGTCGTACAATAAGTGGCGTGCAATACATATGTGTGGAAATCCTAACAGCATCTCGGAAATAGAAAAGACTAGACGATACGAAATCGTAATGTTCTATTACGTCGTCATTTTAAATACCTAAAATGAGCTTCGAATGGTTTTGACGCTCACCATCTAACAAGAGAGGTATTTGAGCATGCTATGTTGGGCATTTTAACAGTATAATCAAGAATGATATATCATAATACTCCATGAAGTTCAACGATCGTTGCTATCTTATTACTTTCTCTACTACGAATAGTAAGTAGGGGAAGTATTGCATTCCACCCGAAATTCGATACATGTTTTAAGGCCCCCTAAATCCAAAAAAAACATTTTTAAAAATAAAGTCCGTGTTTGTGTCTGTGTGTCTGTGAACAGCATAACTCAAAAACGAAAAATCGGAGCAGCAAACTTGGTATTTAGGCTCAGTATCTTTCAAAGATGAGACACGAAGATTTTCAAGTAAATACCCCAACCCAGACGACCCTTTACATGGAAACGTTTTCGAGAATTACATTTTCTCAAAAATGGCTCTAACGATTTTGATTAAAATATCAAATGTTTAAGATATTTTCATGACAAATGAAATGTATATCTTGAATTTCCTGGGAATGTCTCCACAAGTCCTCTTCTGGTAAACCGTAAGAGCTAGATAAAAATTTTGTGCACAACAATGTAATTCTCGTTAAAACACACAATTTACGTCATATACTCTTTTTTGTGGAGTGAACCATTTCCGAGATATTCCTTGTTATTTGTTTCAATTTTCCAATACTTATACTTTTTCTCAAATGGGAATTTGTTATTCGTTCCTTTTTGTCCTGGAAATGCAAAGAGAATGGAATGCTCCACAGAGCAACCAGCTCTTAAAAGATTTGACTATCACTTAAAACCTACCATATTCATCTTGCACCTACAACAAAATTAGCAATAAGATTAACATCTCGATTAACATTAAGCATATGGAGAATAAACGTTTGTATAAATAGTTTGTACAAGAGTAGAGAAAGTTATGTGAGTGCAACACATCAGATTTCTTTAATGAAAAGTCAAGAACACAAAACTATTTAGTAATTAGTTACTTTTGTTTTAGCATTTTTTTTCATCCATATGAAGACACTCTTTTGTTACTAGAAACTATCAACTAATTGTCCAGTTTTTAACCATAGTAGATAAGTGGCTTATTACAATGCAGGAAACGAATTACTAAACCGAGGAATTAAACTAAAATTAATCTGATTATTGTTTCAGTAATAAATTCATATTTTGCTTTGTTTGTTCTAACTTTGCTTCCCGTTATGAAGCGTACTAAATATAAATTTTAATTATCTTGTTATAAATTCTCACATGTGAATAGTAATGGTGTGCTAAATTAATAATATATATTTCACTACCATTATTTCTAACTGATGAAATTACTTTACGGAGCCACCTCGGAAATACCTAGATGCATTACACTTATCAGCCAATACACCACGCGGACTGCACCCGCGTACCTGGTCAACATCGTACCGTGGCTGCATATATCGGTTCAGAACCAAAGTACCTGATAATGGAGTTATAGAATTTGGGGAAAACTGTGCGGTACCTTACAAGTTTCATATTTCAAACTGTATTAAAAAACGATGCCCTTTGCGGAAAATATCCTATATCTAGAAAAATATGTTTGGACTAAAAAATCTTAGAAAGAGTAAACTCATTTACTTATCTCCGAAACACGTTATTCTTTTTCGATGAAGCAGACATTTCACACAGGATTTCTAAATACACCAAAACAATGGGAATAATTAACAACATTATGAAACCTTCTTTAGTAAAATGACATTCTAAAATCCGTCGATACAATACATTGGCGAGACCTGTACTTTGTTACGGCAGTAAGCTTAGAGCGTTCAGAAAGAAAGACTGCTAATGAAATGAAACTTATGAGATGTTGTGGCGTATCAGTAAGTTCATTATCATTACCAGAAGCACTGTTGTGTTGCATTGTCACTACTTTGCATAGCATTATTCAGTTTCTTTTATTTTTCGGCTTAACGATCCCTCCTTTTGGCGCGGAACGCGCCAAAGGTAGGGCTCTGTTTGTAATTCATCTGGTATGACGCCAACCGTGGCTGGCGTGGCTAGACACGGTTGGAGGGGGGATATAAGTAGTATTAGTCCCGGATGAGCCAATTGATTTAACGATAATCCTGCCGCTAGGGGCGCTGGTGTCGCTAGTGTCGGTGCGTGCGACGGCGGCGGCGGTGTGTTTGAAAAGCGCCCTGAGCGGTAGGATTATCGTTAAATCGGTTGGCTCATCCGGGACGAGTTGAAAGAATTGAGGAAGTGACGTGGAGTGTTTTTGATTGGTTCGTTAATTTGGGGTGGGAGATGGAGGAAGGGAGATGGAGGAGTATGGAGTTCGCGTGATGGAGAGGAGCTGGGTGGCGAGGTGTTGTCTGTGCGGAGGTCGGTACTGAAAGAGGGGTAAAGATGGGGAGCGAGGGATAAAAAGTGTAACAGAAAGTGACGTGTGAAGTTGTGATTGGTGGGAATAAGAAGTGATTTTATTGGTGGAAAGGAACAAATGAGAGTTGTTGATTGGTAGGAATAAGAGGGATTATGATTGGTGGAAAAGAAAAAGTTGTGGGAGTGGGGTATGTTGGAGGTGGTGGGAAAGGTGAGTTTTGCTAGCAGCAAGATTTGCAAAAGCCTGTCTTGAACTGATCAGCAATTTTTGAACGTCGGATGGTAGTTTTCTTGAGTGGATAGAGAGATGGGGGCGATATGAGATGCGGTGGCGAAAATGGGGACTAGACAAGGTTGTTGAGACAAGAGGTTTAAGGACGAGGAAATTTGGAGGTTAGTGGTGAACACGGCGGTCGCAAGAGGTGGGGGTAAGGAGACGCGGTGGTGAGAATGGGAACTAAAAGAAGATGGCGGTAGCAAGAGGTTAGAAGAGTAGATTTTGAGGTTAAAATAGTGGGAACTAAAAATGGCGGAGGGTCTACGACAAGGAGATGCGGTGAGAACTAAACAAGATGGCGGACGCAAGAGGTGGGTAAGGAGATTTGAGGTTACAGTACGAAAACACGAAAGGATATATTCCTACGCCAAGCAGGTCCGAAAAATAATTATGCGTGTGGTACTTACCTGTTACCGGTGTGGATGCGTCACCAAAAGCGCGGCACGCGAGACGGAAAAATAAAAGCAAACTGTTTTTGAAAATGCTTAACCAGCTTTAAGATCAACCAACATCACTACGCACTGATATACCTAGGTTTTTAAAGCGGTACAGACACCCTTTGCAGAGGCGTAATTTAACTATACCAAAAACCTGGTACTGGACCATCGTGATGGTCGCTAGCGTACGTAGGAGCAGGGTTCTCAAGCCGGTCGAAAGCGGTCAAAAACGTGTACGACGTAGGTGTTCGCAGTAGCTGCTGCCGAGGCAACCGTCGAGGTGCGAATGAACGAGATCTGTTCTTGCAGGCAATCTGGTTGAGAGATGAGAGGCGCGGTGGTAAAAATGTGAACTAAACAAGATGGCGGAGGCACGAAGTTGAGGTTAAGGAGCGGCGAGGTGTTGACTGTGCGGCGGTTGGGGTCTGAAAGAGGGGGAAAGATGGCGAACGAGGGATAAAAAGTATAACAGAAAGTGACGTGTGAAGTTGTCATTGGTGGGAATAAGAAGTGATGTTATTGGTGGAAAGGAACAAATGAAAGTTGCTGATTGGCGAGAATAAGAGAGATTATGATTGGTGGAAAGAAAAAAAAGGTGTGGGAGTGGGGTATGTTGGAGGTGATGGAAAAGGCAAGTTTTGCTACCAACAACATTTGCAAAAGCCTATCCAGAACTCATCAGCAATTTTAAATAACTAGTGTTTCGGGGGTTTTCTCTGGTTGGTAGACGAATGCAAGCTGTTTCTACCATACTTATATTATTCGTCTTTTTCCTTTTTTTTTTAAAATGACTAGTTTTTTTTTTTTTTTTTGGGAGTTTTCTGCGGATGGTAAACAAATGCAAGCTCTTTCTGCTTTTTCATAGGTTTTCCCTGGTTGGTAGGCGTTTTCTGTACTGGTTGACGAAGGCGTTTCTAATTTTGGAGGTTTTCTCAGGTTTTTAGCGGTTGTCCCTGCCCGGTAGGCAAATGATGAAGTTTTACCTTGTCGGCGCACGGATATTAGGCACGTACTGGCGCGCACACACACACACACACACACACACACACACACAGAGAGACAGACAGACACACAGACAGGCACACACACACGGACATGTTTCGAAAAATGCTTTTTTTTTTTTTTTTTTTTTTTTTTTGATTCAGGAGGTGTCAAAACGTGTATTTCCGGTGAAATCTCGGTATCGAATTTTTGGGCGGAATGCAATACTTCCGCTACTTACTATACGTAGTAGAGAAAGTAAAAAAGTATTGAAAAATTTAAGGAAATAACAAGCAATACCTCAAAAGTGTACTATCTTGTTTTCACGGGTTTTCCAGATCGGTAAGCGTTAGAATACTCTTAGAGCTTTTTTCAGGTTTTTTCGCGTTTTACCTGGCAGGTAGGCAGATGATAAAGTTTTTCTATAATGTCATCGTTTTGGCTTGTGGCGCACGGACACTAGGCACATACTCACACACACACACACACACAAACACACACACACACACAAACACACACACACACACACACTAAAATAGTAGCGTATAAAAAAATTTAACAAACCGTAGATTTTCAAGAAAATTCCCACACCGCAAACTACCCGTTTAGCGGGAGAAAGTTCATTATTTTTATTGTTTTAAAAATGGCTCTAACCCCTTTTGATTACGGTACGGTATGTTTAAGATATCTGCATGACAAATAAAATGTATAACTTCAATTTTCTGGGAATTGCTGTGAAGTAGTCTCATTGTGAATGTCTTTTGTACAACTGTTAAACCGTAGGAAACGAAGCCTTACTGTACAAGGACGTTAAAGCACACAATTTATGTGTATTATTATTATTATTATTATTATTATTATTATTATTATTATTATTATTATTATTATTATTATTATTATTATTATTACTTTGTGGCGTTGTGTATTTACAAAGTTTGCATGTTGATTTTAATGTTTAAAAGCTTTAGACCTTTCTCACTAAAACTCGACATTCGTTTAACTTTTCTTTTTTCATTTTCATACAAAGAGAACGGAATTTCACAAGTGAAACAGCACTGGAAAACTAAATACTTGTTTTGAGGTCCACTGAATAAAAACATTTTTAGAAAATTCTGTGTGTGTATGTGTCAGAGCAGCATAACTCAAAAATGAAAAGTTGGATAAATACTAAACTTGGTATTTAGGTTGAGTACCTTCCAAAGATACGACACAGAGAGTTTCAAGAAAACCCCTCCACCCCCCAAACTACCCTTTACATGAACTATTTTCCGAAATGTTTTATTTTCTAAAATTGATTCTGACGATTTTAATTACACCATATATTAAAGACATTTATATGAAAAATAAAATGTATATCTTGAATTTTGTGGAAATAGCCTGTGAAGTCCTCTTGATTCGGAAGAAATTTTCTATGATCTTGTATAACTGCTAAGGTTTGAGAAAAACATAGAACACAAAAAATTTAGATCTTTTTAAAAACACGCACAATTTATTTGAAATAACTTTTTTGTGACGATAGCCATTTCCGAAATATTTGTTATAAATGGTTCGAATTGTACAATGCTTAGCCATTCTACTTCACTTCTTTCAAACTGCTTAAAAATCATATAAATGAATGTATCACCTCATAATAAGCCTCTATATACGAAAAATGCTGAGTATTCAAAAAGTCAAGAAATTCGATTTTCTAGCCCCTAGTGAGTGAAAAATCGCGTTTACTTCGCTTCTTTCAAACTGCTTCTACCCTTTACATGAACTATTTTCCGGAATGTTTTATTTTCTAAAACTGTCTCTGACGATTTTAATTACAACACCATATATTAAAGACATTTATATGAAAATAAAATGTATATCTTGAATTTTGTGGAAATAGCCTGTGAAGTCCTCTTGATTCGGAAGAAATTTTCTATGATCTTGTATAACTGCTAAGGTTTGAGAAAAACATAGAACACAAAAAATTTAGATCTTTTTAAAAACACGCACAATTTATTTGAAATAACTTTTTTGTGACGTGAGCCATTTCCGAAATATTTGTTATAAATGGTTCGAATTGTACAATGCTTAGCCATTCTACTTCACTTCTTTCAAACTGCTTAAAAATCATATAAATGAATGTATCACCTCATAATAAGCCTCTATATACGAAAAATGCTGAGTATTCAAAAAGTCAAGAAATTCGATTTTCTAGCCCCTAGTGAGTGAAAAATCGCGTTTACTTCGCTTCTTTCAAACTGCTTCTACCCTTTACATGAACTATTTTCCGGAATGTTTTATTTTCTAAAACTGTCTCTGACGATTTTAATTACAACACCATATATTAAAGACATTTATATGAAAATAAAATGTATATCTTGAATTTTGTGGAAATAGCCTGTGAAGTCCTCTTGATTCGGAAGAAATTTTCTATGATCTTGTATAACTGCTAAGGTTTGAGAAAAACATAGAACACAAAAAATTTAGATCTTTTTAAAAACACGCACAATTTATTTGAAATAACTTTTTTGTGACGTGAGCCATTTCCGAAATATTTGTTATAAATGGTTCGAATTGTACAATGCTTAGCCATTCTACTTCACTTCTTTCAAACTGCTTAAAAATCATATAAATGAATGTATCACCTCATAATAAGCCTCTATACGAAAAATGCTGAGTATTCAAAAAGTCAAGAAATTCGATTTTCTAGCCCCTAGTGAGTGAAAAATCGCGTTTACTTCGCTTCTTTCAAACTGCTTCTACCCTTTACATGAACTATTTTCCGGAATGTTTTATTTTCTAAAACTGTCTCTGACGATTTTAATTACAACACCATATATTAAAGACATTTATATGAAAATAAAATGTATATCTTGAATTTTGTGGAAATAGCCTGTGAAGTCCTCTTGATTCGGAAGAAATTTTCTATGAACTTGTATAACTGCTAAGGTTTGAGGAAACACACACAATTTATTTGAAATAACTTTTTTGTGACGTCAGCCATTTTGGAGATATGTGTTATAAATGGTTGGAATTGTACAGTGCTTAGCCATTCTTTTTTAAAAGGCATGACGCCATGTTGATGGAAAGAATTTAGAATTTTAAGACCAGTGTATAGCGTCCCTTTGGATGTCTAACGGTTGTGCAATGCAACCATTTCCCGAAAAGTTTATCCGGATTAAAATTAAGTGGATATGAAAATAAACTTTCGTACTCACCTATAAGAAATAGAGGGTAGAGGACGTACGAACGGAGCACTTTGAGAATTTATATTCAACAGTTGGTGTTACTCCTTAGAAAGGAAGTATCTGCTGATTGTATTTAATTCATACATTTTACATAACACGTATGCACTGGCACAACATAAAACACTACACACGATACTCGTAGTTTTAATATTGCACTAATAACATCAGGAATAACTGAGGTCAGCTCGTTCGCATTCAGCGCTACACGCAAAAGAGCCGTGTGCTGATGACAGTGAAAGGTGAGAGATGCGGAAATTCGTCAGCAATACAATAAATGCAACCTTTATGTCGGCGGTGAGAATTGTACAGTGGCGGTTGGTGTCAGCATGACTCTAAGTTTTTAAAACTAGACAATTTTTTAGCGAAACGAGGCATTTAACTCGACACAAATGATGAACCAACGGTTGCAATAAGCGAGCTTATAAAAACCCTGTGCGAACAGCAAAAGCCCGTAGTTAGAAACGAAAGCGATAGTGTGTTTTTCTACAAAATCGTTCTATTTGACGAAAAATAATTTTAAAATAAAAACAAAATAGCCGCAGTACTTTGCAGGGAAAGAGCGATCGGTGCATTCGGACGATAAGATGGACCAACAACCCGGAGGAAGTCGCGATGACACCTTGCAGCCTACGTTCGAAATTATAGGACACAAGCAGAGGAGGTTGCCAAAGCTTTTTTCCGGCTTTACAGAGTCTCAAATTACGTTAAACCCGGTCCCCAGAGATGTTAACCCGGAGCAATGGGTATCGCATTTGTTTAACGATATTCTAAACTTTGCGAAAGAGAACCTGTTAGAAAACGAACCCGGATATTTAGGCATATCCATAACAGACGAAAAGGAGACGTCCAAAGCCTTCAACATGAGCGTGAGGCGCATAGAGCAATTGAATGCGGATGTCATTGTTGGAAGCATCGAAAAAGTAATGCAAAGTAACCAACAATTCTTGCTAAGCGGGCCTCTTCACGTCACGTTTGTGTGGACCAAGGAGGTCTCGGGTTCGTGCCACCAACCTTGCGATGCCTGTAGGGACAATAAAGGCATTGTCGAAATAGCCAACAAAGATAACTTGTGTTTAGCAAGAGCCATTGTTGTAGTTAAAGCCAAAGTGGATCGCGACGTCAATTATAGAACGATGACGCGTTCCGAGTATCTACAAAAATCGAAGGCCGTAGCCTTGTGCGCGAGCATCGGTCAAGGTCACGACAGGTGCACGATAGACGACGTGAGACGCTTCGACGCAGCGTTAAAGGGCTACGCTGTGACGGTGTTTGGCGATCATACGGGGAAGCACGTGCTGTACGCGTCGGATAAGAAATGCGATAAATACATCGACGTCATGCTCCACGCCGGGCACTTTAATGCTATCGTGAACCTTCACAAGTGCTTTAAATGCAAATGGTATTGCCGCCGGTGTCATCATCCCTCGGCACACAAAAAAGAATTTCATAGGTGCGACGCCAGGTGTGCTAAATGCCATCAGCAGTGCGATGCGCGATTTGACGCCTACATACGCTGCGCCGAGTGCAACAGAGATTTTAAGGGACCGACATGCTTTGCAAACCACGCAAAGAAAGGCGTTTTTTACCCAAAGGCGCTGTCGGTGTGCGATGTAGAAAAGGTGTGCACGTCTTGCAATAAGCTCGTGAATGCGAGGCACAGAAAAACCGCGCACCAGTGCGGGGAAAAGTACTGCAATCATTGCAAGGCACACGTGAATTCTAGCCACATGTGCTATATGCAGCCGTATGCTACAAAGAACAAAAGAAACCGGTACGTGTTTATGTTTATCGACTTTGAATGCACGCAAAACATTCCATATACCGGCAAAAATGACACATACCAGCATGTACCTAACTTGTGCGTGTTGTACCAAGCCTGTTCGCTGTGCATCGACCAATGCCACAAGACGGCATACTGTACCGAATGCGGTTGCAAAGAATGGGTGTTTATGGACGAGCCCGTGAAGCAGCTTTTCGAGCACATCGCGCAGGCGAGGTTCGAAGCCTGGGACGTCTACGTCGTGGCGCATAACCTCAGAGCTTACGACGGGCAGTTTCTATTAAAGTACATGGTGGCGCACTTAGACTGGGTGCCGGAGCTCATCATGAACGGCAGCAAGATCTACAGGATGAGGTACGGTGACGTCACATTTCTAGACTCGCTCAACTTCATACCCATGCCACTCTCCCGCTTTTCCAAGACCTTCGGATTGAAGGAATGCAAAGGTTATTTCCCGTACCTGTTTAACACGAAGGAAAACGAGCGGTACGTGGGTTCGATTCCCGACAAAAGGCATTACTGCCCGGAGGGCATGTCGGCGGAGGGTCGGAAAGCCTTCGAGCAGTGGCACGAAGAAAAGGCGTCCTCCGGGTACGTCTTCGACATGAGGGCGGAAATGGTGGCGTATTGCAAGATGGACGTATTTCTACTCAGTCAGGGAGTTTCCAAATTCAGAAGGGAATTCTTGGACGAGAACGGAATAGACCCGTTCAGAGAATGCGTCACCATTGCGCAGGCGTGCATGTGCGTGTATAGAAAGCGCTTCATGCCGCTTAAAAAAATTGCCCTCTTGCCAGCGGGCGGGTATCGACTAGCGGACCGGCAGTCTCGCGCCGCATGCATATGGCTAACTTGGCTAGAGATGCAAAACCGCATCGTCATCCAGCACGCCATGCGAGGACGCGAAGTTAAAATCGTGGGGCACAAGGTGGACGGGTACAGAGAGGCCGAAAAAACCGCGTACTTTTTCCACGGGTGCTTTTACCACGGCTGCAGGCGGTGCTTTCACAATCGCCATGCGGCGATATACAACTCGGGACACGAAACCATGACCTCCAGGTTAGAGAGCACCGAGAAGGTCACGGCCAAGATCAAGGCCGCCGGCTACGCCGTGGTGGAAATGTGGGAGTGCGAGTTTAACGCCGCGATGAAGGCCAACCAGGACCTGGCGCGCCACGCAAGGGACTTTCCGGTACCCGAACCCCTGAACCCCAGAGACGCCTTCTACGGAGGTCGCACCAACTGCACCAAGACGTACTGCGAGGCGAAGGGGGATAGCAAGATCTACTACTACGACGTATGCAGCCTGTACCCGTACGTGAACAAGACGAAGCCCTACCCCGTGGGCCACCCCAAGATCCACGTGGATCGATTCCCGCGCTTGGAAGACGTGGGGGGCGGGTTGGTGAAGTGCGAGGTTCTACCGCCGCAACACCTGTACCACCCGGTGTTACCGGCGCGCATCGGCGGCAAGCTCATGTTCCCGCTATGCCGCGCTTGTGCGGAGGCGGAGAACCAAGACGAGTGCCACCACGGAGAGCGCGAGAGGGCGTTGTCGGGTACCTGGGTGATCGACGAGATGAAGGTCGCCCTGGAGGAGGGGTACCGCCTGCTGCGGGTCCACGAGATCTGGGAGTACGACGTGGTGCGGCACGAACCGACCACCGGAGCCAAGGGTCTCTTCGAGGACTACGTGAATCAGTTCTTGAAGATCAAGACCGAAGCCTCCGGCTGGCCCTCGGATTGCGACGACCCTGCCGCAAAGCAGCAGTACGTGGAGCAATTCTTCGAGCACGAAGGCGTCGCCCTGGATCCCCAGGCCGTCGCCACCAACCCCGGCAGGCGGGAGCTGGCCAAGCTGATGCTCAACAGCTTCTGGGGCAAACTCGGGCAGAGGGAAAACCTCCCCACGTGCGAGCTGGTGGACCGGTACGACCGACTCCTGGAGCTGCTCAACGACCCGGGCGTGGAAGTGCAGACCTACGTGCCCGTCACCGACCGGATCATGTACGTGGTGTGGAGGTACCGCGAGGAGTGCCGCAAGGTCAACCCCGCCGCCAACGCCGTCCTGGCGGCCTACACCACGGCTCACGCGCGCCTGGTGCTCTACTCCTACCTCAAGAGGCTGGGAGAACGCGTCTGCTACTTCGACACCGATTCCGTCGTCGTCGCCGCCGCTCCGGGCGACTGGACGCCGTCCGTCGGACGCCTCCTGGGGGACATGACGGACGAGCTGGAGAAGTACGGGAGGGGCTCTTACATCGCCCGGTTCGCCTCCACGGGGCCCAAGAGCTACTGCATGGAGATCGTCTGCCCCGAAACGGGCAAGACCTTCTCGGTGTGCAAGGTGAAGGGGATCACGCTCAATTCGGGCAACCTGGAGCTGGTGAACGCGGAGGTGATTCGCGACACGGTGCTGAGGGACAACGACCGCGCGGTGAAGCTGGAGGGCACGCAGATCTCGCGGAAACCGTCTTGGACGGTCGTCACCGAACCCAGCTCGAAGACGTTTAGGATGGTGGTCAACAAGCGCGTGCTCGCCGGCGATCACGATTCCTATCCCTACGGGTTCAAGAGGAACGCATAAATGAGACGTCCGCAGCCGCGCCAAAGTCATTTCGAACCGGGCGCCCTGAGGAGACGATGCCCGGTCCCCGAGACCTGCGGCGATTCGAGTTTCCCAGCACGATGCTCGTGGCGGGGCCGTCGCGCTGCGGCAAGTCGACCTTCGTGAAAAACCTGTTGCGCCACGCGCACCGGATGTTCGACGTGCGCCCCAGGAGGGTGCTGTGGTGCCACCCTCCGGAGTATTCGCCGAGACTCGAACCCTCGGCTCTGCGCTGCGAGACCCACGCGGGCATACCCGAACTTGCTTCGGTGGGCGAGAACGACCTCGTCGTCCTCGACGATCTGATGCTGGAGGGTGGCGGGAAGGACGTGTCCAATTTTTTCACCAGAGACTCCCATCATAAGCGCTTCGGCATCGTCTACATCCTGCAGAACGTGTTTCCGCAGGGTCAGAAATATCGCAACATCTCTCTGAATGCGAACTACGTCGTGGTCTTCAAGAACAACCGGGACAAGATGCAGATCGAGAGACTGTGCCAGCAGATCGAACCCAGGAACTCTAGGTTTCTCTTGGAGGCCTTCGAGAAGGCCGCCGAACGCCCTCACGGGTATCTCGTGTTGGACTGCACCCAGTACACGCCCGCCCGATACAGGTATCGAACCGGCGTGCTGCCGGGGGAAAACCTCTCTTATTTCGTACCCAACTGAGACCGCCGAGAGGACTCGGGTTCGTATCGTTCCATATCATCCCGGCAGGGCCTTGCCCGACTGAGGCCGTCGAGTCTAAATAAAAAGTATCGCTTTTGGAGCGAACGTCATTATCGCGCAAGCATGGCTAGAGGTAGGTCAAGGCTCGCGACGCTGACCAGTCCTCGCATAGCGAGACAGCACGGTAATTTGGCGGCTCTGGCTAAGGCGAAGGCCCCTCTGCGCAAAAAGTTGTTAAAAAATGCCGACGGCGATCTGATCAAGGCCATTAGCGAATGCATGCTCAACGTGTGCAGAGGTCACGTGCAACTTCCCGCAAAGTGCTTGGCTCGCCTAAAGAAGCACAAGGCTTCTTGGAGGAAGTTGACGGATAAACGGGTTCCTCTGAAGAAGAAGAAGAGCATCTTGGTTCAAAAAGGAGGTTTTTTGCCGGCATTCCTCCTACCCGTCCTGGCTTCGCTCGGCGGCGCGCTAGTGTCGAAATTAACAGGATGAAGTACGGCAGGCAGATCCTGGTTGCACCGCAACCGAAGACCGTCGACAAGCTTCACGCTGTAGACCGCACCATATCCAGATTGGCTAAAGAAATTCGGAACCTGCAAAGCGCAAAACTCTCTGCCGACGAAAAGTGGCGGCTCGTAAAACATAAATTGGACAACTACCTCGATCTCGTGGCACAAGTCAGAAAGCCCTTCCTCGGCGACGACGACGACGACGACGATTACGAAGACGTGCACGAGCGCGTGCCGGTGAAGCAGGAGGTCGAACCCCGAACCATAAAGGTCAACCTCCTCTCGCCTCGCAAAAAGAAGAGGGCGAACCCTGCCACTCCGAAAAAGAAATCGAAATCGCCTTCCGCGTCGTACCATTTTCGCAAGCGCGTGTGGCAGCCCCTGTACAAGTAAAGCATGAAGGAATGGAAGGCGCTAAGGCGATACTATGCCAGACCGGAACACTATGCCGGTTTGGGCACGGTCAAGCCCCTTCGAAAGGCCACGGGCGCGTCTAAGGCGAACATCGAGTCCTTCCTTCGAACCCGGGACAGTTACACTCTGCACAAACCGGTCAGAAAGCGGTTCCCCACCAGATGTTATCACGTGACGAATATGGACGATCTTTGGGAGGCCGATCTAAACGTCATGAACAGCGTGAGGGAACATAACAAACCTTACGTGTACATTCTGACCGTTATCGACGTATTTTCCAAATATGCTTGGGCCGTACCCCTGAAATCGAAGCTGGGTACCGAGGTCGCGCAAGCGTTTCGCTCCATATTCTCCCAACGCGTCCCCAGGGTCCTCCAAACGGACAAGGGAACAGAGTTTACCAACAAGACTTTTCGCGACTTTCTGAAGAAACACGACGTGAAACATTACACAACCAAAAATAACGTTAAAGCCAGCGTCGTGGAGCGCTTCAACCGCACCTTAAAAACCAAGATGTGGAGGTATTTCACGCACAAAAACAGTTACAGATACCTGGATGTCCTTCCGGCCTTACTCGAGTCGTACAATAGCTCGCATCACAGGTCCATAAAAATGGCTCCGAAGGACGTGAACGAATCTAACATTTTACGAGTGTACCGCAATCTCTATGCAAATAGGACCCTACCTCGCGCAGGGAAACCCACATTTTCCGTCGGCGATCACGTGCGCATCTCTAAAGAAAAAATGAAATTCGACAAGGGCTACGAGCAGAATTGGACGGACGAAATATTTCGGATAGCCGAGGTGGTGCGCGGTCGGCCGGTGGTATATAAGTTGAAGGATCTGGCCGGAGAAACCATAGACGGCACATTTTACACCCAGGAGCTACAAAAGGTCGCGCTACCTCGGACGTTTAAGATCGAGCGCGTTTTACAGACCAAGGGCCGAGGGCGCCGCAAGCAGGTCTTGGTAAAGTGGAAGGGGTATCCGGCAAAGTTTAACTCGTGGGTTCTGGCTTCGACCGTCGATTCGACATGATTAAGACCAAGCCCTTCTCCATCACTCTCGTGAGCAACGCTTCCATGGAACACTTTACCGACAACACCACGGCTAGATTTTCTAACATCTTGCCCGAGAGAATCGTTCTGCAGGGAGAATGGGAGGTCGCCCTGCAAAAGGTCAGGTATCCGGTGAAATTTTATAACCTTTCGCCAGACCATGCCCGTCTCGCGGGCACCAAGTACACCATGACGCTCCTCCCAACGCATTCCAAATTCAGTTTGCAAATGCCGCAAGGCATCGTGCACAATCCCAAAGACTTGGTGAACCTCGTCAACGCCGTTCTACTCGAACACTTGCACGTGGAAAACTTCTTCCTCTTCGACGAGCGCAAGCAGACGGTGGGCGTGAATGCCGCCGTCGCCCATCCCGAACCACTACCCGTCATTCCGTTCGACGGGTTTGTGGAAAATGTCGCGCGCACGGTCGTACCGTACGCGGTCGGCGAATACGAAGCTCTCAACGATGCGCCCCACCAGAGACCCAAGCCGAAACCGAAACCGAAGCCCCGGGCTTCGGGGCAGCAGAAACCCGCGGCGGCTCGTTCCGTCAGACCCAAACGAGACGTTTCAAAATCGGAGGACCCTCCGGGACCTCTACACCGCATCCACAGTTTGCTCTTAACGCCCGCTATGGCAAAAATGTTGGGTTTCGAGCCCTACGTCAACGTCGTTCTCGAAAAAGCTGCTAAACACCCCGTAGATCCTTATATGGGGTTTCCTTACGAAATGTTCGTCTACTGTAATCTAGTGTCCCCGCAAGTCGTGGGCGACACCTTCGCCCAAGTCATAGAGAGCGCGGCCGTGGAATACGAAAGAAGCAACAACACTTACATGAGCGACGAAAAGACGTTTTTTCCCCAAAATTGGGTACCCTTGATTCAGCAAGACTTCAAGACGGTCAACATAGATTTAAGGAACGGTTACGGCGATCTCTTGCCATTCGCCGACGGATTTTCCTCTACTGTAGTTCTCGCTTTTCGTCCGAAACAGGCGTAATGGACGTGCACGCCGTAACGCGGTACTACCTGAATCAGACCGGCGGAGCGTTCCACCATCGCGATTTCGCTCTCTACAGGGGCAAGCGCTACCAAAGAGGCAGCGGTCTCTTTTCAGCCCTCGGAGGACTCTTCAGAAGGTTGCTACCGTTTTTAAAGAGCGGAGCAAAAGCAGTCGGAAAGGAGGCCTTAAAGGCGGGCGCTCACGTTCTGTCCGATGTGACTGTGGCGGGAGCAGCGCCGAAGCAAGCGCTCCAGCGGAGGCTCAAGGAGTCCGGATACAATTTAAAGCGAAAAGCCGACAAAAAGCTCGATGCCATGCTCGGTTCCGGCGCCAGTCGTCTCAAGAGAATAAAACCGAGCAAATCCAGAAAGAGCAAGCAGTCCAAGCTGAAACGCGGTAGGCGCAAGGTGCAAGACGTATTTTCGTAATGGCAGACGCGACCGTCCACATGAGTTCCGAACTGGATCTCTTTACAGAGGTGCCGGTTCAGATGAGCATCGAGGAGTCACGGTTCCTATACCTAAACCCTCAAAACACTTTAATGAAAAATGCCCCCATCACCTTTCATTATTCCGGAAATGCGGACGATTACCTAGACCTGACCTACGTCGTACTCGAACTCATGGTGCGCATTGTAGATGACAAAGGAGAGGCCTTAAACGCTGACGCTAACGCCACTCTGGTCAACAACGCCTTAAATTCCCTGTTTCAACAGATGGAGGTAACCCTCAATAACGTCATCGTCTCCATGCCGCAAGCCGGTTACCCCTATAGAACCTACCTCGAGACGCTTCTCAATTACTCCGAAGATGCCATGAACACCAAACTAGAATCTACCCTCTGGAGAAAGGACACGGCAGGCATCATGGACACTTTTATCGCCAATGCGGGTTTTCAGTGGCGTCAGGGGTTTACCAAAGGGAGCAACGTCGTGCAGCTCATCGGTCCTCTGTCCAACGCTCTTTTTAGACAGGAGAAGCTGCTTTTGAACAACGTTAGCATGACCGTCAAGCTCACTCCCGCCTCTCCCCAGTTTTATCTGTTTTCCGACGTAGATACATTTAAGGGGTACGCCGACATCGTGTCTGCCACGCTGCGCTTAAAATCGGTGCGGCCCTCGCCGACCATAAAGCTCGCGCACCAGGCCGTGCTCGCAAAGGGCAACGCAAAGTACCATCTCAAAGACGTCAGCTTTCACGCTCTCAGCATCCCCAAGGAGTCCAGGGCAATGACGTTTAGCGACGTGTGCGTAGGGCAAGTTCCAAGGAGAGTGGTAGTAGCCATGGTCACCGACAAGGCCTATTCCGGCCATTTTAACTCAAATCCGTACAACTTGAAACATTTTAAAATGAACTTCTTTCAGCTCTACGTGAATGGGCAACCCGTTCCCTCCCAACCTCTGCAACCCGACTTTACAAAAGGACACTATTTGCAATGCTTTCAAACCCTGCAGGACGGCCTAGGCATTCATTTCAAGCACGAGGGACACTCCATCTCCAGAGAAACCTACCCGCAAGGGTATACGATAATGGTTTTCGATCTCACTGCAGACATGAGCGCTAACGAGTCTCACATCTCGGGTCAGCGCCACGGAACCGTCTCTATAAGCATCGGTTTTGCCGATAAATTGACAGAACCGGTCATACTTCTGCTGCTAGCGGAAATACATCGCACGGTCGAAATCGACGCCAACCGATCCATTTTGGTATCATGAACACCTTTCAAATTCAACGGTTTCTATCGACATGTCCCTCTACGCGCTCTCACTTTTTAGGCGTCTACCCCTGCGATAAACTACCCGTACTTCACGGCATTCCAACGCCTCCCTTGGCGCTAGTGGCTAACACCGACCCCAGCACCAAATCAGGGCAACACTGGGTTTGCATCTTTGTGGACAAAAACTCGCATGCAGAATATTTTGACAGTTACGGCATAGGACCGCTTTCACCCCATTTTCTCCGGTTCTTAAATTCGGTCTGCGGGACGCATTGGTCCACCAACGCTAGAAGGCTGCAAGGTTTCGACAGCACCACGTGCGGTCATTACGTCATCGCCTACCTCACCCACCGCTGCTCCGGCTTGCCTAAGCATACATTCTTCTCAAAATTTCACGTCAGCAATCACGCGCATAATGATGTCGTCATTCGCAAAACGTTCAAAAACGCATGCCGCGCAAAGTGCTCTGGCGCTCGGCAAACTTGTCAACCCTTGAAGGTGAGTACGTGTGTGTGTGTGTGTGTGTGTGTGTGTGTGTGTGTGTGTCACTATTCAGCACATCTAAGCTAATCTATCGTCTTGCACGTGCTTTCAGAAGACGCTCCTGCTCATATAAAAAGCAACGTCACGGTGCCGCTCGCCTCATTCAGAGTGTACCATGCAGCGCGCGGATACAGTCCTGCTGCCATGCAGCACGCCAACCAGGTAGGTCCGCACCTATGTATTAGCTTGCTTTTTTTCTATCCTGTTTATCTCTCTCTATCCCTCACATTATTATTATTGTTTTGTGTGTTCCAGTATAACCGGATGTCGAACCCCGACCACCTCAAAACCCGGGGAAAAAAGGAAACTACCCATCTTCGACCTCCAACAGCATCCCGACAGCCCTGCTCCGCCAGCACAGTTCCAACACAGTGCAGTTGTGGGTCCTCTGGCGGATATCTACTTCCTCAACCCGCAACAAACTAAATTCGTCAGTGTGGGATTCTCCCCCCGGCCGCCGCACCATCTCGTCGTCACCATTGCCAAATGTGGACAGCACAACGCAGTCGTCATGAGTTCCTCGCAGTGGCACAAACTCGTCGAAGCCATCCCCATCATTCACAAACGCTTGAATGACCCGCAGGGACGTCTACAGCAATTTCAGTTCAGCGACAGCGTCACCATCGTGTTTAAGTTTGTGTTCGGAAAGCTAAAGCTCGTTTTCAAAGAACCGCAAGGCGCATCCGTTACGCTCAACCAACAAGAATGGCACGTGTTGCATACCCTGCAGCGCATCATTACCGACATCATCTATCACAAAAAGAAGGAAGAGACGGACGTGCAAAATCAAATCATGGCATACCACAAGTACATGCTTCACAACCATGCCTCCAACGTTCCCTTACATGACATGAATTTCACGCAGTTCACCAAGTACATACGGTGCGCCAATTTTAGAACATTCCTCGAGTTTCATCATTTCCTCAACACCCATTTCGCACTGCGCATCTCACAAAATAGTTCTTAGTGCGCATGTTTTTCTACCAGCGTTCCAACCGCACCTCACCCAAACATCTCGCGCCCTTCGCTCCCGCATTCGGGTCGCGAAGCATCCTATATCATACCCGATCACATTCACGGCGTTTGCATGTTCAGCACCGTTCAAAACAGAGTTCTCCTCCAAGTCGAAAACCGTTAAATCAACGGACACAGTGTTTTTCCTGCGGATGTTGCGCAATAATCACTAAGCGCTTCCGGCGGATGTAGTGAACCTCCAACTAACGTTCCCCCACCAGTGCTTCCCCTGATGTGGTAATTCTCCAACCAACTTTTCCCCACCAGTGCTTCCCCCTGATGTGGTCGTTTGCATGTTCAGCACCGTTCAAAAAAAGAGTTCTCCTCCAAGTCGAAAACCGTTAAATAACGGACACAGTGTTTTTCCTGCGGATGTAGTGAACCTCCAACGAACGTTCCCCCACCAGTGCTTCCCCTGATGTGGTAATTCTCCAACCAACTTTTCCCCACCAGTGCTTCCCCCTCATGTGGTCGTTTGCATGTTCAGCACCGTTCAAAACAGAGTTCTCCTCCAAGGCGAAAACCGTTAAATCAACGGACACAGTGTTTTTCCTGCGGATGTTGTGCAATAATCGCTAAGCGCTTCCGGCGTATGTAGCCAACCTCCAACGAACGTTTCCCCCACCACTGCTTCCCCTGATGTGGTGTTTCTCCAACGAACTTTTCCCCCACCAGTGCTTCCCCTGATGTGGTAAATCTCCAACGAACTTTTCCCCCACCAGTGATTTCCTGCTTCCGGCAGTTGGGTTATATTTATGCACGCGCATTCTTTACCCCTTCATTCGGTGCTAGCCAGCCGTGGGGAATGCCAGGACCGTCGTGTAAAGACTTCCACTGCTCGTTTTGCTTTCACCAAACGTGCAGCTGCGAACTTAAGCACCGTCTCACCCTCCTGTGCACGCAGTGTCAACACGGTTTCTACGAAGACCTCGATCATCTGAACAAGCAAATTCAGCAATTCCTTCGAAGGTACTCCGCTAGAAACACCACATGAACTGCTTCATCGTGCTCTATCGGTATCTCGATAACGGACGAAAAATCCACCTGCTACTGCCCAGGGAACGCCAAGTGCTGCTGCAGAACGGCATATACATCTTCGAACGTTATCCCCCAAGCGACGTCGACCTTGTGTGGAACCAACTTCCCGCAGACGCACAGGTAGTTTGCGCACCTTATCGCAGGTGTAAACAACACTACAACCTTCCTCATCAAACCACTCATATAGACGGTCCTCCCCCGTTTATCAAAAACTGCCATCTGTGCCGTCAGAATGTCACAGGACGTCCTTAAAGAGCTAGAAGAACTTTCCAGCAGCGCCCACACTCTCAGCGTATCTACGCTTCAACAGCACGTACCATATCGCGTCGTCGGCGTCAAAACAATCGACACCGTTCACGGTACAAAGCTCGTCGCCAAACTCGACAACGACACAGAAGTTTTCCTACCAACAAGATTTGCAAAAGCCTCTCCAGAACTCGTCAACAAACTCAACTCTAACTCATTCTGCATCATATACGCAGGCGAGGAAAAACTACGCAGCGGTTTCAAACGTCACATCGTCACGTTCTCCCCATATAACCCTAAATAATGTCCGACGAAACCTACCCCGTCCCCGTGGGGAACAATCTTAACCTACAACTCATTCTCAACGCAGCTTCACCTATCCGTATCCTCTGCATCTCCAACTCCTATTTCCGCAACAGCAGAGTTGTCACCATCACACTCGACGTCCAAGGGGCTCACGCCGTCCACGTCAAATGCGTACCTACCAAAGTACACCAGCATAAACAAGACGCACTATGCGTCATATACCTCGGCAACAGCAACATTCCTGCTCTAACCAACAAAGTCACATCCACAGGATGCTTCTCAACCAGCCATTACAACGAATTTACCATCCCCATCTATATACCAACCTTCACCGAGTTCGTCAACGAAAGTTTCTCTCACCTGCTCGTCACCTGCATCACCAAACCTATCCACCAATTTACCGCCGATAGCAGCAGCAGCGATGACGAGGACTCAAAGTGCACCACGTACTTTAAAATCATTGTTGTGCGCGAAATCTGTGTGTCCTAGTGCCTCAAAACAAAAACTATGAATTTTAATGTGCTTTTTTTCTCCTAATATTTCTTATATTGTCCATTTATTCTATTCATATGTTAATCTCCTGTAATTAAATAATCCATTATGTTATTCTCAAACTATGTATTCATATGTTAAGCAAATAATACTTCATGTTAATCAAAAAACTATGTATACATATCTTTATCCAATGTACTGTATTCAAATTATAAATAAAGAAAACAGTCCCGGATGAGCCAATTGCAATAACGATAATCCTACCGCTCAGGGCGCTTTTCAAACACACCGCCGCCGCCGTCGCACGCACCGACACTAGCGACACCAGCGCCCCTAGCGGCAGGATTATCGTTAAATCAATAGGCTCATCCGGGACTAATACTACTGATATAGATAGCGTCACTTGAGTGAAAGTGGTCGTTGTAGCATGACGTGCGTGTGGTAGTTCACGGCTTCGAGGCATCTCCTTTCATCCTCTCTTCCTATTATATAATGTAGAGCCGCCAAACGTTTGTTAATAAAATCCAGGTATGTGTGTTATGTAATGTGTTTTGTGTAATTTAGAACCCCACGCCTTCCTCTAAATCTCTACACCAAGGTCCCGGTCTTCTTGCTGTAGCGAGTTTCGCCCCCCCCCCATGTGCGTGTTGGGGTGACCTAAATTTAATCATTTTCTGGAAACCTTTTGGCCCTCGCCCCAGCATGTAACAATATACAGCAGGATATATCAAATAAACATAACAAGAAAATAATGGAATAATTATAATTAGAATCTCTATCTCGTCACATACGATATTACCAGAACAAATCGATAAATCATCTACATCGCATGTGTACAAATAGAACCCAAATGTCATCCTTCACTATCGTCCAAAAGGAAAGAGATTTTTAGGTCGTCCAAGGAAACATTGAATTGAAAATTACACTGTGAAGTCGTAACAATCCATACACGCTAATACTTGAAAGGAAGAATGATAAAACTGGCTATGTTCACGCTTTAGGTACGAGTGAAAATTGTGGGTTACTTACGACTTTAGAAAATCACACCTATCCTTATTTACAACCCCTTACTTACCGAACACATTCTTTGCAGTTTCGTGTAAGACAGTTAATCATTAACATAATATCCTCTGTACATAAATAACTATTTCATTACTTTTCCTTTGAATAGTTTTCTCTCTTATTATATTCAATCTACAAGATAGGCACCTTATATTAACAAAATAAAGCGCTGTTGAAACAGTTCTTGAAATTGTAGTTACGCTTCTTTGGTTATTTAATTAAACTCGCATGCAGTGTGCGCATGCGGACAGAAGAATCAAGTGCCATTAATAAAGGTCTGAAGAAATTCCACAGATTCAAGTGAAACGCTACAAACATGGAGATTTAATTGAAATTCCTTGTTTATTACATTTGCCTTCCAGCTCAAGCGCTGTTATGCAGATGGTAATTCTGAAACTTTATCACAAACTTAAGGCCAAGCTATAAACAGGGAACGTGTAAACAATGTTATTACTAGCACTAGTGTTGCAGGTGCCACTAGGGAAGTTGTATAGCTCCTTAACAGTCCTTTACATACTACTGGGTGGTCCATTCATAGCGCTGTGTCTCTGATGTGTGCGTTAGGAACAATGCTGAGGCGCTAGGAATGCGGAATTTCAGATTTATTGTAAGAGACTATTGGGGTTCCTTTGTGCAAATGTTTGGTGGCATACGCGTTCTACACGCAGTCTTTTTGGAAAACAAATCTAATAGGTTACACTTGCACTTTATCCACTATTGTTTATTTGTGTACCTCTTCCATAAGCGCCGACATGTTATACTTGTGGGTGGGCAGGATTTTGCAACAAACTACGGTATTAATAAAATATTTAGTGCACTTACTAAAGTAAAAGGTATTTGCTTTAGTAGAATTGGATTGGATTGGCTACGGAGGGTACTCGGCATTGATCCACATAGGGGATATTGTACCTACGCCCCACATGGGGGCGTCCCAGGGAGGAAGGATGAGGTGAGAGGAGACATTGGAAAACCGGATACAGGAGTGACGGCACAAGAATGGCAGGGTCCCTAAGTTTCCAGATAGAGACCCCCAGCAGACAGACAGGCAGACTGGGGAGCACACTCCGCACAGAGGGGGTTCGGATACCCCGGCAGCCATCTGAATCCCGAGGGACGGAAAGAGTCGCAAAGAGCATCCTTTTCCCCTGCCACACTGCATCTAAACACCATATCGCCGACACTTTCAACCCTGAAAGAGACCAACGGATGATAGATTAAGTGAAATAAGAATGGGGATGAAATGGAGGATATAGCGGGAAATAGTCGTTGGGTGCCATTTTTAGCGGGAATACGTCGATCCTGGGTTGTTGTGGTCTTCGGCAGTGTTCTTCCTCGGCTATAGATGCTCGTCGGTTGTTGCTTATTCCAGTCCTAACTTTTCCTACCTATATCTAATTTTTAATTCTCAGGTTCTAGTGGGTGAGGCAAATTAAAAACTACACTGCAAGTTTCCCTTAATCAATGAAGTTTATTCACTGTTGAAATAATTATGGGCGGCTAGCTTTTCCCAGTACTATAATCCCACCACTTTAAATTAGTCGGGAGCCTAGCTATCTGCACACGCACTCCCACCCTTGTATGCACACACGTGCATCTGTAACACCTCGTGTCGACGTGAATTCTTGAAGATCAGAGAGAGAGAGAGAGAGAGAGAGAGAGGGGGGGGGGCTCTGAGGCCTTGTCTGCCCTTATATACAGGAGCCTAGTGACGCTCACCTCTGCGTTTAAAAATGTAACGACGTTTCCTATTGGTCCTCAGACCGCGTTACCTTAACATATATGAGAATGCGTGGCTTCAGATCCGTGCGCTTAAGCGTCATCTTGGAGCGTAGTGAAACCAGTTCCATATCTCCGTCTCTTTCTTTTCGCTATCTGTCTCTTTCTATTTCTCCGTACCGTTACCAGTTCCCTGCCTGTTGGCTTGGTGAAAGGTATGCTCTTTATGCTTTCCTGGAATTTTGCTAGCTCGCCCGTTTCTTGCAATCATCTTGTACAAATGTTAGATGTTGAATATTTTAACATGTTAGTGAATTAAAGTATTACTGTACAATTCTTATATGTATGGTTCCCCTTTCATATGTACAATTCCTATATATGCATAATATATCCCCTTTCAAGGGACAGGAAATTCGAAGGATGTGACAGTGCTTCCCAGCATTCGTCCGGGAAAACCCCCTAAAAACCCATGGGTCAGGAAGGTCGGCCACGGGAATCAAACCCACGACCTCCCGAATGCGGAAGAAGAAGAAGAACCATCCCAGCATTTGCCTGGCGATCAGGGGAAACCACGAAAAACCCATGGGCCAGGGTGGGCGGTCGCCGGGGATTGATTCCCGCACCATCCGATGTAACCGCCTTAGCCATCCTGCGGTCTTGCCCCTCTAAGTCGGCGCCTATGATCTCCTCTACAAACTGTTTCTTCTTACTTCATGTTAATCGAGATAAACATTTGAAGAATGGTTCCATTACGCATTTCGTGTAGATATAAACGGATACAGCAAACCAAAGCGAAAGTCATATTTAAAAGCGTATTACTGGCCTCTTAATTCTCCATACTCTTTCCACGATATCATAGAAACAAACTTATGGTGACATTAGCACTTCAATAAATGCATAAGAAATTGGAAAATCCAAACCAATAGCAACGAATGTCTTGGTTTTAATACCACAAAAATATTGTTTGATATACGTTGTTTATTTTTAAAGAGATCTACACTTTTGGAGTAGTAGTACGATATACTAGTTATACAAAATACACAAATTCATTCATAATGAAGAGAACCTAACAGTATATTCACAAAAATTTCAAGATATACATTTTATTATTAATACGAATATCTTAAACATATGGTATTCTAAACAAAATTGTTATGGGCGAAAAATTTCAACTTAAATATCAAGTTTGGCATCCGACTTTTTGTTTTTAAGTTACACTTTCACACATACACAAATGACCTTTTTTCTCCGTGTTTTTAGTAGGAGGGTTTAGGGAAAGGCTCGTGGAGAAAATCATAAGCACTAAATTACAACATGAAGCGCCGCCTTTAATTGATATTCAATTTGTACTTTAGGATATATAAAATTTACAGCTGCAGTGACCTGTGTTTTATTTATCACGAGTTTTATTAGTTAATTTTATTTGTGATGTTAATCCTTATAGATGCAAATTGTGATTCGAGGTTTTGTCGATAATTTAAAAATCACTTGAGCTATTTATATTTATTTACGATACAAGTGTTAAAAACACAGTTTTATTTTGCGATTAGCATTCCTACGTGTGCAGCGAGAATGTAGACGTTTTGTATAGCAATTCGAATGTTACCCTTTCGACAGCTTCAGGAATTTCGTCCGCCTCTTGGAATTCAATTTCATTCATATTCGTACCTGCTGCCAACTATTCAGGTCGTAGATAAAAGAATAACGATTTATATCAAAGAAAGTACAAGGCTGCCATGAAAGGAACAGGTTAACTGGACACGCAGTGCAATAAATTGAAGTTTAACTATTTGAATTGCGAACAGACAATGCGACCGTCATGAGGAATTAATCATGTAGAAAGATACAATGAAATGTAAAAGCTAATCAAACCAAGTCGATTTATTGTATGTGCCTATACAAAGGGTAATTGCCATGTGATTTGACTTGAAAAAAAACTTGGTAACAATGGAATGGCATTAAAATTGTATCGCAATAGGGCGATAAAGTACAACATTTAATTCGTGTGTCTTTTGTCAAACGTTCCAGTCTGTCTAAAAATAAAATAATTGCTCTTAGTACTGGAACTGTGGCTTCTAAATTCTTAACGTTAATCTCGGAATACTTGAGATCACCTTGGAGATTCACTGATATATCTGATGTAGATGAAAGAAATTTAATGCGCCATCGGGTATCTCGTAAGGGGTAGAGCAACGGCACGGGAAGACGGAAAAGTTTCCAGTTTCGGCAACGGCAGGGAATTTCCCAAAATTTGCTAGTTTTCAATTCTAAAAATGCAAAATATTAACATTATACACTTTATTTCATTCTTTATATTTTTTTTAGTTCCATTTATATCCCGCCTTTAACTACAGTGGTGTTATCGGCGACCGTTCCTTTGGAACTTCTTGCCTATTGGCAAGGTGTTAACTCGTATTCTCTTGTCATTGGGTTTCTTGCACTTTTTGAGCTTTAATCATTACATCACACACACATTCACACTCTCATTCATACTCTCAGACTCTGGAGAGGACAAGAAACAATCTTGGCTGGAGAAAAATTCCCACCCCAGCCGGGAATCGAACCCGTGACCCCTCGCATCTCTATATTATGTGCTATGTTTATCAACGTACTATATCCAGGAAGCTGCAGCGCAAAATAGCGAATCTAGAGTTATACCCTTAAAAAAAGTCTGGACTCCCGAAACTAGGCCGCAGGTAGGCCATTGTAGCCCTTTTTGCTTCAAACTGGACCCCTGGGAGGGAGCTATGAGGGAGATATCCGAGGAACGAGTTCCGGAGACGATGCGCGCAGCATGGAACGGGTCCCTAACGTTTCCAGATTTAACGCATCCAACTTGTTCAGGCTCGCCCACAAGCCCCCGTCCTTAAGCCTGATAAAGAGGCCTCTGAGCAAAATTACCGGTCTTTGACGCCCAATATAGAATGGGACGCTAACGACCACAGCAGTTAAAGAGCGTCCATAAATAAAAAAATAAAAATAAAAAAACTGCCACAAGCCCCAGAACCTCTTAAGGGGAGCCTGCTCCGTGATCATCCGAGGACGGGTCCGTGAGCAGTCCGACCGACGCCAGGGAGAAACTTGCACAAAGCGTACCACCACCCAGCCGTAACACGCTGAACACGGTTGCTGCAGAAAATGATGGACAGGAATGTCGTGGTAGAAGAGAAATCACTCCAGCATTCTCCTACCGAACCGGGGAAACCATGATAAAGTCATGATCAGAGTGAGCGGTGGGTTCCCAGCCAGCGAACTAGAGCAGGAGCTTGCGTGTATTGTAGGCATAGGTTTGATCATTACCGTCCTAAACCTCGTTAGTTTTATCTTACTGTGGTAGAGCTATACTCTTCAACAGTCCTACGCCACATTTTCCTACGATATAACTTCTAATAGAGGAAAAATAAAAGAGACAAAACTGCGAGAGCGACATTTGTTTTAATGTTGTTCGCTAACGCTAGCTAATGTTGAATGAGAACGCTTTTCAGGAAACATTTACCCGAAACTGTTGCTGATGTGTGACGCAAATGTTCCCAAAATAGCGATACAGCCCTGAAAAAAGCGCTGAATTTCATGGTTTTCAAAGATAACCTTTGCATAAATCTACCAAGCAATGCGATGCTACTGTTCTTGACAGAGTTTATTGTGTATTCAGATAATACTGCTGCGCGCTTTACTTGCGCGCTCTTTCTACGTCGTCATAGCGTTTGTCATTTGTTGCACTGCGGCAGTGCCATGCTTGTTGTATTGTAATAGCTTAATATATCAGGATTATCTACAGCCATAACAACAAATGTCATTAGTTACGTCGAGTTTACACTACATCAATTTGTTGACTGTCATGCTCATATGTAACAGTTGCACGACTTTCTCTACACATCATTTATCGTCTTAGTTTTTCTAGTAACAGCTTACTTTTACTGATTCATATACAGGGTGAGCGAAAAAACTACGCGATGTTTTTCCCGTCCGCGTCCTCGGCGCTCTTTGACGTCTACCGCTATCATAGAAAGGTGCGGATGAAACCATAAAACATTTTTAAAACTACTTTTAAAGGATTTACTTACCAACTTTATGAAAGAAAATGCTGAAACTGGCCACCGTCGTTGTCCATACATTTTTGGCACCTCTTTAGGAAACTATCGGTTCACGTTGAGAAATAAAAACAATCCTGTAATTATTTGAATAATTAAACATAAACCTAGATGAGAAGTAAACTTTCTTTTATTTGTATTTACTTTCACATTGGACGAGGAATATATTACGGATCATACAAATTCTATTGGTTGAAGATCCTTATATTTTAACAGGGCAAATTCTTACTATTCTATATTTTCTCCTGGCGGATATTTTGTTTTGGGCGGCGCCGTGGCCGAGTGGTTAGACCGCTCGCCTCCCACCGAGGCGGCCCGGGTTCAATCCCAGGGACCTGCATGTGGGATTTGTGGTGGACGAAGCGGCCTCTGGGTGGGTTTTCTCCGGGTTCTCCATTTCCCCCGCCATTCATTCTACCAACTGCTCCATCATCACCTTTCCTTTCATCTATTTCACCAACATTT
Organism: Deroplatys truncata; assembly: GCA_030765065.1. Classification (NCBI taxonomy): domain Eukaryota; kingdom Metazoa; phylum Arthropoda; class Insecta; order Mantodea; family Mantidae; genus Deroplatys; species Deroplatys truncata. Next base: position 106,243,857 of record CM060987.1, on the reverse strand, counting down.
CGTTTCATCTACTTCCTTCATCCCATACCAGGCATCGGGCTGATTACCCATCCTGAATGTTCTGTCTGATCCATAAGTGTCTGCTCCTCGACGGGCCTCTGACCCCAGGCACCCGCCTGTAAGTCCTACATAAGAGGAGGGTAAACAGATCATGAATGAATGAAAAGGATATTTTGTTTTAATTCTTCCACTTTCAATTGTTCTCATCGAAATATTGGCCGTATGAGCTGTTGCAGAGTCTTGTTGAAAAGAGGCTGTTAATTCTCTAAAAAAAGGGGGGGCAAAATTGTATTCACATATGTACGGGCTTCAACTGTGGACTCGAAAGAAATTAGCGAGTGATGGATAGTTTTCTAAAGAGGTGCCAAAAATGTATGGACAACGACGGTGGCCAGTTTCAGCATCTCTTTCATAAAGTTGGTAAGTAAAGCCTTTAAAAGTAGTTTTAAAAATGTTGTATGGCTCCATCCGCGCCTTTCTATGATAGCGGCAGACGCAACGAGCGCCGAGATGCGGACAGAAAAACACCGAGCAGGCGGTTCATAGTTCTTTGGCTCTCCTTGTATTATACAAGATGGAAGGAAATGGAGAAACTAACAAGAGTTCGTAGGTATAATAAAATGAAAGTCGTCAAACAAAACCTGTAACATTATGGTTATTATGATTGTTATTGCTGGTTTTCTTATACAAAATCAGTAATTATTATTCATTGAAAGAAGCATAATCTACTTCCTTCCATCTTGAATAATATATGGTTCAGTGGAAGTTTGTAGATGCTGTATAAAAATAAATCATAATGGTTAGAAAAATCATATAAACGCAACCGGGCGAGGTGGCTCAGACGGTAACGTCTGTGGCCCACATTTGATCCCCGGACACCGCCCATTCTGACCCAAGGGTTTTTCGGGTGTTTTATCGGATCGTCAGCGAATGCTGGAGTTGTTTCATCCCTGAAAGAAACCTCCATTTCGTCCCATTTACCATTTCATTAATCCTTCACCCCGTATGGTCTACCTCAGGGCTGGAAGTGTCGGCGATGGTGTTTCGGTGCAGCGTAACAGGGGAAAAGGATGCTCTCTATGAACTTTCTCCGTCCCTGGGCCTTTTGCTAGTTGCCGGGGTGTAAGGACCGCCCCTGGGGGTGGCGTTTGACCCTGTGTGGGGTGGAGTCTCCGGTCTGCCTGCCGATAGTCGGGGTGTCTGTATCTGAAAACTGTAGGAATCCTGTCATTGCGGTTCCGACCGTCCGGTGTATCCCTTCACCTCATCCCTCCCTCCCTCCCTCCCGGTAACATCCCCTCGTGGGGCGTTGGTACAATATCTGGATTCACTGGATCAGTGTCTAATGCCCTCCGTTTCCCAATCCAATCCATTATGAATGCAGTACATACGATTTTTTTTTCATTTAAACTGTATCATAATTCACAAAATAGTTTATGGAAGAATAGGTAAAGAAAGTGCTGTGAGTATAACACACCACTTTCTTTAATGTAAATATATTTTTATTTGATAAAGGGGGACTTTCTCGCAATTCCAAGACGCTTATTTCAGAAAAAATCTCGAAATTGAATTGCTGGGTTGAATACAGTACACAATAACCACGTTTATCTGGACTAAGTAGTACCGGATGGAGATAATCCGGATTAACGAAAACCCGGATAACTCGGAAACCAAGTATTAAATGAATACAAACTTTGTTTATGATACCTAATGAAATTTGGATCACTACAAAAGCAAAAGGGAAAAGAATTGAAAGCATTCTTCGTTCGCTGCCAGGACTGTCATCAAAGCGAATGAAACAATCTCTCGCACTTAAGTTTTGTTGTTGTGTGACACTGGTCATGGTAACTGTAATTATTGCGGGGCGATTCTCCCTTAAAGCGTTTGAATTACGAGTCACCTACTTTTTTAAATAGCTACTGGTTGTAGGTTGTACTTTATCTTCTAGCATTTATTCCTATTTATAAAAATTCTGCAAATTATATTTTTCATATTCAAATCTCTCATGGCGGTCGGTCATGAAGCTTGCATACTACTTGTCTTCATCGACCATGATGCAATTTTAAAAGGGGAAGTTGATCGCAATGCAGAGCGTCACAGAGTGTAGTATAAATTGGTTGGCGGGGAGGGAAAGTATACTTGATTGTCGTGACTACCGATGCGTTTCGTGTGCGGGTAGTTTTTCCGCATCAACCAGTGTTCTTAAATCAAAACAGGAAGGTTTTTCAATTTTGTGGTCTATTTGAAGTGAAATAGCTGATAAAAATGGCAGCAACTTATGTTGTTTATATGGGCTTGCATTATGTGTTAAAATGTGATGTTTTCCTTAAGTGATTAGTAAAATCACTATAGTGTCTTATGTGAAAGCTTTCACAGATGCTTTCGGGAAGAAGAAAAACAGAAAAATCGTCTTTATATATTACAGGAAGGTGATCTTATTTTAATTAACAAATATCTGAAGTAGTTATAAGCAGCAGATCCTCTTTCAATTTATGTATCGTGATGTACTCAATAAATTTAGTCTCTGTATTTGTGTGTAATTCCCAGCTGGTCCCCTCCTGCTCATAGTTCAACTGTCACTTAACATCGATGCTATGCTTTACTCCTACGCGTTCAATAGGTGACCGATCTGTGGAATGGGGATACTTGAGTCACGTGATCAATTCGTCCAGATTCGCGTCTGATCGCGTCTGACTTACTTTAGGCTTGAAGCGTAGGACAGACAGCGATCTCTGCGTTACCTGAGGTGCCAAAATTACAACTGTATACTTTCATATGCCTTTATGAAAAAAATGTAATTTTTATGGGGAAATAGTAAGCAAAAATCAATCCGGATTAACCGTAAATCAAGATTAATGAGGGCCGGATAAACCGATCTGTGAGATGCGTATACTTGGCGAACCACCTGATCAATTCGTCCAGATCCGCGTCTGACTTGGCTTGAAGCGTGGGACCGACGGCGATCTCTGCGCTACCTGATGTGCCAAAATTGCAACCGTATACATTCATATGTCTTTATGAAAAAAAATGCAACTTTTATGGCGAAATGTAAGCAAAAATCAATCCGGGTTGAGAAATAGTATTATTTTATTAGCCCCACGTATGGACGGAATTGTATCGTATTTCGGTTGTTGGGGAGCCGAACTTGTAGTAGATGCAACCGCACGTATGGTAAAGAGTTTCCGGTAGCCTTCGCCCCAAATGTACTTTCAGGTGGCCTTTGCCCCAAGTTTAAAAAAAAATATTAACTTTATAATTTAACTGTTTCTTTAAATATTATATATTTATGTTTGCCTCGGCTGCGTCATTATTTGTTAGAGACACGTTTCTCTTAGCAGGGTTTTGGTGCGACAAGAATGTAGGCTTACACACATTATAATTTTACTTCCCTCCTTTTATTAATACTTGATACGATTTAAATAACACTTCACTGATATAGAGAGCTATGAGATTCTTTTTATTAATTAATTACACTTTTTAACGCGTAAACTTATTTTTCATCTTGCACAAATACGTATTAAATCTCTCGAGGACGTGTCTTGCGTCCGGTTAGGAACACTATTTGCAGGCAACACGTCCAGTTATGAGCGCTGTCTAGACGCAACTGAACTCTGTATTTGAAAATTTTGCCATATTTCAGTTTCTCATTGACTAATCCTACTCCAATAGAATACCTTCATTTAATTAAAGGTTTTTCTGGTTGTTGATTGGCTATTTATAAACTGTTTCAAAATTTACATTATTGTTGCTCCAAGAATCACAAGTAGTACTGTTAAACTTTCTTACTCATTATTGACTCAAGGTTACCTCATTGTTACCTCATTGTTAGCAACTTTTAACTTATTATTCTCACAGCTCCTACATTATTAAATTACGTAATACATTCGTATAACATTATTGAACATGTATACAATAATATAAGCGTATGCAATGACTGTTATATACATTTTACAAATTATTACATACACATATTGCTTCAAGGCGGGTGTTATTGAATTTATATATTATATGATTTGACTGAAATCATTTATGTGTTAAACAATACTGTCTCAGGGTTAACCGGAAATCTGGATTAATAAGGGTCGGATAAACAGGTTCTTGTGTACTGTCTCTAGTTATGGCTAAAAATAAGAGAAAATAAAGGGATTAATGCGATTTGTGAGGTCGCGAAATGCTTAATTCTGATGGAAAAGGGATTTCAAATTTGTGTGTTTGAATACAGGCAAACGGGTGCAGAGAATATGAAACCAGGGCCATAGAGAACAAACTGTTACTTTGTAGTACAGAGGTGTTTGGGATTGATGACTCAGATTATATTTGTATTCATACATGACTGAAGGTAAATGTTGCAAAACGGAACACATCGTCAAATCGTTTTCATCGTTACAGGCAATAAAGTTCTTTCATCGCCCGTCCATCGCCACACCCAGCGCTATCCTCAATGTATGTTAGCAACTCTTGTGAAGCAAGAATGTGTGCTAAAAATAGTGCGTGCCTACAAACACGGGCCGATTTCGCCGCTCAACGCTTGCCGTTTGTTTTTGTTGAGATAAAAGTGTCACATAATTATCAGGGAGGCCACGGCTGTTGGAATGCGAATCCTCACGCACCATCTTCTGGATAATTCCTGTGTAACTTTCCAGCAAAACCTGCTGGGTCACGTGTAAACACTCTGCTGCCGACTTTAATTTGTCTTCATCAGCTTCACAGGTGAGATTGTGAAATTCACTTACAACTGGGTCAACTTTTTAATGCGGCTAAGCCGGGTGGAAACAACCTAAAATATGTAACATTACTAATTCTATGGAATGCTCTTAGCTAAGAAAGTTTGCATTTCAGCTGCCTCTGTAGCCGAGTAGTCAGCGTGGCTTCTCAACCCAGAGGTCCCGGGTTGGATTCCCCGCTGGGACAGGGGAATTTTTACTTTCTCTACTTCGTATAGTAAGTAGGGGAAGTATTGCATTCCACCCAAAAATTCGATACCGAGATTTCACCGGAAATATATGTTTTGAGACCCCCTGAATCCAAAACAAGCATTTTTGGAAACGTCCGTGTGTGTGTCTGCGTGTGCGTAACTCAGAAACCAACAGTCGGATAAACACCAAACTTGGTATTTAGTTCAGTATCTTCCAGATATGCGACACAAAGGTTTTCAAGAAAATTCCCCCACCACAAACTACCCTTAACATGGAACATTTTTCGAAAATTTTAATTTTGTCAAAAATGGCTCTAAGGATTTTGATTAAAATATCGTATGTTTAAGATATTTTCATGACAAATGAAATGTATATCTCCAATTTTCTGGGAATGTCTCCAAAAGTATTCTTTATTGTGAACAACTTTTGCATAACTAATAAACCATAAGAGATAGACAAAATTTAACTACACAAAAAATGTAGAACGCATTAAAATACACAATTTGTCATATACTTTTTTTTGTTGAGTGAACCATTTTCGAGATATTGCTTGTTATTCCCTTAACTTTTTGCAATACTTATACTTTTTCTCAAATTCGTTATTCATTTTTTTTTGTCCTGAATGCAAAGAGAATGGAATACTCCACATAGCAACCAGCTCTTAAAATATTTGACTATAGTTTAAAGCCTAGCAATTCCCCTTGCATCTACAAGAAAATTAGCAATAAGATTAACATCTCGATTAACAGGAAGCATATGGAGAATAAGCTTTTGTAAAAATAGTTTGTACAAGAGTAGAGAAAGTCATGCGAGTGTAACACATCAGATTTCTTTTTATTTGAACTCATTCTCCACACCCCCATAGAGTCTGGAAATATGAATGTGGGATTGAACGTTTGTTTAAAAACCTACAGCCAACGAGTAGGTTGCTTCTAAAGTCAAAATCCCTGATATGACCATAAAAGTTAAAAGACGGCTATACAAATGAAGCAGAAATACATCCATGTTCGTAGTAAGCATCACTTTCATATATTTCAATTAACTTTAACGTATTTCCTTACAATTTGACTCTCAAAGTGCCTTAATTCCTAATTTAATATAATTGTTCCACAACTGACTCCCCTGTAACGTCATTACCAATGTTGCATGCACAACGAGATACGTGCGTTTCATTTATAGCCTGGCATATAGATCCCGTATATGCGTACCTTACTTTTCCACAGCGCACAGAGATGAATGAACTTCTCAAGGCCACGTTTATCAGCTGTGTTATACTGTGTCAGTTGCTGCCTTCAGTTTGAGCTGTAAAGACTGTTTATTTATTTATTGCTAGATCCTCAAGAGCCAAGGGCTCGCATGAGGCACAATCAGATGTACACATTTGGAGTGATCCATGAACAAGAGCATATAAATAATTGCAATTTTTGTGGACAATAATACAAAAATTATGATGTGATACATTCACATGACTTTCTCTACCCTCTATATTTATTAGTGGGTATACAAACTATTCTTACTAAATTACTTTTCCATCTACTACGTTTTTATCCAAATAAACCTTTGCAGATGTAGCTTGAGGTAGTATTTTTAAAACAAATGATTTTAGTCAAATTATATAATAAGTAAATTCAATAACAGTCCGCCTTGAAGCACAATGAGGTAATCTTGAGGCAATAATGATTAAGGAAGTTTAAGCCTTGTCTAAATTATCTATAACATATACTTTTGGCGTGCGTAAAATTCTAATTCTAATGTGTGGAGTGGCATTTAAAATCTAAAGGAAGCGAGTTTATATTACATTATCGCGTGTTAAATTTTATTTCAAAATGTCAGATGTTGTGTGAGAAGGACAAATTCAAATGCAATGAGCTTCAATTGTAATATATCTCTGCTTCTACATTTGAGTGTTAGTATATTCAGTACTTTTGGGGCTGTATGGATTGTTACTTTTATTTAAAGCTGCTTTAAATCCTTGTTCATTTCCTTTAAGTTTTTGTAGTGTAAACAATTATTACTCGGGAGAATTCTTTACTTCCAATGCATGTGACGACGACGACGAGCTGCTGGCAGGCTAAGTTTTAGCCCGAGTGAGTTTTTGCTATGTGCCCACCCTCATCAGGATTTAACCACAGGATGAGTATTTCGGTTTGAAATGATGTTTCAGGAAGACGGTTGGTTTTTAGGTTGTAAGAAAGAAGGGAGGAAGCATGTAGCTCCTCGAACTGCCTGTAAGGATGCAGCGACCCTTCTGCACCCTGGTGTGTGATTGTTTATAAATTTCTTTAGCTAGGATTTAATTTTGAGGCCAATCAACTTTTGAGTGCGATTACTATGGAGTTCAGCTTTAGCTGCTGTTGGTTTAACTCCTTGGTTATCTGGTGTGCCCGCATGGCATGCGAGGAACCCTATGACTCCGAAGACGGCGATTTCTAGGGTCGTAACCCCAAGTGATCTGACCAGGACTCTCTGATGGTTTGGTAAACTGGCGTAAAATTTGTTAGCCTTATTTCATCTTCAACATATGGAAGAGATGAGACTTCGTGTAGTAGTCTCACGGGGAAGGCGTGGCCGACAGAATAGATGGACCGGAGTCCCCTATTCTGCGCCCGTTGTAGCCATAGCAGCCAGCTGTCTGTGGCCATACCCCAGACCTCGCAGGCGTAAAGCATGAGGGGGACTATCAGGGCTCGGAGAAGGTGTAACTTTAGGCGAACAGGCATCCCGGATCTCAGCATCGGGTACAAGGAGGCGATTGCCCCCTGCGCCCGGGCCGAGACGCCCCGGATGTGCTCGCGAAAAGTTAGACCCTTATCCAACTTCACTCCCAGGTAGGTTATAGAATTCCTCCATTCAATTCTTCGTCCTCGAAATTGAAATGTGGAGCAGTCTGCGGGGATGTGGCGCTTCGTTAGAAGCATGGCGTGGTTCTTGTCCGCATTAACGGATATACGCCAACGCCGGCACCACTGCTGGATGAGGCGGAGATGTGTCTGTATTGGGTTGAAGGCTCTGATTAGGTTTCTGTTTGAGCAGTACAGCAGCACGTCGTCAGCATACTGGGCCATTTCGACTTGCTGCAATGCATGCTATAATGGGCTCGGCGTTTTATTTTTTAGTTAATTTGCTTTTTAGGTTTTGTGACATTCTGTGCATCGACTACTTTTAAATCGGCCTTGCATGAATGTTACAGCTCAGCACATCAGATTTTTTCTTTTCCTTTGGAAGAGGTCGTTATTATAACTTTTGAATTTATTCTCTCTGGTTCTGATAAACACATAAACTTCGTTCCCGCATGTATTTAACAAATCAATTGTTAATCAATTTTGAAGATTTAGAAGCTAGTAACAGTGATGTGCCATAATTTAAAATAAAGAGAGTTGAAGGTTGTTACACTACATCACTAAAATGTTCTTACTTGAATGCGTTTCGGGAGACGGTTTGCTCCCATCGTCAGCATGTTTTCAACTGATTTTGCCGATTATTGTCTGGGGGAATGTGTGTGGCTATTGGTGTTCTCTGGTGCTGGACTGTTGAATCTCCAAAGGCTGCTGGGTGGCGGTAGTTCGAAATTCATTAGGTGATTCCTGTGTTTGACGATATGTATTTTTTCCCAGATGTCCAATTCATTGCTGCTGTTGATCGGTTTTAAGAGTTTTATGTTCGGAGTGATATCATGGTTTGAAGAACAGAAATGATGTGCTACTGCTGATTTATCTGGCTGCTTTTGGTAAATGCATCTCATATGCTCTTTAGGTCTTATTTCCAAGATTTCTTTTGGTTCTTCCTATGTATACCAGGTTACAGTCATTACAAACAATTTGATATATACCAGCTGATTTATCGTAGGGAATAGGGTCTTTTGTTCTGTTGCATAGTAGTTTCTGTATATTGTGATTATTCTGTAGAGACAGGGTGATATTGTATTTCTTGAAAATCCTTCGAAATTTATGACTTTAAGAGTCTTATGACTTATGAAATAAGACTTAAAGAGCATATGAGATGCATTTACCAAAAACAGCCAGATAAATCAGCAGTAGCACATCATTTCTGGTCTTCAGACTATGATATCACTCCGAACATAACTCTTCAAACCGATCAACAGAAGCAATGAATTGGACATCTGGGAAAAACTACATATCGTCAAACAGTACTCACTTTACAATGACTGCTGTAATACATAAGGTGTGTCTACGAGTTTTTAATGGTTAGAAAAAGTTGCGTGTCTTCAACGCGTTAAATGTTTTGCTAACCATCCATAATAAATATTACCAATTCTGTCACAAAATGAACGCACCTGAAAGTTAACGCTATGCGTACTTTTAGGATCTGGTTAATTACGCAATGAACCTTGATCATTCCGAACTTTACCTGCTCTAAATGACTACTTTTTATACAGCTAACGTTATAGACGTTGCACTCACAAAATTAATAACAACGGGGAAAATAGCGGGGGTGTTTTTAGAGCGTCCACTGCGAGGGGACGTACCCTGCTTTTGATGACGAATATCAGGGAATTAAATGAAGGGCGAACTGTTATTCATCATGATTTTGTTAATGGAGACAGATGCGATTCTTCCCACTTTGACAAGCCGGTGTTTACTCAACTGAATTACTTCAATACACACGCAGTAAATCATACCTCTACGTAATATCGCTAACACTCCCTCGCTGATCAGGTTTGAATTAAAATGTAGTAAATGTGACAGCTGATTCGCGATTTCTTGTAGTTTGCAATGGTAGTTTGTAGTTTCGTGACAAAACGTTGACATATTGCTAGTCGCTATCCTCTGTATGGGCAAGTCTCACAAACTATAAACTGAAAATTAAAAGTATTAAGTGGAGACAACATCATGTGAGAGGGTTCCGCGGTAACATGTAAGCTTCGCATTCGGGAGATCCGCCCATTCTGACCTTAACCTTGGGTTTTTCGTGGTTTTCCCTTGTCAGTAGGCGATTTCTGGGGTAGTTCCTTATCTATCCCAATTTCCTTACCATCAGTTCTCTTTCAGTCTAATCCTTCTCGTCTTTTAGGTGTAAAATTTGCCGCAGTAATCGGCTCGTGTTATCTTATTTGCTAAGCGCCTGTTATTGTTTTATTATTTTAAATTTTGGGTTCTTTTTTCTCCAGCTAGCTATTATTACTCAGTCGAACAAGTATCTCTGAGCAAGGCGTGTAAATGGAAAGGAGTTGTTGCTAAAAGATAACACTGATAAAATAAAGTGTTTACACTTTTATTGCCGTCACATTTAATTAATAATTCACATCTTTAATCTTTATACACGCCTGACTGAAACTGTGATATTTTCGAAGGTAATTACTGTCGTATTAGTTGCCGCGTACTTCACATTTTGTAACTAACACAGCGATGAGAGATTCTTCCAAACTGTATTATGTGCACCTTACGAGAGATTCCTTAGAACTGCGTGAAACATGCTTATGGCTCGAGAATAATATATACTTCTTCACCTCGAAATGCCTAAACATTATAATAGAGCCGCTATTGGTTACCAAATCGCGCCAACATTAGCGTCTGTTTTGTCAGCCAATCACTACTACTAACATATATGCTCTAGGGAAGATATTCCCTCCATTTCTAAAGAAAGGCACGCTACCCTTACGCCATTTGTTTGTCTCTTCTTAGTGCTAAACAACTCGCCCCCTCTGTTTGTTGTTACCCACTTCTATTGTCACTCGGTTTATTCTTACCCACTTCTATTGTCAGTTTCAGTGAGGCCGTGTAAACTTATTTCCTAACAATGCTTATGGCTAACAAACATCTAAAATCCTGTCCATGCAATAATATTAATTTACACTACAATCACTCTGGCATTCACAGCATGTTATGATATAAAATACTGCCTCAAATTAAATTGAGTTTTATATATAGACGCTCTTTAACCACTATAGTCCTTAGCGTTCGCATTCTACGAGGGGCGTCCAATAAGTAAGCTTCCCTATTTTATAAAAAACATTACACACAATTGGTCGTGTTGAATTAATTTTATTTATATTGTAGTATCCTTCTGTTACTTTTCTACATAGTCGACATGTTTTTCCATGGATTTTTGGAGACGTGACACTAGTCTTTCCAAGGCAGTGTTGCACCAGTCGGATCCTGTGCTCGAAAGCAGCTGTTTACTTCTGATTCATCTTCGTCACGGTGTTAAAGTGTTTATCTCCAAGATGACCTTTGAGTCAGGGGAACATGTGAAAATCACTTGGGAAAAGATCTGGTGAATACGGAGGAAGCGAGAAAACTTCCCAGTTGAATCTTCTGAGCTCCGCCTGGGTCAAGATTCAACTTGGAAGTTTTCTCGTATCCTCCGTATTTACCAGAGATTGCCTCCAACTCGAAGGTAAGCACTTTTAACACCGATGATGAAGTCAAATCAGTGAACAAGCTGGTTGCAAGCACAGGACCCGGCCTGAATTCAGGCTTAGAAAAACTTGTGTCACGTCCCCAAAAATGCTTGAAAAACATGTTAACTATGTAGAAAAAATAACAGAAGGGCTGTGCAATATAAATAAAATGTATTCAACATGATCAATTGTGTGTAAAGATTTTATAAAACAGAGAAACTTACTTATTGGAAGCCCCTCGTATATTGGGCGTGAAAGATCGGTAATTTTGTTCAGAGGCCTCTTTATCAGGCTTGAGGTTCTTTTACGTGCTATGAATCTACGACATGGGGACACCGGCTTTACTTCCCTTCCGAAAGAAATCATGCTAAGGATTTTTATGCCCGAAAAAGATCCATCGACCTCGTCGGGTTTGAAGCAGCAACCTTGGAAACTAGGAGCAAGCATGGTACCCCTAGACCATGGAGGATGAGTCTTTCAGGTGTGCCTCTAGGTTTCGTGGCATGTGGCGGTGCCGGATAGCTGGCGCGGATGCTTGCCCAAAGGAAAAAGTACTCCCCGTAAAACTTGAGGGCTGCTTAGTTGAGGGGTTGCTCTTCGCCCTCTCCAGAAAGCTCTAGCAGTGGGACGGGTCTTCGAACCTGGAACTGTTAGACTTCCGCGCATCTCTGTGGCCCCTCTGGCTGAGACATATAGTCTCCTGCGGTTTCTTCACTTCATCCCTTCCTCCTGGGAGGTTATAGCCACAATAGATCTATGTACGTCGCAGTGCCCGAGGTGTCTTCCTCCCTTGTATAGCCTATAAGGGGAGACAATATGTTGAAAACCGGCAAAAAATAAAAGTTTTCTGAGTAGTTGAGAAATATAGTTTGTTGTATTGTTATTTGCCCCACGTTTTGCGCGCAAATTTGAGAAGATGATTTGTATTGAAGGAGTTGTATTATAGTTCTTATGTTGGGGAGCCGAACTTGAAGTTGGTTGCAACCGCACGTCTAGTACCCGCTTTCCGGTAGCCTTCGCCCCAAATGTACTTTCCGGTGGCCTTTGCCCCAAAAATGTTTAAAAAAAATTTTATTTAACTTTGTAATTTTGACTGTTTCTTTAAATATTGTATATTTATGTTTGCCTCGGCTGCGTCAGTATTTTTGTTAGAGACATGGATGTCTTAGCAGAGCGTGAATGTAGGCTTACACAGATTTTAAGTTTTTCTTCACTCCATTTATTAATGCTTGACAGGATTTAAATAAA